>OV702284.1:277318140-278568140 GCA_916181665.1 Avena sativa | reverse complement strand
CCCACGGTAAAATATTGACTTTGGCTTTTGTCCCTTCCAATTCTGAGAATATTGATTTTTTGCATTTCTGGAACCAAAAACAGAAGAAAACAGGCAACTGGCACTGTGGCAACTTGTTAATAGGTTAGTTCCAGAAAAGATATAAAAACACCTTAAAGTGTAGACAAAGCAAAGCAAAGTAGATACTAAACAAGCATGGAACATCAAAAATTATAGATACGTTTCTGACGTATCAAGCATCCCCAAGCTTAACTCCTGCTCGTCCTCGAGTAGGTAAGTGATAAAAAGAATAATTTTTGAGGTGACATGCACCATCAAAACCAAGATCAAACCATTTGCAAGCATTGAAAGCTGGGATCAAAGAACTCTTAACATGTGCATGAAATATGGAGTTCTAACAATAAGACAAAGTAACTATGCATGCAACATGAAAGGCTAAAAGCAAAGATCATGAATAACATGCATTGAAAAACGTTTGTTTGTTTCACATACAAAAAACATGGCATAGTGGCAATCAGCTTGTCCCTCATAGAGTAGCAAATAGATGCATAGGACACCTTCAAAGTTCACAAGGGTGACTAGATACAAATAGCACAAGAACAAGTAATATCACAATATGCATCAATCAATAAGTGTTGGGACACTGCACATAGAACTAAGAATGGAAACTATGCTCTCTTAATGGTGCCTAAAGGTAGAAGGTGGAGACTCAATAGTAGTGGAAGAAAGGCCCTTCATAAAGGGAAGAAGGGATTTCAAGTTTCAAAAAGTGCTTCCAAAAATTATGGTACTTGTTAGCTTTCAGCCCTCATTTCCCCTATCATAAGCATCTTGAAGTGATTAAGGTTAAAGTGAACAAACTATGGAGTATATGCTTGACAAAGTATAAGTTGGAAATCTCAAGTCCCTTGAATACGAGGGCCACACCTAATGCTACTCAACTTCAGTCACCTATAAGTTCTTATCATTGTAAGTACATGCGTATCATAGAGAACCGCCGAAGAAGTAACCCTTGCACATGGTACATGAGTTATCCTATAACCAAAATGACAAGGCAAGCAGACAGTGATCATCTCAACGATCTTTTTATTTACTATGTGCATATCTTTTTATTGAGGATGCTTCATAGATAGATCACTATGGTGATGCTACAAGTTTCCACCATGATTAGGCATGGCTTAGACTAGCGGCCCAGGCATTTCTCTAACACAAAATACATACTCCATGGACTTACAAGTTCCCTCTTTATTTCACACAGGTGACATCCATAGAAAAAAGAGCATGATATCAACTGAGTACAAAGTACAAGTGCAATGTTGAAAACGTTCCCCATGACAACATGGTTCTGCTAATTCCAACGTATAAGTGCAAGCATATACAACATAGACGACGCAATGGTTCAAGTTTAATAGGGGCAAAGAATATAAAGTGTGCCATCAAGTTCGTGAGGGCTTTAATCACTAAGTTTTCACATAACAAAATAGTTTTTATGTAGAGGTCCCAACCTTTAATAAGGTAGAGATCCCCGTGTTTACAATGCTAGTCCCTGGATCAATAGCTAGCATCCACAGTTAAGATGTAATATCAAGAAACAAAGGTCATAATACAACTTTCTAACCAGGAATAAAATAATTCATTACATCTTACATATCTCATTTGGCTATCACATTACAATGCAACAGAATATCTATATAGCATGGAGTCCTTCATCTTCAAAGTGACACACACACTTCACTAACATTACACAAACCTGCAACATAATAAGTTGCAGCCACAAGGGTCAATACATTTGAATTGTATTGGCAAGTTTCACTATATGTAGAAATAAGTGGATCCTATCAATACATGCATATTTGGCTAAGAAGTGTTTAGGCTCATTTGCAGAAAGCAATATAGTTTTATCCTATCTTTTCAAAATAGTTTTGATCTTTTGACAATCTTTCTGAACTCCTTGGAAAACACCAAGTGTTTCTAATCCCTTGTTGACACCATCAAGTTTTACTTTGAGAAATTGGAATGTCGAGATCTTCCATAGCTTCAGGCCTTAGTTGGTCAGAGTTGTTCGTAACCGGGGACACGGCTAAGTACTTAGAATTTGATCTTCTGCAGAAGTTGTACACTTTACCACATGACACAATCTCGTCTTGACACCACCAGTGGCCGCTGGATAAGTACACACCAAATGGAGTACCGGCAGATCGAGAATGTGACAAAGTCTTTCCATAAAAGTCCTCCCTATACACAATGCTAGCTTGTCTACCAGGCACCAATGTAAGGATATATTTCCAATACACAATTCTAGTTAACCTGAAGATGCCAATGCAAGGGTCTTCCACTATGTAGTTGACTAAGCCAGAGCCCATTTAGCATGTGGATGTACACGGAAGCCACTATATGAGAAACATGTTCAATCTCTAAGTCCCTGGGTGGTTTTCTTCTAGTGCACATACAAAGAGATAGCCATATAAACATGGTTCCCTTTGTTGCCACCTTATCCAAAATTGAGTCTCCACATTCCACCCAGGTGGTTCATTGAGTACTTGTTTTATTATATAAAACATATATTTTTCCAACACTTCATATAATCATATCATGTATTCCATACCAAGTCTATAGCAAGGCTAAGCATACTACAACTACAATGTTTCCACTAAGGAAGATATAAGGATATCCTAATAGGACATAGCATAGTAATATAGTAGCCCTATCATGCATACTACAAAAATACCACTAAGTGTAATGAAAATAGTAGGACATGGATGATAGTGTCACTTTCCTTTTTAGTAGAGAATATTGGTTCACTCCTTGGCCTTGCAAATATCACATTCTTCAAATTTCACTACAATTCAATCAAGCAAGAACATATTCAAACTAGCATTCAAACAATTCACCACATAAAACAATAAGATCAAGAAATGCATGCAAGCATGCAAAAGATTGTTTTATTTGGAAAAGTGGTTTCTAGTAGGCTCTAAACATTTTAAAGCTCCTATTGGTCATTTACAAAAGTGGTAAAACCATTTAAATTCAAGTTGGCGAAAATGGCCATTTAAATCATTTTTGTTTTGCTAGAAGTGATTTAAATCAAAGTAATATTTTTTAGTTTTAGCCAAATGTATTCTTTAAAAACAAATGCTAGTGTTTATGGTTAATGGGTTTAATATTAATCCATTTGCAAAAGGTTTCACCTAAATTCTATTGTTAAATCAAACAATATTTTTATTTGCTAGAAATGCCTTTAACAAAGTAATCATTTACTAGGGTTCATCAAATATATTTTCAAATCCCAAAACTTGGTGTTTAGGGTCAGAGAGTTTAAATCACATCATTTTCCAAAAGGTTTTACTTTAAAAGCATTTTTAAACCATAATCAATATTTTTATTTAGCTAGAAATGCTTTTATTCAAAGACTTAATTCCTAAGTGTCACCAAATATACTTTTAAATCTACAAGTTGGTTTCTATGGTCAGTATGTTCAAAACAATCCATTTACAAAAGATTTTACCCTAAAAACATTTTTAGAATAAATTTTATACTCAAAATAAGCCTAAACATGTTTCTGCATAAACAACCAATTTTACAGAAGCAAAATACTAAAAAAAAGTGCATGGTTGGAAAGATTTTGTTTTCCTGATTCCAATGATATAAAATTTGGACGTGTGGATTAAAAGTTATGGATTTTTTCAAATCTAAACATCTAATAGATCTAATTCTGTTTTTAAATCGAATCACTAGCCACGTGTCTTAATCTTACTGGTGTGTACCGGTTCACGCGGATTGCACTCTGTGGATCGTTGGATCTAAATAAGATCGTGCGGCAATCAAAACTTACCCCTTCAGTCAAAGTCTAATCTTAACCAGACGATTCAGATCTAACGGCTACGGCGCGACTACCAGGAACTCGCGGTGCTGGGTGACGGCGGACGGTGGCGCGCGCTCAGGCGGTGACGTTGTCGATGAACTAGGAAGTGCGGGAGAGGGAGAAGGGGCTTACCAGACTCGCAGGAGTGTTGCGATGCTCAACGTGGTCTCTGTTCATCGAGGGGCGCTCGGGAATAGTGGTGATTGCTCACCGGAGTTCGCGGCGGCGCCAGGCGTCTCTGTTCGTCGACGGGGGCGAGGCTATAAGACACCATAAGGCAAAAGGGAGGAGGCGTTAGACGCGGGCGAGTGTGGCGAATGCGCGTGCATCATCGAGAGAGAGAGTGTGGATGGAACTTATGGGAAGGGGTCGCCGGAGTGGACACAGCCAATGGTGGTGCTCGGGCGAGTTTGTTGCCGACGCTGTGGAGCGAGCGCGGCCAAGCAGGTTGTAGTGGGAGATGCAGGAGACGTTAACGGGCAAACCAGTATGCACCAGAGGGTTGGGTAGGGTGTGGTTTCGCCGGAATCGGCCGGAGAGTTTGTCGGAGCTGAGGGTGTTCGAGCTCGCGATTGAGGCAGCTTGGTGGCAGAGAGGGAGCGATGCCTGGGGGAAAATGGAGAGGGGGCGTAGGCGTTTAAGGGTGCGTCATCGCTGGCGAGAATTAACCGCGCATTGATGCGAATTTACCGGAGTTAATCACGGCAGAAATGGCGAGGCGTGAAGGGGGGAACGATCGTCGCGGGGTAGACGATGATGAGGTGGCCAGTGGGTCCCATTCATCAACGAGGTGAGTGGGGTTAGGTGGAGTCTTCTGTTCGGTGACTTTGCGGGTGTGCACGCGAGTGAAAAAACGTTTCGGGGGAGAGGGGAAGGTGGGCTCGCTGGGCTGGTCTGGGCCTGGGGTTAGTTGGGCTGGGTCCAACTCATTTTTTTCTTGTTCCGATTCTTTTTCCTTTTCTATTTTGATTTTCTGTTTTCAAATTCAATATTCATTTGAATTCAGATTTATCTTTCAAACCCTCTTCAAACTGTTAGTAAGTTTTATTCTATTTATAAATGTATTTAAATTTCCATTTTTAGAATATTTCAAACATTCCTTTTATGGTTTATTATATATTTAAAATAGACACTTGTCGTGGTATTGCCGACGAGTACGGCATGGAGGGGTCCTCACAGTGCGTGTTTAGAGACGTGGGGGAAGGCGGACGATTGACGGGTACGAGGTAACACAGCTTACCCAGGTTCAGATCCCACGACGGTGGCGGAATCCTACTCCTGCTATAAATCACTATAAGGGCAATACGCCGAGTTACAGAGATAGGTTCGCTGTGCGAGGTTGTATGAATCGATGCTAAGTTGTGTCTGAGATTGTGCCCTAAAGGCTCCCATAAGCCCGACTTATATAGTCGCCAGGTCTTAGGTTTACAGGGAAAAGTCCTAGCCGGACAGGTTACAGAGTCCTACACCGTCTATTACTAGTCTTGTGTATCTTGCACTCCAAGGCTCCGGGTACGCTGGTGACTCCACCGTAGCCTTCTTTTATCCGGCATGGGCCTCCCTTCTGGATCCATCTAACTGGGCCGTCCAGCAGGCCACAGGCCATGCTACCAACTGTGGGCCACCCGGGTTATTCGGATAGGTGACATGCTCTGAGGATACCCATATAGCATATCCCCAACAACACTTGTCATTATTTAAATAGGATTTTAAATATATTTTCAAACTTCTATTTGAATTCCAATTTTTGTCAAACCTTTTTCAGTAGATTTTATTTATTCCTTAGTGCAAATAATTCACTTTGAATTATTATTTAAATACTTTAATATGATTTAATGTTCATTTAAATTGGGAATTGTCTTTATTTAAATAAAATTGGATATTAATAAATCCTTTACTCTTTTTATTAATCAATAATATTTCATATTATTTGTTTGGACAATATTTAAATTGATTTTTAAATATTCCTTATTTATTTATTTCTTCCTTTGCCTTATAAAATCCACATCTTTTTATTTAAAGATCCAAAATTGGTGATTCCAATTTGCATAACTTGATTTAATATTTGTTTATCTTTCTAAATTCCTTTAGGATTTATTTGCTCAAGATTTGGCATGGATTTTAGATAAGGGCTTTATTAGCTTTGGAAATTAATTCCTTTTAACTTATTAAATTCATAAGTTTTTATCTAGGGTTCCAAATTAAGTGAAACCAATTTCTATGGTTTTATAATATTCTTATTTATCATTCTTGATCATTTATAAATGTTTGTTGGCCAATTTTCATATGGATCAAATCCATAGTCTTTTAGAGATCTTGGAAAGGATTTATTCTTTTAGGGTTTTTGGTTTTTTTTTGAGAAGTAGGGTTTCAGGGTTTTAATGTTTCCATTTGGAATCAAAAGTTTCTTTTCGCCCTAAATTTCAACAATTATTTATTTTGTTTATTTATTTTTCACATTTCAAAATTTGGAAAATTTTGGGATGTGACATTTTAATTGGAAGATAGCTGAAAACAATAATATACTTGGAATGGTTTAACACACCATGCATAGAAGTTTATAGTAGAAACTTTTGAATAACTTTTTTTCTTGGGAGTTGGAAGCATCAGTAGAGCTTACTCATACAAGTGGAGGCTAGCAAAAGACTGGGAGCAACCAATTAAGAGAGCAATAATGGCCATAATCATGCAGAGCGACAAACATTACTAATCAAAGCATAGAGTGGTACTACAAGTCAAGAACTAAATGATCATAGAGGCTATGATGACTTGTCATAGTCATAACATGGTGTGAGCATGTGCCAAGTCAACCCAAACAAAGCATCAAAGGAGAATACCACAATACTATGCTTTGACATGCTAAAACAACGCATAATTTCTTTAAGGCACACTAAGCAATCCCAATTGTTTGGAACAAGACATGCTACAACAATAATCACTAAGAATAAGGTCAAAACAACACCTAGCATGTCATGCTAAAGTCTAAGCCACAGTCAATGCAAGCTCCTCTTGCACTTTCAAGAAGGAACTTCCTACTCCTTTCCAACACCAAGCAACTTATTTGAAACAACACAACGAGAACGGAGGTCCAAACTACTTTATTCAAGCAAACTAAACAAATATAATCAAAACAAACGAAAACTAAGACGCTCCAAGAACAACACAACAGTGCATGAAACAATAAAAACAAAGTGTCTAGACAGACCTGAGATTTTTATTGATGAAGAAGGGGATGCCTTGGGCATCCCCATGCTTTGACGCTTGTACCTCTTGGATATTTCTTGGGGTGAAACCTGGGTGGAATCCCCAAGCTTGAGCTTTTGTCCATTCTTCATCTCATTACATCATTCTCTCTCTACATTTGAAATTTTTTCCTTCATACAAAACTTCACACAATCTTCATTAGCAACATTAGTTTATTCAAAAAATAATAAACCTTTGGCAAAGCTTTGGAACAGCAAAAATTTTCACTAAAAACACAAGCTACTGTAGCAACTCATTCAAAAATCCCAATTCCCTAAAAGAGAACTAAAAAAGGAATCAATAAGAAGCAAATGCAAATAATGGCAGAAATCTGTCAAAACAGACCATCAGGTAGAAACCTATTTTTTGGAAGAACTTTTGTTGCTCAAATCAAAAAGTGTTGAACTAACAAAAGTTAGCTAACATACTGGGGGATTTATTCGTAAATTATCAGCTCAGTCTGAGTTACAGAGACTCCTCACGAATTTTTATGGTGGAGGACAGAAATCTGTTTTGGGACAGCAACTCCCCAAATCTTACTTCCCTCTCATTAGAGGTCATTCTTGGCACAAAAAGCAAACAAAAAGGATAAGGAGAGGTAACTAATAAAGTAATAACTTCCAAGACTCAAGGAAACTCTTGGGTTATCTCCCAACAAGTACTTTTCTTTAACTCCTTTAAGTTAGGCACAAGAAGCATGAAGAATCAAGTATTTTCAAATGAAGAAGCATTAACATCAAACATTGCTTTCAAAGGAGGAGCAAAAAACAACTTCTCTATCTCCTCATAGGGAAGTGTTCAATACCTTTCTTTAATGTAAAATGATATTTAATGGTGCCTTCTTTCATATCAATGATGGCACCAACAGTTTTAAGAAAAGGTCTTTTCAAAGTAATAGGACAAGAAGGATTGCATTCAACATCCAAAACATAGAAATCCACATGGAAATAAGCATTGTTAACCATAATAAGAACATCATTAATACTCCCCATGAGTTTATTCTTAGCATTATCATTGAGTGGGACATCCAAATAACAATCTTCCAAAGGTGGCAAATCAAGCATTTCATAAATCTTCCTAGGCATAATAGAGACACTAGAACAAAGACCACATGAAGCTTTGAGATCAAAGTCATTCACTTGCATATTAATAATGGGTTCCCAACTATCTTCTACTTTCCTAGGAATATAAGCTTTGTGTTTTAACTTCTCTTCCTTAAACTTAACAAGAGCATCTGTAATGTGTTTGGTGAAAGCAACATGCATATCACTAGCATAAGGACTTCTAGCAAGCTTTTGCAAGAACATAATAACTTCAGAAATATTGCAACCATCTATATCAAAATCAAACTTAGCATCACTAGTATTAGGCTCAATAGGCTTAGGCATAGTAGGAGGAGGAATAGGGACTACTTGTGGTTTAGTGGTGATAGTGCACACACTATTGTTTCTATCAATTTCAGCTTACCTTTCCCACTTAGCATGAAGTTGGGCTAACAGTCTAACATTTTCATCAATAGTAACTTGTATGGCATGGGTGGTAGCAAAGGTACCTTCCATGGTTTCAGGTTTAGCAGCCATTTTATTAATCAAGGAGGACTAAGCTTTAGACAAAGAGGGTATATTTTTCTCAACATTTAAAAGCTTTTCCTCTATAGCCTTATTGAAAGTGGTTTGTTTACTAATAAAGTCTTTGAGCATGACTTCAAGGGGGCACTTCTAGCATTGTTGTAAGAGTTTCCATAGGGATTACCATTATTAGGAGGATAAGGCCTATAGTTGTTACCACCAACATTACTCATATAAGCATTGTTGTTGAAATTGTTGTTTCTAATGAAGTTCACATCAACTTGCTCTTCTTGAGCAACCAAAGAGGCTTAGGGAACACTATTAGGATTTAGAGGAGCTTTCCCATTAACAAGCATAGCCATAATAACATCAATCTTATCACTCAAAGAGGAGGTTTCTTTAACATAATTTACCTTCTTACCATGTGGAGCTCTCTTAGTGTGCCACTCAGAGTAGTTAACCATCATATTATCAAGGAGCTTTGTCGAAGCACCCAAAGTGAGGCTCATAAAGGTACCTCCAGCAGCTGAACCCAACAAGTTTCTTGAGGAGAAGTTCAAACCTACATAAAAAGTTTGGATAATCATCCAAGTAGTGAGTCCATGAGTGGGGCAATTCTTAACCAAAGACTTCATTCTTTCCCAAGCTTGAGCAACATGTTCATTATCAAGTTGTTTAAATTTCATAATGTCACTTCTCATAGATATAATCTTAGTAGGAGGGTAGTACTTTCCAACAAAAGCATCTTTGCACTTAGTCCAAGAATCAATACTATTTCTAGGCAAGGATAGCAACCATTCTTTAGCTTTTCCTCTCAAGGAGAAAGGAAAAAGCTTGAGCTTAATAATATCTCCATCTACATCCTTATACTTCTGCATCTCACAAAGTTCAACAAAGTTATTGAGATGGGCAGCAACATCATCAGAACTAGCACCAGAAAATTGCTCTCTCATCACAAGATTCAACAAAGCAGGCTTAATTTCATAAAAGGTAGCATCAGGAGCAGGTGGAAAAATAGGTGTGCTAAGGAAATCATTGTTATTGGTGCTAGTGAAGTCACATAACTTGGTGTTCTCAGTAGAGTTCATTTTGGCAAAGGTGGGCAAGCCAAAAACAGCAGCAGCAGCTAGAGCAGGAACTAATTTTTTGTGTTTTTGAATAAAGAAAGCAAACCAAGCTAGACTATTTTTTTTGGAGTTTTTGAAAAGAGGCAAACAAAACCAAGCAAAAGAAACTAAGCAAACTAAAAACAAATTAAAGAGAAAGGAAGTGGAGGACTCCCCTTATGAAGACGTCCTTAGCCTCCCCGGCAACGGCGCCAGAAAAGATGATGGCTAACGTGGTGCCTGTTGGGAACCCCAAGAGCAGGGTGTGAAGCTGCAACAACAATTTTTCCCTCAGTAAGAAACCGAGGTTATCGAACCAGCAGGAGGAAGGAAACATCACACAGGTGTTACAAGGAACGCGGAAACCTGCACAACACAGACTCAAGACTTTGCCCCAATGAATCAGTGAGGTTGTCAAGCTCACCGGTTTGCTGTAACAAAGGATTAAATGTATGGTGTGGAAGGTAATGGTTTACAGCAAGTAAACAAGTAACAGTGGAAGATGTATCAATGGTAAATATTGGACCGGGGTCCATAGTTTACTAGAGGTGATCTCCTTAGATAAACAACATGGCATGAAGGGTAAACAAATTATAGCAGGGCAATTGAGAGGAACTGATCAAGGCATAACAATGTAATACCAGCCAAAAAGATCCTATGAGATTCGATTGGGCAATACAACAAGATACATAGACCGCCATCCAACTACATCTATGACTAGAAGTCCACCTTCAGGTTATCATCCGAACCCCCACCAGTATTAAGTTGCAAGCAACAGACAACTGCTTTAAGCAAAGTGTGTAAGGTAAACAGTCCACTTGTTCCATGAACAAGAGACTGTTGTTTTCTCCCTAGTAGCAACACCACATCTACAACCAAAGAGATTTTTGTCACTTCCCTTGGAAACTAGAGGCATGAACCCACTATCAAGCATAAATACCCCCTCTTGGAGTCACTAGCAACTACTTTGCCAAGATAGCTACTCTTGGAGTCACCATTAATCAATCTGACATAGTAATCTCAATATCCAATCGGATCCCCGCAAACACAACATGCATGATTACAAATAGATTAGATCTTGATCATTAACGAGCTCACAAGATCTATACATGAAAGCACAAGGAGGAGATACAACCATCTAGCTCTACATGGACCCATAGTCCAAGGTGGAACTACTCACGCATCATACCGGAGAAGAAGGCCTCCGGGATGATCTCCCTCTTGCAGGGTGCCGGGAAGAACTTCAGATCCTCCCCGATCTAGGGACGATGGTGGCGGCGGCTATAGAAGATTTCGTGGAGTTTTGATCGGGTGCCTAGGGTTTCTACATCGGGGGCTTCTTATAGGAGAAGAGGTAAGGCTAGGAGGCGTCCAGGGGCCCCACACCCTACCCAGGCGCAGGTTTGGCCCACCCGCGCCTAGGGGGGTCTGGGCGCCCTGGTTCGCTTCTCCATATCGTCTTCTGGATTCGTGTCCCCCACGGTAAAATATTGACTTTGGCTTTTGTCCCGTCCAATTCCGAGAATATTGATTTTCTGCCTTTCTGGAACCAAAAACAGAAGAAAACAGGCAATTGCCACTGTGGCAACTTGTTAATAGGTTAGTTCCAGAAAAGATATAAAAACACCTCAAAGTGTAGAGAAAGCAAAGCAAAGTAGATACTAAACAAGCATGGAACATCAAAAATTATAGATACGTTTCCGACGTATCACCTGGATCACCAAGTTTCTTTGGAACTTTACCATTGAAGGAATAATTAGCAAGCATAGTGGAAATTTCCTCATTAGAAATCTTCCTTTTATTAGAGACAATATCCTTCATATACTTTGAATAAGGAGGCAATTTAATAGCATCAGTCGAAGGAATTTGCAAAAAAGAAGGTTTCATCCACTCACAAAACTTGTTATAGTGGTCTTTCTCTGTGACTTGTGTTTCTTATTGGGAAAATGCATTGGTTTTTGCACCCAAGGTTCTCTTTCTCTACCATGTTTATTAGCAATAAAATCTTCCTCAGTGTACCTAGTGTTCTTAGTGTGCTTCTTAGGTTCTTCCTCAACTTCCTCCTTATCTGGAGCATCATTTTTATCAATACCATTCTTAGTTTTAGCATCACAGACAAATATACTATTAGGATCTACGGCAGGTTCAGGTGGTTCCTCTGCTCTTTTGTGTTTCTTTTTCTTTCTCTTATGAGGACTACCACTACTTTCAGCTTGTTGAGAATCCTGCTCAATTCTTTTAGGATGTCCTTCAGGATATAACGGATCTTGAGTAGCTATACCACTCCTAGTTCTAATTCCATAAGCATGTTTATCTCCTGAGGCATTAACTAGCATATCTTTTTGTACCTTAGCAAGTTGATAAATTTGGGTTTGAACCATTTCGAAGTGTTTACAAAGCATTTTAACATCATTAGCAGTTCTTTCCACAATATCTTTCAACTCATTAATAACTCTAGAGTTTTCCAATAAATGATTCTGAACTTGTTTATTAAAATTACCTTGTTTAACTATAAATGTGTCAAGTTCATCTAAGCATTGATCAGGAGGCTTACCATAGGGAATATCACCTTCATCAAAGTGGAGAGAGTGTACCTCAATAGTAGATGAGTGGGGAATTTTCTTACATAATTCTTCTATAGAAGGTAGATTCTTCACATCTTCGGCTCTAATATCTTTCTCCTTTAGACATTTCTTAGATTCCTTCATCACTTCATCATTTAATGCAATTACTCCCCTCTTCTTTGGTGTTGGTGTTGGAACTTGTTCAGGCACAACAGGTTCAGGAGTAATAGGATCAGGTGTATTTAGCTCAGTTAAAGTCCAATCATCATAATTCTGGCTTATTTTAGCCATTAATTCTTCAGCATCTGTAGGAGTTATTTTCCTGAAAACACAATCAGCAAAACTATCTAGGTATGTCCTAGAATCATCAATTAGTCCATTATAATAAATATCAAGAAGCTCATTTTTAGGCAATGGACATCCAGGATGTGCATGAATCAAGGCACAGAACCTTGTCCATGACTCAGGCAATTTCTCTTCTTCTCCCTGTTTAAAATCAAAAATTCTATGCAAAGCAGCATGTCTAGCACTAGGAGGAACATATTTCTGGAAGAAAGAAGCAATCAAACAAACAATCAGGGCTATCAATGGATGTAAGATCCCACCTTTATAAAGGTAAAGATCCCTGTGATTGCAATGTTAGTCCCTGGATCAATTGCTAGCATCCATAGTTTAAGATGAAGTACACAAAAACAAAGGTCATTATTGCATCGTCATTCCAGAGATAACATAGTCTTTTACAACTCCATAGCCAAAGGCTAGTACAAGAGTTTAACTTAACAATATAAAAATAGAAGTCTTTATCTTCATGTGCCACAGGCAAGCATGCTGAGTGTAGACTCATAACACCTAATCATCATCAGAGTAACCTGCAACATCACAAGTTACAACCACACTGGGTCAATACATTGGAATAGTATTGGCAAGTGATACCATATTAGAATATTAGCATCTAGTTACTACATGAATTTGGCTAAGTGTAGCTTAGGCTTGCTTTGCTCAAAATAGATTTTACCTATCAGTTGAAAACACTAAGTTTTTGTTTGGCAAAAACTCCCAAGGAACCACCAATAGAAATTGGTGAACCTTCAACCTTGTTCAACCACAAGTTTTAACTTAGAAATTGGGATGAGGAGATTCTTGATAGCTTCCATGTCTTGATGCTCAAATTTCCCATTACCGGGGACACGACTAAGTACTTAGTTTCTTCCATCTGCAGAGGTGGTGCACTTTCCCCACAAGACTTGATTTTCACCAAGACAGGACCTTTCAGAAGCCTTCCCTTAGACCAAATGGACACGTTCCAACCTATCATCCCACTACCACCAACTGTCCAAATGGCTAAGTTATTGCAACCTATATGATCCAGGCAGAGCCCATAATGCCATGTGGTTGCACTAGAAGCTTCTTAACATTTGGCATCTCAAATCCCTTTGTTCCTGGGTGGCAATCCACAAGTGAGATACACAAGGTAAACCATAGAAATGGGCCTTGTGTAACCACTCAACCAAAAACCACCAAGCAATTACCAATCCACCCAGGTGTATCATTCACTTAGTTGTTTTATTAAGCAAAAACATAAGTCAAAGATTTAGCAATATTTTTCCATAGCATTTATATATTCCACCCTTGGTTGCTACTAGCTAGGCTAAGCATGGCAATAGCAAGTATCTTAACTTAGAGAAAATTCTAACAGTTCTACAACTACTAGGATTTCCCAAGCATAGCATATAGATACTTAGCAAAATATTCATGCAAGCCCTATACAAAAATATTTCTAATGCATAGTAAAAATATTGGGACAAAAATATGAAGCACCACTTGCCTTGGTAGTTGGGGGAGTAGCAACAATCTTCACAATCACAATCACCACTAGCACCAAAATCTACACATAAAATGATAGCACCAAATTCATATTTCAAACAATCAAGCAAAAACATATGAATGCATGCAAATGCTATGAGATGATTTTTCCAACTCAAACAAGACAATTAAAACAGTACTGATCAATAAACTAAACATTTCCAAACTAACTAAATTTAATTTGGCATTTAAAGCATTTTCCAAATAGTTTTTATACACAAAATATGCTTGCAAATGTCTCTGCAAAAACAACTAAGTTTACAGAAGCAATTTATTAAACAAAGTACATGGTTGGATATAATTATTTCTCCTGATTCCAATGATATAAAATTTGCAAAATTTGAACGTGTGGATCAAAAGTTATGAATTTTGCAAGTTTGAACATCTAATAGATCTAATTCTAGATTTTAAATCAAACAACAGGCCATGCGGCGCTATCTGATTGGTCGATACCGTTTCGCGCGGATCAGGCTTTCTGGATCGGTGGATTAAAATTGCATTGCATGTCTAAAATCTAACTTACCGCTTCGCTTCAGTGATCTATTCCTACGCGCCTGATCTAGATCTAATGGCCTACATCAAACGAACCATAAACCAGCGGCGCTACGACGGTGGCTGGCGGCGGTGCGGTCAGACGGTGGTGCTGTCGGCGATACAGGTAGCGAGAAGGGTAGTGGGGTAGCTCACCGAGTTCGCATGACGACACTGATGCTCAAGGTGGTCTTCGTTGGCGGAGGGACGCTCGGAGACATCAGTGATTCCTCGCCGGAGTTCGTGAAAGCGTCGGGCACGGCTGTTCGTCGTCGTTGGCGAGGGTACAGATCATGCCAGGGCAAAAGGAAATGTGCGTCAGATGCGCAAGGTGATGCTGATCATGCGAGTATCAACAAGAGGGCAAGGCGCGATCAGAACTAACCAGGAAAGCTCGCCAGAGTAGATGGTTTCGTCGGACTCACGCAGTCGTCGACGTTGACGTTGACGAGGCTCTGGATGGACCTAGCATGCACCAGAGGTGTTAGAAGACGCGCAAGGTTGCGGTGACCATTCTGGCAAGATTAGAAGGTAAGGGGCAGAGAGGGCTCACCGGAATTCGCCGCCGGAGGTCGTCGGTACTGCGGTGGTTTGAGCTCTAATACGAGCAGCCTAGTGGCGGAGCGAGCGAGTGAAGTGAGGGGAAAGGTGCGGGGTGGGGAGGGGGTTTTGTAGCCGGAGCAGGGGCGGCATTCAAGCGGCGATTCAATGGAAAGTAAGCCGGATTTTATTCGCGGCGTCATTGCAGGGAGGTAACGGCGGAGCGGCTTCTGCGCGTGATGATTTGGGGGAGACGACGATGACGTGGAGAAGGGCCCAACGTCAATGGCTGCGGGGTATGGTTCGTGCCGGTGAGAGAGGGGGTAGAGGAGGAATGGCCCGGGTGGGATTTCTGGGCCGGCTCTGGTGCTGGGCTCAAATGGTAGCGCCTGTTCTTATTTTTTTCTTTTCCCTTTTATTTTTCTAATTTGATTTTCAGGAATGTTTTTCACATTGGTTTGAATTCAAACTTGTTCTGAATTTTTGTAAAGTAAAGCTTGCACCCTTTTGGCTACAGAATAATGTTGCTCACTCAAATTAATTTGGCCCATTGGAATTTAAATTAAACAATGCCTTTATCACTTATTTAATAAAGACATATGAATGGTTTAAATTCATATTTTGTTTTGAAAATCTTTGTTCAAGCTTTGGAAAATATCAATCAATCATATGATCAATTCTTTTCTGGTCAAAGAAAATATTTCTCATATTAGAGAGTAGCATTAAGGCTATTGCCTTGCTTGCATAAAATAATAGATCACAGGGTTTCTATTTTTGAAGAAATGATCCTAAAATGATTATGAATGCATGAATGATATGCAAACTTTGAAATCATGATTTTTGGGATGTTACAAATCTAACCCCCTTAAGGTGAATCTCTCCCTCGAGATTCGGATTGGCTAGCAAAATAGGTGAGGGTGGTCTTTCCGAAGGTCATCTTCTCTTTCCCATGTTGCTTCTTCTTCTTCTTCAGAATGATGGTTCCACTGAACTTTGCAGAATTTGATAGTCTTTGTCCGAGTAACTCTTTCTGCAGTCTCAAGAATCTTGATAGGTTTTTCCTCATAGGTGAGATCACTTTCCAATTGGACCTCCTCCAAAGGTATAGTATCCTTCAAAGAAGTCTCCTCCATCTCTGGATGGCATTTCTTTAGTTGACTCACATGAAATACATTGTGAACGGCAGACAATGATTCAGGCAATTCAATCTCATATGCCACTTCTCCTTTACGGCTCAGAATCTTGAATGTTCCAACATATCTTGGGGCCAATTTTCCTTTGACTCCAAATCTCTTCACTCCACGAAGTGGTGATACTCTAAGATATGCTCTATCACCCACCTCATAGGTGACTTCTCTATGCTTAGGATCTGCGTAGCTCTTCTGTCGGGACTGTGCTATCTTCAATCTGTCCTTTACCAACTTGACTTTCTCTTCAGCTTCCTTGATTAATTCTGTCCCGAACAAGTTCCTTTCTCCAACACCATTCCATAGCAATGGTGTAGTACACTTTCTTCCATAGAGAAACTCAAACGGTACCATCTCAATACTGTCTTGATAGCTGTTGTTGTAAGAGAATACTGCATAAGGCAGACTTTCATCCCAACTAGCTCCATAGTCTAGGGCACATGCCCTCAACATATCATCTAAAATCTGGTTGGTCCTTTCTGTCTGTCCATCAGTCTGGGGATGAAAAGCAGTACTGAATTCCAATCTCATTCCCAATGAATCATGCAGTTGCCTCCAAAAATGAAAAGTGAATTGAGTTCCCCTATCAGACACAATACTCTTGGGTACTCCATGCAGACACACAATCCTATTCATATAGATCTTGGCCAACTTAGCACTTGTATAGGTTGTCTTCACGGGTATGAAATGAGCCACTTTAGTTAGACGATCCACTACTACCCAAATAGAATCATATCCTGACCGGGTCCTTGGCAATTCGGTGATGAAATCCATGCCAATCTTGTCCCACTTCTAATCAGGAATAGGTAGTGGTTGTAACAATCCTGCTGGTTTCTGATGCTCCGCTTTCACTCTACTACATACATCACACAAAGCAATATGTTCGGCGATGTCCTTCTTGAGGTTATTCCACAAAAATCTTTCCTTCACATCCATGTACATTTTGGTGTTACCGGGATGAATGGAATATGGTGAGTTGTGTGCTTCCTATAAAATCAGTTTCCGTAGCTCCGGATCTTGCGGAATGTAGATACGTTTTCCATACCATATAGTACCCTGTTCGTCTTCATGGAATCCTTTGGCTTTTCCTTTACCAATCTTTTCCTTAATCTCTTCAATCTCCTTGTCCGTCTTTTGGGCTTCCTTGATTTTGTCCAACAAGGTGGGTTGAACATCCAATGACATGAGATGTCCCTCAGGCACAATCTCCAATCTGAGGTCTCTAAATTGGGCACATAGATCATCTGGGAACTCTCCCTTAGTAAGGCCATTCACAAATACCTTACGGCTTAGTGCATCCGCTACAACATTTGCTTTACCGGGGTGGTATTGCAAACTCAAGTCATAGTCCTTGATGAGTTCTAGCCATCTTCTTTGTCTCATGTTGATTTCTTTCTGAGTGAAGATATACTTCAAACTTTTGTGATCGGTGAACACTTCACATCGCTTTCCCAAAAGATAATGTCTCCATGTTTTGAGTGCATGGACAACAGAGGCTAACTCTAAATCATGAGTAGGATAATTTACTTCATGAGTTTTGAGTTGTCTCGAGGCATAAGCCACAACTTTCCCTTCTTGCATCAAAACTGCACCTAATCCATGATGAGATGCATCACAATAAACTTGGAAATCCTTCTCCAAATCTGGCAGACATAGGACTGGTGCTGTCACTAGTCTCTCTTTCAGTTCTTGGAAACTGAGTTCACATCCTTCAGTCCAAGAAAATTTCTTGTCTTTCTTTAGCAACTCCATCATTGGCTTAGCTACCTTGGAGAAATTCTCAATGCATCTTCTATAGTATTCTACCAAGCCAAGGAAACTACGAACTTCTTTCACTGACTTAGGAGATTTCCATTCAGTTACAGCTGACACTTTTGCGGGATCAACTGCTACACCATCTCCTCACACAATGTGTCCAAGAAATCCAACTTCATTCAACCAGAATTCACACTTGCTGAATTTGGCATACAACTTATGCTCTCTAAGCTTCTCAAGTATCAAACGCAAATGTCCCTCATGCTCTTCTTTGCTCTTGGAGTAGATCAAAATGTCATCGATGAAAACGACAACAAACTTGTCAAGGAACTCCATGAAAACCTTGTTCATCATATTCATGAAGTAAGCTGGTGCATTGGTCAAACCAAACGGCATCACGGTGTACTCATACAATCCATACCTAGTGGTGAAAGCTGTCTTAGGTATGTCTTGTTCCCTTATCTTAAGCTGAAAATAACCTGACCGGAGATCAATCTTTGAGAACACACAGGATCCTTCTAACTGATCAAACAAGTCATTGATTCTGGGCAAAAGATATTTTGTCTTGATAGTCACCTCATTGAGTGAACGATAATCGATGCATAACCTTTGACTTCTATCTTTCTTTTCCACAAACAAGACTGGTGCTCCCCAAGATTAAGAACTTGGTTGAATAAATCCTTTCTGCAACTGTTCTCCAAGTTGTTTCTTGAGTTCTTTCAACTCATCAACTGACATCTTGTAGGGTCTCTTTGCTATTGGTCCTGATCCTGGCAGCAAGTCAATCAAAAACTCCACATCTCTATCTGGTGGCATTCCCGGTAATTCTTCCGGAAACACATCTGGATATTCTCTCACAATTAGCACACTGTCTATGCTAACTCCCTTAAGAGAATTTAGCTTACTCCCTTTTGATTCAAAGTTAGTCTTGAATATAATCCTTTTATTATCCAGGGTTGTGAGTGTGACGGTATGATTGGCACAATCTAGCACTCCCTTGTACTTAGTCATCCAGTCCATTCCTAAAATGACATCCAATCCTTGGGAATTTAGGATTATCAAATTAACGGGAAACTTATACTTCCCAAATTTTATGACTAGGTCATGGCATCCTAAGTTCACTATCATTTCTCCACCAGGAGAACTTACTTTTATAGGACACCCAATAGTTTCAACTAGAAGTTCATTTCTATCAACAAATGCTCTTGATATGAATGAATGCGATGCGCCAGTATCAAAAAGAACAAGTGCTGGAACAAAATTGAGTTTGAACTTACCAGCCATAGCATCAGGTTCCTCATAAATTTCTTCCACATTGATGTGGTTCACTTGTCCCTTCTGGAAAGGGTTGGGCTTGGTGGTTCCTTCAACTTTCTTCTCTGGGCACTCATTTGCATAATGCCCCATCTTCTTACACTTGAAACATTCAACCTGACTAATATCCCTCTTTGCAGGCTGACTACCACTTCCACTTCCACCTCCACTATGGTGACTCTTGTGTCCACCCTTGTGGTTCTTGTACTTGTCATTATCATGACTACGGTGATGCTTGTTGTCATGATGGCGGTTGTGGATGTGGTGGTTGTTGTGCTTTCCATGTTTGTGGGATCCAGAACTCCCACTATCATCGTGATGGGAACGCTTGTGAGACGATCCCGAGCCATTCTTGTCAAAGCTGTGCTTCCTCTTTCTGCTTTCAACCTGTTTCATCTTGTTCTCCAAGATGGTAGCCTAGTCACAAAGTGATTGGTAGGTTGGGACATAGGCAATAGATAGATGCAGATTCAGTTCATCATTCAGTCCTTCGAGGAATTTCTCCTTCCTCTTGGCATCAGTATCAACTTCATCTGGTGCATAACACGCCAGATTGTTGAACTCCTCAATATATTCGTCCACGCCGCGGTGAAGCTATTTTAGGTTGTGGAACTCCTTCTTCTTCAAATTCATCACTCCGGATGAGATGTGAGCTATACGGAATCCATCCTCAAAGATAGCCCAGGTCACATCCTCAATGGGAGTGGTGATCTGGAAGTTATCCCACCAAGTTGCTGCGGGTCCTTCCAACAGATGTGCTGCAAACCTGACCTTCTCCTCGTCGGTGCAGCCGACAGTTACCAAATCCTTGTTCACCGAACGTAGCCAATCATTGGCCACCATTGGATCAGTGGTTCCTGAGAACTTTGCAGGCCTCAGTCTTAGGAATCTGGTGAGCATGTCAAATCCCGGTGGATTGTTCGGGTTGTTGTTGTTGTTGTTATTCTGATTCTGGTTCTGCATAAAAGAGGTCATGTCACATCCCAAGATTTTCCAAATCTTGTAATGTGAAAAATAAATAAACAAAATAAATAATTGTTGAAATTTTGGGTGAAATTTTGGCTTTCAAACTTGGCCTCCATTTCCTTGACTATCCCGTCTTGCTCCGCGAAGAGCTTGTCCTTCTCTCGGAGCTGAACGTGGAGCTCGTCATTGCTAAGCATGACGTTGGTCCTATCAGTATCTAGGTGCCTAATAAGACCCTCTAGGTCCTGGAGGTACAGATGAATCGGCTCTATCGTCTCTCTAGCAGCATCCTCGTACTCAATAACCTCACCGTCGTCGTTGCGTCTCTCGAAGGGGTGAAAGTAAAGACCTGTAAGCTCTCTGGAGTGTCTCCCTACCAGGCGCCCAAGTAGCTCTTGCATGACTACATCTAGGCCTTTTTCCTTGTCGTCATGCATCAGCTTGAAAGTGATGGTCTCCGTGGTTGGCTCTATCTGGCGTCTGGGCTGGGTGACTCTGAAGCCCCAAAGGTCCTTCCTCTCAAACTTGGTGAGGGGAAGTGTCATGATGCTAGGAAGTGGAAGGTTGAGCACACTAGTGAGCTCAATGAGACGAGTACCAAAACGAGTTCCCTTGAACTCCTCGGCCGTGTTGATAATAACATTAGGCATCTATTTTTTTAAGACAGAGAAAAGTTAGAATCAACATCAAACAGAGAAAAATCACAAGACAAAATATCACAAGCATACCTTTTGCAACAAACACACAAGTCATGGCATACATAAATCCATTACATGCATCAAAGGTTCAACATAACTTAGACAATTTTTTTTGGAAATAAAATGATAAGTGTGGTGGTCCAACTAACGAAGTATATTACAATCCCCACTCACTTGCCAAGTTGGCTATCAGGGCATCCCTAGAGGCAATCTGTCGATCTTGACCACATGACTCCATTGCTAAGTCTATGATGTCTTCCCTTAAACGTTGAGAATCCTGCTCAATTCTTTTAGGATGTCCTTCAGGATATCGGATCTTGAGTAGATATACCACTCCTAGTTCTAATTCCATAAGCATGTTTATCTCCTCAGGCATTAACTAGCATATCTTTTTGTACCTTAGGAAGTTGATAAATTTGGGTTTGAACCATTTGGAAGTGTTTACAAAGAATTTTAACATCATTAGCAGTTCTTTCCACAATATCTTTCAACTCATTAATAACTCTATAGTTTTCCAATAAATGATTCTGAACTTGTTTATTAAAATTACCTTGTTTAACTATAAATGTGTCAAGTTCATCTAAGCATTGATTAGGAGGCTTACCATAGGGAATATCACTTTCATAAAAGTGGAAAGAGTGTACCTCAATAGTAGATGAGTGGGGAATTTGCTTACATAATTCTTCTAGAGAAGGCAGATTCTTCACATCTTCAGCTCTAATATCTTTCTCCTTTAGACATTTCTTAGATTCCTTCATCACTTCATCATTTAATGCAATTACTCCCCTCTTCTTCGGTGTTGGTGTTGGAACTGGTTCAGGCACAACTGGTTCAGGAGTAATAGGATCAGGTGTATTTAGCTCAGTTGAAGTCCAATCATCATAATTCTGGCTTATTTTAGCCATTAATCCTTCAGCATCTGTAGGAGTTCTTTTCCTGAAAACACAATCGGAAAAACTATCTAGGTATGTCCTAGAATCATCAATTAGTCCATTATAATAAATATCAAGAAGCTCATTTTTAGGCAATGGACATCCAGGATGTGCATGAATCAAGGCACAGAACCTTGTCCATGACTCAGGAAATTTCTCTTCTTCTCCCTGTTTAAAATCAAAAAGTCTCTACAAAGCAGCATGTCTAGCACTAGGAGGAACATATTTCTGGAACAAAGAAGCAATCAAACAATCAGGGCTATCAATGGATGTAAGACACCACCTTTATAAAGGTAAAGATCCATGTGATTGCAATGCTAGTCCCTGGATCAATTGCTAGCATCCACAGTTTAAGATGAAGTACACAGAAGCAAAGGTCATTATTACATCGTCAATCCAGAGATAACATAGTCTTTTACAACTCCATAGCCATAGGCTAGTACAAGAGTTTAACTTAACAATATAAAAATAGAAGTCCTCATATTCATGTGCCACAGGCAAGCATGTTGAGTGTAGACTGATAACCCCTAATCATCATCAGAGTAACCTGCAACATCACAAGTTATAGCCACAGTGGGTCAATACATTGGAATAGTATTGGCAAGTGATACCTTAGTAGAATATTAGCATCTAGTTACTACATGAATTTGGCTAAGTGTAGCTTAGGCTTGCTTTGCTCAAAATAGATTTTACCTATCAGTTGAAAACACTAAGTTTTTGTTTGGCAAAAAATCCCAAGGAACCACCAATAGAAATTGGTGAACCTTCACCCTTGTTCAACCACAAGTTTTAACTTAGAAATTGGGATGAGGAGATTCTTGATAGCTTCCATGTCTTGATGCTCAAATTTCCCATTACCGGGGACACGACTAAGTACTTAGTTTCTTCCATCTGCAGAGGTGGTGCACTTTCCCCACAAGACTTGATTTTCACCAAGACAGGACCTTTCAGAAGCCTTCCCTTAGACCAAATGGACGCGTTCCAACCTATCATCCCACTACCACCAACTGTCCAAATGGCTAAGTTATTGCAACCTATATGATCCATGCAGAGCCCATAATGCCATGTGGTTGCACTAGAAGCTTCTTAACATTTGGCATCTCAAATCCCTTTGTTCCTGGGTGGCAATCCACAAGTGATATACACAAGGTAAACGATAGAAATGGGCCTTGTGTAACCACTCAACCAAAAACCACCAAGCAATTACCAATCCACCCAGGTGTTTTATTCACTTAGTTGTTTTATTAAGAAAAAACATAAGTCAAAGATTTAGCAATATTTTTCCATAGCATGTATATATTCCACCCTTGGTTGCTACTAGCTAGGCTAAGCATGGCAATATCAAGTATCTTAACTTAGAGAAAATTCTAACAATTCTACAACTACTAGGATTTCCCAAGCATAGCATATAGATACTTAGCAAAATATTCATGCAAGCCCTATACAAAAATATTTCTAATGCATAGTCAAAATATTGGGACAAAAATATGAAGCACCACTTGCCTTGGTAGTTGGGTTAGTAGCAACAATCTTCACAATCACAATCACCACTAGCACCAAAATCTACACATAAAATGATAGCACCAAATTCATATTTCAAACAATCAAGCAAAAATATATGAATGCATGAAAATGCTATGAGATGATTTTTCCAATTCAAACAAGACAATTAAAACAGTACTGATCAATAAACTAAACATTTCCAAACTAACTAAATTTAATTTGGCATTTAAAGCATTTTCCAAATAGTTTTTATATACAAAATATGCTTGCAAATGTCTATGCAAAAACAACTAAGTTTACAGAAGCAATTTATTAAAAAAAGTACATGGTTGGGTAGAATTCTTTCTCCTGATTCCAATGATATAAAATTTGCAAAATTTGAACGTGTGGATCAAAAGTTATGAATTTTGCAAGTTTGAACATCTAATAGATCTAATTCCAGATTGTAAATCAAACAACAGGCCACGCGGCGCTATCTGATTGGTCGATACCGTTTCGCGCGGATCAGGCTTTCTGGATCGTTGGATTAAAAGTGCATCGCACGGCTCAGATCTAACTTACCGCTTCGCTTAAGTGATCTATTCCTACGTGCCCGATCCAGATCTAACGTCCTACATCAAACGAAACATAAACCAGTGGCGCTATGACGGTGGCTGGAGGCGGCGCGGTCAGACGGTGATGCTGCCGGCGATACAGGTAGCGAGAAGGGTAGTGGGGTAGCTCACCGAGTTCGCGTGATGACGCTGATGCTCAAGGTGGTCTTCGTTGTCGGAGGGGCGCTCGGAGACGTCAGGGATTCCTCGCCGGAGTTCGTGAAAGCGTCGGGCACGGCTGTTTGTCGTCGTTGGCGAGGGTGCAGATCATGCCAGGGCAAAAGGAGATGTGCGTCAGATGCGCAAGGTGATGCTGATCATGCGAGTATCAACGAGAGGGCAAGGCGCGATCAGAAGTAACCAGGAAAGCTCACCGTAGTTGATGGTTTCGTCGTACTCGCGCAGTCGTCGACGTTGACGAGGCTCTGGATGGACCTAGCATGCACCAGAGGTGTTAGAAGACGCGCAAGGTTGCGGTGACCATTCTAGCAAGATTAGAAGGCAAGGGGCAGAGAGGGCTCACCGGAATTCACCGCCGGAGGTCGTCGGTACTGCGGTGGTTCGAGCTCTATTATGAGCAGCCTGGTGGCGGAGCGAGCAAGTGAAGTGAGGGGAAAGGTGCGGGGTGGGGAGGGGGTTTTGTAGCCGGAGCAGGGGCGACATTCACGCTGCGATTCAATGGGAATTAAGCCAGGTTTTATTCGCGGCGTCACTGTAGGGAGGTAACGGCGGAGCGGCGTCTGCGCGATGATTTGGGGGAGACGACTATGACGTGGAGAAGGGCCCAGCGTCAGTGGCTGCGGGGTATGGTTCGCGCGGGTGAGAGAGGGGGTAGAGGGGGAATGGCCCGGGTGGGCTTTCTGGGCCGGCTCTGGTGCTGGGCTCAAATGCTAGCGCCTGTTCTTATTTTTTTCTTTTCCCTTTTCTTTTTCTAATTTGATTTTCAGGAATGTTTTCCAAATGTTTTTCACATGGGTTTGAATTCAAACTTGATCTGAATTTTTGTAAAGTAAAGCTTGCACCCTTTTGGCTATAGAATAATGTTGCTCACTCAAATTAATTTGGCCCATTGGAATTTAAATTAAACAATGCCTTTATCACTTATTTAATAAAGACATATGAATGGTTTAAATTCATATTTTGTTTTGAAAATCTTTGTTCAAGCTTTGGAAAATATCAATCAATCATATGATCAATTCTTTTCGGGTCAAAGCAAATATTTCTCATATTAGAGAGTAGCATTAAGGCTATTGCCTTGCTTGCATAAAATAATAGATCACAAGGTTTCTATTTTTGAAGAAATGATCCTAAAATGATTATGAATGCATGAATGATATGCAAACTTTGAAATCATGATTTTTGGGATGTTACAAATCTAACCCCCTTAAGGTGAATCTCTCCCTCGAGATTCGGATTGGCTAGCAAAATAGGTGAGGGTGGTCTTTCCGAAGGTCATCTTCTCTTTCCCATGTTGCTTCTTCTTCTCCAGAATGATGGTTCCACTGAACTTTGCAGAATTTGATAGTCTTTGTCCGAGTAACTCTTTCTGCAGTCTCAAGAATCTTGATAGGTTTTTCCTCATAGGTGAGATCACTTTCCAATTGGACCTCCTCCAAAGGTATAGTATCCTTCAAAGAAGTCTCCTCTATCTCTGGATGACATTTCTTTAGTTGACTCAAATGAAATACATTGTGAACGGCAGACAATGATTCAGGCAATTCAATCTCATATGCCACTTCTCCTTTACGGCTCAGAATCTTGAATGGTCCAACATATCTTGGGGCCAATTTTCCTTTGACTCCAAATCTCTTCACTCCACGAAGTGGTGATACTCTAAGATATGCTCTATCACCCACCTCATAGGTGACTTCTCTATGCTTAGGATCTGCGTAGCTCTTCTGTCGGGACTGTGCTATCTTCAATCTGTCCTTTACCAACTTGACTTTCTCTTCAGCTTCCTTGATTAATTCTGTCCCGAACAAGTTCCTTTCTCCAAAACCATTCCATAGCAATGGTGTAGTACATTTTCTTCCATAGAGAAACTCAAACGGTACCATCTCAATACTGGCTTGATAGCTGTTGTTGTAAGAGAATACTGCGTAAGACAGACTTTCATCCCAACTAGCTCCATAGTCTAGGGCACATGCCCTCAACATATCCTCTAAAATCTGGTTGGTCCATTCTGTCTGTCCATCAGTCTCGGGATGAAAAGCAGTACTAAATTCCAATCTCATTCCCAATGACTCATGCAGTTGCCTCCAAAAATGAGAAGTGAATTGAGTTCCCCTATCTGACACAATACTCTTGGGTACTCCATGCAGACACACAATCCTATTCATATAGATCTTATCCAACTTAGCACTTGTATAGGTTGTCTTCACGGGTATGAAATGAGCCACTTTAGTTAGACGATCCACTACTACCCAAATAGAATCATATCCTGACCGGGTCCTTGGCAATTCGGTGATGAAATCCATGCCAATCTTGTCCCACTTCCAATCAGGAATAGGTAGTGGTTGTAACAATCCTGCTGGTTTCTGATGCTCCGCTTTCACTCTACTACATACATCACACAAAGAAATATGTTCGGCGATGTCCTTCTTGAGGTTATTCCACCAAAATCTTTCCTTCACATCCATGTACATTTTGGTGTTACCGGGATGAATGGAATATGGTGAGTTGTGTGCTTCCTATAAAATCAGTTTCCGTAGCTCCGGATCTTGCGGAATGCAGATACGTTTTCATACCATATAGTACCCTGTTTGTCTTCATGGAATCCTTTGGCTTTTCCTTTACCAATCTTTTCCTTAATCTCTTCAATCTCCTTGTCCGTCTTTTGGGATTCCTTGATTTTGTCCAACAAGGTGGGTTAAACATCCAATGACATGAGATGTCCCTCAGGCACAATCTCCAATCTGAGGTCTCTAAATTTGGCACATAGATCATCTGGCAACTCTCCCTTAGTAAGGCCATTCACAAATACCTTACGGCTTAGTGCATCCGCTACAACATTTGCTTTACCGGGGTGGTATTGCAAACTCAAGTCATAGTCCTTGATGAGTTCTAGCCATCTTCTTTGTCTCATGTTGATTTATTTCTGAGTGAAGATATACTTCAAACTTTTGTGATCGGTGAACACTTCACATCGCTTTCCCAAAAGATAATGTCTCCATGTTTTGAGTGCATGGACAACAGAGGCTAACTCTAAATCATGAGTAGGATAATTTACTTCATGAGTTTTGAGTTGTCTCGAGGAATAAGACACAACTTTCCCTTCTTGCATCAGAACTGCACCTAATCCATGATGAGATGCATCACAATAAACTTGGAAATCCTTCTCCAAATCTGGCAGACATAGGACTGGTGCTGTCACTAGTCTCTTCTTCAGTTCTTGGAAACTGAGTTCACATCCTTCAGTCCAAGAAAATTTCTTGTCTTTCTTTAGCAACTCCATCATTGGCTTAGCTACCTTGGAGAAATAATCAATGCATCTTCTATAGCATCCTGCCAAGCCAAGGAAACTACAAACTTCTTTCACTGACTTAGGAGATTTCCATTCAGTTACAGCTGACACTTTTGCGGGATCAACTGCTACACCATCTCCTCACACAATGTGTCCAAGAAATCCAACTTCATTCAACCAGAATTCACACTTGCTGAATTTGGTATACAACTTATGCTCTCTAAGCTTCTCAAGTATCAAACGCAAATGTCCCTCATGCTCTTTTTTTGCTCTTGGAGTAGATCAAAATGTCATCGATGAAAACGACAACAAACTTGTCAATGAACTCCATGAAAACCTTGTTCATCATATTCATGAAGTAAGCTGGTGCATTGTTCAAACCAAACGGCACCATGGTGTACTCATACAATCCATACCTAGTGGTGAAAGCTGTCTTAGGTATGTCTTGTTCCCTTATCTTAAGCTGAAAATAACCTGACCGGAGATCAATCTTTGAGAACACACAGGATCCTTCTAACTGATCAAACAAGTCATTGATTCTGGGCAAAAGATATTTGTTCTTGATAGTCACCTCATTGAGTGAACGATAATCGATGCATAACCTTTGACTTCTATCTTTCTTTTCCACAAACAAGACTGGTGCTCCCCAAGATTAAGAACTTGGTTGAATAAATCCTTTCTACAACTGTTCTCCAAGTTGTTTCTTGAGTTCTTTCAACTCATCAACTAACATCTTGTAGGGTCTCTTTGCTATTGGTCCTGATCCTGGCAGCAAGTCAATCAAAAACTCCACATCTCTATCTGGTGGCATTCCCGGTAATTCTTCCGGAAACACATCTGGATATTCTCTCACAATTAGCACACTGTCTATGCTAACTCCCTTAAGAGAATTTAGCTTACTCCCTTTTGATTCAAAGTTAGTCTTGAATCTAATCCTTTTATTATCTAGGGTTGTGAGTGTGACGGTATGATTGGCACAATCTAGCACTCCCTTGTACTTAGTCATCCAGTCCATTCCTAAAATGACATCCAATCCTTGGGAATTTAGGATTATCAAATTAACGGGAAACTTATACTTCCCAAATTCTATGACTAGGTCATGGCATCCTGAGTTCACTATCATTTCTGCACCAGGAGAACTTACTTTTATAGGACATCCAATAGTCTCAACTGGAAGTTCATTTCTATCAACAAATGCTCTTGATATGAATGAATGCGATGCGTGAGTATCAAAAAGAACAAGTGATGGAACATAATTGAGTTTGAACTTACCAGCCATAGCATCAGGTTCCTCATAAATTTCTTCCACATTGATAACACTTCCAAAGAGCATGAAGATCAATGCCCCAATTGTGAAGAGAAACATCCAGCTAATCAATGCCCCACATCTCAAGCTACTTGTTACCTATGTGAAGGAAATAATCATGTCCCTATCCAATGCCCCATCTATTCCATAGTTCAACAAAGGAAACAAGGTGGAGTGCAACAACAGTTTGTAAACCCTCATGAAGGAACAACTTCTGCCAAGAAGGATGAAGGCAAAATCAAAACCATGCATCATAAGGACAAATCCAAAGTAACCACAAAGTGTTGCTACTCTTGTGGAGAAGAAGGTCATATCTCTAGTAACTGTCCCAAGAGGAGAGAAAGATTTCCCACCTATGTGGTGAAGTATGAAGAGCATGAACTAGAAGAACTCCTAGCTTTGGAGAGACCCAAAAAGAAGAAGAAGGACATAAGCCAGTTGCAATGTTACAATTGCAAAGAAATGGGACACTATGCCAGTGATTGCCCAGAAAATAAGAAGAACCAAGGAAATAAACAGGAAGAATTGATACCAAAGAAGAAGAAGGATAATACCCAAGTGATGTGTTTCAAATGCAAAGAGCTAGGCCATTATGCAGACAAGTGCCCAGAGAAGTTTCAACAAGATCCCAAGAAAGCCAAGAAGTAATCTAGTTGGAGAATTTTTAAGGGTGGTAGTACCCTAGTTGCTTTGAGCCAACTTGTAACCCCTAGCCTCCCCAAATCTCGGGACGAGATTTATTTTAAGGGTGGTAGCCTGTCACATCCCAAGATTTTCCAAATCTTGTAATGTGAAAAATAAATAAACAAAATAAATAATTGTTGAAATTTTGGGTGAAAAGAAACTTTTGTTTCTAAATGGAAACTTAAAATCCCATCTTGAACAAACTTTGGTTAATGTTTTGAATCCAAAAAAGTATTCAAATCAAGTGAAATGCATTCTTCATAAATGCATCTGGAAATTTTAACACTTGAGAAATAAACCAAAACCCTAAAACCCTAATGGAAGAAAATCATTTTCAAGTTACCTCTAAGACTATGGATTTGATCCATATAAAAATTGGTCAAACAAACATTTCAAATTGATCAGGAATGATTATTAGAAATATTATAAAACCATATAATTGGTTTCACTTACTTTGGAGCCATGAATAAAATCCTATGAATTTAATAAGGTAAGGAAAAGTAATTTCCAAAGCTAATAAAGCAACCACCTAGAAATCCATACCAAATGGTGAGCAAATGATCCTAAAGGAATTAAAAAGGTAAACAAATAATAAATAAAATTATAATAGTTGGAATCACTATTTTTGGATCTTTAAATAAAAAGATATGGTTTTTATAAAGCAACGGTAAAATATAAATAAGGATTATTTTATAGAGCCAAATTAAATCTTGGCCAAGCTTTTGAAATAAAATATTTCTATTTGATAAAAAGAGTAAAGGTTTATTTAAATAAAATAATGAGGATTTATTAATATCCATTTTTATTAAAGTAAAGGCTTTTCCATTTCAAATAAACACTAAATTTTGTTAATTTATTTTAAATAAGATTTCCAAGTGTTTTAGTTTTTCAAAAGAAACCAACTGAAAATATTTTGATATTATTTAGATTTCAAAAAGAGTTTTAAAATAAATTAAAAACTATTGGAATTAAAGACTATGGTCTATTTATTTAATTAGTACTAGATCCTAAAAGAATTATTTTATTTTGAACTTTGAAATATGTTGATAAACAGAATTAAAATTCACCCAAGTTTGGTGGTGATTTTAATTCAAATGGAGATTGAAAAATATTATTAAATTTTATTTAATTAATACTAGAGCCTTTTTAAATAATTAAAAGACACTAAAAAGGATAAATATATTATTCTAAATTTGACTTTGGAATGTGCTATTAATCAGTATATGAATCCACACAAATTTTGGTTGAGGTTTGAAATCAAATTGATGTTTGAAATAATTAAACAAAGTCAAAACAGAAATTAGAAATGGAAAAGAGAAAAACAATCAGAACAAAAAAAAGAAAAGGAGCAGCCCAGCCCAGCTAAGCCCATCTGGCCCAGCAGCCTACTCCCTCTCTTCTCCCGCAGGAAAACGTTTCAAACCAGAAAAGCCACCCGCAAAGACACTGACTGCCAGGACCCACCTCCTCTTTCTCTCGCTGCCAAACGGCCCCACTGCCACGTAGTCATCTTCCTCCTCACGACCAGTTCGTCCGAACGTTCCTTGCGTTGATTTCGCGAGTTAAATTCACGAGTAATGGCGCAGTTAATCCTCCCCCTGACCACGCCTTCTTAATCGCCTGCGTCCCCTCTCTCTTTCCCCTCACTCGCCAGACCCTCTACGCCCCCAGGCTGTCTCCAATTTTCCCTGCACCGTCACTGACTCTGGCGAATGTTTCCATCGATTCCGGCCAGTATCCGTCACCCTCGCCTCCCACTGCACGCTCACTTGCTCCCCATCTCCTGGCGAACCTCCCCGTAGCGCCAGCTCCCCCGCGCATGCCCCGCAGCCTCGGCTCTGTCCATGTCTGAGTGCCACCGATGATGAACTCGACTACGGCGAGCTATAGCCGACGACCTCGTGCACCCCTTGCTCACTGGTGAGTGTTCCCGTGATCCTTGAACCCGTGTGCATCTTCCTGACGCATTGTTTTGCTCGTTCGCGTTCCAGAGACTCACCTTCGACCATGGCCATGCGTGCCCGAGCCAGCAAGCTACTCCGACGAGGAATTCCGGTCGCTTCTGTGCGCCCCTTGACAGAAGAAAACCGCCTCGAGCTTCACCACGACCTGCGATCCTGGTGAGCTTCTCCCCACCCTCTCTCGCTTCTTGCATCACCAGCAACGCTGTAGCCAGAGCCAGCGCCCCCACACGCCGCCGCCCGCGCCGCTGCTTCATGGTCAAAGCAGTGAGATCCGTAGGATCTTGATCTGACGATTAAGATTAGAACTAACCCGAAGGGGTAAGTAGTGCCCTGAGCCGCACGATTACACTTAGATCCAACGGCTCGCATCTGTCAATCCGCACGAAGCGGTACCGACCAATAGCAACTCGACGCGTGGCCTGCGATTGTTTTTAAAACCAGAAACTTGTCTATTAGATGTTCCAATTTGAAAAATTCATAACTTTCAAACCACACATCCAAATTTTGCAAATTTTATATCAATGGAATCAGCAAGACAAGTACTTTCTGACCATGCACTTTGTTTAGTAAAAAGCTTCCGTTAAATTGATTGTTTTTGCAGAAACTTGTGTATACATGTTTATAATATAAAATTTGTCCTAAAATGATTTTTGAGATAAAACCTTTGGCAAATGGTTCGTTTTGAACCTACTGACAATAGGAATCACTTTGTGGTTTCAAAAATATATTTGGTGAAGCAAAAGAATAAACTTTTGATTTAAACCATCTCTAGTCAAATAAAATAATGTTTATTTATTAAAAATGCTTTTGGAGAAAACCTTTGGGAAATGTTTTGATTTAAACTCTCTGACCCTAAACACAAGATTTATGTTTTGAAAACATATTTTGATGAACCCTATAGATTGTTGCCTTATTAAAAGCATTTCTCCACCACATAAAATAATGCTTTGATTTAAAAATGGTTTATAGGTAGAATCTTTTGCAAATAGTTTTTCCACTTTATAAAATGACCAATAAAGTGTTTTAGAATGTTTATAACCTATTATAAACCACTTTTGTAAATAAAACAAAGTTTGGCATGGTTGCATGCATTATTTTGTTTCTATTATTTTATGTGATGTTGCTTGAATGGTAGATTGTAATATTGCTTGCTTGATTGAATTGTAGTGATTTGAAGAGTGTGAATATTGCAAAAGATCAAGGAGTGAACTTATATTCTCTACCAAAAAGGCAAGTGATGCTTCATACTTTTGTCCCATTATTTTCACTATGCATTAGTGATATTTCTAAGTAGGACTTGCATGGAATTTTGCTAAGTGCAAACTATGCCATGGGAAATCCTAGTAGATGAAACCTTAGTAGAAATTTCCTAAGTCAAGATTCCTACTACTATCATGCTTAGCTTAGCTAGTAGAAAACAAGGGTTGAATATATATTCATACTATGGAATATTTCTAAGTCAAGGACTTGTGTTTTGTTTAATAAAACAACTAAGTGAATGAATCACCTGGGTGGAATGGAAGGAATGGTTTGTGTTGATTGGTTCACAAGGCCCATTTCTATGGTTTACCTTGAGTATCTCACTTGTGGATTGAAGGGAATATGCCCTGAGAGGCAATAATAAAGTGTTTATTATGTGTATTCCAAGTATATGATAGATGTTTATTTTGCATGCTATAATTGTATTAATACGGAAACGTTAATACATGTGTGTTTAATAAACAAACAGAAAGTTCCTAGTTATGCCTCTCTCATAAACTAGCTCGTTGATTAACAAGATGATCAAGGTTTCCTGATCATGGACATTGGATGTTGTTAATAACGGGATCACAACATTAGTGTAATGATGTGATGAACACTCATCCGAAGTATAGCATTACGATCAAAGTCATTGAGTTTATATTGCTATAACAACTTACGAAGTGATCCTAATCCTTAGACCATGAGATCATGTCAATCACTAACACCGGAAGAGTTTCTTGATAACATCAAACGTCACACCGTAACAGGGTGATTATAAAGATGGATTCAGAACTAATAAAGTGTTATGTTGAGGCTCATGGATCAAGAGTGGAATTTGTTCATCCCGATGACGGATAGATATACTCTGGGCCCTCTCGGTGATATCACATTGATTAGCTTGCAAGCAAGTGATTTGATCACTAGAATGTTATATCACAGGAACGAGAAAAGAGTGCATGTCGGTAACGAGATCAAACTAGGTATGGAGATACCAATGATCGAATCTCGGACATGTAATATATCGTGAAACAAAGGGATTAAGATACTAGCGTAAAAGGTTCCGACGATCACAAGAAAGTCATCGTTGAATGTGTGGGAGTCAGTATGGGTCTCCAGATCCCGCTTCTGATTATTGATCTGAGAGGGGTCTCGATCATGTCCGCATTATTCACGAACCGTAGGGTGACACACTTAAGAGACACCGACATCCAATTGGAGCAAATGTTTCATGCCGAAAGAATGAACAAGCGCAGGAATTTATTTCACTAGATACCGAAACAGGTTTTCGGATGAAATTGCATAAAGTGGTTATGCATGTGAAATAGAATTCTAGCAAGGGGTTATTTGTGAATGTTTGTCATTAAAGTAATTGACAAAATTCTGAATAAAATAAAAGAGTTTTATTTAATGAGAGTTTGCATTAAATTTGGTGGAAATTTAATGGGATTTTTGAGTGGACTTTTGAGTGGAGGGAATTTAGAGGAGTTTTGTGAGTGGAGTGTCCACCCACATGAAGAGGGGAGGGCAAGGGGGCAGCCCCCATGCGCCGGCCACCCCCTTGGGGTTCCCCCCTCCTCCTATAAAAGGAGCCCCTCCTCCTCACTTGTCTCTCACACCTCCTCGTGAAGGATCTCTCTCCCCCTCTAGAATTTATCCCCCATGGTCTCGGACTAGCGAGATACATGTTCCCGGTGGCTATTCGGAAAGAAAGAGTTGTGCTTCCGCTGCATCGCTGGAGCGAGGAGGCGGAGGTTGCTCGGTGCCTCGAACGTGTGTGCGAGCACGGATGCGCTGCTGATTTGCGGCGCTAGGACTTCCTCTCGATCTTGAGATCGGCAAGAGATCGTCTACATCAACCACGAGTTGAACTCGTTAAGCTTTGTCGGTCTTCAAGGGTATGTTCTCTACGGATATACATCCGCCCGTTGTTTGTATCTAGTATATATAGATCTTGGTATATAGTTCACATCGTAGGAAAATTTTTGTTTTCTATGCTACGAACCCTACAGTGGTATCAGAGCCGGATCTATGCGTAGATACTTTACACGGGTAGTACACATATGAGTATGTGGGCGATGATGATCATGTTGTTGCTCCTTTGTTGTGATTTTGGATATTGGTGGCATAGTGGGATGAAGCGGCCCGGACAAACTTTACATGTCCTCGCACATGAGACCTGTTCCACGCTTGACATGCAACTAGTTTGCATAAGTGGCTAGCGGGTGTCTGTCTCTCCTACTATAGTCAATATCTATTTTGCAAGCGAGTTGTCAACAATTTTATTATCCTCGTTGTGGTTCATGTTCGTAGGTAAGAACGGTTCTATCTCGAAAGCCCTAAGCCACGTAAAACTTGCAATGGATAAATTAGAGGCGTCTAGTTTAGATTGTTGCTGGGCTAGTGTTATGATATGGTAGTGTTGTAAGTAGAAGTATGAGATGATACTCTTACAACACACATAGCGTGTAAAATCCATAGACCTTGGATTTACACATATAGGTATGATAGTGATCATACCACGATGCACATGATAGAGATCATCTGCGGGAACCATATAATTTCACTAATAAACATATGATGTTTGATTACATCTTATATTGCTTGTTTAGCGCTTTGTTAAGCATAATAAGATGATCCCTCATTTAAATATCAAGATAAGAATGTGTTCTTCCTTTAGTATGCACCGATTATGTTTTCGTCGCTCCAAGACATCACGTGATGATCGGGTGTTCTTGGATCCACGACCATATTTCGGGTGTAAAACAGTTACACACGCAAATACTAAGGTTCTAACTTGGCAAGCCTAGCATGTACAGACATGGCCTCGGAACACAGACCGAAAGGTTAAGCATGAGTCATATAGTTGATATGATGCCCATTTGATGCTCGCCTTTGAAGCTATACCGACTCACGTGATGATCGGACTTGGTGTAGTGGATTTGGTTCATGTAATCACCAAAAGGACACGAGGGATGTCGCTTTTGAGTGGGAGTTCATTCGTAATATAGATTAGTTGAACTCGATCTATCATACACTTAGTCTAAACTTTACAAATTCTGTTGTAGATGGCACCACCTGCTTTTAATTTCAATGCGTTCATGGAGAAAGAGAAACTAGCAACGAACGGTAGCAACTTTACTGAATGGGCCATGAATTTGAGGATTCTCCTCTCTGCTGCACAAAAGCAATATGTGCTAGAAGCGCCATTAGGCCCCCCACCTTTTGATGATGCCCCTGATGAGGAGAAGAATGTCTATCAGACTCGTCAGGAGGACCACAACTTAGTTCATTGCGGCATATTGTATGGGCTAGAGCCGGAACTTCGAAAGCGTTTCGAAAACGGCAATGCATTTGATACAATGGGTGAGTTGAAAATGATTTTCGACACACATGCTGCTGTAGAGAGCTACAATGCTTCAGAAAAGTTCTTTAGCTGCATGATGGAAGAGCACAGCTCCGTTAGTGAGCATGTACTCAAGATGTCGGGTTACGCCGATAAGCTTGTGTCCTTGGGAATATCGATTCCCATTGACTTAGGCATCCATCGTGTTCTGCAGTCTCTGCCACCTAGCTATAAGAGCTTCGTGATGAACTATAATATGCAAGGCATGAAGAAGTCTCTCCCCGAGCTTCTGTCAATGCTTAAAACTGCAGAAGTGGAGATCAAAAAGGAACATCAAGTGTTGATGATCAATAGGAACACTGGTTTCAAGAAAGACAAGAAGGGAAAACGGAAGGGAAGTAAGGGCGGCAAGCCTGTTGCCGCGCCTGAAAAGAAACCCCGAGTTGGACCTAAGTCTGATACCGAGTGCTACTATTGTAAGGGGACTGGCCACTGGAAGCGCAACTGCCCCAAGTATCTGGCAGACAAGAAGGCCGGCAAGGCAAACAAAGGTATATATGATATACATGTTATTGATGTGTACTTGACTAGTGCTCGCAGTAGCACCTGGGTATTTGATACCGGTTCAGTTGCTAATATTTGTAACTCAAATCAGGGGCTGCGGAACAAGCGACCGCTAGCAAGGGGTGAGGTCAAGATGCGTGTCGGCAATGGATCAAACGTTGATGTAATCGCCGTCGGAACGCTGCCTCTCCACTTACCGTCGGGATTAGTCATAAACTTGAATAAATGTTATCTGGTGCCTGCACTGAGCATGAACATTGTATCTGGATCATGTTTGATGCAAAGTGGTTATTCATTTAAATCTGAGAACAATGGTTGTTCCATTTATATGAATGAAATCTTTTATGGTCATGCACCAATTATGAATGGTTTATTTCTGTTAGATCTCAATGATAATGTTACACATATTCATAATGTTGATGCTAAAAGGATTAAACTTAATGATGATATATCCGCATATATGTGGCACTGCCGTCTAGGTCATATTGGCATTAAACGCATGAAGAAGCTCCATTCGGATGGACTTTTGGAATCACTTGATTATGAATCATTTGATACATGTGAGCCATGCCTTATGGGCAAGATGACTAGAACGCCGTTTTCCGGTTCAATGGAACGGGCGACAGATTTATTGGAAATCATACATTCTGATGTATGTGGTCCAATGAGTGTGTCGGCGCGAGGTGGATATCGTTATTTTGTTACTTTCACGGATGATTTGAGTAGATACGGTTATATCTACTTGATGAAACACAAGTCTGAAACCTTTGAAAAGTTCAAGGAATTTCAGAATGAAGTGGAAAATCATCGTAATAGAAAGATCAAATTTCTACGGTCCGACCGTGGAGCTGAGTATCTAAGTTACGAGTTTAGCACTCACATGAAAGAGTGTGGAATTGTTTCACAACTCACACCTGCCGGAACACCACAGCGAAATGGTGTGTCGGAACGTCGTAATCGTACTTTATTAGATATGGTTCGATCTATGATGTCTCTGACAGACTTGCCGTTGTCATTTTGGGGTTATGCACTAGAAACTGCTGCATTCACTTTAAATCGGGCACCATCTAAATCCGTTGAAAAGACACCGTATGAATTGTGGTTTGGAAACAAACCTAAGCTGTCATTTCTTAAAGTTTGGGGTTGCGATGTTTATGTGAAGAAACTTCAACCGGATAAACTCGAACCCAAAGCGGAAAAATGCGTCTTCATAGGATACCCTAAAGAAACTATTGGGTATTCCTTCTATCACAGATCCGAGGGCAAGGTTTTTGTTGCCAAGAATGGATCCTTTCTAGAGAAAGAGTTTCTCGCGAAAGGTGTGAATAGTCGGAAGGTAGAACTCGAAGAGGTTGTGGAACCTTCTCTTCAAAGTATGGCGAGTAGCGCAGCGCCGGAAGTTGTTCCGGAGTTGGCTCCACCTATTGAAGAGGGAACTAATGATAATGATCATGAAACTCCGAAAGAGAGTACTACCGAACCTCGCAGGTCAAACAGGACGCGTGCATCTCCCGAGCTGTACGGAAATCCTGTCATAAATTTCATGGTTGATGAAAATAATGACCCTGCGACGTATGAAGAAGCGATGATGAGCCCGGATTCCAACAAATGGTTAGAAGCCATGAAATCCGAGATGGAATCCATGTATGAAAATCAAGTTTGGAACTTGGTGGAATTACCTCACGACCGAAAGGCCGTGGAGAACAAATGGATTTTCAAAAGGAAAACTGATGCTGATGGTAATGTGACCATCTATAAAGCTCGACTTGTCACAAAGGGGTTTCGACAAATTCAAGGAGTTGACTACGATGAGACTTTCTCTCCCGTAGCGATGCTAAAGTCAGTTAGGATTATGTTAGCAATTGCTGCATATTTCGATTATGAAATATGGCAGATGGATGTCAAAACCGCGTTTCTCAATGGTAATATTGAAGAAGAGTTGTATATGATACAACCAAAGGGTTTTGTTGATCCTAAGGATGCTAACAAGGTGTGCAAGCTTCAGCGATCCATCTATGGATTGAAGCAAGCATCGCGAAGTTGGAATCTCCGCTTTGATGAGGTGATCAAAGAGTTTGGATTTGTCAAAACTTATGGAGAAGCTTGTATTTACAAGAAAGTGAGTGGGAGCAATGTGGCATTTCTGATATTATATGTGGATGACATATTATTGATCGGAAATGATATAGAACTTTTAAACAGTGTTAAAAGTTATCTAAACAGCAAATTTTCAATGAAGGACCTAGGTGAAGCGTCATACATATTAGGCATAAAGATCTATAGAGATAGATCTAGGCGCCTAATAGGGCTATCGCAAAGTACATACCTTGATAAGATTTTAAAGAAGTTTAAAATGGACGGAAGTAAGAAGGGGTTCTTACCTATGTTGCAAGGCAGGACATTGAGTAAGACTCAAAGTCCGGCTTCGGCGGAAGAAAGAGAGATAATGGACAAAGTCCCCTATGCTTCAGCCATAGGCTCTATAATGTACGCCATGCTATGTACAAGACCGGATGTGGCACACGCTATTAGTTTGACTAGTAGGTACCAATCGGATCCAGGTTCGGAACACTGGATAGCGGTCAATTATATCCTTAAGTACTTACAAAGAACTAAGGATATGTTTCTTGTATACGGAGGTGAAGAAGAGCTCGTCGCTAAGTGTTATGTCGATGCTAGCTTTGACACCGATCCGGATGACTCTAAGTCTCAATCCGGATACGTATTTCTCATGAATGGCGGAGCGGTTAGTTGGAGGAGTTCCAAACAACCTGTGGTAGCGGGATCAACAACAGAGGCCGAATATGTTGCTGCTTCAGAAGCAGCTCAGGAAGCAGCTTGGATGAAGGAGTTCATATCCGAACTAGGAGTTGTGGCAAACGCGTTGGACCCAATGGTGATCTATTGTGACAACAATGGTGCCATTGCCAATGCCAAAGAGCCAAGGTCTCACAAGCATTCCAAGCATATTAAGCGCCGGTTTCACTCCATCCGCGAGCATGTCAAGGATGGAGATATAAAGATTTGTAAAGTACATACGGATCTCAATGTAGCAGATCCGTTGACTAAAACTCTCCCTAGAGCAAAACATGATCAACACCAGAACTCAATGGGTGTTACATTTATCACTATGTAACTAGATTATTGTCTCTAGTGCAAGTGGGAGACTGAAGGGAATATGCCCTGAGAGGCAATAATAAAGTGTTTATTATGTGTATTCCAAGTATATGATAGATGTTTATTTTGCATGCTATAATTGTATTAATACGGAAACGTTAATACATGTGTGTTTAATAAACAAACAGAAAGTTCCTAGTTATGCCTCTCTCATAAACTAGCTCGTTGATTAACAAGATGATCAAGGTTTCCTGATCATGGACATTGGATGTTGTTAATAACGGGATCACAACATTAGTGTAATGATGTGATGAACACTCATCCGAAGTATAGCATTACGATCAAAGTCATTGAGTTTATATTGCTATAACAACTTACGAAGTGATCCTAATCCTTAGACCATGAGATCATGTCAATCACTAACACCGGAAGAGTTTCTTGATAACATCAAACGTCACACCGTAACAGGGTGATTATAAAGATGGATTTAGAACTAATAAAGTGTTATGTTGAGGCTCATGGATCAAGAGTGGAATTTGTTCATCCCGATGACGGATAGATATACTCTGGGCCCTCTCGGTGATATCACATTGATTAGCTTGCAAGCAAGTGATTTGATCACTAGAATGTTATATCACAGGAACGAGAAAAGAGTGCATGTCGGTAACGAGATCAAACTAGGTATGGAGATACCAATGATCGAATCTCGGACATGTAATATATCGTGAAACAAAGGGATTAAGATACTAGCGTAAAAGGTTCCGACGATCACAAGAAAGTCATCGTTGAATGTGTGGGAGTCAGTATGGGTCTCCAGATCCCGCTTCTGATTATTGATCTGAGAGGGGTCTCGATCATGTCCGCATTATTCACGAACCGTAGGGTGACACACTTAAGAGACACCGACATCCAATTGGAGCAAATGTTTCATGCCGAAAGAATGAACAAGCGCAGGAATTTATTTCACTAGATACGGAAACAGGTTTTCGGGTGAAATTGCATAAAGTGGTTATGCATGTGAAATAGAATTCTAGCAAGGGGTTATTTGTGAATGTTTGTCATTAAAGTAATTGACAAAATTCTGAATAAAATAAAAGAGTTTTATTTAATGAGAGTTTGCATTAAATTTGGTGGAAATTTAATGGGATTTTTGAGTGGACTTTTGAGTGGAGGGAATTTAGAGGAGTTTTGTGAGTGGAGTGTCCACCCACATGAAGAGGGGAGGGCAAGGGGGCAGCCCCCATGCGCCGGCCACCCCCTTGGGGTCCCTCCCCCTCCTCCTATAAAAGGAGCCCCTCCTCCTCACTTGTCTCTCACACCTCCTCGTGAAGGATCTCTCTCCCCCTCTAGAATTTATCCCCCATGGTCTCGGACTAGCGAGATACATGTTCCCGGTGGCTATTTGGCAAGAAAGAGTTGTGCTTCCGCTGCATCGCTGGAGCGAGGAGGCGGAGGTTGCTCGGTGCCTCGAACGTGTGTGCGAGCACGGATGCACTGCTGATTTGTGGCGCTAGGACTTCCTCTCGATCTTGAGATCGGCAAGAGATCGTCTACATCAACCACGAGTTGAACTCGTTAAGCTTTGTCGGTCTTCAAGGGTATGTTCTCTACGGATATACATCCGCCCGTTGTTTGTATCTAGTATATATAGATCTTGGTATATAGTTCACATCGTAGGAAATTTTTTGTTTTCTATGCTGCGAACCCTACATGGATGGCCACCCAGGAAGAAAGAGATTTGAGATGTCAAATGTTGAGAAGCTTCAAGTGCAGCCACTTGGAATTATGGGCTCTGCCTAGATCATATAGGTTGCAATAACTTAGCCAAATGGACAGTTGGTGGTAGGGGATGATAGGTTGGAACGCGTCCATTCTGGTCTAAGGGAAGTATTCTGAAAGATCTTGTCTTGGTGAAACCAAGTCTTGTGGGGAAAGTACACCACCTCTGCAGAGTGTAAAATCTAAGTACTTAGCCATGTCCCTGGCAAAGGACAATTTGAGCATCAAGACATGGAAGCTATCAAGAATCTCCTCATCCAAATTTCTAAGTTAAAATCTTGTGGTTGAACAAGGGTTGAAGGATCACCAATTTCTATTGGGAGATGCCTTGGGTGATTTTGTCAAGCAAAAACTTAGTGTTTTCAAATGATAAGGAAAAAACTATTTTGAGCAAAGGAAGCCTAAGCTCCACCTAGCCAAATGAATATAGATGATAGACTCCACTATACTACCATAGTATCACTTGCCAATACAATTCAAATGTATTGACCCTTGTGGCTGTAACTTGTTATGTTGCAGGTTTGTTTGATATTAGTGAAGTTTATTGATTAGGATTACAAGTCTACAACCAACATGTTTGCCTGTGGCACTTTGAAGATGAAGGACCCCATGCTATTGTTATATTCTGCTGCATTGTAATGAGATAGCCAAATGAGCTATGTAAGATGTAATGAATTATTTTATTCCTGGTTATAAAGTTGTATTATGACCTTTGTTTCTTGATATTACATCAGAACTGTGGATGCTAGCTATTGATCCAGGGACTAGCATTGTAAACACAGGGATCTCTACCTTATTAAAGGTTGGGAACCTTATAGGTCATCATCTGCATCAGTTGTGCCCGTGCTGACATCAACTGCTGCATCTCGGGGGTGACATTGTTGTTTTTTGGGTTGGGGTTGGCATGTCGAGGAGGCATCTGTGGTTTTCATAAGGATAAGAATGAGATACCCATAGATGCTTATAATGCACAATACATCACATAGACAATCACAATAACCAAACATCAAAATAACAAAGAGCTTGAACGACATGAACAACAAGTTTGGAAATGCAAAACACACCATAGCAAGCCACCCACATGTTGGATGGTCATTGCGACTCAACAATCAAAAGTATGGTAGATGAAAGATAAATGAGTAGCCAACACTACTCCTCCGCATCAATCTCCACATCAACAAGGGTAAGACCTGCATTCTCCATAGCGGTCTTGTACTCCTCAACATTAGTGGTAAAGGCCTCTTTCTTGGCCCTAAGAGCCCTCTCCTGTGAGCGAAGCCTCTCGATCACTCCCTGCTGATGCTGAAGCTCGAAGTCCTTGGCCTCTAGCTCTTCCTTCATCTCCCGGATCTTCTTGTTCCTGTCTTAGACTCTCTTCTCCTGGCTCTTGAACTTCTTGTCCTGGCTTTCAAACTTGGCCTCCATTTCCTTGACTATCCCGTCTTGCTCCGCGAAGAGCTTGTCCTTCTCTCGGAGCTGAACCTGGAGCTCGTCATTGCTAAGCATGACGTTGGTCCTATCAGTATCTAGGTGCCTAATAAGACCCTCTAGGTCCTGGAGGTACAGACGAATCGGCTCCATCGTCTCTCTAGCAGCATCCTCGTACTCAATAACCTCACCCTCCTCGTTGCGTCTCTCGAAGGGGTGAAAGTAAAGACCTCTAAGCTCTCTGGAGTGTCTCCCTACCAGGCGCCCAAGTAGCTCCTGCATGACTACATCTAGGACTTTTTCCTTGTCGTCATGCATCCGCTTGAAAGTGATGGTCTCCGTGGTTGGCTCTATCTGGCGTCCGGGCTGGGTGACTCTGAAGCCCCAAAGGTCCTTCCTCTCAAACTTGGTGAGGGGAAGCGTCATGATGCTAGGAAGTGGAAGGTTGAGCACACTAGTGAGCTCAATGAGACGAGTACCAAAACGAGTTCCCTTGAACTCCTCGGCCGTGTTGATAATAACATTAGGCATCTATTTTTTTAAGACAGAGAAAAGTTAGAATCAACATCAAATAGAGAAAAATCACAAGACAAAATATCACAAGCATACCTTTTGCAACAAACACACAAGTCATGGCATACATAAATCCATTACATGCATCAAAGGTTCAACATAACTTAGACAATTTTTTTGGAAATAATACGATAAGTGTGGTGGTCCAACTAACGAAGTACATTACAATCCCCACTCACTTGCCAAGTTGGCTATCAGGGCATCCCTAGAGGCAATCTGTCGATCTTGACCACATGACTCCATTGCTAAGTCTATGATGTCTTCCCTTAAACGTTGGGAATCTTGCTCAATTCTTTTAGGATGTCCTTCAGGATATAACAGATCTTGAGTAGCTATACCACTCCTAGTTCTAATTCCATAAGCATGTTTATCTCCTGAGGCATTAACTAGCAAATCTTTTTGTACCTTAGCAAGTTGATAAATTTGGGTTTGAACCATTTGGAAGTGTTTACAAAGAATTTTAACATCATTAGCAGTTCTTTCCACAATATCTTTCAACTCATTAATAACTCTATAGTTTTCCAATAAATGATTCTGAACTTGTTTATTAAAATTACCTTGTTTAACTATAAATGTGTCAAGTTCATCTAAGCATTGATTAGGAGGCTTACCATAGGGAATATCACCTTCAGAAAAGTGGAGAGAGTGTACCTCAATAGTAGATGAGTGGGGAATTTGCTTACATAATTCTTCTATAGAAGGTAGATTCTTCACATGTTCAGCTCTAATATCTTTCTCCTTTAGACATTTCTTAGATTCCTTCATCACTTCATCATTTAATGCAATTACTCCCCTCTTCTTCGGTGTTGGTGTTGGAACTGGTTCAGGCACAACTGGTTCAGGAGTAATAGGATCAGGTGTATTTAGCTCAGTTGAAGTCCAATCATCATAATTCTGGCTTATTTTAGCCATTAATTCTTTAGCATATGTAGGAGTTCTTTTCCTGAAAACACAATCAGCAAAACTATCTAGGTATGTCCTAGAATCATCAATTAGTCCATTATAATAAATATCAAGAAGCTCATTTTTAGGCAATGGACATCCAGGATGTGCATGAATCAAGGCACAGAACCTTGTCCATGACTCACGCAATTTCCCTTCTTCTCCCTGTTTAAAATCAAAAAGTCTCTACAAAGCAGCATGTCTAGCACTAGGAGGAACATATTTCTGGAAGAAAGAAGCAATCAAACAATCAGGGCTATCAATGGATGTAAGATACCACCTTTATAAAGGTAAAGATCCATGTGATTGCAATGCTAGTCCCTGGATCAATTGCTAGCATCCACAGTTTAAGATGAAGTACACAGAAACAAAGGTCATTATTACATCGTCATTCCAGAGATAACATAGTCTTTTACAACTCCATAGCCATAGGCTAGTACAAGAGTTTAACTTAACAATATAAAAATAGAAGTCCTCATATTCATGTGCCACAGGCAAGCATGTTGAGTGTAGACTCATAACCCCTAATCATCATCAGAGTAACCTGCAACACCACAAGTTATAGCCACAGTGGGTCAATACATTGGAATAGTATTGGCAAGTGATACCTTAGTAGAAGATTAGCATCTAGTTACTACATGAATTTGGCTAAGTGTAGCTTAGGCTTGCTTTGCTCAAAATAGATTTTACCTATCAGTTGAAAACACCAAGTTTTTGTTTGGCAAAAACTCCCAAGGAACCACCAATAGAAATTGGTGAACCTTCACCCTTGTTCAACCACAAGTTTTAACTTAGAAATTGGGATGAGGAGATTCTTGATAGCTTCCATGTCTTGATGCTCAAATTTCCCATTACCGGGGACACGGCTAAGTACTTAGTTTCTTCCATCTGCAGAGGTGGTGCACTTTCCCCACAAGACTTGATTTTCACCAAGACAGGACCTTTCAGAAGCCTTCCCTTAGAACAAATGGACGCGTTCCAACCTATCATCCCACTACCACCAACTTTCCAAATGGCTAAGTTATTGCAACCTATATGATCCATGTAGAGCCCATAATGCCATGTGGTTGCACTAGAAGCTTCTTAACATTTGGCATCTCAAATCCCTTTGTTCCTGGGTGGCAATCCACAAGTGAGATACACAAGGTAAACCATAGAAATGGGCCTTGTGTAACCACTCAACCAAAAACCACCAAGCAATTACCAATCCACCTAGGTGTTTCATTCACTTAGTTGTTTTATTAAGAAAAAACATAAGTCAAATATTTAGCAATATTTTTCCATAGCATGTATATATTCCACCCTTGGTTGCTACTAGCTAGGCTATGCATGACAATAGCAAGTATCTTAACTTAGAGAAAATTCTAACAATTCTACAACTACTAGGATTTCCCAAGCATAGCATATAGATACTTAGAAAAATATTCATGCAAGCCCTATACAAAAATATTTCTAATGCATAGTCAAAATATTGGGACAAAAATATGAAGCACCACTTGCCTTGGTAGTTGGGGGAGTAGAAACAATCTTCACAATCACAATCACCACTAGCACCAAAATCTACACATAAAATGATAGCACCAAATTCATATTTCAAACAATCAAGCAAAAATATATGAATGCATGCAAATGCTATGAGATGATTTTTCCAACTCAAACAAGACAATTAAAACAGTACTGATCAATAAACTAAACATTTCCATACTAACTAAATTTAATTTGGCATTTAAAGCATTTTCCAAATAGTTTTTATATACAAAATATGCTTGCAAATGTCTCTGCAAAAACAACTAAGTTTACAGAAGAAATTTATTAAACAAAGTACATGGTTGGATAGAATTCTTTCTCCTAATTCCAATGATATAAAATTTGCATAATTTGAACGTGTGGATCAAAAGTTATGAATTTTGCAAGTTTGAACATCTAATAGATCTAATTCCAGATTTTAAATCAAACAACAGGCCACGCGACGCTATATGATTGGTCGATACCGTTTCGCGCGGATCAGGCTTTCTGGATCGTTGGATTAAAAGTGCATCGCACGGCTCAGATCTAACTTACCGCTTCGCTTAAGTGATCTATTCCTACGCGCCCGATCCAGATCTAACGGCCTACATCAAACAAAACATAAACCAGTGGCGCTACGACGGTGGCTGGCGGCGGCGCGGTCAGACGGTGATGCTGCCGGCGATATAGGTAGCGAGAAGGGTAGTGGGGTAGCTAACCGAGTTCGCGTGATGACGCTGATGCTCAAGGTGGTCTCCGTTGGCGGAGGGGCGCTCGGAGAAGTCAGGGATTCCTCGCCGGAGTTCATGAAAGCGTCGGGCACGACTGTTTGTCGTCATTGGAGAGGGTGCAGATCATGCCAGGGCAAAAGGAAATGTGCGTCAGATGCGCAAGGTGATGCTTATCATGCGAGTATCAACGAGAGGGCAAGGCGCGATCAGAACTAACTAGGAAAGCTCACCAGAGTTGATGGTTTCATCGGACTCGCGCAGTCGTCGACGTTGACGAGGCTCTGGATGGACCTAGCATGCACCAGAGGTGTTAGAAGACGCGCAAGGTTGCGGTGACCATTCTAGCAAGATTAGAAGGCAAGGGGCGGAGAGGGCTTACCGGAATTCACCGCCGGAGGTCGTCGGTACTGCGGTGGTTCGAGCTCTAATACGGGCAGCCTGGTGGCGGAACGAGCGAGTGAAGTGAGGGGAAAGGTGCGGGGTGGGGAGGGGGTTTTATAGCCGGAGCAGGGGCGGCATTCACGCGGCGATTCAATGGGAATTAAGCCGGGTTTTATTCGCGGCGTCACTGTAGGAAGGTAACGGCGGAGCAGCGTCTGCGTGCGATGATTTGGGGGAGACGACTATGACGTGGAGAAGGGCCCAGCGTCAGTGGCTGCGGGGTATGGTTCGCGCGGGTGAGAGAGGGGGTAGAGGGGGAATGGCCCGGGTGGGCTTTCTGGGCCGGCTCTAGTGCTGGGCTCAAATGGTAGCGCCTGTTCTTTTTTTTTCTTTTCCCTTTTATTTTTCTAATTTGATTTTCAAGAATGTTTTTCAAATGTTTTTCGCATGGGTTTAAATTCAAAGTTGTTCTGAATTTTTATAAAGTAAAGCTTGCACCCTTTTGGCTACAGAACAATGTTGCTCACTCAAATTACTTTGGCCCATTGGAATTTAAATTAAACAATGCCTTTATCAATTATTTAATAAAGACATATGAATGGTTTAAATTCATATTTTGTTTTGAAAATCTTTGTTGAAGCTTTGGAAAATATCAATCAATCATATGATCAATTCTTTTCTGGTCAAAGCAAATATTTATCATATTAGAGAGTAGCATTCAGGCTATTGCCTTGCTTGCATAAAATAATAGATCACAAGGTTTCTGTTTTTGAAGAAATGATACTAAAATGATTATGAATGCATGAATGATATGCAAACTTTGAAATCATGATTTTTGGATGTTACAAATCTGACCCCCTTAAGGTGAATCTCTCCCTCGAGATTCGTATTGGCTAGCAAAATAGGTGAGGGTGGTCTTTCCGAACGTCGTCTTCTCTTTCCCATGTTGCTTCTTCTTCAGAATGATGGTTCCACTGAACTTTGCATAATTTGATAGGTTTTTCCTCATAGGTGAGATCACTTTCCAATTGGACCTCCTCCAAAGGTATAGTATCCTTCAAAGAAGTATCCTCCATCTCTGGATGGCATTTCTTTAGTTGACTCACATGAAATACATTGTGAACGGCAGACAATGATTCAGGCAATTCAATCTCATATGCCACTTCTCCTTTACGGCTCAGAATCTTGAATGGTCCAACATATCTTGGGGCCAATTTTCCTTTGACTCCAAATCTCTTCGCTCCACGAAGTGGTGATACTCTAAGATATGCTCTATCACCCACCTCATAGGTGACTTCTCTATGCTTAGGATCTGCGTAGCTCTTCTGTCGGGACTGTGCTATCTTCAATCTATCCTTTACCGACTTGACTTTCTCTTCAGCTTCCTTGATTAATTCTGTCCCAAACAAGTTCCTTTCTCCAACACCATTCCATAGCAATGGTGTAGTACACTTTCTTCCATAGAGAAACTCAAACGGTGCCATCTCAATACTGGCTTGATAGCTGTTGTTGTAAGAGAATTCTGCGTAAGGCAGACTTTCATCCCAACTAGCTCCATAGTCTAGGGCACATGCCCTCAACATATCCTCTAAAATCTGGTTGGTCCTTTCTGTCTGTCCATCAGTCTGGGGATGAAAAGCAGTACTGAATTCCAATCTCGTTCCCAATGACTCATGCAGTTGCCTCCAAAAATGAGAAGTGAATTGAGTTCCCCTATCAGACACAATACTCTTGGGTACTCCATGCAGACACACAATCCTATTCATATAGATCTTGGCCAACATAGCACTTGTATAGGTTGTCTTCACTGGTATGAAATGAGCCACTTTAGTTAGACGATCCACTACTACCCAAATAGAATCATATCCTGACCGGGTCTTTGGCAATCCGGTGATGAAATCCATGCCAAGCTTGTCCCACTTCCAATCAGGAATAGGTAGTGGTTGTAACAATCCTGCTGGTTTCTGATGCTCTTCTTTCACTCTACTACATACATCACACAAAGCAATATGTTCGGCGATGTCCTTCTTGAGGTTATTCCACCAAAATCTTTCCTTCACATCCATGTACATTTTGGTGTTACCAGGATGAATGGAATATGGTGAGTTGTGTGCTTCCTGTAAAATCAGTTTCCGTAGCTCCGGATCTTGTAGAATGCAGATACGTTTTCCATACCATATAGTACCTTGTTTGTCTTCATGGAATCCTTTGGCTTTTCCTTTACCAATCTTTTCCTTAATCTCTTCAATCTCCTTGTCCGTCTTTTGGGCTTCCTTGATTTTGTCCAACAAGGTGGGTTGAACATCCAATGACATGAGATGTCCCTCAGGCACAATCTCCAATCCGAGGTCTCTAAATTTGGCACATAGATCATCTGCCAACTCTCCCTTAGTAAGGCCATTCACAAATACCTTACGGCTTAGTGCATCCGCTACAACATTTGCTTTACCGGGGTGGTATTGCAAACTCAAGTCATAGTCCTTGATGAGTTCTAGCCATCTTCTTTGTCTCATGTTGATTTATTTCTGAGTGAAGATATACTTCAAACTTTTGTGATCGGTGAACACTTCACATCGCTTTCCCAAAAGATAATGTCTCCATGTTTTGAGTGCATGGACAACAGAGGCTAACTCTAAATCATGAGTAGGATATTTTACTTCATGAGTTTTGAGTTGTCTCGAGGCATAAGCCACAACTTTCCCTTCTTGCATCAGAACTGCACCTAATCCATGATGAGATGCATCACAATAAAGTTGGAAATCCTTCTCCAAATCTGGCAGACATAGGACTGGTGCTGTCACTAGTCTCTTCTTCAGTTCTTGGAAACTGAGTTCACATCCTTCAGTCCAAGCAAATTTCTTGTCTTTCTTTAGCAACTCCATCATTGGCTTAGCTACCTTGGAGAAATTCTCAATGCATCTTCTATAGCATCCTGCCAAGCCAAGGAAACTACAAACTTCTTTCACTGACTTAGGAGATTTCCATTCAGTTACAGCTGACACTTTTGCGGGATCAACTGCTACACCATCTCCTGACACAATTTGTCGAAGAAATCCAACTTCATTCAAGCAGAATTCACACTTGCTGAATTTGGCATACAACTTATGCTCTCTAAGCTTCTCAAGTATCAAACGCAAATGTCCCTCATGCTCTTCTTTTCTCTTGGAGTAGATCAAAATTTCATTGATGATAACGACAACAAACTTGTCAAGGAACTCCATGAACACCTTGTTCATCATATTCATGAAGTAAGCTGGTGCATTGGTCAAACCAAACGGCATCACGGTGTACTCATACAATCCATACCTAGTGGTGAAAGCTGTCTTAGGTATGTCTTGTTCCCTTAGCTTAAGCTGAAAATAACCTGACCAAAGATCAATCTTTGAGAACACACAGGCTCCTTCTAACTGATCAAACAAGTCATTGATTCTGGGCAAAATATATTTGTTCTTGATAGTCACCTCATTGAGTGAATGATAATCGATGCATAACCTTTGACTTCTATCTTTCTTTTCCACAAACAAGACTGGTGCTCCCCAAGAAGAATAACTTGGTTGAATAAATCCTTTCTGCAACTGTTCTCCAAGTTGTTTCTTGAGTTCTTTCAACTCATCAACTGGCATCTTATAGGTTCTCTTTGCTATTGGTCCTGATCCTGGCAGCAAGTCAATCAAAAACTCCACATCTCTATCTGGTGGCATTCCCGGTAATTCTTTCAGAAACACATCTGGATATTCTCTCACAATTAGCACACTGTCTATGCTAACTCGCTTAAGAGAATTTAGCTTACTCCCTTTTGATTCAAAGTTAGTCTTGAATCTAATCCTTTCATTATCTAGGGTTGTGAGTGTGACGGTATGATTGGCACAATCTAGCACTCCCTTATACTTAGTCATCTAGTCCATTCCCAAAATGACATCCAATCCTTGGGAATTTAGGATTATAAAATTAACGGGAAACTTATACTTCCCAAATTCCATGACTAGGTCATGGCATCCTGAGTTCACTATCATTTCTCCACCAGGAGAACTTACTTTTATAGGACACCCAATAGTTTCAACTGGAAGTTCATTTCTATCAACAAATGCTCTTGATATGAATGAATGCGATGGGCCAGTATAAAAAAGAACAAGTGCTAGAATAGAATTGAGTTTGAACTTACCAGCCACAGCATCAGGTTCCTCATAAATTTCTTCCACATTGATGTGGTTCACTTGTCCCTTTTGGAAAGGGTTGGGCTTGGTGGTTCCTTCAACTTTCTTCTCTGGGCACTCATTTTCATAATGCCCCATCTTCTTACACTTGAAACATTCAACCTGACTGATATCCCTCTTTGCAGGCTGACTACCACTTCCACTTCCACCTCCACTGTGGTGACTCTTGTGTCCACCCTTGTGGTTCTTGTACTTGTCATTATCATGACTGCGGTGATGCTTGTTGTCATGATGGCGGTTGTGGATGTGGTGGTTGTTGTGCTTTCATGTTTGTGGGATCCAGAACTCCCACTATCATCGTGATGGGAACGCTTGTGAGATGATCCCGAGCTGTGCTTGTCAAAGCTGTGCTTCCTCTTTCTGCTTTCAACCTGTTTCATCTTGTTCTCCAAGATGGTAGCCTAGTCACAAAGTGATTGGTAGGTTGGGACATAGGCAACAGATAGCTGCAGATTCAGTTCATCATTCAGTCCTTCGAGGAATTTCTCCTTCCTCTTGGCATCAGTATCAACTTCATCCGGTGCGTAATGCGCCAGATTGTTGAACTCCTCAATATATTCGGCCACGCTGCGGTGACGCTGTTTCAGGTTGTGGAACTCCTTCTTCAAATTCATCACTCCGGATGAGATGTGAGTTGTACAGAATCCATCCTCAAAGATAGCCCAGGTCACATCCTCAATGGGAGTGGTGATCTGGAATTTATCCCACCAAGTTGCTGCGGGTCCTTCCAACAGATGTGCTGCAAACCTGACCTTCTCCTCGCCGGTGCAGCCGACAATTACCAAATCCTTGTTCACCGAACGTAGCCAATCATTGGCCACCATTGGATCAGTGGTTCCTGAGAACTCTGCAGGCCTCAGTCTTAGGAATCTGGTGAGCATGTCAAATCCCGGTGGATTGTTCGGGTTGTTGTTGTTGTTGTTATTATGATTCTGGTTCTGCATAAAAGAGGTCATCATCTGCATCAGTTGTGCCTGTGCTGTCATCAACTGCTGCATCTCGGGGGTGACATTGTTGTTTTTTGGGTTGGGGTTGGCATGTCGAGGAGGCATCTGTGGTTTTCATAAGGATAAGAATGAGATACCCATAGATGCTTATAATGCACAATACATCACATAGACAATCACAATAACCAAACATCAAAATAACAAAGAGCTTGAACGACATAAACAACAAGTTTGGAAATGCAAAACACACCATAGCAAGCCACCCACATGTTGGATGGTCATTGCGACTCAACAATCAAAATTACGGTAGATGAAAGATAAATGAGTAGCCAACACTACTCCTCCGCATCAATCTCCACATCAACAAGTGTAAGACCTGCATTATCCATAGCGGTCTTGTACTCCTCAACATTAGTGGTCAAGGCCTCTATCTTGGCCCTAAGAGTCCTCTTCTGTGAGCAAAGCCTCTCGATCACTCCCTGCTGATGCTCAAGCTCGAAGTCCTTGGCCTCTAGCTCTTCCTTCATCTCCCGGATCTTCTTGTTCCTGTCTTGGACTCTTGTAACATCCCTAAAATCATGTTTCAAAACTCATGCATATCATCCATGCATCCATGATCATTTAGGGTTCCTTTTCAAAACCAATTCAAAAACAGAAGCATCTGATGCTCATTATTTTATGTGAGCAACCATTAATCAAATATCATTCTCAATTGAGAGTATAAATGTTTTAAAGCAAGATTTGTTTGCTTCCTTGGTGTCTTAGTTGAATGATTAAGTTTGGACAAAAATTTACAGAAACAAATTTGGTTTCAAAACCATTTATAAAACGTATTCAAATCAAGTGCTATAAGACTGTTTATTTTGTTTAATCAAAGGGACCAAGCTAGTACAGAGAGACCACATGGTTTTATGCCCAAAAATATGAGTGTTACATTTTACAAAATCCAGAAAAGATTTGAATTCAAATTGCATTGGAATTTATTTGAAAATGAATCCAGAAAAATCAAAATAGAAATGGAAAAGGAATAAAGAAAAGAAAAAGGGCCAGCGTTGCCAATATGGCCCAACACTGAATCCAGACCAACAACCAGCCCACCCGGGGTTTCCCTCTTCCTCTGTTTCTCACCCACGCGAGCACCCTCCCCTCTCGCTGACGCCCCGGACCCACCTCCACGTCACCCCTTCGTCCTCAAATCACGCCCGCGACCAGCTCCGCCGCGGCCGTTTCTTCCCGATGATCTCGCGCTTGATTACCCGTTACTGCAGGCATAACTCCCTCTCTCGCCCCGGCTACTTAAACCCCTCCTCATTCCGCTCCATTCCCCTCACTCACCAACCACAGAGCGCTGCTAGGCTGTCCACAATCGAGCTCGCACCGCCGCTGTTCTGAACCACTCCGGTGATCGATTCCGGTGAGCTCCGACCGCCCCCTGTCTCTGGTTCAAACAAACGTGACCAGCATGTCCTTGCACGTTCCCTGATGTCTTTTGTTTGCTTTCTCGTGACCCAGGGTGTCGTCACCGTTCGTGCCCGCAATCATCAGAACCGTCGCTCGACTCCGACGAGCGATTGAGGTAAAACCCGACCGCCCCTCGACTTCTCCTTGAACCAGTAGTGTTCGACGTAGCCTTGCACACCCCCTGATACAACTGGTTCATTCTAGGGTGATCCAGAGCGTCGCCAACATCTTCGTCACCGAGCACCCGACGCTACGCTCAACTCCGACGAGTTCCTACGGCCACATCAACGCGCCCCTGTCCACGCCAGCAACATCTCGATCTTCCTCGCAACTTTGCGACGCCGGTAAGCATCACCACTGTCCCCAGCCCTCGCTAGAATCACCGATCCATCGCCGTCAGAGCCGTCGCCGCCGCCAGCAGCCATTTGCGCCGCCCATCTTTTGTCAGAGCATCGAGGATCGTTGGATCCAGATCTAGAGGCTAGGATTAGATTAGAGGGCGAAGCGGTATGATTTAATCTAAGCCGTGCATCATCACTTAGATCTTACGTCTCGTAAGCGTGATTCGCCCGAACCGGTACCATCCAACCAGATGCTGCCGCGTGGCATGTGTTTCGTTTTAAAAATATGAATTAGATCTATTAGATGTTTAAACTTGTTTAATTCATAAATTTTGATCCCCACGTCCAAATTTGACAAATTTTATATCAATGGAATCAGGAGAGAAAAACCTTTCTGTTTATGCAATGTGTTTAATGTTTTTCCTCTGTTAAAATGATTGTTTTTGAAGAAACATTTGTAGGCATAATTTGGGTATAGTAATTATTTGGAAAATGACTTGTTATTAAAATAAAGTTTATTTTGCTTGTTTTGTACTTGTTTATGATTCAGTACTGTGCACTAGTCTTGTTTGGTGTAGAAAATCATCACATGGAATATTGCATACATTCATGTATTTTTGATTGTATAATTTGTGTATGTGATTTTGTGCCTTTATTTTATGTGTAGATTTTGGTGCAAATAGTGATTGTGATTGTGAGGATTGTAGCTACACTCCAAACTACCATGGCAAATGGTGCTTCATGATTTATACCTATGTTTTTCAACTATGCATTAGAAATATTTTACTAGTCTTGCATGGATATATTTGATCTATATGCTATGCTTGGTAAATCCTAGTAGTTGTAGAATTGCTAGAAATATTTCTAAGTCTTATCAATGCCATGCTTAGTCTAGCTAGTAGCAACCAAGGGTGGTTATATATTCATGCTATGAGAAAATATTTCTAAGTCTTTGGACTTGTGTTTTGTTTAATAAAACAACTAAGTGAATGAAACACCTGGGTGGAATGGAAGGAATGGTTTATGTTGAGTGGTTACACAAGGCCCATTTCTATGGTTTACCTTGTGTATCTCACTTGTGGAAAGCCACCCAGGAACAAAGGGATTTGAGATGCCATATGTTAAGAAGCTTCTAGTGCAGCCACTTGGCAATATGGGCTCTGCCTGGATCATATAGGTTGCAATAACTTAGCCATTTGGACAGTTGGTGGTAGTGGGATGATAGGTTGGAGCGTGTCCATTTGGTCTAAGGGAAGGCTTCTGAAAGGTCTTGTCTTGGTGAAAATCAAGTCTTGTGGGGAAAGTGCACAACCTGGTAAAGATTTAGCAATATTTTTCATTCACTTAGTTGTTTTATTAAGAAAAAAACATAAGTCAAAGATTTAGCAATATTTTTCCATAGCATGTATATATTCCACCGTTGGTTGCTACTAGCTAGGTAAGCATGGCAATAGCAAGTTTCTTAACTTAGAGAAAATTCTAACAATTCTACAACTACTAGGATTTCCCATGCATAGCATATAGATACTTAGCAAAATATTCATGCAAGCCCTATACAAAAATATTTCTAATGCATAGTCAAAATATTGGGACAAAAATATGAAGCACCACTTTCCTTGGTAGTTGGGGGAGTAGCAACAATCTTCACAATCACAATCACCACTAGCACCAAAATCTACACATAAAATGATAGCACCAAATTCATATTTCAAACAATCAAGCAAAAATATATACATGCATGCAAATGCTATGAGATGATTTTTCCAACTCAAACAAGACAATTAAAACAGTACTGATCAATAAACTAAACATTTCCAAATTAACTAAATTTAATTTGGCATTTAAAGCATTTTCCAAATAGTTTTTATATACAAAATATGCTTGCAAATGTCTCTGCAAAAACAACTAAGTTTACAGAATCAATTTATTAAACAAAGTACATGGTTGGATAGAATTCTTTCTCTTGATTCCAATGATATAAAATTTGCAAAATTTGAACGTGTGGATCAAAAGTTATGAATTTTGCAAGTTTGAACATCTAATAGATCTAATTCCAGATTTTAAATCAAACAACAGGCCACGCGGCGCTATCTGATTGGTCGATACCGTTTCACGCGGATCAGGCTTTCTGGATCGTTGGATTAAAAGTGCATCGCACGGCTCAGATCTAACTTACCGCTTCACTTAAGTGATCAATTCCTACGCGCCCGATCCAGATCTAACGGCCTACATCAAACGAACCATAAACCAGCGGCGCTACGACAGTGGCTGGCGGCGGCGCGGTCAGACGGTGATGCTGCCGGCGATACATGTAGCGATAAGGGTAGTGGGGTAGCTCACTGAGTTCGCATGACGACGCTGATGCTCAAGGTGGTCTTCGTTGGCGGAGGGGCGCTCGGAGACGTCAGGGATTCCTCGCCGGAGTTCGTGAAAGCGTCGGGCACGGCTATTCATCGTCGTTGGCGAGGGTGCAGATCATGCCAGGGCAAAAGGAAATGTGCGTCAGATGCGCAAGGTGATGCTGATCATGTGAGTATCAACAAGAGGGCAAGGCGCGATAAGAACTAACCAGGAAAGCTCGCCGGAGTTGATGGTTTCGTCGGACTTGCGCAGTCGTCGACGTTGACGAGGCTCTGGATGGACCTAGCATGCACCAGAGGTGTTAGAAGACGCGCAAGGTTGCGGTGACCATTCTGGCAAGATTAGAAGGCAAGGGGTGGATAGGGCTCACCGGAATTCGCCGCCGGAGGTCGTCGGTACAGCGGTGGTTCGAGCTCTAATACGAGCAGCCTTGTGGCGGAGCGAGCGAGTGAAGTGAGGGGAAAGGTGCGGGGTGGGGAGGGGGTTTTGTAGCCAGAGCCGGGGAGGCATTCACACGGCGATTCAATGGGAATTAAGCCGGGTTTTATTCGCGGCGTCACTTCAGGGAGGTAACGGCGGAGCGGCGTCTGCACGTGATGATTTGGGGGAGACGACGATGACGTGTAGAAGGGCCCAGCGTCAGTGGCTGCGGGGTATGGTTCGTGCGGGTGAGAGAGGGGGTAGATGAGGAATGGCCCGGGTGGGCTTTCTGGGCCGGCTCTGGTGCTGGGCTCAAATTGTAGCGCTTGTTCTTATTTTTCCTTTCCCTTTTCTTTTTATAATTTGATTTTCAGGAATGTTTTTCAAATGTTTTTCACATGGGTTTGAATTCAAACTTGTTCTAAATTTTTGTAAAGTAAAGCTTGCACCCTTTTGGCTACAGAATAATGTTGCTCACTCAAATTAATTTGGCCCATTGGAATTTAAATTAAACAATGCCTTTATCACTTATTTAATAAAGACATATGAATGGTTTAAATTCATATTTTGTTTTGAAAATCTTTGTTCAAGCTTTGTAAAATATCAATCAATCATATGATCAATTCTTTTCTGGTCAAAGCAAATATTTCTCATATTAGAGAGTAGCATTAAGGCTATTGCCTTGCTTGCATAAAATAATAGATCACAAGGTTTCTGTTTTTGAAGAAATGATCCTAAAATGATTATGAATGCATGAATGGTATGCAAACTTTGAAATCATGATTTTTGGGATGTTACAAATCTAATCCCCTTAAGGTGAATCTCTCCCTCGAGATTCGGATTGGCTAGCAAAATAGGTGAGGGTGGTCTTTCTGAAGGTCATCTTCTCTTTCCCATGTTGCTTCTTCTTCAGAATGATGGTTCCACTGAACTTTGCAGAATTTGATAGTCTTTGTCCGAGTAACTCTTTCTGCAGTCTCAAGAATCTTGATAGGTTTTTCCTCATAGGTGAGATCACTTTCCAATATGACCTCCTCCAAAGGTATAGTATCCTTCAAAGAAGTCTCCTCTTAATAGCACTAGCACCATGTGTGTTTTAGCACTCTTCAATGAATTTATCAGTCAACTCAATGTAACCATAATTAATATCAAGGAGACTCTTAATAGCACTAGCACCATGGTGTTTTAGCACTCTTCAATAAATTCATCAGTCAACTCAATGTAACCATCATTAATATCATATCTCTCTCTAGACTCAGGTGAGATAACAGGTGTAATAGTGTCTTCACTAGGAGTTTTAGTAGTTCCTAGTCTAGCCATAGTAGCATCTAGGAAAGGACCTAATGAGCCACTTACATCAAGCACAAGAAGTAACAACATGAGTATCAGAAGCAGTTTCGGATTCAGCAGTAGTAGCAGTGTGTGTAGCATGTGTATGTGGTGGTGGTGTAACAAGCTTACTTATAACAAACGGTGAATCAAGAGCATCAGAGGTGTTTAGAACTGTAACTCTTCTTGTAGTGGATGGTAAAATAGGAAACTTTTCATCGCGATACTTCCCCATGATGAAAGGAATAGAAGTGAACAATAATAGATCCAAGTGAACTTACAAACAAAGTTATGCTCCCCGGCTACGACGCCAGAAAATACCCACAAGTATAGGGGATCGCAATAGTCTTCGAGGATAGTATTACCCAATTTATTGATTCGACACAAGGGGAGGCAAATAATACTTGCAAGCCTTAACAACTGAGTTGTCAATTCAGCTGCACCTGGAAATAGTTCTTGCTCACAGAAGTTTATCAGTAGCAACAGTTTTGTAGTAGCGAAACCAAAGTAACAGCAGCAGTAGAACAAGAGCAATAGTGACAGTGGTAGCAAATAGTAGGATATGAGCACGGTAGGAATAGGGATGGATGGATGGGCGTTGCATGGACAAGTCTAAACATGTAACTTCGAGATCCTGGGAAATTGCATATAAATGAAATAAAGCATCCAAGTACTAAATAATCATAGGCATGTGCTCTATATATAGTCATGCATGCTCGCAATGAGAAGTTGCACAACATATTTTGTCCTACCAGCCCGTTGCAGCGGGGCCTCAAGGTAACTACTGGCAATTAAGGTGCTCCTTTTAATAGAGCACTGGAGCAAAGCATTAACACTCTATGAACACATGTGATCGTCACATCACAGCCATCCCCTTAGGTTGTCCCAATTGCTGTCACTTCGGGGCCTGATCCGGACAATGATACGTGTATACAACTTGCAGATAAGATCACAAACAATACTATCATAATGAATCAATAATAAGTTCAAATTCGAGATCATGGCACTCGGGCCCTAGTGACAAGAATTAAGCACAACAAGTTGCAACAAAGTCAAACAACACTAATAGAGATACTAGGCACCATGCCCTAACAATCTTATAGATTACATGATAGAACTCGTCCAATCCCTACCATCCCATAGCCTACAGCGGGGGATTACTCACTCATGGATGAGGGAAACATGGATGGTTGATGGAGAGGCATTGGTGATGACGATGGCGATGATCCTCTCCAAATTCCATGTCCCGGTAGGGTGCCAGAACAGAGTTTCTGGTTCCGAATCGTGGTTTCTGGTGGTGGCGGCGCAGCGGAACTCTTTCTAGAAAACATCGAACCCCCCTCGATTTTTAGGTGAAGAGACAACTTATAGGCGAAGAGGGAGGGCGAGGGTGTGCCTGGGGCAGCCACACCCTCTCCAGGCGTGGTCACACATAGCCCGCGCGGCTGGGGGTGTGGGCCCCCCAGGGCCCCACTCTGTCTCTTTTCTGGCTCCGTGAGTCTTCTGGTGAAATAGGATTTTTGGCATATTTTCCGGTATTTTCCTGATAGTTGATTTTCTGCAAAAAAACTAGACACCAGGATAATTCTTTTGAAACAAGCATTAGTCCGGGTTAGTTGTATCCAAATCACACAATTTTAGAGGAGAAACAATAGCAAAAGTGTTCGGGAATAGATACGTTTTGGACGTATCATCCATCCACGAGATGATATTGATTACGAAGTTCAGGGAAGCAAGCATGAGACTTCTAATGAGGATAAAGAAGAGGCAGAAGCAGGAGATAAATACAACCAATATAATTTATACGATGAGAAGGTTGATTCAAGAGAAGAAACCAAACTTAGAAAGGAACAAGAAGAGCAGGTTATCGCCTAGAGTGAAAAACCAGCCGACAAGCAAAAAACCCTAGCAAAGAAGAAAAATAAAAAGGATGTTGAACCAGTAGCAAAGGTAAAAGAGAAGGTAACTCTGACAAGGAAGAAAATCCCTTATCCTAATCGAGTTCAATATGTACCGAATAAAGCTATTTATGATTCTTTTGCCAAATCTCTAGGAAATCTTCGTTTAGAACTTCCTTTAGCTCATCCAATTCAAGTTCCTATTTCTAAAAGGTTTATGTGAGATACTCTCAGTAGGAAAAAGAAGGTAACTAAGACTATAGCAGTAATAACCAGCTTTGGTGACAAGCTGCCTTCTAAGCTTGGGGATCCAGGTATACCAACTATCTCTTGCTCAATTGGAAAAAACTAATATCTTTAATGCTCTTTGTGACTTAGGTACAGGTGTTAGTGTCATGCCTTTTTCCTTATTTAAGAAATTAAATCTTGGAGAGTATTCTCCTACTTCAATTACCTTACAAATGGCTGATAAGACAACAAAACAACTTGTTAGTATGATCGAAGATGTTTTACTTAGAATTGATCAACATGTTATACCCACTGATTTTATTATACTAGATGTTCCTGAAGATGACAAAATTTCAATCGTCCTTGGAAGACCTTTCCTTAGCACTGCAGGAGCCAATGTTGATTGCTCTAGTGGTAAGATTGTTTTTCAATATATTTGATGATCATATTATTCGTTATCTTCCAAAAAAACAAGAGCAAGGTGGAAAATATATACCGCCTCCTAAGCGTATTCAAGTGGTAAGTGCCATCGATGATTGGCAGCTGGAGGTAAACGCCAAGAACTTGGAGGTTGGTTAGGTTAAGCCAAATCTCCTTAATAAAATGCTTAATGGGAGTCAACCCCTTCTTAGTAGTAAAGTCTTATTATTTTGTATTGTTTTTGTTTTCTAATAAATTTTGTTGAGATCATAAATTCGTATAGAAATTATACTATTGTGAAGGTTAAAGAAGACAGAAGAAAAAATCGAAAGGGAGAATAAAACATGGTTTAGGCCGCGCAACGAGCAACGGTATGACTGGAAGGGAACGTACCACCCACCGGTACTACAGGAGCAAATCAACCAGAAAAGCTTATTCGAAGGCAGCGCCCATAACGAGCACCGGTACAGGCGGAGGTCCTCGTACTGTTTGCCCGTACCAAACATCGACGGTTTGCTCCAACCTTACTGGCATGATAACGAACACTAGTATGGTCGAAGGTACCCCGTACCGTCCGCCCATACCATACCACCGAGGTTTGATCTCAGAACCCTAAAGTTGAACCAATGATGACGACCACCGATACGGGCGTGCCGCACCCGTATTGCCCGCCTGTACCGGCTGCGTCGCCAGGTTAAGTCGACGACGGAGCTCCCAGCTAGCCTTTTTCTTCTTCCTCTCTCAAACTTTCTCTCTCTTTCTCTCTCCAACTCAAATCCTCATCCTCTAGAACCTTTGATTCTTTACTGATTTCTTGAGTTTGAGTGGGGGAATCTTCACATCAGTAAGTTTCTCATCCGATCCATGCTTTATTTTCTGAAATCCATGATTGAATTCCTCACATTGACTATCTAGATGAGTTCATCATATTTTGGGATTATTTTTTATTTCTCATGTTAGGATTTGTAATTTCTGCATGTAATCAGTTTTTTGTATGATAGAAACCTGATGGTTATAGTTTTTCTTTGAAATTTCTACAGTATAATGAACACTGGGAAGCTTTTACGCACGGGGAAGGGCTCAGGAAGGTCAGGGACCTCAGGCACTACCAACCCGCGGGGATCGAAGAAGAGGCACTTGGAGGGGGACAGCTTGAGGGAAGCCATGAACAAGGACAACGAGAGAGTGAGTGGACACAACGTTATACCCAGTAAGTGGATGAACTGTGACTTCCTCTCCCTTCAGGGCCTGCTAGAGGAATTCGAGAGGATGACCGTGAATGTCGGCATGGTTCCTTTCTCCTACCTCTCCATCGAGACCTTCGAGATCACCATGTTCGAGTTCCTATCATCATTCCACGATGACCTTGAGACCCAAGAGTGTCATTGCACTATAAATTTTGTGCTCAATGGGCAACCCTACAACCTTAACTTTTATCAATTTTGCAATTGCTTTGGGTTCTCCTATGAGAGAGAGCTCGATACCACTGATGAAGTCCTCGTAGAGGCAATGCATGCTTGGGAGCAGATTTATGTCCATAGGAACACTGATTATTTGCGCAAGAAGAGCGCCACTATCTAGAATCCCAGTATCCACTACTTCGCGACTTTCTTGGTGAACTCTATTTTTGGGAAGGGAGATACCAGGGCGATGGCAGGCCCCAAGATAAGTGTAATTTATATAGCTCTCCATCCTAAGATGGAGCATAAGTTAAACTTGGGTGCCGTGCACATACAACACTTTCGCCACCAAAGGTCAGCTCATGTGGGTAACATTCAGTGTGACAGCTTGATACGTTGCAAACGTATCTATAATTTTTGATCCTCCATGCTTGTTTTGCACCAATTTATTATGTTTTGTCTCCACTTTGTGGCATTTTTATGAATTTTCTGGAACTAACATATTAACAAGTGCCACAGAGCCAGTTTCCTGTTTTCTGCTGTTTTTGGTTTCAGAAAAACTAGTAAAGAAATATTCTCGGAATTGGACGAAACAAAAGCCGAAGTTTCTATTTTTCCGACACGACACGTAGTCCGGAGGACAGGGAGACGCACCCCAGGGCGGCCACACCTGGGCCAGGCGTGGCTAGGGGGGCGTGCCACCCTAGGGTGTGGGCCCCCTGGCGCTCCAATGACCTTGCATCTTTGCCTATATAGTCCCCTGATGACCCATGTAACACCCTCAGAATCGACCCTATGGAAGTCTCAGCGATTCCCGCCAAACCCGCATAAAAACGATTCAAAGGTGCCCACCAGGAACTTGCGTGCGGGTGGAAAACGAAGTAATATCATTACACATTAGTCCACGATGGAACCCACAAAACATATATATACAACATCGACTCATCGAGTCAAGGATACATATATACAATACAAAGATCCAAATCACCTTGAAAACGATACAACGTACGAGTACGGACAAGATGCAAATGGGGGCTAAGAGCCCTGAAGAATAACCAATGGCGTCCATAACCCTGCCCAGGCCAAGCCGGAAGGGTAACCCTGCTAACGACGTCGATCTCAAAACTTGCTTAATCAAAAGGGGTGCCGACAAAGGGCAAAAGAAAAAGAGAGCGGTCAGTACTAAGGCCAGTACACGGCGAGACTAGAATTCGGCGGTCCTCGCCTACATGGGTATGGTGGACTGAAGCGGCAGTGCAACATACACTAAACAACCTACAGAGACTCAATACAACTGGCGGCTATCAGATAGGGATAAGAAAGACCTATTCGGATCCAACCTGAAACTATCACCAAGCTACCCATCCTGGTATTTCCCCCTCGAGACCAAACGAGGAAGTCAACCGAGGAACTCACACAGTTGGCAGTTTTATTCCTTCCATTATAGTTGCGGCAATTACTAGTCAGATATAGATAGCATGAGTCATCCTGATACAATAAGTAGTGGGCAGTTTTAGTTAACCATTCCGTTGTAGTTGTAGTACTTACTAGTCAGATACATATAGCATGAGGAATTCTAAAACCCAGCAGTTGTTGGTACTTTTATTTAGCCATTCCGTTGTAGTTGCAATACTTACTAGTCAGATACAATGGTAATAGGTGACAACCCAAACCAGCAATTGTTGGCACTTTTATTTAGCCATTCCATTATAGTGAAGCTGATTACTAGTCATTATGAAGTCAAATTTATAGCACTACTTTAGTTATAGTTGTCTATGATCGAGATACTGTGCTCCAAGTCGTCCATAACCGCGGACACGGCTTTTAGAAAGTTTTACCCTGCAGGGGGGTACAAATAGCAACACACACACGATCAACCTCGAGAAAAACCAAATGAAATCCCAACGAGGCATCACGACAGAGCAATTGCAAGATTCATATAAATTTCAGGGGGCCACCCCACCAAGCTACCCGCTACGAAGTTGGCCGGCTCCGAGACGGACCCAGAGGTTTGCGAGAACGACTGTAAACGACTGGGAACCCAAAAGTGTGACTAGGCTTGTCGATACCGCGTAATCGTGCCGCGATCCAAAACAGTACAGGCGCTCCACGCGCAATCGTAAATAAAGCAGTAAAACATGGCATAAGTACAGGATAGTAATAAAGCCCCAAACTACTTTGTGGCCCCAAGAAATAAATATGACTCAAGCTCTGGCTAGGGGGATTCATGGTCCCACATGCGGATAGTGCGAATATTCAAAGAACAGGTATCAAGTACTCGGGGTCCTACGGGACACAAGTGAACGGTTAAAAACCAAATAACATCTATTGCCCACCTGTGCCTCTGCATTATTTACCTACCTCAATTTTAGTTATTAAACGGTAATTAAAGCCATGATCATCTCCAACATAGAGCATGCGGCATTACTCCAACAACTGTGGTACTTGACGACACACAACAGCACTTGAGCAAACGACTACGACACGCAAGTCCAACTATCTACCAAACTACAGGTAATAGGGTGTGTCCAAGGCAATATAAGGCTGCAAGGGATATCACGGGTACGAAAAATAGAGCACCGCAATACTGATACCAATAGATCAATAGGAGGAAATAAAGACTATAAAGTAAAATAGGTAGAAAGGGGGAGAATGCTCGCCTGAAAACATTGCCGAAGTTTCATAACCAAAGAACTTGTCGAAGCTCACCACATCTCATCGTCCTATCCGGGAAGAAGCAAAACACTAAAAGGAACAAGCGATGCAGCAATTACAACTAATGCGGAAGAATCGGCATGATCATGATATGATGCATAACATGGCAAGTTTAATGATGCAAACCATGTCAAAAAGGTCTTAGAGGCATAGCAAAAGATGATAAAGCATTCGTGAGGCATTATTAATAAGAAACAATTAGTTTCCAATTTTATTTAGCATGTTTTTCTTGCATAAACGGTACTGATTATAAAACTTCTCTTAATGCATGATGCAAATGATAACATGGATATCATGGTTGGAGAGGTCTCGTCGCGCTGATCGATTTAGACCTATCATTTGTCGAATTCGGAGTTACGAATTTAAAGTTATGCAATTATTAAGAAATGGACATTTATTAGCATTTATTAATTCGAAATTTTTAAATTGCTCAAATGATATTATGAATAGCATAAACAGATTTCTCACATTTTTCTGATTCAAAAACATATATTATTTGTATTATTTGAAATTATGAATTTAAATTAGTATTATAGTCAAATTATTAAAAACGGATCAAAGTCAAAGGTTGACTAGATTGAAACAGATTTGAAAACATTCAAATATATGGTTGGATTCTAATTTGAAAACCAAACATTTTTCATGTTGAGCAAAAATTCAAATCCGAATTTATTTAAAAGTTATAAATGAATTTGATATGTATCATATTTCTGGATATTATTTGGATTTAGAAAAACAGGCAAAAACTTCTCTTACCCGGGCAAACCTACACAGAGAGACTGATAGGTGGGGACTGGGGGTAGCGGGTCCACCTCATGCTCAACCAGCATCTGGGTGACACTTGGCGGATCTAGGGAAGGTGGATGGAAAAAGGAAAAAAATAGAGGGGCCCGAACGAAGAACAGGTTTGATCAGTTCGTTTGGGCTAGCTGATCCAATATTTGAATGACGATGGCGAGCAATCCGCTGCGAATCTTTATATTCCGCAAAAATCAAAGTTGTAGAGGGGGTCAATTTCTACAATATTGGTTTAGGAAGTTTTTCTGCAGGAGGGCTTTAGAGACGGTAAAACCTTGACGAATAGGAGGCGAAAGTTGGTCGAAACTGAACATGGCGTCACTGAATTTTCTAACTGATTTTCTGCGAGATTGTCTCGATTTCGGAGGATGATTTCGAGAGATTTACTACTCCGTTTCATGCGCCGTTTGATCCTACTGAAAGCTGGAAGTTCTCTCTTTGTATTAGTGCAAGGGTATGTGCCTAAATATATCTATGTAGGCCAGGAGATGAGTGGGAACTTAGGTACTGCCGGTATCGTGCAGGGTGCTACTGAAAGTGTCGAGCGCTTGTCTAGGTCTGACGCGCGCGGCAGTGACGATGGAGGGGGAACTATGGCTACGGTGGCGAGCTGTCGGGCGACAGGGATGGTGCTGGAAGTAGGGGAATGGAGAGAGGGACTCACCACGAAGCCGGCAGTGGCCTCGGAGGGTTCGAGGGAGGCCAGAAACAACACTGACGCTGAGGATTGGTGGCAGTACTCCGATAGTCGTGGACAGGGAAGGAGTCACGGCGTCAGCGCTGTGGGTGCTGCAACTCCTCCTCTTCGCCTTGATAGATGCGGGAGAGGCTTGCGGTTCTTCTCCGCTACCTGGCGGTGCTCGGCGACAGCATAGGCGGTGGCGCGAAACATGTCAAGGCGGCGGCCATGGTGTGGTTGGGGGACAGAGGGGAATGGAGAGATGCTGGCGGCGCTAAGGGGGAGAAGGGAGGCTAGGGTAGGAGGCCGCTCGGGAGGATAAGAAGGAGGCGTGTCTCGGTGGTGGTGGTGGTGGAGGGTGACGAGGACAACGGCAGGTGGACGTCTACCTGCTCCTCCGTTTACCTGCAGAGAGAAGGGGGTCGAGAGGAAGACGGTGAACAGGAATGGCGTGAAGGGGTACTGGGCCAAGGGCGGGCTGCTGCCAGGTATGAACCTCTCTCTTATTTACTGATATGATTTCTTTTATTTGTTTTTTATAATTGAGCAAAGTTTATTACCTCAACCATTTGAAGCTTTAGCAGGAATTAAACACGGATTTTTGGGCAACAAAAAGGGTCAAGGGGGAACAAGAACAAAGGAGGAGAGAAGATGCCCACATGTATACATGTCCATTTGGGCATTTACAATAATATAAAGAATTAGGTTTTGCAAATTGAATAAAATCATTTGTAGAATTAGTGGACCTTCACATGGATCCCAACTTGTGGAAAACAAAAATAGAGGGATATAAAAGAGGGATAGGGAGGTGATAGCAATAACACATAAGCAAGATACAAAATGCAAATGCAATGCAATATAACATATCACATGCAACATTTTAAAATATGATCCATGCAATGTTTGATGTGATTCTCAAATGCAATGTGGCATGATGACATGAGTATGATACCATGATGATGCACAAAACAAAAACACCAAGCGATTTTCTAGTAGTGGTTTAACCCGGGGTGCTAGAATTCGACACCACTAACAATGGATCTCGCCCTCGAGATCCGCCTCATGGTACGGGGAAGAAGGCTGATGATCTGATCCTTCATGCTTTGTGTAGATCTTCGCGACACCACTAACAAGGGTTCTTTCTCCATCTTGAAATCAGCGACACCACCAACAAGGGTTGATGCTCTCGTTCGTCGAGAGAACACTCCGTATAAACAAAGAGGAAGGTCGAGGTCTCAAAAATATGGCCACCTCTAACTTCTATGGAAGGAGTAAAATTGCTTGATCCACCGATTCAATGCACAAGAGCGAATGATAAGAGTAGTGGTATGGTCGCGACTCCATCCCGCACTCAAATCATTACTCTGTACACAGACAGACGAATTATGCAGCCAACTCTCAGAATTCATACTGAAGATCTTCACAAGCGATGTTTGGGAACAAGGGAATGTTGTAGGCTCTTCATCAGATCTAATACAGATGACGTCGTCGTGAAGGAGAACACAGCAAGATACAAAGAAAAAATAGTGAATTTTTGATCCACTGAAAGATGCAACAGATGAAAGATCCATCAGATAGCATGAAGACCGGATGTCGAAGAACCGTTACAAGAGGATGGAAACGAAACCCTGAAGGTACAACGGAAACCCACCCACGAGAATTCCTGGACTCAGAGAAAAGATAAGAGAGCAGATTCAAAACACATAGAGATAAGAGGAGAATAGCATAGGGGTAAGGAGTAAAATTAGACCTAATCAGATCTATCCAACTGATTTTCCAAAATAGTTTTGACGCTCTACATCGACCGTTAGCTAGGTTATCCTACAGGCTGGACCAGTGGGGTATCCCAACTGCTGAGATCTGATACCACTCTGTAACACCCTCAGAATCGACCCTGTGCAAGTCTCAGTGATTCCCGCCAAACCCGCATAGAAACGATTCAAAGGTGCCCACCAGGCACTTGCGTGCGGGTGGAAAACGAAGTAATATCATTACACATTAGTCCACGATGGACCCACAAAACAGATATATACAACATCGACTCATCGAGTCAAGGATACAGATATACAATACAAAGATCCAAATCACCTTGAAAATGATACAACGTCCGAGTACGGACAAGATGCAAATGGGGGCTAAGAGCCCTGAAGAATAACCAATGGCATCCATAACCCTGCCTAGGCCAAGCCGGAAGGGTAACCTTGCTAACGACGTCGATCTCAAAACCTGCTTAAACAAAAGGGGTGCCGACAAAGGGCAAAAGAAAAAGAGAGCGGTCAGTAGTGAGGCCAGTACACGGCGAGACTAGAATTCGGCGGTCCTCACCTACATAGGTATGGTGGACTGAAGAGGCAGTGCAGCATACACTAAACAACCTACTGAGACTCAATACAACTGGTGGCTATCAGATAGGGATAAGAAAGACCTATTCGGATCCAACCTAAAACTATCACCAAGCATACCCATCCTGGTATTTCCCCCTCGAGACCAAACGAGGAAGTCAACCGAGGAACTCACACAGTTGGCAGTTTTATTACTTCCTTTATAGTTGCGGCAATTACTAGTCAGATATAGATAGCATGAGTCATCCTGATACAATAAGCAGTGGGAAGTTTTAGTTAACCATTCCGTTGTAGTTGTAGTACTTACTAGTCAGATACATATAGCATGAGGCATTCTAAAACCCAGCAGTTGTTGGTACTTTTATTTAGCCATTCTGTTGTAGTTGCAATACTTACTAGTCAGATACAATGATAATAGGTGACAACCCAAACCAGCAACTGTTGGCACTTTTATTTAGCCATTCCATTATAGTGAAGTTGATTACTAGTCATTATTAAGTCAAATTTATAGCACTACTTTAGTTATAGTTGTCTATGGTCGAGATACTGTGCTCCAAGTCGTCCATAACCGCGGACATGGCTTTCAGAAAGTTTTACCCTGCAGGGGGGCACAAATATCAACACACGCACGATCAACCTCGAGAAAAACCAAATGAAAACCCAACGAGGCATCACGACAGAGCAATTGCAAGATTCATATAAATTTCAGGGGGCCACCCCACCAAGCTACCCGCTACGAAGTTGGCCGGCTCCGAGACGGACCCAGAGGTTTGCGAGAACGGCTGTAAACGACTGGGAACCCAAAAGTGTGACTAGGCTTGTCGATACCGCGTAATCGTGCCGCGATCCAAAACAGTACAAGCGCTCCACGCGCAATCGTAAATAAAGCAGTAAAACATGGCATAAGTACAGGATAGTAATAAAGCCCCAAACTACTTTGTGGCCCCAAGAAATAAATATGACTCAAGCTCTGGCTAGGGGGATTCATGGTCCCACATGCGGATAGTGCGAATATTCAAAGAACAGGTATCAAGTACTCGGGGTCCTACGGGACACAAGTGGACGGTTAAAAACCAAATAACATCTATTGCCCACCTGTGCCTCTGCATTATTTACCTACCTCAATTTTAGTTATTAAACGGTAATTAAAGCCATGATCATCTCCAACATAGAGCATGCGGCATTACTCCAACAACTGTGGTACTTGACGACACACAACAACACTTGAGCAAGAGACTACGACACGCAAGTCCAACTATCTACCAAACTACAGGTAATAGGGTGTGTCCAAGGCAATATAAGGCTGCAAGGGATATCACGGGTACGAAAACTAGAGCACCGCAACACAGATAGCAATAGATCAACAGAAGAAAATAAAGACTATAAAGTAAAATAGGTAGAAAGGGGGAGAATGCTCGCCTGAAAACATTGCCGAAGTTTCATAACCGAAGAACTTGTCGAAGCTCACCACATCTCATTGTCCTATCCGGGAAGAAGCAAAACACTAAAAGGAACAAGCGATGCAGCAATTACAACTAATACGGAAGAATCGGCATGATCATGATATGATGTATGACATGGCAAGTTTAATGATGCAAACTTTGTCAAAAAGGTCTTAGAGGCATATCAAAAGATGATAAAGCATTCGTGAGGCATTATTAATAAGAAACAATTAGTTTCCAATTTCATTTAGCATGTTTTTCTTGCATAAACGGTACTGATTATAAAACTTCTCTTAATGCATGACGCAAATGATAACATGGATATCATGGTTGGAGAGGCCTCGTCGCGCTGATCGATTTAGACCTATCATTTGTCGAATTCGGAGTTACGAATTTAAAGTTATGCAATTATTAAGAAATGGACATTTATTAGCATTTATTAATTCGAAATTTTTAAATTGCTCAAATGATATTATGAATAGCATAAACAGATTCCTCACATTTTTCTGATTCAAAAACATATATTATTTGTATTATTTGAAATTATGAATTTAAATTAGTATTATAGTCAAATTATTAAAAACGGATCAAAGTCAAAGGTTGACTAGATTGAAACAGATTTGAAAACATTCAAATATATGGTTGGATTCTAATTTGAAAACCAAACATTTTTCTTGTTGAGCAAAAATTCAAATCCGAATTTATTTAAAATTTATAAATGAATTTGATATGTATCATATTTCTGGATTTTATTTGGATATAGAAAAACAGGCAAAAACTTCTCTTACCCGGGCAAACCTACACAGAGAGACTGACAGGTGGGGACTGGGGGTAGCAGGTCCACCTCATGCTCAACCAGCATCTGGGTGACACTTGGCGGATCTAGGGAAGGTGGATGGAAAAAGGAAAAAAATGGAGGGGCCTTTTGCAAAGTGTCTTGGCACACGCTGACCGAACGAAGAAAGGTTTGATCAGTTTGTTTGGGCTAGATGATCCAATATTTGAATGACGATGGCGAGCAATCCGCTGCGAATCTTTATATTCCGCAAAAAGGAAAGTTGTAGAGGGGGTCAATTTCTACAATATTGGTTCAGGAAGTTTTTCTGCAGGAGGGCTTTAGAGACGGTAAAACCGTGACGAACAGGAGGCGAAAGTTGGTCGAAACTGAACATGGCGTCACTGAATTTTCTAACTGATTTTCTGCGAGATTGTCTCGATTTCGGAGGATGATTTCGAGAGATTTACTACTCCGTTTCATGCGTCGTTTGATCCTACTGAAAGCTGGAAGTTCCCTCTTTGTATTAGTGCAAGGGTATGTGCCTAAATATATCTATGTAGGCCAGGAGATGAGTGGGAACTGCGGTACTGCAGGTATCGTGCAGGGTGCTGCTGAAAGTGTCGAGCGCTTGTCTGGGCCTGACGCATGCGACGGTGACGAGGGAGGGGGAACTATGGCTACGGTGGCGAGCTGTCGGGCGACAGGGATGGTGCTGGAAGTAGGGGAATGGAGAGAGGGACTCACCACGAAGCCGGCGGTGGCCTCGGAGGGTTCGAGGGAGGCCGGAAACAACGCTGACGCTGAGGATTGGCGGTGGTACTCCGACAGTCGTGGACAGGGAAGGAGTCACGGCGTCGGCGCTGTGGGTGCTGCAACTCCTCCTCTTCGCCTTGATAGATGCGGGAGAGTCTTGCGGTTCGTCTCCGCTACCTGGCGGTGCTCGGCGGCAGCATAGGCGGTGGCGCGAAACATGTCAAGGTGGCGGCCATGGTGTGGTTGGGGGACAGAGGGGAATGGAGAGATGCTGGCGGCGCTAAGGGGGAGAAGGGAGGCTAGGGTAGGAGGTCGCTCGGGGGCATAAGAAGGAGGCGTGTCTCGGTGGTGTTGGTGGAGGGTGACGAGGACAACGGCAGGTGGACGTCTACCTGCTCCTCCGTTTACCTGCAGAGAGAAGGGGGTCGAGAGGAAGACGGTGAACAGGAACGGCGTGAAGGGGTACTGGGCCAAGGGTGGGCTGCTGCCAGGTATGAACCTCTCTCTTATTTACTGATATGATTTCTTTTATTTGTTTTTTTTATAATTGAGCAAAGTTTATTACCTCAACCATTTGAAGCTTTAGCAGGAATTAAACACGGATTTTGGGCAACAAAAAGGGGCAAGGGGGAACAAGAACAAAGGAGGAGATAAGATGCCCACGTGTATACATGTCCATTTGGGCATTTACAATAATATAAAGAATTAGGTTTTGCAAATTGAATAAAATCATTTGTAGAATTAGTGACCTTCACATGGATCCCAACTTGTGGAAAACAAAAATAGAGGGATATAAAGAGGGATAGGGAGGTGATAGCAATAACACATAAGCAAGATACAAAATGCAAATGCAATGCAATGTAACATATCACATGCAACATTTTAAAATATGATCCATGCAATGTTTGATGTGATTCTCAAATGCAATTTGGCATGATGACATGAGTATGATACCATGATGATGCACCAAACAAAAACACCAAGCGATTTTATAATAGTGGTTTAACCCGGGGTGCTACAACCCACTAGTATAGGGGATCGCAACAGTCTTCGCGGGTAGTATTACCCAATTTATTGATTCGACACAAGGGGAGCCAAAGAATACTTGCAAGCCTTAACAACTGAGTTGTCAGTTCAGCTGCACCTAGAAATAGTTCTTGCTCACAGAAGTTTATCAGTAGCAATAGGAAAGCAACAGCAACAGTGAACAAGAGCAATAGTAACAGTAACGGTAACATTAGGATTCGAGTGCGATAGGCATAGTGATGGATGAACGGGCGTTGCATGGACGAGTCTAAACATGTAAATTCAAGATATAGGACATTGCAGATAAATAATAACAAGCATTCAAGTACTAAACAATCCTAGACATGTGCTCCAAATATAGTCATACGTGCTCGCAATGAGAACTTGCACAACATCTTCTGTCCAGCCAGCCCGTGGCAGCGGGGCCTCTAGGGAACTATTGGCAATTAAGGTGCTCCTTTTAATAGAGCACCGGAGCAAAGCATTAACACTCCGTGAACACATGTGATCCTCACACCACAGCCATCCCCTCCGGTTGTCCCAATTATTGTCACTTTGGGGCCTTTGGATCCGGACAATGATATGTGTACACAACTTGCAGATAAGATCACAAACAATACTATCATAATGATTCAATAGTAAGTTCAGATCTAAGATCATGGCACTCGGGCCCTAGTGACAAGCATTAAGCACAACAAGTTGCAACAAAGTCAAATAGCACAAGAGAAACTAGGCACTATGCCCTAACAGATCTTATTCGATTACATGATACAACTCATACAATCCCTACCATACCCAAGCCTATAGCGAGGGATTACTCACTCATGGATGAGGGAAACATCGATGGTTGATGGAGATGCGTTGGTGATGACGATGGAGATGGTCCTCTCCAAATTCCCTGTCCCGGTAGGGTGCCAGAACGGAGTTTCTGGATCCGAATCTTGGTTTCTGATGGCGGCGGTGGAGTAGAACTCTTTCTTGAAAACTATCGAACCCCCCTCGGTTTTTAGGTCGAAAGGAAACTTATAGGTGCAGAGGGAGGCCGAGGAGCTGCCTAGGGTGGCCAGACCACCTCTAGGCGTGGGATCAGGTGGGCCCGCGCCTGGGGTGGGTCTGGGCCCCCCAGGCCTCCCCTTCGTCTCTTCTTCTGGCTCCGTGGATCTTCTGGTGAAATATAATTTTTGGCATATTTTCTGGGATTTTTCCTGATAGACACCAAGGCAATTCTACTGAAAACAACGTTAGTCCGTGTTAGTTGTATCCAAATCACACAAGTTTAGAGAAGAAACAATAGCAAAGTGTTCGGGAAAGTAGATAGGTTTTGGACGTATCAACTCCCCCCCAAGCTTAGCTTATTGCTTGTCCCCAAGAAATTCAGTTGAAAACTGAGTGCGATAAAAGAACTTTCATGAACACTTTTCTTCATATAATATAAATATTCTCAGCACAGGAGTAGATGCTTATACAATTCATAATAAGGAGTGTGCAACTAAGTCTACTCAATAGTCTTTGCAAGCTATGAAGAGAAACCAACTCAATAATAATAAGTAGCATGAAACATAAATATAAGCAATGTTGCAATGCTCATAATAAGGTATGATAGAGTGGTATCTCGCTTTCCTTTGTTTGAAGAGCACAATAAATTCCAAGGCACCTTTGAAGTTCACATGAATACTAGAGATAGAGATATCAGAGATACAAGCATCAAAGTCATGACATAGTTAACCAAGTTTTGGAACAAACACAAGAATGACAACTATGCTCTCAAGAAGGTGCTCATAGAATAAGTGGTGACTCAACAAGGTTGTGAAAACGGTTTTGTGAAGGTTTGAAAGGCTTCCCAATGCTGAAAGGAAGGTACTCATTAGCTTTGAGCTCTCATTGCCCCTATCATAGGCATCTTCATGTGGTTAAGGTGAAAGTGAGGTCCACTCTGAATCATATGCTTGACAGATCATGGACTAGAAGTCCCAAGTACCTTGAGTACGAGGGTAGCTCCGCATGCTACTCAACTTTGGTCACCCAAAAGTTCTTGTCATTGTAAATACATGCATATCATCGAGAACTGCCAACGGGATACCCCTTGCACATGGTACATGAGCTTTCCCATAACCAAAATGACAATGAAAGCAGACAATGCCCATCTCAGCAATATTTTTATTTACCATATGCATATCTCTTTATCGAGGACGCTTCATAGATGCTCATTATAGTGATGCTGCAAGTTTCCACCATGACTAGGCATGGCTTAGGCTAGCGGCCCAGGCTTTTCTCTAACACAATGTATAAACTCCATGAACTAACAACTTCCCCTTTTATTTCACATCGTTGACATCTGTAAACAAAAGAGCAAGGAATCAACTGGATGAGATATCCAAAAAGTGTTGAAAGCGTTCCCCGTGACAACACGGTTTTGCTGACTCCCAGTATATAATTAGCAAGCATATAACTTTCATGGACTAGTCACAATGGTTCAGGATTATTAAGCGCAAGGAATAAAATTTGCCATCAAGTTCATGAGAGCTTTACTAACTAACTTTCTCAAAACAGACAAATATTTTATTTTGGAAGAAAACACGACATATGGAATATGCACTGAAATAGAAAATGATGCTAATAGGTAGGTATGATGGACACAGCTGGCAATAATTGTAGAGGTCCCATCCTTTAATAAGGTAGAGATCCCTGTGTTTACAATGCTAGTCCGTAGATCAATAGCTAGCATCCACAGTTCTGATGTAATATCAAGAAACAAAGGTCATAATACAACTTTATAACCAGGAATAAAATAATTCATTACATCTTACATAGCTCATTTGGCTATCTCAATACAATGCAGCATAAATAACTATAGCATGGAGTCCTTCATCTTCAAAGTGCCACAGGCAATCATGTTGGTTATAGACTTGTAATCCTAAACAACACACTTCACTAACATCAAACAAAACTGCAACATAACAAGTTACAGCCACAAGGGTAAATACATTTGAATTTTATTGGCAAGTGATACTATGGTAGTATAGTGGAGTCTATCATCTATATGCATTTGGCTAAGTGGAGCTTAGGCTTGCTTTGCTCAAAATAGATTTTCCTTATCATTTGAAAACACTAAGTTTTTGATTGTCAAAACCACCCAAGGAACCACCAATAGAAATTGGTGAACCTTCACCCTTGTTCATCCACAAGTTTTAAATTAGAAAATTTGGGATGAGGAGATTCTTGATAGCTTCCATGTCTTGATGCTCAAATTGTCCTTTGCCAGGGACATGGCTAAGTACTTAGATTTTACACTCTGCAGAGGTGGTGCACTTTCCCCACAAGACTTGGTTTCACCAAGACAAGATCTTTCAAAAGCCTTCCCTTAGACCAAAATGTACGCGTTCCAACCTATCATCCCCTACCACCGACTGTCCATTGGCTAAGTTATTACAACCTATATGATCCAGGCAGAGCCCATAATGCCATGTGGCTGCACTTGAAGCTTCTCAACATTTGACATCTCAAATATCTTTGTTCCTGGGTGGCATTCCACAAGTGAGATACACAAGGTAAACCATAGAAATGGGCCTTGTGTAACCACTCAACACAAACCATTCTTTCCATTCCACCCAGGCGTTTCATTCACTTAGTTGTTTTATTAAACAAAACACAAGTCCTTGACTTAGAAATATTCCATAGCATGAATATAAACCACCCTTGTTTGCTACTAGCTAGGCTAAGCATAATAGTAGTAGGAATCTTAACTTAGGAAAATTCTACTAAGGTTTCATCTACTAGGATTTCCCATGGCATAGTATATACTTAGCAAAATTTCCATGCAAGTCCTACTTAGAAATATCACTAATGCATAGTGAAAATGGGACAAAAGTATGAAGCATCACTTGCCTTTTTGGTAGAGATTATAAGTTCACTCCTTGATCTTGCAATAGTCACACTCTTCAAATTCCACTACAATTTAATCAAGCAAGCAAATATTCAATCTACCATTCAAGCAATTCATCACATATAATAAAACCAAAGCAATGCATGCAAGCATGCCAAAGATTGTTTTATTTGGAAAGGTTTTTTCTACTAGGTTATAAACATTTGAAAACACCCATTGGTCATTTATAAAAGTGGTAAAACCATTTGATATCAAATTAGTGAAAAATAGTCTCTTTAAGTCATTTTTGCTTTGTTAGAAATGGTTCAAACCAAAGTAATATTTTCTAGTGTTTGGCCAATACATTCAAACACAAATGTTAGTGTTTTATGGTCAAGTGTTTAATATTAAAATCATTTGCAAAAGGTTACCCCTATAAACCATTTTTATACCCAAAACAATATTTTATGTTGTTGAAATTGCCTTTTGGCAAAGTAATAATTTATAGGGTTTATCAAATATACTTTTAAATCTCAAAACTTGGTGTTTAGGGTCAGAGAGTTTAAATCAAAACATTTCCCAAAGGTTTTTCTCCAATAATATTTTTAACATATAAACAATATTTTTATTTGACTAGAAACGTTCTAAATCAAAGATTCATCTTTTAACTTCACCAAATATACTTTTAATTCCACAAGTTGTTTAATTTGGTCAGTAGGTTCAAAACAACCAGTTTGTCAAAGATTTTATCCTAAAAACATTGCTAGAATAATTTTAATATTCAAAATATACCTACACATGTTTCTGCAATTTCAACAAATTTTCCAGAAGCAATTCATTAAACAAAGTGCATGGTTGGATAGGGTTTGTTTTGCTGATTCCATTGATATAAAATTTACAAACTTTGGACATGTAGATTTAAAGTTATGCAATTTACAAGATTGAACATCTAATAGAACAAGATTTCTGTTTTAAAACAAATCCTGGACACGCGGCCCTTTCCTACTGGCGTGTACTGGTTCGCGCGGATCAACAGATACATGCCGTTAGATCTAGTTACATCGCACGGCTCAGTTCGTAGGATAACTCTTCGTTTAAGTTTCTATCGCACCCACTAGATCATCATCCAACGACTCAAAGCATCCAGACCATGGCCTGGTGGCGCTGAGCAATGGCGAGCGGTGGAGCAGCTCTGTCAGCGATGGTCCGGCATATCTAGGAAGCAAGGGAGAGGGAGGAGGGAATTACCAGGTTCGCCGTGATGTGCTAAAGATCGAGGTGGTCACAGTGGGCCAAGGGGCGCACGAGGATGACCTGAATCGCTCACCGGAGTTCCTGATGCCGTCGGGTGCGCACGGTCGTGGTCGAAGACGAGCACCTGGGATGCAAGCGAGTGAGTAAAGGTATCAGGAGGATGCGCACGGTCTCGGGGGTTGTAGAGGTACTCACCAGAACACGAGGGGCACACGGGTTTGGCGTCAGTAGCTCGCTGGAGTGGATGCAGTCGTCAGTGGCGAGACGGTGTTGTCCATGCCGACGATTTGGTGCGCGCGCGAGCTAGCTAGGGATGCCGGTACATGCGTACGGGGATGGGGAGCGGGCTAGTGAATTCTAGGAGTAGCGATGAAGTCTGGCGTCGCCGGAATTTTTCGGTGAGGCTCGTCGGAGCAGTGGGGGCGCGTGGAGGAATTCGTCCAGCCTGGGGGCTCCTGGAAGGCGTCGACTGAGGGGAAAGAGGGAGAAGAGGGAGGAGTTCAAGGGAGCATGGTCGCGGCGAGTTTTAAGCGAGCCGTTTAAGCGTATTTAACCACGGCATCAATGGCAGGAAACGGCCGGCGCGGTCGTCGTGGGGTGAGGAAGAAGGCTGACAGCGTGGGGCTGGCTGGTCAGTGAGAGAGAGAGAGGAGAGGTGGGGGCGAGTAGTCAGTGACTCTGCGGGTTCTTTCTCTGGTGCGAAACGTTTTCTCGCGGGGAGAGAGGGGGTGGGCTGATGCTGGGCTGGACTGGGCCTGCTGGGCTTGGTCTGGCTGGTTCCATTTTTTATACTGAAACCTTTTTCTTTTTCTATTTTGAATTTCTGTTTTGATTTCTATTCAAATAATTCAAGCACTATAGGAATTCAATCTTCTACCAAACTTTGTGTAGATTTTAATACTGTTATTTAACATAATATAAAATCAAATTTAGAATATTTCTTTTATTCCATTAGGGTATATTAATTATTTAAAATAGGCCCTTGTATTAATTCAAATAAGATTTGTTAATGTTTTCAAACTCCATTTGAAATCTAAATTTTACCAAATCTTTTCAGTAGGTTTTATTTAAAAATAAAACACTTTGAATTATTATTTAAAATACTTTGTTTTGTTTTTAATGTTCATTTAAAATGAAAATGTCTTTTACTTAAATGAAATTGGATAATAATAAATCCTCATGATTTTATTTAAATCATCCTTTACTCTTTTTATTAAACAAAAATATTTTATTTTATTTGCTTGGCCAAGTTTTAATTTGGCTTTTTAAAATAGTCCTTATTCATTTATTTCTTCCTTTGCTTATAAAAACCATATCTTTTTATTTAAGGATCCAAAAATGGTGATTCCAACTTGTAAAATTTTATTTAATATTTGTTTATCCTTTTAAATCTCTTTAGGATTATTTACTCACCATTTGGTATGGAATTTTAGATAGGTGCTTTATTAGCTTTGGAAATTCAATTTCCTGATCTTACTAAATTCATAAGATTTTATCTATGGCTCCAAATTAAGTGAAACTAATTTCTATGGTTTTGTAATATTTCAATTCATCATTCTTGATCATTTATAAATGTTTGTTGACAAATTTTATATGGATCAAATCCATAGTCTTAGAGATATCTTGGAAATCACCCAATAGAGTTTTAGGGTTTTGGTTTATTTTCCAAGTGTTTAAATTTCAAGATGCATTTATGAAGAATGCATTCCACTTGATTTGAATTTTGTTGGATTCAAATTTCATTCAAAGTTTGTTCCAGATGGGTTTTGCTGTTTCCAATTGGAATCAAAAAGTTTCTTTTCTCCCTAAATTTCAACAATTATTTATTTGTTTATTTTTTTTCACATTACCAAATTTGGAAAATTTTGGGATGTGACAGGCTACCACCCTTAAAATAAATCTCGTCCCGAGATTTTGGGAGGCTAGAGGTTACAAGTTGGCTTCAAAACAACTAGGGTGCTACCACCCTTAAAAAGTTTTCCACTAGATTACACCTTGGCTTACTTGGGATCTTGATGTATCTTCTCTGGACAGACATCTGCATAGTGTCCTTTGTCTTCACACTTGAAACATGTGACAAGGGTGAGATCTCTCATAGGCTTGCTTATCTTGTGCTTCATCTTTTCTGGACAATTGCTTGCATAATGTCCTTGGTCACCAGAATTGTAACATGTAACAAGATTGAGCTCTTCACGTATCTTCTGTGGACAAGTTGATACATAATGGCCTAGCTCTTTGCAGCTGTTGCACCACACTTGGCTATTATACTTCTTTTCCTTTGGGATCATTGCTCCTTGTTTGTTTCCTTGGTTCTTCTTCTTTCTTGGACATTCATTGGCATAGTGTCCCATCTCTTTGCAATTGTAACATTGCACTAGGTTTTTGTCCTTCTTCTTCTTGGGTTTCTCCAAAGCTAGGAGTTCTTCTAGTTCATGTTCTTCATATCTCACCTCAAAGGTGTTCCTTAATCTTTTTCTTGGATAATACATATGTCACTTCTTCTGTCCATCAGGGTGAGTCATATTGCATGGAGGTGCAAGCTGAGATTTTCCTTTGTCTTCATCCTTCTTGGTAGAAGTTGTTCCCTCATGGGGCTTTACAATATGTTGATGCACTCCACCTTGTTTCCTTTGTTGAACTATGGAATAGATGGGGCATTGGATAGGGACATGATTATTTCCTTCACATAGGAAACAAGTAGCTTGAGATGTGGGGCATTGATTAGTTGGATGTTTCTCTTCACAATTGGGGCATTGATCTTCATGCTCTCTGGAAGTGTGATCCTTGTCTCCACAAACATTGCAAGCTTGGGTTCCTTCTAGAATATCATCCTTGACATCCTTGTTGTCATAAACTCCTTGGGAAGGGTTGTCTCCCATGTTGATCATTTGATTTGTCACCTTTTGCATCAATTGGGTTTGGGTTTCCAAAAACCTTTGCATGGTTGGGTCTAACTCATTGTTGTTGGCTAAAAACTGAGTTGTCACTCGGTTCAACTGGGTTTGGGTTACTATGAGTTCTCTCATGTGCATCTCTTGGTTGTTGTTGTCACCGTTCTTGATGTTGGAGTTTCTTGGAGTAGTCATCTGTTTGGGTTGGATTGGGATTAGAATAGGCAAAATATTTCTAAGGGAATAATTCTAATCACACACATCACAATTTACACAAGCATGTGCAAGTAATCCCAAACAAACATTCCAATCAAACAACAAAATTTCAAGCACATTTTTAAGCAACAAAATATTTTTGCTACACAACATAAGTTGGTGGGTTTGATCTAATCTAAATATGGTGGTCCAACTATATGGTTCACTTGAGATCATTCCATCCTTCTTAGGTGTTTCTTCTTGAATGAGATCATTGTATCCTTGGGAAATTTTGTGTCTTGGTCACAACTTCAAAGGTGATGATGGTTACTTCTAAGTTGTGTTTCCTTAGTCTTCCAGTCTTGAGTAATATTTCTTGTCTCACTGGTACTCCTTGGTGATATCCAAGTTGAAGTCCTTGGTGAAAATAAAGTTGAAGTCTTTGATGATGTTGAAGTTGAAGTCATTTGAGTTGGTGAAGTCCTTTGCTCATGGTTGAGGTCCTTGTTCATCAAGTTTGAAAAGGAAGAGATGTAGAATCAAAACCAAAAAGGTTGAGGAAAGAGTTTACAAGATTGTTTGTAAATAAATACAACTCTTATTTTTCTAAGGGGTTTTTTCCAATCCTAGGGTTACAATCCTACAGGCAACACAGTGCTCTGATACCATCTGTAGAGGTCCCATCCTTTAATAAGGTAGAGATCCCTGTGTTTACAATGCTAGTCCCTGGATCAATAGCTAGCATCCACAGTTAAGATGTAATATCAAGAAACAAAGGTCATAATACAACTTTATAACTAGGAATAAAATAATTCATTACATCTTACATAGCTCATTTGGCTATCTCAATACAATGCAGCAGAAATAACTATAGCATGGAGTCCTTCATCTTCAAAGTGCCACAGGAAATCATGTTGGTTGTAGACTTGTAATCCTAAACAACACACTTCACTAACATCAAACAAACCTGCAACATAACAAGTTACAGTCACAAGGGTCAATACATTTGAATTTTATTGGCAAGTGATACTATGGTAGTATAGTGGAGTCTATCATCTATATGCATTTGGCTAAGTGGAGCTTAGGCTTGCTTTGCTCAAAATAGATTTTCCTTATCATTTGAAAACACTAAGTTTTTTATTGTCAAAACCACCCAAGGAACCACCAATAGAAATTGGTGAACCTTCACCCTTGTTCATCCACAAGTTTTAACTTAGAAAATTTGGGATGAGGAGATTCTTGATAGCTTCCATGTCTTGATGCTCAAATTGTCCTTTGCCAGGGACATGGCTAAGTACTTAGATTTTACACTCTGCAGAGGTGGTGCACTTTCCCCACAAGACTTGGTTTCACCAAGACAAGATCTTTTAGAAGCCTTCCCTTAGACTAGAATGGACGCGTTCCAACCTATCATCCCCTACCACCAACTGTCCATTTGGCTAAGTTATTGCAAACTATATGATCCAGGCAGAGCCCATAATGCCATGTGGCTGCACTTGAAGCTTCTCAACATTTGACATCTCAAATCTCTTTGTTCCTGGGTGGCATTCCACAAGTGATATACACAAGGTAAACCATAGTAATGGGCCTTGTGTAACCACTCAACACAAACCATTCTTTCCATTCCACCCAGGTGTTTCATTCACTTAGTTGTTTTATTAAAAAAACACAAGTCCTTGACTTAGAAATATTCCATAGCATGAATATAAACCACCCTTGTTTTCTACTAGCTAGGCTAAGCATAATAGTAGTAGGAATCTTAACTTAGGAAAATTCTACTAAGGTTTTATCTACTAGGATTTCCCATGGCATAGTATATACTTAGCAAAATTTCCATGCAAGTCCTACTTAGAAATATCACTAATGCATAGTAAAAATAATGGGACAAAAGTATGAAGCATCACTTGCCTTTTTGGTAGAGATTATAAGTTCACTCGTTGATCTTGCAATAGTCACACTCTTCAAATTCCACTACAATTTAATCAAGCAAGCAAATATTCAATCTACCATTCAAGCAATTCATCACATATAATAAAACCAAAGAAATGCATGCAATCATGTCAAAGATTGTTTTATTTGGAAAGGTGGTTTCTACTAGGTTATAACATTTGAAAACACCCATTGGTCATTTATAAAAGTGGTAAAACCATTTGATATCAAGTTAGTGAAAAATAGTCTCTTTAAGTCATTTTTGTTTTGTTAGAAATGGTTCAAACCAAAGTAATATTTTCTAGTGTTTGACCAATACATTTTAAACACAAATGTTAGTGTTTTATGGTCAAGTGTTTAATATTAAAATCATTTGCAAAAGGTTACCCCTATAAACCATTTTTATACCCAAAATAATATTTTATGTTGTTGAAATTGCCTTTTGGCAAAGTAATAATTTATAGGGTTCATCAAATATACTTTTAAATCTTAAAACTTGGTGTTTACGGTCAGAGAGTTTAAATCAAAACATTTCCCAAAAGTTTTTCTCCAATAGCATTTTTAACATATAAACAATATTTTTAGTTGACTAGAAATGTTCTAAATCAAAGATTCATCTTTTAACTTCACCAAATATACTTTTAATTCCACAAGTTGTTTTATATGGTCAGTAGGTTCAAAACAACCGGTTTTTCAAAGATTTTATCCTAAAAACATTGCTAGAATAATTTTTATATTCAAAATATACCTACACATGTTTCTGCAATTTCAACAAATTTTCCAGAAGCAATTCATTAAACGAAGTGCATGGTTGGATAGGGTTTGTTTTGCTGATTCCATTGATATAAAATTTACAAAATTAGGACGTGTAGATTTAAAGTTATGCAATTTATAAGATTGAACATCTAATAGAACAAGATTTCTGTTTTAAAACAAATCCTGGACACGCGGCGCTTTCCTACTGGCGCGTACCGGTTCGCGCGGATCAATAGATACAGGATGTTAGATCTAGTTATATCGCACGGCTCAGTTCGTAGGATACCTCTTTGTTTAAGTTTCTATCGCACCCACAAGATCATCATCCAACGGCTCAAAGCATCCAGACCATGGACTGGTGGCGCTGAGCAACGGCGAGCGGCGGAGCGGCTCTATCAGCAATGGTCCTGCATATCTAGGAAGCAAGGGAGAGGGAGGAGGGCATTACCAGGTTTGTCGTGATGTGCTGAAGCTCGAGGTGGTCACACTGGGCGAAGGGGCGCACGAGGATGACCTGAATCACTCAACGGAGTTCCTGATGCCGTCGGGTGCGCACGGTCGTGGTCAAAGACGAGCGCCTGGGATGCAACCGAGCAAGGAAAGGTATCAGGAGGATGCGCACGGTCTCGGGGGTTGTAGAGGTACTCACCGGAACACGAGGGGTGCACGGGTTTGGCGTCAGTAGCTCGCCAGAGTGGATGTGGTCGTCGGTGGCGAGACAGTGTTGTCCATGCCGACGATTTGGAGCGCGCGCGAGCTAGCTAGGGATGCTGGTAGATGCGTACGGGGATGGGGAGCAGGCTAGTGAAGTCTAGGAGTAGCGATGAAGTCTGGCGTCGCCGGAATTTGTCGGGGAGGCTTGTCGGAGCAGTGGGGGCGCGTGGAGGAATTCGTCCAGCCTGGGGGCTCCTGGAAGGCGTCAACTGAGGGGAAAGAGGGAGAAGAGGGAGGCGTTTAAGGGAGCATGGTTGTGGCGAGGTTTAAGCGAGCCGTTTAAGCGAATTTAACCATGACATCAATGGCAGGAAATGGCCGGCGCGGTCGTCGCGGGGTGAGGAAGAAGGCTGACAGCATGGGGCTGGCTATTCAGTGTGTGAGAGAGAGGAGAGGTGGGGGCCAGTAGTCAGTGACTCTGCGGGTTATTTCTCTGGTGAGAAATGTTTTATCGCGGGGAGAGAGGGGGTGGGCTGATGCTGGGCTGGACTGGGCCTGCTAGGCTTGGTCTGGCTGGTTCCATTTTTTTTATATTGAAACCTTTTTCTTTTTCTATTTTGAATTTCTGTTTTGATTTCTATTCAAATAATTTAAGCACTATTTGAATACAATCTTCTACCAAAATTTGTGTAGATTTTAATACTGTTATTTAACATAATATAAAATCAAATTTAGAATATTTTTTTAGGGTATATTAATTATTTAAAATAGGCCCTTGTATTAATTCAAATAAGATTTGTTAATGTTTTCAAACTCCATTTGAAATCTAAATTTTACCAAATCTTTTCAGTAGGTTTTATTTAAAAATAAAACACTTTGAATTATTATTTAAAATACTTTGTTTTGTTTTTAATGTTCATTTAAAATGAAAATGTCTTTTACTTAAATGAAATTGGATAATAATAAATCCTCATGATTTTATTTAAATAATCCTTTACTCTTTTTATTAAACAAAAAAATTTATTTTATTTGCTTGGCCAAGTTTTAGTTTGACTTTTTAAAATAGTCCTTATTCATTTATTTCTTCCTTTGCTTATAAAAACCATATCTTTTTATTTAAGGATCCAAAAATGGTGATTCCAACTTGTAAAATTTTATTTAATATTTGTTTATCCTTTTAAATCTCTTTAGGATTATTTACTCACCATTTGGTATGGATTTTTAGATAGGTGCTTTATTAGCTTTGTAAATTCAATTTCCTAATCTTATTAAATTCATAAGATTTTATCTATGGCTCCAAATTAAGTGAAACTAATTTCTATGGTTTTATAATATTTCAATTTGTCATTCTTGATCATTTATAAATGTTTGTTGACAAATTTTATATGGATCAAATCCATAGTCTTAGAGATATCTTGGAAATCACCCAATAGAGTTTTAGGGTATTGGTTTATTTTCCATGTGTTTAAATTTCAAGATGCATTTATGAAGAATGCATTCCACTTGATTTGAATTTTGTTGGATTCAAATTTCATTCAAAGTTTGTTCCAGATGGGTTTTGCTGTTTCCAATTGGAATCAAAAAGTTTCTTTTCTCCCTAAATTTCAACAATTATTTATTTGTTTATTTATTTTTCACATTACCAAATTTGGAAAATTTTGGGATGTGACAATAATGGTTTTGGGGAGTTGGAAGCACAAATAGAGCACGTACTCAGTGCAAGTGAAGTCTAGCAATAGAGAGGGAGCGACAAACGAGAGAGCAATAGCTGTCATAATCATGCTTACAACAAAACATGACTAACTATGGCATGAAAGTGATACAAGAACTCCGAGGAAAAATAAATCATCGAGGCTTACTGACTATTGATTAGTCATATGCATGCGTGAGCATGTGCCAAGTCGATTCACATGAACAGTCAGAGGAGGATACCACAATATCATACCAAAGTATGAATAAAACAATGCAAACAAACATTCATATGACGTGCTACAAACTATTAGCAAGCTGGAGCTAATCATAGACAAGCAAGAACTAATAAGCATCCATAATGACATACAGCTTACAACGAAAATATTTTTGGTATTTTTGGGTTTTTAGAAAGAAGCAACAAAAACAAAAAATAAAGCGAAACAGTGGATATAAAAAGAACCGAACGAACATGATATATAGATGAGTGTGATGTTGGTATACCTCCCCCAAGCTTAGGCTTTTGGCCTAAGTGGGGCTCAATCCCATGGTGCCCAAGTAGATGCGTCTCCGTAGTATGTCGAGGAAGATCCCTCGTCCTGGTACGAGCTCGAGGCCTCCCCTGTGTAATACACAGGGGGGTCATATGATGGTGCTTCCTCCTGATAGTGCCCGTGGAAGTTGAGAGAACACAGGTTGTCATCCATCTCTGCCTTCGAGCGTGACCAAGGTCCCTGAGAAATACTGAACAAAGTGGTTTGGGGTAGAGGGATATCTCTCTCTTCCTCGTTAGTAAACAACATTCTATAAACCAAGTTCTCAAGAGTAGAGCTAGTGGTGACAAAGTGGTGCGCCTTCATGGCAGCAAGATCTAGCCTCTGAGAAGCCAAAACTGTATCATGCGGATCAACAGCAATGTCCAAGGCAACAACAACATGAGTAGCAATAATTCCCCCATAAATGGGTCCCTTAGTAGCTAGACGATGAGCAATGAGAGAACCAAGATTATACTTGTCCTCATTGTTAAGCGAAGCAGCTAAGAAGGCTAGATGATAGTTGGATATATTACTAGTGTTCTCCCTACCAAGAACACTAGTGGCTAGATAGTAGGCAAAATACCTGATGGCTAGAAGTTGAATGTTCTTTATCTTCCCTCGCTGAGCTATACGGTCATCATCATTGGTTATTCCTCGATAAAGCTCTAACAGATCAGCTGGTAGAGCTGTAATCTTCTTTGATGACCAGGTTATACCAAGTCCCAGGGCCTTGCAAAATTTCTACAATGTCATAGAATGAGCCCTACCATAAATCTTGAAGGACACGGAAGGCGTGAACATACTATTAGTAAAGGAGAAACTCTCCACAAATGTTTTAGTAAGCAAAGCATATTGTGCACTCTCATCCTGCATATAAATTGTTAGTCCAGCCCTCTGCACCAAAGTCATGAAATCATTAAGAATCCCAGCAGCTCGCAAGAAAGTTTGGCAAGGAAAGGCGGAGGGGTGCGCATCCCCTTCATCTCCCTCGTCACCAAATCACGGAGTGATGAGATCCTCATTGTATGAGGGTCTAGTACTGGTAGATGACCTTGGAAGCCTTGCCCTTCTAGGTGCATCACTCTCAAATATGTCACCAAAGGTGTGGTGGTCCATGACTTCCCTATTCTAAAATTTTAAACAACCATCAAACCAAGTGATTTCTAAGTTGATAAATGATGATCAACTACTATAGGAACTTGCTAGATGACTACACATGCATCAAAACAAAGTTTCTAAGCAAAGAACAAGCATGCAAGCTCAAACAACCAGTCATGTATAGCAGCAAAATACTCAAGATACAATCTACCAATCACAAATATAATTGGACAAGTGGAGGAGGCACATACCAAGGAGAAATCCCTCCAAAAATCTGCACTTGAGATGGGTTGAACAAGGAGATCGAAAATCATGAGCAAGAACAGCAAGAACTCGAGCTTGAGCAAGTTTTCCGGTGTTTTTGAGGAGAGAGAAAGAAGGTGGCTTTGAGGAGGCATCCTGGAGGGGCCCAGGTGGGCCAGACCCCCCCAGGCGCCGCCACCTGGTAGACCACGCCTACCAGGGGTATGGTGGCCTAGGGTGGCCCCCTGTGTCATCTCAGGTGCCACTCTGCCCCTTTTTCGAGGAAAAAATTATTCTAAATTTTCTGGGATTTTTCGGGAAACTTTAATTTTGGCCAATTTTCAGGGTATGAAAATTGATTTTCTCGCAGAAATAGTTTTTTCAGAAGAAGCAAAAGCAAACCAAAAGCCAAACTACAGGAGTTCTAAGAAACTCAAACAAGCAAACAACTATCAAAACTAAAGACTAAAGCAAAAGACTAGGAAGGAGAAAGTAAAAAGAAAGCAAGTATAATCACAGTGGAAACATTATTTTGTTCATTAAAATCCTTTTGTTAACAAGGTTGATAAAGTCTTGTTACCAAAAAAATCTTATATGAAGCAAAACTTTGCAATCCATAAGGTGATTATGTTACCTCATACTTGATAGCAATGGTCCCAATCATAATAGTTTCAAAATTTTCTTGTGGAATGGGACAATATATTTCTCCAACCTTGATGCCCTCAATATTTTCAATGGAATTCAGGAAATAGCTCTTATCAACCTTCTTGGGGAAATAGACATTGTGCTCTTTGTCATTAATATTGAATGTTACTTTTCCTTGATTGCAATTGATGACAGCACTTGCAGTATTAAGGAAAGGTCTCCCAAGAATAATAGACATATTATCATCTTTAGGCATTTCAAGCACAACAAAATCAGTTAAAACCATGCAATTATGAGCAACTTGAACAGGAACATCCTCACATATACCAACAGGAATAGTAGTTGACTTATCAGCCATTTCCAAAGAAATATCAGTTGGTATCAACTTTTCTAGCTGGAATCTCTTATAGAGAGAGAAAGGCATAACACTAACTCTAGCTCCCAAGTCACATAAAGCAGTTCTAACATAATTATTCTTAATAGAGCAAGGAATAGTTGGTATACCTGGATCACCAAGTTTCTTTGGAACCTTACCATTGAAGGAATAATTAGCAAGTAGAGTAGAAATCTCCTCATTAGTAATCTTCTTTTTATTAGAGACAATATCCTTCATATACTTTGAATAAGGAGGCAACTTAATAGCATCAGTCAAAGGAATTTGCAAGAATAAAGTTTTCATCCACTCACAAAACTTTTTGTAGTGTTATTCCTCCTTTGACTTGTGTTTCTTACCTGTAAAAGGCATAGGTTTATGCACCCAAGGTTCTCTCTCTTTACCATGTTTATTAGCAATAAAATCTTCCTTTGTGTACCTAGTGTTCTTAGTGTGCTTCTCAAGTTCTTCCTCACCTTCCTCCTTATCAGGGGACTCATTTTTATCATTACCACTCTCAGTTTCAGCATCAGAGACAAATATACTATTAGGATCTACATCAGGTTCAAGTGGTTCCCCAACTCTCTTATGTTTCTTTTTCTTCCTCTTACTAGGACTACCACTATCTTCACCTTGTTGGGAGTCCTGCTCAATTCTTTTAGGGTGTCCTTCAGGATATAAAGGAGCTTGAGTAGTTATACCACTCCTAGTCCTAATTCCATAAGCATGTTTATCTCCTGAAGCATTAACTAGCATATCCTTTTGTACCTTAGCAAGTTGATCAAGTCGAGTTTGAACCATTTGAAATTGTTTACAAAGCATTTTAATATCATTAGAAGTTCTTTCCACAATATCTTTCAACTCATGGATAGCTCTAGAGTTTTCCAATAAATGATTCTGAACTTGTTTATTTAAATGACCTTGTTTAACAATAAAAATGTCAAGTTCCTCTAAACATTGATCAGGAGGCTTACCATAAGGAATATCACCTTCATCAAAGTTTTGGAGAGAGTGTACCTCAATAGTAGATGAGTGGGGAATTGGCTCACATAATTCTTCTATAGGAGGTAGATTCTTCACATCTTCAGCTCTAATACCTTTCTCCTTTAGACACTCCTTAGCTTCCTTCATCACTTCATCATTTAATGCAAGAACTCCCCTCTTCTTTGTTGTTGTTGGAACTGGTTCAGGAACAACTGGTTCAGGAGTAATAGGCTTAGGTGTATTCACCTCAGTTGAAGTCCAATCATCATAATTCTTGCTTATCTTGGTCATTAATTCTTTAGCATCTGTAGGAGTCCTTTTCCTGAAAACACAATCAGCAAAGCTATCTAGGTAGGTCCTAGAATCATCAGTTAGTCCATTATAATAAATATCAAGAAGTTCATTCTTAGGTATGGACATCCAGGATGTGCATGAATCAAGGCACAGAACCTTGTCCATGACTCAGGCAATTTCTCTTCTTCTCCCTGTTTAAAATCAAAAAGTCTCTACAAAGCAGCATGTCTAGCACTGGGAGGAAAATATTTCTGGAAGAAAGAAGCAATCAAGCAATAAGGGCTATCAATGGAACCAGGAGGTAATCTATTAAACCAAGCCATAGCTTCTCCTTTTAGAGAAAAAGGTAATATCTTAGCAACAAAGTACTTGCGCATCTTAAAATCATCAGAGAATAAAGCACTCATAGTAGAAAGCTCATTCATATGAGCCACAACACTCTCATTTTCAGTACACAAAAAGGTTCTTTCTCAACAATATCTAAATAATATAAATCAAGAGAGAAATATTAATCTTCATCTTTAATATCTATGGGAGAAGTGGCAAACTTAGGATCAGAATACAACTTAGGCATAATAGTACGTCTAGCAAGGAGACTCTTCATAGCACTAGTACCATGTGTGTTTTGGCACTCTTCAACAAAATCATCAGTGAACTCAATGTAACCATCATTAATATCATAACTCTCACTAGCCTCAGGTGAGCTAACAGGTGTAACACTGTCTTCACTAGGAGTTTCGGTATTTCCTAGATCAGCCATAGTAGCATCTAGAAAAGGACCTAATGAACCACTCGCATCAAGCACAATAGAAGTAACATCATGAGCATCAAAAGCAGTTTCAGACTCAGCAATAGTAGCAGTTTGTGTAGCATGTGTATGTGGTGGTGGTGTAACAAGCTTACTTATAACAGACAGTGAATCAAGAGCAACAGAGGTGTTTAGGACTGTACCTCTTCTTGTAGTGGATGGTAAAATAGGGAACTTTCCATCACGAGACTTTCCCATGATGAAAGGAGTAGCAGTGAACAATAATAGATCCAAGTAAACTTAAAAATAAAGCTATGCTCCCCGGCAACGGCGCTAGAAAATAGTCTTGATGACCCACAAGTATAGGGGATCGCAACAGTCTTCGTGGGTAGTATTACCCAATTTATTGATTCGACACAAGGGGAGCCAAAGAATACTTGCAAGCCTTAACAACTGAGTTGTCAGTTCAGCTGCACCTAGAAATAGTTCTTGCTCATAGAAGTTTATCAGTAGCAACAGTTTGTAGTAGCAACAGGAAAGCAACAGCAACAGTGAACAAGAGCAATAGTAACAGTAACGGTAACAGTAGGATTCGAGTGCGATAGGCATAGTGATGGATGAACGGGCGTTGCATGGACGAGTCTAAACATGTAAATTCAAGATATAGGGCATTGCAGATAAATAATAACAAGCATTCAAGTACTAAACAATCCTAGGCATGTGCTCCAAATATAGTCATACGTGCTCGCAATGAGAACTTGCACAACATCTTCTGTCCAGCCAGCCCGTGGCAGCGGGGCCTCTAGGGAACTATTGGCAATTAAGGTGCTCCTTTTAATAGAGCACCGGAGCAAAGCATTAACACTCCATGAACACATGTGATCCTCACACCACAGCCATCCCCTCCGGTTGTCCCAATTATTGTCACTTTGGGGCCTTTGGATCCGGACAATGATATGTGTACACAACTTGCAGATAAGATCACAAACAATACTATCATAATGATTCAATAGTAAGTTCAGATCTAAGATCATGGCACTCGGGCCCTAGTGACAAGCATTAAGCACAACAAGTTGCAACAAAGTCAAATAGCACAAGAGAAACTAGGCACTGTGCCCTAACAGATCTTATTCGATTACATGATACAACTCATCCAATCCCTACCATCCCCAAGCCTATAGCGAGGGATTACTCACTCATGGATGAGGGAAACATCGATGGTTGATGGATATGTGTTGGTGATGACGATGACGATGATCCTCTCCAAATTCCCCGTCCCGGCAGGGTGCCAGAACGGAGTTTCTGGATCCGAATCTTGGTTTCTGATGGCGGTGGCGGAGCGGAACTCTTTCTGGAAAACTATCGAACCCCCCTCGGTTTTTAGGTTGAAAGGCAAGTTATAGGCGCACAGGGAGGCCGAGGAGCTGCCTGGGGTGGCCAGACCCCCTCCAGGCGCGAGGTCAGGTAGGGCCACGCCTGGGGTGGGTCTGGGCCCCTAGGCCTCCCCTCCGTCTCTTCTTCTGGCTCCGTGGATCTTCTGGTAAAATATAATTTTTGGCATATTTTCCGGGACTTCTCCTGATAGTTCATTTTCTGCACAAAAACAAGACACCAAGGTAATTCTGCTGAAAATAGTGTTAGTCCGTGTTAGTTGTATCCAAATCACACAAATTTAGAGAAGAAACAATAGCAAAGTGTTCGAGAAAGTAGATACGTTTTGGACGTATCATCCCCCCAAGACGAAAACCCTAAAAACAAGATCAGAATTCCAAAAAAAAGTCCATAGCCGTCGCCACTGTCGTCCCTAGATTGGGAGGGATCTGAAGCTCTTCCCGGCACCATTCCAGAGAGGGGAGATCATCCCGGAGGACTTCTTCATCAGCATGCCTACCTCCAGAGTGATGTGTGAGTAGTTCATCCTTGTACTATGGGTCCATAACAGTAGCTAGATGGTTGTTTCTCCTATTTGTGCCACCATGTTTAGATCTTGTGAGTTACCTATCATGATCAAGATCATCTTATTATAATGCTATATGTTGTGTTTGCGGGGATCCGATGGATATTGAGTATTATGTCAGATTGATTATTGTTCTATTATGTCTATGTTAGTTGTGATCGTGCATGCTATCTATTGCTAGTAGTTAATCAGGCCAAGTATTTGCTTGTGACTCCAAGAGGGAGTATTTATGCTCGATAGTAGGTTAATGCCTTTAGTAATCTGGGAGAGTGACAAAAACTTCTAAGATTGTAGATGTGTTGTTGCTACTAGGGAGAAAACAACGATCCTTTGTCCAAGGGAAATTGTATTGTTTACATTACACACTTTGCTTAATGCAATTATCTGTTGCTTGCAACTTAATACCCGAGGGTTGTTCGGATGATATCCCGGAGGTGGATTATTAGTCATAGATACAGTTGGATTACGGTGTATGTATCATGTTGTAATGCCCAAGTGAATCTCATAGTGATCATCATGTCATGTATGCATTGTTATGCATTCTCTATTTGTCAATTGCCCTGCTGTAATTTGTTCACCCAGCATGTTAATTATCTTATGGAGAGAACACCTTTAGTGAACTGTGGACCCTAGTCCATTCCTTCCCATTGATATTCCATCTATTGTTTACTGTTTACTTTCTACAATTAGTACAAGCAATTACTTTCTTCCACACTATACGTTTAATCCTTTGTTTTCTGCAAAACCAGTGAGCTTGGCAACCTCACTAATAAGTTGGGGCAAAGTATTTGGGTTGTGTTGTGTGCAGGTTCCACGTTGTTAGCAACACCTTCGGAAGTGGTTTCTTTCTCCTACTGGTTCGATAACGTTGGTTCCATAACTGAGGGAAAACTTGTTGTTGTGCTCATCATACCTTGCTCTTGGGGTTCCCAACAGGCTCTACATCGACTGAGCCATCATCACGGCTTGATCACTCAGACCGCATACGCAAGCGATTTTTTCATGACCCATGAGAAACTTGTGGCTGGCAGCAAGGCGCTGGATGACATCCACATGGCTAGCACCATATTCTTGGGGTTTACATGCTTATCGATTTTATTTTGAGCCTAACAGTGATCTTCACCATGTCTTGCTTTCATTTGTCCAAGCTTTTGGTTTGCTAGATAAATAGAGTTGGGTCCTTATTGAGGAAGAATTTTATGAAGCAATGTTCTTCTCGGGGAGGATTGCGCCCCCTGGAGGGGACCCCAACTGGGAGAACGCATCCATCAGCAGCAGGAGCATGGTGGGTAGGACCGGAACACCGCGGGATGGGATGATTATGTTCAGCAGCAACATCAACAACAACCCTTTCCCCAATACCAGCAGTAGGGTATGCCTCACCCTCATCCGGGATTTGACTATGCCCCGAGGAGTGACTTTGACTAGGTGGTGCATCGCATCGACAACATACAAAATAAGTTGCATGATGTGAACGCCAACATCGTCAACCTCACTCAGGACTTCACCTCCTTCATGACTAGTAGCCGCCTCCCAACGATGGCGGCAACAATTGATCCAGGATAGGCCAAGAGCCTAAGCTTGGGGAGGTTGAAATCCTCCCCCCCTTTTGCATTCATATTTTTTATTTTGATTTATTTGTTTTTATTCTAATGCATGTTTATTTTTAGTTGGATAGATAAAAGAAAACCCAAAAATATTAGACTACTTTTTATCTTGTGCAAAGTTCTCTCGGCTCTCTCTTTAACTTTTTGCAGGTTGTTCACTTCCAGTGACTTAGATATAGATAAGAACGCGAGGAGTTAACTCAAGTGAGAAGATGAGAAAGCAAGAGGAGGTACCCCATTCCTAATTTCCCTCTTTATGTAAGTTTATTCATGAACATACTGTGTTTGTTCGGTTGCAATTGAGTTCCACTCCATGCTTAGCATGTTATCTTTTAGGACTTAATATCAAGGCTAATGTTACTACTTTGGATTTGACTTATGACAATTATAGTTGGTTAGAAACATAACCTTGTTGGATTAAACTCCAATCCTTTTAGAACAAGAAAAAGTGTCTCCATCACAACTTTGGTGCCATGTTTTTGTCTTAAGGGCTTAATCTTTGTAGTGCTCAACCCCACATCTTAATGGTTTGACTTGATAGCACCTTCTGGAAAGAATTGTTTGATGGAATAGACATTTTATGGTGGGAGAGGGAGATGCCAACCTTGCTTTGCTCAGTTGAAAATATATACTTTATGTGAAAAGGAATTATGAGAGTACGCAAACTTCATGGAACTAACAACTCCTATGGCCTACGAACAATCTTGCGTTCATCTTAGATTTTGGTTACGAGTTGGTTAGACATTTGTAGCATTGTTGTGTGGGATTTTTTTTAATTACATGGGCCTAAGTACTCGAGCGAAAAAAGAGAACTACCATCAAGATATGAGCTAAATATATTCGATCCTTATGAGAGTATTGGCATCACCTCACCACTTAAAAGGAGAAACTAGAGTTCTTGAAAAACAACGGAAAGAAGGGGTGTTAGATAGCCACAATTTTGGAAATGGGTGTTAATGAAAATCTCTAAGTTTATCCTTCTTTTGACATCCACTTGCGCACCCTTAATTTGACTAAAGAATCCTTGCTTAAAAATATTTTTACTCTCATAAAAGAGGGGCGCTGAAAATAATTGATTCACAAGCCTCACCTAATTTTTGATAGTCTCTTTTGATTTCAAGAATTATTAGCTAGCAAGTTACTTGCGGTTAGGAAGCAAACTTAAGTACAATTGTTCAGATATATTATGCTCATGTTTAATGTTGCAGGATTTGTGACGATGGAATATGATACAACCTTGAACTTGTGAGCTTTTCCCTCTAGATTCAATTTCTCGCTATTATTCATTATAGCTTTGTCAATCAAGGGCGAGTAATCGCTAAGCTTGGGGAAGTTGATAGATCCAAATATGAACACTTGCTACCGTTGATTTTACTTTGGTTTATTGCTGGGTTTCGCTGGATTTCACCCTTTTACTAATGTTAACATCACAATTAGAGAAACCTTGGTTTTCTGTAATGATTTTCAGGCAATGAACATTTTTTGAAGATCTGAGAGCATTTATGAGCTACTTACATTTGAAGAAACAAATCTCCAATTGAAGGCCCTTTTATTAGAGGCGCCCAGAGTCCATAACGACCATTGGTACGGTCGGGATGGTCCGTACTGTCTGGCCATACTACCCTTGTAGAGGTCCCAAACTGATAAGGTAGAGATCCCTATGTTTACAATGCTAGTCCCTAGGTCGAATAGCTAGCATCCACGGTTTAAGATGTAATATCAAGAAACAAAGGTCATATTACAACTTATAACCAGGAATAAAATAATTCATTACATCTTACATAGCTCATTTGGCTATCTCATTACAATGCAGCAGAAATATCTATATAGCATGAAGTCCTTCATCTTCATATGCCACAGTCAATCATGTTGGTTGTAGACTTGTAATCCCTACTCAACAAACTTCACTAACATCAAACAAACCTGCAACATAATAAGTTACAACCACAAGGGTTAATACATTTGAATTGTATTGGCAACTGATACTATGGTAGAATAGTGGTATCTATCATCTATATGCATTTGGCTAAGTGTAGCTCAGGCTTGCTTTTCTCAAAATAGATTTTCCTTATCAGTTAAAAAACACTAAGTTTTTGTTTGACAAATCACCCAAGGAACTACCAATAGAAATTGGTGAACCTTTACCCTTGTTCAACCACAAGATTTTAACTTAGAAATTGGGATGAGGAGATCCTTGATAGCTTCAATGTATTGATGCTCAAATTGTCCATTGTCAGGGACACGGCTAAATACTTAGATTTTACTCTCTTGAGAGGTGGTGTACTTTCCCCACAAGACTCGACATGCATCAAGACAAGATCTTTCAGAAGCCTTCCCTTAGACCAAATGGATGCGTTCCATCCTATCACCCCTACCACCTTCTGTCCATCCGGCTAAGTTATTGCAACCTATATGATCCAGGCAGAGCCCATATTGCCATGTGGCTGCACTAGAAGCTTCTCAACACTTAACATCCCAAATCTCTTTGTTCCTGGGTGGCTTTCCACAAGTGTGATACACAAGGTAGCCATCCTGGGCCTTGTGTAACCACTCAACGCAAATCATTTTCACCATTCCACCCAGGTGAATCATTCACATAGTTGTTATATTAAACAAAACACAAGTCATAGACTTTGCATAATATCATAGCATGAATAATCCACCCTTGTTTTCTATTAGCTAAGCTAAGCATGATAGTAGAAAGAATCTTAACTTAGGTAAAATTCCACTAAGGCAACATCTACTACGATTTCCCAAGGCATAGCTTATACTTAGAAAAATTTCCATGCAAGTCCTACTCAAAATATCACTAATGCATAGTGAAAATAATAGGACAAAATATATGAAGCACCACTTGCCTTTTTAGTATAGAAACTAGGGACACTCCTTGATCTTGAAAATGTCACACTCTTCAAAGTTCACTACAAATCAATCAAGCAAGAAACAAATTCAAACTAGCATTCAAACAATTCAGCACATAAAATAATGAAAACAAAGAAATGCATGCAAGCATGCAAAAGATTGTTTTATTGAAAAAGTTATTTCTACTAAGGCTATAAACATTTTAAAACATCTACTGGTCATTTATAAAAGTAGCAAAACCATTTAAAAACAAGTTTGTGAAAATGGCCATTTAAATAATTTTTGTTTTGCTAGAAAGGATTTTATTCAAAGGAATAATTCCTTAGTGTAACAAAATATATTTTTAAATTCTAATGTTAGTGTTTAGGGTCAGAGAGTTCAAATAAAACCATTCGCAAAAGGTTTGACTCAAAAATCATTTTTAAAGCAATTTTTATAACCAAAATAGCCTATTTAATGTTTCTGCAAAAACACCTAATTTTTCAGAAGCAAAATACTAAACTAAGGCAATAGTTGTAAAGCTTACATTTTCTGAATCCATTGATATAAAATATGTAATTTTTAGCCAAATAAATCAAAAGTTATAGATTTTACAAAATCAAACCACTAATAGGTCTATTTCTGTTTTTAGAACAAAAGCTGGGCCACGCGTCATGTTCCTATTGGTTAGTTGCCCGATTCAGCAGGATCGTGCAACGTGGGCCGTCAGATCTCTTTGAAATCGCACGGTGTAAATTACTCGATACCCTTTCAATTTAAGATCTAATCCTAACCAACCGATCTGCATCCAATGGTCTAGAGCATGCTGACCACAGATGGGCGGCGTAGCCTGGTGTCTGCGCCAGCGGCGGCTCTATCAGCGGTGGTCCGGTGCAACCAGGAAGCAAAGGAGAGAAAGGAGGGGCTCACCAGGTTTGCCGTGGCATGTAGATGCTCAACGTGGTCACTATCGACGAAGGGGCGCACGGGGTTGCTGTCGGTTGCTCGTCGGAGTCACTGTCACCATCGGGCATGCTCTATCTTTGTCGGGGGCAAGGCTACGAGGCACGAGAAGATAAAAGGAGAGGTGCGTTTGATGCGCAAGAGAGAGGTTAACGCATGAGCATCATTCAGAGAGAAGAGGAGGGCTAGGTTTACCAGGAGATGTCGCTAGAGGGGAGGCAGACGACAGCGACGCTCAGACGTGGACAGAGGCGAGGCTCTAGAGCGCGCACGAGCAAGGGGAAGGTTCTGGCAGGTGCGCGAGGTGCCGGCAAGCAAGCTCGTGTGAGGCAGTGACAAGGGGACGATCTGGGTTGGTCGGAATCATCACGGATGCTCATCGGATCAAAGGTAGTCTAGGCAGCAATTCGAGCAGCCATGGGGCTCCGGTGGAATGGTGACTGGGGGAAAAGAGAGAGGAGGAGGCGCTTCAGAGGGCGAGATCGCGGGGTTGATTTACTGGCGCGTTAACGCGAATTTACGAGAATTCAATGGCGACAGAAACGGCTAGGAGGAGTTGGGGAGCGGGGTGGAGACGATGATGAGGTGGCGCTGGTGGGGTCGCTTCGTCAGTGGGCGTTCAGGTTCGTGCGCGAGTGAGAAAGAACGAGCTCCTGGGGAGAGACAGGGGAGCCCGGTGGGCTTGCTGCTGGGCCTGCTGTTGGGCTGGGCCAGGGTAGGTTAGTTGGGTCAACCTGTTTTCTATATTTTTTTCTTCTAATTTCTTTTTCTTTTCTAATTTCTATTTTTATTTGAAACATTTGATTTACTTCCATTTGAATTCATATTAATTCAATTTCTCTTAAGTAGGTTTTTATACTGTTTATTAATGTGTTTAAAAGTCCAGTTTGAATTAATTCAAACATTTTATTATGCTTTAATATTTATTTAAATGCGGCTTGTCTTTATTCAAATAAAATTGAATATGGTTTAAAGCAATATTATTTTATTCAAATAATTCTTTTATTATTTTTAAGTTAATTAGATAAATTTTAATCCATTTTTGCAATTTCAATTATTTTTATCATGATTTAATTAATCATTTATATTAGGAATTTTGTCTTCATTCAAATAAAATTGAATATGGTTAAAAGCCCATATAATTTTATTTAAATAATCTTTATTCCTTTATTTTTATTTGGATTATCTTTATTCCATTTGCTTATGGATTTGGCCAAGATTTAAATTGTATTTGCAATTATTTCTTATTTATTTATTTCTTTCTTTATATTATAAAATTCATATATTTTTATTTATAGATCCAAAATTGGTGATTCCAATTTGTATAATTTTATTTAATATTTGTTTATATTTTTAAATACTTTTAGGATTACTTTGCTCACAATTTGGTATGGATTTTAGCTAGGAGCTTTATTAGCTTTGGAAATTATTTTCCTTTTATCTTATTAAATTCATAAGTTTTTATCCATGGCTCCAAATTGAATGAAACCAATTTCTATGGTTTTATAATATTTTTCTTTATCATTTTTTATCATTTATAAATGTTTGTTGTTGAATTTTTATATGGATCAAATCCATAGTCTTAGAGAGATGTTGGAAATGATTTATTCCATTAGGGTTTTAGGGTTTTGGTTTAACTTTTCCCAAGTGTTCAAATTTCAAGATTCTTTCCATGCAAGATTGCATTTGAACCTTTGAATATTTGTTTGTTGCTTTCTTATTCAAATTTTGTTCAAGTAGGGTTTTGATGTTTCCATTTAGAAGCAAAAAGTTTCTTTTCACCCTAAATTTCAACAATTGTTTCTTTTGTTTATTTATTTTTCACATTTCAAAATTTGGAGAATTTTGGGATGTGACAGACTACCACCCTTAAAAGGAATCTCGTCCCGAGATTCGGGAAGGGTAGAGGTTACAAGTTGGCTTCAAGGCAACTAGGGTACTACCACCCTTAAAATATTTTCAAGTAGATTACACCTTGGCTTACTTGGGATCTTGATGTAACTTCTTTGGACAACTGTTTGCATAGTGTCCTTTGTTTCCACATTTGAAACATGTGACAAGGTTGATGTCTCTCATAGGTTTGCTTGTCTTGACACTCTCCTTTTCTGGACAATGTGATGCATAATGGCCTAGCTCTTTGCATTTGTGGCACATCACTTGGCTAATATCCTTATTCTTCTTGGGCCTCTCCAAAGCTAGGAGTTCTCTTAGTTCATGCTCGTCATATTTCACCACAAATGTGGGAAAACTTCCTCGGTTCTTAGAACAATTCCTAGGATAACGTCCATGTTTCCTCTTTTGTCCACCATGGTGAGTTACAATGTATGAAGGTGCAAACTGAGACTTGACTTTGTCTTCATACTTCTTGGTGGAAGTTGTTCCTTCATGGAGTTTTCCAAACATTTGATGCATTCCATCTTGTTTCATCTGTTGAACTATAGGATAGATGGGACAATGTACAGGGACATGATCATTTCCTTCACATAGGAAACATGTAACTTGAGATGTGGGGCATTGTTTAGTTGGATGTTTCTCTTCACAATTTGTGCATTGGTCCATATGTTCTTTGTAAGTGTGTTCAGTGTCTCCACATATTTTGCAAGCTTGAGTTCCTTCTATAATATCATCCTTGATATCATTGTTGTCACAATCACTTTGGGAAAGGTTGCTTCTCATGTTGATCATCTGATTGGTCATCCTTTGCAACAATTGAGATTGGGTTTCCAAGAATTTTTGCATGGCTGGGTCAAACTCAATGTTGTTGGTTAAAAACTGAGTTGTCACTTGATTCAACTAGGCTTGGGTTGCTAGAAGTTGTTCTCTCATGTGCATCTCTTTGTTGTTGTTGTCACCATCCTTGATGTTGGAGTTGTGGTCTCTTGATGAAATCATCTGTTTGGGTTGGATTGGGATTAGAATAGGCAAAAGATTTCTAATGGAAGAATTCTACTGACACACAACAATTCACATAAGCAATGCGCAAGCAATCACAATCATTCATTCCACTCAAACAACATGATTCAAACATATTTTTAGGCAACAAAATATTTTTGCTACACCACATAAGTTGGTGTGATCAATAAATCGATCTAAACTAAACACTAGTATGGTGGTCCAACTATAGGATTTACTTGAGATCATCCCATTCTTCTTAGTTGTTTCTTCATGAACAAGATCATGGTATCCTTGGAAGAAAATCTTGCAACTTGGTCACAAAGCTTCAAAGGTGATGATGGTTCCTCCTAAGTTTTGTTTCCTTAGTCTTCCAAGTCTTGAGTATCATCCCCCCAAGACGAAAACCCTAAAAACAAGATCAGAATTCCAAAAAAAGTCTATAGCCACCGCCACTGTCGTCCCTAGATTGGGAGGGATCTAAAGCTCTTCCTGACACCGTGCCAGAGAGGGGAGATCATCCCGGAGGGCTTCTTCATCACCATGCCTACCTCCAGAGTGATGTGTGAGTAGTTCATCCTTGTACTATGGGTCCATAACAGTAGCTAGATGGTTTTTTCTCCTATTTGTGCCACCATGTTTAGATCTTGTGAGTTACCTATCATGATCAAGATCATCTTATTATAATGCTACATGTTGTGTTTGCGGGGATCCGATGGATATTGAGTATTATGTCAGATTGATTATTGTTCTATTATGTCTATGTTAGTTGTGATCGTGCATGCTATCTGTTGCTAGTAGTTAATCAGGCCAAGTATTTGCTTGTGACTCCAAGAGGGAGTATTTATGCTCGATAGTAGTTTAATGCCTCTAGTAATCTGGGAGAGTGACAAAAACTTCTAAGATTGTAGATGTGTTGTTGCTAATAGGGAGAAAACAACGATCCTTTGTCCAGGGGAAATTGTATTGTTTACATTACACACTTTGCTTAATGCAATTATCTGTTGCTTGCAACTTAATACCCGAGGGTTGTTCGGATGATATCCCGGAGGTGGATTATTAGTCATAGATACAGTTGGATTACGGTGTATGTATCATGTTGTAATGCCCAAGTGAATCTCATAGTGATCATCATGTCATGTATGCATTGTTATGCATTCTCTATTTGTCAATTGCCCTGCTGTAATTTGTTCACCCAGCATGTTATTTATCTTATGGAGAGAACACCTTTAGTGAACTGTGGACCCTAGTCCATTCCTTCCCATTGATATTCCATCTACTGTTTACTGTTTACTTTCTACAATTAGTACAATCAATTACTTTCTTCCACACTATACGTTTAATCCTTTGTTTTCTGCAAAACCAGTGAGCTTGGCAACCTCACTAATAAGTTGGGGCAAAGTATTTGGGTTGTGTTGTGTGCAGGTTCCACGTTGTTAGCAACACCTTCGGAAGTGGTTTCTTTCTCCTACTGGTTCGATAACATTGGTTCCATAACTAAGGGAAAACTTGTTGTTGTGCTCATCATACCTTGCTCTTGGGGTTCCCAACAGGCTCTACATCGACTGAGCCATCATCACGGCTTGATCACTCAGACCGCATACGCAAGCGATTTTTTCATGACCCATGAGAAACTTGTGGCTGGCAGCAAGGCGCTGGATGACATCCACATGGCTAGCACCATATTCTTGGGGGTTTACATGCCCCAACGCTCCCTCCATGCTTATCGGTTTTATTTTGAGCCTAACAGTGATCTTCACCAGGTCTTGCTTTCATTTGTCCAAGCTTTTGGTTTGCCAGATAAATAGAGTTGGGTCCTTATTGAGGAAGAATTTTATGAAGCAATGTTTTTCGCGGGGAGGATTGCGCCCCCTGGAGGGGACCCCAACTGGGAGAACGCATCCATCAGCAACAGGAGCATGGTGGGTAGGACTGGAACACCGCGGGATGGGATGATTATGGTCAGCAGAAACATCAACAACAACCCTTTCGTCAATACCAGCAGTAAGGTATGCCTCACCCTCATCCGGGATTTGACTATGACCCGAGGAGTGACTTTGACTAGCTGGTGCATCGCATCGACAACATACAAAATAGGTTGCATAATGTGAACACCAACATCGTTAACCTCACTCAGGACTTCACCTCCTTCATGACTAGCAGCCACCTCCCAACGATGGCGGCAACAATTGATCCAGGATAGGCCAAGAGCCTAAGCTTGGGGAGGTTGAAATCCTCCCCACCTTTTGCATTCATATTTTTTATTTTGATTTATTTGTTTTTCTTCTAATGCATGTTTATTTTTAGTTGGATAGATAAAAGAAAACCCAAAAATATTAGACTAGTTTTTATCTTGTGCAAAGTTCTCTCGGCTCTCTCTTTAACTTTTTGCAGGTTATTCACTTCCAGTGACTTAGATATAGATAAGAACGCGAGGAGTTAACTCAAGTGAGAAGATGAGCAAGCAAGAGGAGGTACCCCATTCCTAATTTCCCTCTTTCTGTAAGTTTATTCATGAACATATTGTGTTTGTTCGGTTGCAATTGAGTTCCACTCCATGCTTAGCATGTTATCTTTTAGGACTTAATATCAAGGCTAATGTTACTACTTTGGATTCGACTTATGACAATTATAGTTGGTTAGAAACATAACCTTGTTGGATTAAACTCCAATCCTTTTAGAACAAGAAAAAGTGTCTCCATCACAACTTTGGTGCCATGTTTTTGTCTTAAGGGCTTAATCTTTGTAGTGCTCAACCCCACATCTTAATGGTTTGACTTGATAGCACCTTCTGGAAAGAATTGTTTGATGGAATAGACATTTTATGGTGGGAGAGGGAGATGCCAACCTTGCTTTGCTCAGTTGAAAAGATATACTTTATGTGAAAAGGAATTATGAGAGTATGCAAACTTCATGGAACTAACAACTCCTATGGCCTACGAACAATCTTGCGTTCATCTTAGATTTTGGTTAAGAGTTGGTTAGCCATTTGTAGCATTGTTGTGTGGGATTTTTTTAATTACATGGGCCTAAGTACTCGAGTGAAAAAAGAGAACTACCATCAAGATATGGGATAAATATATTCGATCCTTATGAGAGTATTGGCATCACCTCACCACTTAAAAGGAGAAACTAGAGTTCTTGAAAAACAACGGAAAGAAGGGGTGTTAGATAGCCACAATTTTGGAAATGGGTGTTAATGAAAAGCTCTAAGTTTATCCTTCTTTTGACATCCACTTGCGCACCCTTAATTTGACTAAAGCATCCTTGCTTAAAAATATTTTTACTCTCATAAAAGAGAGGCGCTGAAAATAATTGATTCACAAGCCTCACCTAATTTTTGATAGTCTCTTTTGATTTCAAGAATTATTAGCTAGCAAGTTACTTGCAGTTAGGAAGCAAACTTAAGTACAATTGTTCAGATATATTATGCTCATGTTTAATGTTGCAGGATTTGTGATGATGGAATATGATACAACCTTGAACTTGTGAGCTTTTGCCTCTAGATTCAATTTCTCGCTATTATTCATTATATCTTTGTCCATCAAGGGCGAGTAATCGCTAAGCTTGGGGAATTTGATAGATCCAAATATGAACACTTTCTATCGTTGATTTTACTTTGGTTTATTGCTGGGTTTCGCTGGATTTCACCCTTTTACTAATGTTAACATCGCAATTAGAGAAACCTTGGTTTTCTGTAATGATTTTCAGGCAATGAACATTTTTTGAAGATCTGAGCGCATTTATGAGCTAGTTACATTTGAATAAACAAATCCCCAATTGAAGGCTCTTTTATTAGAGGCGCCCAGGGTCCATAACGACCATTGGTACGGTCGGGATGGCCCGTACTGTCTGGCCATACTACCCTTGTAGAGGTCCCAACCTAATAAGGTAGAGATCCCTATGTTTACAATACTAGTCCCTGGATTGAATAGCTAGCATCCACGGTTTAAGATGTAATATCAAGAAACAAAGGTCATATTACAACTTATAACCAGGAATAAAATAATTCATTACATCTTCCATAGCTCATTTGGCTATCTCATTACAATGCAGTAGAAATATCTATATAGCATGAAGTCCTTCATCTTCATATGCCACATTCAATCATGTTGGTTGTAGACTTTTAATCCCTACTCAACAAACTTCACTAACATCAAACAAACCTGCAACATAATAAGTTACAACCACAAGGGTTAATACATTTGAATTGTATTGGCAACTGATACTATGGTAGAATAGTGGTATCTATCATCTATATGCATTTGGCTAAGTGTAGCTCAGGCTTGCTTTTCTCAAAATAGATTTTCCTTATCAGTTAAAAAACACTAAGTTTTTGTTTGACAAATCACCCAAGGAACTACCAATAGAAATTGGTGAACCTTTACCCTTGTTCAACCACAAGTTTTTAACTTAGAAATTGTGACGAGGAGATCCTTGATAGCTTCAATGTATTGATGCTCAAATTGTCCATTGTCGGCGACATGGGTAAGTACTTAGATTTTACTCTCTCAAGAGGTGGTGTACTTTCCCCACAAGACTAGACATGCATCAAGACAAGATCTTTCAGAAGCCTTCCCTTAGACCAAATGGACGCGTTCCATCCTATCACCCCTACCACCTTCTGTCCATCCGGCTAAGTTATTGCAACCTATATGATCCAGGCAGAGCCCATATTGCCATGTGGCTGCACTAGAAGCTTCTCAACACTTAACATCCCAAATCTCTTTGTTCCTGGGTGGCTTTCCACAAGTGTGATACACAAGGTAGCCATCCTGGGCCTTGTGTAACGACTCAACGCAAATCATTTTCACCATTCCACCCAGGTGAATCATTCACATAGTTGTTATATTAAACAAAACACAAGTCATAGACTTTGCATAATATCATAGCATGAATAATCCACCCTTGTTTTATATTAGCTAAGCTAAGCATGATAGTAGCAAGAATCTTAACTTAGGTAAAATTCCACTAAGGCAACATCTACTACGATTTCCCAAGGCATAGCTTATACTTAGAAAAATTTCCATGCAAGTCCTACTCAAAATATCACTAATGCATAGTGAAAATAATAGGACAAAATATATGAAGCACCACTTGCCTTTTTAGTATAGAAACTAGGGACACTCCTTGATCTTGAAAATGTCACACTCTTCAAAGTTCACTACAAATCAATCAAGCAAGAAACAAATTCAAACTAGCATTCAAACAATTCAGCACATAAAATAATGAAAACAAAGAAATGCATGCAAGCATGCAAAAGATTGTTTTATTAAAAAAGTTATTTCTACTAAGGCTATAAACATTTTAAAACATCTACTGGTCATTTATAAAAGTAGCAAAACCATTTAAAAACAAGTTTGTGAAAATGGCCATTTAAATCATTTTTGTTTTGCTAGAAAGGATTTTATTCAAAGGAATAATTCCTTAGTGTAACCAAATATATTTTTAAATTCTAATGTTAGTGTTTAGGGTCAGAGAGTTCAAATCAAACCATTTGCAAAAGGTTTGACTCAAAAATCATTTTTAAAGCAATTTATATAACCAAAATAGCCTATTTAATGTTTCTGCAAAAACACCTAATTTTTCAGAAGCAAAATACTAAACTAAGGCAATAGTTGTAAAGCTTACATTTTCTGAATACATTGATATAAAATTTGTAATTTTTAGCCAAATAAATCAGAAGTTATAGATTTTACAAAATCAAACCACTAATAGGTCTATTTCTGTTTTTAGAACAAAAGTTGGGCCACGCGTCATGCTCCTATTGGTCAGTACCGATTCAGCAGGATCGTGCAACGTGGGCCGTCAGATCTCTTTGAAATCGCATGGTGTAAATTACTCGATACCCTTTCAATTTAAGATCTAATCCTAACCAACCGATCTGTATCCAATGGTCCAGAGCACGCTGACCATAGATGGGCGGCGCAGCCTGGTGTCTACGCCAGCGGCGGCTCTATCAGCGGTGGTCCGGTGCAACCAGGAAGCAAAGGAGTGAAAGGAGGGGCTCACCAGGTTTGCCGTGGCGTGTAGATGCTCAACATGGTCACTATCGACGAAGGAGCGCACGGGGTTGCTGTCGGTTTCTCGTCGGAGTCACTGTCACCGTCGGGCACGCTCTATCGTCGTCGGGGGCAAGGCTACGAGGCACGAGAAGATAAAAGGAGAGGTGAATTTGATGCGCAAGAGAGAGGTTAACGCATGAGCATCATTCAGAGAGAAGGGGAGGGCTAGGTTTACCAGGAGATGTCGCTAGAGGGGAGGCAGACGACAGCGACGACGTGGACACAGGCGTGGCTCTAGAGCGCGCACGAGCAAGGGGAAGGTTCTGGCAGGTGCGCGAGGTGCCGGCAAGCAAGCTCGTGTGAGGCAGTGACAAGGGGACGATCTGGGTTGGTCGGAATCATCACGGAAGCTCATCGGATCAAAGGTAGTCTAGGCAGCAATTCGAGCAGCCATGGGGCTCCGGTGGAATGGTGACTGGGGGAAAAGAGAGAGGAGGAGGCGCTTCAGAGGGCGAGATCGCGGGGTTGATTTAATGGCGCATTAACGCGAATTTACGAGAATTCAACGGCGACAGAAACGGCTAGGAGGAGTTGGGGAGCGGGGTTAGCAGGGTGGAGATGATGATGAGGTGCCGCTGGTGGGGTCGCTTCGTCAGTGGGCGTTCGGGTTCATGCGCGAGTGAGAAAGGAAAAGCTCGTGGGGAGAGACAGGGGAGCCCGGTGGGCTTGCTGCTGGGCCTGCTGTTGGGCTGGGCCGTGGTAGGTTAGTTGGGTCAACCTGTTTTCTATATTTTTTATTCTAATTTCTTTTTCTTTTCTAATTTATATTTATATTTGAAACATTTGATTTACTTCCATTTGCATTCATATTAATTCAATTTCTCTTCAGTAGGTTTTTATACTGTTTATTAATGTGTTTAAAAGTCCAGTTTGAATTAATTCAAACATTTTATTATGCTTTAATATTTATTTAAATGCGGCTTGTCTTTATTCAAATAAAATTGAATATGGTTTAAACCAATATTATTTTATTCAAATAATTCTTTTATTCTTTTTAAGTTAATTAGATAACATTTAATCCATTTTGGAAATTTCAATTATTTTTATCATGATTTAATTAATCATTTATATTAGGAATTTTGTCCTCATTCTAATACAATTGAATATGGTTAAAAGCCCATATAATTTTATTTAAATAATATTTATTCCTTTATTTTTATTTGGATTATCTTTATTCCATTTGCTTATGGATTTGGCCAAGATTTAAATTGGATTTGCAATCATTTCTTATTTATTTATTTCTTTCTTTATCTTATAAAATTCATATATTTTTATTTATAGATCTTTGGTGGTATTGCCGACGAGTACGCCATGGAGGGGTCCTCACAGTGCGTGTTTAGAGACGTGGGGTAAGGTGGACGGTTGACGGGTATGAGGTAACACAGCTTACCCAGGTTCAGATCCCATGACGGTGGCGGAATCCTACTCCTGCTATAAATCACTATAAGGGCAATACACCGAGTTACAGAGATAGGTTCGCTGTGCGAGGTTGTATGAATCGATGCCCTAAAGGCTCCCATAGGCCCGACTTATATAGTCTCCAGATCCTAGGGTTACAGGGAAAAGTCCTAGCCGGACAGGTTACAGAGTCCTACACCATCTATCACTAGTCTTGTGTATCTTGCACTCCAAGGCTCCGGATACGCTGGTGACTCCACCGTAGCCTTCCTTTATCCGGCATGGGCCTCCCTTCTGGATCCACCTAACTGGGCCACCCAGCAGGCCACATGCCATGCTACCGACTATGGGCCACCCGGGTTAGTCGGATAAGAGACATGCTATGAGGATACCCATATAGCATATCCCCAATAGTAGCCCCCGGAGAACTCCGAGATCTTGCGCCATCTTGCCCCTTTCGTGGAATGCTCCGTCTAGATGGATGTCGGCAAATCATCAAGCAATATCTTGTAGTCCTCCCAAAGAACCCTGCAAAGGTTTCTCCGTCTTCTATGAATAAGTCAGAGAAATGCTGAATCTTTCATCGTACTCTTCCGTAGTCGGATTAAATCCGTCCATGCCGGAATCTTTGATGCGACGGCTCATCTACCATGTCAGTTATGACGACGCAAGCTTAGGTCAGCGACGCCTCGTAACTCACACATGCAGAGAACACAATCATATCCGATTTTCCCGCGCGAGCGATACGAACCGTTAGCGGTGGCGGTTGGAGACGTGGCGAAATTACCGCGCACGTCCACGAACACGTCGTCTATGCGGCAACCATCCGATTAGCTGCACGAATCTTGACACAAAGTAAGATAAATAGTAACCGTGGGACACTTGCCACTTTTTCACCCCATTCTCTCGCGTCATCATCTTCTTCCTCCAGCCGCACGCCTTCTCGAGCTCTCCGCGGAAAACCTCGAAGAAACCCTAGCCTCTCTTTGCATCAGTCGCCTCCTGCCAGTCCTCCATGGCTAGCAGCATCTCATCCCCGTCGATGGCAGCGTCAAGCGAAGCCACGGTGAAGCCGGCGAGCTCCGTCGTCGTGCCCCCAGAGGGCCTGGTCATCCCCGCGTCGGCGGTGATTGAAACCACCGGCGGTGACCACAATCTGGCGGCGCTAGAGCCTCTAGAAGAAGAGCCAGACTCGCACAAGGGCGACTGGCGCGGCTCGGACATCACCGGCTGCGACATCCAAGAGATGGTCGCCGAAGGCTATCTCCCCGCGACGGAGGGGCTCGCCTGGCGGGCGGCGCCGGCCGACGAGGTGACACCTTCTCCCCAAGCCGGAGAAAAGGTGTACCTCAAGGCTCAGCTGGTACGCGGCGTTTCTCTGCCCATCTCCCACTTCTTTCTGTCCGTCTTGAACCACTTCAAGGTCCAACTGCATAACCTCTCCCCCAACAATATCTTAGTGCTTAGCAACTTCGCGACACTTTGCGAGGGTTACCTAGGGATTAAGCCTAGGTTAGACTTGTTCGTGTACTTCTTCACCATCAAACGTGAAGCCGGACATAGTAGGGAGGAGCTTAGGAACTGCGGCACCATAAGCTTCAAGATCCGACCTGGCCGGCGGTTCCCCGACATCGTCGGCCACGAGTCGTGTAAAAACTGACAGCGGACGTACTTATATGGCCCCGACATTCCTTTGGCGGGCCGAGAAGTGACATACCCGGACTTCGTGGATGGACCTGTCGCTGAAGTTTCCACATGGAGATCCCATGCCTCCCTTCCCTCCGACCTCGACGCTTCTCGCGCAATAAGGCGGATCGAGTGGTTCGTAGAGACGGGTTTGACCGGCTTGGACCTAGCCATGTGCTGGTTCATCAGGCGAATCCAACCTCTGCAGCACCGCGCGAAGTTCATGCACGAGTACACCGGCGATCGAAGGGATGCCCTCCGGATCTCCGTGGATAACTTCTCGAGTGACTCCGCCAAGCTCCGTCTGAAGGACATCGTCAAGGTGAAGGATAAGAAGCGCGGCTTCACCATCACCTACGACATGTACGTAGACGGCAAGTGCCCAAAGGTAGGTATTTATTTTCCGTGTATGACATTGCTCCAGTTTCTCCGTCTTGTCAGTGCCATCTTATCTAACACGGTGATTTCTCACTTAACAGCTTAGCGATCTATATGAGGACAACCTGGCTGCCCAAATCTACGATCCAAAGATGAAGGAAGTCATGGTCGTGTCCGATGATGATGTCCCTTTGGCGCGAAAGCGGAAGAGCTCCACCTCTGACGCTGACGACGGAGGCAAGAAGAAGAAGACAGAGGGTGATGGGGATATGCCTACCGGGGTATACCCAGCAGGACGTTTCCGACCGGCCCAGGAACTGGCGAGTGGGCCTGCAGGACGGCGACTAGATCAAGGCCCGGCGTAGATTCAAGCTACTGGAAGCCGAAGGCCCAGGAGAGTAGATAGGCCCAGTCAGATTAGGTTAAACGATTGCCGAGACCTTAACTGATTCGGTTGGGATATGTAAACCCTAGGGGGGTGAGTCTATATAAACCTCCCTAGAGGGCGTGTAGAGGATACGTTCCCTCATCCACCCAAGCGACTCGCCGCCTAGCCGTCGAGCTCGCCCCATTGTACCTCCATCATAATACAATCTAGCAGGAGTAGGTCTTTACCCTCCGGGGGGCCGAACCTGGGTAAAACCCTATGTCTCCGCCCTCATCTCGCACCACAGATGGCTGGCCGCCCTTGCCCTATGTTCTACTACTCGCTGCCGATTGCAGCATCTGCCGTGGTCATTCCCTCGACAGTGGCGCCCACCGTGGGGCCTGGACGGTCTGGCCGGTGTTCTACGGCGAGATCCAATCTGCCCATCAACGAGTCGGTCGCCACCGGCCGCATGATAGCGATCGGCGATATTCTCTAGATCTTGCCGAGCAGCTACGTCCCGGCGGCGCGACCCGTCACGCATAGCATGATCTTGCCAGTCGGCACGATCAGCCTCTTCGTCGGCCTCACAGACGTCATCGTCTCGGAGGATTCGGCTCGCATCCGCGAGTCGCCGCCACGCGACCGGCTCTCCGAGAGCCAGGTCCGCACGATCCACCGCCTCGCCTCCGAGTACAACTCGGCCCACAACGACGTGGCCAAAACCACCGCAGCCGCGGAAGATGCGGCCCTCAACGACAACGCCGACTCGGAGACCCCGGCGTCACTCGCCGGATCCATCATCGCGGCTTCGCCCGCGGGCTCCATCACCCAGGTCTCCAACGTTGGAGACTTCGAGGATCCCTCCATCCTTGGGATCTTCGACTTCGACTCCGGATCGGAAAATTCCGCCGATCTCCGCGAAGGGATCGGTCGCCACGCCGCGACCTACATGGCGACTGGCACCGACCCGCCGGAGGATCCCTTCTCCACCCCGATCCCTCCTAACGCCACGGCAACGGAGGTCGAGGAACTCCGCCTGAAGCTGGCGGAGGCAGTCCGCAAGGAGCAAGCCGAGCGCGAAAAAATTCGCCTCGAGGAGGTGACGGTGCAGGAGCTGTCACGTTACCACCAGCAGCGAATCAGGTCGCGCTTGAACCCCACCGTCCAGGGGCGCGCCCTGAACTTCGACGATGAGGACGACCCGGCCCACGTGGCCGAGCGCGCGATCTGCGAGAACGCGCCACCCGGAGGAAGCGCCCGGCCCCCACCAGGGTCGACGGCGAACGGCGCCCCACCTCCACCCAACCGCGCACCCCCCAGGGACCAGCCGCGGATCGTGGTCTCCTCACGGGAGCAAGACGCGAATGGCCTACCACTGTTCTCCACCCCGATGGACAACCTCGTGGCGGTCCGAGCAGCGGCCGACAACATCACGGCCACCTGTGATGGCGCCCTACAGATCCAGTACATCAAGGCCCTGCTCGCAAAGGTGATCGAGCAACAAAACACAGGTGTCGACTCACAGGGCCGGATGTACTCGCGTTCATCGGGCAGTAGAGCGGCCTCAAGCGGCCTTCCATTGGCGGCAAACACCCTCAACTGCCCGCCACCCGAACCACTGCAGCTCCAACACCGACCCGCGAACGCGGCAATCTCCACCAACGACCCCAGGCCAGCGACCAACTTCGTCGCCGCCAACGGTCAGCCTGTCGACGCCCGCACCCACATCATCAACAACCAGAGCTAGCGCGCACGCCAGCCCGAAGACCTGCGACACACCCTAACCAATCGCCGCGACGACGAGCCGATGGGGTCGCTAAGCCGACTCGGGCCCCAATGCTTCGGACCGATGATCCGAGGCGAAAAATACCCGGCGAACTTCAAAGCGCCGAAGGAAATAGAGAGGTACGACCCTTCGTACGACCCCTCCGTGTGGCTGGACACCTACCTCATGGCGATGGGGATCGCTGGCCACACCGACCTGCTAGCCGCCCGCTACCTCCCCCTAATGATGGAGATGCATCGACACTCTCCCCCCGGATAGCATCGACTCCTGGGAAGAGATGCGCGATGCCTTCGTCAGGCACTTCGAGGGTTCCTACACCCGCGCCACCACCATCGAGGACCTGGAACGATGCATCCAGGGACCCCGCGATTCGACCCGCAGATGGGTCCAACGGTGGCAAGAACTATGGTACAACGCGGTCGGCATCCACCTGGACACCGCGATCCACTGCTTCAAGACCTCGTGCCGCTATGAGCCCTTGGTCGCCAAGCTCAAACGAGCATACCGCACACTCGACAACATGCCGGACCTCCTTGAGATTGCCAAAAGATACGCGGAGGAAGACCCAAACCAGGAAACCGACGACGAGTCGGGAGGTCAACGCCGCACGAATGGCAACGACAATGGATGACGGTCCGACCTACGCTACAGCAACACTCGCCTCACCGGCAAGCGCCGCAGTGACGGGCGAGTCGACTTCTTCGCCAACACTGGGCACGCGCAGCGCGAGCCCAAGAGCTTTCGCCGCGACACAGGGCAATGCCGCGATGGCGGCAACTACAAGGCGAAACCAAGATTCGACCCCGCGGCCCTCCTTAACCAACCTTGTGCGTTTCACAGCAGGGAAGGGAAGCCCGCCACGCACACGACCGCCGACTACCACTCTCTCAAGGAGATCGAGAAGGCATGACGAGCGCGGGAGGACCCCGACAACAACCCGCCAAATGGCGGAAAATTCGGCAGCGTGGCCGGCTCGCTCCACACCTTCACAGGCTTCAACACGAAGCGTGAGAAGAAGGTCATCGCTCGCGCCGTCATTGTCAACACGGTGGCCCAGGTGGTCGTTCCCCAGTTCCTCAACTGGTCGGAGCAACCCATCACCTGGAGCCGCCAGGACCACTCGCCACGCATCGAGTACCCAGGCCGAGTCGCCCTGGTGGTCAAGCCCAAGGTGGGAGACTACTGGCTCCCGAAGACATTGATGGACGGCGGCAACTCCATCAACATCCTGTACCTGTACATCCTCAGGAGACTGCGGCTCCCGCAGTCGATGGTCGAGACGACCTACACAACGTTCCACGGCATCGTCCCCGGTCGGAAGGCGTACCCGATCGGCAAGGTCACGCTGCCAGTCACCTTCGGCACACCAGCAAACTTCCGCACCGAGCGGATCGTCTTCGAGCTGGTGCCCTTCGACAGCCCCTACCACTACGTCCTGGGGCGCTAGGTGTTCGCCAAGTTCATGGCGGCGCCCCACTATGCGTACAACGCGATGAAGCTCCCCGGACCGCGTGGCGTCATCACCATACACGGCGACCCCGAAATGGCCGCCGAGTGCGAGGCCAAAGGAGCCAAACTCGCTGACGCCGTCATCGCGGCTGAGGCCAACCACGCTGACGAGCTCGCCAAGTATGCGAGCGGGGTCAACAACGACGACCCCACTATACTCAAGAAGCCCAACTCGGAAGGCGGCAACACCTCAGCCTTTGAGGCAACGACGCACACACGCACCGTCGAGCTGGTCCTAGGCGACTCCAGCCAAACGGTGATGATCGGGACGGGCATGAGCCCAGCATAGGAAGGAGCGCTCATCGAGTTCCTCCGTGAGAACAGGGACATCTTTGCATGGAAGCCCTCTGACATGCCTGGTGTCCCTAGGGAACTTGCTGAGCACAAACTCAACGCCGACCCCAAAGTGCGACCTGTCAAGCAGTCGCTGCGGCCCTTCACTGAAGAGCGCCGCCGAGCCATCGCCGAGGAGGTGCAGCGTCTACTCGCTGCAGGCTTCATCCAGCCAATCAAATACTCCAAGTGGCTGGCAAACCCAGTCCTGGTCGAGAAGAAAAATGGGACCTGGAGGATGTGTATCGATTACACAAACTTAACCAGCGCCTGCCCGAAGGAGCAATTCGCCCTCCCGCGGATTGACCAAATAATCGATTCCACCGCGAGCTCGGAGTCGCTGTGTTTCCTCGACGCCTATTCTGGGTACAACCAGATCAAAATGGTTGTCGAGGAAGAGGAAAAGACGGCGTTCATCACGCCATTCAGAGCCTTCTGCTACACCGCCATGACCTTTGGCCTCAAGAACGCCGGGGCGACCTACCAGCGGTGCATGCAGGAATGCCTTGCGAGCCAAATTGGCCGCAATATCCACGTCTACATCGACGACGTGGTAGTGAAGTACGGTCGCCAGAGCGACCTACTCGCCGACCTGGCGGAAACATTCGCCAACCTCCGGAAATACAAGATAAAGCTAACCCTAGGCAAATGCACCTTCGGTGTACCAGCAGGGCAACTACTGGGCTACGTCGTCTCCAAGCGCGGGATCGAGGCGAACCCCACCAAGATAGACACGATCGCTTGACTCGGCAAACCCGAGTGCCTGCGCGACATCCAGAAGCTGGCCGGGCAAGTCGCGGCTCTCAGTCGCTTCATCCCCCGATTGGGCGAAAAGGCGATGCCCCTATACCGCCTGATGCGCAAGAACCCCACCTTCCAGTGGGATAAGGAGGCAGACGACGCGCTCCGCGACCTCAAGAAGATGCTACTCGCAGCACCGCTACTCGCCGCCACCGTCGACAAAGAACCCATGCTGGTCTACGGCGCGACTTCCGAGCGCGTCGTCATCGCCGTCATGTTCGTCGAGCGGCCAGAGGAAGGAAAGGAGCGCCCGGTACAGCGACTGGTGTACTATATCAGCGAGGTCCTCACTGAGTCGCGCCAGCGATACCCGCAATACCAGAAACTGGTATACGCGGTCTTCAGAGCACAGCGGCGACTGTCGCACTACTTCCAGGAGCACCCGATCACGGTCGTCTCCTCGGCACCGTTGCAAGACATCATCCGCAACCGTGAGGCGACCGGGCGAGTCGCCAAGTGGGCCGTCGAAATCGGCGTCCACAACATCAAATATGAGCCACGCAAAGCGATCAAGTCGCAGGCTCTCGCAGACTTCATCGCCGACTGAGAAGAAGCCCAGCAGCCGGAAAAGCTGTCGTACCTCCACTACTGGAACCTGCACTTCGACGGCTCCAAGAATGTAGACGGCGCAGGAGCAGGGATCGTGCTGACTTCCCCGAAGGGCGACAAGCTCCGCTACGTCCTCTGCCTCGACTTCACCCCCTGCACCAACAACATGGCCGAGTACGAGGCACTACTCCATGGCATGCGAGCCGCCAAGGAGATGAATGTCAACTGCCTACGCTGCTACGGAGACTCCGACCTCGTCGCTGGGCAGGTCGCTGGTACCTGCGACGCCGGCTCCCCCACCATGGCAGCATACCGCCACGCAGTGGACAATCTGGGCGGACACTTCGCAGGCTATTCCGTCGAGTGGATCGACAGGCGGAAAAACTAAGAGGCCGACGCACTCTCTCGTATCGGCTCGGCTCGACTCGCACCACCCGCCGGCGTCTTCCTCGACACCATCACCAAGCCTTCCGTCTCTCCGCCAAGGGAGATCGACATCGGAGTCCCGCTGCAACCAGAGGCAGCCCTGGTCGCACTCATCGCCGAGCCAGAAGACTGGACTACGCCGTACATCGCCTACTTGGAGGGAGGCACCTAGCCGGCAGACGAAACAGATGCCCGGATGATAGCACGCCGCTGCAAATCCTTCGTCATCATCGACGGCGAGCTCCACAAGCGCAGCGTGACCGGCGTGTTCCAACGCTGCGTCCAACCCGCTGAAGGACGCAAAATTCTCCACGACATCCACTCCGGCGACTGCGGCCACCACGCCGGCGCCCGCTCTCTGGTCGCAAAGGCTATGCGGCGCGACTTCTACTGGCCCACCGCACACGCAGACGCCGCCGACATTGTCCAGCGGTGCGCCGGGTGCCAGAAGTACGCCAAGCAGACACACGTGCCAAGCTCAGTGCTCAAGACAATCCCCATCACCTGGCCGTTCGCCGTGTGGGGTATGGACATGGTAGGCCCTTTCAAAAAGGCCCCCTCCGGCTTCACCCACCTCCTAGTCGCGGTCGACAAATTCACAAAGTGGGTGGAGGCCAAGCCAGTCCGGAAATGCGACGGGAAGACCGCCACCAAGTTCCTATGCGAGCTCATATATCGGTACGGGTTCCCAAACAGCATCATCACGGACAACGGCACCAACGTCGCCAAAGGAGCCATGGCCGAGTTCTGCGAGGAACATCACATCCGACTCGACCTTGCCTCAGTCGCCCACCCGGAGTCCAACGGCCAGGCGGAACGGGCCAACCAGAGCATCCTCCACGGCCTGAAGCCACGGCTCCAAGTAACACTTGAGCACACCGCCGGGTGCTGGGTCGAGGAGCTACCCTCCGTCATCTAGGGTATCCGCACCTCGGTCAACAGGTCAACAGGGTTCACCCCCTTCTTCATGGTGTATGGCGCCGAGGCAGTCATGCCCACCGACCTAGAGCACGACTCGCCAAGGGTCGTCCACTACACGGAGGCTGCAAACGAACTCGCACGCCAGGATGGAGTCGATCAACTCGACGAGGCACGCGACCTAGCTCGCTCCCGCACTGCCATCTACCAGCAAGGACTCCGCCGCTACCATAGCCGGTGGGTGAGGACTCGCACCTTCCAGGAAGGCGACATGGTGCTACGCCTCATCCAGGACAAGAAGGGCATGCACAAGCTCTTCCCCCCCCCCCCGTGGGAGGGACCATTCGCCATCGGGCGAGTACTCGGCAACGACGCCTACTACCTCACCAACGTCCGCGGAGACGGGAAACTCGATGTCAAGCGACCGTGGAATGTAAACCTCCTACGGAAGTTCTACTCCTAGAACGCCATACATGTACCCTCCACTAGCTATGAAATAAAATATATCGGTTACCGCAAATTGCGTCTACTCTCCGTGTCTTGTGCCACTCGCACTCGTAATAACAGCGTCAATCTAACTGCAGAAGTCAACCTCTGGTACAGCGACCGGCACGGCCAAGTAGTGCGTTACGAGGGCACTGGGTTACCCCAGGACTCGTAACGTCCACGAAAAACGCCTACCCGGAGCCCCATTGGAGTCGCCTAGCTCGACTGGCTTAACGAGCCAAGACAACTGCCTTCGCTCCTCACAGCGACCGTGATCCTCCGCATCCTCAACACAGCGACTCGAACGGCCAAGTACCACGCTCGGGGACTGACGACCAGTTAAGCACGAGCGACTAGGGAAAAACGCCAAGTACGAGAGCGTGCACAGGACTCACCACGCGACTGACCCGACGGGCCAGGCAGGAGTGATGCGCTCACTCTAACGCGCCCAGTCCTCACCCACCCTAGAGCCGCGACTAGAACCACCAAGTACCACGCTCGGGGACTCGGCTACCCGACCTCGTTCGCGCAAGGGAAAACGGTCAAGTAAAGAGCACTCATGGGAGTCGCCCTGCGACTGGCTTTCCAATCTCGGGCGAGTCGACCTCAATAACAAAACAACTGACAAAACGTTCAAAACCACAAACACATAACAAACGAGGTAAACCCCATAAAAAGGGCGGACGCGCTCGGGGACTCGTCCAATCATCAATCAAAATCGCAAGACAAAATAACACGAAATTCCATTACAGCATAACAAAGTTGTTACAAAATACAAGTTGAGCCCAATGGCCAAATTACTACTAACGCCCCAAGGCACAATGTTTCTATTCCGCAGGCTTCGACGTCGACTCGCCGCCACCCTTGCGGTTGCGAATGAAGGGAGTGTACGGGTTCGATGGGTACGTCGTCAACTCACCCGTCATCGCCGCACGGAAGGGCTGCTCAACCTTGAAGTCCCGGTGCGGTGGCTCGGGATCGTTGGGCGCGACAGTCGTCTCCTGATAAGGGAGAAGGTAGCCCATCGCCCAGACGCGATCGGAGTATACCGTGGCCCGGTCCGTCAGCTTCAGCACCTCGGCAATCTCCACCGAGCCCGTCGACGAGGGGTAGCCACTCGTCACGTCGTCAAGGTCGAAGTCCTCCGGGAAGTGGGCAAGCCCAAGGCTAAGCACCGTTGCCGCCCCACGCCGGAACGCCGACCACGTCATGAACTCGACGACTGACGGCGCCTTCTCCAGATACCGCCAAACTTCGACGAGATCGCTGGGAATCACTTCCGTGGGCGACATCTCTTGAAGATAAGCTCGAATGCAAGCGGCAGACAACGTGGCCGAGTCGACCAGAGTGGCCACGCACTGCCGCGCGTCATACGTCTGCGCCTCCTCCGAGCTGTCGATAATCCGACCTGCGGATAGGGGCCGGCAGTAAATACAACGATGATTCCATAACAGAGCTACTACAGGCAGAGGCAGGAAAGCTTACCAATCAAAGGACGGCAGAGACCCGTGATGAAGCTTTGAAGAGAGGAGAAGTCATCTTGTAGCCCAGCAACGAGGCGTCAGAGACCTTCCGCTCTTCAGCAGCAGCCGTAACAGCAGCTTTGGCTCGCCCATCCACTGAACTCGCCTCCGCCTTCGCTTCCTTCAGCTCGCGCTCAAGATAAGCGATCCGCTTCTCAGCCGTACTCAAGGCAGACTGAGCCACCGACAATTCACTCGCCGGACAAGGCCCTGGCGGACCTCCTCTGCCTTGGCAGCGATTGCCTGGAGTCCCTTGTTCGTCTCTTGGACGACAACAAGCTCCTTCTCCGCGCGACACTTCGCAGCAAGCTGGTCGGCTGATTCACGCTGCAAGCCCTGTGCATAAGTCAAACAGTTAAACAAACAATGGAATCTTAAGTTCCCATTCGCTGAAATTCAGCGACTGGACACTCGGGGACTGGAGATCAAAAAACCTAAGTGCCCATTCGCTGAAATTCAGCGATTGGACATTCGGGGACTGGAGATCAAAAAACCTAAGTGCCCACCCGCTGAAATTCAGCGACTGGACACTCGAGGACTGGAGATAAAAAATCTAAGTGCCCACCCGCTGAAATTCAGCGACTCACTCGGGGACTAGAGATCAAAAAAGCCTAAGTGCCCACCCGCCGAAATTCAGCGACTAGGCACTCGGGGACTGGGTGTTACAAAAAAACACAAACAACAAAAAGAATCTGACCACTAAAATTCAGTGGCCCGATCCTCGGGGACTGGACATACCTGTATGGCTGCGCCTAGCATGCCATGGAGCTGCAGCGCGTCCACAGATGCGAGAAGAGCCGGAGTGTGCCCACGATGCTGTTCAACCTCTGTTTCGGCGACCCTAGGTGCGTGGCTTGATGGCATTGTACCACTCATTGTAGCCGCTTTGGCCATGAAGCGGGGGAAGGTCGCGGTGGACGCTCCAGCACCAAGAGAAGCATCCTCCTTGGTCTTCACGGTGCCTCCGTCGCAGTCGGAGGACCACTCGGAGAAACCGTTGTGTCGTCAGACACCGTGACAACATCATCGCCCTTGGCCTTCTTGGCACTGTCTGCGGGGGCAGCGACCTCGTCAGCTTTCCTCTTCCGCGAGGGGTCCTCCTCGGCGACGACTGGTGGCACCTTGGCCACGGACGGGTGGCCTATCTTTTTAACTCCAGTCCTGCGAGTTGATTATATGAGCAAAATGGTCCGATTACAACGAAAGGCAAAGCAGTTGAACAAAACTTACTTGGCGACTAGTATGAACCGCAGCCCCGTGCGGATGCTGGCCGGCTTCTCCAGTTCGGGGCCCAGTTTCCGACTGAGGCCCATCTCCAAAACATCATGTGCCCAAGACACGGAAGGCCTATTCGACGACGAGGCCGCGACAGGAGCCTCCGAAACGACTTCGGCAGGAGCTCTCCGGGGAGGCGAAGCTGCTGCGGCTGAAGCAACCCCCAACCCATAGACTGGGGCGAATAGGGGGGAAGCGAGGCCAGAGGTACCTCACTCAGGGCGGCAGTGGCATCCGGTGCTGCTGTCGTCTGCGGCGCTTCATCCTTGGCCAAGCTGATGGCGTCAGAACTACTCGCCGAGCGAGGCGGAGATGCCCGTTTCGCCAGCTTCGTCTTCCTCTTTGGAGGAGCCTTCACTTCCTTCTTCTTCTTCTTTTTCAATGGTGTAGCCTCATGACGCGAGGTGTGCTCGGGAAGCTCGTCGTCGTCATCGCCATGACGTTCGAGGATTCTACTCGCCTCGAGCTCGCGCTGATGTTGCCCGCGAGTTTTGCGGACCATCGGGGCGGCGTCTTCCCTGGGCTCATCATCGTCGTCGTCATCATCACTCACGTAGCTCCCGACGCCGCCCTTGGCAGGAGGTGATTCGTCCCCGTCCTGGACGGACGAGCTCGAGTTCTCGTCGTCCACGGGTGGGAGCCACCTTTCCACTAACTGGAATAGCTGCAGCAGGCACGAGACAATATCAGTATAACCGCGACAGCATCAACTGCGACTGTGAATGATAGTGAAAACAGCGACTTACCGTCGGAGCTGGATGCTTCGCGGTGTAGGGGCGACCCCATCCTTCGCGTCCAGGTATGCCGCCTGGGTGATCTTCTTCAGCGCAGGGTATAGTCTTCAAGTTTCCACTCGGCGAGGCAAGATTTCGTCGAATCCTCCCTGCCCGTGTACTCGTACATGTAATGGTCACGGCGGGCCAGGGGAACGAGTTGCCGCCCGAGCCAACAGTTGTACAAGTTGATGGTTTGAAGACCCTTCTTCTTCAGGCCGCGGATGGTTTGAAGCATCTCGTCCACGACCATCCGCTGGTCTACTGGGAGCTTGCCGACTTGGAGTCGACGCGGTTCGGGTCGGTCGGCGGAGTATTTTGGGATCGCCACCTCGCCGTCTGGAGTTGCCTCGGTGACGTAAAACCAGGACTTCTTCCACTCGCTCGCCACCTTGGCAGGTAGCATCAGGTCGAAGAATGAGGCCTTCGACTTCAACTGAAATGTCAGGCCACCCGCAGCAAGCATCGGGCCGCCTGATTCTTCGCGACTGATCCTCCCGTGGAACAGATCTTGCCATAGGGGGAAGTAGGGCCTGCAGCCCAGGTAGCACTCGTAGAACGCCACGAAAATGGCAAGCTGCTCGATGATGTGCGGGCCTAGGTCCGACGGCTGGATCCCGTAGAAGGCGCAGAAGCACCGGAAGAAGAGAGATGTGGGAAACCCCAGCCCCCGCTCAAGGTGGCTGGTGAAGCAAATAAATTATCCCTCGTGCGGGTCCGGAGTCACCTCTCCGGCCGCGGGGATGCGCCACCTGTCGGCGCGCAGGATCCTGGCTTCCTCAAAGGATGCCAGTAGCGCTCTGGTGCACTTGGACCTGCCCCATGGTTCGGTGGAGGGGGCCATTGGCAGAAAGATTCACGGAGGTCGAAGGTTTTCGGATCGATCGGATCACGGGGCGGAGGAAGACGGAGATGGGCGAAAGTGGAGGAAATGACGGAAGAGTGTTTCATCGATCGCATGCCATTTCCCTTATATAGCGGTTGCTACCCGCCAATTTCGGGAGCCGTTACTACGCGGTGATTATGCCAAAGTTACCGTTGGATTACCCCAACGGCTAGTTTTGACTGCATCTGACGGTCCAACTTCATCCATTCGACTCGCTGACCCGATCACTACAACAGTGACTGAACATTTCGCCGACCCGTTCGCCGAGCTGCGACCCGATTGACCGCCATCATTGTGACTAGAATAACTGGTTTTTTCCTTTATTCAGGATTCCGCCGCCGATTCGACTGGGCGTCCGCATTGGACCCATATACTCCGACTGCCAACGAACACCTGCGACCAATCAACGACGGCCTCGGGGACTACTGATGGGGATATGCCTACCGGGGTATACCCAGCAGGACGTTTCCGACCGGCCCAGGAACTGGCGAGTGGGCCTGCAGGATGGCAACTGGATCAAGGCCTGGCGTAGATTCAAGCGACTGGAAGCCGAAGGCCCAGGAGAGTACATAGGCCCAGTCGGATTAGGTTAAACGATTGCCGAGACCTTAACTGATTCGGTTGAGATATGTAAACCCTAGGGGGTGAGTCTATATAAACCTCCCTAGAGGGCGTGTACAGGATACATTCAATCATCCACCCAAGCGACTCGCCGCCTAGCCGTCGAGCTCGCCCCATTGTACCTCCATCATAATACAATCTAGCAGGAGTAGGTATTTACCCTCCGGGGGCCCGAACCTGGGTAAAACCCTGTGTCTCCGCCCTCATCTCGCACCGCAGATGGCTGGCCGCCCTTGCCCTATGTTCTACTACTCGCTGCCGATTGCAGCATCTGCCGTGGTCATTCCCTCGACAGAGGGTGGAGCCTCCAAAAAGAGTACTGCCGCCCTGGAGGCGGAAAAGAGAAAAGCCATCAGGATTTTTGCCAAAGCGCCCCCCTAGTGTAAGCCTCTCATTCTCCGACATTGTCTTATTTATCTGTCTTATTCCTGTACTTATGCATTTTGCACGTTTCAGGAAGAAAGCCACAACCAGCCTCAAGAAGTCCTCCAAGACTCTTGGGGCTTCTAGAAATATCAAAGATATGCTGCATCGCGATGCCTCCCCCGCCATCGCCCCTGCTACTCCTGCCGTCAAGCCCTCCTATGCTCTGACAAGTTCTCAAGTCCAGGAGGCACCAGGCCCTTCCGCCATTGAAGTGGATTCTGGCGCCTCTACCAAAATCGCTGTTGTCGGCGAGCAGGCGACGCAGGAGAGCGCTGCTCTTCAAATGGCTGAAGCTACGGCTAAGGATGCCATCGGTAGCGGCAAGGCGGTGGTGGGAGCTGGTACCTCTGTCGAAGGCGGCGCCCCTACTCCCCAAAAACCCTTCGAGTTCCCGAAGATAGTTTACCCAGCGCTCACGCCGAGTAACACAACTCTGGTTCCTAGAGGAGTACCGTCATCTCCGACGTGCGGTCTTGAGGAGCTACTCCGAAAAGCGGATATCTTGCGAGGAAACAACATTTCCTTCGGCAAGCTGCTAGCCGAGAGCGCTACAAACCTCAAGATCATTGCACTTGTAAGTTTTTACTTTGCCTTTTGCGTTTCATATGAGTATTCCACTGTAGCCCCCGAGGATGTAGACGGAAAACCAGAGGTTTTGCATCTATATGCTCTAAGAGTGACTAAGTTAGAAAAAACTCTCACTGTAGCCCCCAAGCATTTAGATGGAAGAAATTATTCCAACTAGATGCTTTAAGAGTAGCATACACAGTGTTCATAATTTTCAATGCTGTAGCCCCCAAGCCTCTAGTTGTAACTGAATTAGTTCCGACTAGATGCTTAAAGAAAAGCTAAGCATTTTCCGAGCTAAAAATTTATACTGTAGCCCCCAAGCTTCTAATCGAGAACTGAAGTAGCTCTGACTAGATGCTTTAAAGAAAAGCTAAGCATATTGCTCAGTCGAAAAACTTTCGCTGTAGCTCCCGAGCGCCTAGATGGAAAGTCTCCGACTAGGGGATCCAAGCAGACCAAACAACGACTTAACTTTGTGTTTGTTTCCATAGAATGAGAATGCTCGGAGGGGCATGGCCAACGACAAGGATCGTAAGATGCGCACAGATCTTGAAGCCGAAAAGGGTAAAACTGACATCTTGAAGGAACAGATCATCAAAAACAAGAGTCTGTTTTCTTTTTGCGGATTTCCGTCTTACTTTTGGGCCCATAATCTCTGAGTACTCACTGTGTACGTGGTTTTCTTCGACTTGCAGAACATGTCGCCAAGGCCAAGGATATTGTTGAGAAGTCCAAGCATATCCAGCAGCTAGACAGCGAGAACAAGATCCTGAAGGAGGAGAGGAAGGAGATGCTGAAGATGCAAGAGGATTCCATGAAATCCCTGCAGGATTCCGCCTCCACGGAGATCAATCGCTTGAAGGAGGAGCTTGCGATCCTAAAGGATCAGAAGCAAGCCGCTGATGAGCAAAACCTTCGCCATAGCTAGGCGTTTAAGCTCCTCCAACAAGAGAAGGAATCCTTGGCGGACACCGTCTGGCAGGCTAAGGCCAGCATCTTCAGTAAGTGTCCTCCGCCTTGTATTTCTGTAGTCTGGATACTTAGAGTTTATGGAACTCATGCGATCCTTGTCGGAATTTTCAGCGCCTATGGGTTTAACCCGCTCGCCTCCTTCGTACAAGGAATGCATGGTTCTTGCCGGCAACTTCATCAACACCGCCATCGCCCAAGCCAAGGAGATTGCCAAGCCCCTCCAAATATATATCAAGGCATCGGACTCCGTGACGAAGTACTCGGAGATCCTGCGCCGAGCCCCCGAGCGTGTCGCGAACTGGAAGGCTTCGTGCGCATGGGCTGGCGCAAGGATGGCGCTGTCTATGGTGAAGGCACACTATGAAGATGCCGACATCGACACGGTGACCTCTGGTATCCCCGACGTGGATGATGACGGCAAGGAGATTGATCACGAAGCCATCCTGTCATCACTCGCGGGTTATGACACCAGGGTTGCCGAGTTGGTGGACGTTGACGTCTTCGTGCCCAGGAACCTCATCGACAATGTCAACCAAGATTCCTCCGAGTATCATCACAGCGCCGACTTCGAGGGTGATTCTTCGGCTGGTGATGATGCGACCTCCAAGTCTCCTGCGCCCAAAGAATGAAAAACACTTTGTAATTTCTGTTTCACCTTTGGCGTGTGCACGGGAAAAACTTGTTGATGTAATCTTAAGGCGGAAAACAATGGTTGTCGTATCCTGCTACTTAAGAATTAAGTCCCACTATGTATATATTTTTAAGCAAGTGTTGGCTTATTCATTACGCTGGTTCTTATGCTTGACTTTTTCGTGAGTCGGAAGACTCGTTGTCGGAACCATGCGCTTAGGTGATGATGCCCAATGGCACCGTCAATAACCTGAGCACAAAATCGCCGACAATGAGTGCCGAAAGTCACTACTCCAGAATCCACATAAAAACGACAAAGAATGTGTAGACCAGAAAACTTAAGCTAACGCCCGTAGGCGGAATTTTTCACATGTGCAATCGCAAGACTTGTGCATAATGGTTTTAGATGATCCAAAAATGAACACTAAAGGAGGTAAAAGACTCAGCAATATGAGTGAACCAAATAGCTTTATTTCATTGATCATATAAGAGGTACACAATTAGATAAAAAATGCTAAGTGTAGAAAGGACGTAGCTGTGCTATGTTCCATGGCTGATCAAGCTCCGGGTAGTCATCATCCGGGTCACGTCGCTTACTCTTATGATCCTCGCTGGGTCTATCCTTGAGTTCACGATTGTCGACAAGGTAGTAAGACCCATTGAGCAGCGCCTTGCTTATGATGAACGGTCCTTCCCATGGCGGGGATAATTTGTGTGACTTCTTCTGCTTAAGTCGGAGTACTAAATCCCCCTCTTTAAACGAGCGATGCCGAACGTGGCGACTATGGTAGCTGTGTATATTCTGCTGGTAGATGGCGGATCTTTGGCATGCCAAAACGCGCTCCTCCTCGAGAAGGTCCACATCTAGGCGTCTGGATTCTTCAGCGTCATCTTCGTCATAGGCGGCAACTCTTGGTGCGTCGTGGAGGATGTCGGAAGGTAGGATGGCTTCTGCTCCATATACCATGAAGTAAGGGGTATAGCCGGTGGATCTGTTGGGTGTAGTTTGTAAACTCCATAGTACAGATGGCAATTCTTCCGCCCAGGCTCCAGCTGCTCTGTGTAGCGGTGCCTCAAGACGTGGCTTGATTCCCTGCAGAATTAATCCATTGGCTCGCTCAACCTGACCATTGGATTGTGGGTGTGCCACAGATGCAAGGTCAAGTCGGATGCCTTTGTCCCAACAATAGGCCTCCACTTCTTCGAGTGACAAGTTGCTTCCGTTGTCGGTGATGATGCTGTGTGGGAGACCAAATCTCACCACTAGATCCCGGACAAACCTGAGGGCAGTTGCCCCATCAAGCTTTCTAATGGGTTTAGCTTCTATCCATTTGGTGAATTTTTCAACTGCTACAAGCAAATGTGTAAATCCACATGGTGCCGTCTGTAACGGTCCCACCATGTCTAGCCCCCAGACTACAAACGGCCAAGTTATTGGTATTGTTCGCAATTCTTCAGCAGGAACATGTGGTTGTCGGGCATAATACTGGCATCATGTGCATGTCTCAACCAGCTTGTCGGCGTCCGCCTTCGCGGTCAGCCAGTAGAATCCTTGCCAGAAGGCTTTCGCGACCAATGATCGAGGAGCGGCATGGTGCCCGCAATCTTCGAGATGGATCTCGCGCAGGATTTCCATACCTTCTAGCTGGGAAACGCACTTTAAGTATACCCCAGTAGTGCTCCTTTTATAGAGTTGCCCATTGATTATGGTATAACCCTTTGCTCGCCGTACTATTTGCCGTCTTTCGACTTTGTCGTCGGGCAAAGTTCCGTGTTCGAGATACTCCATGAACGGTTTTGTCCAAGCCGGAGGGATCTTTGTCACCATGTTGACGAAAGAGTCAGCTCTATCCGGATTGTCGATGTTGGCGCCCTTCACGGATGGTGTGCATAGATGCTCTGGGAAAACTCCTGGCGGAATTTGCTTGCGCCCTGATCCAAGCTTAGACAGTAGATCAGCCGCCTCGTTTTGCTCCCTAGGCACATACTTGACTTCGTAGCCCAAGAAGCTCTTGGCTATCTCGTCCACTTCGTCGCGATATGCCGCCATCATAGGGTTCCGCGCGTTCCAGGTGCCAGCCACCTGCTGGGCAACCAAGTCGGAATCTCCACAACAAACTATGCGCTTGATGCCAATATCCTTGGCTACATGTAGTCCATGAATGAGTGCTTCATACTCCGCCATGTTGTTTGTAGCCTCGAAGTGGATCTGCAGGACGTAGTGCAGCTTGTCTCCTTTTGGTGACTGTAGCAGTACGCCAGCCCCCGAGCCATTGAGCAACTTTTATTCGTCAAAGTGCAACACCCAGTACTCTGGTTCTGGCAGTGGAGTAGCATCTGGCATCTCCGTCCAATCTGCAATAAAATCCGCCAAAGCTTGTGACTTGATAGCGTCGCGTCTCTTGTAGGTGATCTCGAAGGCGGCAAGTTCAATGCCCCACTTCGCGACCCTTCCTGTAGCGTCGCTGTTGTTTATAATGTCGGACAGTGGAGTCTTGCTCACTACTGTGATTGGGTGCTCCTGAAAGTAATGCCTCAGCTTCCGAGAAGCGAGGAATACTCCATAAGCTATCTTTTGGTAGTGCAGGTAACGCTGCTTGGACTCCGTCAAGACCTCGCTCACATAGTAAACTGGTCGTTGAACTCCGTGCTCGTAGCCTGGTTCCTTCCGCTCTACCATGACGACGATGCTAATAACCCGGTTGGTTGCCGCCATGTAAATTAACAGGGGCTCTCCAGGATCGGGTGCTGCAAGGATGGGCGCTGAGGAAAGAATCTCCTTGAGCTGCTTCAATGCTGCATCTTCTTCGTCTATCCACGGGAATTTGTCCGCCTTCTTCAGCAACTTGTACAGCGGCAAAGCCTTCTCTCCAAGTCGGCTGACGAACCGACTAACTGCTGCAACACAACCTTTTAGTCGTTGAATGTCCTTTAGGCATGTCGGACGGTTTATGTTTAAGATGGCCTTGATTTTCTCCGGGTTGACCTCGATTCCGCGCTGGGAAACGATGAAGCCCAACAATTTGCCGGCTGGAACCCCGAAGACGCACTTCTTAGGGTTGAGCATCATGTACTATTTCCAGAGATTATCAAAGGTTTCTTTTAAGTCGGAGATTAAGTCGTTTGACTTTTTAGACATCACCGCGATATCGTCCACATAGGCGTGAATGTTCCGACCAATTTGGTCGTGGAGGCAACGCTGCATTGTCCGCTGGTAGGTAGCACCTGCGTTTTTCAGCCCAAAGGGCATCGTGACATAGCAAAATGTGCCGTATGGAGTAGTGAACAAAGTGGCCAATTGGTCCGACTTCCTCATCTTGATCTGGTGGTATCCTGAGTATGCATCAAGAAAACACAAAGTTCCGAGCCAGTCGTCGAGTCAATGACTTGGTCAATGTGAGGCAAAGCAAACGGACCTTTGGGACATGCTTTGTTCAAGCCGGTGTAATCAACGCACATTCTTAATTCAGTGGTTCCCTTTTTGGGGACAAGTACAGGATTGGCCACCCATAGGGTGTGAAGGACTTCTCGGATAAACCTAGCCTTAAGTAACCTAGCTATCTCTTTGCCAATGGCGCGTCTCTTCTCATCTCCGAAGCGTCGTAGAGGTTGTTTCACTGGTTTACATTTTGGATCTATGTTTAAGATGTTCTCGGCAAGTTCCCTAGGTACACCTTTCATGTCGGCAGGTTGCCAGGCAAAGATGTCCCTATTCTCACGCAGGAACTCGACGAGCGCACTTTCCTATTTGGGATCCAGGTTCATCCCAATGGCGATGGTCTTGGAGGCATCGCCTACCACAAGTTCCACCGGCTTGGTCTCGATGGCGGCCTTGAACGCAGGAGCGGAGTCAGAGATCTGCTTCTTCGACGCGGGCATCCCTGAGTCATTGACCTTGCTCTGGATCTCCTTGAATTCTTTGTTGTAGAGGATAGCTTCTGCAACGGCTGCTTCATTGATATCGCAGTCCCTTGCCTTGGTAAATCTTCCGGATACGGTGATGACACCGTTTGGTCCGGGTATCTTGAGTTTGTTGTAGAAGAAGCATGGCTTGGCCATGAACGTGTGGAATATGTCGCGGCCGAATATGACGTGGTACACGCTCTTGAAGGGGACCACCTCAAAGGTCATGCGCTCTTGGCAGTAATTATTAACGTCGCCAAAGGCTACCTGAAGCGTAATGCACCCAAGGGACCGAGCCTCCCAACCAGGAACTACGCCATGGAACACGGTGTTGGTCCGCCTTAGGTTTGCCTCCATCAAGTTCATCTTCTGCAGTGTATCCAGGTACATGATGTTGATGCTGCTTCCACTATCCACCATGCACTTGGTGAACTCCACGCCGTCAATCAATGGGTTGATGACCATGGCGTACTGGTTCTCCGTGGGCACAAGGTCTGGGTGGTCCGTCCTATCCCAAGTTATTGGAACCTCCGACCAGCGCAGGTATTGGGGAACTAGGGGGAGAGTGGCCATCAGGATCCTTAGAGAGGTCTTCTGTTGTCGGACGGTGGGGGTGCCAAGGAAAGTGTGGTAGACTGGGGCCTTCTTTGCGAAGCGGTTCTTGCCCTTGTCGTCGCTCTTTGCGGCGTGCTTGGGGTCAACGTCTTCGTCCATGTCACTTGAATCCTTGGACTCCTCCTTCTTATTCCCCTTGCCCTTGCCTCGCGGTCTGTTCTTCCGACTTCGCTTGTAGCCAGACTCCGGGTCTTCCTTGAGGTCGTTGACGAATTTGCAGTGTCGATTGGTATGGGTGGCCTTGCCGTTGGCGTCGAGGTGTACGAGGCACGGCATATCACGGTACTCCTCGTAGGTTTGGGGAATGCGAAACGGCGCCGAGGTGGTTTCACTTCCTCGCTGCTGCCCGCGGCCCGCTCCCCTTCCTCGGCCACGTTGTCCGCCTTCTCCTCGTCCTGCAAAAGTCATAGCGACCATGTCGGTAGATTACTTTTCTTCTGTAGTGGTTTTCCTCTTTGTACTGCTGTTCCTCCGACCTTGAGTTGGAACGGCTGTTGCCGGCAATGAGCCGCGAGCATCGTCGTCGGCAGCTGCGAACTCACTAGCCAACTGAATCATCTGGTTCAAGTCAAGCTGGTGATTGTCCTGCAAGCGCTTCAGCTTGTGTCGGAGCAACGTGCCCCTTTCCAACCCATCAATTAAGGCGTCCATGGCGGTCTGAGCGTGCACTCCTGCGCAGGAATTCTTCATGTCCAGCCAGCGGGAGAGGTAAGCGCGAGATGTCTCGTATTTTTCTTGCACGCACCGCTGTAGATCGCCCACAGTGCAGGGACGCTTGTATGTACCCTCAAAGTTCTTGGTGAATGCTTCTTGCATATCCAGCCAGTTGTAGATAGATTTCTCCGGCAAGTCGTCGATCCATTGACGGGTCGTACCCGCCAACATTAACGGGAGGTACTTAACGGCGACGTTGGGGTTGCCTCTGGCAATCTCCACCGCGTTGTCGTAGTCTTGCAACCATGTGGCGGGCTTGGTGGTTCCGTCATAGGGCTTGATGGTCTTGTCTATCCGGAAACCTTTGGGGTAAGTTGCGGACCGTATTGCAGGTCCAAAGCAACGTGGTCCCAGGTATGGTCCTTCCCGGGCCTCGTGGATCTTATCGATCCGCGAACGTGCATCGTACGGCTCCGGGTTCTTCTTCTTGTTGTCAACAGGGGATGGGCTGCGTGAACGACGCGGGCCTCTTCCACCATGGTGACTGCTTGGCGGCGACGGAGGCGGAGGTGGCGGTGGGTTAGCCTTCTTGCTGTTACCCTCCTGCGACGCCTCACGTCTGTCGCGGTTGCTTGTCGGACGCGGAGGGTCGTAGTGTGACCTGCTCTTGTGTCCTTGGTGGCGCTCTTCATCATGACGGGTCTGCTCCACGTTGTCGCGGATGACGATGCCACACTGCTTTGGAGGGGGCATATCCGTGCGATGGTGAGCCTTGTAGTCTTCCTGATGTCGGGGGGATCGGGGCGGTGGCGATGGGCGGCGAGGTCGGGATTTTTCTCCGTGGTCGGAGGATATGGGGATAGCATCCTTCCTGTTGCGCGCATCCCTCCGTCTTTGTTCTGATGAACCCGTCTGTGATCCGACATCCTGAGGAGATCTGTCCCTTGGCGGTTTGTACTGGCTAGATCGGCAGAGCGCTGGGTCAGACTCAAGCCTCTGAGAGGTGGCCTTTTCCTGCTGCTTTACCGCCTTGGCCACTAGGTCATAGACCTGTTCTACTACCTCAGGCGATCTATCCTACTCCAGAAGGGTCTTGGCGATGGCGAGGTTAAGGAGTGGGGTGGGCATCACCTGCTTGCCTTCACTATCAATGTATGGCTTGGCCTGTGCCGGCTTCGAGGGAGCCCATCCTAGGTTGCGCCGTACACCAGGATCGTTGATGACGCGAGCCGGAGCCTTCTTAGCCTTCTGCTGCTGCAGCAGAGTCTTGTGCTCGGCCTCCATTTCTCTAGCTTTCTCTATGGACTTCTACGCGTTGACCAGATCTCGATCTAGCTTAGCACCTTGATCCGCGATGGCTTGCGCCTCCTCTAGCAGCTGCTGGCGCTTCTCGTCAAGCTGAGTCACGTTCCGGATATGATCAACGGTTACTGGCTCGATGAGGAGGTTGCCGTACATCACTCTACCAGCTGGAGTAACATGGGCTGCTGCCGACGTGGATGCTGGAGGCGGCAAGTTTGCGGTGTTGTTGTTGCTCAGACCGGTGCCGAGTTCCTGCGGCTGATGCACTGGGTTAGGCGTAGGAGGCATGACCTTTGCGCGATCATCGTCGGCAGCAATTAGTGGCCCCTTCCCCTTTTTTCCAGCGCCGTAGGCGGAGCTTGCCCGGGTTGATCTTCATCCATCGTTGTCCCTATGGTGACGAACACCCCTCGAGACATGACGGTGTTGTTAGCTTGCTCGTCGCGCGAGTACTCCTCCTCCATCTCCTGCATAGCGGAGTCTAGCTCTTCTGGACTGAAGTCTACCTCCTCTGAATCTGCACTGAAGTCAGCATAAAGCGCGTCAATGACAGAGTCGGAGGGTGCCAGGACTTCCTCGATGACAGGCGGTGGAGGTGCAATGGCCTTGACGATGACTGGAGGTGGTGGTGCTGCTACGACGATGACGGCCGGAGGCGGTGGCGGCGGCTGCTGAACCGGAGGTTCTCCGTCTCTGAGCGCAAGCTCCATCTGGGCTGCCGCGTAGCTGTTGACGGTGCTCACCATCTCTTCGAGGGTAAGGCGTCCTATTGCCTGCTGCCGACGTAAAGAATGTCAGAGAAGTGTGTCGCGGTCCAGTCCTTCCACGAAGTGATACAAAGCGTTATCATCAGGGTAATTGGCCAGATCGGCCCGTATACGGAGCCACCTGGCGAGGTAGTCGCGGGGGTTTTCGCCCTCTCTCTGAATGCAGCGCGCCAAATCGAAGATGGTAACCACGCCGACAAACTTGGATCTCTGTTGTCCAAACGCACGGACAAAGCCGGCGGATTTGCAGTGATCTTCCACCTTTATATCCTGCACAGGGGCGGTTTGGGTGGGTTTTGAATTTTTCCGATCTTTGCCGGCAAACTCCGAGGAGAGATCCTACATTGATCCTTCCGCGAACGTATCCTGCCCGTAGGCGGTCCGTGCGGGTCTTGATGCTTTCCGATCTTTGTCGGCAAACTCCGAAGAGAGATCTAACATCGATCCTTCCACGAACGTATCCTTCCCGTAGGCGGTCCGTGCGGGTCTTGATTCTCCTCCGACTCCCAGGGAACTAGTGCCCGGGTCGGTTTCGCCAATGAAGAGGTGGAAGTCTCCGATAGGAACGATCGAACACCGCGTAGGATTCGTCTTCGCCGGGATCCAGAACTCATCAGGGGGGACGATCAGAACGTTGCCGGAGAAGAGAACACGACCAATGGCTACGGTTTCGCCGATTCCTGCGAAGATCTTGGTCCTCGCCCGCTGAAGAGCCTGAAGCGCCTCTTGCCCCACGGTGGGCGCCAACTGTCGTGGTATTGCCGACGAGTACGCCATGGAGGGGTCCTCACAGTGCGTGTTTACATATGTGGGGTAAGGCGGACGGTTGACGGGTACGAGGTAACACAGCTTACCCAGGTTCAGATCCCACGACGGTGGCGGAATCCTACTCCTGCTATAAATCACTATAAGGGAAATACGCCGAGTTACAGAGATAGGTTCACTGTGCGAGGTTGTATGAATCGATGCCCTAAAGGCTCCCATAGGCCCGACTTATATAGTCGCCAGATCCTAGGGTTACAGGGAAAAGTCCTAGCCGAACAGGTTACAGAGTCCTACACCGTCTATCACTAGTCTTGTGTATCTTGCACTCCAAGGCTCCGGGTACGCTGGTGACTCCACCGTAGCCTTCCTTTATCCGGCATGGGCCTCCCTTCTGGATCCACCTAACTGGGCCGCCCAGCAGGCCATAGGCCATGCTACCGACTATGGGCCACCCGGGTTAATCGGATAAGAGACATGCTATGAGGATACCCATATAGCATATCCCCAACAAGATCCAAAATTGGTGATTCCAATTTGTATAATTTTATTTAATATTTGTTTATATTTTTAAATACTTTTAGGATTACTTTGCTCACAATTTGGTATGGATTTTAGCTAGGAGCTTTATTAGCTTTGGAAATTATTTTCCTTTTATCTTATTAAATTCATAAGTTTTTATCCATGGCTCCAAATTGAATGAAACCAATTTCTTTAGTTTTATAATATTTTTATTTATCATTATTTATCATTTATAAATGTTTGTTGTTGAATTTTTATATGGACCATAGTCTTAGAGAGATCTTGGAAATGATTTATTCCATTAGGGTTTTAGGGTTTTGGTTTAACTTTTCCCAAGTGTTCAAATTTCAAGATTCTTTCCATGCAATATTGCATTTGAACCTTTGAATATTTGTTTGTTGCTTTCTTATTCAAATTTTGTTCAAGTAGGGTTTTGATGTTTCCATTTAGAAGCAAAAAAGTTTCTTTTCACCCTAAATTTCAAAATTGTTTCTTTTATTTATTTATTTTTCACATTTCAAAATTTGGAGAATTTTAGGATGTGACAGACTACCACCCTTAAAAGGAATCTCTTCCCGAGATTCGGGAAGGCTAGAGGTTACAAGTTGGCTTCAAGGCAACTAGGGTACTACCACCCTTAAAAGATTTTCAAGTAGATTACACCTTGTCTTACTTGGGATCTTGATGTAACTTCTCTGGACAACTGTTTGCATAGTGTCCTTTGTTTCCACATTCGAAACATGTGACAAGGTTGATGTCTCTCATAGGTTTACTTGTCTTGACTTTCTCCTTTTCTGGACAATGTGATGCATAATGGCCTAGCTCTTTGCATTTGTGGCACATCACTTGGCTAATATCCTTCTTCTTCTTGGGCCTCTCCAAAGCTAGGAGTGATCTTAGTTCATGCTCGTCATATTTCACCACAAATGTGGGAAAACTTCCTCGGTTCTTAGAACGATTCCTAGGATAACGTCCATGTTTCCTATTTTGTCCACCATGGTGAGTTACAATGTATGGAGGTGCAAACAGAGACTTGACTTTGTCTTCATCCTTCTTGGTGGAAGTTGTTCCTTCATGGAGTTTTCCAAACATTTGATGCATTCCATCTTGTTTCATCTGTTGAACTATAGGATAGATGGGACAATGTACAGGGACATGATCATTTCCTTCACATAGGAAACATGTAACTTGAGATGTGGGGCATTGTTTAGTTGGATGTTTCTCTTCACAATTTGTGCATTGGTCCATATGTTCTTTGTAAGTGTGTTCAGTGTCTCCACATATTTTGCAAGCTTGAGTTCCTTCTATAATATCATCCTTGATATCATTGTTGTCACAATCACTTTGGGAAAGGTTGCTTCTCATGTTGATCATCTGATTGGTCATCCTTTGCAACAATTGAGATTGGGTTTCCAAGAATTTTTGCATGGCTGGGTCAAACTCAATGTTGTTGGTTAAAAACAGAGTTGTCACTTGATTCAACTAGGCTTGGGTTGCTAGAAGTTGTTCTCTCATGTGCATCTCTTTGTTGTTGTTGTCACCATCCTTGATGTTGGAGTTGTGGTCTCTTGATGAAGTCATCTGTTTGGGTTGGATTGGGATTAGAATAGGCAAAATATTTCTAATGGAAGAATTCTACTGACACACAGCAATTCACACAAGCAATGTGCAAGAAATCACAATCATGCATTCCACTCAAACAACAAGATTCAAACATATTTTTAGGCAACAAAATATTTTTGCTACACCACATAAGTTGGTGTGATCAATAAATCGATCTAAACTAAACACTAGTATGGTGGTCCAACTATAGGATTTACTTGAGATCATCCCATTATTCATGTTGTTTCTTCATGAACAAGATCATGGTATCCTTGGAAGAAATTCTTGCATCTTGGTCACAAAGCTTCAAAGGTGATGATGGTTCCTCCCAAGTCGTGTCTCCTTAGTCTTCCAAGTCTTGAGTATTATTATTGTCTCACTTGTAGTTCTTAGTGATGTCCAAGTTGAAGTCCTTGGTGAAATTGAAGTTGAAGTCATTGGTGATGTTGAAGTCCTTGCTCATGTTAAAGTTTTTGTCCATCAAATTGAAAAGGAAGAGATGTAGAATTAAAACCAAAAGGTTGAGGAAAGAGTTTACAAGATTGTTTGTAAATAAGTTTGAATAGATACACTCGTATTTTTCTAAGGGGTTTTGTCCAATCCTAGGGTTACAATCCTACAGGAAACACAGTTCTCTGATACCATCTGTAGAGGTACCAACCTGATAAGGTAGAGATCCCTATGTTTACAATGCTAATCCCTGGATCGAATAGCTAGCATCCACAGTTTAAGATGTAATATCAAGAAACAAAGGTCATATTACAACTTATAACCAGGAATAAAATAATTCATTACATCTTACATAGCTCATTTGGCTATCTCATTACAATGTAGCAGAAATATCTATATAGCATGGAGTCCTTCATATTTATATGCCATAGGCAATCATGTTGGTTGTAGACTTGTAATCCCTACTCAACAAACTTCACTAACATCAGACAAACCTACAACATAATAAGTTACAGCCACAAGGGTTAATACATTTGAATTGTATTGGCAAGTGATACTATGGTATAATAGTGGTATCTATCATCTATATGCATTTGGCTAAGTGTAGCTCAGGCTTGCTTTGCTCAAAATAGATTTTCCTCATCAGTTGAAAACCACTAAGTTTTTGTTTGAAAAATCACCCAAGGAAATACCAATATAAATTGGTGAACCTTTACCCTTGTTCAACCACAAGTTTTTAACTTAGAAATTGGGATGAGGAGATCCTTGATACCTTCAATGTCTTGATGCTCAACTTGTCCATTGTCGGGGACACGGCTAAGTACTTAGATTTTAATCTCTCGAGAGGTGGTGCACTTTCCCCACAAGACTCGACATGCATCGAGACAAGATCTTTTAGAAGCCTTCCCTTAGACCAAATGGACGCGTTCCATCCTATCACCCCTACCACCTTCTATCCATCTGGCTAAGTTATTGCAACCTATATGATCCAGGCAGAGCCCATATTGCCATGTGGCTGCACTAGAAGCTTCTCAACACTTAACATCTCAAACCTCTTTGTTCCTGGGTGGCTTTCCACAAGTGTGATACACAAGGTAGCCATCATGGGCCTTGTGTAACCACTCAACACAAACCATTCTCACCATTCCACCCAGGTGATTCATTCACATAGTTGTTTTATTAAACAAAAACGAGTCATAGACTTTGCATAATATCATAGAATGAATAATCCACCCTTGTTTTCTATTAGCTAAGCTTAGAATGATAGTAGCATGAATCTTAACTTAGGGAAAAGTCCACTAAGGCAACATCTACTAGGACTTCCCAAGGCATAGCTTATACTTAGAAAAATTTCCATGCAAGTCCTACTCAAAATATCACTAATGCATATTGAAAATAATAGGACAAAATATATGAAGAACCACTTGCCTTTTTATAAGAGAAACTAGGTACACTCCTTGATCTTGCAAATGTCACACTATTCAAAGTTCACTACAAATCAATCAAGCAAGGCACAAATTCAAACTAGCATTCAAACAATTCACCACATAAAATAATGAAAACAAAGAAATGCATGCAAGCATGCAAAAGATTGTTTTATTGAAAAAGTGGTTTCTACTAAGGCTATAAACATTTTAAAACACCTACTGGTCATTTATAAAAGTGGCAAAACCATTTAAAAACAAGTTTGTGAAAATGGATTTTTGAATCATTTTTGTTTTGCTAGAAAGGATTTTATTCAAAGGAATAATTCCTTAGTGTCACAAAATATATTTTTAAATTATAATGTTAGTGTTTAGGGTCAGAGAGTTCAAATCAAACCATTTGCAAAAGGTTTGACTCAAAAATCGTTTTTAAAGTAATTTTTATAACCAAAATAGCCTATTTAATGTTTCTGCAAAAACACCTAATTTTCAGAAGCAAAATACTAAACTAAGGCAATAGTTGTAAAGCCTACATTTTTCTGATTCCATTGATATAAAATTTGTATTTTTTTGCCAAATAGATTAAAAGTTATAGATTTTACAAAATCAAACCACTAATAGGCCTATTTCTGTTTTTAAAACAAAAGCTAGGTCACGCGTCATGTTCCTATTGGTCAGTACCAATTCGGCAGGATCGTGTAACGTGGGCCGTTAGATCTAATTGAAATCGCACGGTGTAAATTACTTGATACCCTTTCGATTTAAGATCTAATCCTAACCAACCGATCTGCATCCAATGGTCCAGAGCATGCTGACCATAGATGGGCGGCGCGGCCTGGCGTCTGCGGCGGCGGCTATGTCAGCAGTGGTCCGGCGCAACCAAGAAGAAAAGGAGAGAAAGGAGGGGTTCACCAGGTTTGCCGTGGAGTGTAGATGCTCAACATGGTCACTGTCGACGAAGGGCGCACGGGGTTGCTGTTGATTGCTCGCCGGAGTCGCTATCATCGTCGAGCACACTCTATCGTCGTCGGGGGCGAGGCTACGAGGCACAAGAAGATAAAAGGAGAGGTGCGTTAGATGCACAAGAGAGAGGTGAACACACTAGCATCATTCAAAGAGAAGGGGGAGGGTTAAGTTTACCAGGAGATGTCACCGGAGGGGAGGCAGACGACAGCAACGCTCAGACGTGGACAAAGGCGAGGCTCTGGGGTGCGTGCGAGCAATGGGAATGTTCTGGCAGGTGCGCGAGGTGCTGCCGAGCAAGCTCGTGTGAGGTAGTGACAAGGGTACGGTCGGGGTTGGCCGCAATCGTCACGGAAGCTCGTCGGAGCAGAGGTAGTCTGAGCAGCAATTCGAGCAGACCTGGGGCTCCGGTGGAATGGTGACTGGGGGAAAAGAGAGAGGAGAAGGAGGCGCTTAAGTGGCAGAGATCGTGGGGCAGATTTACTGGTGTGTTAATGCGAATTTACGAGAATTCAACAGTGTAAGGTTCCCAAACTTTAATAAGGTAGAGATCCCTGTGTTTACAATGCTAGTCCCTGGATCAATAGCTAGCATCCACAGATAAGATGTAATATCAAGAAACAAGGGTCATAATACAACTTTATAACCAGGAATAAAATAATTTATTACATCTTACATAGCTCATTTGGCTATTTCACTACAATGCAGCAGAATATAACAATAGCATGGGGTCCTTCATCTTCAAAGTGCCACAGGCAAACATGTTGGTTGTAGACTTGTAATCCTAATCCAACATACTTCACTAATATCAAACAAACCTGCAACATAACAAGTTACAGCCACAAGGGTCAATACATTTGAATTGTATTGGCAAGTGATAATATGATAGTATAGTGGTAACTATCATCTATATGCATTTGGATAAGTGGAGCTTAGGCTTGCTTTGCTCAAAATAGATTTTTCTTATCATTTGAAAACACTAAGTTTTTGCTTGACAAAATCACCCAAGGCATCTCCCAATAGAAATTGGTGATCCTTCAACCCTTGTTCAACCACATATTTATAACTTAGAAATTGGGATGAGGAGATTCTTGTTAGGTTCCATGTCTTGATGCTCAAATTGTCCTTTACCAGGGACATGGCTAAGTACTTAGATTTTTCACTCTGCAGAGGTGGTGCACTTTCCCCACAAGACTTGGTTTCACCAAGACAAGATCTTTCAGAAGCCTTCCCTTATACCAGAATGGACGCGTTCCAACCTATCATTCCCCTACCACCAACTGTCCATTTGGCTAAGTTATTGCAACCTATATGATCCAGGCAGAGCCCATAATGCCAAGTGGCTGCACTTGAAGCTTCTCAACATTTGACATCTCAAATCTCTTTGTTCCTGGGTGGCCATCCACAAGTGAGATACACAAGGTAAACCATAGAAATGGGCCTTGTGAACCACTCAACACAAACCATTCCTTCCATTCCACCCAGGTGATTCATTCACTTAGTTGTTTTATTAAACAAAACACAAGTCCTTGACTTAGAAATATTCCATAGTATGAATATATATTCCACCCTTGTTTTTCTACTAGCTAAGCTAAGCATGATGGTAGTAGGAATCTTAACTTAGGAGAATTCTACTAAGGTTTCATCTACTAGGATTTCCCATGGCATAGTTTGCACTTAGCAAAATTCCATGCAAGTCCTACATAGAAATATCACTAATGCATAGTGAAAATAATGGGACAAAAGTATGAAGCATCACTTGCCTTTTTGGTAGAGAATATAAGTTCACTCCTTGATCTTGTAATATTCACACTCTTCAAATGTCACTATAATTCAATCAAGCAAGGCACAATTTCAATCTACCATTCAAGCAACATCACATAAAATAATAGAAACAAAATAATGCATGCAAGCATGCCAAAGATGGTTTATTTGTAAAAGTGGTTTCTAATGGGTTATAAACATTCTAAAACACTTATTGGTCATTTTATAAAGTGGCAAAACTATTTGCAAAAGATTTTATCTATAAACCATTTTTAAACCAAATCAATATTTTATGTGGTTAGAAAATGCCTTTAGCAAAGAAACAATCTTCATAGGGTTCACCAAATACATTTCCAAATCATAAAACTTGGTGTTTGGGGTCAGAGAGTTTAAATCAAAACATTTCCCAAATGTTTTCCTCCAAAATCATTTTTAAACCAAAATCAACATTTTTATTTGGCTAGAAATGCTTTTATTCAAAGATTTAATCTTTTGCTTCACCAAATATATTTTTGAAACCACAAATTGATTTCTATGGTCAGTAGGTTTAAAAAAACCATTTTCCAAAGGTTTTATCTCAAAAATCATTTTAGAACAAATTTTATATTCTAAATATACCTACACAAGTTTCTGCAAAAACAACCATTTTATCAGAAACAATTTACTAAACAAAGGGCATGGTTGGGTAGGATTTGTCTTGATGATTCTATTGATATAAAATTTGCAAAATTTGGACGTGTGGTTTGAAAGTTATGAATTTTACAAAATTGAACAACAAATAGATCAAATCTGTTTTTATTAAAACAGACAGGGCCACATGGAACGTTCCTATTGGTCCATGCCAATTCGCTCGGATCGGTCGATGTGAAGCGTTGGATTTAAGTTAGATCGAGCGGCGCAGATACACTCGTACCCCTTCGAGTTAAAACTAACCGTACGCGTTTGATCCAGATCCAACGGTCACTACGTGTTTGACCTAAAGCGAGCGGCGTTGGCGGCGGCTACTGGTGGAGGCGTGTCTGGTGGCGGTGGTTCGGTGAATCTAGGAAGCGAGGAGAGGAATAGAGGGGCTCACTGGGTTTGCAGCTTGCTGCTGATGCTCAAGGTGATTGCCGTTTGTAGAGGGGCGCACGATGGTGATGGGGATTCCTCGCCGTAGTTCTGCCTGGCGTCGGGCTCGCACTGGCGTCGTCGGGGACGTTGCTGCAGGGCACGGGAGAGGGAACAGAGGGTGCTGTTAGACGCGTAGAAGAGTAGGGAGTACGGGAGCATCAAAGAGAGGGGGCGGCGCGGTCGGATGTTACCAGTAGAGCACATCGGAGTTGGAGCAGACGGTGGCGCTGTTGGTTGTTGTCGTTGTTGACGCTCTGGTGTTCGCGCAGATGAATGGAAAGCACAGGGAGGTGCGCCAGAAGATGGGGAGCAAGTGAGTGTGCAGTGGGAGGCGAGGGACGGAGGATACTGGCCGGAACCGATGGAAATGCATGCCGGAGACAGTGGCGGCGCCTGGAGAAATTCTTCCAGCCTAGGGACGGAGAGTGTGTGACGTGTGAGGGGGGAAGAGAGAGGGGACATGGGCGGTTATGAGGGCGTCGTTGCAGCGAGGAATTAATCGGCCATTTACGCGTATTGACACTACGAAATCAACGCAGGAACGGCGAGAAGTTTGGGGAGGTACGGGTCGTGTTGGGGAAGACGCTGAGGTGGCGATGGGGTCCACATGTCAGTTAAAGAGAAAAGGGGGAGGTGGGTCTAGCTCGTTAGTGGGTTTGCGGGTTCCTTCTGCGGTGAGAAAAACGTTTCGGGGAGAGAGGGAGAGGTGGGCTGCTGGGCCTGGACTGGGCTTTGCCGAGCTGGGCTGCTTTTGTTTATATTTTTTTGTACAGATTCTTTTTCCCTTTTCCATTACTATTAATCTGTTTCGATTTTGTTTAATTATTTCAAACATCAATTTGATTTCAAACCTCAACCAAAATTTGTGTTGATTCAAATACTGATTAATAGTTCATTTTAGAGTCAAAATTAGAATATTTCTTTTATTCTTTTAGGGTCTTTTAATTATTTAAAGTAGGCTCTAGTATTAATTAAATAAGATTTAATAATATTTTTCAATCTCCATTTGAATTCAAATCACCACCAAACTTTGGGTGAATTTTAGTTCTGTTTATCAACATATTTCAAAGTCCAAAATAGAACAATTATTTTTATGCTTTATTGTTTATTTAAAAAAAATAGACTTTAGTCTTTAATTCCAAATAGGATTCAAATATGTTTAAAACTCTATTTGACTTTCTAAATTTTTCCAAAACCTTTTCAGTAGGTTTTAATTGAAATTATAAAACACTTTGGAATTTTATTTAAAACACTTTAATAAGTTTTTAATGTTTATTTTAACAGGAAAAAAGCCTTTACTCAAATATAATTGGGTATAATAAATCCTTATTATTTTATTTAAATAATCCTTTACTCTTTTTATCAAATAGAAATATTTGTATTTCATTTGTTTGGCCAAGATTTAATTTGGCCCTTTAAAACAGTCCTTATTTATATTTCTACCTTTGCTTTTGAAAACCATATCTTTTTATTAAAAGATCCAAAAATAGTGATTCCAACTATTATAACTTTATTTATTATTTGTTTATCTTTTTAAATCTCTTTAGGATTATTAGCTCACCATTTGGTATGGATTTCTAGATGGTTGCTTCATTAGCTTTGGAAATTCAATTTCCTTATCTTATTGAATTCATAAGATTTTATCTATGGCTCCAAATTGAATGGAATCAATTTATATGGTTTTATAATATTTCCCTTTGTCATTCTTGGTCATTTTGAAATGTTTGTCTGACCAATTTTATATGGATCAAATCCATAGCCTTAGAGATAACTTGAAAATGATTTTCTTCCATTAGGGTTTTAGAATTTTGGTTTATTCTCCAAGTGTTTAAATTTCAAGATGCATTTTATGAGGAATGCATTCCACTTGATTTGAATTTAGTTAGATTCAAACATTAACCAAAGTTTGTTCGAGATGGGATTTTAAGTTTCCATTTAGAAACAAAAGTTTCTTTTCACCCTAATTTTCAACAATTATTTATTTTGTTTATTTATTTTTCACATTACAAGATTTGGAAAATCTTGGGATCTGACAGGCTACCACCCTTAAAATAAATCTCGTCCCGAGATTTGGGAAGGCTAGGGTTACAAGTTGGCTCAAAGCAACTAGGGCACTACCACCCTTAAAAATTTTCTAACTAGATTACTTCTTGGCTTGCTTGGAATCTTGTTGAAACCTCTCTGGGCAAACATCTGCATAGTGTCCTTTGTTTCCACACTTGAAACATGTGACAAGGCTGAGATCTTTCATAGGCTTTATCTTGTGCTTCATCTTTTCTGGACAATTGCTTGCATAATGTCCTTGGTTACCACAGTTGTAACATGTGACAAGATTGAGTTCCTCACGTATCTTCTGTGGACAAGTTGATACATAATGGACTAGTTCTTTGCAGTTGTTGCACCACACTTGGCTAATTTCCTTATACTTCTTCTTCTTCTCTGGACATTAATTGGCATAGTGTCCCATCTCTTTGCAATGACAACATTGCACTTGGCTTTTGTACTTCTTCTTCTTGGGTTTCTCCAAAGCTAGGAGTGCTTCTAGTTCATGTTCTTCATATCTTATCTCAAAGGTAGGAAAGTTTCCTGGTCTCCTTGATCTTTTCCTTGGATAATACATATGTGTCCTCTTTGGTCCATCAAATTGAGTCATATTGTATGGAGGTGCAAGCTGTGATTTTCCTTTGTCTTCATCCTTCTTGGTAGAAGTTGTTCCCTCATGGTAGTCTGCAATCAGTTGTTGCACTCCACCTTGTTTACTTTTTTGAACTATGGAATAGATGGGGCATTGGATAGGGACATGATTATTTCCTTCACATAGGAAACAAGTAGCTTGGGTTGTGGGGCATTGATTAGCTGGATGTTTCTCTTCACAATTGGGGCATTGTTCTGCATGCTCTTTGGAAGTGTGCTCCTTGTCTCCACAAATATTGCAAGCTTGGGTTCCTTATAGAATATCATCCTTGACATCCTTGTTTTCACAAACTCCTTGGGAAGAGTTGTCTCCCATGTTGATCATTTGATCTGTCACCTTATGCAACAATTGGGTTTGGGTTTCCAAAAACCTTTGCATGGTTGGATCTACCTCACTGGTGTTGGCTAAAAATTGATCTGTCACTTGGTTCAACTGGGTTTGGGTTACTATGAGTTCCCTCATGTTGATCTCTTGGTTGTTGTTGTCACCATCCTTGATATTGGAGTTCCTTGGAGTAGTCATCTGTTTGGGTTGGATTGGGACTAGAATAGGCAAAAGTTTTCTAAGGAAATAAATCTAATCACTCATATCTCAATTCACACAAGCAATGAGCAAGCAATCACAAACAAACATTCCACTCAAACAACAGGTTTTCAAGCACACTATAGGCAACAAAATGTTTTTTCTACACCACATTTGGTGGGTTTAATTTAAACTAAACATGGTGGTCCAACTATATGGTTCACTTGAGATCATTCCATCCTTCTTAGTTGGTTCTTCTTGAATGAGGTCATGGTTTCCTTGGGAAAATTCTTGGTCACAAAACTTTAAAGTGATGATGGTTCCTTCTAAGTTGTATTCCCTTAGTCTTCAAGTCTTGAGTAACATTTCTTGTCTCACTTGTAGTCCTTAGTGATATCCAAGTTTAAGTCTTTGTTGAAACCACTTGAGTTGGTGAAGTCCTTTGCTTATGGAGGAGGATTTGTCCATCAAGTTTGAAACAGACAAGATGTAGAATCAAAACCAAAATGGTTGAGGAAAGAGTTTACAAGATTGTTGGTAAATAAGTTTTGGAATAAATACAACTCCTATTTTTCTAAGGGTTTTGTCCAATCCTAGGGTTACAATCTACAGGCAACACAATGCTCTGATACCATCTGTAAGGTTCCCAACCTTTAATAAGGTAGATATCCCTGTGTTTACAATGCTAGTCCCTGGATCAATAGCTAGCATCCACAGTTAAGATGTAATATCAAGAAACAAGGGTCATAATACAACTTTATAACCAGGAATAAAATAATTTATTACATCTTACATAGCTCATTTGGCTATTTCACTACAATGCAGCAGAATATAACAATAGCATGGGGTCCTTCATCTTCAAAGTGCCACAGGAAAACATGTTGGTTGTAGACTTGTAATCCTAATTCAACATACTTCACTAATATCAAACAAACCTGCAACATAACAAGTTACAGCCACAAGGGTCAATACATTTGAATTGTATTGGCAAGTGATACTATGATAGTATAGTGGTAACTATCATCTATATGCATTTGGCTAAGTGGAGATTAGGCTTGCTTTGCTCAAAATAGATTTTTCTTATCATTTGAAAACACTAAGTTTTTGCTTGACAAAATCACCCAAGGCATCTCCCAATAGAAATTGGTGATCCTTCAACCCTTGTTCAACCACATATTTATAACTTAGAAATTGGGATGAGGAGATTCTTGATAGGTTCCATGTCTTGATGCTCAAATTGTCCTTTACCAGGGACATGGCTAAGTACTTAGATTTTTCACTCTGTAGAGGTGGTGCACTTTCCCCACAAGACTTGGTTTCACCAAGACAAGATCTTTCAGAAGCCTTCCCTTAGACCAGAATGGACGCGTTCCAACCTATCATTCCCCTACCACCAACTGTCCATTTGGCTAAGTTATTGCAACCTATATGATCCAGGCAGATCCCATAATGCCAAGTGGCTGGTTGTTGAAGCTTCTCAACATTTGACATCTCAAATCTCTTTGTTCCTGGGTGGCCATCCACAAGTGAGATACACAAGGTAAACCATAGAAATGGGCCTTGTGAACCACTCAACACAAACCATTCCTTCCATTCCACCCAGGTGATTCATTCACTTAGTTGTTTTATTAAATAAAACACAAGTCCTTGACTTAGAAATATTCCATAGCATGAATATAATCCACCCTTGTTTTTCTACTATCAAAGATAAGCATGATGGTGGTAGGAATCTTAAGTTAGGAGAATTCTACTAAGGTTTCATCTACTAGGATTTCCCATGGCATAGTTTACACTTAGCAAAATTCCATGCAAGTCCTACTTAGAAATATCACTAATGCATAGTGAAAATAATGGGACAAAAGTATGAAGCATCACTTGCCTTTTTGGTAGAGAATATAAGTTCACTCCTTGATCTTGCAATATTCACACTCTTCAAATGTCACTATAATTCAATCAAGCAAGGCACAATTTCAATCTACCATTCAAGCAACATCACATAAAATAATAGAAACAAAATAATGCATGCAAGCATGCCAAAGATGGTTTATTTGGAAAAGTGGTTTCTAATGGGTTATAAACATTCTAAAACACTTATTGGTCATTTTATAAAGTGGCAAAACTATTTGCAAAAGATTTTATCTATAAACCATTTTTAAACCAAATCAATATTTTATGTGGTTAGAAAATGCCTTTAGCAAAGAAACAATCTTTATAGGGTTCACCAAATACATTTTCAAATCATAAAACTTGGTGTTTGGGGTCAGAGATTTTAAATCAAAACATTTCCCAAATGTTTTCCTCCAAAATCATTTTTAAACCAAAATCAAAACTTGGTGTTTGATGATTCTATTGATATAAAATTTGCAAAATTTGGACGTGTGGTTTGAAAGTTATGAATTTTACAAAATTGAACAACAAATAGATCAAATTTGTTTTTATTAAAACAGACAGGACCACGTGGAACGTTCCTATTGGTCCATACCGTTTCGGTCGGATCGGTTGCTGTGAAGCGTTGGATTTAAGTTAGATCTAGCAGCGCAGAGACACTCGTACCCCTTCGAGTTAAAACTAATCGTACGCGTCTGATCCAGATCCAACGGTCACTACGTGTTTGACCTAAAGCGAGCGGCGCTGGCAGCGGCGTGTCTGGTGGCGGTGGTTCGGTGAATCTAGGAAGCGAGGAGAGGAACGGAGGGGATCACCGGGTTCGCAGCTTGCTGCTGATGCTCAAGGTGCTTGCCGTTTGTCGAGGGGCGCACGGTGGTGATGGGGATTCCTCATCGTAGTTCTGCCTGGCGTCGGGCTCGCACTGGCGTCGTCGGGGACGTTGCTGCATGGCACGGGAGAAGGAACATAGGGTGTTGTTAGACGCGTAGAAGAGTAGGGAGTACGGGAGCATCAAAGAGAGGGGCGGCGCGGTCGGATGTTACCAGTAGAGCTCGTCGGAGTTGGAACAGACGGTGGCGCTGCTGGTTGTTGTCGTTGCTGACAATCTGGTGCTCGCGCGGATGAATGGAAAGCACAGGGAGGTGCGCCAGAATATGGGGAGCAAGCGAGCATGCAGTGGGAGGCGAGGGGCGGCGGATACTGGCCGGAATCGATTCTTGCCGGAGACAGTGGCGGCGCCTGGAGAAATTCTTCCAGCCTAGGGGCGGAGAGTGTGTGAAGTCTACGGGGGAAAGAGAGAGGGGACATGTGCGGTTATGAGGGCGTCGTTGCAGCGAGGAATTAATCGGCCATTTACGCGTATTAACACTACGAAATCAACGCAGAAACGGCGAGAAGTTTGGGGGAGGAACGTGTCGCGCTGGGGAAGACGCTGAGGTGGCGATGGGGTCCAACTGTCGGTTAAAGAGAAAAGGGGAGGTGGGTCCAGCTCATCAGTGGGTTTGCGGGTTCCTTTTGCAGTGAGAAAAACGTTTCGGGGAGAGAGGGAGAGATGGGCTGCTAGGCCTGGACTGGGCTTTGCCGAGCTGGGCTGCTTTTGTTTATTTTATTTTTTGTACAGATTCTTTTTCCCTTTTCCATTACTATTAATCTGTTTTGATTTTGTTTAATTATTTCAAACATCAATTTGATTTCAAACCTCAACCAAAATTTGTGTAGATTCAAATACTGATTAATAGTTCATTTTAGAGTCAAAATTAGAATATTTCTTTTATTCTTTTAGGGTCTTTTAATTATTTAAAGTAGGCTCTAGTATTAATTAAATAAGATTTAATAATATTTTTCAATCTCCATTTGAATTCAAATCACCACCAAACTTTGGGTGAATTTTAATTCTGTTTATCAACATATTTCAAAGTCCAAAATAGAACAATTATTTTTAGGGTTTATTATTTATTTAAAAAAATAGACTTTAGTCTTTAATTCAAAATAGGATTCAAATATGTTTAAAACTCTATTTGACTTTCTGAATTTTTCCAAAACCTTTTCAGTAGGTTTTAATTGAAATTATAAAACACTTTGGAATTTTATTTAAAACACTTTAATAAGTTTTTAATGTTTATTTTAAAATGGAAAAAAGCCTTTACTCAAATATAATTAGGTATAATAAATCCATATTATTTTATTTAAATAATCCTTTACTCTTTTTATCAAATAGAAATATTTTATTTCATTTGTTTGGCCAAGATTTAATTTGGCCCTTTAAAATAGTCCTTATTTATATTTCTACCTTTGCTTTTGAAAACCATATCTTTTTATTAAAAGATCCAAAAATAGTGATTCCAACTATTATAACTTTATTTATTATTTGTTTGTCTTTTTAAATCTCTTTAGGTTTATTAGCTCACCATTTGGTATGGATTTCTAGATGGTTGCTTCATTAGCTTTGGAAATTCAATTTCCTTATCTTATTGAATTCATAAGATTTTATCTATGGCTCCAAATTGAATGGAATCAATTTATATGGTTTTATAATATTTCCCTTTGTCATTCTTGGTCATTTTGAAATGTTTGTTTGACCAATTTTATATGGATCAAATCCATAGCCTTAGAGATAACCTGAAAATGATTTTCTTCCATTAGGGTTTTAGAATTTTGGTTTATTCTCCAAGTGTTTAAATTTCAAGATGCATTTTATGAGGAATGCATTCCACTTGATTTGAATTTAGTTAGATTCAAACATTAACCAAAGTTTGTTCAAGATGGGATTTTAAGTTTCCATTTAGACACAAAATTTTCTTTTCACCCTAATTTTCAACAATTATTTATTTTGTTTATTATTTTTCACATTACAAGATTTGGAAAATCTTGGGATGTGACAAACGGCGACAGAAACATCTAGGAGGAGTTGGGGCGGGGTCAGCGGGGTGGAGATGATGATGAGGTGGTGCTGGTGGGGTCGCTTCGTCAGTGGGGGTTTGGGTTCGTGCGCGAGTGAGAAAGAACGAGCTCGCGGGGAGAGAGAGGGGAGCCAGGTGGGCTTGCTGTTGGGCATGTTGTTGGGCTGGGCTGGGGTAGGTTAGTTGGGTCGACCTGTTTTCTATATTTTTTCTTCTGATTTCTTTTTCTTTTTCTTTTCTGATTTATGTTTTTATTTGAAACATTTGATTTACTTCCACTTGAATTCATATTAATTCAATTTCTCTTCAGTAGGTTTTTATACTGTTTATTAATGTGTTTAAAAGTCCACTTTGAATTAATTCAAACATTTTATTATGCTTTAATATTTATTTAAATGAGGCTTGTCTTTATTCAAATAAAATTAAATATGGTTTAAACCCATATTATTTTATTCAAATAATTCTTTTATTCTTTTAAAGTTAATTAGATAACTTTTAATCCATTTTGGCAATTTCAATTATTTTTCTCATGATTTAATTAATCATTTATATTAGGAATTTTGTCTTCATTCAAATAAAATTGAATATGGTTAAAAGCCCATATAATTTTATTTAAATAATATTTATTCCTTTATTTTTATTTGGATTATCTTTATTCCATTTGTTTATGGATTTGGCATAAATTGTATTTGCAATTATTTCTTATTTATTTATTTCTTTATCTTATAAAATTCATATCTTTTTATTTATAGATCCAAAATTGGTGATTCCAATTTGTATAATTTTATTTAATATTTGTTTATATTTTTAAATCCTTTTAGGATTACTTTGCTCACAATTTGGTATGGATTTTTGCTAGGAGCTTTATTAGCTTTGGAAATTATTTTCCTTTTATCTTATTAAATTCATAAGTTTTTATCCATGGCTCCAAATTGAATGAAACCAATTTCTATGGTTTTATAATATTTTTGTTTATCATTTTTTATCATTTATAAATGTTTGTTGTTGAATTTTTATATGGATCAAATCCATAGTCTTAGAGAGATCTTGGAAATGATTTATTCCATTAGGGTTTTAGGGTTTTGGTTTAACTTTTCCCAAGTGTTCAAATTTCAAGATTCTTTCCATGCAAGATTGCATTTGAACCTTTGAATATTTGTTTGTTGATTTCTTATTCAAATTTTGTTCAAGTAGGGTTTTGATGTTTCCATTTAGAAGCAAAAAAATTCTTTTCACCCTAAATTTCAACAATTGTTTCTTTTGTTTATTTATTTTTCACATTTCAAAATTTGGAGAATTTTGGGATGACAACCCTCCTTCACCTCTGTTATATCAACACAAGAAACTTTCATGAAGGGAGGGGGATGAAAAACACAACATAGCCGCCACAAAAAACACCAGAAGAGAGGAGATCAGATCCAAAGAAGGAGAAGAAAATTGTCTCATTCTTCTATGATCTCTATCCTCTCAGCCATCCATTCCATCATCATCCCCACCTATACTAAGAGAGAGAGATATTGGCACTTATAAGATTAGGGTTTGATACTTTGATATACCTTGGTTTGTATTTGATTTGATCCTCAAACAAAATTGTGGCTTGATACGGTAAAGTGGAGATGATTTCTATTTGCAATATCATTATTCCTTTGATCTATCTCCCTCACATGTCTGAGTAAATCCCCATAGGCATGGGAGATGGAGGGAATTGTTAAGATGTGATGTGCCTCCTTTATTTCCATCCATTTGTGATTGTTGTCGCTATTATTATATTATGAGAATGAATATCTATGTTTGGCTAATGCTTGTTGTCCAATTTAAGGGCCCACATAACATGATCCAAAGATCTCATAGATATGAACTTGTTTACTAGTGAATCGGCGACCCCCGAGTGACATGGCTGATATCAATGATGATCTAGTACTACTCGAGTATAAACAAGGAACCATCATGATTAAAGCCTTGATCTGTTCAAAAGACCTTAATTAATATACTAACCATTACTGTGGTAATAGGCAGATGGATCAATGGGACTAGGAAGAATTTTCCAAGAGGACTCCTAGTCGGTATATGGGTTTCTTGTCTACTCACATATGAATAAAAGTATCACAATTACTTATTCCATTTTATCCACCTAGCACATTCACTACTACCATGTCCAACTTCTCATCTGTAGGAACATAGAACACTTTCCCTGCTCTTACTTTTATGTTATTTACCTCTTGCATTTTACTTTATTCAAGTTTCCGCTATTATTCACTCATCCCTTTCACCTTCAACACTTGCAGTCAATTCACTCAAGACAACATGACACCTTGAGTGCGACATTAACGCCGCATAAAGACACTTACCAAGGCTCCTTATTGGGATCGATATAAAAACTGGAATTACTACTTTCATGAAAACATGCTCTGACGAACATGTGCACTTGTAGGACATCAACGACTCCAACGAGGAGGAAGAGGAGGAAGTAGAGGATGAGCTGGGACCTCCCTCGGCGATTCAAAAGACGCACAACCAGAAGCGTCGTGAATCAGAGGCCAGCCGCAGCCTTGAGGAATACAACAACAAGTTGGAAATCATCAAAGGGGAAACCTCGAAAGCGAGATCTAACCACATCCAAGCCCATTGCTGATACGAAATCTCCCCCAAAGCAAGGGCGGCAGGCGAGCCTGGTTGAGGTGGGACTGTCTCGGTCAATCAGGCGGGAGCTGGAGAAACCATCTCACATCAGCACCGGGCTACGGATAATACCGGTTGCCAAGTAAGTTTTCTTATTTTGCAAGTACTTAATCTGTTTCATGAGCTACGGAATTTACGAGTCTCTAATTGGTGTATGCTTTTAGGGGTGGCCCGAAGAAAATGAAGCAAGCGACCGTCACGAAGGTCCCCACTAGTCGCACCAAAGACGGGGGCGACGACTCCAATAAAGGGAAGGGAGAGGAGACCGACACGCCCATTGATGGCACAAATAAGAAGAGCAACACAACCGTAGAGGATGTGGGGTCACAAAGAATAGCAGGGTCGTTAGTCCTTCCAAGGGAAAGATGTTGGAAGAAAGGATGAGCCTGCAAAGGACCCGGAAGAAGAGATTCCCCCGCCAACGATCAGTTCTCCGATGGCGACCGCTGCCATGTTTCCGTGGTTCTTCACGAAGGTGTCGACTGCAGGCAGTGCAACGCAGTCGCCAGCCATAGAGGAGGTAATTGACGGGAACGTTGAATTGATGGCGCAACGGCCCAGTGGTATGGCATTTCCTCTGCCATCCATGGAGTCAATAGAGATGCATCAGCTGCTCAACCAGGCCCTCCAGGTATGTATAGTCCCCAAGGGTCTAGTTGCTAAATTTTAGCAGATAGAGTCTCTAAATTGTAGTATTCCCAGTCCCCGAAGGTCGTGTCACTAGGTAGTACCGAGTCGAGTCTTGAAAACTTGATTCCTCTAGTCCGCGAGGTAGCTAGGTAGTAGCGAGTCGAGTCTCTGTTGCTAATGTCCTTGTTTGTACTGCAGCACGAGTTGGCTTATCGGTGAGCCTAAATGGAGCGAATGGAGTGGGACTTGAAGGTGTCCCAGTAGGCGAATCGCCAGCTCCAAACTACCACATGTGAGTTGTTTACTTGGGATGCTTTGATCTAGTGTTATGGCCATTCTTTGACTATGATATTTGTTGTGCACATAACCATGCATCCATGCTGGCAAAGTCCCATGAGGGTTAGGTGCCCATGGACGACCTTGAAGCTACGGATTTCTCGGTGACCGCTGCAGAAGAGAAGGCCAAAGCCCTGGTGGCAGAGCTTCAATCAACGAAGGCTGCAGTGGCAGAGTCGAAGAAGAAGGCAAAAACCGTGGTGTCTGTGGTGGAGGAGGATCGCAAGGCCTCTGAATCCATGATAACAGGGTTGTAAAAAATGTACTCTGCCTTGGAGAAATTCATCATCGGTAACTGCCACAAGCTCCTTGGTAAGTTCCCTGACAATTTTTGTTAAGGACGGAGTCCCCGAGCGGGTCGAGTCCCCGAGCGGGTCGATTCCCCGAGCGGGTGAGTCCCTGAGTGAGGGATTCCATGAGCAAGTTTGCGATCTGAAGTCGTTGCTCTGACTCCTTGCAGATTTTATAGGCAGCGGGATCCAGTGGTGTAAGGGTTCGGCACCGAGAAATTTATCACATCGGTGCTGAATGCGGCCATGGCGTCGGTGATGTGTGTACACGTGATACATCGTAAACGTATCTATATTTTTTTATGCTCCATTCTTGTTTTGTACCAACTATCTTATGTTTTGTCTACACTTTGCGGCATTTTAATACATTTGCTGGAACTAACCTATTAACAAGATGCCATAGTGCCAGTTCTTGTTTTCTGCTATTTTTGGTTTCAGAAAAGATAGTAAAGAAATATTCTCGGAATTGGATGAAACAAAATCCGAACTTCCTATTTTTTCAGACACTACACGTAGTCCGAAGGAGGAACGAAGAAGCGCCACGAGGCAGCTGCACCAAGGGGCCACGCGGGTCCACCCTAGGCCGCTGATACGTCGTAAACGTATCTATAATTTTTGATGTTCCATGCTTGTTTAGTATCCACTTTGCTATGCTTTGTCTACACTTTGAGGTATTTTTATACATTTTCTAACCTATTAACAGGATGCCGCAGTGTTAGTTGCATATTTTCTGCTGTTTTTGGTTTCAGAAAAGCTAGTAAGGAAATATTCTCGGAATTGGACGGGACAAAATCCAAAGTCAATATTTCACCGAGGAGAACACGGAGTCCAGAGGAGAGACGGAGGGGAGCCACATGGTGGCCGCACCCTCCCCACGCGCGGGCCCACCCTAGGCCATGCCTGGGCAGGGTGTGGGCCCCCTGGACACCCTCCGGCCTCGCCTCTTCTCCTATATAATCCACCGATGCCAAAACCCTAAGTACCCGATCAGATCTCCATGAAACAGTTTGTAGCCGCCGCCACCGTCGTCCCTAGATCGAGGGCAGATCTGAAGCTCTTCCCGGCACCCTGCCGGAGGGGAGAGATCATCCCAGAGGCCTTCTTCATCACCATGCCAGCCTCCGGTATGATGCATGAGTAGTTCCACCTTGGACTATGGGTCCATATAGTATCTAGATGGTTGTTTCTCCTCCTTTGTGCTATCATGTTTAGATCTTGTGAGCTTCGTTCATGATCAAGATCATCTATTTGTAATCATGCATGTTGTGTTTGCGGGGATCCGATGGATATTGAGATACTATGTCAGATTGATTATTGATTTTATTATGTCTGATGATTATTGATTCTAGCATGTCTGTGTTGTTTGTGATCTTGCATGCTCTCTGTTTCTAGTAGCTATCTTGGCCAAGTAGATGCTAGTGACTCCAAGAGGGAGTATTTCTGCTCGATAGTGGGTTCATGCCTCTATTGAATCTGGGGAAGTGACAAAAATCTCTAAGGTTATAGATGTGCTGTTTCTACTAGGGATAAAACAACAATCTTTTGTTCATGGAACAATAGTATTTTACTTTATACACATTGCTTAATGCAGTTATCCGTTGCTTGCAACTTAATACTGGACGGGGTTCGGATGATAACCTAAAGGTGGATTACTAGTCATAGATGCCGTTGGATGGCGGTCTATGTATATTGTTGTAATGCCCAATCAAATCTCATAGGATCATGAATGTCTAGTATTGCATTGTTATGCCTTGCTCAGTCCTGTCAATTGCCCCGCTGTAATTTTCTTACCTAGCATGTTATGTTATCTATCTTAAGGCGAACACCTCTAGTGAATTGTGGAACTCGGTCCAATCTTTACCATTATTACATCATCTACTGTTACTGTTTACTTTCTACAAGCAACCATTACCTTACACACCATACATTTAATCCTTTGTTTTCAGCAAACCAGTGAGATTGACAACCTCACTGTAAGTTGGGGCAAAGTCTTGACTTTGTGTGATTCCAAGTTGCTAGCAACACCTTGGAGTTGTTTCCTTGCTCCTGCTGGTTTGGTAGCCTTGGTTCCATAACTAAGGGAAAATTTGTCGTTGTGCTCATCATACCTTCCTCTTGGGGTCTCCCAATGAAGCTCTACTATTGAGCCGCGTCAAGATTTTTTCTAGCGCTGTTGCTGGGGAGTTAAGGACAACTTCACAAGGGGAGTCTTTCACAACCATTCTCTTTACTTTGTTTTTGTTTTACTTAGTTCCTTTTACTTTTTTTGCTTGCTTCTTTTTACCAAAAATTACAAAAAAAAATGAGTTTTATTTGGTTTGCTTTTTCTTATCAAGAACACAAAAAAAATAGTTTCTACTCTAGTTGTTGCTGTTGTTGGCTTGCTCCACCCTTGCAAAAATGAATTCTGCTGAGAACACTAAGTTGTGTGACTTCACTAGCACAAACAACAATGATTTCCTGAGTACACCTATTGCTCCACCTGCTCCTGATGCTACTTTTTATGAAATTAAGCCTGCTTTGTTGAATCGTGTGATGAAAGAGCAATTTTCTGGTGCTAGTTCTCATGATGTTGCTGCCCACCTTAATAACTTTGTTGAACTTCATGAGATGCAAAAATATAAGGATGTAGATGTAGATATTATTAAGCTCAAATTGTTTCCTTTCTCCTTGAGAGGAAAACCTAAAGAATGGTTGCTATCCTTGCCTAGAAATAGTATTGATTCTTGGATTAAATGCAAATATGCTTTTATTGGAAAATACTATCCTCCTGCTAAGATTATATCTATGAGAAGTGAAATAATGAAATTTAAACAACTTGATAATGAGAATGTTGCTCAAGCTTGGGAAAGAATGAAATCTTTGGTAAAGAATTGTCCCACTCATAGACTGACTGCTTGGATGATTATCCAGACTTTTTATGCAGGGTTAATGTAGGGGTCCCAACCTTAGATAAGGTTGATCCCTCCTGTGTTTGCAATGCTAGTCCCTGGATCAATAGCTAGCATCCACAGTTAAGATGTAATATCAAGAAACAAAGGTCATAATATAACTTTATAACCAGGAATAACATAATTTTATTACATCACACATAGCTCATATGGCTATTACATTACATTGCAGCGGAATAAATATAGTCATGGGTCCTTCATCTTCAAAGTGCCACAGGCAGATGTTGGTTGTAGACTTTGTAATCCTAAACAATCAATCTTCACTAAAACAATCAAACCTGCAACATACAAGTTACAGCCACGAAGGGTCAATACATTTGAATTGTATTGGCAAGTGATACTATATTTGTATAGTGGAGTCTATCATCTATATGCATTTGGCTAAGTGGAGTTGACGCTTGCATTGCTCAAAATAGATTTTTCCTTAACTTTTGAAAATACTAAGTTTTTGCTTGACAAAATCATTTTTCTCAATCAAAGATTTCAAGATCCTTGTACCAAGCCATCTCTCCATCAATGATTGAAGAATTCAAACAACCCTTGTTCAAACCACAAGATTTTAATTTAGAAATTTGAATGATGAGATTCTTGATTGCTTCCATGTCTTGATGCTCAAATTGTCCTTTTCCAGGGACATGGCTAAGTACTTAGATTTTACACTCTGCAGAGGTGGTGCACTTTACCCACAAGACTTGGTTTCCCAAGACAAAATCTTTCAGAAGCTTTCCCTTAGACCAATATGGACGCGTTCCATCCTATCAAACACTACCACCCACTGTCCATATGGCTAAGTTCTTGCAACCTATATGATCATGGCAGAGCCCATATTGCCAAGTGGTTGCACTTGAAGCTTCTCAACATTTGACATCTCAAATCTCTTTGTTTCCTGGGTGGCATTCCACAAGTGAGATACACAATCCAAGCCTATGGCATTGTGAACCACTCAACCATTCTCCACCAAGCAAGCCCATTCCACCCAGGTGATTCATTAACTTAGTTGTTTTATTAAACAAAACTTAAGTCCTCAGACTTAGAATATTTTTCCATAGTGTGAATATATATTCCACCCATGTTTTCTATTAGCTAGGCTAAGCTTGGTAGTAGTAGGAATCTCTTACTTAGGAAAATCCTACTAAGGATTCATCTATTAGGTTTTCCTATAGCAAGATCTATACTTAGCAAAATCCATGCAAGTTTTACTTAGCAAAATTACTAATGCATAATAAAAGTATTGGGATAGAAAGTATGAAGCATCACTTGCCTTTTTGGTAGAGTATAGGTTCACTTCTTGATCTTTGCAACAATCACACTCTTCAAGTCACTACAAATCAATCAAGCAAGGATCAAACTCAATCTACCAATCAAGCAAAACAACACACATAAATAACAAAGTCAAAGAAATGCATGCAAGCATGCCAAGCTTTGTTTTGTTTGAAAAGTGGTTCCTATTGGGTCATAGCCATTTAGGTACATCTAATGGTCATTTTCTAAAGTGGCCAAGTCATTTGCAAAAAGGTTTCACTTTAAAACCATTTTCAAAACAAAGTGTTATTTTATGTGGTGTAGAAATATTTTTATTAAGGCATTAGCCTATAGGGTTCACCAAATGAGTTGCTATTGCAAAACTTGGTGTTTTGGGTCAGTAGGGTTGGTCTAAACCATTTTTCTCCAAAGTTCTTTACACATAATCATTTCCATAAACAATCCATTATTTTTATTTGGCTAGAAATTGGCTAAGTCAAATAATTCAACCTAAATTTCACCAAAATCATTTTTAACACCAAAGGTTGGTTCCTAAGGTCAGTAAGGTCACAACAAACCAATTGGCAAAGGTTTTAATTCAAAAATCATTTTTAAACAATTTTTATACCCTAAACAAGTGCACAAATGTTTCTGCAAATTCAAACAAGCTAACAGATACTATTTGCCAAACTAAGGGTATGGTTGGCTAGGTCTTGTTCTCCTGAATCCATTGATATAAAATTTGTAAAATTTGGACGTGTGGATCAAAAGTTATAGGGTTTTCAAATTGCTACTCAAATCTGGTTTCAAATTACGCGTCGAGCCGTGATTGGCCGATACCGATTCGTCTGGATCGCGTGCTGCAGCGCGTTGGATTAAGTCATATCGTGTGGCCCTGATCGCGTACCCTTTCGCGTTTAAGTGAATCTTTCGTGTCGCTTAGATCATCATCCAACGGCTAATATTGCATTGACCATACTATGGCGACGTAAGGTCGACGGCGAGCGGCGGAGCGGTCGGTCGACGACGGAGGCGACGCTACAGGGGGTGGGGGAGAAAGAGGGGTTGCTCACCGGGCTCAGGGGGTCACGGCGAAGCTCAACGTGCGGTTGTCGAGGCAAGGGGCGCTCGGGGTCAGGTGGAATCTCTCGCCGGAGTTCGTGGCGACGTCGGGTGCGTCAGGTGGTCATCGTGGGCGGTGCTACGGATCACCCCAAGGCATAACAAGGACGTTGTTAGATGCGCAGGACCAAGGCAAGGTTGTGTGCGTGAACGAGAAAAAGAGGGGCGACCGGAATCTACCTGTGGGGCTCGCCGGAGTTGAAGACAGTCGCGGTGCTGCAGGTCGTCGTCGAAGGCGAGGTTTCAGGGCACCCGCGGTTGAATGGTAGGCACTGACAGAAGCGCCAGGGAGTGGAGAAGCTGCTAGGGTGCTCGGGGAGGCAAGGCAGTGGCTGGGCTCGCCGGAATTGAGGAGGGAGCTCGTCGGTGACGGCGGTGGTGCAGAGAAAATTGGCGACAGCCTAGGGGCAGAGAGGAAGAGTGGTCTGGGGGAAAATGTCGAGGAGGGAGAGGCGATTTATCCTGCGTGGTCGTGGGGCTGATTCAACGCGTGTTTAAGGCGTATTACGCCGGAGTTAATCCGTCTGCAACGGCCACGCGAGGGGTGGGCGTGGTCTGCGGGTGGGGAAGAAGAACAGGGGAGTGGGGGTCTACCTGTCAGCGATAGAAAAGGAAAGGGGGTTGGTTCCACCAGTCATACTCTGTGTGGGTTAATTAATTGGTGCGAATCGTTTTTCTGAGGGAAAAGAGAGGTGGGCTGGAGTTGGGCCTGTTGGGCTGGCCGGCTGGGCTGGTTACTGTGCACTATTTTTTTTCTGTCTGCTTTCTTTTTCCTTTTCTAATTCTTTTTCTATTTTGAATTTCAAACAATTAATCAATCACTCAAACCATTCAAACAATTCAAACAATCACTCAACTTTGTACTTTGAATTTGGTTCTGTTTATCAACATAATCCAAATCTCAAAATAAATTAATATTTTTATTTATTTTTAGGGTCTATTTAATAATTAAATAAAATAGCCCTTTAGTTATTTTAATAAAATAGGGTTTGATTTAATTAATAAAATCTCCATTTGAATTCCAAATGTTTTCAAATCCAAATCAGTAGGTTTTATTTGTTAATAAAGAATATTTTGAAAACTTGTTTAAAATAATATAATCCTTTTTACTTTAGGGTCCATTTATAATTAAACAAAAATGGGCCTTAGTTATTAAATCAAATAGAGTTTGATTTTATTAATAAAATCTTTATTTGAAACCTAAATATTTTCAAAACCAAATTAGTAGGTTTAATTTGGAAATATTAAATACTTGGAAACTTGTTTTAAAACAAAATAACATTTTATTTTAGAGTCCATTATTAATTAAATATAATAGACTTTCATTATTAAATCTAGGGTTTGTTTTATTGAGAATGTTTATTTTAAAATCTAAAGTAAAGCCAAAACACTTTAGTAGGTTTTATTTGTGAATAACAAACATTTGGGAAAACTTATTTTAAATAATTTAATAAGTTTTGATGTTTCAATTAAATTGGTAAGACCTTTTATTTTAAAAGAGTTTGGATATTAATTCCCTTATTATTTTATTTAAGAAATCCTTTATTATTTTTAATTAAACCTTTGCTATTTTATTTAAAATAAAATGTTTTAATTCAAAAGCTTGGCCAAGTTTTATTTTGGGTTTTATAAAATAATCCTTATTTATAAATCCATCTTTTCTTTTGAATGTCAAATCCTTTTATTAAAAGATCTAAAATAGTATTTCCAAAATATTTTATTTTCCTTTGTTAATTGTTTTATGTTTTTAAATCCTTTTGGGATTTTATTTGATTCAAATGGGTTTGAAGTTCCAATTGAGTTCAAAAAGTTTCTTCTGGCTCTGAAAATCAAACAAAGTTTTATTTTATTCATTTATTTTCACATTACAAGATTTGGAAAATCTTGGGATGTGACAGTTAAATTTCTCTTCAAGAAATCTATTGGATTCAGCTGTTGGAGATACCTTTATGACCATTACTTTGGGTGCTGCAACAAAGCTCCTTGATAATATGATGGTCAACTATTCTGAATGGCACACTGAGAGAGTTCCACGTGGTAAGAAGGTCAATTCTGTTGAAGAAACCTCCTCTTTGAGTGATAAAATTTATGTTATTATGGCTATGCTTGTTAATGTAAAAGCTCATATTGATCCAAATAATGTTCCTTTAGCTTCTTTGGTTGCTCAAGAAGAGCAAGTTGATGTGAACTTCATTAGAAACAACAATTTCAACAACAATGCCTATAGGAATAAGTTTGGTAATAACAATTATAGGCCTTATCCTCCCTATAATGGTAATACTTATGGAAATTCCTACAACAACAATAGAAGTGCTCCCTCTGAACTTGAAGTCATGCTTAAAGACTTTATTATTAAACAAACTACTTTCAACAAGACTGTGGAGGAAAAGCTTTTGAATGTTGATAAAAATATTTCATATTTGTCTGAAGCACAATCCTCTTTGATTAATAAAAAGGTCGCTAAACCTGAAACCTTGGAAAGTACCTTTGCTTCCATTCATGCCATACAAGTTACTATTGATGAAAATGTTAGACTGTTAGCTAAATTGCGTGCTAAGTGGGAAAGAGAAGAAGAAATTGCTAGAAACAATAGTGTTTGTACTATTACCACCACCAATATTGATGCTAGTAAACCACAAGAAGTCCCCATTCCTCCTACAACAATGACTAAACCCAATCTACCTGTAATTCTAAGTTTGATTTTGATCTTGATGGTTGCAATATTTCTAAAGTGATTATGTTCCTACAAAAGCTTGCTAGAAGTCCTAATGCTAGTGCTATGAATATGGCTTTTACAAAACACATCACAGATTCTCTCCTTAAAATTAAGGAAGAAAAATTGAAACACAAAGCTTCTATTCCTAGGAAAGTAGATGGTAACCTATCATTAATATGCAAGTGAATGACTTTGATCTCAAAGCTTCATGTGAGCTTGGTTCTAGTGTCTCTATTATGCCTAGAAAGATTTATGAAATGCTTGATTTACCACCTTTGGAAGATTGCTATTTAGATGTCCCACTTGATGATAATGCTAAGAAGAAAATCATGGGGAGTGTTAATGATGGTCTTATTATGGTTAACAATGCCTATGCCCTTGTTGATTTCTATGTTTTGGATGTTGAATGCAATGCTTCTTGTCCTATTACTTTGGGAAGACCTTTTCTTATAACTGTTGGTGCCATCATTGATATGAAAGAAGGCATCATTAAATATCAATTCCCATTCAAGAAAGGTATTGAACACTTCCATATGAGGAGAGAGAAGTTACCTTTTGCTCCTCCTTTTAAAGCAAAATTTGATGTTAATGCTTCTTCATTTGAAAATACTTGATTCTTGCTTCTTGTGCCTAACTTAAAGCGTTAAAGAAAATTACTTCTTGGGAGATAACCAAATAGTTTCCTTGAGTCTTGGAAGTTATTACTTCTGTAATAACCTCTCCTTATCCTTTTTATTTGATTTTTGTGCCAAGAATAACCTCTAATGAGAGGGAAGTAAGATTTGGGGAAGTTGTTGTCCCGAAACAGATTTTTGTGCTTCACTGTACAAATTCATGAAAAATATCTGTATGTGGGATTGAGATTTAATTTTATTAATAAATCCCCCGGGTTGTTAGCTAACTTTCATTAGTACAACACTTTTTGATTTGAGCAACAGAAGGTCTTCAAAAAAATCGATTTTTACCTGCTGGTCTGTTTTGACAGATTTCTGCCATTATTTGCATTTGCCTCTTTATTGATTTCTTTTTGAGTTTTCTTTGGGAAATTGAGCTTTTTGAATGAATTACTACAGTAGCTTGTGGTTTTAATGAAAGTTTTGATGTTTTGAAACTAAACCCAAAGGTTTATTACTTTTTAATACACTAATGGTGCTAATGAAGATTTGCTCAAGCTTGGGGTGCCACCCCGTGTCACCCCAAGAAATATTCAAGAGGTGCAAGTGTTAAAGCTTGGGGATGGCCAAGGCATCCCCTTCTTCATCAATAAAAATCCCAGGTCTCTTTCTAGACACTTCGTTTTATTGTTTCATGCACTGTTGTGTTGTTCTTGGAGCGTCTTAGTTTTCGTTTTTGGTTTTATTTTGCTTAGTTTGCTTGAATAAAGTAGTTGAACCCCCGCTTTCGATGTGTTGTTTCAAATAAGTTGATTGGTGTTGGAGAAGAGTAGAAAGTTGCTTATAGTGGTACAAGAGAGATCTTGCTTGGACTGTGGCTTAGACTTTATCATGTCATGCTAGATGTTGTTTTGACCTTATGCTTAGTGATTATTGATGTAGCATGACTTGTTCCAAACAATTGGGATCGCTTAATGTGCCTTTAAAGAATCATGCGTTGTTTTAGCATACAAAAGCATAATATTGTGGTATTCTCCTTTGATGCTTTGTTTGGGTTGACTTGGCACATGCTCACACCATGTTATGACTATGAACCAGTCACCTTAGCCTCTATGATCATTTAGTTTTTGACTTGTGATACCACTTTATGCTACAGTTGATAATGTTTTGTCGCTCTGCATGATTATGGCCATTATTTCTCTCTTAGTTGGTTGCTCCCAGTATTTTGCTAGACTCCACTTGTATTGAGTAAGCTCTACGCATGCATCCAACTCCCAAGAAACCAATTTATTCCAAAGTGTCCACTATAAATTCCTATGCATGGTGTGTTACACCATTCCAAGTATATTCTTGTTTTATCTATCTTCCAAATTAAACTTGTTTTGTGAAAATTAGTGATTAAAGATCTCACAAACTTGATGGCACACCTTATTTTTATTGCCCCTAATAAACTTGAACCATTGTGTCATCTATGTTGTATATGCTTGCACTTATAAGTTGGGAATTAGCAGAACTGTGTTGTCATGGGGTACACTTTCAACACCTATAAATATCTACCCAGTTGATATCATGCTCTTTTCTTTATGGATGTTGGCGGTGTGAAATAAAAGGGGAGCTTGTAAGTCCATGGAGTTATGTATATGTGTTAGAGAAATGCTTGGGGCGCTAGCCTAAGCCATGCCTAATCATGGTGAAAACTTGCAGCATCACCATAGTGAGCAATCTATGAAGCATTCTTCTTATAAAAAAGAGAGACATAGAAAAAGAGGAAAAGGAAAAAAGAGGAAAGAAGAGAAAAAAGCACCATTTTCCCATGGTAAGTAAGAAGATTGCTGAGATGTTCATTGTCTGTTGCCTTGTCATTTTGATATGGGATAGCTCCTGTGTCATGGGGCAAGGGGTTGTAGGGTTTCGTAGCATGGAAAACAAAAAATTTCTACCGCATACAAACAAACAAGCCAAGATCTATCTACTAGATTCTAGCAACGAGTCGATGGAATAACTCACCCTCGAAGATTCCAAAGTGTTTAACGAGAGCGGATTCTCGTGGGTGATGTAGTCGTACTCTTCCCGATCTCAAGATCGCGTAGACGATCCTTCCGGCGCTGCGTTCCGGCAGCGCTCCCGCAGTCGGTCACACGTTCGGTACTCGAAGAAGACCTTCCTCTCCCTTGTTCCAGTAGGCAGCGGAGGTTGTAGCACTCTCCTCGCGATTCCGGCAGCACAACGGCGTGGTACCGGAAGTAGAGGGGAGATCTCGCAGGGCTTCGCCTTAAGCCGGAGCGAGTATGGTGGACTATGAGAGAGAGAGATCCTCGGCGATCTAGGGTTTAGACACACCAAGGAGGAGCTAGGCCGGCGGCTAGGGTTTAGCTAGGCGGTGGCGGCGGCTTGCCCTAGGCGGCGGCGACGGCAGCAGGAGGTGGCGGCGCCGGGGCTAGGGTTTGCGGGTGGAGGTGTTGTGTCCTTGGAGGGGCAGCCCTGCCCCTCCTTATATAGGTGGAGGGGCGCGCCAGGGGAGGGGAGTCCCTCCCCAACTCGGTTTCCCAAGTGGGCCGGCGGTGGAGGGGAGGAACTCCTCCCCAAGTAGGTTTCCTACTTCCCCTCCACCTTCCAAAATAGCCGTTTGACTTTTCAAATTGGCGTTTGACTTTTCAAACTAGGATTTGATTAAACCCTTTAATTTGTTAAGTGATGACACCTAGTACATGATGCAATCATTCCAACTTGATATGACACATTCATGTACCCTTCCCCTCCGGAGTGCCAGACATTCCGGAACCTTCTAGAACATTCCCGATGAAAACACCGGAACCATTCTCCAACTCCGAAACAGGACTTTCCTTATATGAATCTTATTCTCCGGACCATTCCGGATCTCCTCGTGATATCCCGGATCCCATCCGAGACTCCGAACAACATTCGGTCTCTTACTCATCATTCCATAACTACTCAAACAACGTCGAATCCTTAAGTGTGTCTCCCTACGGTTCGTGAATTATGCGGACATGATCGAGACACTTCTCCGAACAATAACCAATAGAGGAATCTGGAAATTCATATGGCTCCCACATATTTCTACAATTACTTTGCGATCGAATGAACCACTTACATACGATACCAATTTCCCTTTGTCTCACGATAGTTTACTTATCCGAGGTTATGATCGTCGGTATCTCTGCATACCTAGTTCAACCTCGTTACTGATAAGTACTCTTTTCTCGTTCCCGTGATATGTGATCCCTTGTGAGCCAGTCACATGCTTGCAAGCTAATTGGATGACATTTCACCGAGAGGGCCCAGAGTATATCTATCCGTCATATGGATGGACAAATCCCACTCTTGATCCATGTGTCTCAACCAATACTTTTCGAACACTCAATGCCACCTTTATAGCCACCCAGTTACGGTGTGGTGTTTGATGTCATCAAAGCATCCTTCCGGTGAAGGTGATATGCATGATCTCATGGTCGAAGGAATTAGGTTACTATGTATCAGAAAGCATATAGTAATTGAACTATTAAAATGACTTGATCTTTATGCTACGCTTATCTATAGGAGTATTCCACCATATCATTCTCCTAACGATATGATCTTGTTGTTAATAACATCTCAATGTTCATGACAGGGAAACCACAATCATTTATTAACCAACAAGCTAGTATTATAAAGAGGCTTTACTAGGGACTCTATTTTAGTTTACAAATCACACAAGTATTAATGTTTCCTTGTTAATACTATTATAGCATGAATGTAAACATTTATCATAAACACAAAGATATAATAATAACCACATTTATTATTGCCTCTAGGGCATATCTCGAACAGTCTCCCACTTGCACTAGAGTCATCTAATCTAGATTACATGGTAATATACCGAACACCCATGGCAGTTTGGTGCTGGTCATGTTTTGCCCTCGGGAGAGGTTTAGTCAACGGATCCGCCACATTCAGATATGTGTGTACTTTGCAAATCTTTATGTCCCCATCTTGGACATGTTCTCGAATAGCGTGAAAACGTAGCTTGATGTGCTTCAGCTTCTTGTGTGACCTTGGTTCTTGCGCATTGGCTATGGCGCCCATGTTATCACAGTAGATAGACATTGGGTCCAGCGCACTAGGAACCACACCCAGCTCTGTAATGAATTCTTTCATCCATATCGCTTCTTGTGAAGCCTCCGAAGCAGCAATGTATTCCGATTCAGTTGAAGATCTCGCCACAACGCTTTGCTTTGCACTCCTCCAGCTAACTGCTGCACCATTCAAAGTAAATACGTATCCAGATTGTGATTTAGAGTCATCCAGATCGGTGTTCCAAATAGCATCGGTGTAACCATTAACAACGAGCTGTTCATCACCTCCATAAGAAAGAACCATATCCTTAGTTCTTCTCAAGTACTTAAGGATGTTTTTGACCGCTGTCCAATGTTCCACTCCTGGATCACTTTGATATCTGCTAGTCAAACTAACAGCATATGCAATGTCGGGTCTAGTACATAGCATGGCATACATTAGAAATCCTATGGCTGAGGCATAGGGAGTTTTACTCATCCTTTCTCTATCTTCTGCCGTTGTCGGACTTTGAGTTTTACTCAAGGTCGTATTGGGCAACATGGGCAAGAACCCTTTCTTGCTATCTTCCATTCCAAACCTCTTTAGAACTTTGTCCAAATATGAACTTTGTGACAATGATATTAGGCGTCTCGATCTATCTCTATAAATATTTATGCCTAATATGTAGGCTGCTTCACCAAGATCCTTCATTGAAAAACTATTATTCAAATATTCCTTGACACTATTAAGAAGGTCTACATCATTCCCAATCAACAATATGTCATCTATATATAGTATTAAGAATGCTACAGAGCTCCCACTCACTTTCTTGTAAATACAAGCTTCTCCATAAGTTTGTATAAAACCAAAACTTTTGATTACCTTATCAAAACGTTGATTCCAACTTCGGGATGCTTGCTTCAATCCATAGATGGACCGTTGAAGTTTGCATACCTTGTTAGCATCTTTAGGATCGACAAAACCTTTGGGTTGCATTATATACAACTCTTCATCAATGTCTCCATTGAGGAATGTTGTTTTGACATCCATCTGCCATATCTCATAATCATAATATGCAGCGATTGCTAACATAATCCTCACAGACTTTAGCTTAGCTACCGGTGAGAAAGTCTCATCGTAGTCAACTCCTTGAATTTGTCGAAACCCTTTTGTGACAAGTCGAGCTTTATAGACAGTAACATTACCATCAGCATTTGTTTTCTTCTTGAAAATCCATTTGTTCTCGACAGCCTTCCGGCCATCCGGTAAGTCCACCAAAGTCCATACTTGGTTTTCGTACATGGATCCAATCTCGGATTTCATGGCTTCTTGCCATTTATTGGAATCTGGGCTCATCATCGCTTACTCATATGTCGCAGGGTCATCGGTGTTGTCCACCAACATGACACTCATAACGGGATCATACCAATCAGGAGTGGTACGAGTTCTCGTTGACCTGCGAGGCTCTGTAGCAACTACAACTGAAGTTTCATGATCATCATCATTAGCTTCCTCTCTTATTGGTGCAGGCACCACAGGAACTTCTTCCGGTGCTGCGCTACTCGCAATTTCGAGAGAAGGTTCGACAACCTTGTCGAGTTCTACTTTCCTTCCAGTCACTTCTTTCGAGAGAAATTCCTTCTCTAGAAAGGATCCATTCTTGGCAACGAAGATTTTTCCCTCGGATCTACGATAGAAGGTATACCCAATAGTTTCCTTCGGGTATCCTATGAAGACGCATTTTTCCGCTTTGGGTTCAAGCTTGTCCGGCTGTAACTTCTTTACATAGGCTTCGCAACCCCAAACTTTAAGGAACGACAATTTAGGTTTCTTCCCAAACCATAATTCATACGGTGTCGTTTCAACGGATTTAGATGGTGCCCTATTTAAAGTGAATGCGGTTGTTTCTAATGCATAACCCCAAAATGATAGCGGTAAATCTGTAAGTGACATCATAGAACGAACCATATCTAAGAGAGTTCGATTACGACGTTCGGACACACCATTACGCTGTGGTGTTCCCGGCAGTGTCAATTGTGAAAGTATTCCGCATTTCTTCAAATGCTCGCCAAACTCGTAACTTAGATATTCACCTCCACGATCAGAACGTAGAAATTTAATCTTCTTGTTACGTTGATTCTCAACCTCACTTTGAAATTCCTTAAACTTATCGAAAGTTTCGGACTTATGTTTCATGAAATAGATATACCCATATCTACTCAAGTCATCCGTGAAGGTAAGAACATAACGATAACCACCGCGCAATGCTACACTCATTGGACCACACACATCGGTATGTATGATTTCCAACAAGTCCGTAGCTCGCTCCATCATACCAGAAAATGGAGTCTTAGTCATTTTTCCCATCAGACATGCTTCGCATCTTTCAAGTGATTCGAAATCAAGTGATTCAAGAAGTCCATCGGAATGGAGTTTCTTCATATGCTTCACTCCAATGTGACCAAGACGACAGTGCCACATATAGGTCGAGTTATCGCTCGATTTCAAACGTTTAGCCTCAATGTTATTAATATGTGTATTTCCACTATCGAGATTCAATAAAAATAGACCATATATCAAAGGTGCATGTGCATAAAACATATTACTCATATAAATCGAACAACCATTATTCTCTGACTTAAACAAGTAACCGTCTCGCAATAAACAAGATCCCGATATAATGTTCATGCTTAACGCAGGCACCAAATAACAATTATTTAAGTATAAAACTAATCCCGATGGTAGATGAAGGGGTAGCGTGCCGACCGCGATCACATCAACCTTTGATCCGTTTCCCACGCGCATCGTCACCTCGTTCTTCGCTAGCTTCCGTTTATTCTGCAGTACCTGTTTCGAGTTACAAATATGAGCAACCGAACCAGTATCAAATACCCAGGCACTACTACGAGTACTAGTGAGATACACATCAATAACATGTATATCGGATATACCTTTCTTCTTGATGTTGCCGTTCTTCAAATCCGCCAAGTACTTTGGGCAATTCCGCTTCCAGTGACCTTCTCCTTTGCAGTAAAAGCACTCAGTATCAGGCTTAGGTCCAGCCTTGGTCTTCTTCGTCGGTGCGGTAACTTTCTTACCACCCTTCTTGAAGTGTCCCTTTTGCTTAGACTTGCCTTTCTTGAATTTGGTGGTCTTATTGACCATCAACACTTGGTGCTCTTTCTTGATCTCCACTTCTGCAGATTTTAGCATGGCAAAGAGTTCTGGCAACTGCTTGTTCATGTTTTGCATATTGTAGTTCATCACAAATTTCTTGTAACTTGGTGGTAGTGATTGGAGGACACGATAAATCCCCAAAGCATTAGGAATCACTATACCCAAGCTTTGAAGTTTGTTTGCGTGCCCAGACATCTTAAGCACATGCTCACTAACGGAGCTATCCTCTTCCATCTTGCAGTTAAAGAACTTTTTAGAAGCCTCATAGCTCTCAATTGCCGCGTGAGTCTCAAAGATCAATTTGAGATCACGGACAATATCATGTGGGTCTGAATTCACAAACCTTTTCTGAAGCTCCGATTCTAAACCATACAAGATAGCACACTGAACTGTGGAGTACTGAGTCTTCCGAGAGAGGTAAACATTCTTTACTTCATCGGTAGCAGTAGCTGCAGGTGGGTCACCCAGCGGTGCATCCAGCACATAGGTCAAATTACCAGCTGTGAGGACAGTCCTCAAATTGCGGAACCAATCCTCGAAGTTGCTTCCATTGTTTTTCAACTTTTCTTTCTCTAGGAACGCATTAAAATTGATGGTAGGGGCCGCCATTGATCTACAACATATTTGCAATTGTTTAGACTAAGTTTATGAAAAATTGAGTTCTAATTAATAGTTAAATTAATCTAGGTGAACTCCCACTCAAAACAATATCCCTCACATTTTTTTAGTGATCACATGAACCAAATCTACCACATCAACACCGATCATCACGAGAGTTGATGTAGCTTCAATGGCGAACAATCGACATGTTCATCATATCTACTATATGATTCATGCTTTACCTTTCGGTGATCCGTGTTCCGAGACCATGTCTGTACATGCTAGGCTTGTCAAGATCAAACCTTAGCTTCCGCATGAGCAAATCTGGCTTGCTCATGTTGTATACACTTACGGAATCTAACACACCCGATCATCACGTGGTGCTTCGAAACAACAAGCTTTAGCAACGGTGCTTACTAAGGATGAACACTTTAGAACTTGAAATTCATGTGCATGAGGGACCATATTATAATGCTACTATCGTTAACTAAGCAATACAAGATGCATAAAGGATTAACATCACATGCAATTCATAATATGTGATATGATATGGCCTTTCTTCTTTGTGCTTCCGATCTCCATCTTCAAGCACGAACATGATCTCCATCATCACTGGCATTGCATCAAGGTCCATGACGCTGCTCCATGGTTGTCGTCCACCGGCTTCAACTATTACAACTACATTGGATAAACCCGGGTCTTAACAGAATTTAAAGACAACGATATGGCTCCTGCCGGTTGCCAACTTACAATAAGGAACATTGCATACATCAAATATAATCACAATCATGGCCATATCACATCACAGCACACCCCTGCAAAACAAAGTTAGACGCCTCTACTTTCTTTGCATGTTTTACGTGGTTTGGGGCTTTCAATAAGTGTCGTTCTAACTTATGAACAAGAACCACAACATTGATACTAGTATTGTCAATCACTCGTTGTAAATTGAATCTTAACTATGTTGGGAGAAACAGGCACCTGCAAAGCCACTTATGCAATACAAGTTGCATGTCAAGCGTGGAGCAAGTCTCATGAACGATGTCATGTAAGGTTAGCCCGGGCCTCTTCATCCCACCATCCCGCAAGATGCAAAGTACACAAGAAGCAATCGACAACAAAAGCATCAACGCCCACAATGACCATTGTGTTCTACTCGTGCAACAGATCTACATATAGACACAGCTCTGATACCACTGTAGGGTTTCGTAGCATGGAAAACAAAAAATTTCTACCGCATACAAACAAACAAGCCAAGATCTATCTACTAGATTGTAGCAACGAGTCGATGGAATAACTCACCCTCGAAGATTCCAAAGTGTTTAACGAGAGTGGATTCTCGTGGGTGATGTAGTCGTACTCTTCCCGATCTCAAGATCGCGTAGACGATCCTTCCGGTGCTGCGTTCCGGCAGCGCTCCCGCAGTCGGTCACACGTTCGGTACTCGATGAAGACCTTCCTATCCCTTGTTCCAGCAGGCAGCGGAAGTTGTAGCACTCTCCTCGCGATTCTGGCAGCACAACGGTGTGGTACCGGAAGTAGAGGGGAGATCTCGCAGGGCTTCGCCTTAAGACGGAGCGAGTATGGTGGACTATGAGAGAGAGAGCCTCGGCGATCTAGGGTTTAGACGCACCAAGGAGGAGCTAGGCCGGCGGCTAGGGTTTAGCTAGGCGGCGGCGGCTTGCCCTAGGCGGCGGTGACGGCAGCAGGAGGTGGCGGAGCCGGGGCTAGGGTTTGCGGGTGGAGGTGTTGTGTCCTTGGAGGGGCAGCCCTGCCCCTCCTTATATAGGTGGAGGGGGTGCACCAGGGGAGGGGAGTCCCTCCCCAACTCGGTTTCCCGTGTGGGCCGGTGGTGGAGGGGAGGAACTCCTCCCCAAGTAGGTTTCCTACTTCCCCTCCACCTTCCAAAATAGCCGTTTGACTTTTCAAATTGGCGTTTGACTTTTCAAACTAGGATTTGATTAAACCCTTTATTTTGTTCAGCGATGACACCTAGTACATGATGCAATCATTCCAACTTGATATGACACATTCATGTACCCTTCCCCTCCGGAGTGCCGGACATTCCGGAACCTTCTAGAACATTCCCGATGAAAACACCGGAACCATTCTCCAACCCCGAAACAGGACTTTCCTTATATGAATCTTATTCTCCGGACCATTCCGGATCTCCTCGTGATATCCTGGATCCCATCCGAGACTCCGAACAACATTCGGTCTCTTACTCATCATTCCATAACTACTCAAACAACGTTGAATCCTTAAGTGTGTCTCCCTACGGTTCGTGAATTATGCGGACATGATCGAGACACTTCTCCGAACAATAACCAATAGAGGAATCTGGAAATTCATATGGCTCCCACATATTTCTATGATTACTTTGTGATCGAATGAACCACTTACATACGATACCAATTTCCCTTTGTCTCACGATAGTTTACTTATCCGAGGTTATGATCGTCGGTATCTCTGCATACCTAGTTCAACCTCGTTACTGATAAGTACTCTTTTCTCGTTCCCGTTATATGTGATCCCTTGTGATCCAGTCACATGCTTGCAAGCTAATTGGATGACATTTCACCGAGAGGGCCCAGAGTATATCTATCTGTCATATGGATGGACAAATCCCACTCTTGATCCATGTGTCTCAACCAATACTTTCCGAACACTCGATGCCACCTTTATAGCCACCCAGTTACGGTGTGGTGTTTGATGTCATCAAAGCATCCTTCCGGTGAAGGTGATATGCATGATCTCATGGTCGAAGGAATTAGGTTACTATGTATCAGAAAGCATATAGCAATTGAACTATTAAAATGACTTGATCTTTATGCTACGCTTATCTATAGGAGTATGTCCACCATATCATTCTCCTAACGATATGATCTTGTTGTTAATAACATCTCAATGTTCATGACAGGGAAACCACAATCATTTATTAACCAACAAGCTAGTATTATAAAGAGGCTTTACTAGGGACTCTATTTTAGTTTACAAATCACACAAGTATTAATGTTTCCTTGTTAATACTATTATAGCATGAATGTAAACATTTATCATAAACACAAAGATATAATAATAACCACATTTATTATTGCCTCTAGGGCATATCTCCAACAGGGGTACCCCATTGGCGGTTCTCTATGATACACATATACTTACTATGACAAGAACTTACCCGTAACTAAAGTTGAGTAGCATGAGGAATGGCCCTCGTACTCAAGGGACATGAGATATCCAACTTATACTTTGTCAAGCATATACTCCATATTTTGCTCACTTTAACCTTAATCACTTCAAGATGCTTATGATAGGGGCAATGAGAGCTAAAATCTAACAAGTACCATAATTTTTGGAAGCTCTTTATGAAACTTGAAATCCCTGCTTCCCTTTTGAAGGGCCTTTCTTCCACTTTTATATTGAATCTCCACCTTCTATCTTTATGAACCAACTAGGAGATCATAGTTTCCATTCTTAGTTCTATGTGCATTGTCCCAAAACTTATTGATTGATTCATAATGTTGATATTGCTTGTTCTTGAACTATTTGTATCTAGTCACCCTTATGAACTTTGAAGGTGTCCTATGCTTGTTCCATATCTCGTTACTTCGCAAATGTCTCGAAGTCCCCGAGAAGACCGAAGTGTTCAAGAATATCGATCACCGGACCATCGAGATCAACGATGATCTGACCTATCCCGAAGTACCCATCCGTATATTGGAAGAAGCCTTTCGAACTACCAGAACCCGAAGCATCAAGTTTCTCAAGATTCAGTGGAGCAATCACACAGAAGAGGAAGCTACCTGGGAACGCGAAGATCACATCAGAACGAAGTTTCCAGATCTCTTCAAATCCTAGGTAATCTTTTCGTCCTTTTTCAAATCTCGGGACGAGATTTTGTTTAAGGGGGGAAGGTTTGTAACATCCCAAAAATATCAAACTTAGATCATCAAAACACTAATCATCAAGATTAGGGTTAACAAAAACTTTTCTAAATGAATTCATGAATGCATGTATATGTGTATACATGGATTTTGAAATTCTTTGAAAACCACCTTGTTTGTGTGATCCATTGCTTGTAAAATGTTTCTTAGGTGAAAAGAACATCATCTAAAACATTTCCCACACTTTTCCTAAAGACAAGTAAATCAAAACAAATATATTAAGTGAATGGTCATTTTGACCAATTTAACTCCATGCCTACTTTGGCTGTCTCAAACTTTAAAAACCTAACAGAAACTTTTCTGGATCTTTGCACCCCTTGAATGTACTCATAACAAAGTATCAAGGCCCACTTTGTGATCATCCAGAAACTTTCAAATGTGTAGTTTAAATGACAATTCAAAATTGAATCTTCTTCATATGGGAAGATCCCACTTTTTCAAAACCCACTCAAACAAGCTCAACTTTCAAAACCCCAGCATCTGCAGACTCACCAGAACCAATCTAGCAAACCCACCAAAAATCATTTCAAAATTCAAAACTTGATTTCATGCGGCCATTTCATCAAACAGGTTGCAGACACAAATCAAACAAAACATCAAACACTATAGTGTGCAGTGTTTTGAGCCTAACTTGTTCCCTAGTTAGCTCACACACAACCCAGTAGATCATCTAGAAAGATTATCCCAACACTAGCACCCCTGTGAGCTTGCCATTGTCATTAATGGTGAACAGCCGAGCACCCCCATGTCACCCCATTGTGGACAGCAAGCTAGGAGCAGCAGCAAGCCTAGCCAGCATGTCTGGGAGGCAGCCCACCGTCCATCGCCACTGCCTGTCCCAGCCGCGAGCGTTGCCAAGCCCTGGACCACGCGCACGAGACACGCCCAGACCATGCCGAGCGTGCGCCAGAGCGCCACCCTCGACCATCACCCACAGACCGCGCGCCGCCCTCACCGCGTGCATACACAATCACCACCGACCCAGGAGACCTCCAGACACCCCCGTTTGCCGCCCGTGCCATACAGCCACCGCCCGCCGTCGAAGACGCCGCCTCTGCCGCGCAGAGCGCCGCCCGTTCCAGACCAAACCGCACCGCCCCATGCCTCGCGATCATGTCGTTGAGCATCTCCAGGAGACACAGCACCGTCCCCTACCCTTGCCCATGCCTATAGCCGCCTGTAACGTCGCCCCCGACGAGCTCACCGTGCGCCCTGACGGTCGCCTAGCTCGACTATAAATAGAGGCCACCCCCGCACGATTTATTCACACCATCTCACTCCCCTCTCCCCACTGACCGTGCCACACCACCCTCAGAGCAAGCCGAGCACCACCTCGCCGGAATTTCACTGGAGCCTGCCGCTGCCGGAGAAGAAGGGAGCCAGCGATTGGAGCCGCCCCAGGAGAAGCCGCCGGTACCAGGAGGTTCGCCGTCGTCGACTTCATCGTTTGCCCGCCTCGCCGACCCTCGTCCGTACCCCGGTGATCCCCCAGCACCCCTCACTGGCTGCGCTAGGTTTCGTTCTCGCCGGAGCTGTCTCGCGTCGACGATGACCCTCAGCTGTTGGATTAGAACTAGATCGAACGATCCACGTTGCCCCATACCGCTTCGCCCAGCCCCGTGTCACTGACGAGTGGGGACACCCACTTAAGTAGCCCGCGGGAGCACTGCGCTTAGCAGGCCGGCCCGTTAGAATTTCCCGCGCAGCCCAGCAATTCAAATTAAACCTTTTTCTTTTTAAATTCAAACACACTTCTTTACCCAACTTCAAAAATCAACCCAGATCGATTCAGTACACCAAATTGAATGAAACCAATTTTATTGGAAAGGTCTGTGAATGCTTAATCCAAGCCCGTTGGATTCAAGTCATTTGGATCTGTAGATCACCCATAGTAAAAATAACAAGGCAGAAGCTTTTCTGCATTCAAACATTTTTCAAATTTAAACCATAAAAGCTTTTGAGTTGATTCCAACTCTCAAAAATCACATTTAATCATACCTTTCAGAATATATAAAAATATATAGGTTTAATTGCAGAAATAATGTTCAAGTAATAAAAGAATGCTTCATAAGCATTTCTAGCCACTTTAATTAATTAAAATAAAAGGGTAAAACCTTATTAAATTGTGACACCACTTTAAATCACATTCCCATGGACTACAATATGTGGTGATGACATGTGTCAAAATGATCCCTTGTTTAGTTTGGAGAATATTAAATCTTAAGTAGTTTTTCAATGAGTAGAAATTACTTTTCTAAAAATAAGAAGTTTTAAACCAAGCTTTAACCTTGTAATGTTAGAGATGATGCTAGATCATCTATAGGACCCTTGTGTGTGATGATTGCAAGTAGTTAAGTATTGTTTGGTGATTGTGTACCTCGTATTTATTCCTAGACGCTAGTACCGACCAAGGATACTACGAGGAGGAAGGAGGATACTACGAAGAGGAAGCCGAGGAGAACTTCAACCACTGCTCTGCACAAGGCAAGCTGATATTATACCAATGCAAGCTAACACTTGCAAGATACTATACCTATGCAAGCCTAATACTACTAGTGAATGTGCAAGTTAACCCTTGCAAGATACCCTACTGATGTCACAAACCCATACTTGTGACATGACTATTATATGCCTTAAGCCTATGTGACCATATCCACTTGCTAAACCAATCCTAGTTTTATGGCAAGCTTCTTACTTTATTTCTTTATCAAAGCTTACTTAGAGTCTACCTAAAAGTTTGGTAGATACTAGACAGTTGTGCTGAAGGTTGCTTAAAGAGCATAAAATTTGGCCTAAGCTAGAAACCTTGATATCAGCCTAAGATATAAGGTTGGACTTAGTGAAACTCCACCAGTTACCACCCCTCATTATTACTACCCCCACCTGTAGGTGCTAGTGCTAAGAATAAAACTTGATCAACTTTAGATGGGAATACTTGGTGGAAAAATGGTTATGAAAACCTTGGAATGATGGATCATTCTATTGAAATGTTTTGTACATGTGTTTCCAAACACTTGATGATTTTGGTGATGAAAATGTTGAGGCATGAGCCTTAGCCCTTTATAAAACTGATGGTTGTCTGGATGCGATACCATTCCAATTTTAGCGTACAACCACAATACCCGAATATTGGGTAGGGCTTGACTGGAAACTTATATACCTTAGTATTAGTTCCCTCACGGCCAAGGTCTGAGCTGAGGCTACCTTGTGAAGATTGTCCACCTGTGCAGTACCCAAGATGACAGTGGTCATGGTTGGGAGGCCAAACTCACAGGAGAGGTGCTGATACTAGGGAGTGTAATTGAAAGGTGAGGATTGATTATCCGCATACTGAGTATGGTGAAATTCAGGATTTGTTCCTGACGGATGTATCGAATGTTGTGGTGAAAGTGTACAATCTCTGCAGAGTGTCAAACTATTCGAATAGCCGCGTCCGCGGTTATGGACAGTTGGAGTGGCCATACTGTTCCCCCGTCAGACTTTGAAAATGACTTGTGAAATGAGTTGAGACTTTGACTTGACCACAACAAAGTTGTGACCTGAATTACAAGATCCCACTTAGGAGTTATAAATTTGTGACTAGCTTTGGAACTTAGTAGAGATAAACCTGGCTTTTTGCAAAACAACCCTAGAGCCTAGTGTCCTATTATCCAAAAACCCCTTTACCTGTTAGTATTAGTTTGCGAGTACTTAAAGAGTACTCATGGCTTTGTCCCTGGATATTCCCATGGCCAGACTATGAAGAGGAGTACCTGGAGGATGGACCCCAGGAAGGTTACGACAACTAGGATCATCTCCCATCGTCAGCATTGCCTGTGACCCCGAAGATGGAGCTTCGCCTACGCTACTGTTATTATTACGTATTCCGCTGCTTGATGTTGTATTAAGAACTGGATCATGAGATCCCCATTTGTGTAAGAACTTATGTATCGTTTGTAATGGATGAAGTACTATGGTATCCAATTCTGTTATGTCTCGCAAAAATGGTAATCCTGGGATTGCGATGTATGGCATAACAGGCATCTAGGATTGAAAAATCCGGGTGTTGACAAGGGACAAGCTGAATGCCACTATGCTATGTTTTCTATATGTGAAACAAACAAACGTATTTCAATGCATTGTTGTTCATGATCTTTGTTTGTATCCTTTGATGTTGTAGCATAGTTACTTTGTCCTATTGTTAGAACTTCATCTTTCATGCTCATGTTTAGAGTACTTTGATACTAGCTTTCAATGCTTGCAAATAGTTTGATCAAGATTGTGATGGTGCATGTCACCTCAAAAATTATTCTTTTTATCACTTACCTACTCGAGGACGAGCAGGAGTTAAGCTTGGGGATGGTTGATATGTCGTAAACGTATCTATAATTTTAGATGTTCCATGCTTTTTTAAATTCCAATTTGCTATTCTTTGTCTACACTTTGAGGTATTTTTATACATTTATAGGAATAACCTATTAACAAGATGCTGTAGTGCCAGTTTCCTATTTTCTGCCGCTTTTGGTTTAAGAAAAGCTAGTAAGGAAATATCCTCGGAATTGGACGGGACAAAAGCCAATGTCAATATTTCACCGAGGAGAACACAGAGTCTAGACGAGAGACAGAGGGGAGCCAAGGGGTGGCTGCACCCCCCAGGTGCGGGCCCACACGAGGCTGCGCCTAGGCAGGGTGTGGGCCCCCTAGCCGCCCTCCGGCCCCACCTCTTCGCCTATATAAGCCCCCTGATGCCAAAACCCTAAGTACCCAATCATATCTCCATGAAACAGTCTGTAGCCGCCACCACCATCGTCCCTATATGGGGATCTCAAGCTCTTCCCGACAACCTACCGAAGGGGATAGATCATCCCGGAGGCCTTCTTCATCACCATGCCAGCCTCCGGTATGATGCGTGAGTAGTTCCACCTTGGACTATGGGTCCATACAGTAGCTATATGGATGTTTCTCCTCCTTTGTGCTATCATGTTTAGATCTTGTGAGCTTCGTTCATGATCAAGATCATCTATTTGTAATCATGCATGTTATGTTTGCAGGAATCCAATGGATATTGAGATACTATGTAAGATTGATTATTGATTCTATCATGTCTTATGATTATTGATTCTATCATGTCTGTGTTGTTTGTGATCTTGCATGCTCTCCGTTTCTAGTAGCTATCTTGTCCAAGTAGATGATAGTGACTCCAAGAGGGAGTATTTATGCTCGATAGTGGGTTCATGCCTCTATTGAATCTGGGGAAGTGACAGAAATCTCTAAGGTTATAGATGTGTTGTTGCTACTAGGGATAAAACAACAATCTTTTGTTCATGGAAAAATTGTATTGTTTACTTTACAGACTTTGCTTAATCATTTATCCGTTGTTTGCAAATTAATACAGGAGGGGGTTCAGATGATAACCTGAAGGTGGATTACTAGTCATAGATGCAGTTGGATGGCGGTCTATGTATATTCTTGTAATGCCCAATCAAATCTCATAGGATCATGAATGTCTAGTATTGCATTGTTATGCCTTGATTAGTCCTGTCAATTGCCCCGCTGTAATTTGTTTACCCAGCATGTTATGTTATCTATCTTAAGGAGGACACCTCTAATGAACTGTGGAACCCGGTCCAAGCTTTACCATTGTTACATCATCTACTGTTACTGTTTACTTTCTACAAGCAACCATTACCTTCCACACCATATGTTTAATCATTTGTTTTTAGCAAACCGGCGAGATTGAAAACCTCACTGTTAGTTGGGGAAAATTCTTGAGTTTGTGTTGTGCAGGATTCCAAGTTTCTAGAAACTCCTTAGAGTTGTTTCCTTGCTCCTACTGGTTCGATAACCTTGGTTTCATAACTGAGGGAAAATTTTCCGATGTGCTCATCATACCTTCCTCTTGGGGTCTCCCAACAAATCTCTACTATTGAGTCACATAAGCCGCGCCTCCCTATGGTGTGGGCCCCTCGGGAATCAACCGACCTTGCCCATTCGCCTATATAAACCCCCCGAGGAGAGATCCCTAAGTACGTGATCAGAAATCCATGAAAAAGTCCGTAGCCGCCGCACCATCGTCCCTAGATCAAGAGGGATCTGAAGCTCTTTCCGGCACCATGCCGGAGAGGGGAGATCATCCCGGAGGCCTTCTTCATCACCATGCCAGCCTCCAGAGTGATGCGTGAGTAGTTCATCCTTGGACTATGGGTCCATAGCAGTAGCTAGATGGTTGTTTCTCCTCTTTTGTGATACCATGTTTAGATCTTGTGAGATACCTATCATGATCAAGATCATCTATTTGTAATCCTACATGTTGTTTTTGTTGGGATCCGATGGATATTGAGTACTATGTCAAGATTGATTATTGACTCTATCATGTCTATGTTATTTGTGATCTTGCATGCTCTCCGTTGCTAGTAGTTACTCTGGCCAAGTATTTGCTTGTGACTCCAAGAGGGAGTATTTATCCTCGATAGTAGGTTCATGCCTCTAGTAATCTGGGGGAGTGACAGAAACCTCTAAGGCTGTAGATGTGCTGTTGCTACTAGGGAGAAAACAACAATCCTTTATCCAAGGGGCAATTGTATTGTTTACTTTACACACTTTTCTTAATGCAATTATCTGTTGCTTGCAACTTAATACCCAAGGGTTGTTCGAATGATATACCGGAGGTGGATTATTAGTCATATATGCAGTTGGATTACGGTCTATATATTATGTTGTAATGCCTAGACAAATCTTATAGCGATCATCATGCCATGTACATGCATTGTTATGCATTCTCTATCTGTGAATTGCCCAACTTTAATTTGTTCACCAAACATGTTATCTATCTTATGGAGAAACACCTCTAGTGAACTATGGACTCCAGTCCATTCCTTCCCACTGATATTCAAATCTACACTCTACTGTTTACTTTCTGCAATTACTTTCTATCACACTATACGTTTAATCTTTTTTCAGCAAATCGGTGAGCTTGACAACCTCACTGTAAGTTGGGGCAAACTATTTTCATTGTGTTGTGCAGGTTCCACGTTGCTAGCAACACCTTGGGAGCTGTTTCCTTTCTCCTACTGGTTCGATAACCTTGGTTTCATAACTGAGGAAAACTTGCTGATGTGCTCATCACACCTTGCTCTTGGGGTCTCCCAACAGGCTCTACAGTAACCGAGCCACATCAACGTGCCATACTCCAGGCCATCACCCAACACCGAGGTGGTGCCTGGGGGGTTCATGGTGGTGTGTAAGTACCTCAAAGAGGCAACCACGATTGTGGAATGGATGATGCACTCCTCCTTCCGCTGTGGGACGACTGCAGCGCTGAGCCTTGGGCTCACGCACTTCCCCGAGGATTTCGAGCTCGACGACATCACTAGCGGGTACCCTTTAGTGACCGTCAAGGTGGAGATTGCTGATGTCCTTGCACTTAACATGAAGGCCGCTCCTTACATGTACTGCGTATTGGCGGTGAACGATCTCCTGCCGTACTAGGAGACGTAGCTGGAGCCCAGCGATGCTGAGCCGATGAACCGCGACCTTCCATCGGAGCGGTCATTCCAATCAACGATTGCAAAGTTGTTGTCGACTTATCCAATCAACCCATGGAAGCCCTTCGCAAGGGTCAGGGGCACAGATGACGCCTCTTCGTCGAAGCCTGCATAATGAGAGATATCCCTGTGGTGCAAAGTTATTGTCGTCTGGCCTTTTGTAAAGATAATGTGTATGAGTTTAATGAATGGTATATTTTGAAATTTTCGAGTTGATGCTGATTGATTTTTGTAGTTTAACTCGTTTGAATTATGTGGGCACGTCGGGGGTAGCAAGTCCCCAAGCGATTTTACTCGTAGTCGCACGCGCGTGGTTAGTAGGGACGATGTGTTTGGAAGCTGTTCGAGTAGCTCCGGTCGACTTTCCATGGCTCGTGGATCCAGTCATAGGGTGACCCCAAGGGGTACTCCATACTTTAGCGTTTTCCCTAGTCGCTGGCAGGTTCCCTAGTCGTTGGTGTGGTTTATTCATACATATTGGATATCCGCATGTGCAGCGTTGGAAATTTGGGGTGTCTAAGAGAATCTTTTTCTTACTAGACCTAGGTCTAAACACTAAAGATGGCGAGCATTTCTATGTTTTTTTGGACCCTGGGTCTAGTACAAGACCCATGACTTTATTGTTTCTTTTAACTCGGATGAGTGGGTCCCCTATCTGGTGTAAACGGTGCAGCGGATTTTATTTTCTTAGACGCGATTCTAGTAAATTTCTTAGCCACGTCTAGTAAGGCTCACCCTGTGCTTGGTCTTAAATGATCTCTAATTTATATAATACTACTTTTTCCCTTGTTCTTTGTTTTAACACCTTTCACCATATTTTACCAAGTGCAGTTAAAACCAAGCAGGAGTCCTAGGAAGACAAGTCTAAAAGTTGTGATCCCTCTTATCATTCATCCTCCCATTTCATTTCTGAAGCAAACAACTTACTTAACGGTCCACCTAGAACACCTCCTACAGGTGATAAATATATAAAGGTTGTATTGCATGTAGAAATAAAGGGTGTAGCTTCTCTTAGATCTATAGCTGAAATGTTGAAGAAGAGAACAGATGATACATTGAAGCGAATCGCCATGTATCGATCTCTTATTAAGGATACCAACACATTGTAATATTTTAGAATGCAGATCTTGTTTACTGATCAATTGTAATAAAGTTTTATTGTTGTGTAATAAGTAGTTTAAATTTCACGTGTATATTAGTTGGCGTCTTGGCATTCCTATGCTATTCTATAAAATAAGTCGGTGCTTCCAAAAAGGCCGAAACAGTAATATGCCGAAAGAGAACGATCAATGAAACGATGTGAGCATGGACGGTCCAAAATGAACAGTAAAAGGCTAAAAGGGTAAAAGTCCAAAAGATTAAAAGGCCAAAACATTAAAGGGACAAACAATAATGGCCAAAACAGTAGAAGGCCAGAACAATGAAAGGCCATAAAAATAAAGGGTCATAATAGTAAAAGGCCATAACAGTAAATGGCCATAACAGTAAAGGGACATAACAGCAAAAGGATGTAACAGCAAAAGGGCAAATAGTGAAAGGCTAGGACAGTGAAACACCAGAACAGTGATAGGCCAGAACAGTAGCTGGCCTGAACAGACGAAGGCCAAAATAATAAATGGTCTAAAAAGTAACAGTGCCAAAATGCTTAAGGCTTGGAATAGTAACAAGCTTGAATACTATTAGACCAGAATAGTAAAAGGTTACATGATCAGCATGTCAGAATATAAAAAGGCCGGATCGATAGTAGGACAGAACAGTAGAAGGCCAGATTGACAGCAGGCATGAACAGTACCGGGCCAGCGTGGCGTAGACCGCATGTGGGCCTTATGTAGGCCGAAACAATGAGGGACCTGAAAGTCCAGAGGCCACAATTGGATGCACTAATGGGCTCATTTCAAACAGTGTAAGGTGAAACAATAATGGGTCGTATTTATGTTGGGCTATCCTAATGGGCTGGACCACTTAGTAATTAGCAGGCCTTGACTAGACCTGATTTCTACCATGGTTCCTGTGACCATTAACAGGAGTAAGTGGTCGTTAACGGCGTTTTCCACGTGTCAGTTCGCATGCGTTAGCAATCAACGCGTTCGGCGAACAAGTATATGATGGAACAAGTTTTCATGGCTGAAGGGTGCGATCCGCTACGGTCTAAAAAACTATGGTAGATTCATTTGTGACGGGCTTTTACCACGAAGGGCATCCGTCGTAGAAGACTTTTAAACCATGCAAAATGGTCCTTCAACAATGAAAATCGTCTGTTTGTAAAAGCCAATTTTTCTTGTAATAAACCCTCACACACATACCACCCAAATGTGGCACGGCCAGAAGAATACCGAGACAAGACCTTTCAGAAGTACTCCCTCGATCCCCTGGCAGACCCATACAACCTACACCATCTACATCTGGTGGTCATGTCGGGCCGGGTTTCCACAACGTACTTAGTCAGGACAGAGCCATGTGACATGTGGTTGTACAGGGAAGCTTCTAAAACACTGAGCGCCTCCAATCTCTTTAAGCCTGGGTGGCTTTCCGCGTGTGCACATAATATAGGAGCAACCGTTGAAAGGGCTAACTCCTGATTAGCACCCCACCATAAAATATCAATCCCAATCACCCAGGTAGTTCATTAAGTAAAGTTGTTTTTTAACCTTTGAAAAAGATACTTTCAGAATCACAAACTTGTGTGAAATCATTCACGAAACTACTGCAGGGCTAAGCATTCAACTCCTACATTGTCTTCTCCTCGATAGTCTAGGACTCATGTGTTTAACCTGTCTGGATTGCATTGCATAGCATAATACTATATAAGACTACACATGCATACTAAGGAAAACACTAAGTGCATAGAAAAAATACTAGGACATTTATGTAGTGAACTTGCCTCTTGTTGAAGTTGTCGGATTCACTTTCTTCACAAGACAACGGTTACACTCCGATCAATCTACACGATTCACAAACATTGCAACGAATAAACAAACCAAGCAGACACACCAATCAAGGAAATACAAGGAAGGTAAGCATAGCATGCTGAAAGGTTTGGATTAGGTTGCACATGTTTTGTTAAACCAAGACTTGGTTCTCAAAATACTTTATTAGTATTAGATTTCAACATTTACTTTCATATGGTTTCTTTTGTCCACACAGTGCTTATAGTAGAGCTAGGTCATAAGAAGTTTTGGGATGTTACAACGAAGCCTTAATCAATATATAATCAATAACAAAGGAGATCTTAAACAGTTCATAATTGGAACCGCCTCTAGTCAAATATATGTTCGAGGCTATCATTAATAATTGTCCTAGTTACCAGTTTTCAAGACGGACAGTATAACGGTCTGCCTCTACATACGCCTGGAGACGTTTTTTTTATGGAAGGTCGTGGTTCAAAGTTCTAGTAAGACGACCCCTATTAACCTCCGTATCAGATTATATTTAAAGATGTTTTGTTTTAACGACCAGCTGATGAGGAAGTAGCTTTAGAGACTGTGTTCATTTCTAACCGTCTAAGGCTGCTGTTAGAGGTGGTCACAAAATAACGATCACCTGAGGTTTTCTAAACACAACCTGTTGTTCCTATTTTAGGGATAAACTACATCTATAGGCACCATCTCTAAGTAATGAGTTTGTACTAGTGATGATTTCTATTGTACTAAAGAATTATCGAGTGGATCTAATGATATATACTTAGATGATGAGATAAAATGAGGTAAGAATAGATTTTTTTCTTTGTTCCTTAAGGATGTGTTTGTGTTACAATTCACTTTTGCTTACGAGTATTACTTATACCTCCTAAAATATAGTTTTAGCAAATGTCATCTCGAAGTCTGTAGTACTCAACTAGATGATCTAAGTCTAATTCATCAACTTAAGTGAAACTTCAATCACTTTTGACAAGTTCTATCAAAAAGTTCTTGGTTTGCCGGATATCACATACATGAGTGCAATGCACACAACTATGTTCTACCCATTTCGAGTATCTTGAACTACAAGATGTTATAAGGAAAGACACATCAGAGGATGGAGGAGAGAGATGGTTGCAAGAAGGGGCGGTTAGGGTTTTAGAGGAGACATGCAATTCAACCTTGACTTTGACATATGGTATGTTATTTTCCTCTTATTCCTCTTATCAAAGGCAACAACGAGATTTTTAAACTAAACTCGAAACCTAAACATTTTCCATGGGATCCTTCTTACACAGGCCGATCTAACTGTAGTGACTAATTCCAAGACATGATATCCTCCATAGACCATGCCCATCACTCGCTACTACTCCCTTCGTTCTTACAAATAAGGCACAATTCCTCGGCAGGATATCCTCGATAGACCATGCCACATTAGAGTCGCCGACACACTCATTTTAAGAGCAACTTTGACTAAAAAAATTGAGCAATAATATCTCAATTATGTCGTACATAATTGATATTAACATATGTCTTGAATAAAAAATCAAGATATATGACTTAAAAAGCCTGTGTGACTTACTTTCTCCATTTCAAAATATAAGATTTTTTTTAAAACAATGTACGATGTTTTATCTTTGTAAAATATATCTAAACTCTTTTTAATATGTAACGGAGCCAGTAGCGTGCAGTGGTGACCCACACTGAAACTCACCGTCTCAGCTTCACACATGTCCACGCGCATATCCGGCCACTGGTCCCACACCCCTGTTCCCTAACCTGATCTACTACAACGCACCATCCCACTCGCTACGGGGTCTTGAACGAGCACATAAAACTCGCCGAACTGCCGGGATTACTACTTGTTACAGTAGGAACGGCACCACTCCGTCGCTCTCCTCCGACTCCCACCACCACCACGCCAACAAAAGAAGAGAAAACCGCCCAACTTGCCGCGGATGATCACGTTCGCGGACCTGACGGAGCCGGCGCCGGGCGCCGAGCGGTGCGTCGATCGTCACCTATGGCTAGCGTGCGCGGGCGGTATGTGCACCGTGCCTCCAGTGGGCTCCAGCGTCTACTACTTCCCTCAGGGCCACGCCGAGCACGCGCTCGGCCACGCCGCCGGCGTCGACCTCTCCGCGGCGCGTGTCCCGGCGCTCGTGCCCTGCCGCGTCGCGGCCGTGCGATACATGGCAGACACGGACACCGACGAGGTCTTCGCCAGGGTTCGCCTCGCTCCGCTTCACGCCACGGACGCGGACGCCGACATCATGGACGACGCGGCCGATGACGGGCACGAGAAGCCGGCGTCGTTCGCCAAGACGCTGACGCAGTCCGACGCGAATAACGGCGGGGGGTTCTCGGTCCCAAGGTACTGCGCCGAGACCATCTTCCCGCGGCTGGACTACGCCGCCGACCCGCCGGTGCAGACCGTCATCGCGAAAGACGTGCACGGGGCCGCGTGGAAGTTCCGGCACATCTACCGGGGCACCCCGCGCCGGCACCTGCTCACCACGGGGTGGAGCGCGTTCGTGAACCAGAAGAAGCTCGTGGCCGGGGACTCCGTCGTGTTCCTCCGTGGCGGCGACGGCGGAGAGCTCCACGTCGGCATCCGGCGTGCGAAGCGCGGGTTCTGCGGCGCCGAGGAGGGCTCCTTGCTGCCCGGCTGGGACCACTACGCGGGCCCGGCACGCTGCAATGTGAGCCCGTGCGGGGCCGCCAGAGGTCGTGGCAAGGTGCGCGCCGAGGACGTGTTCGAGGCGGCGAGGCTGGCAGGCAGCGGGCGGTCGCTCGAGGTGGTGTACTACCCGCGCGCCAGCACGCCGGAGTTCTGCGTGCGCGCCGCAGCAGTGCGCGCGGCGACGCGGGTCCAGTGGTGCCCCGGGATGCGGTTCAAGATGGCATTCGAGACCGAGGACTCGTCCCCTATCAGCTGGTTCATGGGCACGGTCGCCGGCGTCCAGGTCGCGGACCCCATGCGCTGGCCGCAGTCGCCGTGGAGGCTTCTTCAGGTACCGTAATTACTACACATAGCACCACCGCAAACAAATCGAGCAGTTGGCTTGTACAGGTTTCGCTGAATTCTCGAATGGGGGACTATATGCAGGTGAGCTGGGACGAGCCGGACCTCCTCCAGAACGTGAAACGGGTGAGCCCGTGGCTGGTGGAGATCGTGTCGAGCATGCCGGCGGCTATCCACCTCGCCTCCTTCTCGCCGCCGCCGCGCAAGAAGCTGCGGATTCCAGCTTACCGGGAGTTCCCCTTCGAGGGGCAGCTCCTGCACCCGGCGTTTCCCCCAAACCCAATGGCACACGGCCACCACCAACAGCAGCATTACCATCACACCCAGAGCTACCGTCCGTCCTTCTTCCCCTTCCCGGACGGTAGTGCTCCTGCAGGCATACAGGGAGCCAGGCAATTTGGTCCGTCTCTATCGGATCTCCACCCTACCCACCTGCAGTCGAGCCTCACGTACCCGGGGCTCCGCCGCCACGACCACGTCAGCGCTACACCAAGAATCAGCACCGACCTGACCATCGGCACCACACCGGCGCGCAACGGCGTCTCAGGCACTCCGCCCGTCGGCGCCAAGAAGCGGGCGGGGCTAGTGCTCTTCGGCCAGACGATACTGACGGAGCAGCAGATGAGCCGTAGCGAGTCGGCAGGAGCGATGACCTCCCCCGCGGCCACCGGGAACAACAGCTCGCTCGACTGGACCACCGAGAAGGCGGGCAACGCGTCGGAGGGGTCGGGCTCCGGTGTCATCCAGAACGGCAGCCCCTCCCACAACACGTCGCCGGAGACGACGGAGAGGCTGCGGTGGTTCAGAAGAGACAGCAGCCAGAACAGCTTCTCCGAGGCCGGTCTGGAGCCGGGGGGGCAGTGCAAGGTGTTCGTGGAGTCGGAGAGCGTCGGCCGGAACCTCGACCTCTCGGCGATGCGCTCGTTCGAGGAGCTCTTCGGCCGCCTGTCCGAGATGTTCTGCGTCGAGGGCGCGGCGGAGCTGAGGAGCCGCGTGCTCTACCGCGGCGCCGGCGGCCAGGTGAAGCACGCGGGGGACGAGTCATTCGGGTGAGAGCGAATCGTGTTGCACTTGCTAGTACAGTAGTAAATAAATTCTGAATAATCGTATCGGTCTGTGTTTAACTTGAACTGACACGCCATGACATTTGATTTCAGCGAGTTCGTCAAGTCCGCACGGAGGATTACCATACTGGCAGACGCCGGGAGCGACAACTTGGGGAGCTAGAGCGAGCGGCAACCAACCAACCTCGGTCCTCGGCGAGCATCGTCCCTAGTACTATGTGTGTATAGGCAGCTCAACGTGCCGAATCTTGTTCCTTCATTTGATTTCCGAACTGCTACTGTGGCACAGCAGCTTTCATCAGGAGATGGCGGTACCGTGTAATCACTGTAGTAATGTGCAATGCACGGTAGTACCTAGTAAGACTGTTTTCGCGATCATGTTCTTTTGCAATCTTCAGATCAGATGCATGTATACTGTAGTTACAGCTTGCTGGAGAGTCACGACGTAGGATGCGAGTCCTGTGAGCGTCCAGGAGACTTTGAATGCCGCTGCAGTGCACTGCACTGCTGACTCGGCGCACTGCCCGTGGGCGAGGGACAAGCTCGGCGGCTCAGTCAGCGGCGGCAGCAGCACGCAGACGCGAGGCTGGCTGGAGGGCAGTACTAGTAAATGTGTGCCGCTGCTGCTGCTGGGACTGGGCTCCCTGAGGATATCATTGCGCGCCGCGCCATCTGCCTGTTTCTGTGACGAGTCTGAGTCTGGCCCAGCGCGCCTCGCCTCGCCTCGCCTCAAGGCGTTTCTCTCTGCGTGCCCGCCCGCATGCCTGCATGCCTGCAGCTGCTCCGGCCCCTTGATGATGAGCTCATCCTCCGCAGCAGGAGCAGTAGTGTATCGTGTTGCGTATCCCGCTGCACGCCTTTGGGGCATAAATGCTCCAGGCTTAACCGTCCTTTTTGCTCAGGGCGAGGAGTTATTGCCGTGTCGGGCGTCTGACTTTGCCTCGCTGAGAAAGGATGGTTGCGTGAGGCAGGCACCGAGTCCAAACGAGGGAGGAGGCGCGGTGCCCGGACCGGGACTAGCGACCGACTGCCGCTTTCCTCGCTAGTGACAATGCCGCACGCACATCACCGTCGGTCCACAGCCCGGGCCGGGCCGGTCCGTGTGCGTGTGCGTGTGCGCGTCCCCACCCGGTTGGGGATTTGTTGCTTTCCGCGGCTACTCCTCGCAAGCTGTTCCCCTCGATCTACTACGATTCACGATCGATAGATCAACCGCAGATTCGAGCAAAGCTCAACTCAGCTCAGCTCAGCGCGTCGACGACAGCCCAAAGTCACATCGTCGCATTGGCATCGCTCAGCTCGGGCACTTGAGTGAGTTGCCGAATAGAAAGCTGATTGCACCGATAGCGTCGTTTGGACGCGGGTTGCTGAATGTCTGGTTGGAGTGCACGGCATCTCCTGCCTGCCTGCCTGCCGTATTTTGTCCTCTTGCGCTTTGGAAACGGCTATGCGTGGGCGGTTTAGAAAACAGTGTTTGGTTTTTGATACAGTATAATTTATAAGACAAAAGGTTTCAGGCACTCTGAGGTGTACAACCACCTGAAAAAATGGAGGGTTCATTGGATCTAGGTCAGCATGTTGAGAGACCTGAGCGACGCGTAACGGTGCGAGGACATATTCACCATTCTTCTTGCCACTGAGCATTTTCAGAGACATGTTCAGGTTAGCACTCATAATCACACACACTGACTTCTTGCACATTAACCCTGCCATTGAAGCCAACACACTCTCTTGCAATCGTAGGCGCACCCTAAGGACGTTGAGTTCCTCAACAAGCCCATCCAAAACTATGAACATATGCAGCCCATCTTCTCCTGTGGCCTTGCCACCGACAGGTTTTCCATGGGATCACGCAAGCCTCTTGGTTCAGCCGAGGACATTGACACACAAAAGTCGGAGACCGTGATCTTTGATGGCCCCGACAAGCCTGTTTCCAATCCTAGGTTGTAGCTACCCATGGGAAGAAAAAGAGGGGTGCCCTTGCAGACGACGAGATCTACTCTTTCAGTAGCATGGCCGAGGCCATCAAGGATCTTGCTCAGGCCACCAGGGACAACAAGCCCACAGATATGCACCCTTACCTCTACCAGGAAGTCATGGACATTTTTGTTTTTGCCGGGGAGCGTCTCACGGCGGCTCTTGGCCACCTCTTCGACAACAAGGCGCGGGGTACCAGTTTTATCGGCATGTGTGAGCCGCACAAGGTCATGTGGATCAAGTCTTTCCTTGCCAAGCATTGCGTCTAGAGCTTCAGCTGCTGCAATCCTGGAGGTGGTGTGCATGATGGTGACGGTGGTAGTGTCGATGATGAATTGATGGACTATGTGATGTACATTTTGGCAGTAGCTAGGACCTAAAAACTACTCATGGCTTGTAAAAATCGATGGCTGGTATATACTAACCCCTCATGCGATTGTGAACTTGATGCGGTGGTAGGATGACACCCACTTTTGATGCCGTGGTAGGTTAACACCATGTAGTGTTAGGATGAACTTGTGATCCCCTTCTGGAAATGATCATGCACGCACCTGTTAGTCTAAAGTTGTACTATGAAGTTGTAATGGTAGTTATGAATGTTACTTGCTTATGATGACCTTCTGATGTTATACCTTGCCATGTTTGTCTTCTACCTTGTAGAGAAACTACAATATCGTTTATCGAGGAAGGTATCTAGGAGTGTACACAAAATGGAGACACTACCAGGATCAAGTGACAGGGTACTCCAACGACAGCTACAAAGTGTTTGACACGTTGGAGTAGGCATATGCTGCTTACAACAGCTTCCAATCTAATGAGATGAACTACTACATGATTTATGAGAACAACAACGATAATAAAGAACATCAGGTAGGAAATGTTGCCGAGGGAGAACATCAATGGGGGAATGCTGCCAACGGAGAAGAACATGTGCACATTGTAGCGGAGGAAGGACAACAAGGTCACATTGCTATGCAGGGACAACAACATCATGCCCGACAGGATAGCCTCATGGATTTTATCATCACTTGTGGTGATCATCAAATTGATCTTCTTCTCATGATTCTATGTGTATCTCATGGTGACACCCACACCTGAATTTGAACAAGGTGATCATAAAGGGCCTTTTGTGGGTAAGCAAACAAGAGTATGTTGCATGAGAATAGGCCAAAACTCATAGACACAGGCAATCAAACAAAGAAAAAATAGCCCAACTCATACACGCACCCCTCATGTAGCCTACCAAATAGGCTACAGACATGACCCAGTGACTGTTTTTGCCTCGCCTGTTGGCACTGCCCCGCAAGACCGAGAATACCATGCATGCTACCAAATACGTCCCAAGCTACCAAGGCCACACACACACGGCACATGCCACACGGCCACGAGTAGTTTTTCTTTGGGAAATGATCAGGATCCCCCGGACGATGGGGGTTCCCATCGTCCTCCTCCCCTGTGTTTATTTCCAAAATCGCCCCAAATTTCGTTTTTGCTGCAAAACGGTCCGCTTTTGCTACATATGTCCCCGATTTTAATTCCGAAGCAAAAAAAGGTTTGTTTTTGAAATAGAACGTCTCGCCGGAGATCATGCAGCAAAAAAATTGTGCTAATGCAGCAAAACCGACTTCGCCGGAATTTTTTTTGCTGCATGGTCTCCGGCGAGGGTCATCAACGAGTTGTTTCCGACAATGTCTCCGGCGAAGTCGATTTTGCTGCATGGTCTCGGCGAGACGTTCTATTTCTGAAACGAACCGTTTTTTTGCTTCCGAAACTAAAACGGGGACATATGCAGCAAACGCGAGATGTTTTGCAGCAAATGGACACGTGTCAACACGGGAAGCAGGACAATGGGAGCTCCCATCGTCCGGGGGACGCCTAGCACTTTCCTTTTTCTTTCGTTATTTTTGGCTCCTACTCAGTTACTATTATCTCACGGAGACGTGTCCTTTTGTGCTTTGGAAAGGGCTAGGTGTGGACTGTTTAGAAAACAGCGTTAGGTCAACAGAACAGGCTTGGGTTTTGCTAATTTAAGACTACATCCGGGTTGCAACTTGCATGTCGCCCTCCTTGGTGGCGCGAGCGAGTGCTGGCCATTTGTAATTGCCGTCTTAAGTCCTCTCTGCATGCATGTAGTCTAAAAACGAAAACTATTTGCATGTCGCTGTTGGCAAATCTTCCATGTCGAAGCGTACGGGGGGAGTTAGTTTAACTGGTTTCTTTAAGATATGTTGTGTAAGCTTGTATTATTGGTAGATCTGAATCATCTGATGCGTGAGCAAGTATATCTTACAACCAAATTGGAGCGAAATCCTGTCAAGTCAAGTTTCCTTGTTTATTTCTAGATTCCAATGAGCTACGTACAGAGATCCATTTGTTTCAGACGAGCCAAAAGGTTTGTCTCTTTATTAAGTACTCTCTGTTTTAAAATATAAGATGTTTTAGTTTGGTAAAGCAAATGTATCTAGACTTTTTTAGTATGTAGATATACTCATGTTTAGATTAAATCTACACATTAAAACAAGTTTAGATATATTCTTTTCACAAATCTAAAACATCTTATATTTTAAAACGGAGGGAGTAGCAGCATAGTGCCCGTCCAAATGAGCTGCAAGTGCATGTACCTACATAGCGTGTATTATTTTGGAATGGAAATTGTTTTACGGAGAAAGGGCGCGCATGTAGGGCCTCGCCAACAGCTTTGATTTGATCGTTGAAAGCCACATAGCAAGATCTTTTTAGCTCTCTCTGTTTCTGCTTTGTGTTTGTTAGGATTTATTTATTTCTGTAAATAAGGAATAATCCTTACTTGTGTTTCCACGTACGGTTTGCAATATGCAACCGACTTCCTTCCGAACCGCCTCACAATCTCTATTGTCGGTTCAATATCTGCCTTATATAAATACTTGATTCATCAATGGAATAAAGACGGCTGATTCATTCTACCATTTACTTTCACACGTTATCAACATGATTCAGATATTTTATGGTACTCATTGATGCATCTACAAGATGGTCAAATGTGTGTCTCATATCAACAAGGAACCATGCATTTGCAAAACTGATTACTCAAATCATAAAATTGAGAGCTAATCATCCTGAACATAGGATAAAATCCATCAGAATGGATAATACTGCTCAATTTAGTTCACGAGCATTCAATGATTACTGCTTAGCTTTGGGCATAACTGTGGAGCATTCTGTACCGTATGTACACACACAAAATGGTCTTGCAGGATCACTTATCAAGAGAATCAAGTTGATAGCAAGACCGCTCCTACAGAATTGTAATCTCCCAACTTCATGTTGGGGACATGCGGTGTTACATGCCGCGGAATTGATACAAATTCGACCAACTGCATACCATACGACCTTCCCGTTGCAGTTAGTACGTGGAAATTAACCAAGTATTTCCCACCTTCGAAGATTCGGTTGCGCTGTGTACGTGCCGATATCACCACCTCAGCAAACATCGATGGGTCCACATAGAAAGATGGGTATTTATGTGGGGTACACTTCTCCGTCGATTATAAAATACCTGGAGCCTCTAACAGGGGATCTCTTCACAGCCCGGTATGCTGATTGCATCTTCGATGAGGATAATTTTCCGGTATTAGGAGGAGAAAAGGACCACAAAGAATGTCGAGAAATAGATAGGAATATTGAAGGCATTCAGTCTTTAGATCCACGTACGAATGAATCTGAACTGGAGGTTCAGAGGATCATAAATTTGCAAAATATTGCAAATAATCTGCCAGATGCATTTACTGACTATAAAGGTCTAACTAAATCTCATGTTCCCGCTATGAATGTTCCAGAGAGAGTTGAGATAGCGAAGAACACTCAACTGTCCAAGAGGGAGAGAAATCTGGACAAAAAGGACAAGGCTTCTCAGAAGCATCCGCGGGGAATGAGGATCTCTAAAACAGTAAATGTAGGTCAACCACAGGTTGACATTAAACTAAGTGTTGAAGAAAGACACCTAAAGGATGTTCATCATCCAGGGCCCAGCACAAGTGCACACACAAGTATAGGTGCTGGGACATTGGAACACCTCGATTCAATCGTTGAGGGAAATCACGATAAGTCTGAAGGTATTGAAGAAATATCCACAAACTATGTTGAATCATGAGAATCGTTTAACAGAAAGTCTAAAAATGTCGACATATTTTTCTCCTCAAAGATTGCAGATGACCTGGCATTGGACCGTGAACCTAAGACCATGGCAGAGTGTATGAAACGCTCGGACTGGTCCAAATGGATGGTTGCAATTGAGGATGAATTGCGCTCACTTACCAAGAGAGGGGTATTTACTAAAGTGATACCTACTCCTCAGCATGTTTTCCCCGTAGGGGTGAAATGGGTTTTTGTTCGAAAGAGGAACGAAAACAATGAGGTGGTGAGATATAAGGCGAGGCGTGTAGCACAAGGGTTTACACAGTGGCATCGATTACGATGAAACATATTCTCCTGTGATGAGTGGAATCACGTTCCGATACTTGATATCGCTGGCAGTGCAAATGAATTTGTATATCCAATTGATGGATGTGGTGACCGCATATTTATATGGGTCACTGGATACGGATATCTACATGAAAGTAGCACTTCAAAACAATACGATACTAGTTCGTAAAGTAACTAACCAGAATTCTATAGTTCTATCATCTCAATTATAACTAAGCGTAAGGTGGTAAACGGATGCCAATGACTACAACAATTATGCAAATTCACTTTGATTTAATTTATGATAAATAGTGTTCAACTTTTAATTATATTGCCGTTGAACTCCCACTCAAAACAACATCGCTCACATTGTTTTAGTGATCACACGAACCAAATCCACCACATCAAAACCGATCATCACGAGAGTTGATGTAGCTTCAATGGCGAACAATCAACATGTTCATCATATCTACTATATGACTCATGCTTTACCTTTCGGTGATCCGTGTTCCAAGACCATGTCTGTACATGCTAGGATCATCAAGATCAAATCTTAGCTTCCGCATGAGCAAATCTGGCTTGCTCACGTTGTATACACTCGCAGAATCTAACACACCCGATCATCACGTGGTGCTTCAAAACAACGAGCTTTAGAAACGGTGCTTACTAAGGATGAACACTTTAAAACTTGAAATTGTGTACTTGAGGGATCATCTTATAATGCTACCGTCGTGAACTAAGCAATACAAGATCATAAAAGGATTAACATCACATGCAATTCATAATATGTGATATGATATGGCCTTTCTTGTTGTGCTTCCGATCTCCATCTTCAAGCACGAACATGATCTCCATCATCACCGGCGTGGCGTCAAGGTCAATGGCGCCGCTTCATGGTTGTCGTCCAGTAGAATCAACTATTACAACTTCTTTGAATAGACATGCAGGTCTTAACGGAATTTAAAAGACAACCATATGGCTCCTGCCGGTTGCCAACTTACAATAAGGGACATTGCATACATCATATATAATCACAATCATGGCCATATCACATCACAACACACCCCTACAAAACAAAGTTAGACGCCTCTAATTTTCTTTGCATGTTTTACGTGGTTTGGGGCTTTCAATAAGTGTCATTCTAACTTACGAACAAGAACCACAACATTGATACTAGTATTGTCAATCACCTATTGTAAATTAAATCTTAACTATGTTGGGAGAAACAGGCACCCGCAAAGCCACTTATGCAATACAAGTTGCATGTCAAGCGTGGAGCAAGTCTCATGAACGATGTCATGTAAGGTTAGCCCGGGCCGCTTCATCCCACCATCCCGCAAGATGCAAAGTACACAAGAAGCAATCGACAACAAAAGCATCAATGCCTACAATGACCATTGTGTTCTACTCGTGCAATAGATCTACATATAGACACGGCTCTGATACCACTGTAGGGGTTCGTAGCATGGAAAACAAAAAAAATTTATCACATGAACACACACAAGCCAAGATCTATCTACTAGATTGCAGCAACGAGTCGATAGATTACTAACCCTCGAAGATCCAAAGCGGTTAACGAGAGCAGATTCTCGTGGATGATGTAGTCGTACACTTCCGATCTCAAGATCGCGTAGACGATCCTTCCGGCGCTGCGTTTCGGCAGTCGGTCACACGTTCGGTACCCGATGAAGACCTTCCTATCCCTTGTTCCAGCAGGCAGCGGAGGTTGTAACACTCTCCTCGTGATTCCGGCAGCACGACGGCGTGGTGTCAGAAGTAGAGGGGAGATCTCGCAGGGCTTCGCCATAAGACGAAGAGAGTATGGTGGAGCAAGAGAGGTGCCTTGGCGATCTAGGGTTTAGAAGCACCAAGAGGAGAGGTGTAGCCGGCGGCTAGGGTTTGGGGAAACCCTAGTCGACGACTTGGGAGGAGGCCCTAGGCGGCGACAGCAGCAGGTGGTGGCGCCTGGGGCTAGGGTTTGAGGTGTGTGGAAGAGGGGCAGCCCTACCCCTCCTTATATAGGTGGGAGGGTGCGGCTTGGGAGGAGGGAGTCCTCCTCCAACTCCTCCTCCTTGGTCGGAGAGTGGAGGGAGTGGGACTTCCTCCCCAAGTAGGTTTCCTACTCTCTCTCCACCAAGCAAACTTCAGATTTGACTTTTCAAATTGGCGTTTGACTTTCAAACTTCGATTTGAATTCTCTCTTTATTTTGCCCAGCCAAATAACCTAGTACATGATGAAACCATTCCACATTGTCATGGCACATCAATGTACCCTTCCCCTCCGGAGTGCCGGACCTTCCAGACCCTCCTAGAACATTCCTGGTGAAAACACCGGAATCATTCCCGAACTCCGAAACAAGACTTTCCTTATGTGAATCTTATTCTCCGGACCATTCCGGATCTCCTCGTGATATCCCGGATCCCATCCGAGACTCCGAACAACATTCGTTCTCTTACTCATCATTCCATAACTACTCAACAACATCGAATCCTTAAGTGTGTCTCCCTACGGTTTGTGAATTATGCGGACATGACAGAGACACTCCTCCGATCAATAACCAATAGAGGAATCTGGAAATTCTTATGGCTCCCACATATTTCTACGATTACTTTGCGCTCGAATAAACCATTTACATATGATACCAATTTCCCTTTGTCTCACGATAGTTTACTTATCCGAGGTTTTGATCGTCCGTATCTCTGCATACCTAGTTCAACCTCGTTACTGTAGAGGCCTCAACCTGATAAGGTAGATTCCTCCTGTGTTTTACAATGCTAGTCCCTGGATCAATAGCTAGCATCCACAGTTAAGATGTAATATCAAGAAACAAAGGTCATAATATAACTTTATAACCAGGGATAACATAATTTTATTACATCTTTCATAGCTCATATGGCTATTACATTACATTGCAACGGAATAACTATAAGCATGGGGTCCCTCATCTTCAAAGTGCCACAGGCAGATGTTGGTTGTAGACTTTGTAATCCTAATCAATCAATCTTCACTAAAAACAATCAAACCTGCAACATACAAGTTACAGCCACAAGGGTCAATACATTTGAATTGTATTGGCAAGTGATACTAAGGTAGTATAGTGGAGTCTATCATCTATATGCATTTGGCTAAGTGGAGTTGAGGCTTGCATTGCTCAAAATAGATTTTTCTTATCATTTTGAAAATACTAAGTTTTTGCTTAACAAAATCATTTTTCTCAATCAAAGATTTCAAGATCCTTGTGCCAAGCCATCTCTCCATCAATGATTGAAGAATTCAAACAACCCTTGTTCAAACCACAAGATTTTAACTTAGAAATTTGAATGATGAGATTCTTGATTGCTTCCATGTCTTGATGCTCAAATTGTCCTTTACCAGGGACATGGCTAAGTACTTAGATTTTACACTCTGCAGAGGTGGTGCACTTTCCCCACAAGACTTGGTTTCCCAAGACAAGATCTTTCAGAAGCTTTCCCTTAGACCAATATGGACGCGTTCCATCCTATCAAACACTACCACCCACTGTCCATATGGCTAGGTTCTTGCAACCTATATGATCATGGCAGAGCCCATATTGCCAAGTGGTTGCACTTGAAGCTTCTCAACATTTGACATCTCAAATCTCTTTGTGCCTGGGTGGCATTCCACAAGTGAGATACACAATCCAAGTCCATGGCCTTGTGTAACCACTCAACATATCCCAATCTTTCCATTCCACCCAGGAGGTTCATTAACTTAGTTGTTTTATTAAACAAAACATAAGTCCTCAGACTTAGAATATGTTTCCATAGTGTGAATATATTTTCCACCCATGTTTTCTATTAGCTAGGCTAAGCTTGGTAGTAATAGGAAACTTAACTTAGGAAAATCCTACTAAGGATTCATCTACTAGGTTCTACTATAGCAAGGTCTATACTTAGCAAAATCCATGCAAGTTTACTTAGCAAAATCACTAATGCATAGAGAAAGTAATGGGACAAATGTATGAAGCATCACTTGCCTTTTTGGTAGGGAATGGTGGTTCACTCCTTGATCTTTCTAGTATCACACTTCACTACAAATCAATAAAGCAAACACAAATTCAATTCACATTCCAAACCAAAGTCAAACAAACAATTCTTCACACACACACAAAGTAATGGAATCTAAGTCATGCATGGGAGCATGCACAAGATAGTTTTATTTTGCAAAGAGGGCTTCTATTGGGTTTCTAAACTTTGTAATATCCAAATTGGTCATTCACCAAAGTGGAAAAGTCATTAGCAAGAGGGTTTTGTCCAAAAACTATTTTTAAATCCATTCATCATTTCATGTGGTGAAAAATGTTTTTATTAAGGCAAAACTCTTAGGTTGTTCACCAAATGAGTTGCTATTGCAAAGCTTGGTGTTTTTGGGTCAGTAGGTTTGGTCCAAACTATTTCCTCAAAGTTTCCTTTCCATAAACATTTCCATAACAAAATTAATAATTTTATTTGGCTAGAAAATGGCTAAGTCAAATAATTCAACCCAAATTTTACCAAAATCATTTTTAACACCAAGGGTTGGTTCCTAGGGTCAGTAAGGTCACAACAAACCATTTTGCAAAAGTTTTAACCCTAACATCAATTTTAAACAATTTTTATACTCTAAATAAGCTCACAAAATAATCTGCAAAATCAAGCAAGCTAACATATACTATTTTCTAAACTAAGGCCACAGTTGGCTAGGGCTTGTTCTCCTGAATCCATTGATATAAAATTTGCCAAATTTGGACGTGTGGATCAAAAGTTATAAGGGTTTGAAAATTGAATCTAGAACAGATTCAAATCTGTTTTTAAATCAAAACATGGCCACGCGTCACATCGTGATTGGCCGATACCAGTTCGTCTGGATCGCGTGCTGCGGACCGCAGGATTAAAAGGAGCGTGTGCGGCTCAGATGGTCGCGTACCCTTTCGAGGGGATCTAATCCTACCCAGTCAAAACACATCCTACGGCTACAACGTGTTTGCCAGAAACTGGCGGCGAGATATTGCCGGCGAGCGGCGGAGCGGCCATTTGGCGGCGGCGCTGGCAATGCAGGAAGCAGGGAGGTGTAAGGAGATGCTTACCAGGCTCAGGAGAACACGGAGAAGCTCAAGGTACTCGCGGTTGGTCAAGGGGCGCACTAGGGTTGCAGGAATTCCTCGTCGGAGTTGCGAACTGCGTCAGGTGGTCCTGGTTGTGGTCGGAGGCGACGCTGTCGATCACGAGAAGCCAAACGGAGGGCAGGATTAGGTGCGCAAGATCAAGGCGAAGATGCTAGCATGATCGAGAAGCAGAGGGGCGGTCGGTTTCTACCTGGGGGTCGTCGTCAGAGAAGAAACAGGCGGCGGCGCTGTCAGAGCTAGTCCAAGCCAAAGCTCTGGGGCGTCCGCGGTCGAGTGATTGACACAGAAGGATGCGCCAGTGTATGGTGAGAGTGCTCGTGTGCTCAGGGAGGCGGAAGGGGGCGTGTGCTGGCCGGAATTGGCGAGAGGGGTCGTCGGAGACAAAGGGAGTGTCTGGCGAAATATGGCAGCCTGTGGGCGTGCTTGGGGAAGGAGGCAGAGGGAAACGAGAGAGGACGTGCTGGCGTTTTATCGAGCTTGATCACTGCGAGTTAAGGTGGCTGCGTTAAGGCGTATTGATGCCGCGATTCAAAGCTTGCAACAACGATGAGAGGAGGAAGAACCAGTCGCGGGGTGGGGAAGGAGAACAGTGGAAAGGGGTCCACTGGTCAGTGGGAAAAGAAACGAGGGGGGAGGTCCACCAGTCATCGGTTCTGTGGGTAAGAAAATTGGTGCCAAACGTTTTCTTCGGGGAAAGAAGCTGGGCTGTTGCTGGGCCTATTGGGCTGGCTCAGTTGGGTCTGTCCTTTTCCATATTTTTTTTTCTGCCTATTTGTTTTATTCTTTTCTATTTCTATTTTCTGATTTGATATTCAAACAAATGATTCAATCAACAATGCAAACCATTCAAACAATTCAAACTTGTAATGAGTTTTTGGTTCTGTTTAGTAGCATAAACCAACTTCCAAAAACCAAATAATATTTTAAATCTTTTTAGGTTCCATTTATTAATTAAATAAAATGGACCATGGTTTATTAATAAAATAGGGTTTGGTTTATTTAATAAAATCTCCATTTTAAATCCAAATATTTCCAAAACCAAATCCGTAGGTTTAATAAAGAATACTTGGAAACTTGTTTAAAACAAAATAACATTTTTGCTATAGGGTCCATTAATAATTAAAATAGACCAAGGTTTATTAATCAAATAGGGTTTTGTTTTATTTAAAAACCTCTTTTGAAGCCTAAATATTTTTAAAACAAAATAACCTTTTTATTTTAGAGTCCATTATTAATTAAATATAATAGACTTTCATTATTAATTCCAATAGGATTTGTTTTATTGATATCTTTATTTTTAAAAACTAATATAGTGCCAAAACCATTCAGTAGGTTTTATTTGTGAATATCAAATATTTAGAAAAACTTATTTAAATTAATTTAATAGGTTTTGATGTCTTAATTAAATTGGTAAAACCTTTATTTGAATAAAATTTGGATATTAATTCCTTATTATTTTATTTAAGCAATCCTTTATTGTTTTTAAATAAACCTTTGCTATTTTATTTAAAATAAAATGTTTTAATTCCCAAAGCTTGGCCAAGGCTTAATTTGGCTTTTTAAAATAATCTTTATTTGTGAAACTTCTATTTCATTTGAAAACAAATCTTTTCATTTAAGAGTTTCAAAATAGTATTTCCAAATGTTTTTATTTCTCCTTTTATTAAATGTTTATCTTTTTAAATCCCTTTAGGTTTTATTTAATTCAAATGAGTTTGAAGTTCCAATTGAATTCAAAAAGTTTCTTCTGGCTCTGAAAATCAACAAAGTTTTTATTTTATTAATTTATTTTCACATTACAAGATTTGGAAAATCTTGGGATGTGACAGTTACCGATAAGTACTCTTTTCTCGTTCCCGTGATATGTGATCCCTTGTGAGCCAATCACATGCTTGCAAGCTAATTGGATGACATTCCACCGAGAGGGCCCAGAGTATATCTATCCGTCATATGGATGGACAAATCCCACTCTTGATCCATGTGCCTCAACCCATACTTTCCGAACACTCAATGCCACCTTTATAGCCACCCAGTTACGGTGTGGTGTTTGATGTCATCAAAGCATCCTTCTGGTGATGGTGATTAACATGATCTCATGGTCGAAGGAATTAGGTTACTATGTATCAGAAAGCTTATAGCAAGTGAACTATATAAATGAAGTTGATCTTTATGCTACGCTTAACTATAGGAGTATGTCCATCACATCATTCTCCTAATGATATGACCCTGTTGTTAATAACATCTCTATGTTCATGATCAGGAAACCATGATCATATATTAACCAACAAGCTAGTTTAACAAGAGGCTTTACTAGGGACTCTTTTATGTTTACAAATCACACAAGTATTAATGTTTCCGGTTAATACAATTATAGCATTGGTATGTAAACATTTATCATAAGTATGAAGATATGATAATAACCACTTTATTATTGCCTCTTGGTCATATCTCCAACAGTCTCCCACTTGCACTAGAGTCAATAATCTAGTTTCAAACCTTTGTGTATTCAACACCTATGGCTTTCTGGTGTCTTATGTAAACGATTGCTAGTGGTCAACTGATCTCCGGATCTGACACTTCCAGGTCCGTGTGTAATTGCATGTCTTTGCATCTCTACGCATCACTCATTCTCTAATGAGATGGCTTTGTACAAATTTGGTCCTTTGGTGTGACCTTTAGTTCTTTGGGGTTAAAACATGTTGATAATATTGGCGTACAATATATCTTCATAGCATTATCCCTGCTGTGAACTACACCTAGTTTCATAACAAACTACTTGACACAAATGCCCTCTTTTGCTGCTATAATAGCAATTATATACTTAGCCCTTTTGTTGTAGTATCTGTCACAATGTCTTAACTTTGGAACTCAACCAAATTCATTATGGAACTCATATTCCATCATATTGTGCCACCCTTAGTTTAGATTGAGATAAACTTAATTTGTACTTTGTGACAAAACTAGTATCAATGTAATTCATTTATAATGAACTAACCATCTATTTGTCACTTCTACAAAATAATATATTCTTAGTTCCTTTACAAGATCATAAGAATATCTTTACTATAGTCCAATAAACATCTTACGAATCGTTCTGGTATATGCTCATTGTAGGGTTCGCAGCATAGAAAACAAAAAATTTCCTACGATGGGAACAACTATGTACCAAGAACTATCTACTAGATACAAACAACGGGCGGATGTATATCCGTAGAGAACATACCCTTGAAGACCGACAAAGCTTAACGAGTCCAAACTTGTGGTTGATGTAGACGATCTCTTGCCGATCTCAAGATCGAGAGGAAGTCCTAGCGCCGCAAAATAGCAGCGCATCCGTGCTCGCACACACGTTCGAGGCACCGAGCAACCTCCGCCTCCTCGCTCCAGTGATGCAGCGGAAGCACAACTCTTTCTTGCCGAATAGCCACCGGGAACATGTATCTCGCTAGTCCGAGACCATGGGGGATAAATTCTAGAGGGGGAGAGATATCCTTCACGAGGAGGTGTGAGTGAGAGAGAGGGAGGGGGGCTCCTTTTATAGGGAGAGGGGGGCACCCAAGGGGCCATGCGCCCAGCCATGGGTCTGCCCCCACCTCTTCCACATTCATGTGGGTGGACACTCCACTCATTCAAATGCCTTTCAATTCCCTCCACTCAAAAACCCACTCAAATTCCCATTAAATTTCCACCAAATTTAATGCAAAAACTCTCATTAACTAAAACTCCTTTTATTTATTCAGAATTTTGTCAATTACTTTAATGACAAACATTAACATATAACCCCTTGCTAGTATTTTATTTCACATGCAGAAACACTTTCTGCAATTTCACCCGAAAACCCGTTTCGGTATCTAGTGAAATAAATTCATGCGCTTGTTATTCTTTTCAGCATGAAACTTTTGCTCCAAATGGATGTCGGTGTCTCTTAAGTGTCTCACCCTATGGTTCGCTAATAATGTGGACATGATCGAGACCCCTCTCGGATCAATAATCAGAAGCGGGATCTGGAGACCCATACTGACTCCCACACATTCAATGATGACTTTCTTGTGATCGTCGGAACCTTTTACGCTAGTATCTTAATCCCTTTGTTTCGCGATATATTACATGTCCGAGATTCGATCATCGGTATCTCCATACCTAGTTTGATCTCGTTACCGACATGCACTCTTTTCTCATTCCCGTGATATAACATTCTAGTGATCAAATCACTTGCTTGCAAGCTAATCAATGTGATATCACCGAGAGGGACCAGAGTATATCTATCCGTCATCGGGATGAACAAATTCCACTCTCGGTCCATGGGCCTCAACATAACACTTTATTAGTTCTGAATCCATCTTTATAATCACCCTGTTACGGTGTGACGTTTGATGTTATCAAGAAACTCTTCCGGTGTTAGTGATTGACATGATCTCATGGTCTAAGGATTAGGATCACTTCGTAAGTTGTTATAGCAATATAAACTCAATGACTTTGATCGTAATGCTATACTTCGGATGAATGTTCATCACATCATTACACTAATGTTGTGACCTAGTTATTAACAACATCCAATGTCCATGATCAGGAAACTTTGATCATCATGTTAATCAACGAGCTAGTTTATAAGAGAGGCATAACTAGGAACTCCCTTTTTGTTTATTAAACACACATGTATTAACGTTTCCGTATTAATACAATTATAGCATGCAAAATAAACATTTATCATAAATAAGGAATACGATAATAACCACTTTATTATTGCCTCTCGGGCATATTCCCTTCAGTCTCCCACTTGCACTAGAGACAATAATCTAGTTTGAAAACTTTGTGTATTAAACACCTATGGCTTTCTGGTGTTCCATATATGCAATTGCAAGTGGTTAACATAATCTACGGATCTGACGCTTCAGGTCCGTGTGTATTTGCATGTCTTTGCGTCTTCACGCATCACTCATTCTCCAATGAGATGGAATTGTATAAATTTGGTCTTTTGGTGAGACCTACAGTTCCTTGGGGTTAAAACACGTCGATACTATTGTCACACAATATATCTTTAGTGTTAGCCCGTTGCGAACCACACCTTAGTTTGATAACAAACTACTTGACACAAATTCCCTCCTTTGCTGCTACTATAGCAGTCATATACTTAGCCCTTTTGTTGTAGTATTCGTCACAATGTCTTAACTATGGATTTCATCCAAATCCATCATAGAAACTTTCTTTCCATTTTATTGTGCCACCCATAGTTTAAGTTGAGATAAACTTAATTTGTATCTTGTGACAAAACTAGTATCAATGTAACTCTTTACAATGAACTATTTGTAATTGTTTGTCACCTCTACACAAATATATTCTTAGTTCTTCCAAAAGATCATAAGAATATCCTTACTATCGTCCAATGATCATTTTATGATTCATTCTGGTATATGCTCATAACACTTAGAGCATAGGACATATCTGGATGTGTACATATTATGGTATGATTGATCAAAACATTCTCGTGATTTCACTCATCAAGTCTCAAAGCACTTGAATCTTGTTTCACTTATCAAGTGTCGATACACTTGAATCTTGATTCAATTCCTTTCCATGCAACAAGAACCGTTTCTTGTCGTTTCTATATTGAACTCCTTCAATATCTCATATATGTACGTTTGGCCCAACCATATTAGCGTCACCGTCTATCCACTATAGACATTCACGCTAAATATTCGGGTTTTGCCTAAGTATTTCATCGAAATGAAATTCTTAACCTCTGTCAATAAAAGATACATCATTTCTAATCAACAAGATGTCATCCACATAATGTATTAGAAATGTGTCTCAGCGCTCCCACTTAATTTCTTGCAAATGCAAGAATCTTCATCGTCTCCTGATGAAAAACTCCTTTTTCATCATGGTGAAGATTCCAACTCCGCGATGCTTATTTCAACCATTGAAGTTTGCATGCCTCTTTTAGCATCCTTTGAATTAACAAAACCCTTTTGGATCGTGTCATGTACACGTCCTAGGTAACCATTCTATTAAAAGAACTTTGTTTTGTTTATTCATCTACCATAAACCAAATTATATGTAGTGGTTGCTATTTTAATCCGTCCAGACTAAATATCGCTATGAAAGATCAAATCTTGTCATAGTCAACTCCTTGAACATTGTCGTAAAATACTTTACCGATATGTCGACTATTTCATAGATGTAAAACATCCACGTCTGTTTCTTTATAGATCCAAATATGACCGATAGGTTTTTACACCTTTCCGGAGGGTCTTCCAAGTTCAAAACTTGATTTCTCGTGTATGGAAATATCACGGATTTTATGGCTTCAAGCCATTTGATGGAGTCAGGGCCCATCATCGCTTCTTTGTATGTATTCGGTTCATCATTGTCAAACAATAATGATTTACTCTCAAATCTGATTGTTTAACCGACCTACTTGGTTCAATAGGAACTTAGATCTCCGTGACCATAACCTTTGAGGCACATAAGCTATGAGCATTATGGCAGCCTCCAGAACCATTTCCGGCGCTGCGCAACTCAGCACATTTAGCTAAGGTTCGTTAACCTTATCAAAGTTCTATTGTCCTCCCACTTAACATTTATGAAAAATTCCTTCTTCAAGAAACTTTACATTTCAAGCGACAAACCATTTTGTCCTCGGTGTCATGGAGGAATAACCAATTGTTATTCGAAATAACCTACAAAGACATGCTCATCCGACTTTGGTTGTAAACATCTTACTTATGTTTAGCATACCAAAATTTAAGAAATGACAACTTGGGTTTTACCCCAAACCATAACTCATATGGTGTCATTTCAACAGATCAAGATGGAGCTCTTTTAAGTGTAAAAGCGGAAGTCTCTAAAGCTTTAATCTTTTTAAAACATAATGGCAGTTTTATAAATAACACCTTTGATCCAACCATGTCAAACAAGGTTTCCTTACAAATCTCAAACACTCCATATTCCTATGGTGTTTCGGGAGATGTAAATCTAGGTGTTTTGCTAAACTTGTAACTCAAATAAATCCCTTTTATGATAAAATCATAATTCATTTATTTTTCTTGTTACACTTGTAACTCAAATAAATCCCTTATGATAAAATCATAAACCATTTATTTTCTTGTTACAATGATTTTCACTTCATCTTGAAAGTCTTTGAAACGTTTTTCAAATATTTCATACTTCTTTCTCATTAAGTGAACATTCACTCAAATTTCCGGAGAAAGCATATGAAGTTGAAACCCATCGCTTACGACTACACATAATGGACTACATACATCGATATGTATAAATTCCAATATTTTAGTCGTTCGTTCTTCTTTGGCCTTTGAACGAAGTTTTAATTATCCCGAGGAAAGTCTCACAAGCGTCACTTGATCAAATCAAAGACTCCAAAAATCCATGAATATGGAGATTCTTCATGTTTTCTTTCCAGTATAATTTAAACGGCGATGTCACTTCGTAAGTGATCTTTCAATCATTTGTCTTGCGACATTTTAGCATTAGGTTTTATGGACGTGGTTTCTCCAACTAGATTTGTAAATCATCCATCTTATATGGAATACGATAATTATTTGAACAACCTTTGTTCTCATAATACCTGATTCAAATAACAATTATTAAAACAAATCTTGAAGTCAAGCTTTGATGTCAACGAGAAATACAAACAACGGTTTGTTTGTTTTCGATGAACATCATCACATATTCTCTTGCTAGTTATTTAGGCCATTGTGGTTTATGAATTGCGTAGTTCCGTATGAAATTTCATCCCAACCAATTCGGTATCCAATACCCAAGAACCACATTGTTTAACAAGCAAAGAATACCACCATAACATGTATATCATTTATATACCTAAATTGGATATTTCCAATCTTTTATTTTCTGCCAAATATATTTTATAGATTCTCTTTCAGCATTTCCTTTTCCTTTTAAAAGAATCTATCAACATCAAAAGTGGCGCCATATAAATGACACATAGTCCAAAGCATGTATATTCAAATAATAATACCTTTGGACTTGCACTTTAAAGTAGATCACCATCATCAAATGATCGGCATTCTTTCAAAATCCATTCTTTAGTAATCTTTTAGTGTAGTAAACACTTTACATACATCTTCTATTCATCCTTATCACGACGACTTTCATGATCAAGCTATTGTAGCTTATAAAGATGAATCGTGAGTATAACGTTACTTTCCAAAACCCTTTTGGATGATTAGGATGTCTAGCATCTCCAATCTTCGTAAATTCTCATTCAATATGAGAACATATATTATACTCTATCATATTGCAACCAAAACATTGTTTCAGATATCGTTATATCTGCCACACATGATGGTTTCTGAAACAATTCTTTCAGCTCCTAGATAAACTTGATATTAAAACAATCAAAAATCATGGAGGCAAACATGATACTTAAGATACTAACACTGGAATTGTTACTCTTGATTTAATACCAACTATTAAATTTCACGGAGTAAATAGAGTTTGCTGAAAGTTTGCAATAGGACTTTAAACTTTAGATTGACACTCAACACAATACGATACCAGTTCGTAAAGTATATATCCAAAATTCTATAGTTCTATTATCTCAATTACAACTATGCATAAGGTGGTGAACGAATGCCAATGACTACAACAAATTATGCAAATTCACTTTGATTTAATTTATGATAAATTGAGTTCTACTAATCCAAATAAATGAACTCCCACTCAAAAACGACATCCCTCGTGTCTTTTTGGTGATTACATGAACCAAATCCACTACACCAAGTCCGATCATCACGTGAGTCGGTGTAGCTTCAAAGGCGAGAATCCATATGGTCATCATATCAAAAACATATGACTCATGCTTAACCTTTCGGTCCGTGTTCCGAGGCCATGTCTGTACATGCTAGGCTCGCCAAGTAAGAACCTTAGTATTCGCGTGTGTAACTGTCTTACACCCGAGATATGCTCGTGGATTCAAGTACACCCGATCATCACGTGATGTCTTGAAGCGACGAAACATTGTCGGTGCATACTTAAGGAAGAACACATTCTTATCTTGATATCTAAATGAGGGATCATCTTATTATGCTAATAAAATGCCAAACAAGCAATATAAGATGCAATCAAAACATCACATGTTTATTAGTGAAATGATATGGTTCCCGCATATGATCTCCATCATGTGCACAGTGGTATGATCTCTATCATACCTTTATGTGTAAGGCCAAGGTCTATGGAACTTACACGCTATGTGTGTTGTAAGAGTATCATCTCATACTTCTACTTACAACATCACCATATCATAACACTAGCCCAACAACAATTTAAACTAGACGCCTCTAATTTATCCATTGCAAGTTTTACGTGGCTTAGGGCTTACGAATATAGAACCGTTCTTACCTACGAACATGAACCACAACGAGGATAACCAAATTGTTGACAACTCGTTGCAAATTAGATATTGACTATAGTAGGAGAGACAGACACCCGCTAGCCACTTATGCAAAACTAGTTGCATGTCAAGCGTGGAACAGGTCTCATGTGCGAGGACATGTAAAGTTTGTCCGGGCCGCTTCATCCCACTATGCCACCAATATCCAAAGTACAAATAAGAAGCAATAAAATGATCATCATTGCCCACATACTCATATGTGTACTACCCGTGCAAAGTATCTACGCATAGATCCGGCTCTGATACCACTGTAGGGTTCGCAGCATAGAAAACAAAAAATTTCATACGATGGGAACAACTATGTACCAAGAACTATCTACTAGATACAAACAATGGGCGGATGTATATCCGTAGAGAACATACCCTTGAAGACCGACAAAGCTTAACGAGTCCAAACTCGTGGTTGATGTAGACGATCTCTTGCCGATCTCAAGATCGAGAGGAAGTCCTAGCGCCGCAAGACAGCAGCGCATCCGTGCTCGCACACACGTTCGAGGCACCGAGCAACCTCCGCCTCCTCGCTCCAGCGATGCAGCGGAAGCATAACTCTTTCTTGCCGAATAGCCACCGGGAACATGTATCTCGCTAGTCCGAGACCATGGGGGATAAATTCTAGAGGGGGAGAGAGATCCTTCACGAGGAGGTGTGAGTGAGAGAGAGGGAGGGGGCTCCTTTTATAGGGAGAGGGGGGGGCACCCAAGGGGCCATGCGCCCAGCCATGGGGCTGCCCCCACCTCTTCCACATTCATGTGGGTGGACACTCCACTCACTCAAATGCCTTTCAATTCCCTCCACTCAAAAACCCACTCAAATTCCCATTAAATTTCCACCAAATTTAATGCAAACTCTCATTAAATAAAAATCCTTTTATTTATTCAGAATTTTGTCAATTACTTTAATGACAAACATTCACATATAACCCCTTGCTAGTATTTCATTTCACATGCAGAAACACTTTCTACAATTTCACCCGAAAACCCGTTTCGGTATCTAGTGAAATAAATTCCTGCGCTTGTTATTCGTTTCGGCATGAAACTTTTGCTCCAAATGGATGTCGGTGTCTCTTAAGTGTGTCACCCTACGGTTCGCGAATAATGAGGACATGATCGAGACCCCTCTCAGATCAATAATCAGAAGCGGGATCTGGAGACCCATACTGACTCCCACACATTCAACGATGACTTTCTTGTGATCGTCGGAACCTTTTACGCTAGTATCTTAATACCTTTGTTTCGCGATATATTACATGTCCGAGATTCGATCATCGGTATCTCCATACCTAGTTTGATCTCATTACCGACATGCACTCTTTTCTCGTTCCCGTGATATAACATTCTAGTGATCAAATCACTTGCTTGCAAGCTAATCAATGTGATATCACCGAGAGGGCCCAGAGTATATCTATCCGTCATCGGGATGAACAAATTCCACTCTCGGTCCATGGGCCTCAACATAACACTTTATTAGTTCTGAATCCATCTTTATAATCACCCTGTTACGGTGTGACGTTTGATGTTATCAAGAAACTCTTCCGGTGTTAGTGATTGACATGATCTCATGGTCTAAGGATTAGGATCACTTCGTAAGTTGTTATAGCAATATAAACTCAATGACTTTGATCGTAATGCTATACTTCGGATGAATGTTCATCACATCATTACACTAATATTGTGACCTCGTTATTAACAACATCCAATGTCCATGATCAGGAAACTTTGATCATCATGTTAATCAACGAGCTAGTTTATAAGAGAGGCATAACTAGGAACTTCCTTTTTGTTTATTAAACACACATGTATTAACGTTTCCGTATTAATACAATTATAGCATGCAAAATAAACATTTATCATAAATAAGGAATACGATAATAACCACTTTATTATTGCCTCTCGGGCATATTCCCTTCACTCATAACATTTAGAGCATAGGACATATCTGGATTTGTACACATCACAACATGATTGATAAAATACTCTTTGTGATTGTATCTATCAAGTGTCAAAAATACCTAAATCTTTATTTAATACTTCCTGTGCAACAAGAACTTTTCTTGTAGTTTCTATATTGAACTCATTCAATATCTCATCTATGTACTTCTGGCACAAGCATATTGGTGTCACAATTTATCCATATAGACATTGATGCCAAATATTCGGGTTCTGCCTAAGCCTTTCATCGAGATGAAATTCTTATCCTGTGTTAATAAAAAGATACATCATTTCCAATCAACAATATGTCTTCCACATAATGTATTAGAAACATGTCTTAGCGCTCCCACTTAATTTCAAATGCAAGCATCTTCATCATCTCCGATGAAATTAAACTATTTTAACAGTTTCATCATAGTGAAGATTCCAACTCCGCGATGCTTACTTCAACCATTGAAGTTTGCATATGCTTTTAGCATCCTTTGAATTAACAAAACCCTTTGGACTGTGTCATGCACACGTCCTAGGTAACCATTCTATTAGAAGAACTTGTTTTGTTTATTCAACACATAACAAAATTATATGTCGTGGTTGCTATATTAATCTGTCTAGACTAAATATCGCTTAATGAAAGATTAGATCTTGTCATAGTCAATTCTTTGAACATTGTCGTGAACTCTTTCCCGATATGTCGATAATTTCATAGATGTGAAACATCCATGTCTATTTCTTTATAGATCCAAATATGACTGTAAGGTCTTGTACCTTTCCAGAGGGTCTTTCAAGTTCAAAGCTTGATCTCTCGTATATGGAACTATCACGGATTTTATGGCTTCAAGCCATTTGACGGAGTTAGGGCCCATCATCACTTATTTGCATGTAGTCAGATCATTATTGTCAAATAATGATTTAACTCTCAAATCTTGGTATTTGATTGTTTACCCGACCTACTTGTTTCAATAGGAACTTGGATCTCCGTGACCACAACCTTTGTGGCACGTGAGCCATGAGCATTGTTGCTGCCTCCGGAACACTTTTCGGCGCTGCGCAACTTTGCACATATATCTAAGGTTCTTTTAACCTTATCAAAGCTCTATTGTCCTCCCACTTAACTTTTCACGGAAAATTTCTTTCTCAAAGAAACTTGACGTTCTAAGCGACAACCATTTTTTCTTTGGTGTTATGGAGGAATACTCAATGATTATTCAAAATAACATACAAAGATATGTTCATCCGATTTTGGTTGCAAACATCTTTCTTATGCATAGCATACCAATGTTTAAGAAAGGACAACTTGGGTTTTATCCCAAACCATAACTTTATATGGTGTCAATTCAACGGATTATGATGGAGCTCTTTTCAGTGGAAAAACGGTAGTCTCTAAATCTTTTAATCTTTAAAATATAATGACAGTTTTATGAATTATACCTTTGATATTACCATATCAAACAAGGTTTTATTACATATCTCGAACGCTCCATACTCTTATGGTGTTTCGGGAAACGCAAATCCACGGAATGATTCCTTAAATCTTAGGTATTATGCTAAACTTGTAACTGAACTATTTAAATTCTTGTTACAATGATTTTGCACTTCATCTTGAAAATCTTTGAACTTTTCAAATGTTTCATACTTCATCCTTATTAAGTAAATATTCATATATTCACTCAAATTTTCGGAGAAAGCATATGAAGTTGAAATCCATCGCTCTTGACTACACATAATGGACTTCATACAACAATATGTACAAGTTCCAATAAGCTAGTCATTCGTTCCCTTTTGGCCTATGAACGAAGTTTTAATTATCTCTAGGAAAGTTTCACAAGCGTCATTTGATCAAAAATCAAAAAGACTCCAAAATTCCATCCACATGGAGTTTCTTCATGTTTTCTTTCCAATATAATTTAAACAGCGATGTCACTTCCTAAGTGATCTTTCAATCAATTTGTCTTTCGACATTTTTAGCACTAGTTTTATGGATGCGATTTCTACAACGAGATCTGTGAATCATCCATCTTTTATGGATTACGGCAATTATTTGAACAACCCTTTTGTTCTGGTAATACCTGATAAAACAAATCTTGAAGGCAAACTTTGATGTTTAACAAGAAGCACAATAACCCTTTATTTGTTCTTGATGAACATCATCACATATTCTTTTGCTAGTTACTTAGGCCATTGTAGTTCATGAATTATGTTGTTTCGTATAACGATTCACACCAACAAATTCAGTATCAAATACTTAAGAACCACATTGTTTAATAAGCAAAGAATATAGCCATAACATGTATATCATCTATATACTTAAGCTGAACAATTCTAGTCTTTTCTTTTCTGCCATATATTTATGAGATTCTCTTTCAATATTTCCTTTTCTGTTTGGAGGAATCTATCAACATCAATAGTGGAGCCATATACATGACACATAGTCCAAAGCATGTATAGTAAAATACCAATGTCTTTGGACTTGCACTTTGAAGATCACCATCATCAAATGTTTGGTGTTCTTTCAAATTCCTTTCTTTAGTAATCTCTTGGTGTAGTAAACATTTTACCTACATCAAATATTCACCCTTATCATGGAATTATCCATGATCAAGCTACTTTTAGCTTATAACGGTGAATCGCGAGTATAATGTTGCTCTCCAAAACCTTTTGGAGGATTAGGACAACTAGTGTCTCCAACCTTTTGCAAATTCTCATCAATTATGAGAACATGACTTTTGCCATATTATACTCTATCATGTTGTAACCAAAACTTCGTTTCAGATATCACAATATCTTCCACACATCATGGTTTCTGAAACAACTCTTTCAGATCCTAGATAACCTTGATATTAAGACAATCCTTTGAATATCAAGAATCATGGAGACAAACATGATACTCATACACTAACACTTGGAATTGTCACTCTTGATTTAATACCAATTATTAAACTTCATGGAGTAACCGGAACTTACTAAAATTTGCAATAGGACTTTTAAACTTTAGATTAACACTTCAAAACAATACGATACCAATTTGTAAAGTAACTAACCAGAATTCTATAGTTCTATCATCTCAATTATAACTAAGCGTAAGGTGGTAAACGGATGCCAATGACTACAACAATTATGCAAATTCACTTTGATTTAATTTATGATAAATAGTGTTCAACTTTTAACCATATTGCCGTTGAACTCCCACTCAAAACAATATCCCTCACATTGTTTTAGTGATCACACGAACCAAATACACCACATCAAAACCGATCATCACGAGAGTTGATGTAGCTTCAATGGCGAACAATCAACATGTTCATCATATCTACTATATGACTCATGCTTTACCTTTCGGTGATCCGTGTTCCGAGACCATGTCTGTACATGCTAGGCTCGTCAAGATCAAACCTTAGCTTCCGCATGAGAAAATCTGGCTTGCTCATGTTGTATACACTCGCAGAATCTAACACACCCGATCATCACGTGGTGCTTCGAAACAACGAGCTTTAGCAACGGTGCTTACTAAGGATGAACACTTTAAAACTTGAAATTGTGTACTTGAGGGATCATCTTATAATGCTACCATCATGAACTAAGCAATACAAGATGCATAAAAGGATTAACATCACATGCAATTCATAATATGTGATATGATATGGCCTTTCTTCTTGTGCTTACAATCTCCATATTCAAGCACGGACATGATCTCCATCATCACCGGTGTGGCGTTAAGGTCAATGGCGTCGCTTCATGGTTGTCGTCCACTAGCATCGACTATTACAACTTCTTTGAATAGACATGCAGGTCTTAACGGAATTTAAAATACAACCATATGGCTCCTGCCAGTTGCCAACTTACAATAAGGGACATTGCATACATCATATATAATCCCAATCATGGCCATATCACATCACAGCACAACCCTGCAAGACAAAGTTAGACGCCTCTAATTTTCTTTGCATGTTTTACGTGGTTTGGGGCTTTCAATAAGTGTCGTTCTAACTTACGAACAAGAACCACAACATTGATACTAGTATTTTCAATCACCTGTTGTAAATTGAATCTTAACTATGTTGGGAGAAACAGGCACCCGCAAAGCCACTTATGCAATACAAGTTGCATGTCAAGCGTGGATCAAGTCTCATGAACGATGTCATGTAAGGTTAGCCCGGGCCGCTTCATCCCACCATCCCGCAATATGCAAAGTACACAAGAAGCAATCGACAACAAAAGCATCAACGCCCACAATGACCATTGTGTTCTACTCGTGCAACAGATCTACATATAGACACGGCTCTGATACCACTATAGGGGTTCGTAGCATGGAAAACAAAAAATTTCTATCGCATGAACACACACAAGCCAAGATCTATCTACTAGATTGCAGCAACGAGTCGATAGAGTACTAACCCTCGAAGATCCAAAGCGATTAACGAGAGCAGATTCTCGTGGATGATGTAGTCGTACACTTCCGATCTTAAGATCGCGTAGACGATCCTTCCGGCGCTGCGTTCCGGCAGCGCTCCCGCAGTCGATCACACGTTCGGTACCCGATGAAGACCTTCCTATCCCTTGTTCTAGCAGGCAGCAGAGGTTGTAACACTCTCCTCGTGATTCTGGCCGCGCGACGGCGTGGTGTCGGAAGTAGAGGGGAGATCTTGCAGGGCTTCGCCTTAAGCCGGAGCGAGTATGGTGGAGCAAGAGAGGTGCCTTGGCGATCTAGGGTTTAGAAGCACCAAGGGGAGAGGTGTAGACGGTGGCTAGGGTTTGGGGAAACCCTAGTCGGTGACTTGGGAGGAGGCCCTAGGCGGCGGCAGCAGTAGGTGGTGGCGCCTGGGGCTAGGGTTTGAGGTGTGTGGAAGAGGGGCAGCCCTACCCCTCCTTATATAGGTGGGAGGGTGCGGCTTGGGAGGAGGGAGTCCTCCTCCAACTCCTCCTCCTTGGCCGGCGGGTGGAGGGAGTGGGACTTCCTCCCAAGTAGGTTTCCTACTCTCCCTCCACCAAGCAAACTTCAGATTTGACTTTTCAAATTGGCGTTTGACTTTCAAACTTCGATTTGAATTATCTCTTTATTTTTCCTAGCCAATTGACCTAGTACATGATGCAACCATTCCACATTGTCATGACACATCAATGTATCCTTCCCCTCCAGAGTGCCGGACCTTCCAGACCCTTCTAGAACATTCCTAATGAAAACACCGGAATCATTCCTGAACTCCGAAACAGGACTTTCCTTATATGAATCTTATTCTCCGGACCATTCCGGATCTCCTCGTGATATCCCGGATCCCATCCGAGACTCCGAACAACATTCGGTCTCTTACTCATCATTCCATAACTATTCAACAACATCGAATCCTTAAGTGTGTCTCCCTACGGTTCGTGAATTATGCGAACATGATCGAGACACTTCTCCGATCAATAACCAATAGAGGAATCTGGAAATTCTTATGGCTCCCACATATTTCTATGATTACTTTGCGATCGAATGAACCATTTACATACGATACCAATTTCCCTTTGTCTCACGATAGTTTACTTATCTGAGGTTTTGATCGTCCGTATCTCTGCGTACCTAGTTCAACCTCGTTACCGATAAGTACTCTTTTCTCATTCCCGTGATATGTGATCCCTTGTGAGCCAGTCACATGCTTGCAAGCTAATTGGATGACATTCCACCGAGAGGGCCCAGAGTATATCTATCCGTCATATGGATGGACAAATCCCACTCTTGATCCATGTGCCTCAACCCATACTTTTCGAACACTCAATGCCACCTTTATAGCCACCTAGTTACGGTGTGGTGTTTGATGTCATCAAAGCATCCTTTCGGTGATGGTGATTAACATGATATCATGGTCAAAGGAATTATGTTACTATGTATCAGAAAGCTTATAGCAAATGAACTATATTAAATGACTTGATCTTTATGCTATCGCTTAACTATAGGAATATGTCCATCACATCATTCTCCTAATGATATGACCCTGTTGTTAATAACATCTCTATGTTCATGATCAGGTAACCATGATCATATATTAACCAACAAGCTAGTTTAACAAGAGGCTTTACTAGGGACTCTTTTATGTTTACAAATCACACAAGTATTAATGTTTCCGGTTAATACAATTATAGCATGGTATGTAAACATTTATCATAAGTATGAAGATATGATAATAACCACTTTATTATTGCCTCCTGGGCATATCTTCAACAAAATATTCTAAGATATCTTCAGGGCACCAAAGATCTTGGTTTGTTCTTTCAGAAAAATCAAGAGAGAACCATGGTGGGGTATTGTGATGCTAGATACTTGTCAGATCCCCATAATGCCAGATCATAGACTGGATTTGTCTTCTTACATGGAGGTACAGCTTTCTCTTGGAAGTCGATAAAGCAAACATTGGTGGCTACATCCATGAATCATTCTGAGATAATTGCTTTGTATGAAGCATCACGGGAATGTGTATGGTTTTGCAGAATGATGAACTTTGTCCAAGGTTCAAGTGGGATTGGTTTGCTAGAATCGCCTACCATTATCTATGAAGATAATGCTGCTTGTATTGTACAGATGCAGACAGGTTATATTAAGAGTAATATTACAAAGCATATTGCTCTTAAGCTATTTTATCCCCGTGAGCTACAAAAGAGTGGGGAAATAAATATTTTGCAAACGAAGTCATGTGATAACCTCGCTGATTTGTTTACCAAGTCCTTACCAAGTTCGTTGTTTCACAAATATGTACATGGAATTGGTATGAGAAGACTTCGTGACTTGCAAAGTTTAGGGGGATAAATCTCCCATGTTAAGACCTGTTGAAGATCATCAGATCTTCGATTTTGCACTCTTTTCCTTTGTGAGTTTTTCCTAATAATTTCTCATGAAGGTTTTTAATGAGACAATATCAGTACAAGCATGGATGAAACATGTCATTTTCTCCTTATTTTCCCATAGGGTTTTTGGAAGGAGTTTTTCATGGCATATTGTATCTTTCTTCTCTATTTTTCCCACGGGGTTTTTGGACGAGGTTATTCACACATGATCAGTCAGAAGGACAAGCAAGGATTAGGGGGAGTGTTAGGATTTATTTATTTCTGTAAGTAAGGAATAATCCTTACTTATGTTCCCACGTATGGTTTGCAATATGCAACCGACCTCCTCCCGAACCGCCTCACGATCTCTATTGTCGGTTCAATATCTACCTTGTATAAATACTCGATTCATCAATGGAATAAAGACAGTTGATTCATTCTACCATTTCCTTTCACAGTGTTTTCCGCTTTGGGATTTTGCCGTGCTGTTGTCCTAGCGGTCTGGTACATTTTCTCTCTTCTTTTGACGCTCTTGTGCCTGTGTGTCTGATGAACCATGTACATGTTTTTTTTTCAAGGATATGTCCTAGGAGACGTATCGTTTTCATAGAAGAAAGGCCAAGCGGCCGAACATTTACAATGCGCGAGGGCACAGACGCCCAGGGCGCAACTCCACGCTGCCAGAGAGACAACACTCACACTCTAACAACTACTCGCGACATCTCCACCTATCTACCCCACCTAGACAATCACGGAAGAGCCTTGATGCCCTCCACAACTCAGCGTTCGAGGAGATCCTCCGGGTGGCCTCTTCCGCAGAGGGGGGGACCCCTTCAAAGACCACATCGTTCCGATGGTGCCACAGGGTCCAGCAGACCAGGGCGATACCTCCAGAGGTCACGCTCCCGGCCTTTGCCACCCTTCCTTCCCTGGAGCCAAGAAGAAAGCCTGGAGTCCTGCGTAGGCATCCAGTGGATCTTGTCCCACCAGCGTAGACAGGTCGCCCACACTTGTCTGGCAAGGGTGCAGCCCAAGCAGGAGATGGTTGATGGCCTCGTCACACTAATCACAGAAGGGGCACGCCCCCGGGTATTGAAGTCCACGCCGACGCAGCCGGTCGGCAGTCCAGCATATGTTTCGCACTGCCAGCCAAAGCGAGACCTTGGAGCTAGCAGGGGCGCGGGAGCGCCAGATCTGCAAGGCACCCGCCATCGAGGTCCTCCCAGCAAACAAGGCCTGATAGCAAGATTTGGTAGTGTAGCAATTACTTGGGTCCCACCGCCACTTGAGGACATCCTGAGATCCCTCAGTTAGCGTAACCTCTTTAAGCCGGTCCGCCACCTCCAGGAGGTCTCTAATGGCAACCGCTCCCAAGTACGGGGAAATGTCGTGCAGCCAACCCCCGGCAACGCCTTCACGCATAATGCGTCTGGAGGCTGCGCTCGCCGATACGGACACGAACAGGTTCGGAGCGATCAGGAAAATCCGTCCAGCTGGGAGCCAATTGTCAGTATAGAAAAGACCTGTGGCTCCATCACCTAGGATCATGACGGTTGCTTCTTCAAAGAGTTGCCTGGCCGCCTCTGGTACCCGGATCTCAAGCTCGTGCCAGGGCTTGTCGGGTTCCACCCGCTTTAGCCATAGCCACCTGGCCCTAAGCGCAATGTTCATGAGGCGCAGGTTAGGTATACCGAGCCCACCCAGCTCCTTAGGCATCCATACTCTGTCCCAAGCCACGAGGCAGTGCCCTCCATGCACATTTTTCCTCCCCTTCCAAAGGAAGCCACATATAATCTTATCCATGGCCGTGATGACCTCTATGGGAATATCGAGGGACATCATGATGAAAATCGGGATGGCCGAGAGCATGGTCTTCACGAGCTCTAGTCTACCTCCTCTGTTAAGCATGGATGCTTTCCACGACGGTAGCTTGGCCGCCACTAGGTCGACTAGGGTCTGGAGCTGTGCAGCAGTGGGCTTCCGCAAAGAAAGTGGAAGCCCCAGGTAGCGGAGCGGAAATTGGGTGATTGGGCAGTGCAGCTCCTAGGTCACCAGCACCCTGTCAGCCTCCGAGCAACGAATCAGGTTGGCTGAGCACTTGGAGAAGTTGGTGCAGAGGCCGTAAGCCGCACCAAAATCCACAATGATGTTGGATTTCACCTGGAGGTCCACCGTCGTAGGGCGAAGGAACACCACCATGTCGTCCGCGTAGATCGAGATGCACTGACGCTGGCCTGATGGCGCCAGTCAGGAGAGGATTCCTAGGCTCTCAGCCTTGGATATCATCAGATGGAAAACCTCCATGAGTAGGATGAAGAGCTGGGGGGAGAGAGGGTCACCCTGCCGGAGACCCCTCATGTTGGCCACCCTAGCGCCAGGGCAGCCATTTAGGAGGACGCGTGTGAAGGTCGTGGAGAGCAGGGCACAGATGCACGCGAGTAGGCGTTCCCCGACGCCAAGCTTCCTGAGGACTTCCATCAGGAATGCCCAATCCACCGAGTCGAAATCCTTAGTAATGTCCAACTTGAGGAGGACCGAAGGTGTTTTGCTGACATGGAGCTTCCGGGCAGTCCCTTGGACCATCATGAAGTTGTCATGAAGACAACGACCATGCACAAAGGCACTCTGGTGCACCCCGACCAACCGGGGTAGGATCGGAGTGATCCGGTTCGCAACTACCTTGGCCACCCATTTGGCGATGCCATGAATCAGGCTGATGGGGCAAAAGTCACGGATTTCTTCTGCCCCGACTTCTTGGGAAGGAGCATAATAAGGGCGTTGTTCACCGCACCAAATCCACGATAGTCCAGACGAGAAAGCGAGTGGAAGCCCTCCATGACATCAGCTCGGATAACGCTCCAGCAAGTCACAAAGAAGCGAGCGGAGAATCCATCCGGTCCGGGGCACTTATCCAACGACATGTCTCGAATGGCTGCCACGACCTCCTCTTTTGTGAAGGCCCCATCAATATGCTGCAGGTCCAGAGCCTGCAGCCCAAGGTAATCCAGGTCAAGTGAGAAAGGCCGGTCCACGGCCACACCCAACAAGTTCTCAAAAAAACTGTCCATGGCCTTCGCCTTCAAGAGGGGGAGGAGCAACATCTTTTTACACCATCGTTGTAAAAACTGTACATGGTTTTGACTTTATTTATTTAACTGTGCAATATTTATAAAACTATGCAAAATAATGTTTTGAGGAAGAGGGGGAGGAGCAACATCTTTTTACAGCATCGCTTATTACACTGGTCCAAGAGGCAAAACCATCCTCTCAGTATTAAAACATATAAGTCCCTTAACTACAAACCTTCGACACAGTTTATAGAACAAACCAAGATAACTCGCCACCTTGTGTTTATAGAACAAACCAATGACCATCTTTTGTTTCTATGGAAAATCTCACTCGCCACCTTCCACAATCTTTCCGCTATCTTTTAACGTTCACTTCGAAGATCTATCTTCTGTAAATTAAGAGTGTCTAAAATTCTAGAAATAATGCTAACATGATTTGTAGGGACTAGACTATAAAAACATGATCCATTCCTAGTTTTCCATAAAATCCGCAGAACACTCGAGACCCACTGAAGCCGCAAGCAAACGATCATTCTTTTTTTTGAAAGATAGAACCCATTTACACACATTATCCATGCTATCATGAAGGTGATGCAAAGTAAAGGAACATGCTACCACATCCCACACATAGTTGGCAATTGTATTTTAAGAGAAGTTTTCGTGCGTCTTCTTCTGCACGGAGTGAGGGCTCATGATGATTATTTCTGGTTAAAGAAGGATGTCATAAGTAAGCTTGGCTTCACTTCTTACCAGAAGTGCACAACAGATGTGAGGATGCTTGCATATGAAGTTAAGCCGGTGACCTAGTTGATGAGTACTTGTGCATGAGAGAATCCACTTGCCTTGACTCAATGTACAAGTTCTGCAAAGAAGTGGGCGGAGAGTACTTGCGCATGAGCGAGTCCACTTGCCTTGACCCAGTTGCTACCGACACCGCGTGGCTGTTGTCAATCAATGAGTCAAGAGGATTTTCTGGTATGATTGGAAGTATAGATTGCATGCAGTGGGAGTGGAAGAATAGTCAATTTGTTTTGCGAGCTATGCTTTTGTGTACCCTCCTTCCAAACTCAGAAACTAATAAGACAAGGACAACCAGGATTGGCCGATACCCCTTATGTTCAGAGGACAGGAAGGAGTATTGGCCAATCCTGGTTGTCCTCGTGTTTTCAATTTCCTGAGTTTGGGAGGAGGGGGTGGGCGGATACACCAAAACAAATTGTTGGTTCGTAAGGTCAATACAAAGGCCATGTTGGTGAGTGCACATACATAGATGAGGCAAATACTTCTCTTTGGATTTGACGGTCGTTTTTTGGCATGGCAGGTTCTCATAATGACACCAACGTGGTTTAGCGCCCTCTCGTGTTTTCTACCCTTGCATAAGACAATGCTCTAGCACTCAACTATGTGATCAATGTCCACTCTTATGACAAGGGGAATTATCTTATCGATGGTATCTATCCTAACTGGTCCACATTGGTGAAGATAATCTGCGATCCTCAATACGAGAAGGAATGTAGGTTTGCTAAAGAGCAAGCGTCTGCTAGCAAGGATGTGGAGCGGCTCATTGGGCTATTGTTTGACACCCTGCTAGAACATGGAGCAGGGAGTATATGTGTGAGGTCATGACTGCTTGTGCCATCATGCTCAACATGATCGTTGATAACAAGCATTATGACCATGCATATGACCAAGGGTGAGAGTTTTAGGATGAATTGGTTGTGCCTGAGCCCGGAAAACCGACATCATTGGAACATTTTCTGAAGGTGCATCATGCATCATGAAATCCAAGACAGGCAACCCGCAACCAACTCCAATTTTTTTTGGTTCACTATATGTGGTCGCATGTGGAAAACCCCTAGTCATTTTTTTAGTACAAATGATTGTAAACTATGCCCGGACCGTGTTAATTTTTATCTTATGGCCTATGTCATTTAAATTTATTATCAACAATTTATGTGTGCATAGATGGCCGAAATAGCCTATAAATTGTGTGTAGACCAAGAAGAAGGTGTTGTTGGGTGTGGATATGGGCATCCGATCTGTCTGCAGATTGGCATAAATATATTAAACACTTTGGTGTCTGAAATGGGGATGTAGTTGGAGTTTTCATAAAGTATAAGATACTTAAGAAAAAACAAAGTGAAGAAATGGACAATGAGGAGCCGAGATGTCTGTCGGTGCGCGGTAGTGATGCATGCACACAGAGCACCTGTCGTGGCATTTTGAAGTCACGTGCCAAGGAGTACCATGTAGAAGAAGCTTGATAATGTAAGGACGTGATTGGTAGCCCAGGCAAAATTTTGAGCTCCATGGGGGCATATGCCCTGGGGAACATGGCCACGCAGAAACAACTCTAGGACCATGTTGTGTATTTCGCTTGGTACCCCAGATCGCATCGTTTACAACACAGGCACCACATTGATTGGTTGACTGCATCTAGTTGGGTGGCCCATCAATAACTACACTAACCCAAAGATAAACGTATTTATCTCACACCATCACAGCTAGCAGCCATGGGCGATAGCGCGACGAAGGTGGCCAGGAAGTAGAATGCCGGCACGGTGAGGATCCATCTGAGGGTGCTGCTATGGGAGCACGGTGCCTCGCGGAGTGCAGCACCGACACTCCGGTTAATGGAGTGGGCACCGACGTAGACACTCACGATACTAACTTGAGGTCGACCTCGGCACCGACCCAAAGCCAGTGTTCTCAGCTTCCCGGTCGTCGGTGCAATTGTCACTCTTGTCACTGCAATCTCTCACTCTCTCTGTATATGAACAAGAACGAATCAATGTACAACTTAGCTTATGAACTGAACAATGAACCTGAACCTGAACTTGAACCGATCAACCTTCATACACCTAGTGAACCTCACATTATAGCCCAAAGGAAAAAAAAAGGAGAATCGTCTATTGATCACTGAATCACAAAAGTTTCAACACGATAGTTGTGCACAACGGCAAGACAAATCTACTACTCAAAGAAAACTTCGAACCATCGATCGAGCACGACAAATCTAACAAAAATTGTCCAAAAAAAATCCAATTTTGACCTCGAATCTGAGGAGATATAGTTCACAAAACTTTGTGCCGATGGTCAGAATTGAATCTCATCATCGACGTACATATTTTCCATGTACAGATTTGTTTGAACGGAAACATGTTGTGCTAATTGGGAGAGGTTAGGAAAAAAGAGTATACGAGAGAAGAGAGAAAACTAACACTAGTAGAAAATGACACTTTTGTCCGGGCTATTAGACCCGGCTGTGGCTGGAGCCAAGACTAATGGCCCGCACCGGACAGCCCGAGCCACCCCAAACCATAGGTCCCGGCCCGTTAGACACCATTAGTCCCGGTTTGAGATACAAACCGGGACAAAAGGGTCTAGTGGTCTGGCCTATATATATAGCACAGCCCCTTCCCCTCTCAACTGTTTTTTTCCTGGTAGGAGAGGTGGTGGATTTGTGCTATTTTTTTCTTATTCATATGCACTAGAGGTGTTTGGTGAAATGCCCATTAGAGCGATGCAACTTTAGATCACACAAGACAGACATGATATGAGGTGCCCGAGCCACCCTTAAGTTTTCTCATCTTTGTTTCGAAGTGTGCTAAAGGTTAGCAACTATTTTCTCGTTTAGACCGCACGATACTAATTTTAGCATCATGATTGCATTTGATATATATTTGTATGATACATATGAGCCATCCATGGATGTACGGTGACCGACACTCTACCGCTTTCAGAGAAGGCGTGCGTTCTTTTCGTCTTGTGGCCGAGGAGAACAAGTGGCGGGATGGTTTTATGTGTTGTCCATGTGTTGACTGTAGGAATGAGAAGGCTCACACTTCCACAAGAGTCATTCAGAGCCACCTGCTTCGTTATGGTTTTATGTCCAGCTATAATGTTTGGACTAAGCATGGAGAAAGAGGGGTTGCGATGGAATACAATGATGAAGAAGAGAACGATGATGACAACTACCGATCTATGTTCCCTGAATACGCTGATACCGCAATGGAAGACAATGAAGAAGGAGGTGAAGAACGGGAACCAGATGAGCCCGCTGATGATCTTGGTCGGGTCATTTCCGATGCAAAGCGAGACCGCGACACGGAAAAAGAGAGGTTGCAGTTTGAGTAGATGTTACCAGACCACAATAAATTGGTGTATCCAACTTGTGAAGATGGCCAGAAGAAGCTGGGTAGCACACTGGAATTGCTGAAGTGAAAGGCAGAGACCGGTGTGACTGACTCGGGATTTGAGAAGTTGCTGGTACTCATGAAAAAGTTGCTTCCAAGAAATAACGAATTGCTCGCCAGTACGTACGAAGCAAAGAAGCTCGCCTGCCCTCTAGGATTAGATGTGCATAAGATACATCCGTGCCCTAATGACTGCATCCTCTACCGCGGTGAGAAGTACGAGAATATGGATAAATGCCCGGTATGCACTACACTTCGGTATAAGATTAGAAAAGATGACCCTGGTGATGTTGATGGCGAGCCACCCAGGAAGAGGGTTCCTGCCAAGGTGATGTGGTATGCTCCTATAATACCACGGTTAAAACGTTTGTTCAGAAACAAAGAGCATGCCAAGTTGTTGGGATGGCACATGAAAGAATGTAAGAAAGACGGGATGTTGAGGCACCCTGCTGATGGTCGGCAGTGGAGAAAAATCGAGAGCGACTTCCCAGACTTTGCTGGTGATGCAAGGAACTTATGGTTTGGTCTAAGTAGAGATGGCATGAATACTTTTGGGGATCAGAGCTGCAGTCACAACACCTGGCCCGTGACTCTATGTATCTAAAACCTTCCTCCTTGGTTATGCATGAAGCGTAAGTTCATTATGATGCTAGTGCTCATCCAAGGCCCGAAGCAACCCGGCAACGACATTGATATGTACCTAAGGCCATTAGTTGATAAACTTTTACAATTGTGGGCTGAACCAGGTTTACGTGTGTGGGATGAGCATAAACAGGAGCCATTCGACCTACGAGTGTTGTTGTTCGTAACCATCAATGATTGACCTGCTCTTAGTAACATCTCAGGACAAACGAACAAGGGATACAATGCATGCACACACTGTTTAGATGAGACTGAAAGTATATATCTGGATAAATCTAGGAAGAATATGTACCCTTATAATCGTCATTTTCTTCTGCCCAGACATCCCTTAAGGAAAAAAGGCAAGCATTTCGATGGCGAGGCAGATCACCGGAAGAAGCCTGACCCCCGTACTGGTGCTGATGTATTTGGTATGGTCAAGAATTTAAATGTAATATTTGGAAAGGGTCCTGGAGGACAACCTGTTCCAAAATACTTCAACGGACACGCACCCATGTGGAAGAAGAAATCTATATTTTGGGAGCTACCCTATTGGGAAGTCCATGAGGTCCGCTCTACAATAGACGTGATGCACCTGACGAAGAATCTTTGCGTAAATATTCTAGGCTTCATGGGTTTGTATGGGAAGTCAAAAGATACACCGGAAGCATGGGAGGACCAGCAACGTCATAAAGGACGAGACAGAAAGCATCCAGGACAGTTTCAAGGTCCTGCCAGCTACGCTCTTACCAAGGAAGAGAAGGAAATCTTTTTTGAAGTCCTTTTCAGTGTCAAGGTCCCGTCTGGCTTCTCATCTAACATAAAGGGAATAGTAAATATGAAAGAGAAAAAACTCCAAAACCTAAAGTCTCATGACTGCCACGTTCTTATGACGCAATTGCTTCCGGTTGCATTGAGGGGAATTCTACCAGAAAATGTTCGACTAGCCATTGTGAAGGTATGTGCATTCCTCAATGCAATTTCTCAGAAGGTAATCGATCTAGAAAGTCTATCAGGGTTACATATTGATGTGGTCCAATGTCTGGTCAGCTTCGAGTTGTTGTACCCTCCATATTTCTTCAATATTATGACGCACCTCCTAGTTCACCTAGTCGAAGAGATTAGAATTCTCGGTCCTGTGTTTCTACACAATATGTTCCCCTTTGAGAGGTTCATGGGAGTCTTAAAGAAATATGTTCATAACCGTTCTAGGCCAGAAGGAAGCATCTCCAAGGACTATGGAATAGAGGAGGTCATTGAGTTTTGTGTTGACTTTCTTCCTGACCTTAAGCCGATTGGTGTTCCTGAATCTCGGTATGAGGGGAGGCTGACTGGAAAAGGCACACTAGGAAGGAAAGCAATGGCATGTATGGACGGGGATTCTTTCAGTAAAGCACACTACACAGTTCTACACAATTCCACCTTGGTGGCTCCGTATATCGAGAAACACAAGATTATTCTACACTCGGAAAACCCGGGGAAGCCTGACTCATGGATTAAAGTGGAACACGGGCCACTTTAGGCAGTTGTTTGTAGACACATATCATGAATAACGACACTGTTGGAGATCAGCTGTACTTGTTGGCACCGTTAGCATCTTCAACTATATGTACTTTCCAAGGGTACGAGATAAATGGTAATACATTTTACACGATCTCCCAAGATAAAAAAGAGCACCAAACAAAACATTGGTGTCCGCTTTAATGCAACAGATAGCAAGGGGCCTTGAGTATGGACCTACTTTTAAGGTTCCTTTGTTTCGGAGCAAATGGGTCAAGATGACAGGAGGCAGGGTACATGTAGACGAAAATTACTGCATGAAAACAGTGGATCTCAACAATCTTGTGTACATGGACGAACCATTCATCCTAGCCAACGACGTGTCTCAGGTTTTCTATGTGAACTACATGTCCACAAAACCGAGAAAAAGAAATCAACAAAAGAATACATCGTCCGATGAGCCAAAGTGCCACATAGTTCTTTCAGGGAAAAGAAACATCGTGGGAGTAGATGACAAGGCAGATATGTCAGAAGATTATAATAAGTTTCATGAAATCCCGCCCTTCAAAGTGAAATTTGACCCAAGCCTCCTGTTAAATGATGAAAATTCTCCATGGCTACGGTGCATAAGAAAACCACAACAATCTATAGGGATGTTGGTGATCTATGTAATATATTAAACCTTTTATGTAATATCATATTGTGAATCAAACATTTTACCCAGATCCACATGCATGCAACATTGGTCATTTTGAAACTAATACATCTTGCTCAATCAAACTGGACGACGACTCCCGGTGCCTGAGCCACGGTAGGTGAAAACCCAAAGAGACGGAACTATCACACGAGCATAGCTCAGGTGAGATACCTGAAGAATTTTCCAGGTATTGTCGACCCTGGTGTCCAATGTAGCCATATAGCGACGGACGTGCTCATCCTCCTCCCTGACACGACGCCCTCTGCACCCTTCCTGGACCAGACAATGATGGAGTACTAGGCTCCCTCTGTACCCTTCCTGGACCAGGCGACCTCCACCAAAAAATCTCAGGGTCAATGACGACACCCGGATTCCTCACCAAGCTACGCGTCCCGGAAGGTAGCACCATCCAGTGCCAGCCCGGCGGAGCCCAGTCTCGGACATGCCCAGCAGAGCCCAGTACTCGATCATTGCCGCCGAGTCGACTACCAGGATGTGGGATGGGCATCCTAAAGTAGGCGGCGAGGAATGTGTGTATGTGTGGGTGTCCATGATGGTCGCCCTATAAATAGAGGGAAAGGGCATGCAGGTTGGGTCGGGCAGCCTATAAATAGAGGGAAAGGCCTATAAATAGAGGGAAAGGGTTCATCTTTAGTCCCGTTTGGAGAAATCAAACGCGACTGAAGGGATTGCGGCAGGCTGGGCCAGGAATCACTAATGATAGGGGTGAGTGTCGACATTATGTCATGCGGCTTGTACCTTGTCCCGAATAGTGTCGCCAACCAGGACGAAATATGAACCTTTAGTCCCGGTTGGAGACACCAACCGGGACAAAACATGAGTCAGGACTAATAATAGGGGTGAGTGTCGACATTATATCTTGAGTGTCGACACTATGCCGAGCTGCTTGTATTATAAATAGACATCCTTGTGAGTATAGTCCTCCAGCCAGTTTGAGGCATATCCAAGATGGTTTGCGAGAGCAGGGACACCACTACGGCCAGCTTGAGGGAGATGCCGCTGGAGCCCAGTACTCCGGCATCTCCAACAAGCTGGCCATAGAGGCACTCCCTAATATGTGAAATTACTTAGCTCCCAGGCATATTGATCTAGTTAGAGAAGTTACAAGATGCAAGATAGTTTGCGAGAGCAAGGACACCACTACGGCCAGTTTTAGGGAGATGCCGCCGGAGCCCAGTCCTCCAGCATGTTGATACGTTGGAAATGTATCTATATTTTTTGATGCTCCATGATTGTTTAGTATCTACTTTGCTTTACTTGTCTACATTTTGAGATGATTTTTACATGTTTTCTGGTACTAACCTATTAACAATTTGCAACAGTGCCAGATGCATGTTTTCTGCTGTTTTGGGTTTCAGAAAAGTTAGTAAAGAAATATTCTCGGAATTGGACGGGATGAAGGACAAAGTCAATAACTTTCCGTGGGGAACAATAAGTCTAGAGGAGAGACGAGGAGGCCGGCTAGGGGGGCCAGACCCACCCTAGGCGCGGGTGGGCCCTACCCTGCGCCTGGGAAGGGTTTGCCTGCCCTGGAGGCTGCCTCGGTCTCCCCTTTCTCCTATAAAAAGCCCCGATGTAGAAACTCTCTGTACCTGATCAGAAATCCACGAAACCGTCTGTAGCCACCGCCACAATCGTCCCTAGATCAGGGGGAATCTGAAGCTCTTCCCGGCACCCTGCCGGAGGGGAGATCATCCCGGAGGCCTTCTCTCCGATATGATTTGTGAGTAGTTCCACCTTGGACTATGGGTCCATTTAGTAGCTAGATGGTTGTATCTCCTCCTTTGTGCTTTCATGTATAGATCTTATGAGCTCCGTTCGTTATCAAGATCTAATCTATTTGTAATCATGCATGTTGTGTTTGCGGGGATCCGATGGATATTGAGATTATTATGTTAGTTTGATTAATGGTTCTATCTTTATGATTCTATCATGTATTTGTTGTTTGTGATCTTGCATGCTCTCCGTTTCTAGTGGTTATCTTGGCCAAGTAGTTGCTAGTGACTCCAAGAGGGAGTATTTATGCTCGATAGTGGGTTCATGCCTCTAGTTTCCAAGGGAAGTGACAATAATCTCTTCGGTTGTAGATGTGTTGTTGCTACTAGGGAGAAAACAACGGTCTCTTGTTCATGGAACATGTGGACTGTTTACCTTACACACTTTGCTTAAAGCAGTTGTCTATTGCTTGCAACTTAATACTGGATGGGGTTCGGATGATAACCTGAAGGTGGACTTCTAGGCATAGATGCAGTTGGATTACGGTCTATGTATATTGTTGTATTGCCCAATCAACCTCATAGGATCTTTCTGGCTAGTAATTGCATTGTTATGCCTTGCTCAGTTCCTGTCAATTGCCTCGCTGTAATTTGTTTACCCTTCATGCCATGTTGTTTATCTAAGGAGAGCACCTCTAGTGAACTATGGAACCCGGTCCAATCTTTACCATTGATACATATTCCACTGTTACTTGTTTACTTGCTGCAAATCATTACCTTCCACACCATACGTTTAATCCTTTGTTACAGCAAACCGGTGAGCTTGACAACCTCACTGTTTCGTTGTGACAAAGTCTTGAGTTTGTGTTGTGCAGGTCTCCACGTTGCTTCCAACACCTGTGTGACGTTTCCTTCCTACTTCTGGTTCGATAACCTTGGTTTCTACTGAGGGAAATCTTGCTGCTGTACTCTTCATACCTTGCTGTTGGGGTTTCCAACGAAGCACTCTTCCTCCCTGTTGAGTGTAGCATCACATGTCCAAGAAACTGGTCATGCAGGCACTCCCTAATATGTGAAATTAGTTAGCTCTCGGGCGTATTGATCTAGTTAGAGAAGTTACAAGCTTCAAGATGGTGTGCAAGAGCAGGGACACCACTACGGCCAGTTTCAGGGAGATGGCGCCGGATCCCAGTCCTCCGGCATCTCCAAGAAACTCGTCATAGAGGCACTCCCTAATATGTGACCACGGACGTTTGGAGATCAGATCTTAATGGTAAGTACGAATCTAGACAACATCTTCATAGTTCGGGAAATTCGTTCTACGAATCGGGACTAAAGGCCACCCTTTAGTCCCGGTCCAGCCACAAAACGGGACTAACACACTCAAGATGGTTTGCGGACAACACTATGCAGTCCCGGTCCAGCCACAAACCAGGACTAACACTCAATACATTTATTAATATTAAAAAACTGAGACTACAGAATCGGGACTAAGGACCCCCTTTAGCCATTCTCATATCTAGCCCAATAGTACTTAGCTTCAGGGTCGTCTTTGTATTCGTCATCTTCATCATCATCGTGGTCGTTGCTAGGCGCACGCGGCTGAATCCTCAGCCCAGCCATAGCATATTGCGAGGGAACCTACCACTCCGGCCTCGGATTCACGACACGTGGGGGATGGGGCTCTCAGATGACGATGCCTTTACACCCGCGACCTTCACCACCGCCACCCTTCTTGTGGCTCTGAGGCGGCTGTGGGTACCGCAGGCGAGGATGGTCTCCCCCGGCGATGTAGTGCATCACGCCGATGATAGTCCGGTTCGCCCACCACAGGCGGCGACCGACTTCGTTGTGGTTCACCGGTGGAGAGCCATCACCCTCGTACCTAGCGAGCTCCCTTTCCTGCCGGTTAGCAAAGAAGGCGTTCCAGGTGTCATAGTTGTCGGGATCCCATTAGGGATCCATCCGTTGTTCCGGCGTGAGCTCGTGGTAGAAGTGGTTCATGATGGCCGCCTGGCGTGCGGAACCTTGAGGGACAGGAACCCCTCCAGCGCTCAGCATCCAGCCAGCGGCCGGCCAGAAGCCCGGCAGGCAAGGGTAGCTGGAGGCGCACAGCGCCTCGGTCTCCTCGAGGGTCAGAATGGCCCAGTAGGCGATGTCCATTGTTCTCAGAGAGGAAGGTGTGGATGTGTGCATAACCATGGCGCGGTCGGCCTATATATAGATGAAAAGGGCGGGAAAACATGACGGGAAGCGGTGGGAAATCGCGGGAAATATCTTTAGTCCCGGTTAGTGGCTAGAACCGGGACTAAAAGCTCTGTTTAGAGGGAAAGGGTGGGAAAACTTGGCGGGAAGCGGTGGGAAATAGCGGGAAATATCTTTAGTCCCTGTTAGTGGCTACAACCAGGACTAAAGCTTATTCAGAAAATGGATTTGGATTACTTATTCAAATTTAAGCACTTTTCACTTTGAAAATTTAGTGAGATTCAAAAATATGCAAATATAATTAATGAATTTTTAAATTGATAATGGAAAAATGGTTAATATTGGACTAGTTAAAATAATTATTTTATAAAACAGAACATGGATTTGGACTACCTATTCAAATTTGAGCACTTTTCATTTTGAAAGTTTAGTGACATTCAAAAATATGCAAAATATAATTAATGCATTTTTAAATGGATAATGGCAAAATGGTTAATATTGGATTAGTTAAAATAATTATTTTATAAAACTGAACATGGATTTGGATTACTTATTTAAATTTTAGCACTTTTCATTTTAAAAGTTTAGTGAGATTAAAAAAATGCAAAAAATAATAGTTAATCCATTTTTAAATTGATAATGACAGAACGGTTAATATTGGACTAGTTAAAATAATTATTTTATAAAAAAAACATGGATTTGGATTACTTATTCAAATTTAAGCACTTTTTATTTTGAAAGTTAAGTGACTTTCAAAAATATGCAAAATATAATAGTTAATGCATTTGTAAATTGATAATGGCAAAATGGTTAATAATTTGACTATTTAAATTAATTATTTTATAAAACAGAAAATGGATTTGGATTACTTATTCAAATTCAAACACTTTTCATGTTGAAAGTTTTCTCAAATTCATAAGTATGCAAAAAATGTATAATTTAAATGTTTTAAACAATATATTCAAAATTTTGAAAAAATCACAGTGCGCGCTGGTTTTGGCCGAGCGCGTGCAAATTTGGGCCTTTAGTCCCGACCCAAATAACCAGCCCAGACTAAAGGTATTGGCCCAGCGTGCGCAGCCGAAAAGCCCCCCCCCTCTAGTTGTCACATCCAAAGATTTTAGAAATTGGGACTAAAAAATTATTTTTACATGTCATTCCTAAGCATTTCATTGCATCATGGCATCATGAATAATTCTCAAATTGAAATAAAGACCTAAAACCCTAATTGATATGTGCCCCTTTATTTCTAAAGGGAATTAAATTGGCTTTATAAAAACCCGCTGTTGCTAAGGCAGCAATTATTGCTAAATTATAGCCTAAAAAGATCCAATGAATATTACAAAATTTTAGAAACAAAATTGAGCTCGTTTGGAGCTATTATGAAAAAAATAAAGATATAAAGAAAATGGAATATACAAAGATTTATAAATCCACTATTTGCAAACTAGTAAAAAGATTATAAATATGATCCTACAATGATCTATTCGATTTTAGAAAATTTTAGAAACAAGAATCGTGTCATTTGGAGTTCGTATGCAAAAGTTATGATGGAAACACATAAATAGAAAATAGAAAGAAAAAAAGAAAAATAAAAAAAATCCTAAGTGGGCCGGCCCATTCAGCCATCGGAGAGGTACACACGCCTACGGGAGAAGGCATCGATGCCTTGTTTGCTTTAATTTTCGTGCAAATCAGTTTTTCTCAAACCTATCTCTATTCAAACTCTTATATCTTTTTATCTATAACTCCGAATCGACTTCCGTTTGTTTCTACTTGTTCCCTACTCCAAGACCTACCTATATACCGTCCTAAACATCCATATAAACCCTTGGAGCCACAGTCCTATGAGTTCCCCTTCTCAAAATCCCGAACCTACACATGCCCAAATCTTATTTCGTTTATTCACCCATCTAGACTTCATCGTTTGCCTTCGGCCAAAACACGAAAGTTGTAGATATCATCGAAATCTTTCAATCCCGACAAACCTCACCTCTTTTCATCCACCACATCCGTAGAATTTCGCACCGCAATATTTTAGAGATGAAGGTGTAAATCCAAGATGTTCTCGCACTCGTTTCTTCATATCCAAATTCCTTTGTTAAGAAGGTAGGACTAATGATTTCTTGTCTATTCTGAGCCAAAATCGGGTTAATCTCCTCTCCTCGCTACTGGATCTCATCCCGACGGTCAAGATTAGAGCTTATCAACGAAGGGATACGAGCCAACCAGATCTCGCCACGTGTCAAGCCAGGTCAGCCCAGCGTCCTGGTCAACGTAGAATATTCCCTGTAGATTTGAAATTGAATTTAAATTGCAGGAAATTGTGTAAACTTGCAAAAATCATATAAAAAGATTCGAAGATCCAAAAATAGCAAATAATATATCAATGGATTCAGAAAAACGTGTAGAATATTAATATGACATTAGATCTAACCTTTACAGTATGCCTTTACTATAGTAATTTAATTAGTTTTAATGGTATTTTAGGTTAATAAATTCATAGGAAATTATCTGTAACTCCGAAAAGTATGAAAAATATATCAAATTGAAGCTAATATAATGTAGATTAATATTATCTGGTTGGATCCAGCCTTTGCGGATTATTCACCCTGTAGTGATTTAATTAGTTTTAATGGCTTTAGAAATCATTAAATTCATAGTAAATTATTCGCATATCAAAAAAAATATAAATAATATATCGATGGAAAGCTGGTTCCATGTAGATCATTAATATGCAAATGGTTCAGGCAAATATTGTAAGGTTCTGCAGGAATTAAATAAATAGATTAATGGCTTATTTAGAGTATTAAAATCATAGTAATTCATGAACTGCTCAGAAAATTACAAATAATGTGTCCCGGGAATCACAATTCTGTGGAGATTACAGATATAATTTTAGTTTGATTTTAGGCAACAGAAACTATATGAATGATTTAAAATCCATTAAACACTATTTAAATCGTAGAAAAAGATTTACAACTCCGATTAAGGTGAATCCAATTGCTACTGGTTCGTATTAATGTCCTCTATCGAGTACACTTTAGATGAAAATTTAATTCGACAATGAGGACAGAAGTTATAACAGATCTGTTAAAACACCAATAATGGCAAGTAATTATTAATAACAAATACCCCATTGCATTAATCAATCTCTTGCATGCATCATGTATTCTATTAATGTTCATAGAACTAATTAGAACCATCGTGACATATTAAATTTGCATGCATGCATTTGTTCATCATTGTTTTGTTGTATTGTGCATAATTGCATTATTTTGAATGGTGTGTTTGTTGTGCACTTGTTTTGATCGATAGATTGCGAGGAGTGCAACGTTTGTGATTGTGACGAGTGCATTCTTCTCTTTTGTGAGGATTATTTGATCAACTACATCTTCTACAACAAAGGCAAGTAGAGCTATCATAAATGTCCTATTATTTTTTCTATGCATGTAGTATGATTTTTAGTAGTAATGCATGTGTAGGTGTTTTACTACTATGCTATGCTATGACACCCAAGCATGATTGTCATATCTCCATGACTTGATTCCTTTGAGCCATCGTATTGTAGTTGCTTAGCCATGCTTATTAGATGCGCAAAAGGGAATTCATGATTGATTATGTTATGGAAAAGTTATGTTTTGTTATAATGAAAACAACTAGAATTTAATGAATCTCCTGGGTGTGATGGATTGATGTTTTTGGATGGTTTATTGCGGAAAGCACACCTAGGCTTCAGCGATTGGATAGGTTTCTTGTGTAGTAGCTTCCAGTACAGTTGCATGTCATTATTTGTCTTGACTTAGTAAGTTGTGGAAACCTGACCCGACGTGACTAGCAGATGTAGGGGATGTAGGTTGGTATGGGTCCGTCCTAAGGGCTCAGGGTTCTGCTTCTGAAAGGTTTCATCTTGGTTTTCTCCCTACCATGGCACAAAATGAGTGTAATGGTAAGAGCGGGTTGACTGGGTCGTGCGGGTAAAGTGTATAACCCCTGCAGGGTGTTTAAACTAAGTACTTAGCCGTGTCCCCGGTTATGGACAACTATGAGCAACTGGGCCTGGAACTATTTGGAAGATCTCACTCATCCCAATTTCTTAATTACTAAAACTTGATGGGTGAACATGGGTTTAGGAGCATACGAAAGATGGACTATCTTGTTTCTACATGGGTTTATGCTGGTATGTCCTTAGAAGATTGTTTTGAAGAAAGAAAAGTATTTTGAAAGTAGGTAAAAGTTGTATTGCTTTTAGCAAATGAGCCTGAACTCCACCTAGCCAAATATGCATGTAGTTGATAGATCCTTTGTACTCATTAGTTCTACTTGCCAATACATTCAAAGTATTGACCATTCGTGGCTGCAACTTTTCATGTTGCAGGTTATATCGTTTCTAAGTGATCGTTATAGGTCGCGAGACTCCACTCAACGATTGTTCGCCTGTGGCACATTTGAAGAATGGAGATCTACCTTGTTATTGTTTCCGCTGTGTACTTGGATGATATAATGTAAATTCTAGATCATATTCGTTGTATTTATGATGCACATTTATATTTGTTACCATTTTGTACTGTGTGTGCCAGTGAACCGATCCATGGATTGGCACTATACACATGAACTCAGCCTTATCAGGCGAGGGTGTTACACTAGTCCTGGTGCGTGGCACCAGCCAGGACTAGAGGCACCCCTTTAGTCCCGGCCGGTGCCATGCGCCGGGACTAGAGGGGGTGGTGGTATAAAAGGAGGCCTCCTCCCCTGGTGCGTTCCATGCACCGGGACTTGGAGTCCAATGGAAGAAGACGATCCCGCCAGGCTGCCCGATTCTCCAACGAGTAGCACCGCCGGGCCCCTGCCTCCCTCTGCGCCGACCTGCGCCACCGCCGCGCTCGCGCCTGCGCCCGCGCTGACCCGCAGGCCCTCCGCCGGTGCACCTCCGCGTCCCGCGCCAACCCGATCTCCTCCACCGGCGCACCTCCGGCCACCGCCTGCCGCCGGTAGGATTTATTAGTGTATTAGTTTAGGATTTTGTTAGTGTAGGATTTTGTTAGTGTAGAATTTTTTAGTGTAGGATTTTGTTAATTACATAGTGTAGGATTAGGGATTATGTAGGATTATGATATTATTTAGGATTATGTAGGATTAGGGATTATGTAGGATTATGATATTATGATTATGTAGGATTATTGATGGTATGTTGTCAACGCCTCGTTGGGACACCCCAAGAGCAAGGTGTGATGAGCACAACAACAAGTTTTCCCTTAGGAAGAAACCAAGGTTATCGAACCAGTAGGAGGAAGGAAACGACTCAAAGGTGTTGCTAGAAACTTGGAGACCTATAGAACACAAACTCAAGACTTTGTCCCAACGAACAGCGAGGTTGTCAATCTCACTGGTTTGCTATAATGAAGGATTAACTGTATGGTGTGGAAGTTAATGGTGGTTTCCAACAAGTAACAGTGGAAGATGTATCGATGGTAAAGATTGGACCGGGGTCCATAGTTCACTAGAGGTGTTCTCCTTAGATAAACAAATATGGCATGCTGGGTAAACAAATTACAGCAGGGCAATTGACAGGACTGAGCAAGGCATAACAATGCAATACTAGACATCAAGATCCTATGAGATTCGATTGGGCAATACAACAAGATACATAGACCGCCATCCAACTCCATCTGTAACTAGAAATCCACCTTAGGGTTATCATCCGAACCCCCTCCAGTATTAAGTTGAAGCAATAGATAACTGCTTCAAGCAAAGTGTGTAAGGTAAACAATCCACTTGTTCCATGAACAAGAGACCGTTGTTGTCTCCCTAGTGGCAACAACAACATCTACAACCTTAGAGATTTCTGTCACTTCCCTTAGATTAAATAGAGGCATGAACCCACTATCTAGCATAAATACCCCCTCTTTGAGTCACTAGCAACTACTTGGCCAAGATAGCTACTAAAAACAGAGAGCATTCAAGATCACAAACAACACAGACATGATAGAATCAATAAGACAAAACCATTAATCAATTTGACATATTAATCTCAATATCCATCGGATCCCCGCAAACACAACATGCATGATTACAAATAGATGAGATCTTGATCATGAACGGGCTCACAAGATCTAAACATGAAAGCACAAAGGAGGAGATACAACTATCTAGCTACTACATGGACCCGTAGTCCAAGGTGGAACTACTCACACTTCATACCGGAGGATGGCATGATGAAGAAGAAGGTCTCCGGGATGATCTCTCCTCCGGTAGGGTGCCGGGAAGAGCTTCTGATCCCCCTGATCTGGAGACGATGGTGGCGGCGGCTACAGATGGTTCCGTGGAATATTGATCGGGTACTTAGGGTTTAGGCATCGGGGGGTCTTTATAGGCGAAGAGGCAAGGCAGGGGGTCGCCAGGGCGACCGCACCCCCCAGGCACGGGATGGGCCCACCCGCGCGGCCAGGGGTGTGGCCCCCAGGTGACTCTCCTCCGTATCGTATTCTGGCTTCGTGTTCTCCATGGTAAAATATTGACTTTGGCTTTTGTCCCGTCCAATTCCAAGAATATTGATTTTCTGCCTTTCTGGAACCAAAAACAGAAGAAAACAGGCAACTGGTGATGTCTACGCACTTCTATTCTTGTAGAAAGTTGTTGGGCCTCCAAGTGCAGAGGTTTGTAGAACAGCAGCAAGTTTCCCTTAAGTGGATCACCAAAGGTTTATCGAACTCAGGGAGGAAGTGGTCAAAGGTATTCCCTCTCAAGTAAGCATGCAATCAAGATACAAGAAGTCTCTTGCGTCCCCAACACACCCAATACACTTGTCAGGTGTATAGGTGCACTAGTTCGGCGAAGATATAGTGAAATACAAGTGGTAACGGTGCCAGAAAATAGCTTCTGACTTGTTGTTGACGTGAGGTAACATGTGTGAGTGAACATGCAACAGATCTAGATGCAAACGGTGTTTCAATGCTTAGAAACAAGGCCTAGGGATCATACTTTCACTAGTGAACACTCTCTCATATAAATATCTTCTCTTTATGATACCACTCTTAACTACTCTCTGGTTGGACACTCTAATCCATGGTAGGGCTATAACAGCACACCTCAAAGTACGCCTTTCCCAATCTAGATAACCCCACACTGTCACCTTGAGCGCTAGATGGTTCCAACAAACACCACAATTTCATAAAGACAACCAAATCAAAATATACTCATGATAAATATTCAATCTAGCCAAAGTGTCACACACGATATGCACGCTGTCACTGTCACACACATGGGGAAAAGCATAGATCTATTAAAGCACGATGAGTATTTATGTAGACTCTAGCCTAAGTGCCACCATGGCGTGCACGCTATCACTTTCACACACATGGGGAGAGCGGAGATCTATTGAAGCACTTGAGTAGCAAGGTAGATCTACTAGATTACAAAGCTCATGACCACAACATGATCACGCATAGAGAGAGATGAACACATAGCTATCGGTAGAGCCCTTAGCATTGAGGAAGAACTACTCCCTCTTCATCATGGGAATCAGCAACGGTGATGAAGATGGTGGTGGAGATCGATGGAGATGGCTCCGGGGGAACTTCCCCGTCCCGGCATGGTGCCGGAACATAGACTTTCTATCCCCCGAATCTCCCCTTCGGTGGCGGTAGCGCTGCGGAACTTTTCGTGGATGTATGATGGATGATTTAGGGTTTTCTCCCCGGGGGTTTCATATAGGCGAAGGAGGCAAGGTCGATGGAGGGCCAGGGGACCCACCCCCCTGTAGGTGCCACCAGGGATGGCCCGCGCATAGGGGTGCGGTCACCCTAGTGTCCTCCTCCAACTCTGCTTTGTGGTTCCGTGTTGCTCCAGGAAAAATAGGAAGATTGGCATTTGTCCCGTCCAATTCCGAGAATAATGATTTTCTGCTTTTTCTAGAACCAAAAATGTAAGAAAACAGGCAACTGGCACTATGGCATCTTGTCAATAGGTTAGTTCCAGAAAGTGTATAAAATTCCTCAAAGTATAGACAAAACACTGAAAATTGGATACTAAACAAGCATGGAACATCAAAAATTATAGATACGTTTATGACGTATCAAGCATCCCCAAGCTTAACTCCTGCTCTTCCTTGAGTAGGTAAGTGATAAAAAGAAAAAAATTTGAGGTGACATGCACCATCAAAATCAAGATCAAGCCATTTGCAAGCATTGAAAGCTAGGATCAAACTCTAAACATGAGCATGAAAGAAAAAGTTCTGACAGTAAGACAAACTAACTATGCATGCAACATGAAAGGATACAAACAAAGATCATGAATAACATGCATTGAAAAATGTTTGTTTGTTTCATGTAGCATCCCAGTTGTCTAACACCTGTAATGCTACTTGATCTAGTAATAAAAAGGGCCACTTCCTACATATAATTGTCGCATCATCATCATATCATGCTCATGTCATCATGCCACCTTGCATTTGAGCATCATACAAAAACCCTTTTGTTTTGGTTCTTATCTCATATGCATTAATATTTGTAATTGCCTCTTGATATTGTATTTGGTTCTTGATATATTGTTGAATGCCCAAGTTGATTTGGGGGCATATCTCTTATTGACTCCACCACCTTTTTCTACACCACCTTATATTTTTCCACCATCCAATTCATATGAGCTGGCATTTTATTTGAGTTTACCTAGCTCATGTGGGTTGGATGGATCCATTACCAATCCTTTTGCTTGGCCTTACTCCAACTTTGGAGGATGCAAATAAATAAATGCCATGAGATATTGTTTTGTTTTCACAGGATAATACCTAGCATTTAATGCATCTGCATGGGCCATGCAGAACCACCACATCCAAGCCATCTGGTTTATTATTTTTGCAATCCTTGGAGTGGGTCTTTTCTCTTATCCCTCTCTCCTTACCCTCTCTCTCTACCCCTCTAGCTATACCCTAATCACCTTTCCCCATCCATGCATGCACATGTGATCATGTGGGCATGTACAAGCCCTAAACCAAACCCCCTAATATAAACCCTAAACCATGTCCCACCTCCCTCTCGGCCTTCCCTCTCTTCCATGCTTGGGCCACATACCCCCCTCTCCCTGGCCCCACAGGTCATCTTCTCTCCTTTCCCTTCTCTCTCTCCACCCCAAAACTATCCACCCTAGCCGAGCCTACCCCTCTCACCTCTCTCGCTCTCTCTCTCTCTGTCTCACCTGCCCCACCCCGAGCCCCTCGCACCTGGCCCACCTGGCAGTCCCCTCCAGCTCTACCTGCCTAGCTAACCCTCTCCCTTCCCCTGCCTGGCCGATCACGTGAGGAAGGAGAGCAAAAAGGTGGCCAAGCCACCTTCCCCTCCCCCACGCAATCCTCACCTACCCCCTCCCGTTCTTATCCACCCCTCCATCTCTGCCCCGCCCAGCTACCCCTCTCCACCCCAGAGGCCTTGCCTCGCCTCCCCTTCCTCCCTTCTTCCTCCCCAAGCAGACCCCCTCTCCACCTAGGCCCCAAACCCTAGCTACGGCCCCCTCTGCTCTCCTTCGCTCCGGAGTGCGACGAGCTGCGCCAGAAGCATCGGTGCCCCTTCTGCTTCCTCTACATCGCCCAGGACGCGAGGAACCCGCCGAACCCCGCCAGAGTAGCCCCGCCGCCGCCGCGCCCGCGAGTACCAGAAGCTCCAGAGCGCCAGCCCCGCCGCCGATCAGCAGCCTCTCCGGCCAAGCTCTCACCGCCGTCGGGTCTCTGGTGAGCCCTTCTATCCCCTGGACATGCTCCCTTGCCCTCCCTTACACCGTAGTGCCGCCGCCGTCCGCCGAACGCTCTGCGCGCGCGCCGCGCGTCGCGCCTAGCCGACAGCAGCACCTGCAGCAGCTCGCTCCGCCGCTGTTCGTCGCCCTGCCCCGCGCGCTGCGGCCCTCCTCCGCGCTAGCACCCCGAACAGATGTTGTAGGCCGTGATCCCCTCTTCATTTTTCGTTTTAGGGTCGTGGTGTTTAGGCCAGCGACGGCGTCGCCATCGTCGACCGAAACTCCGGCCAGATCCACGCCGCAGCACCGCGTCCAGCAGCAGCCGATGAACATTTTGCGATTAGGTCCCTATAGATTCTCCCGCCTAAACCCACGACCCCACCTACCAGCGCCTGCGAGCACTTTGCAAAAAGGGTCCTCATCTTCTTTTGTTTTCCGACCGCAGTCCCTGGATCGCCCACGTGTCGCCACCGGGCGGCTGCGCGCGCGTGTGGCCCCGTTAGATCCCTGGTCCCGCTCGTCAGTGACGCGGGCTAGGCAGGGTCCGGTGAGAAAAGGTTTAGGCACGCGCGTGTCTGCCCAGTCAGCAATGCGGCCCACCTGTCATTCCCTGGGGTAGAATCTGCTGTGTACCAAAAAGTCCAAGAGTTGCTGTTTCCAAATTTTTAAAATCTTTTCAAATTCAATTCAGTTCAAATTCAAAATCTGTTTAAATTTAAGTAAATTCATAACTTATTCCTGGTTTGGAATTTGAATTCAAACCTTATATGAAAAATGCTTTGTTTTTGAATGTTAATTCAAATCTGTATTCAAATATTTTCAAAACTAATTTAAAATAGTCAAACCTTTGACTTTGACCTAATATGACTAATTTTGACTTAAAAATAAAAATTAAATTCATAATTCCAAATAATACAAATAATATATGTTTTTGAATCAGAAAAATGTGAGGATTTCAAATATGCTATTTAAATTACCTTTTGCACATCCAAAATCCCAAGTTGAGTAAATTACAACAAATGCCACTAGAACTTAATAAATTAATAACTTTTGATTTATAACTCCGAATTTAACAAATGATATGTCTAAAATGATCAGCTCGACGAGACCTTTCTGTTTATGCTATCCATGACTTCAATTGCAGCATGCATCATATAAATATAAAGTATACAGCAACTATTATGACAATAAAATGGGACCAAAACCCCATAAAAATGTTACTTCTTGTGTTCTACACCTCACCCATGCCATGCTACTTTATTGCCATGCAACTTGTGCATCATTCATCATGGCATGATTGTTTGCTTGACGCATTTTATTCCTATGCTTGTGCACTTTATTTATGTTGGCCTTGTTTGTTTGGTTCTTCTTCGAATAGACTCTGAGCAGGGGATATATCAAGAGAACCAGGAGCACTACCCAGATCCGTCTCTCTCTTCAACTGAGTTGCCAGGCAAGCACTACCACATGCTTGCATACATACAGTACCTATTGCCTCTATCTTATTCTTGCATCATTGAGTCGCGATTGCATTAAACTGAATCTCAAGTATTGCATAGCTTTTACTTTTAAACCCCACCAAGCTTGTTCCCCCATCCCATGAGCCATTACTACAGGTGTTGTTTGAGCCATGCGAGTCGTAGAACAGCATGTGTAGGGTATGTGAGAGTCTGATGGATAACGAGGTACCTAAACAACTTAACCTGAGTAGTAATGGGATAACTAATGAAAGTGGCACCGGTGGGCAATATCTGCTATTTGGTTTTTCCTGCTCACTTGTGTCCCGTAGGACCCCGAGTACTTGAAACTTGTTCCTTGAATATTCGCGCTATCCACATCCGGGAGGCTTATGGGACCCCCCTGAGCCAGAGCTTGATTCATTCTTATTTCTTGGGGCCACAAAATAGTTTGAGGTTTTAATTACTATCCTGTACTTATGCCATGCTTTACTGCTTTATTACGATTGTGCAAGGAGCACCTGTACTGTTTAGGGTAGTGGCACGATTCCGCGGTATAGACAAGCTCAGTTTTGGGTTCCCAGTCGTTTACAGCCGTCCCCACAACCTTGAGTCCGTCTCGGAGCCGGCCGGCTTCGTTGCGGGTCTACTTTAAGGGGTGGCCCCCTGAAATATTTCTGAATCCTGTGATTGCTTTGTCGTGAAGGCCTCGTTGGGTTTTGATTTGGTTTTTTCGAGGTTGATCGAGTGTGTGTTGCTATTTGTGCATCCCTGCAGGGTAAAACTTTCTGAAAGCCGTGTCCGCGGTTATGGACGACTTGGAGCACAGTTTCTCGATCATAGACAAGCATAACTAAAGTATCGCTTTTAATTTGACTAAGTAATTGACTAGTAAATAGTGCAACACTCATGGAATGGTTAATAAAACTACCAACGGATGGGAGGGGTTGTTCGTCCGCTTCCTCGTCGGTAAGCGAGGAGGAGGATGGATCTGGTGATATTACTGTTATAACTGTTGTCATTAATTCACGGACATCCGTCTATCTTTGGTTAGGCGGATGGTTAGCGAGTATCTATAGAACTGTTAGGGTTTATCTTTTGCTGCAATTGCGTCACCCCAGGTTGTGTCCCCTTTAGAGGCATAAAGACTTGCTGAGTACCCTTAGGGTCTCACACGATAAATTATTTGGTTCAGATGAACAGGTACACTCGCAGGACGGATACTGGGTGGAAGAGGCTGATGATGTGGGCAACGATCGTTCGGTGTAGAGATTCCGGGAACGGGGATCCGTGAGATCTGTGGGCGGGATGTGCTTATTTCTGTGGCATCTTATGCCGATTTGCTTCTTATCCGTACTCGGACTTGTTTTGCCGCTTCCGCTTGATACTCTGATGTGTGATGTATGAGGAATTATCCTAAAATATTATATCTATCTAGGTCATTTGAATCTTGCCATATGGCGTTGCTATATTTTCCTTTCTTTCTAGATGGAATGGCTCTGATGTACTTTTGTATGGTGGCTTGCATACATACTCATTTGTGTATGTAGTTGATCCCTTCGCCTGCCGATTACGCCGCCCGTACAGGTCCCGATGAATTGGAAGTGGTTGGGACGGCCGAAAGGTCTACCCGTGAGTGGCTTTTGGGGCCCCACCGTACTATTTCAACCACTACCGTTCATCCAGGCTTGTATCTAGGAGCGTAATTCACCGAGGTAGTTACAATTGGTATCAGAGCCATCCCGACCTTCAGGGTCTCAGCCAAACGGTCGTTGTCAGTCTAGCAAATATTTTGGTAGTTATGTATACTAGGGAAAAACAAAACGAGAGAGTAGGACTGCTTCCACTTTTCTTCTTACCCACCCACCCACCCTTTTCTGGTAAGGAAGTGTAACGTTTTCAATCCTCTCCTTAAAGTTCAAACTAGGATTCACGTGTTCTGGGTTTCCGTAGTACCATAGGTTGTGTGTTTGTGTGTGTGTGTGTAATTCCTTGTCTATCTGTTGCATCCACGTTGTTGTCTAATCAGCCTTTTGGTTATCAACTGTTGGTACATTCCATACCGACAGGCTTTTGCAAACCGACGCAATCTGTCTTACTCTTTGTATCCGACGTTATCTTGTTGGGGTGTTCGTTTCCGTAGTTACTAATCTTTAGGTTCAACGTGAGAAGAAGGGGTTAGGATATGTGTTCCACTTGTTCAAGTGCGGAGTAATGATTTGAGTGCGGGATGGAGTCGCGACCATACCACTACTCTTATCATTCGCTTTTGTATATTGAATTGGTAGAGTCACTAATCTTGATTCGTTAAGTAATTTTGCGCATCTATTGGTATTTTAATGCCAAAATTTGTGGAAAATTTTTCTTTGATATATTTGTGTACCACACTCCTTTTCAGTCGTGTGCGATATGCTTAATATCTTTTAGGTGCTTTGAACTTTGTTGATATTTTAATATCATCTTAGTAAATTGTATCCTTTAATCTTGGTTAATTCCATCTTGGTACTATTTTGGATTATTATTATTCTCCATTATAGTACTGACTTGTATTTTATATCAATCTCAGGATGGCTCCACCACGCCGTTCAGATGAGGACATACCACCGGAACTTGGGGCCGCGTTGTCAAACATAGCCAATGCCTTGGCAGCAATGCAGCAGAACCAGCAGCGTTTGGAAGAAAGTGTCAGGAGAAATGAGTTTGCTCCACTACCTCCACCTCCCAAGCGGGGCGACATCAAAAGCTTCCTGAAATTCAACCCTCGCCAGTTTGATGTTTCTGATCGACCGCTGGATGCGGATGATTGGTTACGTGAGATGTCAAGGTTGCTCGAGACTGCTGATGTTCCTGAGCAGGAGTGGGTGAAGTGTGCTACTCACCTTCTGAAGGGAGATGCAGCTCTCTGGTGGGAGAATTACCTGAAGGCAAGCTGCACTGGTTTTCAGCCTACTTGGGAACAGTTCTCTGGAGCTTTCAAAGAGCAATTCCTGTCAGAGATTGTTATGGAAAGGATGAAGGAAGCTTTTCTCAACCTCAAGCAGGGAAATGATAACGTCAACACCTACATCAGGAACTTCATGAATCTTTCTCGTTATGGTGGCGATGAGGTATCTGATGACAAGAAGAAGCAAAAGAGGTTCAGGCAAGGGCTCAATGCATCGATCAAATATGCAATCACACATGCAAGGCCGGCATCTTTCCTGGAACTTCAGCATACAGCTCTGCAGGAGGAAGCAAGTAGGCAAGTGTTTGAGGAGTCCAAGAAACACAACCGTGATGCACCAAGCTCTTCAGCTATGTCAGCTCCTTCTAAGCGGCGTGTCTGGGTTCCTAACACCCCACCGTCGCTCCCGGCTTCACCAAGACCTGCAAGCTACGCGTCAAGGCCACTAAACTCCATCACTGCTGCTCCCAGGGGCTACAACCACCACTACCCTGGAGCGCCTGGCGGAGTCCCTGGCTACGTTGCTCCACGTCCACCTGGTGCTTGTTTCACATGTGGAGATCCTGGACATCTGAACTGGAATTGTCCGTTGAAGAACAAAGCTCTTCCTCCACCCCCTCCAAGATCTGCGGCAAGCTCTCCTATGGTTCGTGCACCACCACCTCGGGCTCTCAACATCAACACTAAGCCCGGGTCTACTGTTGCTCGTGCCAACTGCGTCAACGCCGCTCAAGCTGAGCATGCACCTGGAGTTGTGATGGGTATGCTTTCCGTTAACTCAGTCCCTGCACGAGTTTTGTTCGATTCTGGTGCATCGCATTCTTTTGTTTCTCACAAGTTTGCAAATGAGAATGTGTTAGCTTTGGATCCTCTCCTTAAGAAGTTGATGGTCCTATCTCCTGGTTCAAACATGAGGGCTGCTTATATCAGCCATGGCAATCAAATTGAGATTGGTGGCTCTTCGTTCTCGGCGTCCTTAATTCTTCTGGGCAATTCTGACATTGATGTCATCTTGGGCATGGATTGGTTGACGGCAAATGCAGCTGTGATTGATTGTGCTGAACGCTCGGTTTCTCTGAAGATTCCTGAAGGCCATATAGTCTTTTCTCCAAGCCTGACTCCTGCTGTCCAGCTTTTCTCTTTGGCGGCTCTGAATGATGATGCTATGGAAGCTATTCAGAGAGTCCCAGTGGTCTGTGAGTTTCCGGATGTTTTTCCTGAAGAGTTGCCGGGTATGCCTCCGGATCGTGAGGTTGAGTTTGTAATTGAGCTTGAACCTGGAACGGCTCCTATCTCCAAGCGGCCTTATAAAATGGGTCCTGCTGAGTTGGCTGAACTCAAACGTCAGCTTGATGAACAAGAGAAGTTGGGTTTCATTCAACACAGTACTTCTTGGGGTAGCCCAACAATCTTTGTGAAGAAGCGTGACAGGACTGATAGAGTTTGTGTTGACTATCGGGCTCTCAATGCTAAAACCATCAAGAACAAATATCCCCTTCTGCGGATTAATGATCTCTTCGATCAGCTAGCTGGAGCAGTGGTGTTCTCTAAGCTGGACTTGAGAAGTGGTTATCACCAAATCAAAATTCGCAAGGAAGATGTGCCTAAAACAGCTTTCACCACCCTCTATGGCCTGTATGAGTACACGGTGATGTCTTTCGGTCTCACCAACGCTCCTGCTACCTTCTCGAGGCTTATGAACTCGGTCTTCATGGAGTACCTGGATAAGTTCGTTGTGGTCTATCTGGATGACATCCTGGTCTATTCTAAGTCCAAGGAAGAGCATGAAGAACACCTTCGTTGTGTCCTAAACAAGCTTCGCGAGAACCGCTTGTATGCAAAGTTCTCAAAGTGTGAGTTTTGGCTGCCTCAAGTAACCTATCTGGGTCACGTCATCTCTGCCAAGGGCATTGCAGTCAACCCGGAGACGGTAAAGACAATTGTTGAATGGCTTCCTCCTGTTAATGTCAAAGAAGTGCGGAGTTTCCTCGGTTTGGCTAGTTATTGTCGTCGCTTCGTTCAGAACTTCTCGAAGATAGCGAAGCCTCTTACCGATCTCCTCAAGAAAGGCAAGAAATACCTTTGGACTCCTGCATGTCAAGCAAGCTTTGAGACACTCAAAGAGAAGCTCACTTCCACACCAGTCTTGGTTCCTCCGGATACATCTAAGCCTTTCCAGATATTCTGTGACGCCTCTTTGCAAGGATTGGGTGCGGTCCTTATGCAAGAAAAGCAAGTGGTTGCTTATGCCTCTCGACAGTTGAAGACGCATGAGATCAACTATCCCACACATGACCTCGAGCTCGCAGCAGTTGTCTTTGCTTTGAAGCTATGGAGGCACTACTTGCTTGGCAACCGTTGTGAGATCTTTTCTGATCACAAGAGTTTGAAGTATATCTTCACACAGCCTGATCTCAACCTTCGGCAGAGGAGATGGATTGAAGCAATCAATGATTTTGATTTGACCATCAACTACACACCGGGCAAAGCTAATGTCATGGCCGATGCTCTCAGCCGCAAAGCTTATGTCAACAACCTCATGATGGAAGAGCAGCAGCCTCTCTTGTGCGAGGAATTCCGCCATCTCAACCTGGAAGTTGTGGAACAAGGGCATCTCTCGAACCTTTTGGCTACTCCTCTCTTGGAAGAAAAGATTCGTTTTCGTCAGCGTGGTGATCCGCACACCAGAAAGATCACCTCCCAGCTTCAGCTTCCGAAGTATGAGTCCTTCCACGTAGATGATCAAGGCACGCTTTTCTTTGAACACCGGATGTTTGTTCCGAACTACCCGGGTTTGAGAGAGCAAGTTCTCAAGGAGGCGCACGATTCTGTTCTATCTATCCACCCTGGCAGCACAAATATGTACATGGACTTGAAAACACAATATTGGTGGCCTGGGTTGAAACAATATTGTGCCAAGTATGTCTCGGAGTGTGATGTTTGCCGCAGAGTGAAAGCTGTCCATCAGAAACCTTTCGGTCTTCTACAGCCATTGAAACCCCCGGAATGGAAATGGGAGAAAGTAGAGATGGACTTCATCACTGGTTTTCCAAGGTCGCAGAAGGGCAACAATGCAATCTTTGTTGTCATCGACAGGCTTTCTAAAGTGGCTCATTTCTTCCCCGTCAAGGAAACAATTTCTGGAATTCAGTTGGCTGAGCTCTATATCAACAGAATTGTCTCTCTGTATGGGGTTCCGCTTGAGATCAGTTCAGACCGTGGAAGCATCTTCACTTCCAAGTTCTGGGAAAGCTTTCAAAATGCTTTGGGAACAAAGTTGAACTTCAGCACTGCTTACCACCCTCAGTCGCAAGGACAAGTTGAAAGGATCAATCAGATTCTGGAGGATATGCTTCGTGCTTGCGTCATCTCTTTTGGCATGAAGTGGGAGGAATGTCTTCCATATGCTGAATTCTCTTACAACAACAGCTTCCAGAAAAGTCTGAAGATGGCACCATTTGAGGCTCTCTATGGTCGCAAGTGCAGAACTCCGATTGGTTGGTCAGGTGCAGGCGAAAGAATTTGGTTTGGCCCTGATATTGTAACTCAAGCGGAGGAGAAGGTGCATATCATTCTTGAGAACCTGAAGATTGCTCAAAGTCGCCAGAAGAGCAATTATGACAGGAAGCACACGAACATGGTGTATGCACCTGGTGATCTCGTTTACCTTTGTGTCACTCCCATGAAAGGCACACACCGCTTCGGTATCAAAGGAAAGCTGGCTCCTAGATACATCGGTCCTTTCAAGATTCGTGGTAGAAGAGGAGAAGTTGCTTATGCCCTTGAGCTCCCGGAAAAACTCAAAGTCCATGATGTTTTCCACATCTCTCAGCTCAAGAAGTGCTTCAAAGATCCCGGCAGGACCGTGGATCATGAGCTAATCAATCTCCAAGAAGACATGTCTTATCAAGAACACCCCACGAAAATCCTTGAGACCACAGAAAGAAGGACTCGCAACAAGTCCATCAAGTTCTGCAAGGTGCAGTGGTCACACCATTCTGTTGATGAAGCCACTTGGGAACGTGAAGATGAACTCCGTGCCAACTATCCTACCCTCTTTGTGTCTTCTTCTTCTTCCTAGAATCTCGGGGCGAGATTCCTGTTTAGTGGGGGAGAGTTGTAGCATCCCAGTTGTCTAACACCTGTAATGCTACTTGATCTAGTAATAAAAAGGGCCACTTCCTACATATAATTGTTGCATCATCATCATATCATGCTCCTGTCATCATGCCACCTTGCATTTGAGCATCATACAAAAACCCTTTTGTTTTGGTTCTTATCTCATATGCATTAATATTTGTAATTGCCTCTTGATATTGTATTTGGTTCTTGATATATTGTTGAATGCCCAAGTTGATTTGGGGGCATATCTCTTATTGACTCCACCACCTTTTTCTACACCACCTTATATTTTTCCACCATCCAATTCATATGAGCTGGCATTTTATTTGAGTTTACCTAGCTCATGTGGGTTGGATGGATCCATTACCAATCCTTTTGCTTGGCCTTACTCCAACTTTGGAGGATGCAAATAAATAAATGCCATGAGATATTGTTTTGTTTTCACAGGATAATACCTAGCATTTAATGCATCTGCATGGGCCATGCAGAACCACCACATCCAAGCCATCTGGTTTATTATTTTTGCAATCCTTGGAGTGGGTCTTTTCTCTTATCCCTCTCTCCTTACCCTCTCTCTCTACCCCTCTAGATATACCCTAATCACCTTTCCCCATCCATGCATGCACATGTGATCATGTGGGCATGTACAAGCCCTAAACCAAACCCCCTAATATAAACCCTAAACCATGTCCCACCTCCCTCTCGGCCTTCCCTCTCTTCCATGCTTGGGCCACATACCCCCCTCTCCCTGGCCCCACAGGTCATCTTCTCTCCTTTCCCTTCTCTCTCTCCACCCCAAAACCATCCACCCTAGCCGAGCCTACCCCTCTCACCTCTCTTGCTCTCTCTCTCTCTGTCTCACCTGACCCACCCCGAGCCCCTCGCACCTGGCCCACCTGGCAGTCCCCTCCAGCTCTACCTGCCTAGCTAACCCTCTCCCTTCCCCTGCCTGGCCGATCACGTGAGGAAGGAGAGCAAAAAGGTGGCCAAGCCACCTTCCCCTCCCCCACGCAATCCTCACCTGCCCCCTCCCGTTCTTATCCACCCCTCCATCTCTGCCCCGCCCAGCTACCCCTCTCCACCCCAGAGGCCCTGCCTCGCCTCCCCTTCCTCCCTTCTTCCTCCCCAAGCAGACCCCCTCTCCACCTAGGCCCCAAACCCTAGCTACGGCCCCCTCTGCTCTCCTTCGCTCCGGAGTGCGACGAGCTGCGCCAGAAGCATCGGTGCCCCTTCTGCTTCCTCTACATCGCCCAGGACGCGAGGAACCCGCCGAACCCCGCCGGAGTAGCCCCGCCGCCGCCGCGCCCGCGAGTACCAGAAGCTCCAGAGCGCCAGCCCCGCCGCCGATCAGCAGCCTCTCCGGCCAAGCTCTCACCGTCGTCGGGTCTCTGGTGAGCCCTTCTATCCCCTGGACATGCTCCCTTGCCCTCCCTTACACCGTAGTGCCGCCGCCGTCCGCCGAACGCTCTGCGCGCGCGCCGCGCGTCGCGCCTGGCCGACAGTAGCACCTGCAGCAGCTCGCTCCGCCGCTGTTCGTCGCCCTGCCCCGCGCGCTGCGGCCCTCCTCCGCGCTAGCACCCCGAACAGATGTTGTAGGCCGTGATCCCCTCTTCATTTTTCGTTTTAGGGTCGTGGTGTTTAGGCCAGCGACGGCGTCGCCATCGTCGACCGAAACTCCGGCCAGATCCACGCCGCAGCACCGCGTCCAGCAGCAGCCGATGAACATTTTGCGATTAGGTCCCTGTAGATTCTCCCGCCTAAACCCACGACCCCACCTACCAGCGCCTGCGAGCACTTTGCAAAAAGGGTCCTCATCTTCTTTTGTTTTCCGACCGCAGTCCCTGGATCGCCCACGTGTCGCCACCGGGCGGCTGCGCGCGTGTGGCCTCGTTAGATCCCTGGTCCCGCTCGTCAGTGACGCGGGCTAGGCAGGGTCCGGTGAGAAAAGGTTTAGGCGCGCGCGTGTCTGCCCAGTCAGCAATGCGGCCCACCTGTCATTCCCTGGGGTAGAATCTGCTGTGTACCAAAAAGTCCAAGAGTTGCTGTTTCCAAATTTTTAAAATCTTTTCAAATTCAATTCAGTTCAAATTCAAAATCTGTTTAAATTTAAGTAAATTCATAACTTATTCCTGGTTTGGAATTTGAATTCAAACCTTATATGAAAAATGCTTTGTTTTTGAATGTTAATTCAAATCTGTATTCAAATATTTTCAAAACTAATTTAAAATAGTCAAACCTTTGACTTTGACCTAATATGACTAATTTTGACTTAAAAATAAAAATTAAATTCATAATTCCAAATAATACAAATAATATATGTTTTTGAATCAGAAAAATGTGAGGATTTCAAATATGCTATTTAAATTACCTTTTGCACATCCAAAATCCCAAGTTGAGTAAATTACAACAAATGCCACTAGAACTTAATAAATTAATAACTTTTGATTTATAACTCCGAATTTAACAAATGATATGTCTAAAATGATCAGCTCGACGAGACCTTTCTGTTTATGCTATCCATGACTTCAATTGCAGCATGCATCATATAAATATAAAGTATACAGCAACTATTATGACAATAAAATGGGACCAAAACCCCATAAAAATGTTACTTCTTGTGTTCTACACCTCACCCATGCCATGCTACTTTATTGCCATGCAACTTGTGCATCATTCATCATGGCATGATTGTTTGCTTGACGCATTTTATTCCTATGCTTGTGCACTTTATTTATGTTGGCCTTGTTTGTTTGGTTCTTCTTCGAATAGACTCTGAGCAGGGGATATATCAAGAGAACCAGGAGCACTACCCAGATCCGTCTCTCGCTTCAACTGAGTTGCCAGGCAAGCACTACCACATGCTTGCATACATACAGTACCTATTGCCTCTATCTTATTCTTGCATCATTGAGTCGCGATTGCATTAAACTGAATCCCAAGTATTGCATAGCTTTTACTTTTAAACCCCACCAAGCTTGTTCCCCCATCCCATGAGCCATTACTACAGGTGTTGTTTGAGCCATGCGAGTCGTAGAACAGAATGTGTAGGGTATGTGAGAGTCTGATGGATAACGAGGTACCTAAACAACTTAACCTGAGTAGTAATGGGATAACTAATGAAAGTGGCACCGGTGGGCAATATCTGCTATTTGGTTTTTCCTGCTCACTTGTGTCCCGTAGGACCCCGAGTACTTGAAACCTGTTCCTTGAATATTCGCGCTATCCACATCCGGGAGGCTTATGGGACCCCCCTGAGCCAGAGCTTGATTCATTCTTATTTCTTGGGGCCACAAAATAGTTTGAGGTTTTAATTACTATCCTGTACTTATGCCATGCTTTACTGCTTTATTACGATTGTGCAAGGAGCACCTGTACTGTTTAGGGTAGTGGCACGATTCCGCGGTATCGACAAGCTCAGTTTTGGGTTCCCAGTCGTTTACAGCCGTCCCCACAACCTTGAGTCCGTCTCGGAGCCGGCCGGCTTCGTTGCGGGTCTACTTTAAGGGGTGGCCCCCTGAAATATTTCTGAATCCTGTGATTGCTTTGTCGTGAAGGCCTCGTTGGGTTTTGATTTGGTATTTTCGAGGTTGATCGAGTGTGTGTTGCTATTTGTGCATCCCTGCAGGGTAAAACTTTCTGAAAGCCGTGTCCGCGGTTATGGACGACTTGGAGCACAGTTTCTCGATCATAGACAAGCATAACTAAAGTATCGCTTTTAATTTGACTAAGTAATTGACTAGTAAATAGTGCAACACTCATGGAATGGTTAATAAAACTACCAACGGATGGGAGGGGTTGTTCGTCCGCTTCCTCGTCGGTAAGCGAGGAGGAGGATGGATCTGGTGATATTACTGTTATAACTGTTGTCATTAATTCACGGACATCCGTCTATCTTTGGTTAGGCGGATGGTTAGCGAGTATCTATAGAACTGTTAGGGTTTATCTTTTGCTGCAATTGCGTCACCCCAGGTTGTGTCCCCTTTAGAGGCATAAAGACTTGCTGAGTACCCTTAGGGTCTCACACGATAAATTATTTGGTTCAGATGAACAGGTACACTCGCAGGACGGATACTGGGTGGAAGAGGCTGATGATGTGGGCAACGATCGTTCGGTGTAGAGATTCCGGGAACGGGGATCCGTGAGATCTGTGGGCGGGATGTGCTTATTTCTGTGGCATCTTATGCCGATTTGCTTCTTATCCGTACTCGGACTTGTTTTGCCGCTTCCGCTTGATACTCTGATGTGTGATGTATGAGGAATTATCCTAAAATATTATATCTATCTAGGTCATTTGAATCTTGTCGTATGGCGTTGCTATATTTTCCTTTCTTTCTAGATGGAATGGCTCTGATGTACTTTTGTATGGTGGCTTGCATACATACTCATTTGTGTATGTAGTTGATCCCTTCGCCTGCCGATTACGCCGCCCGTACAGGTCCCGATGAATTGGAAGTGGTTGGGACGGCCGAAAGGTCTACCCGTGAGTGGCTTTTGGGGCCCCACCGTACTATTTCAACCACTACCGTTCATCCAGGCTTGTATCTAGGAGCGTAATTCACCGAGGTAGTTACAATTGGTATCAGAGCCATCCCGACCTTCAGGGTCTCAGCCAAACGGTCGTTGTCAGTCTAGCAAATATTTTGGTAGTTATGTATACTAGGGAAAAACAAAACGAGAGAGTAGGACTGCTTCCACTTTTCTTCTTACCCACCCACCCACCCTTTTTTGGTAAGGAAGTGTAACGTTTTCAATCCTCTCCTTAAAGTTCAAACTAGGATTCACGTGTTCTGGGTTTCCGTAGTACCATAGGTTGTGTGTTTGTGTGTGTGTGTGTAATTCCTTGTCTATCTGTTGCATCCACGTTGTTGTCTAATCAGCCTTTTGGTTATCAACTGTTGGTACATTCCATACCGACAGGCTTTTGCAAACCGACGCAATCTGTCTTACTCTTTGTATCCGACGTTATCTTGTTGGGGTGTTCGTTTCCGTAGTTACTAATCTTTAGGTTCAACGTGAGAAGAAGGGGTTAGGATATGTGTTCCACTTGTTCAAGTGCGGAGTAATGATTTGAGTGCGGGATGGAGTCGCGACCATACCACTACTCTTATCATTCGCTTTTGTATATTGAATTGGTAGAGTCACTAATCTTGATTCGTTAAGTAATTTTGCGCATCTATTGGTATTTTAATGCCAAAATTTGTGGAAAATTTTTCTTTGATATATTTGCGTACCACACTCCTTTTCAGTCGTGTGCGATATGCTTAATATCTTTTAGGTGCTTTGAACTTTGTTGATATTTTAATATCATCTTAGTAAATTGTATCCTTTAATCTTGGTTAATTCCATCTTGGTACTATTTTGGATTATTATTATTCTCCATTATAGTACTGACTTGTATTTTATATCAATCTCAGGATGGCTCCACCACGCCGTTCAGATGAGGACATACCACCGGAACTTGGGGCCGCGTTGTCAAACATAGCCAATGCCTTGGCAGCAATGCAGCAGAACCAGCAGCGTTTGGAAGAAAGTGTCAGGAGAAATGAGTTTGCTCCACTACCTCCACCTCCCAAGCGGGGCGACATCAAAAGCTTCCTGAAATTCAACCCTCGCCAGTTTGATGTTTCTGATCGACCGCTGGATGCGGATGATTGGTTACGTGAGATGTCAAGGTTGCTCGAGACTGCTGATGTTCCTGAGCAGGAGTGGGTGAAGTGTGCTACTCACCTTCTGAAGGGAGATGCAGCTCTCTGGTGGGAGAATTACCTGAAGGCAAGCTGCACTGGTTTTCAGCCTACTTGGGAATAGTTCTCTGGAGCTTTCAAAGAGCAATTCCTGTCAGAGATTGTTATGGAAAGGATGAAGGAAGCTTTTCTCAACCTCAAGCAGGGAAATGATAACGTCAACACCTACATCAGGAACTTCATGAATCTTTCTCGTTATGGTGGCGATGAGGTATCTGATGACAAGAAGAAGCAAAAGAGGTTCAGGCAAGGGCTCAATGCATCGATCAAATATGCAATCACACATGCAAGGCCGGCATCTTTCCTGGAACTTCAGCATACAGCTCTGCAGGAGGAAGCAAGTAGGCAAGTGTTTGAGGAGTCCAAGAAACACAACCGTGATGCACCAAGCTCTTCAGCTATGTCAGCTCCTTCTAAGCGGCGTGTCTGGGTTCCTAACACCCCACCGTCGCTCCCGGCTTCACCAAGACCTGCAAGCTATGCGTCAAGGCCACTAAACTCCATCACTGCTGCTCCCAGGGGCTACAACCACCACTACCCTGGAGCGCCTGGCGGAGTCCCTGGCTACGTTGCTCCACGTCCACCTGGTGCTTGTTTCACATGTGGAGATCCTGGACATCTGAATTGGAACTGTCCGTTGAAGAACAAAGCTCTTCCTCCACCCCCTCCAAGATCTGCGGCAAGCTCTCCTATGGTTCGTGCACCACCACCTCAGGCTCTCAACATCAACACTAAGCCCGGGTCTACTGTTGCTCGTGCCAACTGCGTCAACGCCGCTCAAGCTGAGCATGCACCTGGAGTTGTGATGGGTATGCTTTCCGTTAACTCAGTCCCTGCACGAGTTTTGTTCGATTCTGGTGCATCGCATTCTTTTGTTTCTCACGAGTTTGCAAATGAGAATGTGTTAGCTTTGGATCCTCTCCTTAAGAAGTTGATGGTCCTATCTCCTGGTTCAAACATGAGGGCTGCTTATATCAGCCATGGCAATCAAATTGAGATTGGTGGCTCTTCGTTCTCGGCGTCCTTAATTCTTCTGGGCAATTCTGACATTGATGTCATCTTGGGCATGGATTGGTTGACGGCAAATGCAGCTGTGATTGATTGTGCTGAACGCTCGGTTTCTCTGAAGATTCCTGAAGGCCATATAGTCTTTTCTCCAAGCCTGACTCCTGCTGTCCAGCTTTTCTCTTTGGCGGCTCTGAATGATGATGCTATGGAAGCTATTCAGAGAGTCCCAGTGGTCTGTGAGTTTCCGGATGTTTTTCCTGAAGAGTTGCCGGGTATGCCTCCGGATCGTGAGGTTGAGTTTGTAATTGAGCTTGAACCTGGAACGGCTCCTATCTCCAAGCGGCCTTATAAAATGGGTCCTGCTGAGTTGGCTGAACTCAAACGTCAGCTTGATGAACAAGAGAAGTTGGGTTTCATTCAACACAGTACTTCTTGGGGTAGCCCAACAATCTTTGTGAAGAAGCGTGACAGGACTGATAGAGTTTGTGTTGACTATCGGGCTCTCAATGCTAAAACCATCAAGAACAAATATCCCCTTCTGCGGATTAATGATCTCTTCGATCAGCTAGCTGGAGCAGTGGTGTTCTCTAAGCTGGACTTGAGAAGTGGTTATCACCAAATCAAAATTCGCAAGGAAGATGTGCCTAAAACAGCTTTCACCACCCTCTATGGCCTGTATGAGTACACGGTGATGTCTTTCGGTCTCACCAACGCTCCTGCTACCTTCTCGAGGCTTATGAACTCGGTCTTCATGGAGTACCTGGATAAGTTCGTTGTGGTCTATCTGGATGACATCCTGGTCTATTCTAAGTCCAAGGAAGAGCATGAAGAACACCTTCGTTGTGTCCTAAACAAGCTTCGCGAGAACCGCTTGTATGCAAAGTTCTCAAAGTGTGAGTTTTGGCTGCCTCAAGTAACCTATCTGGGTCACGTCATCTCTGCCAAGGGCATTGCAGTCAACCCGGAGACGGTAAAGACAATTGTTGAATGGCTTCCTCCTGTTAATGTCAAAGAAGTGCGGAGTTTCCTCGGTTTGGCTAGTTATTGCCGTCGCTTCGTTCAGAACTTCTCGAAGATAGCGAAGCCTCTTACCGATCTCCTCAAGAAAGGCAAGAAATACCTTTGGACTCCTGCATGTCAAGCAAGCTTTGAGACACTCAAAGAGAAGCTCACTTCCACACCAGTCTTGGTTCCTCCGGATACATCTAAGCCTTTCCAGATATTCTGTGACGCCTCTTTGCAAGGATTGGGTGCGGTCCTTATGCAAGAAAAGCAAGTGGTTGCTTATGCCTCTCGACAGTTGAAGACGCATGAGATCAACTATCCCACACATGACCTCGAGCTCGCAGCAGTTGTCTTTGCTTTGAAGCTATGGAGGCACTACTTGCTTGGCAACCGTTGTGAGATCTTTTCTGATCACAAGAGTTTGAAGTATATCTTCACACAGCCTGATCTCAACCTTCGGCAGAGGAGATGGATTGAAGCAATCAATGATTTTGATTTGACCATCAACTACACACCGGGCAAAGCTAATGTCATGGCCGATGCTCTCAGCCGCAAAGCTTATGTCAACAACCTCATGATGGAAGAGTAGCAGCCTCTCTTGTGCGAGGAATTCCGCCAGCTCAACCTGGAAGTTGTGGAACAAGGGCATCTCTCGAACCTTTTGGCTACTCCTATCTTGGAAGAAAAGATTCGTTTTCGTCAGCGTGGTGATCCGCACACCAGAAAGATCACCTCCCAGCTTCAGCTTCCGAAGTATGAGTCCTTCCACGTAGATGATCAAGGCACGCTTTTCTTTGAACACCGGATGTTTGTTCCGAACTACCCGGGTTTGAGAGAGCAAGTTCTCAAGGAGGCGCACGATTCTGTTCTATCTATCCACCCTGGCAGCACAAATATGTACATGGACTTGAAAACACAATATTGGTGGCCTGGGTTGAAACGATATTGTGCCAAGTATGTCTCGGAGTGTGATGTTTGCCGCAGAGTGAAAGCTGTCCATCAGAAACCTTTCGGTCTTCTACAGCCATTGAAACCCCCGGAATGGAAATGGGAGAAAGTAGAGATGGACTTCATCACTGGTTTTCCAAGGTCGCAGAAGGGCAACAATGCAATCTTTGTTGTCATCGACAGGCTTTCTAAAGTGGCTCATTTCTTCCCCGTCAAGGAAACAATTTCTGGAATTCAGTTGGCTGAGCTCTATATCAACAGAATTGTCTCTCTGTATGCGGTTCCGCTTGAGATCAGTTCAGACCGTGGAAGCATCTTCACTTCCAAGTTCTGGGAAAGCTTTCAAAATGCTTTGGGAACAAAGTTGAACTTCAGCACTGCTTACCACCCTCAGTCGCAAGGACAAGTTGAAAGGATCAATCAGATTCTGGAGGATATGCTTCGTGCTTGCGTCATCTCTTTTGGCATGAAGTGGGAGGAATGTCTTCCATATGCTGAATTCTCTTACAACAACAGCTTCCAGAAAAGTCTGAAGATGGCACCATTTGAGGCTCTCTATGGTCGCAAGTGCAGAACTCCGATTGGTTGGTCAGGTGCAGGCGAAAGAATTTGGTTTGGCCCTGATATTGTAACTCAAGCGGAGGAGAAGGTGCATATCATTCTTGAGAACCTGAAGATTGCTCAAAGTCGCCAGAAGAGCAATTATGACAGGAAGCACACGAACATGGTGTATGCACCTGGTGATCTCGTTTACCTTTGTGTCACTCCCAAGAAAGGCACACACCGCTTCGGTATCAAAGGAAAGCTGGCTCCTAGATACATCGGTCCTTTCAAGATTCGTGGTAGAAGAGGAGAAGTTGCTTATGCCCTTGAGCTCCCGGAAAAACTCAAAGTCCATGATGTTTTCCACATCTCTCAGCTCAAGAAGTGCTTCAAAGATCCCGGCAGGACCGTGGATCATGAGCTAATCGATCTCCAAGAAGACATGTCTTATCAAGAACACCCCACGAAAATCCTTGAGACCACAGAAAGAAGGACTCGCAACAAGTCCATCAAGTTCTGCAAGGTGCAGTGGTCACACCATTCTGTTGATGAAGCCACTTGGGAACGTGAAGATGAACTCCGTGCCAACTATCCTACCCTCTTTGTGTCTTCTTCTTCTTCCTAGAATCTCGGGGCGAGATTCCTGTTTAGTGGGGGAGAGTTGTAGCATCCCAGTTGTCTAACACCTGTAATGCTACTTGATCTAGTAATAAAAAGGGCCACTTCCTACATATAATTGTTGCATCATCATCATATCATGCTCCTGTCATCATGCCACCTTGCATTTGAGCATCATACAAAAACCCTTTTGTTTTGGTTCTTATCTCATATGCATTAATATTTGTAATTGCCTCTTGATATTGTATTTGGTTCTTGATATATTGTTGAATGCCCAAGTTGATTTGGGGGCATATCTCTTATTGACTCCACCACCTTTTTCTACACCACCTTATATTTTTCCACCATCCAATTCATATGAGCTGGCATTTTATTTGAGTTTACCTAGCTCATGTGGGTTGGATGGATCCATTACCAATCCTTTTGCTTGGCCTTACTCCAACTTTGGAGGATGCAAATAAATAAATGCCATGAGATATTGTTTTGTTTTCACAGGATAATACCTAGCATTTAATGCATCTGCATGGGCCATGCAGAACCACCACATCCAAGCCATCTGGTTTATTATTTTTGCAATCCTTGGAGTGGGTCTTTTCTCTTATCCCTCTCTCCTTACCCTCTCTCTCTACCCCTCTAGATATACCCTAATCACCTTTCCCCATCCATGCATGCACATGTGATCATGTGGGCATGTACAAGCCCTAAACCAAACCCCCTAATATAAACCCTAAACCATGTCCCACCTCCCTCTCGGCCTTCCCTCTCTTCCATGCTTGGGCCACATACCCCCCTCTCCCTGGCCCCACAGGTCATCTTCTCTCCTTTCCCTTCTCTCTCTCCACCCCAAAACCATCCACCCTAGCCGAGCCTACCCCTCTCACCTCTCTTGCTCTCTCTCTCTCTGTCTCACCTGACCCACCCCGAGCCCCTCGCACCTGGCCCACCTGGCAGTCCCCTCCAGCTCTACCTGCCTAGCTAACCCTCTCCCTTCCCCTGCCTGGCCGATCACGTGAGGAAGGAGAGCAAAAAGGTGGCCAAGCCACCTTCCCCTCCCCCACGCAATCCTCACCTGCCCCCTCCCGTTCTTATCCACCCCTCCATCTCTGCCCCGCCCAGCTACCCCTCTCCACCCCAGAGGCCCTGCCTCGCCTCCCCTTCCTCCCTTCTTCCTCCCCAAGCAGACCCCCTCTCCACCTAGGCCCCAAACCCTAGCTACGGCCCCCTCTGCTCTCCTTCGCTCCGGAGTGCGACGAGCTGCGCCAGAAGCATCGGTGCCCCTTCTGCTTCCTCTACATCGCCCAGGACGCGAGGAACCTGCCGAACCCCGCCGGAGTAGCCCCGCCGCCGCCGCGCCCGCGAGTACCAGAAGCTCCAGAGCGCCAGCCCCGCCGCCGATCAGCAGCCTCTCCGGCCAAGCTCTCACCGTCGTCGGGTCTCTGGTGAGCCCTTCTATCCCCTGGACATGCTCCCTTGCCCTCCCTTACACCGTAGTGCCGCCGCCGTCCGCCGAACGCTCTACGCGCGCGCCACGCGTCGCGCCTGGCCGACAGCAGCACCTGCAGCAGCTCGCTCCGCCGCTGTTCGTCGCCCTGCCCCGCGCGCTGCGGCCCTCCTCCGCGCTAGCACCCCGAACAGATGTTGTAGGCCGTGATCCCCTCTTCATTTTTTGTTTTAGGGTCGTGGTGTTTAGGCCAGCGACGGCGTCGCCATCGTCGACCGAAACTCCGGCCAGATCCACGCCGCAGCACCGCGTCCAGCAGCAGCCGATGAACATTTTGCGATTAGGTCCCTGTAGATTCTCCCGCCTAAACCCACGACCCCACCTACCAGCGCCTGCGAGCACTTTGCAAAAAGGGTCCTCATCTTCTTTTGTTTTCCGACCGCAGTCCCTGGATCGCCCACGTGTCGCCACCGGGCGGCTGCGCGCGCATGTGGCCTCGTTAGATCCCTGGTCCCGCTCGTCAGTGACGCGGGCTAGGCAGGGTCCGGTGAGAAAAGGTTTAGGCGCGCGCGTGTCTGCCCAGTCAGCAATGCGGCCCACCTGTCATTCCCTGGGGTAGAATCTGCTGTGTACCAAAAAGTCCAAGAGTTGCTGTTTCCAAATTTTTAAAATCTTTTCAAATTCAATTCAGTTCAAATTCAAAATCTGTTTAAATTTAAGTAAATTCATAACTTATTCCTGGTTTGGAATTTGAATTCAAACCTTATATGAAAAATGCTTTGTTTTTGAATGTTAATTCAAATCTGTATTCAAATATTTTCAAAACTAATTTAAAATAGTCAAACCTTTGACTTTGACCTAATATGACTAATTTTGACTTAAAAATAAAAATTAAATTCATAATTCCAAATAATACAAATAATATATGTTTTTGAATCAGAAAAATGTGAGGATTTCAAATATGCTATTTAAATTACCTTTTGCACATCCAAAATCCCAAGTTGAGTAAATTACAACAAATGCCACTAGAACTTAATAAATTAATAACTTTTGATTTATAACTCCGAATTTAACAAATGATATGTCTAAAATGATCAGCTCGACGAGACCTTTCTGTTTATGCTATCCATGACTTCAATTGCAGCATGCATCATATAAATATAAAGTATACAGCAACTATTATGACAATAAAATGGGACCAAAACCCCATAAAAATGTTACTTCTTGTGTTCTACACCTCACCCATGCCATGCTACTTTATTGCCATGCAACTTGTGCATCATTCATCATGGCATGATTGTTTGCTTGACGCATTTTATTCCTATGCTTGTGCACTTTATTTATGTTGGCCTTGTTTGTTTGGTTCTTCTTCGAATAGACTCTGAGCAGGGGATATATCAAGAGAACCAGGAGCACTACCCAGATCCGTCTCTCGCTTCAACTGAGTTGCCAGGCAAGCACTACCACATGCTTGCATACATACAGTACCTATTGCCTCTATCTTATTCTTGCATCATTGAGTCGCGATTGCATTAAACTGAATCCCAAGTATTGCATAGCTTTTACTTTTAAACCCCACCAAGCTTGTTCCCCCATCCCATGAGCCATTACTACAGGTGTTGTTTGAGCCATGCGAGTCGTAGAACAGCATGTGTAGGGTATGTGAGAGTCTGATGGATAACGAGGTACCTAAACAACTTAACCTGAGTAGTAATGGGATAACTAATGAAAGTGGCACCGGTGGGCAATATCTGCTATTTGGTTTTTCCTGCTCACTTGTGTCCCGTAGGACCCCGAGTACTTGAAACCTGTTCCTTGAATATTCGCGCTATCCACATCCGGGAGGCTTATGGGACCCCCCTGAGCCAGAGCTTGATTCATTCTTATTTCTTGGGGCCACAAAATAGTTTGAGGTTTTAATTACTATCCTGTACTTATGCCATGCTTTACTGCTTTATTACGATTGTGCGAGGAGCACCTGTACTGTTTAGGGTAGTGGCACGATTCCGCGGTATCGACAAGCTCAGTTTTGGGTTCCCAGTCGTTTACAGCCGTCCCCACAACCTTGAGTCCGTCTCGGAGCCGGTCGGCTTCGTTGCGGGTCTACTTTAAGGGGTGGCCCCCTGAAATATTTCTGAATCCTGTGATTGCTTTGTCGTGAAGGCCTCGTTGGGTTTTGATTTGGTTTTTCCGAGGTTGATCGAGTGTGTGTTGCTATTTGTGCACCCCTGCAGGGTAAAACTTTCTGAAAGCCGTGTTCGCGGTTATGGACGACTTGGAGCACAGTTTCTCGATCATAGACAAGCATAACTAAAGTATCGCTTTTAATTTGACTAAGTAATTGACTAGTAAATAGTGCAACACTCATGGAATGGTTAATAAAACTGCCAACGGATGGGAGGGGTTGTTCGTCCGCTTCCTCGTCGGTAAGCGAGGAGGAGGATGGATCTGGTGATATTACTGTTATAACTGTTGTCATTAATTCACGGACATCTGTCTATCTTTGGTTAGGCGGATGGTTAGCAAGTATCTATAGAACTGTTAGGGTTTATCTTTTGCTGCAATTGCGTCACCCCAGGTTGTGTCCCCTTTAGAGGCATAAAGACTTGCTGAGTACCCTTAGGGTCTCACACGATAAATTATTTGGTTCAGATGAACAGGTACACTCGCAGGACGGATACTGGGTGGAAGAGGCTGATGATGTGGGCAACGATCGTTCGGTGTAGAGATTCCGGGAACGGGGATCCGTGAGATCTGTGGGCGGGATGTGCTTATTTCTGTGGCATCTTATGCCGATTTGCTTCTTATCCGTACTCGGACTTGTTTTGCCGCTTCCGCTTGATACTCTGATGTGTGATGTATGAGGAATTATCCTAAAATATTATATCTATCTAGGTCATTTGAATCTTGCCGTATGGCGTTGCTATATTTTCCTTTCTTTCTAGATGGAATGGCTCTGATGTACTTTTGTATGGTGGCTTGCATACATACTCATTTGTGTATGTAGTTGATCCCTTCGCCTGCCGATTACGCCGCCCGTACAGGTCCCGATGAATTGGAAGTGGTTGGGACGGCCGAAAGGTCTACCCGTGAGTGGCTTTTGGGGCCCCACCGTACTATTTCAACCACTACCGTTCATCCAGGCTTGTATCTAGGAGCGTAATTCACCGAGGTAGTTACATTTCACATACAGAAAACATGGCATAGTGTCATTCAGCTTGTCCCTCATGGAGTAGAAAATAGATGCATAAGACACCTTCAAAGTGTAGGGGTTCGTAGCATGGAAAACAAAAAAATTCTACCGCATACAAACAAACAAGCCAAGATCTATCTACTAGATTGTAGCAACGAGTCGATAGAATAACTCACCCTCGAAGATTCCAAAGTGTTTAACGAGAGCAGATTCTCGTGGGTGATGTATTCGTACTCTTGCCGATCTCAAGATCGTGTAGACGATCCTTCCGGCGCCGCGTTCCGGCAGCGCTCCCGTAGTCGGTCAAACGTTCGGTACTCGATGAATACCTTCCTCTCCCTTATTCCAGCAGGCAGCGGAGGTTGTAGCACTCTTCTCGCGATTCCGGCAGCACGACGGCGTGGTACCGGAAGTAGAGGGGAGATCTCGCAGGGCTTCGCCTTAAGCCGGAGCGAGTATTGTGGACTATGAGAGAGGCCTTGGCGATCTAGGGTTTAGAGGCACCAAGGAGAGAGGGCTAGGCCGGCGGCTAGGGCAAGGGGAGGGCCCCAACTTGGCGGCTAGGAGGAAACCCTAGGGCGGTGGCGGTGACTTGGTGGCCGGCGGCTAGGGTTAGGGTTTGGTGGAGAGAGGTGTAGGTCTAGAGGGGCACCCCTGCCCCTCCTTTTATAGGTGGGAGGGCGCAGCCAAGGGGGAGGGAGTCCTCCCCCAAGTCGGCTTCCTTGGCTGACGGTGGAGGGAGGAGGACTTCCTCCCCAAGTAGGTTTCCTACTCTCCCTCCACCAAGCAAACTTGCCATTTGACTTTTCAAACTAGGATTTGATTTATCGATTTATTTTGCTCAGCGATGATACCCAGTACATGATGCAACCATTCCATATTGTTATGACACATTCATGTACCCTTCCCCTCCGGAGTGCCGGACCTTCCGGACCCTTCTAGAACATTCCTGATGAAAACACCGGAATCATTCTCCAACTCCGAAACAGGACTTTCCTTATATGAATCTTATTCTCCGGACCATTACGGATCTCCTCGTGATATCCCGGATCCCATCCGAGACTCCGAACAACATTGGTCTCTTACTCATCATTCCATAACTACTCAACAACATTGAATCCTTAAGTGTGTCTCCCTATGGTTCGTGAATTATGCGGACATGATCGAGACACTTCTCCGAACAATAACCAATAGAGGAATCTGGAAATTAATATGGCTCCCACATATTTCTACGATTACTTTGCGATCGAATGAACCACTTACATACGATACCAATTTCCCTTTGTCTCACGATAGTTTACTTATCCGAGGTTTTGATCGTCGGTATCTCTGCATACCTAGTTCAAACTCGTTACCGATAAGTACTCTTTTCTCGTTCCCATGATATGTGATCCCTTGTGAGCCAGTCACATGCTTGCAAGCTAATTGGATGACATTTCACCGAGAGGGCCCAGAGTATATCTATCTGTCATATGGATGGACAAATCCCACTCTTGATCCATGTGTCTCAACCCATACTTTCCAAACACTCAATGCCACCTCTATAGCCACCTAGTTATGGTGTGGTGTTTGATGTCATCAAAGCATCCTTCCGGTGATGGTGATAAGCATGATCTCATGGTCGAAGGAATTAGGTTACTATGTATCAGAAAGCTTATAGCAATTGAACTATTAAAATGACTTGATCTTTATGCTATGCTTATCTATAGGAGTATGTCCATCATACCATTCTCCTAACGATATGATCTTGTTGTTAATAACATCTCAATGTTCATGATGGGTAAACCACAATCATTTATTAACCAACAAGCTAGTATTATGAAGAGGCTTTAGGGACTCTAACTTAGTTTACAAATCACACAAGTATTAATGTTTCCTTGTTAATACTATTATAGCATGAATGTAAACATTTATCATAAACACAAATATATAATAATAACTAAATTTATTATTGCCTCTAGGGCATATCTCCAACAGTCTCCCACTTGCACTAGAGTCAACTAATCTAGATTACATGGTAATATACCGAACACCCATGGCAGTTTGGTGTTGGTCATGTTTTGCCCTAGGGAGAGGTTTAGTCAACGGATCCGCCACATTTAGATCTGTGTGTACTTTGCAAATCTTTATGTCACCATCTTGGACATGTTCTCGAATAGAGTGAAAACGTAGCTTGATGTGCTTCATCTTCTTGTGTGACCTTGGTTCTTGCGCATTGGCTATGGCGCCCATGTTATCACAGTAGATAGACATTGGGTCCAGCGCACTTGGAACCACACCGAGCTCTGTAATGAAATCCTTCATCCATATTGCTTCTTGTGAAGCCTCCAAAGCAGCTATGTATTCCGATTCAATTGAAGATCTCACCACAACGCTTTGCTTTGCACTCCTCCAGCTAACTGCTGCAGCAATCAAAGTAAATACGTATCCAGATTGAGATTTAGAATCGTCTGGATCGGTGTTCCAACTAGCATCGGTGTAACCATTAACAACGATCTGTTCATCACCTCCATAAGAAAGAACCATATCCTTAGTTCTTCTCAAGTACTTAAGGATGTTTTGGACCGATGTCCAATGATCCACTCCTGGATCACTTTGATATATGCTAGCCAAACTAACAGCATATGCAATGTCGGGTCTAGTACATAGCATGGCATACATTAGAGATCCTATGGCTGAGGCATAGGGAGTCTTACTCATCCTTTCTGTTTCTTCTATCGTTGCTGGACTTTGAGTTTTACTCAAGGTCGTATTGGGCAACATGGGCAAGAACCCTTTCTTGCTATCTTCCATTCCAAATCTTTTTAGAACTTTGTCCAAATATGTACTTTGTGACAATGATATTAGGCGTCTCGATCTATCTCTATAAATCTTTATGCCTAATATGTAAGCTGCTTCGCCAAGATCTTTCATTGAAAAACTATTATTCAAATATTCCTTGACACTATTAAGAAGGTCTACATCATTCCCAATCAACAATATGTCATCTACATATAGTATTAAGAATGCTACAGAGCTCCCACTCACTTTCTTGTAAATACAAGCTTCTCCATAAGTTTGTATAAAACCAAAACTTTTGATTACCTTATCAAAACGTTGATTCCAACTTCGGGATGCTTGCTTCAATCCATATATGGACCGTTGAAGTTTGCATACCTTCTTAGCATCTTTAGGATCGACAAAACCTTTGGGTTGCATCATATACAACTCTTCATCAATGTCTCCATTGAGGAACGTTGTTTTGACATCCATTTGCCATATCTCATAATCGTAATATGCAGTGATTGCTAACAAAATCCTCACAGACTTTAGCTTCGCTACTGGTGAGAAAGTCTCATCGTAGTCAACTCCTTGAATTTGTCGAAAACCTTTTGCGAAAAGTCGAGCTTTATAGATAGTAACATTACCATCAGCATCTGTTTTCTTCTTGAAAATCCATTTGTTCTCGACAGCCTTTCGGCCATCCGGTAAGTCCACCAAAGTCCATACTTGGTTTTCGTACATGGATCCAATCTCGAATTTCATGGCTTCTTGCCATTTATTGGAATCTGGGCTCATCATCGCTTCCTCATATGTCGCAGGATCATCGGTGTTGTCCACCAACATGACACTCATAACGGGATCATACCAATCAGGAGTGGTACGAGTTCTTGTTTACCTGCGAGGTTCTGTAGCAACTTCAACCGAAGTTTCATGATCAGCATCATTAGCTTCCTCTCTTATTGGTGCAGGCACCACAGGAACTTCTTCCAGTGATGTGCTACTCGCAAGTTCGAGAGAAGGTTCAACAACCTCGTCGAGTTCTACTTTCCTTCCAGTCACTTCTTTCGAGAGAAATTCCTTCTCTAGAAAGGATCCATTCTTGGCAACAAAGATTTTGCCTTCGGATCTATGATAGAAGGTATACCCAATAGTTTCCTTCGGGTATCTTATGAAGACGTATTTTTCCGCTTTGGGTTCAAGCTTGTACGGCTGTAACTTCTTTACATAGGCTTCGCAACCCCAAACATTAAGGAACGACAATTTAGGTTTCTTCCCAAACCATAATTCATACGGTGTCGTTTCAACGGATTTAGATGGTGCCCTATTTAAAGTGAATGCGGCTGTTTCTAATGCATAACCCCAAAATGATAGCGGTAAATCTGTAAGTGACATCATAGAATGAACCATATCTAAGAGAGTTCGATTACGACGTTCGGACACACCATTACGCTGTGGTGTTCCCGGCGGTGTCAATTGTGAAAGTATTCCGCATTTCTTCAAATGCTCGCCAAACTCGTAACTTAGATATTCACCTCCACGATCAGAACGTAGAAATTTAATCTCTTGTTACGTTGATTCTCTACCTCACTTTGAAATTCCTTAAACTTCTCGAAAGTTTCGGACTTATGTTTCATGAAATAGATATACCCATATCTACTCAAGTCATCCGTGAAGGTAAGAACATAACGATAACCACCGCGCGATGCTACACTCATTGGACCACACACATCGGTATGTATGATTTCCAATAAGTCTGTAGCTCGCTCCATCATACCAGAAAATGGAGTCTTAGTCATTTTACCCATCAGACATGCTTCGCATCTTTCAAGTGATTCAAAATCAAGTGATTCAAGAAGTCCATCGGAATGGAGTTTCTTCATACGCTTCACTCCAATATGACCAAGACGACAGTGCCACATATAGGTCGAGTTATCGCTCAATTTCAAACATTTAGCTTCAATGTTATTAATATGTGTATATCCACTATCGAGATTCAATAAGAATAGACCATCTATCAAAGGTGCATGTGCATAAAACATATGTTAGACCCCTCCTTTATAAAGGATAGGATCCCTGTGATTGCAATGCTAGTCCCTAGATCAATGCTAGCATCCACAGTTTAAGATGAAGTACACAGATACAAAGGTCGTTTATTACATTCATTCCAGAGATAAAAACATAGTCTTTTACAACTCATGGCCATAGGCCTAATACAAGAGTTTTAAGGAACAAGTAAATAAACACAAGTCTTCATCTTCATGTGCCACAGGCAAGCATGTTGAGTGTAGACTCATGACTCCTATTCATCATCGGAGTAACCTGCAACATCACAAGTTACAGCCACAGTGGGTCAATACTTTGGAATAGTATTGGCAAGTGATACCTTATTATATTTAAGTGAACTATATTACTATATGCATCTTTGGCTAAGTGTAGATTGGCTTGCTTTGCTTGAAAATAGGTTTTTCCTATTAGTTGAAATCACTAAGTTTTTCTTTGTCAAAAACATTCCCAAGGAACCACCAATAGACATTGGGGTCCTTCACCCTTGTTCACCCATCAAATTTTTATTTAGAAGTTGGAGTGATGAGATTCTTGTAGCTTCCATGTCTTGATGCTCAAAGTGTCCATTTCCTTGGACAAGGCTAAGTACTTAGGTTTTCCATCTGCAGAGGTTGTGCACTTTCCCCACCAGACTTGGTTTCCCAAGACAGGACCTTTCAGAAGCCTTTCCTTAGTCAAATGGACGCGTTCCATCCTATCATCCCATCTACCACCAACTGTCCAAGTGACTAAGTTCTAGCAACCTATATGATCATGGCAGAGCCCATATTGCCAAGTGGTTGCACTGTAAGCTTTCTCAACACTTGGCCTCCAAATCCCTTTGTGCCTGGGTGGCTTACCACAAGTGAGATACACAACCCAAGTCCATGGCCTTGTGTAACCACTCAACATAACCCATACTTTCCATTCCACCCAGGAGGTTCATTTGACTTAGTGGTTTTATTAGAAAAGTATAAGTCTCTTGACTTAGAATATTTTCTTTATAGTATGAGTAGTTTTTTTCACCAACCCTTGTTTTGCTATAAGCTAGGCTAAGCAAAGTATGGCAACATATCTTAGGGATGATTCCTTAGCAATTCTACTAGACTACATAGGATTTCCCCAGCTTTTACATTAGACAAAAATAGCATGCAACACTAACAAAATATCTAATGCTAGTTCAAAATATAGGACAATTTATTCATGTAAATATCACTTGCCTTGGTAGTGGGGAGAGTAGCACTCTTCACAATCACAATCACTTGTAAAATCTACACAAGAAATAATAGCATACAATTACACACAAATATATACAACCAAAAATAATATGAATGCATGTATGCAAGAATCTACCAAGTGGTGATTTTTGAAAATTATACCAAGTATGTTCATGAGTATAGAAACTTAACATGTCACAAGTTTGCCAACTAAACTTATTTGGCCCCAAAATAATATACAAGAATAAAACTATATCTAAAATAGCCCTAAACTTGTTCTACAAATAAAATCATTTTTAACTGTTACTATATGCTAAATAAAGTGGATATTCAGAAAGGCCTTGTTTCACTGAATCCAACGGTATAAAATTTGCAAAAATCCAACGTGGCATTCAAAAGTTATAAGCATTTGAAGTTTGAATCTAAATCTGGTTTTAAATTCTGTTTTTAGTTTAAACCTTGCCACGCGTCGCGTTATTACTGGCGCGTACCGATTCGCACCGGATCACCCTTCTGTGCCGTTGGATCTAACTAACGCTGCACGGTTCAGATCTGTCCATACCCCTTCGTTTAAGTGAAGTGTTTCTACACGTAGGATTCAGATCTAACGGCTGAAAATCTCCTAACAAAAATCGAGCGGCGCTACCGGCGGTGACAGGCGGCGGCGCGTCTGACTACGGCGGCGCCGGCGTTCTACATCGTCCGCGAGAGGGAGAGGGGTATTACCAGGTTCGCCGGAGGCTGCTGAAGCTCGTCGTGGTACTGGCTTGCGGAGGGGCGCTCGGACACGGTTGTGATTGCTCGTCGTAGTGGTAGGACGGCGTCGGTGCGTCAGGTGGTCGTCGTGGACGTCGCTGTGAACCACCCCAAGGCATGACGAGGACACGGTTAGATTCACGGGGTCAAGGCAGGGTCGTGTGTTTGAACTAGAAGTCACGGGGCGGTCTGTACCTACCGGGAAAACTCGTCGGAGTTGATGTCGCCGTCAGTGCTCGCGGTGTCAAGTGGAACCGGCGACCTAGGGCAGTACAAGACGGACTAGTGAGGTCAGGAGGTGCGCAAAGATGCACTGAGTCAGATAGCAAGAACGATAGGCAGAGGGGAACTCGAGGCTCACCTGAATCGCTCGCCGGAGAGGGTTCTGTCAGCGGCGGTGCGCGGAGGATTGAGGGCAGCCTGGTGGCGGAGTGAGCGAGTTGTTTGGGGGAAAAAGATCGCGGGGCAGAGGGGGTCTTATAGCCGGGGAATCGACAGGAAACGCTCGAGGATAAATGCCCATTTACACCGCGCCATCACCGGCCATCACTGCTGCAGCGACGTGGTCGCAGGCGCAGTCTGGGGAAGACGAGGACGACGTGGACTGGACCCGCTCGTCAGCGAAACGCGCAAGATTTTGGTGGGGTCGGGCTGTCAGCGTCTGTTTGCGTGCGCTCGCGCGTGTGAGAAGGAAAGGAGATCCCCGGGTGGGCTTGCTGGGCTTGATCCGTTGCTGGGCCAGATTCTGGCCGCGCGGCCTTTTTCTTTTGTTTAAGTCTTTTCTTTTTCTATTTCTATTTTCTGGAATGGTTTTTGATATGAATTCAAATCCTTTTGAATCCAAACTGTTCTGGGGATTTTTGCAGGGTTTTGTGGATTCAAAAACAGTCATATTAACTAAGTGGTTACTTTGCAAGGCTTGATCAAGCTTGGGTTTCAAAGTAATCAGAGGCTTGCTCTAGTTTGCAAATATTTGAAAAAAAAAATTTGAAACCATTTCCAAATTTGAAATCTTGGGTAAAAAGCTTCACCTAATCTTTCCTACCATGGAGGCAAGTGAACAAGTACTTAAACATTCACATTTCAAAGGGTGATGGCCATTTGGAATAAAATGCCCACATGAAATCATGGCTCATCTTCTGTCTCTAAATGGTTTTTGAGAAAAACCCTAAATGAATGAGTGATGCAAAGATGATATGAATGAGTTTTGAAACTATGATTTTTGGGATGTTACAAATCTAACCCCCTTAAGATGAATCTCGCCCTCGAGATTCGGGTTGGCTAGCAAATAGGTGAGGGTGGTCTTTCCGAAGATCATCTTCTCTTTCCCATGTGGCTTCCTCCTCAGAGTGATGGTTCCATTGTACTTTACAAAACTTGATGGTTTTAGTCCTTGTGACTCTTTCTGCGGTCTCAAGTATTTTGACAGGCTTTTCCTCATAAGTGAGGTCACTTTCTAGCTGAACTTCTTCCAAAGGTATGGTATCCTTCAGAGAAGACTCTTCCATTTCTGGGTGACATTTCTTAAGCTGACTCACATGAAATACGTTATGGACTGCTGATAGAGATTCTGGCAATTCAACTTCATATGCAACTTCTCCCTTGCGACTTAGAATCTTGAATGGCCCAACATATCTTGGCACCAACTTCCCTTTGACTCCAAATCTTTTCACTCCACGAAGTGGTGATACCCTGAGATAAGCTCTATCCCCAACTTCGTAGGTGATTTCTCTACGCTTAGAATCCGCGTAGCTTTTCTGTCGGGACTGTGCTATTTTCAATCTGTCCTTAACCAATTTGACTTTCTCTTTGGCGTCCTTGATAAGATCAGGTCCAAATAAGCTTCTTTCTCCCACACCATTCCATAATAATGGGGTGGTACATTTCCTTCCGTAGAGTAACTCAAACGGTGCCATTCCAATACTAGATTGATGGCTGTTATTGTAAGAGAACTCCGCGTAAGGCAAACTTTCATCCCAACTTGCTCCATAGTCTAAAGCACAGGCCCTCAACATGTCCTCAAGAATTTGGTTGGTCCTTTCTGTTTGTCCATCTGTTTGAGGATGAAAAGTAGTGCTAAACTCCAATCTCGTTCCTAAGGATTCATGAAGTTGTCTCCAAAAGTGAGATGTGAACTAGGTTCCTCTATCTGACACAATACTCTTTGGCACACCGTGAAGGCATACAATCCTGTTCATGTAAATTTTAGCTAACTTGGCACTTGTATAGGTTGTCTTCACCGGCATAAAATGAGCCACTTTTGTTAGGCAATCCACTACTACCCATATGGAATCATACCCTGTCCTGGTCCTTGGTAATCCGGTAATAAAATCCATACCAATATTTTCCCACTTCCATTCAGGAATAGGTAGTGGTCGAAGCAAACCTGCTGGTTTCTGATGCTCCGCTTTGACTCTGCTACACACATCACACAAAGCAATATGTTCGGCGATGTCCCTTTTGAGATTGTTCCACCAAAATCTTTCTTTCATATCCATGTACATCTTGGTGTTTCCCGGATGAATAGAATACGGAGAGTTGTGACCTTCCTGTAAGATCAGTTTCCGCAACTCCGGGTCTTGTGGAACACATATACGTTTCCCGTGCCATAAAGTACCTTGTTCATCTATATGGAAACTCTTAGCCTTCCCTAGACTAATATTTTCCTTAATCTTTTCAATTTCTTTATCGGTCTTCTGGACTTCTCGGATCTTGTCCAATAAAGTGGGTTGAACATCTAAGGACATGAGATGCCCTTCTAGTACAATCTCTAATCTGAGTTCTTTGAATTACTTACACAAGTCATCTGGCAATTCCCCTTTAGTAAGGCCATTTACAAACGTCTTACGACTTAGAGCATCCGCTACTACATTTGCTTTACCGGGATGGTATTGCAAACTTAAGTCGTAATCCTTGATAAGTTCTAGCCATCTTCTTTGCCTCATGTTGATTTCCTTCTGGGTGAAGATATACTTCAAACTCTTATGATCGGTGAACACTTCACAACGCTTTCCCAAAAGGTAATGTCTCCATGTTTTGAGTGCATGGACGACAGAGGCTAACTCCAAATCATGGGTAGGATAATTTACCTCATGAGTTTTGAGTTGTCTCGAAGCATAGGCTACGACTTTACCATCTTGCATAAGTACGGCACCCAAACCTTGATGAGAAGCATCACAATACACTTGGAAATCTTTTTCCAAATCTGGCAGACATAGAACTGGTGCTGTTACAAGTCTCTTCTTCAATTCTTGAAAACTGACTTCGCAACCTTCAGACCAGGCAAACTTCTTGTCCTTCTTTAGCAATTCTGTCATAGGCTTAGCAACTTTCGAGAAATTTTCAATGAACCTTCTGTAGTAACCTGCTAAGCCGAGGAAACTACGAACTTCTTTCACATTCTTAGGTGATTCCCATTCTGTCACAGCTGAAACCTTAGCAGGATCAACTGCCACACCATCTTTTGTCATCACATGACCAAGAAAACCAACTTCCTCTAACCAGAACTCACACTTGCTGAATTTGGCATATAGTTTATGTTCCCTTAGTTTCTCAAGTATCAAGCATAAGTGTCTTTCATGCTCTTCCTTGCTCTTGGAGTAGACCAAGATGTCATCGATGAAAACGACAACGAACTTGTCAAGGAATTCCATGAACACCTTGTTCATCATATTCATGAAGTATGCTGGAGCGTTGGTTAATCCAAAAGGCATCACAGTATACTCATACAATCCATACCTTGTGGTGAATGCTGTTTTTGGTATGTCTTGCTCTCGTATCTTGAGTAGAAAATAACCTGACCGGAGATCAATTTTCGAGAATACACATGCTCCTTCTAGCTGATCAAATAAGTCGTTGATTCTTGGCAAAGGATATTTGTTCTTGATGGTAACTTCGTTGAGGGAACGGTAGTCAATACATAACCTTTGTGTTCTATCCTTCTTCTCCACGAACAATACTGGGGCTCCCCAAGATGAAGAACTTGGTTGAATAAACCCTTTCTGTAACTGTTCTCCTAGCTGTTTCTTGAGCTCTTTCAATTCATCAACTGACATTTTGTATGGTCTCTTAGCTATTGGTCCTGATCCTGGCACCAAATCTATCAGAAACTCCACATCTCTATCTGGTGGCATTCCTGGTAGTTCCTCCGGAAACACATCCGGATACTCACATACTATTGGTACACTGTCCATGCTAACCCCCTTAAGAGAATTCAGCTTACTTCCTTTGGATTCAAAGTTTGACTTGAATTTTATTCTTTTCCCTTCTGGGGTTGTGAGGGTAACTGAACGGTTGGCACAATCTAATACTCCTTCATACTTAGCCATCCAATCCATTCCCAAAATCACATCCAGTCCTTGGGAATCCAGAATTATTAGGTTCACTGGAAACTTATATTTTCCAAACTCTATGACTAAGTCATGACAACCTGAGTTAACTATCATTTCTCCCCCCGGAGAACTTACTCTTATAGGACACCCAATGGTTTCTACCGGTAGTTCATTTCTTTCAACAAATGCCTTTGATATGAATGAATGAGATGCACCGGTATCAAAGAGTACAAATGCTGAAATTGAATTGAGTCTGAACTTACCAGCCACGGCATCAGGTTCCTCATAGACCTCCTCCACATTGATGTGGTTAACCTGTCCTTTCTGGAAAGGATTCGGCTTGTTAGGTCCTTCCACCTTCTTTTCGGGGCACTCATTTGCATAGTGTCCCATCTTCTTGCATTTGAAGCATTCAACCTCACTGATGTCCTTTTTAGGAGGTTGTCCTCCACTTCCACTACCATTTCCACCATAGTGACTCTTATGTCCACCCTTGTGGTTCTTGTACTTGTCCTTGTCATGACTGCGGTGATGCTTGTTGTCATGACGGTTGTGCTTGCTGAATTTCCCATGCTTATGGGATCCTGAGCTGCCACTGTCATCATAGTGAGGTCGTTTGTAAGACGATCCTGAGCTGTGCTTGTCGGAGTGTTTCCTCTTTCTACTCTCGACTTGATTCATTTTACTTTCCAAAATAGCAGCCTTGTCACACAACGACTGATAAGTTGGAACATATGCCACAGACAACTGTAGGTTCAGTTCATCATTCAAACCCTCCAAGAACTTTTCCTTTCTCTTGGCATCTGTATCAACCTCATCCGGTGCATAGCGCGCCAGATTGTTGAACTCTTCTATGTATTCTGCCACGCTGCGGTGGCGCTGTTTCAGGTTGTGAAACTCTTTCTTTTTCAGACTCATTATCCCTGATGAGATATGAGCCGTGCGAAAACCATCTTCAAAGATAGCCCAAGTCACCTCATCAATAGGAGTGGTGATTTGGAAGTTGTCCCACCATGTGGCGGCTGGTCCTTCCAGCAGATGTGCTGCAAACCTGACCTTTTCAGCATCCGTGCAGCCCACGGTCACTAAGTCTTTGTTCACAGAACGTAACCAGTCATTGGCTACCATGGGATCAGTTGTTCCCGAAAACTTTGCTGGCCTCAGACGCAGAAATCTGGTGAGCATATCAAAACCCGGTGGGTTGTTGTTGTTGTTGTTGTTGTTGTTGTTGTTGAGGTTGTTGTTGTTGTTGTTATTCTGGTTTTGGATGAACGTTGTCATCATTTGCATAAGCTGTGTTTGCGCATTCATCATTTGTTGCATTTCCGGGGTGATGTTGTTGGGGTTGGGGTTTGCGCGACGGGGAGGCATCTGTGGTTTGTTCAAATAGATAAGAATGAGATACCCATAGATGTTTCATGCACAATACAACATAAGCAAACACATATCAAGCAACATAAGAACAAAGGTTCAACAACCACATAATAAGCTCATGAAGTAGAACACACAAGTGGCAAGCCATCCACATGTCGGATGGTCCAATAATAAGTTCACAATAACAAGTATAATTATGAAAGGTAAACAAGTAATCAAGTCTACTCATCAGCGTCAATCTCCTCCTCGACGAAGGTAAGACCTGCGTTCTCCATCGTGGTCTTGTTCTCCTCAATCGTAGTGGTCAAGGAGTCGACCTTGGCCTTGAGAGCCCTCTTCTGGGAGCGAAGCCTCTCAATGACCATCTGCTGCTGCTCAAGTTCGAAGTCCTTGGACTTCAGTTCCTCGGTCATGTCCCGGATTTTCTTGTTCCTATCCTGGACACGTTTCTCCTGACTCTTGAACTTGCGATCCTGAGCCTCGAACTTCGTCTCCATTTCCTTGATCATCTCATCCTGCTGTGCGAAAAGCTTGTCCTTCTCGCGTAGCTGCACCTGGAGCTCGTCATTACCTAGCATGACGTTCGTCCTGTCCGTATCTACGTGCCTGAGAAGAGTCTCTAAGTCCTGAAGATAGAGGCGTATCGGCTCTGCAGTGCTCCTCGAGTCGTCCTCAAAGTCGATGGAATCTCCATCTACATCACGCCTTCCGAAGGCGTGGAAGTGAGTGCCCCTAACCTGTCGGGAGTGACGGCCTAACAGTCGTCCTATCAGGTCCTGCATGACTACCTCCATGCCTCTCTCCCTGTCGTCGTGCATCAGCTTGAAGACGATGGCCTCCGTAGTAGGCTCAGTCTGGCGTCCAGGCTGGTTCACCTTGAAGCCCCAGAGGTCCTTCCTCTCGAACTTGGTGAGTGGGTACACCGTGATGGTAGGAAGAGGGAGATCGAGCAGAGTGGTAAGCTCAACGATACGGGGTCCGAAACGAGTAACCTGGAACTCCTCAACAGTGCTGACGGCAATAGGCATCTATTTATAAAATTGAAAAGTTAGAACAACACTATTTAAGATGAACACAAAAACAACCATCTCATACATAACCATGGAACACAAATACCACATATGTCATGCATACACAATCCATTACATCAAACAAGGTCCAACTTATTTAAGGTATCATTTTGGAAAATAAGGTGATAAGTGGTGGTCCAACTAACGAAGTGCCTTTACAATCCAATCTCACGGGATCTATTATTAAACACAATGTTCCTAGAGGCAATCCACCAATCTTGCTCCCTTGACTCTATCACTAAGTCTATAACATCTCCCCTTATCTCTTGGTTGGTGTCTTCCAACTCTTGAGTGAGCTCCTTTTCTTTCTCTAAGTCCTTTTGGAGGTTGAGCATTCTGCACTTGACTCTAGCACTTAGTTCTTTGATAGTCTTCCAAGCTGCATCCCTGGCTGACTCAAAGAATGTGGTGTGCATTGTAGTGTTGGTGTACATGCAGAATCCCCTTTCTTTGTGGTTGTCTTCTTTGTTTTTGTACAAGTGAAGTTGCACCCACCAATACTCCACTCCTTTATCCATCACTGGAAAGCCCTTGTACACGGCTTCACCATGTGCATCCATTGCCTCCATGAGATCCTTGAGAATATTGGGAAACTCAGTTTCACACTCCAAGGTCATGGTCATGAGTGGTCCCTTCTTCACGGCTTCGTTGATGGAGTTCATCTACAAAGGAAGTTGGAAGAGATTAGAAAAGTTTTACGAGAAGAATAGACAAGTGTAGAAGTAGTTGAAAAACTTTTTCCTTAGTGGTTTTCCAATCCTAGGGTCATAATCCTACAGGCAACACAGTGCTCTGATACCATCTGTTAGACCCCTCCTTTATAAAGGATAGGACCCCTGTGATTGCAATGCTAGTCCCTGGATCAATGCTAGCATCCACAGTTTAAGATGAAGTACACAGATACAAAGGTCGTTTATTACATTCATTCCAGAGATAAAAACATAGTCTTTTACAACTCATGGCCATAGGCCTAATACAAGAGTTTTAAGGAACAAGTAAATAAACACAAGTCTTCATCTTCATGTGCCACAGGCAAGCATGTTGAGTGTAGACTCATGACTCCTATTCATCATCGGAGTAACCTGCAACATCACAAGTTACAGCCACAGTGGGTCAATACTTTGGAATAGTATTGGCAAGTGATACCTTATTATATTTAAGTGAACTATATTACTATATGCATCTTTGGCTAAGTGTAGATTGGCTTGCTTTGCTTGAAAATAGGTTTTTCCTATTAGTTGAAATCACTAAGTTTTTCTTTGTCAAAAACATTCCCAAGGAACCACCAATAGACATTGGGGTCCTTCACCCTTGTTCACCCATCAAATTTTTATTTAGAAGTTGGAGTGATGAGATTCTTGTAGCTTCCATGTCTTGATGCTCAAAGTGTCCATTTCCTTGGACAAGGCTAAGTACTTAGGTTTTCCATCTGCTTGGTTGTGCACTTTCCCCACCAGACTTGGTTTCCCAAGACAGGACCTTTCAGAAGCCTTTCCTTAGTCAAATGGACGCGTTCCATCCTATCATCCCATCTACCACCAACTGTCCAAGTGACTAAGTTCTAGCAACCTATATGATCATGGCAGAGCCCATATTGCCAAGTGGTTACACTGTAAGCTTTCTCAACACTTGGCCTCCAAATCCCTTTGTGCCTGGGTGGCTTACCACAAGTGAGATACACAACCCAAGTCCATGGCCTTGTGTAACCACTCAACATAACCCATACTTTCCATTCCACCCAGGAGGTTCATTTGACTTAGTGGTTTTATTAGAAAAGTATAAGTCTCTTGACTTAGAATATTTTCTTTATAGTATGAGTAGTTTTTTTCACCAACCCTTGTTTTGCTATAAGCTAGGCTAAGCAAAGTATGGCAACATATCTTAGGGATGATTCCTTAGCAATTCTACTAGACTACATAGGATTTCCCCATCTTTTACATTAGACAAAAATAGCATGCAACACTAACAAAATATCTAATGCTAGTTCAAAATATAGGACAATTTATTCATGTAAATATCACTTGCCTTGGTAGTGGGGAGAGTAGCACTCTTCACAATCACAATCACTTGTAAAATCTACACAAGAAATAATAGCATACAATTACACACAAATATATACAACCAAAAATAATATGAATGCATGTATGCAAGAATCTACCAAGTGGTGATTTTTGAAAATTATACCAAGTATGTTCATGAGTACAGAAACTTAACATGTCACAAGTTTGCCAACTAAACTTATTTGGCCCCAAAATAATATACAAGAATAAAACTATATCTAAAATAGCCCAAAACTTGTTCTACAAATAAAATCATTTTTAACTGTTACTATATGCTAAATAAAGTGGATATTCAGAAAGGCCTTGTTTCACTGAATCCAACGGTATAAAATTTGCAAAAATCCAACGTGGCATTCAAAAGTTATAAGCATTTGAAGTTTGAATCTAAATCTGGTTTTAAATTCTGTTTTTAGTTTAAACCTTGCCACGCGTCGCGTTATTACTGGCGCGTACCGGTTCGCACCGGGTCACCCTTCTGTGCCATTGGATCTAACTAACGCTGCACGGTTCAGATCTGTCCATACCCCTTCGTTTAAGTGAAGTGTTTCTACGCGTAGGATTCAGATCTAACGGCTGAAAATCTCCTAACAAAAATCGAGCGGCGCTACCGGCGGTGACAGGCGGCGGCGCGTCTGACTACGGCGGCGCCGGCGTTCTACATCGTCCGCGAGAGGGAGAGGGGTATTACCAGGTTCACCGGAGGCTGCTGAAGCTCGTCGTGGTACTGGCTTGCGGAGGGGCGCTCGGACACGGTTGCGATTGCTCGCCGGAGTGGTAGGACGGCGTCGGTGCGTCAGGTGGTCGTCGTGGACGTCGCTGTGATCCACCCCAAGGCATGACGAGGACACGGTTAGATTCACGGGGTCAAGGCAGGGTCGTGTGTTTGAACTAGAAGTCACGGGGCGGTCTGTACCTACCGGGAAAACTCGTCGGAGTTGATGTCGCCGTCAGTGCTCGCGGTGTCAAGTGGAACCGGCGACCTGGGGCAGTACAAGACGGACTAGTGAGGTCAGGAGGTGCGCAAAGATGCACTGAGTCAGATAGCAAGAACGATAGGCAGAGGGGAACTCGAGGCTCACCTGAATCGCTCGCCGGAGAGGGTTCTGTCAGCGGCGGTGCGCGGAGGATTGAGGGCAGCCTGGTGGCGGAGTGAGCGAGTTGTTTGGGGGAAAAAGATCGCGGGGCAGAGGGGGTCTTATAGCCGGGGAATCGACAGGAAAAGCTCGAGGATAAATGCCCATTTACACCGCGCCATCACCGGCCATCACTGCTGCAGCGACGTGGTCGCAGGCGCAGTCTGGGAAAGACGAGGACGACGTGGACTGGACCCGCTCGTCAGCGAAACGCGCAAGATTTTGGTGGGGTCGGGCTGTCAGCGTCTGTTTGCGTGCGCTCGCGCGTGTGAGAAGGAAAGGAGATCCCCGGGTGGGCTTGCTGGGCTTGATCCGTTGCTGGGCCAGATTCTGGCCGCGCGGCCTTTTTCTTTTGTTTAAGTCTTTTCTTTTTCTATTTCTATTTTCTGGAATGGTTTTTGATATGAATTCAAATCCTTTTGAATCCAAACTGTTCTGGGGATTTTTGCAGGGTTTTGTGGATTCAAAAACAGTCATATTAACTAAGTGGTTACTTTGCAAGGCTTGATCAAGCTTGGGTTTCAAAGTAATCAGAGGCTTGCTCTAGTTTGCAAATATTTGAAAAAAAAAATTTGAAACCATTTCCAGATTTGAAATCTTGGGTAAAAAGCTTCACCTAATCTTTCCTACCATGGAGGCAAGTGAACAAGTACTTAAACATTCACATTTCAAAGGGTGATGGCCATTTGGAATAAAATGCCCACATGAAATCATGGCTCATCTTCTGTCTCTAAATGGTTTTTGAGAAAAACCCTAAATGAATGAGTGATGCAAAGATGATATGAATGAGTTTTGAAACTATGATTTTTGGGATGTTACAACATATTACTCATATAAATCGAACAACCATTATTCTTGGACTTAAACAAGTAACCGTCTCGCAATAAACAAGATCCCGATATAATGTTCATGCTTAACGCAGGCACCAAATAACAATTATTTAAGTATAAAACTAATCCCGATGGTAGATGAAGAGGTAGTGTGCCGACCGCGATCACATCAACCTTTGATCCATTTCCAACGCGCATCGTCACCTCGTTCTTCGCTAGATTTCGTTTATTCTGCAGTACCTGTTTCGAGTTACAAATATGAGCAACCGAACCAGTATCAAATACCCAGGCATTACTACGAGTACTAGTGAGATACACATCAATAACATGTATATCGGATATACCTTTCTTCTTGATGTTGCCGTTCTTCAAATCCGCCAAGTACTTTGGGCAATTCCGCTTCCAGTGACCCTCTCCCTTGCAGTAAAAGCACTCAGTATCAGGCTTAGGTCCAGCCTTGGTCTTCTTCGTCGGTGCGGCAACTTTCTTACCACCCTTCTTGAAGTTTCCCTTTTGCTTAGACTTGCCTTTCTTGAATTTGGTGGTCTTATTGACTATCAACACTTGGTGATCTTTCTTGATCTCCACTTCTGCAGATTTCAACATGGAGAAGAGTTCTGACAACTGCTTATTCATGCTTTGCATATTGTAGTTCATCACAAAGTTCTTGTAACTTGGTGGCAGTGATTGGAGGACACGGTAAATCCCTAAAGCATTATGAATCACTATACCCAAGCTTTGGAGTTTATTTGCGTGCCCAGACATCTTAAGCACATGCTAACTGACGGAGCTACCCTCTTCCATCTTGCAGTTAAAGAACTTTTCAGAAGCCTCATAACTCTCAACTGCCGCATGAGTCTCAAATATCAATTTGAGTTCACGGACAATATCATGTGGGTCTGAGTTCTCAAACCTTTTCTGAAGCTCCGATTCCAAACCATCCAAGATAGCACACTGAACTGTGGAGTACTGATTCTTCTGAGCAAGGTAAACATTCTTTACTTCATCGGTAGCATTAGCTGCAGGCGGGTCACCCAGCGGTGCATCCAGCACATAGGTCAAATTACCAGCACTGAGGACAATCCTCAAATTGCGGAACCAATCCGCGAAGTTGCTTCCATTGTTTTTCAACTTTTCTTTCTCTAGGAACGCATTAAAATTGATGGTAGGGGCCGCCATTTATCTACAACATATTTGCAATAGTTTAGACTAAGTTTATGACAAATTGAGTTCTAATTAATAGTTAAATTAATCTAAATGAACTCCCACTCAAAACAATATCCCTCACATTGTTTTAGTGATCACACGAACCAAATCCACCACATCAAAACCTATCATCACGAGAGTTGATGTAGCTTCAATGGCGAACAATCGACATGTTCATCATATCTACTATATGATTCATGCTTTACCTTTCGGTGATCCGTGTTCCGAGACCATGTCTGTACATGCTAGGCTCGTCAAGATCAAACCTTAGCTTCTGCATGAGCAAATCTGGCTTACTCACGTTGTATACACTTGCAGAATCTAACACACCTGATCATCACGTGGTGCTTCGAAACAACAAGCTTTAGCAACGGTGCTTACTAAGGATGAACACTTTAGAACTTGAAATTTATGTGCATGGGGGATCATCTTATAATTCTACCGTCGTTAACTAAGCAATACAAGATGCATAAAGGATTAACATCACATGCAATTCATAATATGTGATATGATATGGCCTTTCTTCTTTGTGCTTCCGATCTCCATCTTCAAGCACGAACATGATCTCCATCATCACCGGCATTGCATCAAGGTCAATGACGCTGCTTCATGGTTGTCGTCCACCAGCTTCAACTATTACAACTACTTTGAATAGACACGCGGGTCTTAACAGAAATTAAAGACAACCATATGGCTCCTGCCGGTTACCAACTTACAATAAGGAACATTGCATACATCAAATATAATCACAATCATGGCCATATCACATCGCAGCACACCCCTGCAAAACAAAGTTAGACGCCTCTAATTTTCTTTGCATATTTTACGTGGTTTGGGGCTTTCAATAAGTGTCACTCTAACTTACGAACAAGAACCACAACGTTGATGTTTGAACTATCAAGTGCCCGTTGTAAATTGGATCTATACTATAATGGGAGAGACATACACCCGCAAAGCCACTTATGCAATACAAGTTGCATGTTGAGCGTGGAGCAAGTATCATGAACGATGTCATGTAAGGTTAGCCCGGGCCGCTTCATTCCATCATACCGCAAGATGCAAAGTACACAAGAAGCAATTGATAATAAAAGCACCACCGCCCACAATGACCATTGTGTTCTACTCGTGCAACAGATATACATATAGACCTGGCTCTGATACCACTGTAGGGGTTCGTAGCATGGAAAACAAAAAATTTCTACCGCATACAAATAACCAAGCCAAGATCTATATACTAGATTGTAGCAACGAGTCGATAGAATAACTCACCCTCGAAGATTCCAAAGTGTTTAACGAGAGCAGATTCTCGTGGGTGATGTAGTTGTACTCTTGCCGATCTCAAGATCGTGTAGACGATCCTTCCGGCGCCGCATTCCGCAGCGCTCCCGCAGTTGGTCACACGTTCGGTACTCGATGAAGACCTTCCTCTCCCTTGTTCCAGCAGGAAGCGGAGGTTGTAGCACTCTTCTCGCGATTCCGGCAGCACGACGGCGTGGTACCGAAAGTAGAGGGGAGATCTCGCAGGGCTTCGCCTTAAGCCGGAGCGAGTATGGTGGACTATGAGAGAGGCCTTGGCGATCTAGGGTTTTGAGGCACCAAGGAGAGAGGGCTAGGCCGGCGGCTAGGGCAAGGGGAGGGCCCCAACTTGGCGGCTAGGAGGAAACCCTAGGGCGGCGGCGGTGACTTGGTGGCCGGCGGCTAGGGTTAGGGTTTGGTGGAGAGAGGTGTAGGTCTAGAGGGGCACCCCTGCCCCTCCTTTTATAGGTGGGAGGGCGCGGCCAAGGGGGAGGGAGTCCTCCCCCAAGTCGGCCTCCTTGGCCAGCGGTGGAGGCAGGAGGACTTCCTCCCCAAGTAGGTTTCCTACTCTCCCTCCACCAAGCAAACTTGTCGTTTGACTTTTCAAATTGGCGTTTGACTTTTCAAACTAGGATTTGATTTATCCCTTTATTTTGCTCAGCGATGATACCCAGTACATGATGCAACCATTCCATATTGTTATGACACAGTCATGTGCCCTTCCCCTCCGGAGTGTCGGACCTTCCGGACCCTTCTAGAACATTCCCGATGAAAACACCGGAATCATTCTCCAACTCCGAAACAGGACTTTCCTTATATGAATCTTATTCTACGGACCATTCCGGATCTCCTCGTGATATCCCAGATCCCATCCGAGACTCTGAACAACATTCGGTCTCTTACTCATCATTCCATAACTACTCAACAACATTGAATCCTTAAGTGTGTCTCCCTACGGTTCGTGAATTATGCGGACATGATCGAGACACTTCTACGAACAATAACCAATAGAGGAATTTGGAAATTCATATGGCTCCCACATATTTCTACGATTACTTTGTGATCGAATGAACCACTTACATACGATACCAATTTCCCTTTGTCTCATGATAGTTTACTTATCCGAGGTTTTGATCGTCGGTATCTCTGCATACCTAGTTCAACCTCGTTATCGATAAGTACTCTTTTCTTGTTCCCATGATATGTGATCCCTTGTGAGCCAGTCACATGCTTGCAAGCTAATTGGATGACATTTCACCGAGAGGGCCCAGAGTATATCTATCCGTCATATGGATGGACTGTAGGGGTTCGTAGCATGGAAAACAAAATTTTTCTATCGCATACAAACAAACAAGCCAAGATCTATCTACTAGATTGCAGCAACGAGTCGATGGAATAACTTACCCTCGAAGATTCCAAAGTGTTTAACGAGAGCGGATTCTCATGGGTGATGTAGTCGTACTCTTCCCGATCTCAAGATCGTGTAGACGATCCTTCCGGCGCTGCGTTCCGGCAGCGCTCCCGCAGTTGGTCACACGTTCGGTACTCGACGAAGACCTTCCTCTCCCTTGTTCCATCAGGCAGCGGAGGTTGTAGCACTCTCCTCGTGATTCCGGCAGCACAACGGCGTGGTACCGGAAGTAGAGGGGAGATCCCGCAGGGCTTCGCCTTAAGCCGGAGCGAGTATGGTGGAGTATGAGAGAGGGCTATTAGTGGTCTAGGGTTTAGACACACCAATTAGAAGGCTCTAAACCGAAGGCTAGGGCAATTAGAAGCTCTAAACCAAAACGGCTCTAAACCAGAGATTAGAGGATAGGAACTTGTGTGTCTAGAGGAGGAGGCCCTGCCCCTCCTTTTATGGGTGGAGGGGCCGGCGAGCCAGGGGAGGGAGGGGAGTCCCTCCCCAACTCGGCCTAGGTGGGCCGCCGGCTTGGAGAGGAGGGACTCCTCCCCCAAGTCGGTTTTTGCCTCCTCTTGCTTGTTTCCCACAGTTTCTTGTTTTTAGCTGTTTGACTTTCAAACTGGACATTTGACTTTTCTGTTTTAGGATTCAATTTAATCCTTTATTTGGAACAGCAAGAACACTTATTACATGATGCAATCATTCCAATATGTAATGACACATTCATGTACCCCTCCCCCCTCCCGGAGTGCCGGACATTCCGGAACCTTCTAGAACATTCACCGGAATCATTTCCGAACTCCGAAACGGGACTTTCCTTATATGAATCTTATTCTCTGGACCATTCCGGATCACCTCGTGATATCCCGGATCCCATCCGAGACTCCGAACAACATTCGGTCTCTTTCTCATAATACCATAACTACTCAAAACAACGTCGAATCCTTAAGTGTGTCTCCCTACGGTTCGTGAATTATGCGGACATGATCGAGACACTTCTCCGAACAATAACCAATAGAGGAATCTGGAAATTCATATGGCTCCCACATACTTCTACGATTACTTTGCGATTGAATGAACCACTTACATACGATACCAATTTCCCTTTGTCTCACGATATGTTACTTATCCGAGGTTATGATCGTCAGTATCTCTGCATACCTAGTTCAACCTCGTTACTGATAAGTACTCTTTTCTCGTTCCCGTGATATGTGATCCCTTGTGAGCCAGTCACATGCTTGCAAGCTAATTGGATGACATTTCACCGAGAGGGCCCAGAGAATATCTATCCGTCATATGGATGGACAAATCCCACTCTTGATCCATGTGGCTCAACCAATACTTTCCGAACACTCAATGCCACCTTTATAGCCACCCAGTTACGGTGTGGTGTTTGATGTCATCAAAGCATCCATCCGGTAAAGGTGATATGCATGATCTCATGGTCGAAGGAATTAGGTTACTATGTATTAGAAAGCATATAGCAATTGAACTATTGAAATGACTTGATCTTTATGCTACGCTTATCTATAGGAGTATGTCCACCATATCATTCTCCTAATGATATGATCTTGTTGTTGATAACATCTCAATGTTCATGATAAGGAAACCACAATCATTTATCAACCAACAAGCTAGTGAAGTATAGAGGCTATACTAGGGACTTCAAATTAAGTTTACAAATCACACAAGTATTAATGTTTCCTTGTTAATACTATTATAGCATGAATGTAAACATTTATCATAAACACAAAGATATAATAATAACTACATTTATTATTGCCTCTAGGGCATATCTCCAACAGTCTCCCACTTGCACTAGAGTCATCTAATCTAGATTACATGGTAATATACCGAACACCCATGGCAGTTTGGTGTTGGTCATGTTTTGCCCTCGGGAGAGGTTTAGTCAACGGATCCGCCACATTCAGATATGTGTGTACTTTGCAAATCTTTATATCCCCATCCTGGATATGTTCTCGAATAGCGTGAAAACATAGCTTGATATGCTTCAGCTTCTTGTGTGACCTTGGTTCTTGCGCATTGGCTATGGCGCCCATGTTATCACAGTAGATAGACATTGGGTCCAGCGCACTAGGAACCACACCCAGCTCTGTAATGAACTCTTTCATCCATATCGCTTCTTGTGAAGCCTCCGAAGCAGCCATGTATTCCGATTCAGTTGAAGATCTCGCCACAACGCTTTGCTTTGCACTCCTCCAGCTAACTGCTGCACCATTCAAAATAAATACGTATCCAGATTGTGATTTAGAATCATCCGGATCGGTGTTCCAACTAGCATCGGTGTAACCATTAACAACGAGCTGTTCATCACCTCCATAAGAAAGAACCATATCCTTAGTTCTTCTCAAGTACTTAAGGATGTTTTTGACCGCTGTCCAATGATCCACTCCTGGATCACTTTGATATCTGCTAGTTAAACTAACAGCATATGCGATGTCGGGTCTAGTACATAGCATGGCATACATTAGAGATCCTATGGCTGATGCATAGGGAGTCTTACTCATCCTTTCTCTATCTTCTGCCGATGTCGGACTTTGAGTTTTACTCAAGGTCGTATTGGGCAACATGGGCAAGAACCCTTTCTTGCTTTCTTCCATTCCAAACCTCTTTAGAACTTTGTCCAAATATGTACTCTGTGACAATGATATTTGGCGTTTCGATCTATCTCTGTAAATCTTTATGCCTAATATGTAAGCTGCTTCGCCAAGATCCTTCATTGAAAAACTATTATTCAAATATTCTTTGACACTATTAAGAAGGTCTACATCATTCCCAATCAACAATATGTCATCCACATATAGTATTAAGAATGCTACAGAGCTCCCACTCACTTTCTTGTAAATACAAGCTTCTCCATAAGTTTGTATAAAACCAAAACTTTTGATCCCCTTATCAAAACGTTGATTCCAACTTCGGGATGCTTGCTTCAATCCATAGATGGACCATCGAAGTTTGCATACCTTGTTAGCATCTTTAGGATCGACAAAACCTTTGGGTTGCATCATATACAACTCTTCATCAATATCTCCATTGAGGAATGCTGTTTTGACATCCATCTGCCATATCTCATAATCATAATATGCAGCGATTGCTAACATAATCCTCACAGACTTTAGCTTCGCTACCGGTGAGAAAGTCTCATCGTAGTCAACTCCTTGAATTTGTCGAAACCCTTTTGCGACAAGTCGAGCTTTATAGACAGTAACATTACCATCAGCATCTGTTTTCTTCTTGAAAATCCATTTGTTCTCGACAGCCTTTCGGCCATCCGGTAAGTCCACCAAAGTCCATACTTGGTTTTCGTACATGGATCCAATCTCGGATTTCATGGCTTCTTGCCATTTATTGGAATCTGGGCTCATCATCGCTTCCTCATATGTCTCGGGGTCATCGGTGTTGTCCACCAACATGACACTCATAACGGGATCATACCAATCTGGAGTGGTACGAGTTCTCGTTGACCTCCGAGGCTCTGTAGCAACTTCAACCGAAGTTTCATGATCACCATCATTAGCTCCCTCTCTTATTGGTGCAGGCACCACAGGAACTTCTTCCGGTGCTGCGCTACTCGCAATTTCGAGAGAAGGTTCGACAACCTCGTCGAGTTCTACTTTCCTTCCAGTCACTTCTTTCGAGAGAAATTCCTTCTCTAGAAAGGATCCATTCTTGGCAACGAAGGTTTTGCCTTCGGATCTATGATAGAAGGTATACCCAATAGTTTCTTTTGGGTATCCTATGAAGACGCATTTTTCCGCTTTGGGTTCTAGCTTGTCCGGCTGTAACTTCTTTACATAGGCTTCGCATCCCCAAACTTTAAGGAACGACAATTTAGGTTTCTTCCCAAACCATAATTCATACGGTGTCGTTTCAACGGATTTAGACGGTGCCCTATTTAAAGTGAATGCGGCTGTTTCTAATGCATAACCCCAAAATGATAGCGGTAAATCTGTAAGTGACATCATAGAACGAACCATATCTAAGAGAGTTCGATTACGACGTTCGGACACACCATTACGCTGTGGTGTTCCAGGCGGTGTCAATTGTGAAAGTATTCCGCATTTCTTCAAATGCTCGCCAAACTCGTAACTTAGATATTCACCTCCACGATCAGAACGTAGAAATTTAATCTTATTGTTACGTTGATTCTCTACCTCACTTTGAAACTCCTTAAACTTCTCGAAAGTTTCGGACTTATGTTTCATGAAATAGATATACCCATATCTACTCAAGTCATCCGTGAAGGTAAGAACATAACGATAACCACCGCGCGATGCTACACTCATTGGACCACACACATCGGTATGTATGATTTCCAATAAGTCCGTAGCTCGCTCCATCATCCCAGAAAATGGAGTCTTAGTCATTTTTCCCATCAGACATGCTTCGCATCTTTCAAGTGATTCAAAATCAAGTGATTCGAAGTCCATCGGAATGGAGTTTCTTCATACGCTTCACTCCAATGTGACCAAGACGACAGTGCCACATATAGGTCGAATTATCGCTTGATTTCAAACGTTTAGCCTCAATGTTGTTGATATGTGTATTTCCACTATCGAGATTCAATAAGAATAGACCATCTATCAAAGGTGCATGTGCATAAAACATATTACTCATATAAATCGAACAACCATTATTCTCGGACTTAAATAAGTAACCGTCTCGCAATAAACAAGATCCCGATATAATGTTCATGCTCAACGCAGGCACCAAATAACAATTATTTAAGTATAAAACTAATCCCGATGGTAGATGAAGGGGTAGCGTGCCGACCGTGATCACATCAACCTTTGATCCGTTTCCCACGTGCATCGTCACCTCGTTCTTCGCTAGCTTCCGTTTATTCTGCAGCACCTGTTTCGAGTTACAAATATGAGCAACCGAACCAGTATCAAATACCCAGGCACTACTACGAGTACTAGTGAGATACACATCAATAACATGTATATCAGATATACCTTTCTTCTTGATGTTGCCGTTCTTCAAATCCGCCAAGTACTTTGGGCAATTCCGCTTCCAGTGACCTTCTCCCTTGCAGTAAAAGCACTCAGTATCAGGCTTAGGTCCAGCCTTGGTCTTCTTCGCCGGTGTGGTAACTTTCTTACCACCCTTCTTGAAGTGTCCCTTTTGATTAGACTTGCCTTTCTTGAATTTGGTGGTCTTATTGACCAACAACACTTGGTGCTCTTTCTTGATCTCCACTTCTGCAGATTTCAACATGGCAAAGAGTTCTGGCAACGTCTTGTTCATGTTCTGCATGTTGTAGTTCATCACAAAGTTCTTGTAACTTGGTGGTAGTGATTGGAGGACACGGTAAATCCCCAAAGCATTAGGAATCACTATACCCAAGCTTTGAAGTTTGTTTGCGTGCCCAGACATCTTAAGCACATGCTCACTGACGGAGCTGCCCTCTTCCATCTTGCAGTTAAAGAACTTTTCAGAAGCCTCATAGCTTTCAATTGCCGCATGAGTCTCAAAAATCAATTTGAGATCCTCGACAATATCATATGGGTCTGAATCCTCAAACCTTTTCTGAAGCTCTGATTCCAAACCATACAAGATAGCACACTGAAGTATGGAGTACTGATTCTTCCGAGCGAGGTAAACATTCTTTACTTCATCGGGAGCATCATCTGCAGGTGGGTCACCCAGCGGTGCATCCAGCACATAGGTCAAATTACCAGCTGTGAGGACAATCCTCAAATTGCGGAACCAATCCGCGAAGTTGCTTCCATTGTTTTTCAACTTTTCTTTCTCTAGGAACGCATTAAAATTGATGGTAGGGGCTGCCATTGATCTACAACATATTTGCAATAGTTTAGACTAAGTTTATGACAAATTGAGTTCAAATTAATAATGAAATTAAACTAGGTGAACTCCCACTCAAAACAATATCCCTCACATTGTTTTAGTGATCACACGAACCAAATCCACCATATCAACACCGATCATCACGAGAGTCGACATAGTTTCAATGGCGAACAATCGACATGTTCATCATATCTACTATATGATTCATGCTTTACCTTTCGGTGATCCGTGTTCCGAGACCATGTCTGTACATGCTAGGCTCATCAAGATCAAACCTTAGTTTCCGCATGAGCAAATCTGGCTTGCTCACGTTGTATACACTTGCAGAATCTAACACACCCGATCATCACGTGGTGCTTCGAAACAACAAGTTTTAGCAACGGTGCTAACTAAGGGTGAACACTTTATGACTTGAAATTGATGTGCATGAGGGATCATCTTATAATGCTACCGTCGTCTACTAATCAATACAAGATGCATAAAGGATTAACATCACATGCAATTCAATATATATGTGATATGATATGGCCTTTCTTCTTTGTGCTTCCGATCTCCATCTTCAAGCACGAACATGATCTCCATCATCACCGGCATCGCATCAAGGTCAATGACGCTTCTCCATGGTTATCGTCCACCGGCTTCAACTATTACAACTACTTTGAATAGACACGCGGGTCTTAACATAAATTAAAGACAACCATATGGCTCCTGCCGGTTGCCAACTTACAATAAGGAACATTGCATACATCAAATATAATCACAATCATGGCCATATCACATCACTTCACACCCCTGCAAAACAAAGTTAGACGCCTCTACTTTCTTTGCATATTTTACGTGGTTTGGGGCTTTCAATAAGTGTCGTTCTAACTTACGAACAAGAACCACAACATTGATACTAGCATTGTTGATCACCTGTTGTAAATTGGATCTTAACTATGCTAGGAGAAACAGGCACCCGCAAAGCCACTTATGCAATACAAGTTGCATGTCAAGCGTGGAGCAAGTCTCATGAACGATGTCATGTAAGGTTAGCCCGGGCCGCTTCATCCCAACATACCGCAAGATGCAAAGTACACAAGAAGTAATCGACAATAAAAGCATCAACGCCCACAATGACCATTGTGTTCTACTCGTGCAACAGATCTACATATAGACACGGCTCTGATACCACTGTAGGGGTTCGTAGCATGGAAAACAAAAAAATTCTATCGCATACAAACAAACAAGCCAAGATCTATCTACTAGATTGCAGCAACGAGTCGATGGAATAACTTACCCTCGAAGATTCCAAAGTGTTTAACGAGAGCGGATTCTCGTGGGTGATGTAGTCGTACTCTTCCCGATCTCAAGATCGTGTAGACGATCCTTCCGGCGCTGCGTTCCGGCAGCGCTCCCGCAGTCGGTCACACGTTCGGTACTCGACGAAGACCTTCCTCTCCCTTGTTCCATCAGGCAGCAGAGGTTGTAGCACTCTCCTCGTGATCCCGGCAGCACAACGGCGTGGTACCGGAAGTAGAGGGGAGATCCCGCAGGGCTTCGCCTTAAGCCGGAGCGAGTATGGTGGAGTATGAGAGAGGGCTATTAGTGGTCTAGGTTTTAGACACACCAATTAGAAGGCTCTAAACCGAAGGCTAGGGCAATTAGAAGCTCTAAACCAAAACGGCTCTAAACCGGAGATTAGAGGATAGGAACTTGTGTGTCTAGAGGAGGAGGCCCTGCCCCTCCTTTTATGGGTGGAGGGGCCGGCGCGCCAGGGGAGGGAGGGGAGTCCCTCCCCAACTCGGCCTAGGTGGGCCGCCGGCTTGGAGAGGAGGGACTCCTCCCCCAAGTCGGTTTTTGCCTCCTCTTGCTTGTTTCCCACAGTTTCTTGTTTTTAGCCGTTTGACTTTCAAACTGGACATTTGACTTTTCTGTTTTAGGATTCAATTTAATCCTTTATTTGGAACAGCAAGAACACTTAGTACATGATGCAATCATTCCAATATGTAATGACACATTCATGTACCCCTCCCCCCTCCCGGAGTGCCGGACATTCCGGAACCTTCTAGAACATTCACCGAAATCATTTCCGAACTCCGAAACGGGACTTTCCTTATATGAATCTTATTCTCTGGACCATTCCGGATCACCTCGTGATATCCCGGATCCCATCCGAGACTCCGAACAACATTCGGTATCTTTCTCATAATACCATAACTACTCAAAACAACGTCGAATCCTTAAGTGTGTCTCCCTACGGTTCGTGAATTATGCGGACATGATTGAGACACTTCTCCGAACAATAACCAATAGAGGAATCTGGAAATTCATATGGCTCCCACATACTTATACGATTACTTTGCGATCGAATGAACCACTTACATACGATACCAATTTCCCTTTGTCTCACGATATGTTACTTATCCGAGGTTATGATCGTCGGTATCTCTGCATACCTAGTTCAACCTCGTTACTGATAAGTACTCTTTTCTCGTTCCCGTGATATGTGATCCCTTGTGAGCCAGTCACATGCTTGCAAGCTAATTGGATGACATTTCACCGAGAGGGCCCAGAGAATATCTATCCGTCATATGGATGGACAAATCCCACTCTTGATCCATGTGGCTCAACCAATACTTTCCGAACACTCAATGCCACCTTTATAGCCACCTAGTTACGGTGTGGTGTTTGATGTCATCAAAGCATCCATCCGGTAAAGGTGATATGCATGATCTCATGGTCGAAGGAATTAGGTTACTATGTATTAGAAAGCATATAGCAATTGAACTATTGAAATGACTTGATCTTTATGCTACGCTTATCTATAGGAGTATGTCCACCATATCATTCTCCTAATGATATGATCTTGTTGTTGATAACATCTCAATGTTCATGATAAGGAAACCACAATCATTTATCAACCAACAAGCTAGTGAAGTATAGAGGCTATACTAGGGACTTCAAATTAAGTTTACAAATCACACAAGTATTAATGTTTCCTTGTTAATACTATTATAGCATGAATGTAAACATTTATCATAAACACAAAGATATAATAATAACTACATTTATTATTGCCTCTAGGGCATATCTCCAACATGGACAAATCCCACTCTTGATCCATGTGTCTCAACCCATACTTTCCAAACACTCAATGCCACCTTTCTAGCCACCCGGTTATGGTGTGGTGTTTGATTTCATCAAAGCATCCTTCCGGTGATGGTGATAAGCATGATCTCATGGTCGAAGGAATTAGGTTACTATGTTATAGCAATTGAACTATTAAAATGACTTGATCTTTATGCTACGCTTATCTATAGGAGTATGTCCATCATACCATTCTCCTAACGATATGATCTTGTTGTTAATAACATCTCAATGTTCATGATGGGGAAACCACAATCATTTATTAACCAACAAGCTAGTATTATGAAGAGGCTTTACTAGGGACTCTAATTTAGTTTACAAATCACACAAGTATTAATGTTTCCTTGTTAATACTAGTATAGCATGAATGTAAACATTTATCATAAACACAAAGATATAATAATAACTACATTTATTATTGCCTCTAGGGCATATCTCCAACACAAAGTTCATAAGAGTGACTAGATACAAGTAGCACAAGAATAGGTAATATCACAATATGCATCAATCAATAAGTTTTGGGACACTGCAGACAGAATGGCAACTATGCTCTCTTAATGGTGCCTAAAGGTAGAAGGTGGAGACTCAAATAATAGTGGAAGAAAGGCCCTTCATAAAGGGAAGCAGGGATTTCAAGTTTCAAAAAGAGCTTCCAAAAATTATGGTACTTGTTAGTTTTCAGCCCTCATTGCCCCTTTCATAAGCATCTTGAAGTGATTAAGGTTAAAGTGAACAAACTATGGAGTATATGCTTGACAAAGTATAAGTTGGCAATCTCATGTCCCTTGAATATGAGGGCCGCACCTCATGCTACTCAACTTTAGTAACATGTAAGTTCTTGTCATAGTAAGTAGATGTGTATCATAGAGAACCGCCAACGGGATACCCCTTGCACATGGTACAAGAGCTATTCCATAACCAAAATGACAAGGCAAGCAGACAATGAGCATCTCATCGATCTTTTTATTTGCTATTTGCATAGGTTTTTTATTAAGGATGCTTCATAGATTGCTCATTATGGTGATGCTGCAAGTATCCACCATGATTAGGCATGGCTTAGGCTAGCGGCCCAGGCGTTTCTCTAACACAAAATACATAACTCCATGGACTTACAAGCTCCCTTTTTATTTCACACCGGCAACATCCATAGACAAAAGAGCATGATATCAACTGTGTACAAAGTACAAGTGCAATGTTGAAAGCGTTCCCCCCGACAGCACGGTTCTGCTAATTCCAACATATAAGTGCAAGCATATACAACATAGATGACACAATGGTTCAATTTTATTAGGGGCAAGAAAAATAAAGTGTGCCATCAAGTTTGTGAGAGCTTTAATCACTAAGTTTTCACATAACAAAATACTTTTTAATTAGAAGATAGCTAAAAACAAGAATATACTTGGAATGATGTAACACACCATGCATAGTAATTTATAGTGGACACTTTGGAATAACTTGGTTTCTTGGGACTTGTAAGAATGAGTAGAGCTTACTCATACAAGTGGAGGCTAGCAAAAGACTGGGAGCGACCAACTAAGAGAGCAATAATGGCCATAATCATGGAGAGCGACAAAAAATTACTAATCAAAGCATAAAGTGGTACTACAAGTCAAAGACTAAATGATCATAGAGGATATGGTGAATTGTTCATAGTCATAACATGGTGTGAGCATGTGCCAAGTCAACCCAAACAAAGCATCAAAGGAGAATACCACAATACTATGCTTTGGTATGCTAAAACAACGCATGATTATTTTAAGGCATACTAAGCAATCCCAATTGTTTGGAACAAGTCATGCTACAACAATACTCACTAAGCATAAGGTCAAAACAACACCTAGCATGACATGATAAAGTCTAAGCCACAGTTAAAACAAGCTCCCTTTTGTACCACTTAAGCATGAAACTTTCTACTCTTTTCCAACACCAATCGACTTATTTGAAACAACTCACAAGGATAATAATCAATAAAGATAAGTGAGCTTGTCTCACAAATCCACAAAGAAGAACTAAAAAGTTCTAAGAAAAAAGCACAAGAAAACTAAGGCTAAACACAGTGCTAGCAAAAGAGAATACTCACAAAACAATAAGAATGAAAACTAGAGTGTTCTAGGCAATGAAAATAGAGTGTGTCTCTCTCCAAAAGAAGTGTTTTGTGATCAACCAACTTATTGCAGAAAGCAAACCAAAAGAAAACTAAAAATGAAAACTAAGACGCTCTAAGAACAACACAACAGTGCATGAAACAAAAAAAATGAAGTGTCTAGAAAGACCTGAGATTTTTATTGATGAAGAAAGGGGATGCCTTGGGCATCCCAAGCTTTGATGCTTGTACCTCTTGAATATTTATTGGGTTGACACCGTGGTGGCATCCCCAAGCTTGATATTTTGTCCATTCTTCATCTCGTTACATCATTCTTCCCTTACACCTGGAAATTTTCCTTCATACAAAACTTCGCACAATCTTCATAAGCAACATTAGTGTATTCAAAAGATAATAGACCTTTGGGTTTAGCTTTAGAACAGCAAAACTTTCACTAAAAACACAAGCTACTATAGCAATTCCCTCAAAAAGCTCAATTTCCCAAAAAGAACCAAAAAAGGAATCAATAAGAAGCAAATGCAAATAATGGCAGAAATCTGTCAAAACAGACCAGCAGGTAGAAACCGATTTTTTAGAAGACCTTCTGTTTCTCAAATCAAAAAGTGTTGAACTAACGAAAGTTACTAACATACTAGGGGTTTTATTCACAAAATATCAGCTCAATCCGACTTACGAAGATTCCTCATGATTTTTTATGGTGGAGCATAAAAATCTGTTTCGGGACAGCAACTCCCCAAATCTTACTTTCCTCTCATTAGAGGTCATACTTGGCACAAAAAGCAAACAAAAAGGATAAGTAGAGGTCATTACTGAAGTAATAACTTCCAATACTCAAGAAAACTCTTGGGTTATCTCTTAACAAGTACTTTTCTTTAACGCCTTTAAGTTAGGCTTGATAGTTTGAGAAGATGCTCACATAAGAAATATGAATTGAAGTAAAAGAGAGCATCAAGAAGGAAATTCAAAACACATTTAAGTCTAACCCACTTCCTATGCATAGGAATTTTGTAAAGAAATAAGTCATGAAAGCACAAAGCAACAAGCATAGCAAAGAAAAACAAGTGCAACTTCAAGATTTTCAACATAAAGAGGGGAAACTTAATATTATTGAGATACATAAGACCATGTTTCCCTCTCTCATAATAACTTACAGTAGCATCATGAATAAAATTAACAATATAACTATCACATAAAACATTCTTATCATGATCCACATGCATATAATTATTACTCTCCACATAAGCATAGTCATTCTTATTAATTGTAGTGGGAGCAAATTCAACAAAATAGCTATCATTACTATTCTCATCACCATAATCATCAAATATAGGAGGCATATTGTAATCATAATTGATTTTCTCCTCAATAGTAGGTGGACTGAAATATCATATTCATCATTGTAATCATCATATATTGGAGGTAAAGTATCATCATAAGCAATAGAATACTTATCTTCCAAATTTGGGGAACTAAAAAGATCATTTTCATAAAAACTAGCTTCCCCAAGCTTAGACTTTTCCATAGCATTAGCAATAATGGTGTCCAAAGAGTTCATACTAATAACATTGCTATTAGCATGCAAATAAAGTTCCATAGGTTTTTTAATTTTCTCTTTAAACACTTCATGTCCTAACTCAAGATAGATACTATAAAGCTCTCTAATTTTGTTGTTGTCTTCCATTAAGCCTAACTAGTGAAAACAAGAAACAAAAAGACAAAATTGCAGAATCTAAAGGAAATAACTTCGAGCACTCACACCGGAGGATGTGAGTACCTTTTACCTTACCTCCCCGGCAACGACGCCAGCAAATAGCTTGATGTCTATGCACTTATATTCTTGTAGACAGTTGTTGGGCCTCCAAGTGTAGAGGTTTGTAGAACAGCAACAAGTTTCCCTTAAGTGGATCACCCAAGGTTTATCGAACTCAGGGAGAAAGTGGTCAAAGGTATTCCCTCTCAAGCAACCTTGTAATCAAGATACAAGAAGTCTCTTGTGTACCCAACACATCCAATACACTTGTCAGGTGTATAGGTGCACTAGTTCGGCGAAGAGATAGTGAAATACAAGTGGTAACGGTTCCAGAAAATAGCTTATAACTTGTTGTTGACGTGGGGTAACGTGTGTGAGTGAAGTAAAGACTAAAGCAAGCAAACATGCAACAGATCTAGATGCAAACGGTGTTTCAATGTTTAGAAACAAGGCCTAGGGATCATACTTTCACTAGTGAACACTCTCTCATATAAATATCTTCTCTTTATGATACTACTCTTAACTACTCTCTGGTTGGACACTCTAATCCATGGTAGGGCTATAACAGCACACCTCAAAGTCCGCCTTTCCCAATCTAGATAACCCCACACTGTCACCTTGAGCGCTAGATGGTTCCAACAAACACCACAATTTCATAGAGACAACCAACTCAAAATATACTCATGATAAATATTCAATCTAGCCAAAGTGCCACACACGGTATGCACGTTGTCACTATCACACACGTGGGGAAAAGCATAGATCTATTAAAGCACGATGAGTATTTATGTAGACTCTAGCCTAAGTGCCACCATGGAGTGCACGTTGTCACTTTCACACACATGGGGAGAGCAGAGATCTATTGAAGCACTTGAGTAACAAGGTAGATCTACTAGATTACAAAGCTCATGACCACAACATGATCACACATAGAGAGAGATGAACACATAGCTAGCGGTAGAGCCCTTAGCCTTGAGGAAGAACTACTCCCTCCTCATCATGGGAATCAGCAATGGTGATGAAGATGGTGGTGGAGATCGATGGAGATGGATCCGGGGGCACTTCCCTGTCCCGAAAGGGTGCCGGAACAGAGACTTTCTGTCCCCCAAATCTCCCCTTCAGTGGCGGCAGCACTGTGGAACTTTTCGTGGATGTATGATGGATGATTTAGGGTTTTCTCCCTGGGGGATTCTTATAGGAGAAGGAGGCAAGGTCGGTGGAGGGCCAGGGGGCCACACTCCCTGTAGGCGCCACCAGGGCTGGCCCACGCATAGGGGGTTGCGGCCACCCTGGTGTCCTCCTCCAACTCTGCTTCGTGGTTCCGTGTTTCTCTAGGAAAAATAGGAAGATTGGATTTTGTCCCGTCCAATTCCGAGAATATTTGTTTTCTGCCTTTTCCAAAACCAAAAAACAGAAGAAAACAGGCAACTAGCACTATGGCATATTGTCAATAGGTTAGTTTCAGAAAGTATATAAAAATGCCTCAAAGTGTAGACAAAACATAGCAAAGTGGATACTAAACAAGCATGGAACATCAAAAATTATAGATACGTTTACGACGTATCAACTGGCACTGTGGCATCTTGTTAATAGGTTAGTCCCAGAAAACATATAAAAACACCTCAAAGTGTAGATAAAGCAAAGCAAAGTAGATACTAAACAAGCATGGAACATCAATGTCACATCCCAAATTTTAGATTTGGTCTTGCATATCATTCATGTCATTGCATCATATCTTTCCATGCAAAACCGTCGAATAAAAAGGTTCGGCGGAACGCCACCTTCAAAACCCTATTTTGTTTCGCTACGAGTTTCTTGCGGGAGGCTTTAGAGAGACTTGCAACAACCACCCCTGTAGTTTCAAGTTTTCGCGCGAACTTCGACTGAAGGTTGTTCCCCTCGACGATACGAACCCGTAGGCGCGAGAATCGCCCCAATCGGAGTTCGTATGCAACAGACTCGGACGTTTTAGTAAACCGCCGGAAAACGGTCCGAAAATCTGGACCGATTTCCGAATCGGAGTCCAACCACGGGCCGTTTCAGTTTAGGTTTCCGCGCATAATTCTTTTAAGAGGACCCCACCGCCTGCCTCGGTAACCGTGCCCACGACCCCGCCGCCTCGACCGCCTCCTGCCTCGCGCGCGCCTCCCGAGGTTCGCCCGCCGCCGTCGCCTCCTTGGCCGCCGCCGGCCACCTCCCGCCGCCGCCGGCCATCGCCACCGCCACCGCCGGGTACGTCGCCGCCTCCTCTCTCCGTTCCCGCGCGCCACGCCGCCGACCGCCGCCATCCGCGCCGCCTCCCGCGCGAGCACCGCCGCCGCCATCGCCGCCCGCGGCCGCCACCTCCACCTCGCGCGCGCGCGCCACCGACCCGCCCCGCGGCCGCCGCTCGCCGCCCTCCCCCGCGGCGCTGCTGCCCGCATCGCCGTCGCCGCCCGCAGCCTCGCCGCCTCGCCGCCTTGCCACCTCCGCGCCGCCTCGCCACAGCGCCGCCTTGCTGCGCTGCTGCCGCGCCGCCGCTGCCTTGCCGCGCGCGCTGCTCGCTGCGCTGCCGCGTGCGCTCGCCCGTGCGCGTCATCGCATGCGCGCATGCATGCACGCATACACGCACGTGCGCGCCGTCTTGTGCGTGCGCAATTATTTTCTCGGACCCGTAGTTGACCTTGTGTATCCGCGCAGGAAGAACCACGTCGCCGGAAGTGATCGCCACCACCGTCCGGAGCTCGCCGCATCTTCCGGGGTCCGTTTCGTCATCCGTTTCCGGTAAGACAGCAGCCACCGTCAGATCTCAGATCAGCGGCTTAGATCGTTCGTTGACTGGTCATCATCCCAGGCATTGACTAGTCAGACGCCCAGTCAGCAGACGCTTGACCAGTCAAACAGACACAGTTGACTGGGTCAATTTCGTTAATCCCTTTTGTTGGCAGATTTCGGTAGAATCTTGTAAATTGCGTAGAAATTCAACCGCTTGGCCAAAAATTGCAAATAAAATATGTACGGGTTCAGTGAGTCGCTTCGTGGAATCAAGAGATTTGGAATTAAGGGTAAGCTGGCACCTCGATTTATTGGACCGTATCGGGTCTTAGCACGCAAAGGAGAAGTTGCTTATCAGTTGGAGCTGCCAGAGGCTCTGTCTGCTGTTCACAACGTGTTCCACGTATCCCAGCTGAAGAAGTGCCATCCGGAGATGGTGGATACACCGTTAAGAGACACTGTACCGCTAGAGGAGGTTCGGCTTGAGAACGACTTGACCTACGAGGAGAAACCGGTCAAGATTCTGGAGACAGCAGAAAGGACTACCCGTACCAAGACAATCAAGTTTTGCAAAGTACAGTGGAGCCACCACACCGAGGAAGAAGCCACTTGGGAGCGTGAGGATGACATCCGAGAGGAGTACCCACACCTATTTGCTAGCCGCGCCGAATCTCGAGGACGAGATTCATCTTAAGGGGGTTAGTCTTGTCACATCCCAAATTTTAGATTTGGTCTTGCATATCATTCATGTCATTGCATCATATCTTTTCATGCAAAACCGTCGAATAAAAAGGTTCGGCGGAACGCCACCTTCAAAACCCTATTTTGTTTCGCTACGAGTTTCCTACGGGAGGCTTTAGAGAGACTTGCAACAACCACCCCTGTAGTTTCGAGTTTTCGTGCAAACTTCGACTGAAGGTTGTTCCCCTCGACGATACGAACCCATAGGCGTGAGAATCGCCCCAATCGGAGTTCGTATGCAAAAGACTCGGACGTTTTAGTAAACCGCCGGAAAACGGTCCGAAAATCTGGACCGATTTCCGAATCGGAGTCCAACCACGGGCCGTTTCAGTTTAGGTTTCCGCGCAGAATTCTTTTAAGACGACCCCACCGCCTGCCTCGGTAACCGTGCCCACGACCCCGCCGCCTCGACCGCCTCCTGCCTCGCGCGCGCCTCCCGAGGTTCGCCCGCCGCCGTCGCCTCCTTGGCCGCCGCCGCCGGCCACCTCCCGCCGCCGCCGACCATCGCCACCGCCACCGCCGGGTACGTCGCCGCCTCCTCTCTCCGTTCCCGCGCCGCCTCCCGCGCGAGCACCGCCGCCCGCGGCCGCCACCTCCACCTCGCGCGCGCGCGCCACCGACCCGCCCCGCGGCCGCCGCTCGCCGCCCTCCCCCGCGGCGCTGCTGCCCGCATCGCCGTCGCCGCCCGCAGCCTCGCCGCCTTGCCACCTCCGCGCCGCCTCGCCGCAGCGCCGCCTTGCTGCGCTGCTGCCGCGCCGCCGCCGCCTTGCCGCGCGCGCTGCGCGCTGCGCTGCCGCGTGCGCTCGCCCGTGCGCGTCATCGCTTGCGCGCATACATGCACGCATACACGCACGTGCGCGCCGTCTTGTGCGTGCGCAATTATTTTCTCGGACCCATAGTTGACCTTGTGTATCCGTGCAGGAAGAACCACGTCGCCGGAAGTGATCGCCACCGCCGTCCGGAGCCCGCCGCATCTTCCGGGGTTCGTTTCGTCATCCGTTTCCGGTAAGACAGCAGCCACCGTCAGATCTCAGATCAGCGGCTTGGATCGTTCGTTGACTGGTCAGCATCCCAGACGTTGACTAGTCAGACGCCCAGTCAGCGCCCAGTCAGCAGACGCTTGACCAGTCAAACAGACACAGTTGACTGGGTCAATTTCGTTAATCCCTTTTGTTGGCAGATTTCGGTAGAATCTTGTAAATTGCGTAGAAATTCAACCGCTTGGCCAAAAATTGCAAATAAAATATGTACGGGTTCAGTGAGTCGTGTAGAATCTCTCTGTACATTTGGTTCAGACTTTTACTGTCAGGTTTAGTACAGTTTAATCAAACTAGTTAATGGCCTTTTCGGAGTAATAAATTCGTAGAAAAAGATCCGTAGCTCCAAAAATCGCGTGTGATATGTCCCTGAACTCGCGTGAACGAGGGGAATCTCATCGTGAATTAAAAAGATAGGCTTACAGTAAAAACTTCTGCAGTATTTGTCTAATGGCTTTCTGCAGTGTTTTAATTACTCGGGAAGTTCTACAACTCCTTTTTGAGTAATTCCAATTGGTACTGTTTCTTTACAGAGATGCCTTTGCGGTAGAATATTTCCAAGATTTTACAAACAGTATACTACCAGTAGTGAATTATTTAAGTTCTAGCTCTAGTTGTGAGCATTACTTTTGTCTATTAGTTTCCCTAGCGCTAAAACTATTTTTCATGCATGCAATCAGTAGTGTTATGTTATAGGATGTTGTGGTGCAGCTGTAGCACCAATTCACTTGCCGTTCTTGCATTCATGCATCATATTTGTTGCATATGTTGTGGATTGTTTGTTTATGAATGCAATTGTGTCGTGTAGATTGTGCTGAGTGCAACGCTTGTTCGTGTGAGGATTGTGCTCCAGACCGCTACAACCAAGGCAAGTAGATGCTACTTTGTTCATGATATCGTCCTACTATTTTCATTGCATTGTCATGTATTTTGTAGAAGCACATGTAGGATGATACTATCGCTATGCTATGTCCTATTATGTGGTAGGGATTTCCTTGTAGATGAAACACCGTTGGTAGATGTGCTTAGCCATGCTATGTTGAACGAGGGCTGGGTTACATCATTGATACTTGTTTTCTCAAAGTATTGGTTTGTGAAAACTAAAACAACTTAATCAATGAACCCCCTGGGTGTGATGGTATTGATAAATTTTGGTGGTTTCATTGCGGAAAGGCACCCAGGTATCAAGAGAGAATGATTGGCTTCTTTATTGTGTAGCTTACGTGTATAACCATGTGCCAATAATGAAATGGGCGGTTGGTTGGACTTAGTAGGTTGTGGTAACTCGAACCCGCGTATCCAGAGATGTAGAATTTTGGTAGGATGGACCGGTGCGCGTCGGGATTGAGGAGCTACTTCCCGAACAGTCTCTTCTTGGTCTTCTCCCTATCGTCACCCAAAATGAGAGTGACGGTACGAGCTGGGCTGGCCAAGTCACATGGGTAAAGTGTACTAACCTCTGCAGAGTGTATAATCTAATCGATTAGCCGTGTCCCCGGTTATGGACATCTGAGTTGCTAGATATTGATTCCATGACATGTTTCTCGCTCATTCTAATTTCATAATTGCTTTAATATTGTTGGGTTAACTTAATTGGGATCTTTTCAAAGAAAAATCAAAACTGTTTATGAAAGTAGGACAAATGTATTTGCAAATGCAAGCCAGACACAGCTCCACTTGCCAAATATGCATGTAGATATTAGTACTATTGTCTCCTTTACTAGCTCTACTTGCCATACATTCCATGTATTGACCCTTCGGGGCTGCTACGTTTCATGTTGCAGGTTATTCCGATTCTGATTGATCGTTATAGGCCACGGTACTCCACTCGGCACTTGTTCACTTGTGGGCAATTTGAAGATTGGAGGATTTATATGTTTATGTTGCTACCTGAATAATTTGAGCTAGCTTTATGCTAAGCTTTTATTGTAATAATGGTACTCTGGATCTTTGTAGATCATGATACACGGATATTTTGCTATGTTATCTATCTTACTCTATTGTGGGCCAATGAACCGATCCAGGGATTGGCATGTCACATAGGGGCCACGGTCTTTTCAGAACCGGGGTGTCACAATCAAAAATTATAGATACGTTTCCGACGTATCAAGCATCCCCAAGCTTAACTCCTGCTCGTCCTCGACTCGGTAAATTATAAATGAATAATTTTTTAGGTGACATGCACCATCAAAATCAAGATCAAACCATTTGCAAGCATTGAAATCTGGGATAAAAAAACTCTAAACATGAGCATGCAAGATGGAGTTCTAACAGTAAGACAAAGTAACTATGCATGCAACATGAAACGTTACAAACAAAGATCATGAATAACATGCATTGAAAAATGTTTATTTGTTTCACAAACAGAAAACATAGCATAGTGGCATTCAGCTTGTCCCTCATGGAGTAGCAAATAGATGCATAGGACACCTTCAAAGTTCATAAGAGTGACTAGATAAAAATAGCACAAGAACAAGTAATATCAACAATATGCATCAACCAATAAGTTTTGGGACAATGCACAAAGAACTAAGAATGGCAACTATGCTCTCTTAACTAGTGCCTAAATGTAGAAGGTGGAGACTCAATATAATGTTGGAAGAAAGGCCCTTCATAAAGGGAAGCATGCATTTCAAGTCTAAAAAAGAGCTTCCAAAATTTATGGTACTTGTTAGCTTTCAGCTCCCATTGCCCCTATCATAATCATCTTGAAGTGATTAAGGTTAAAGTGAGCAAACTATGGAGTATATGCTTGACAAAGTATAAGTTGACAATCTCATGTCCCTTGAATACGAGGGCCGCACCTCATTCTACTCAACTTTAGTCACATGTAAATTCTTGTCATAGTAAGTACATGTGTATCATAGAGAACCGCCAACAGGGTACCCCTTGCACATGATACAGGAGCTATCCCATAATCAAAATGACAAGGCAAGCAAACAATGAGCATCTCAGCAATCTTCTTATTTACCATGGGAAATGGTGATTTTTTCTCTCTTTCCTCTTTTCAATGTGTCTCTCTTTTTTTATAAGAAGAAAGCTTCATAGATGTCATTATGGTGATGTTGCAAGTTTCCACCATGATTAGCCATGGCTTAGTCTAGCGACCAGGCGTTTCTCTAACACGCATACATAACTCCATGGACTTACAAGCTCCCTTTTATTTCACACCGGCGACATCCATAGACAAAAGAGCATGATATCAACTGTGTACAAAGTACAAGTGCAATGTTGAAAGCGTTCCCCGTGACAGCACGGTTCTGCAAATTCCAACGTATAAGTGCAAGCATATACAACATAGATGACACAATGGTTCAAGTTTATAGGGGCAAGAAATATAAAGTGTGCCATCAAGTTCGTGAGAAATTTAATCAGTAAGTTTTCACACAACAAAATACTTTTTAATTGGAAGATAGATGAAAATAAGAATATACTTGGAATTCTTTAACACACCATGCAAAGGAATTTATAGTGGACACTTTGGAATAACTTGGTTTATTGGGAGTTGGAAGCATGAGTAGAGCTTACTCATTCAAGTGGAGGCTAGCAAAAGACTGGGAACAACCAACTAAGAGAGCAATAATGGTCATAATCATGCAGAGCAACAAAACATTACTAATCAAAGCATAAAGTGGTACTACAAGTCAAGGACTAAATGATCATAGAGGCTATGGTGACTTGTTCATAGTCATAACATGGTGTGAGCATGTGCCAAGTCAACCCAAACAAAGCATCAAAGGAGAATACGACAATACTATGCTTTTGTATGCTAAAACAACACATGATTCTTTCAAGGCACACTAAGAAATCCCAATTGTTTGGAACAATTCATGCTACAACAATAATCACTAAGCATAAGGTCAAAGCAACACCTTAGCATGACATGATAAAGTCTAAGTCACAGTCAAATCAAGATCCTCTTGTACTACTCAAGCAAGAACTTTCTACTCCTTTCCAACACCAATCAACTTATTTGAAACAACACAGCGAGAACGGGGGTCCAAACTACTTTATTCAAGCAAACTAAGCAAACCAAACAAAAACTAAGACGCTCCGAGAACAACACAACAGTGTATGAAACAATAAAAACGAAGTGTCTAGAAAGACTTGAGATTTTTTATTGATGAAGAAGGGGATGCCTTGGGCATCCCTAAGATTTGACATTTGTACCTATTGAATATTTCTTGGGGTGACACGGGGTGGCATCCCCAAGCTTGAGATTTTGTCCATTCTTCATCTCATTACATCATTCTCTCTCTACACCTGAATTTTTTTCCTTCATACAAAACTTCACACAATCTTCATTAGCAACGTTAGTGTATTCAAAAGATAATAGACCTTTGGGTTTAGCTTTAAAACAGAAAAACTTTCACTAAAAACACAAGCTAATGTAAAAAATTCCTCAAAAATCTCAATTTCCCAAAAAGAACCCAAAAAGGAATCAATAAGAAGCAAATGCAAATAATGATAGAAATCTGTCAAAACAGACCATCAGGTAGAAACCGATTTTTAGAAGACCTTATGTTGCTCAAATCAAAAAGTTTTGAGCTAACGAAAGTGATCTAACATACCGGTGGATTTATTCGCAAAATATCAGCTCAATCCAACTTACAGAGATTCCTCACGAATTTTTACGGTGGAGCACAAAAATATGTTTCGCGACAGCAACTCCCCAAATCTTACTTCCCTGTCATTAGAGGTCATTCTTGGCACAAAAAGAAAACAAAAAGGATAAGGAGAGGTCATTACTGAAGTAATAACTTCCAAGACTCAAGAAAACTCTTGGGTCATCTCCCAACGAGTACTTTTCTTTAACGCCTTTAAGTTAGGCACAAGAAGCAAGAAATCAAGTATTTTCAAATGAAGAAGCATTAACATCAACTACCTTTCTTACCTTTCTTATTCTCTTTAGGGAATATATGCTTGCTTATTGGAGGAGAAAAATGCATAATTCCTTTTCCCACATCTATTATTGCTCCAAGGTATTTCAGCAGGGATGTTCCAAGTGTAATATGTCCTTCTCCTACACATTCAATAACAAGATAATCAATAGACACCATTTACCTAAGATTTTTGTAAACACACCTTCAGCTATTCCAATGGGTAATAAAGTTGCATTATTGGTAAGAAATGTTTCTTCTCCTCCTTTAGAAATTCCCCAAAGATTCAAAGACTCATAGATATCCTTAGGCATAAGACAAAATTCAGACATGATATCACAACAAGCATCAAAAGTTGCACTATTTATAGAAACTTTTATTGTAGGAAACCACTTCGAAGGCTTAGAGTTTATTGGAACATAACCATGGTGCTCTCTAAGTGTGTGATAGCAACTGTTCAAAGCAGCAGTACTAGACTCAAGAGTGTTCAACCTAGCATAAATGTCTATAAAAGAAGAATCAGACTTGCCAGGCATATTATAAATTATAATCAACTTATTTATGGCATCCAAAGCTTCATCCTCAGTACATTGAAAAATATCTTTCTCAGCAATAACATCCAAAGCATATCTATAACAAAGAGCAATACCGCTGTAGAAACTATTAATAACTAAGCTAAGCCTCATCTTAGGCTCAGTTTCCCTCTGTAAAGCAGAGATTCTAGACCAAGCTTCTTTGAAACTCTCTTCACTTCTTTGCTTGAAAGTAAAGATCTTTTCCATAGGTGACACAGCGATTGGACCAAAACCAGACGTGGTAGCAACTAGAGCATGAACTAATTTTTTTGTGTTTTCGATAAGGGAAAGAAAACCAAACCAAACTAATTTTTTTGGAATTTTTAATAAAAAGAGGCAAACAAAACCAAACAAAACAAACTAAGAAAAACAAAAACAAAGAAAAGAGAAATGTTGAGGAGGACTCCCCTTGTGAAGACGTCCTTAGCCTCCCCAGTAACGGCGCCACAAATAGCTTGATGGCGTGTTGTCAACGCCTCGTTGGGAGACCCCAAGAGCAAGGTGTGATGAGCACAGCAGCAAGTTTTCCCTCAGTAAGAAACCGAGGTTATCGAACCAGTAGGAGGAAGGAAACAACTCAAAGGTGTTGCTACCAACTTGGATACCTGCACAACACAAACTCAAGAATTTGCCCCAACGAACAACGAGGTTGTCAATCTCACTGGTTTGCTGTAACAAAGGATTAACTGTATGGTGTGGAAGGTAATGGTGGTTCCCAACAAGTAACAGTGGAAGTTGTATCAATGGTAAAGATTGGAACGGGGTCCATAGTTCACTAGAGGTGTTATCCTTAGATAAACAAACATGGCATGCTGGGTAAAAAAATTACAGCAAGGCTATTGATAGGACTGAGCAAGGCATAACAATGCAATACTAGACATCAAGATCCTATGAGATTCGATTGGGAAATACAACAATATACATAGACCTCCATCCAACTGCATCTATGACTAGAAATCCACCTTCAGGTTATCATCCGAACTCCCTCCTGTATTAAGTTGCAAGCAACAAACAACTACTTTAAGCAAAGTGTGTAAGGTAAAGAATCCACTTGTTCCATGAACAAGAGACCGTTGTTTTCTCCCTAGTGGCAACAGCACATCTACAACCTTAGAGATTTCTGTCACTTCCCTTGATTAAATAGAGGCATGAACCCATTATCGAGCATAAATACCCCCTCTTGGAGTCACTGGCAACTACTTGGCCAAGATAGCTACTAACAACAGATAGCATGCAAGATCACAAACAACACAGACATAATAGAATCAATAAGACAAAACCTTTAATCAATCTGACATAGTAATCTCAATATCCATTGGATCCCCGCAAACACAACATGCATGATTACAAATAGATGAGATCTTGATCATGAACAGAGCTCACAAGATCTAGACATGAAGGCACAAAGGAGGAGATACAACCATCTAGCTACTACATGGACCCGTAGTCCAAGGTGGAACTACTCACGCTTCATACCGGAGGCTGGCATGATGAAGAAGAAGGCCTCCAGGATGATCTCCCCTCCGGTAGGGTGCCGGAAAGAGCTTCAGATCCCCCCGATCTAGGGACGATGGTGGTGGAGGCTACAGACGGTTTCGTGGAATATTGATCGGGTGCTTAGGGTTTAGGCATCGGGGGCTTCTTATAGGCGAAGAGGCGAGGCTGGGAGACGGATAGGGGGTCCACACCCATCCCAGGCGCGGCCCAGGGTGGGCCCGCGCCTAGGGGGTGCAGCCTCCCTGTGGCACCCCTCCATCTCTCCTCTGGACTCCGTGTTCTCCTCGGTGAAATATTGACTTTGGCTTTTGTCCCGTCCAATTCCGAGAATATTTCCTTACTAGATTTTCTAGAACCAAAAACAGCAGAAAACAGGTAACTGGCACTGTGGCAACTTGTTAATAGGTTAGTACCAGAAAACATATGAAAAGCACCTCAAAGTGTAAAGCAAAGCAAAGTAGATATCAAACAAGCATGGAACATAAAAAATTATAGATACGTTTTCGACATATCAAGCATACCCAAGCTTAACTCCTGCTCGTCCTCGTTTAGGCAAGTGATAAAAGAACAATTTTTGAGGTGACATGCACCATGAAAACCAATTTCAAACCATTTGCAAGCATTGAAAGCTGGGATCAAAGAACTCTAAACATGTGCATGAAAGATGGAGTTCTAACAATAAGACAAATTAACTATGCATGAAACATAAAAGGCTTTAAACAAAGATCATGAATAACATGCATTGAAAAACGTTAGTTTGTTTCACATACAGAAAACATGGCGTAGTGGCATTTAGCTTGTCCCTCATAGAGTAGCAAATAGATGCATATGACACCTTCAAAGTTCATAAGAGTGACTAGATACAAATATCACAAGAACAAGTAATATCAATAATATTCATCAATCAATATGTTTTGGGACACTGCACATAGAACTAAGAATGGCAACTATGCTCTCTTAACTGGTGCCTAAAGGTAGAAAGTGGAGACTAAATATAATGGTGGAAGAAAGGCCCTTCATAAAGGGAAGCAGTCATTTCAAGTTTCAAAAGGAGCTTCCAAAAATTATGGTACTTGTTAGCTTTCAGCCCTCATTGCCCCTATCATAAGCATCTTGAAGTTATTAAGGTTAAAGTGAACAAACTATGGAGTATATGCTTGACAAAGTATAAGTTGGCAATCTCATGTCCCTTGAATACGAGGGCCTCACCTCATGCTACTCAACTTTGGTCACCTGTAAGTTCTTGTCATAGTAATTACATGTGTATCATAGAGAACCGCCAACGGGGTACCCCTTGCACATGGTACAAGAGCTTTATCATAACCAAAATGACAAGGCAAGCAGATAATGATCATCTCAGCGATATTTTTATTTGCTATCTGCATAGGTTTTTATTGAGGATGCTTCATAGATTGGACATTATGGTGATACTGCAAGTTTCCACCATGATTAGTCATGGCTTAGGCTAGCGGCCCATGCGTTTCTCTAACACAAAATACATAACTCCATGGACATATAAGCTCCCTTTTTATTTCACACCGGCGACATCCATAGATAAAAGAGCATGATATCAACTGTATACAAAGTACAAGTGCAATGTTGAAAACGTTACCCATGAAAACACGGTTCTGCTAATTCCAACGTATAAGTGCAAACATATACAACATAGATGACACAATGGTTCAAGTTTATTAGGGGCAAGGAATATAAAGTATGCCATCAAGTTCGTGAGAGCTTTAATCACTAAGTTTTCACAAAACAAAATACTTTTTAATTAGAAGATAGCTGAAAACAAGAATATACTTGGAATGGTGTAACACACCATGCATAGGAATTTATAGTGGACACTTTGGAATAACTTGGTTTCTTGGGAGTTGGATGCATGAGTAGAGCTTACTCATACAAGTGGAGGCTAGCAAAAGACTGGGAGCAACCATCAAGGACTAAATGATCATAGAGGCTATGTGACTTGTTCATAGTCATAACATGGTGTGAGCATGTGCCAAGTAAACCCAAACAAAGCATCAAAGGAGAATACAACAATACTATGCTTTTGTATGCTAAAACAACACATAATTCTTTCAAGGCACACTAAGCAATCCCAATTGTCTGGAACAAGTCATGCTACAACAATAATCACTAAGCATAAGGTCAAAACAACACCTAGCATGACATGCTAAAGTCTAAGTCACAGTCAATGCAAGCTCCTCTTGCACTTTCAAGCAAGAACTTTCTACTCCTTTTCAACACCAATCAACTTATTTGAAACAACACAGCAAGAACGGGGGTCCGAACTACTTTATTCAAGCAAACTAAACAACTAAGCAAAGCAAATGAAAACTAAGACGCACCAAGAACAAGACAACAATGCATGTAACAATAAAAACGAAGTGTCTAGAAAGACCTGAGATTTTTATTGATGAAGAAGGGGATGCCTTGAGCATCCCCAAGCTTTGACGCTTGTACTTCTTGGATATTTATTGGGGTGACACCGGGGTGGCATCCCCAAGCTTGAGCTTTTGTCCATTCTTCATATCATTACATCATTCTCTCTCTACACCTGAAATTTTTCCTTAATACAAAACTTCACACAATCTTCATTAGCAACATTAGTGTATTCAAAAGATAATAGACCTTTGGGTTTAGCTTTAGAACAGCAAAACTTTCACTAAAAACACAAGATACTGTAGAAGTTCCCTCAAAAAGATCAATTTCCCAAAAAGAACCCAAAAATGAATCAATAAGAAGCAAATGCAAATAATGGCAGAAATCTGTCTAAACTAGCAGGTAGAAACCGATTTTTTTCGAAAACCTTATGTTGATCAAATAAAAAAGTGTTAAACTAATGAAAGTTAGATAACATACTGGGGGATTTATTCGTAAATTTTCAGCTCAATCCGACTTACAGATACTCCTCACGAATGTTTATGGTGGAGGACAGAAATCTGTTTTGGGACAGCAACTCCCCAAATCTTACTTCCCTCTCATTAGAGGTCATTCTTGGCACAAAAAGCAAACAAAAAGGATAAGGAGAGGTCATTACTAAAGTAATAACTTTCAAGACTCAAGTAAACTCTTGGGTTATCTCCCAACAAGTACTTTTCTTTAACGCCTTTAAGTTAGGCACAAGAAGCAAGAAATCAAGTATTTTCAAATGAAGAATTAAGATCCATACTTGCAAAGTCTTCAACTATGAAAGGTATCTCACCCAAATGAGTTTTGGAGGATCCCATATCATTTCTCTTTGGTTTACTACTTTCATCAAAAGGATTTTCAAGAACAATCCAATCAAAATTCTTTTCAAAGGCTTCATGCATCCCAACAAGCTTAAAGGGTATGGGTATCTTAAATTCCTTTCTAGATTTGGTTTTATCTGAAGTACCCAGAACATCTACACATGAGACTACCATATTAAAATGCTCAAATACCTTTTTGGATTCCTTAGTAACATCATGGAACTCTTTTAGTAAAGTTTCAAGGATAAATTCTCTCTTTTCAACATTCTTTTCTTCTTTTAGTTTTAGGAACAAAATTTGCATCATGGGGTTAAGGCTAACAAACCTAGCCTCCAACATATGAACTAAATAAGCTGCAGCAATTTCATAATTAGGAGCAAGTTCTACTATAGATCTATCCTCATGCTTGCTAACATAATTAAAGAATTCTTCAATATTATCTTTTCCAATTATGGAGCCACTACCTATTGAAAGGTCCTTCAGGGTGAACTTGGGGAACAACATGGTGAGCTATAACAAGGTGGCAACTAGAGTAGGAGCTAAATTTTTTGTGTTTTTGATAAGAGAAAGCAAACCAAACTAAACTACTTTTTTTGAGTCTTTGATAAAAAGGCAAACAAAACCAAGCAAAAGAAACTAAGAAAACCAAAAACAAAGTAAAGAGAAAGGTTGAGAAGGACTCCCCTTATGAAGACGTCCTTAGCCTCCCCGGCAACGGCGCCAAAAAGTCTTGATGCATGGTGGACGCTTCGTCGGGAAACCCCAAGAGCAAGGTATGATGCGGAACAACAGCAAGTTTTCCCTCAGTAAGAAACCAAGGTTATCGAACCAGTAGGAGGAAGGAAACGTCACACAGGTGTTGCAAGCAACGTGGAAACCTACACAACACAAACTCAAAACTTTGCCCAACTAACAGTGAGGTTGTCAATCTCACCGGTTGCTGTAACAAAGGATTAACTGTATGGTGTGGAAGGTTATGATGGTTTGCATCAAGTAAACAGTAATAGTGGAAGATGTATCAATGGTAAAGATTGGACCGGGGTCCATAGTTCACTAGAGGTGTTCCCCTTAGAAAAACAAACATGGCATGCTAGGTAAACAAATTACAGCGTGGCAATTGACAGGACTGAGCCATTCATAACAATGCAATACTAGACACAAAGATCATATTAGATTCGATTGGGCAATACAACAATATACATAGACCACCATCCAACTGCATCTATGACTAGAAGTCCACTTTTTGGTTATCATCCGAACCCCCTCCAGTATTAAGTTGCAAGCGATAGACAACTGCTTTAAGCAAAGTGTGTAAGGTAAATAATCCACTTGTTACATGAACAAGAGACCGTTGTTTTCTCCCTAGTGGCAATAGCACATCTACAACCTTAGAGATTTCTGTCACTTCCCTTGATTAAATAGAGGCATGAACCCATTATCGAGCATAAATACCCCCTCTTGGAGTCACTGGCAACTACTTGGACAAGATAGCTACTAACAACAGATAGCATGCAAGATCACAAACAACACAGACATGATAGAATCAATAAGACAAAACCATTAATCAATCTGACATAGTAATCTCAATATCCATCGGATCCCCGCAAACACAACATGCATGATTACAAATAGATGAGATCTTGATCATGAACAGAGCTCACAAGATCTAGACATGAAGGCACAAAGGAGGAGATACAACCATCTAGCTACTACATGGACCCGTAGTCCAAGGTGGAACTACTCACGCTTCATACCGGAGGCTGGCATGATGAAGAAGAAGGCCTCCAGGATGATCTCCCTTCCGGTAGGGTGCCGGGAAGAGCTTCAGATCCCCCTGATCTAGGGACGATGGTGGTGGCGGCTACAGACGGTTTCGTGGAATATTGATCGGGTGCTTAGGGTTTAGGCATCGGGGGCTTCTTATAGGCGAAGAGGCGAGGCTGGGAGACGGATAGGGAGTCCACACCCATCCCAGGCGCGGCCCAGGGTTGGCCCACGCCTGGGGGGTGCAGCCTCCCTGTGGCGCCCCTCCGTCTCTCCTCTGGACTCCGTGTTCTCCTCGGTGAAATATTGACTTTGGCTTTTGTCCCGTCTAATTCCGAGAATATTTCCTTACTAGCTTTTCTGGAACCAAAAACAGCAGAAAACAGGCAACTGGCACTGTGGCAACTTGTTAATAGGTTAGTACCAGAAAACATATGAAAAGCACCTCAAAGTGTGGACAAAGCAAAGCCAATTAGATACTAAACAAGCATGGAACATCAAAAATTATAGCTACGTTTCCGACGTATCAGCCACCGCCGCCGCACCTCCGGGTTTAGGGTTTAGGGTTTATTTCTATTATTTTGTATAGAAATATCTGTGTATAGTAATATTTTGTATGAGAATATTTTTTGTTATTTTCAAATAAATATTGTGTGCATGTCGCATTTTCCAGAAACTATGGATCCACCTAGTTCAATCCGCAGAGACCTAGATTCAAAACACTTTCTCGAGGATATGATTCACGATGCCGATCCATCCGGTGAGGGATCTCCCTCGAGGTATCTAAACTAACCCGGTGAGGGAGAGTATATTAACTAACGAGAGGAAGAAGCCAAGAACTCCAATGATGGAGAAGCCCATGGACGCGTAACAAAGACCGACAAGGTATATATATATGATGTCTGATGATCACTAGATGTCTGGGCGTAGCTGTATGTACTGAGTTGTATATATATTATATTGACGATTGTTTCTTCTCTTAGGCCTCCACATCGAGCAAAAAATCTAAGCGCGGCCCAGCCAAAAAGTTGGATGCCCATACTATTTTTGAAATTACGGAGGTCTCAGCACAGGACAAACCATTGGAACCAAAAAAAGCAAACCAATTATTTATACAACAATGCGAAGTTGTATCTAGAGATCGCGTCACGATCACCGTTCGAGAGTGGCATAAGCCCAAAGAGGCAGAATGGAGGAGTGATCTGTATATCGAAAATAGGTACAAAGAGAAACCTTTTAATGACCTCATGGCACATTTCAAGCTGCCAGAATGTGAGACTGATACCGAGACGGCTGCATTGAGGAAGGTAGTCAATCAGTTTGCTCTTAAGAAGATGGTCGGACTATTCAAGAACTGAAAGAAATCATTATGGCTAAAGTATCAGAAGGATAAGAAAACTCCAAAATTTGAAGACTATCTAGCAAAGCAGCATCATTACTGGGATGCATTTGTGGAGTATAGGAAGTCAGGAGTTGCAGAGGAAAAGTCAGAAAAAAACAAGATAAATGCTGCGAAGAAGAAATATCACCATAACATGGGGCCAGGGGATACGTGATTGCCATGCCTAAGTAGGATGCACAAGAGAAAGAGCTTAATGATAAAGGGATCATTCCAGAACCAATTCGCGAAGAATGGGATTTGAGGGCAAGAAATTGGTTCCTTGGGCATGGGAGTAAGTATGACGAACTTACAGGGAACCTTGTTTGCAGTGACGGGATTAGGTTACCCAGGAATGCATGGCTAAAAGTGGTGCAAGAGATTAAATATGGGATAAAAAAAGTTCCATCCCGATAGAGAGAAAGACTTGTTGACCTTGGTCCTTGGGAATCCCGAACACGGAGGACGAGTCCGAGGCCTTGACTCTAGTTTCACGTGGGAGACTGGGTTTCCTAAGGACCAAGGTACTTATAGAAGCCGAGCAAGAGCAAAGAAGCGATGGGAGGAAGAGGAGGGAGACAAGTTCAACCGCTAGCAAGACTTGACAAGCAGCAGCAGATCGACGAACTTAGAGGAGTAGCACGCTTGCAAGATCCTCCACTCGATATTACCGCCAACCCATATCAGCAGTGAAGCAGCGTGGCTGAATCGGAGGTCCCGTCTAATGATGCAGTCTATATAGATGGCGGTACCGGTTACTCCGTGGATGGAATTAAGGAGTAGATATCTTGTGAGCTCCATCATAAGTTGAAGGACATATCTGTGAAGGTGGTGGTCGGATCTGCTTTACCTTGTCCGCTTGACGCACGTTGGCATGGCCATGATATTTCACCTGGCTATGCTAAAGTCGGGGTAGATCAAATCGTAAAGGAGTTGGAGTCAATGGAGCTTGACATCCCTGGACCTGAAGGTGAGAGCACACTCAGAGAAGTACTGGGTGGTATCATTCTATGGGAAAAGAACAACATCAAGTTTCCAGGCTCGGCCCCAAGTCCAACACCGCCTCCGAGTCGTCGCAGGTCTCCTTCACCTCCATCACCTCCAAGAAGCCCACCCCATGATAATTTCGACCACCACATCGCGAGTCCATCTCTATCTCCGCCGCAAGTTTAGCAGTCTTCACCGCCCACTAAGGACAATACGCGAAAGCGTGCTCCGTCAGTAAGTACTAAAAGACGCGACAACCCAAAACAGAAAATGTTGCCCAACCCAATAGTGCCTCATAAGAATCTTCTCATCAGACCTTATGATCGTACTGATACGGAAACTGCAGCGATAGCAAAGGCCGAAGTGGCGGTGCATTTTAAGAAGAAGAAACCCGAGCCCGCTCCGGTATACACCGAGAAGCAAAAGTCATATGCAATTGATTTTCTGAACACAAAATCGCAATATGAGTTGCACCATAAGCCAAATGACTATCTACACACACTTCAGAAAGAAGTGATGAAGAGCAAATCAAGCAAATCAAGTGCAAGCGGTAAAAAATCAGCAAGTACATGTGCAAGCGGGAGCAAACAACAATCAGTGAAAAATCAGACGTTCCCCTTCTCGAACAACATGCCAAACAAACGATCACACCCCTCAAGGTGTTTTCAAAAAATGTTCCCCTTCTCGGACAACGACCACTAGATATGGAAGCAGCTGCGGAGTTGGCGGCCAGTATGAAAATTAGTATTGTTGAACTATTAGGCCTCCAACTCGACCTTCTACCCAAGGCTGTTGTAGTCCGTAGATATGTCGAAGGTGAGGATTTGGTCAGCAAAGAGAGGCTGGAAGAACTGCCAACACAAATACGGAATCTCCATCAGTGGTACTCGGCGGTCATAAAGTAGGGAGAACAATGATTATAGCCAAAGTCCCACGTGAGTACTACTTCAGGCCCGAAGAGGTCCATATTGAGTTTCCAGAACTGTTTCAGTTATACCATCTCGATGCCCTGGACAAATTCATCCTCAGCTGCTATTGTCTATAAGTTGTTGAATTCATTGTCTACATGTTCAGTTTTTTAGTTTTTCAGTTCAGTACATGTAATTATCCTTATTATGCAAAATGAAGATCCTGGAATGTAAAAGAAGAAGAATCTATAATGTTGGGTTCATTGACCCAGATAAAGTGCATATAACCACGCTAATGTCAAAACCCGAGGAGACAGAGGAAAACATTCTAAGGTTTCTAATAGAGCAAAATTTCTTTGATCACATATTGTTTCCTTACAATTTCAAGTGAGGGTCTTAGTCTGTTGTACACATTCACTTTTGATTAGTCGATGCTAAGTATAATTGATTACTGATGTATATATAAATGTTTGCAGCTTCCACTGGGTTCTGCTAGACATTCAACTTGATAAGGGAAGAGTTGATATCATGGACCCATCAAAGAGAAACCTAGAAGATTTCCATAGCATGCAGGACATGCTCCAGAAGTAAGTTTCCTATATCGGTCTCTTTCGTTGATTTCCTGAGATATCAGGTAATGAATAACTCATTCATTCATTTTCTTCGTCGGGCAGAGTTTGGATCCGTTTCAAAAGTAAGTTTCCTATATCGGTCTCTTTCGTTGATTTCCTGAGATATCAGGTAATGAATAACTCATTCATTCATTTTCTTCGTCGGGCAGAGTTTGGATCCGTTTCAAGCGCGAGGTTACGGGTGTATTTAGTCAGAAGCTGACGTTTCAGGCGGTCTCGGTAAGTAGCACGTGATATGTCCATGCATCTCTTTACTTATAGTTTTAATACAATAATGATGCTAGATTATTATTTTGATTGAATTCTATTCTCGTAAAGTGCGCGAGGCAGCCACATGGGTCGAATCTATGTGGATTCTACGTTTGCGAGTTCATTCGCACGTTTACCACCGAACACAAAAATTATAGAGTCGACGTAAGTAATACATTCACACCATCATTTTATTACCGTTACTTCTTATTATCGATATTCATATTGATCTCTTTTTTCTTATATAGTTCGAGAGAATGCGGGATCAACTCCTACCAGAGCAACCATACTAGGAATTACGGAGGAGTTTGCGGGATTTATTTTCAAAAAGATCATAGACGATGCCGGAGAATTTAGTGTGAATAGGCGCTACTGATTTTCATGTAATCGAACAGACGGGCTCTAGTTCCGGTAATTGTGATCTCCATGTAACTATCAAAATTGTATATATTTGTATGCTCAATATCGTAATACAAGTTATCTTATATATGCACGAATGTGTATGATATGTTATGGCGTAGAAATATTTAAAAACTATGTTGAAATAAAAAAAATACAAAATGAATGCTCTGCCGCAGCAGAGAAAAGACACAAAATGCTGCCGCGGCAGAAAACCACTAGTCCGAGGGAATGCTCTGCCGCGGCAGAGAAAGGATACAAAATGTTGTCGCGGCAGAGAACCACCCGTCCGAAAGAATGCTCTGCCGTAGCAGAGAAAGAGCACAAAATACTGCTGCAGCAGCGAACCACTAGTGTCGGTCCGGAACACCAACCGATACTAGTGGGGGTGCACCCGCAGCGCTTCGCGACGATCACGTGGACAGCTATTAGTTCCGGCTGATGACTGGACTGAAACTAGTGGTTGGGCCTCTAATCCGGTTCTGAAACCAAGACTAGATGTCCGGCCCGGAACTGAAGGCCCTGATTTCACTAGTGTAACCACGTGCAAGAGTTGCATCCAGGAAGTGCACTAGGGGCTCGCTGGAGCTGTAAAACGGACGAAGCGTGCGTTGTCGCTTGGGTCTGGCTAAGCGCTCCTTTAACGCGCGTGTTGGCCACAACGTGAACATCGCATGACAACCAAACGGCACGTTTTTTGCATCCAGCGAAAGCTGTTTTCAAGCGGCGCAGGCTACCGATCATGCCCAAGCGCTGGAATCAATGGATGAGATGCTCAATGCGGTCCAAACATGACATCAGAGCGACGGACACACACAGAGAGAGAGAGAGGATGCAGTTGTTCATCGAAATGTCGACGAGGTTCAGACCTCAGAAGTCAACACCCTCCTGCGGCAGAGCCCTCACCACGACGCGTCACCTGTCTGAGAGAGGTGATGGGAAGGAAGAGACCGTGCTCCTCGTGCCATCGTGCCGGTGATGCGGCGACGACATGACGGGAGCGGCAAACCGCCAGCTGCAATTCCCATCGCCCATGTCTTCACCTTCTGAGCGCACGCTGCCGTGAGTGATCTCTTCCGACTGGAGCCATTTTTATTCCCCGTACGCAATATGCTATTCCTTCGTCTGTTCCACTTAGCATGTGCCACAAGAAATTTACTTTACCATCCAAAGAAATTCACTCAAACCCGACAGGCCTCACGTGTGTACTACGCTTCAGGACCAAGAAAGCTATCGGACCAAGAAAGCTATCTAAACGTAAGAGACTATAGCAACGATACAGACAAAGCAAATGATGTGGCACATACATCCAATTTTCAGCAGTACATACAGCCACACGCCGGCCAACGACAGATGCAGACGACGGGCTCCTCCTTGCTTTCAGTGCACATCGCAAACAAGCAGCCATAAACAGGCACCAATCCACACGAACAGAAAGCAGGCAGGCAGGCAGCAGTGATCCCAAGGCCGGCCCCTGTCACCTGTGTCCCGGTTATTTAGGTGTGGACTGCTGGGTTTGTTTACTCTACACTAGAACCAGTTTTGTCATGTTTATTTGACCCGATAGCGAGGCTAGCTCCGGTCAGTGAAAGCCGCCGGCACTCTCTCCGGTGCCGGCTTTGAGGGCTTTGTGTTCCCGGAGAGGGTTTTGCGTTTGGGTCAAAGCTGGATCGGGAAACTCTACTGTATTCCGGTGCGCACGGGCGTCCTTGGGCTGGGCGTCGCTACTCTGCCTCATGCGAAGTGGAGAGGTTAACAGCTCGTCAAAGGGGGATTCCAGATTTGCTGGCGATGTGTTGGGAGGGGCTGACCAGTGGGTCATCAGCATCACTGATACGGGATATAAGAATGTGATCATTAGTGGTAATATCCAATATGTAGTCACCTACTAATATCCTAGTCAGGTGAAATTGATCATTGTGGGTTCCTATGAAGCTGCATTCACGCGCACGGAATCTACACCACCGAGTGACATTGTCAGAATTCAGACATATGCATAGTCTGTAATCCTCCTACAACATCTTAGACGTTTTATAATTTCTCAATGTGATAAGTAATCCGTTATTTTATTTTTTGTTTTAAATTTGTGAACCTTATCTGTTGTGTGCATCTCAGTTATGCAGATGCCGAAGATAATATATATTTAAATCCTTTAAGTAATAAAATGCTCTTTATCGAAAAAAGTCTAAGTGAGTGCCGGAGGGGGTAGTAAAGCTGGTCAGTGGATAACTACCAATTGATCGCGTACAGACTAGAAGGGCACCGTTTTTTTTAGCTACACGATTTTTTTACTATCTAAAAGTAATAATAAAACTTTAGTGAAGAAATCGTTTATATTGAACTGGTAACTACTCCCTCTGTTTCAAAATATAAGATGTTTTAGGTTTGTGAACAAAATGAATCTAGACTCCTTTTAGTATGTACTCCTTTTAGTATGTACATTCATTCCAAAATTGAGTAAACCTACATACTAAAAGGAGTCTAGATTCATTTTTTCACAAACCTAAAACATCTTATATTTTGAAACGGAAGGAGTACCTTCTCCATGCACAAATAAATGTACTTCTAGCTTTTGTTCTAAGTCAAACTTAACAAAATTTGACCAACGTAGCAATGTTTATGACACTTAGTTAGTATCATTAGATCCTTTTAAAATATAGATTTATAGTTTATTAATTTAATTATATATATCGCTACATTTGTCTATAAAGTCAGTCAAATTTTAAAAAGTTAGAAATACACTTAATTGCGGACGGAGATTACACATGCTAGACTAGAGAAGATAAAAGACCCAAAATGACTAGTTTTTGTTCAAAAAAGAACTGACTAGCAAAGAGCTATTATCTTCGATCCATAATAAGTGTCATCATTTTAAACTAATTTCGGTTCAAAACGGTGACCTTGTTATAAATATCGGTGGGAGTAGCTATTAATGACTTTTTTTTCTAGAAAAATCGGCTAAGACTTTTGTTTTGTTTTTTGAGATGAGAAGAGACAAAGCAGTCAAAAAATAGGGCTCCGTGTCTTCTTCTTGGGCTTTCTTCTTACCCAGTACGATCAGTGCTTGCTCGCTCAGTATCAGTGCGTGGATGTCGGCCTGTGTGGTGCTTGCTGGCTCGCTAGCTTTAGTTGTGCTAGTGGATTGGGCCATCTATGCAGATGTGTAGATGTTTTAGGGAAATTCCTGGGCGGGCTGTGTTATCCTTAAGTGGTGGCTTTAAAGTCATCTCTATCGGACCAACTCATCCGGTCCAAGCGTGTCTGAACTTGTCCGCACGAACGCGCGGAGCATGCGCGGTGTCCAGCGGACCGATCCATCCGAAGAAACGTCCGGCTTAACTTATCCATGCATCTAATCTGGGACTCGGTTGCGTCGGCCCAGACAGCGCGGGGTGTCCTCCCAATAATTCGCATGTGCCCTCCCGCCAGTGGCACAACAAACGCTCTCCTCCCCCATACTCTCGCGCACTCCATATCCCTCGGTCTCGAGCAGGCGTAGTCTTTGCCGCCGCCACCCCTCGCCGCCGCCGACGCTCCCGCGATATCGAGCGCCACCGCAGGCCACGCGCGTTGTCGAAGTTGTCTGGCCGTGCCACATGCAATCCCACCGCCCTCGGTCTCCGCCATTGGACTGGGCGTGCGACTCCCTCTCTGTGGCGCACAACCTGCTCAATCAATTGCCTGAGGTACGTTCGCCAGTCTTTTCTAGGTTCTGTCCGGCCCGCTGCGGGAGTTGCCATCGCCATTGACAGCCGCATACTTTGTAGATGGACAGCAATCGAAGGGCAATGGAGTTCTTCTACAAGAATTTCGTGGAGTCATCGTCCGAGGAGGAGTCCGACGGTGAGACCGAGATACTGCTGGCGGTGATGACCCACAAGTATAGGGGGTGTATCGTAGTACTTTCGATAAATCGAAGTGTCGATCCCAACGAGGAGCAGAAGGTGATGAATAGTGGTATGGAGCAGGAACTCTCTGCAAATACTTAGCAAACCGATTTTTAGGGGTTTTCTGATAAGGCAACAAAACAAAGTGCAAGTAACAAAGAACAAACGCAGCAAGTGGCCCAATCCTTTCTTAGCAAAGGACAAGCCGGTGGAAAATACTTATAAGGACCAAACATTCTCGTGGACACATGGGAATTACGTCAAGTGTTTTCGCTTCATATAGCTAAGTACTCTTCTTTGATGTTGTAAGTGTTGTGTGGGTGAACCTGTGCTAATGTACCAACCTTATTTGGACTAATACATACTTGTGATTAAACCCCCTGCAAACATCCGTAACTACAGGAAAGTAATTAAGATATAAATCTAACCACAGCCTTAAACTCTGAGATCCTACACTTCCTTGTCCAAAGGTGTCCTAACGGGGGTTCAGGTTTCTGTCACTCCGGCAACCCCACAATTAGTAGCCAAATACACAATGCATTCCCCTAGGCCCATAAATGGTGAAGTATCATGTAGTCGATGTTCACATGACACCACTAGAAGAATAGCACCACAACTTAAATACTAACCATTGAATAATAATGCAACACAAATCCACTAATAACAACATGACTTCTCTCATGTCCTCAAGAACTAAACGAACTACTCACAAGACATCATATGGATCAATATCAAAGATGGTATGAGAAGGGATAACAATCTGAACATAAACAATAATCTAATGGTTCCACTCACAAGCATCAACTACAATAGTAATCATCATCGGGAAAGTTTTACCTAAGTACTAAAGCAATATCCAACATAATTGTTATAGCAGGACGGAGTGGTCATGATGGTGCTGGTGGAGATGATGGTGTGGATGATGATGATGATCCTGATGAAGCCTAGCTTGACGACGGTGTTGATGGCGACGATCTCCCCTCTCCGGGAAGGAATTCCCCAGACAGAAATCTGTCTGCCGGAGAGATCTTTCTCTCTCGGTGTTTTTCGCCCCCAGAGGCGGCGGGAATCTATATGTGGTCGCTCTCCCAGCCTTAGGGTTCCGTAGGGAAGATATATGCGAAGGGGCGGAGTCAGGAGCCGGGCAGGTGGGCCACACCTGCCCTAGGCGCGGCCTAGGGTGGGCTCGCGCCTAGGGGGTGTGGGCCCCCTGTGGCCCTTATTCGCTCCTCCTTCTGGCTTCCTCAATATTCTGGAAAAATAATATGTTTTCATATTTTTCTGGTATTCTTCTGATCTTCGCGAAATTGCATCAAAACGCCATCTTTTCCATCATAATCCAGACTCCGGTAGTCCATCCTCCAAGAATCATCCAACATGCATAAACATGTGAAAAGCCATAAGTAATACCTCATAATAAGACAAATATAAATGAATAGAGGTAGATTATGATATAGAATGGTGATGTAAATTGGGCGTATCAACTCCCCCAAGCTTAGACCTTCACTTGTCTCCAAGCGAAAACTGAGCTCAGTAAACATGTCCACAGGTTTATGGAGTGAAGTGTCGATAAAAGAATACGCACAAGAAGCATCACACTTACCATTACACAACTCATAGAAGAAAGCAACTCACCATTATATAACTTAGCTTGCAACCAAGTACAGCAGTCACAATAGAGATGCATAAAGATAAATCATAATTAGAATTGGCAAACTTGTTCTTGGTCAGAGAACACCTGGCAAACAGTTTCACAACAAGCTTTTTGTAGAAGTTTTATAACAGCAGCATTCTTTGCTCAAAATGGTTTTTCAATGAAGGCTTTCAAAGTAAATAGATAAGAGTTTGTGCAAACAAGGAAGATAAAGAACATGATTGAATAAATCACCATATGAATGCTTGAAACACAAAAACTCAAATGCTTGCTGGAGATAGAGAGGAAGTAGGTTTACTGACTCAACTTGGAAATAAGAGAAAGGTCCCTTCATAGAGGGTAGCAGGGATTACAAGTCATAAAGAGCTTCCAAAATATTATGGTACTTACTAGCTTTGAGCCCTCATTGCTCCTATCATAGGCCTCTTGAGATGATTAAGTTTAAAGTGCACAAAGATGGAGTGTATGCTTGACAAAATATAAGTTGGCAATCTCATGTCCCTTGAATATGAGGGTCACTCCTCATGCTACTCAACTTTGGTCACCGGTAAGTTCTTGTCATTGTAAGTACATGCGTATCATAGAGAACCGCCAACGGGGTACCCCTTGCACATGGTACAAGAGCTATCCCATAATCAAAATGACAAGGCAAGCAGATAGTGTGCATCTCAGCGGATCTTTTTATTTACTATGTGCATAGCTTTTTATTGAGGATGCTTCATAGATAGCTCACTATGGTGATGTTGTAAGTTTCCACCATGATTAGGCATGGCTTAGGCTAGCGGCCCAGGCGTTTCTTTAAGACAAAATACAAACTCCATGGACTTACAAGTTCCCTCTTTATTTCACACCGTTGACATCCATAGACAAAAGAGCATGATATCAACTGAGTACAAAGTATAGGTGCAATGTTGAAAACGTTCCCTGTGATAGCACGGTTTTGCTAATTCCAACGTATAGATGTAAGCATATACAACTTCGATGGCACAATGGTTCAAGTCTATTAGGGGCAAGAAAATAAGGTGTGCCATCAAGTTCGTGAGAGATTTACTAACTAGTTTTCACATAAAAAATTACTTTTTAATTCGAAAGGTATATGAAGCTTGAGAATTTGCTTGGAATAGGAAAATCTACTAGGTAGATATGGTGGACACAAGTGGCAAAGGTTTTGGTTCAAAGGGATTGGAAACATGAGAAGTATGCCTTCTCAAAACAGGTTTTTGGCTAGCAAGGCTGGGTAGCAAGGAAGAGAGTTGAAAGAAACAAGCAAACCTACAAGTGATAAAGCCAAACATGCAATCTTCCTTGAAGACACAAAAGATCTTAAATAAAGAATACTAAGCTCAGGAGCCAACAAGAAAGAAAATAAATGATACAAAATACCTGTAAGCTTTACTCTTTTCTTTCAAACCTCAAAAAGTACTGCTACTGACCAGAACTCGGTTTGCCAAAACCAATTTAGATCCACTCGATGATCCCAAAGTGATGCCAATACTGATCAACAAGATCCATCATATAATAGAGATTGCAAACTAAAATAAGAAGTGCAAAAAGTAAAAGATGAGACTTCTCATTAATATTCCAATAAAGGCACTCACACCAAGGGATACATAGATAATCAACTAAAGGAGAGATACTTCCACATGCAAACCAAACTATAAGATAACCTCTCTACCAAAGATACGAATCCACTAAAAAGTTAAAATATAATGGTGGTGATACCGCGACACTCCCCCAAGCTTGGAACAAGCCAAGGGGATGCCAAACCTGATGACGAATTACTCCTTCGGCGGTGGTGGTGTTCTCTTGATAAGCTCCTCAATAAGTTTCTTCAAATCTTCTAAATTGAAGATCAGAGCACGAATCAATTCCGAATTATGCTCAATGCAGCTCATGATCAATTCGGACCGAGGATCCCAGTCCTTATTATTCTTTCTCCACTCTTCCTTATTAGAGTGTTCCTTCCCTGCATGGTTAGAGTGAGTGGTACAAGGAAGAGGTGACCGTGGAGAGAGGATATGACGTGGAGTTTTCCCTCCTGTAGACATTCATGCTGTCCTCTTAAGCTTGGTAGGTTTTGCCACCAATCCAATGCTTGCGACGGTAGCGCGGGTGTCCAGTTGCTTGTCCTCCTCCATGTCTCCTTCATAACCTACCAAAATCTCTTCCTCCTTGGGTTTGTGAGGATCGTCTTCCTCGGACTTCTTTCCTTTGTCGTTGGCGGAGACCATGGTGCTCTAAACTTGAGAAGATTTCCTCACAGAAATAGATCGAAACGAAAACACGATGAGAACATGATGCACGAACCTCGGGGGATCCGGGGGTTATATATTACGAAGTTTCAATACATAAGGAAGGTTCTGATATGAAAACGAGGCGGAGACGGAGTTCGAGGGTGGCACACCCCCCTCGGGCGCGACCAGGCTGGGCCCGCGCCTGGTGTGGGTTTGTCCACCCCGGACTTCGGTTCCTCCTCTGTTCTGCCTTGTAACTTCCCTTATGTATTAAAAACATCAAAAGTATAAAAATATTGGGGTTTCACAAACCTTCTGTTTTCACCACTTTTACCTAGTCAAAGACGAACTTTGCAGACTCCTTTTCTCCTTCTCCTGGAATTTTCCTTTCCTCACAAGGCAATACACAAACTTCAATGACATTATTAGTGTAAGCAAAACAACAAACTTTTAGGTTCACACTTCAAGTGAAAACTATCAAAACAAAGGCTTCTAAAAGAGGCAAATGCAAATGATAACAGAAACCTGTCAAAACAGACCAGCAGGTAAAGATGATTTTTTCAAAAACCTTCTGTTGCTCAAATCAAAAAGTTCATAACTAATGAAAGTTGGGTAACAACTTGGAGAACAAACTCAGAAAAATACAGCTCCATCCGACGTACTGAGCTCCCTCACGAATATTTACGGTGCAGCACAAAAATCTGTCCCAAGACAGCCACTTTTCACAACTCCTCTACTTCACAAAAGTAGTTGAACTTGACACAAAAACCAAAACAAAAGGATAAGGAGCGGTTATTACTGAGTTAATAACTTCCAAGACTCGACAAAACTCTTGGGTTATCTCCCAACAAGTAATTTTCTTTTATGCCTTTAAGTTAGGCTTGAAACTTTCAAAGATGCTCATAGAGGAGATAAATATTTGAAATGAAAGAGAGCATCAAGAAGCAAATAACCAACACATTTGAGTCTAACCCACTTCCTATGCATGGGGGTATCATGAGAAAATGAATTGTTGAAACAAAAAGCCACCAGCATGGGAAGAAAACAAATGCAACTTCAAAGCTTTCAACATAAAACGGGGAAACTTAACATTATTGAGATGCATAAAACCGTGTTTCCCTCTCTCATAATAACTTTCAGTAGCACTTTGAATAAAGTTGACAATATAACTGTCACTGGCAACAACTTTATCATCATAATGAGCATAGTTACAGTCACCAAAAAGAGGTCCAAGGTCATAGACTTGATCAATAGAAGCAAGTTGTTCCATCCTGAAATCTTTATTAGGCAAGCTATTTTCACAAGGAGCTTTAGCAAATTTGGAAAAGTTAAACTCATAAGAATCTCCATCGAAATTAGTTAAAACTTTTTCCTTCTTACAATCAATAATAGCTCCAGAAGTATTCAAGAAAGGTCTACCAAAAATGATAGGACAAGTTTTGCTAGCTGCTGAATTAAGCACTAGAAAATCAGTAGGATACTTAATCTTACCGCATCTCTTACAATACCAATAGGGCATATGGTTTCCTTATTTGCAAGGTGAATAACCACATCAATGTCCTCAAGCTCACAAGGACCAATCTCATGCATAATTTCCCTGTAAATCTCATAAGGAATAGCACTAGAACTAGCACCAATATCACATAAACCATAGTAGCAATGATCACCAATTTTAACAGAAAGCACAGGAACACTAGATTTTGTAGCCTTACTAGGATGAGAGACAATATTAGTAGCGTCTTCATAGAAGACAATATGCTCATCCTCTATATTTCTAGCGTCAAGATCTTTCATAATAGTTACCACAGGTTCAACATTCAATCGCCCATCAGGCTCCATAGTTTTCTTTGTACTTTTGTTATTTGAACTAATAATCATAGAATACTCCTTTACCTTAGCTGGGAAAGGAACTTTATCAACATAAGGTTCAGGCACAATATGATTAGTAGTACAAACTTCAGCACTTTTAACAAGAACATGACTAACAACATCTTTATAAGGTGCATGGTACTGGTTCCACTTCTTCTTGGGAATTCCTATGTAAGAGGCAAAGGCCTTAAAACAGTTGGCAATACTTTGGGAATCGAGACCAAACTCATTACTAATATCATGGAAGTCATTAGTCCCCATAAAATATTTAATGCATTCATAATCATAGTTTATACCTGACTTTCTTCCTTTGTCATTCTCCCAAGCTTCAGTGTTCTCTTGAATACGGTCTAGTAGATCCCTTTTAGCTTCTTCCTTCATACGTGTAAATGATGCAGCACAAGAAGCACCTGGTAAATCTTTATCATGAAGAGAAAGCCTAGCATAAAAGTTATTGATAATAATATTGTTAGGGAGTTCATGAATAGGACTTTAAGCATTAGTAACTTCAATCTCCCCCAAGCTTGAGTTGTACTCTCTCCATCACGAGGCCAAAAGTTATATATCATATTTCTATCATTATGAATCTCACTCGGAGGATAAAATTTAGAATAGAAGAGATATGCCATCTCCTCCCATTCCATAGATTGTCCATTCTTCAGCAACTTATACCATTTTTCAGCTCTCCCTTTCAAGGATATGGAGGGTAACTTATTCTTCACATGTTTAGTTGTGATACCTGCACACTTAAACAACCTGCATAATTCATGGATAAAAAGCAAGTGATCACTAGGATGGACAGTTCCATCCCCAAAATAATAATTATCCATAACACGATCAACAATACTTGTAGGTATCTTAAAAGAATCTAAATCAACAGGTGGTGGTTCATCTACTACCCTAGCGTGGTAGTAGTTTTTCCAAACAGAAAACCAAGTGGGTTATCCATATTGGAAATAAAGTAACAAGCAATAACAAAAGAAATACTCACATTAGAAGTTTCCTTTACCAGTTCCACTCTTCAATAGCGCTTCACTCCCCAACAACGGCACTAGAAAATAGTCTTGATGACCCACAAGTATAGGGGGTGTATAGTATTACTTTCGATAAATAGGAGTGTCGATCCCAACGAGGAGCAAAAGGTGCTGAACAGTGGTATGGAGCAGGAACTCTCTGCAAATACTTAGCAAACCGATTTTTAGTGGTTTTCTGATAAGGCAACAAAACAAAGTGCAAGTAACAAATAACAAACGCAACAAGTGGCCCAATCCTTTCTTAGCAAAGGACAAGCCGGTGGAAATACTTATAAGGACCAAACATTCTCGAGGACACATGGGAATTCTGTCAAGTGCTTTCGCTTCATATAGCTAAGTACTCTTCTTTGGTGTTGTAAGTGTTGTGTGGGTGAACCTATGCTAATGTACCGACCTTACTTGGACTAATACATACTTGTGATTAAATCCCCTGCAAACATCTGTAACTACAGGAAAGTAATTAAGATATAAATCTAACCATATCCTTAAACTCTGAGATCCTACACTCCCTTGTGCAAAGGTGTCCTAATGGGGGTTCAGGTTTCTATCACTCCAGCAACCCCATAATTAGTATCCAAATACACAATGCATTCCCCTAGGCCCATAAATGGTGAAGTATCATGTAGTCGACGTTCACATGACACCACTAGAAGAATAGCACCACAACTTAAATACTAACCATTGAATAATAACTCAACACAAATCCACTAATAACAACATGACTTCTCCCATGTCCTCAAGAACTAAACGAACTACTCACGAGACATCATATGGATCAAGATCAAAGATGATATCATAAGGGATAAAAATCTGAACATAAACAATAATCCAATGGTTCCACTCACAAGCATCAACTACAATAGTAATCAACACCGGGAAAGTTTCCCCTAAGAACTAAAGCAATATCTAACACAATTGTTACAGTAGGACGGAGTAGTGATGATGGTGCTGGTGGAGATGATGGTGTGGATGATGATGATGATCCCGATGAAGCCTAGCTTGACGACGGTGTTGATGGCGACGATCTCCCCTCTCTGGGAAGGAATTCCCCTGGCAGAAATCTGTCTGCCGGAGAGATCTTTCTCTCTCGGTGTTTTCCGCCCCCAGAGGCGGTGGAAATCTATCTGTTGTTTCTCTCGCAGCCTTAGGATTCCGTAGGGAAGATATAGGCGAAGGGGCGGAGTCGGGAGCCGGGCAGGTGGGCCACACCTGCCCTAGGCGCGGCCCAGGGTGGGCCCGTGCCTAGGGGGTGTGGGCCCCCTGTGGCCCTTCTTCGCTCCTCCTTCTGGCTTCCTCAATCTTCTGGAAAAATAATAGTTTCCCATATTTTTATGGTATTTTTCTGATCTTCGCAAAATTGCATCAAAACGCCATCTTTTCCATCAGAATCCATACTCCGGCAGTCCATCCTCCAAGAATCATCCAACATGCATAAACAGATGAAAAGCCATAAGTAATACCTCATAATAAGACAAATATCAATGAATAGAGGTAGATTATGATATAGAATGGTGATGCAAATTAGGCATATCAAGCGGCTGCACAGATGGTGCACGATCACTACCTCCTGCCTCCGCATAGAGGTGGCTCGTCCAAGCGGCGCCAAGCCAAGTAGGAGAGTGACCGAGAAGAAGGCCACATAGGCCTTTACAAGGAATGCTTTCATCCAACTAATCCAGTCTTTAAAGAGAAGACATTTTGTCGGTCCTATCGGATATCGAGGGACCTGTTCTTGAAAATTCTCAATGGGGTGGCAGAGTACGATAACTACTTTGAGGCCAAGTACGATTGCACCGGTAAGATTGACTTCTCATCTTACCAAAAATGTTCCGCTTCCATTCGACAACTTTCATATGGAGTCCCCGGTGACCTCCTCGACGACTACATGCGCATGAGCGAGTCCACATGCCATGAGGCTATGTACCGATTTTGCAGCGCTGTTATTGCGGTGTTTGGCAAAGTTTACCTGAGAGAGCCAAACACCAAAGACACTTCCCGTCTTTTGTCCATCGAGAGAAGGGGGTTTACTGGTATGCTTGGCAACATTGACTGCATGCATTGGAAGTGGAAAAACTTTCCCTTTGGTTGGCAAGGGCAGTTCAAATGGCATGCAGAGGGGTGCAGTGTCATACTAGAGGCTGTTACATAACATGATCTCTAGATTTGGCACTCCTTTTTTGGCATGGATGAATCAAACAATGACATCAATGTGCTGCAGCGGTCTCCGGTGTTTAATAGGCTGGCAGAAGGCAATGCCCCACATATTTCTTATCAGATCAATGGCAATCCATATGATAAGGGTTACTATCTTGCTGACGGTTGAAAGAACATGTGGCCCCCATGTGTCGTTTTGGTAATTAATGACAATCTTTATGGACTAATGTGTGTATTAAGTTATACTTGTAGGATTTGTCCATTGGCATCGCTTGGAGCATGGGTTGGCTTCAAGGTCGATGAAATAAGAAGAAGATGTGTTGTGCAAGCTCAAAATGCGCCATCTATAGAAGATCTCATGTTTGATGTTTGCCATCCTTGGTGATCATGGATCGCTGATAAGGAATCAAGAAAGACGGTCCATCTTGAGAAGGTCAAGTTCATCAACATCGAGCTCAAGTGGATTGCTCAAAGCAAAGGTATAATCTTGATAGGTTTTTCCTTTTGTCGGTCTCATGTTGTGTGTGGGAGATCGGGTTTAGGATATATAACCGCACTATCAAGAGGGGCTCTCGAATGAGTAACTCGATCATATCGTTCTGAGAGAGCTCAAACCTTTGCATACTTGCATCATCATATTTGGTTGTTGTTTGGTCTTATCCATGTGAGGATTTAGAGCTTGTGGTAATATCCATAACAAGCTCTTGGTCATCAAAATCAGATCTTCCATTTGTATCTTATTGTGATTTTGATCTTGGAGGTTTTCCGGTTTCTCACCAAGTGAGGTATCTCACATTATTATACTTGATAATTTCTCACTTGGTGATAACCAATATTTTTATAGGGTAGCTATTGTCATCCTCTTTCCAACTCAATTGGAATCGGATCAATCGGAGATACCAATCAAAAGTTATTGACGTTTGAATATTGGTTGTTATTCGGTTTAAAATTAGAAAAAGGAAAAGTTGTTTCTGGGCCATCCGGTACTACCGGGCCCAGTACCGGACGCGCCTGGCGCGCGCAGCCCATCTTCTGCCTAGCCTGGCACCCGCAGCCGGTACTACCGGACTGGCCCGGTAGTACCGCCCGGGTGGGCCGGTACTACCGGCCAACCCAGGAACGCCCCGCCCTGCTGGCCGCGCGCGCCGCTCAATCATCTGCCGCGCGCTGGGCCTGCTCCATCCCATGCGCATTCCCCTGGCCTCTCCTGCGCGTTGACCTGCCGCATGCGCAACAGCCACTGACCCTACTCGCCCCGCTCGCGCTTTGACCGCATGCGTCGCTCGCTGACGCGTCACCGCGTCGCTCGCTCGCGCACTGTGCTTGTTGTGGCCCCCGCTTCGCATGCCGCGTTGCTACTCCCGCGCGTGCCGCTTGCTCGCGCGCACGCTGGGCCCAGCTGCTGCCGCTCCCGTGCTCAACTGGCCTCGTGCGCCAGGCCCTGCCGCTGCCGCCAATCACGCGCGCCTGCTTGCTGGCCCCACCTGCTGTGCCCGCTTCCTGCCTTGTTTTTCGCTGGGCATGGGACTAGTGCGGTACTATGATACGTTGGAAACGTATCTATAATTTTTGATGCTCCATGCTTGTTTAGTATCTACTTTGCTTTACTTGTCCACACTTTGAGGTGCTTTTTACATGTTTTTTGGTACTAACCTACTAACAAGTTGCAACAGCGCCAGATGCCTGTTTTCTGCTGTTTTTGGTTTCAGAAAAGTTAGTAAAGAAATATTCTCGGAATTGGACGGGACAAAGGACAAAGTTAATTACTTTCCGTGGGGAACAAGAAGTCCAGAGGAGAGTCCGAGGGGCCAGACCCACCCCAGGCGCGGGTGGGCCCCACCCCGCGCCTGGATAGGGTTTGGTTGCCCTGGCTACCGCCTCGCCCCCCCTTCGCCTATAAGAAGCCCCCGATGCAGAAACCCTGAGTACTCGATCAAATCTCCACGAAACCGTCTGTAGCCGCCACCACCATCGTCCCTAGATCGGGAGGATCTGAAGTTCTTCCCGGCACCCTGCCGGAGGGGAGATCATCCCGGAGGCCTTCTCTCCGGTATGATGCGTGAGTAGTTCCACCTTGGACTATGGGTCCATGTAGTAGCTAGATGATTGTATCTCCTCCTTTGTGATTTCATGTATAGATCTTGTGAGCTCCGTTCATGATCAAGATCTAATATATTTGTAATCATGCATGTTGTGTTTGCGGGGATCCGATGGATATTGAGATTATTATGTTGGTTTGATTAATGATTTTGTATTTATGATTCTATCATGTTTGTGTTGTTTGTGATCTTGCATGCTCTCCGTTGTTAGTAGCTATCTTGGCCAAGTAGTTGCTAGTGACTCCAAGAGGGGGTATTTATGCTCGATAGTGGGTTCATGCCTCTAGTTTCCAAGGGAAGTGACAATAATCTCTTCGGTTGTAGATGTGATGTTGCTACTAGGGAGAAAACAACGGTCTCTTGTTCATGGAACATGTGGACTGTTTACCTTACACACTTTGCTTGAAGCAGTTGTCTGTTGCTTGCAACTTAATACTGGAGGGGGTTCGGATGATAACCTGAAGGTGGACTTCTAGTCATAGATGCAGTTGGATGGCGGTCTATGTATCTTGTTGTATTGCCCAATCAACCTCATAGGATCTTTCTGACTAGTAATTGCATTGTTATGCCTTGCTCAGTTCTTGTCAATTGCCCCGCTGTAATTTGTTTACCCTTCATGCCATGTTGTTTATTTAAGGAGAGCACCTCTAGTGAACTATGGACCCCGGTCCAATATTTACCATTGATATATCTTCCACTGTCTTGTTTACTTGCTGCAGACTACCATTACCTTCCACACCATACGTTTAATACTTTGTTACAGCAAACCGGTGAGCTTGACAACCTCACTGATTCGTTGGGGCAAAGTCTTGAGTTTGTGTTGTGTAGGTCTCCGCGTTGCTTGCAACACATGTGTGACGTTTCCTTCCTCCTACTGGTTCGATAACCTCGGTTTCTTACAGAGAGAAAACTTGCTGTTGTGCTACTTCACACCTTGCTCTTGGGGTTCCCAACGAAGCGCTCCTACATCAACCCAGCGCAGCCAACAAGCTTTTCTGGCGCTGTTGTCGGGGAGGCCAAGGACGTCTTCACAAGGGGAGTCCTTCACTTCCTTTCTCTTTACTTTGTTTTTAGTTTGCTTTGTTTATTTTGCTTGGTTTTGTTTGCCTCTTTTCAAAAACACAAAAAAAATAGTCCCTGCTCTAGCTCACCATGTTGCTCCCAAAGTTTGCCCTGAAAGATCTTGCAATAGGTAGTGGCTCCATAATTGGGAAAGATAATATTGAAGAATTCTTTACTTATGTTAGCAAGCATGAGGATATTGAGGATAAATATATAGCAGAGCTTGCTCCTAATTATGAGATTGTTGAAGCTTCTTTAGTTCATATGTTGGAGTCTAGATTTGTTAGCCTTAACCCCTTCATACAATTCTTGGTCCTAAAACTAAAAGAAGAAAAGAATGCTGAAAAGAGAGATTTTATTCTTGAAACCTTACTCAAAGAGTTTCATGATGTTGCTAGGGAAGCCAAAAAGGTCTTTGAGCATTTCAATATTCTAGGTTCATGTGTAGATGTTGTGGGTACTTCAGATGAAACAAATCCTAGAGATGAATTTAAGATACCCATACCATTTAAGCTTGTTGGGATGGATGAGGCCTTTGAAAATAATTTTGATTGAATTGTTCCTGAAAATCCTTCTGATGAAAGTAGTAGACCAAAGAGAGATGAGAAGGGATCCTCCAAAACCGATTTGGATGAGATACCTTTCATAGTTGAAGATTTTTCAAGTATTGATGTTAATGCTTCTTCATTTGAAAATACTTGATTCTTCTTGCTTCTTGTGCCTAACTTAAACGCGTTAAAGAAAATACTTGTTGGGAGATGACCCAAGAGTTTCCTTGAGTCTTGGAAGTTATTACTTCAGTAATGAACTCTTCTTATCCTTTTTGTTTGATTTTTGTGCCAAGAATGACCTCTAATGAGAGGGAAGTACGATTTGGGGAGTTGTTGTCCCGAAACAGATTTCTATCCTCCACAAAAAAAATTCGTGACAAGTCTCTTTAACTCGTATTGAGCTAAAAATTTACGAATAAATCCCCCAGTGTGTTACCTAACTTTTATTAGTTCAACACTTTTTGATTTGAGCAATAGAAGATGTTCGAAAAAATCTGTTTCTACCTGCTGGTCTGTTTTGACAGATTTCTGCCATTATTTGCATTTGCTTCTTATTGATTCCTTTTTGAGTTCTCTTTAGGTGAATTGAGATTTTTTAAGGAGTTACTACAATAGCTTGTGCTTTTAGTGAAAATACTCTTTGTTCCAAAGCTTTGCCAGAGGTCTAATATCTTTTGAATAAACTAATGTTGTTAATGAAGATTGTGTGAAGTTTTGTATGAAGGAAAAAAATTCACGTGTAGAGAGAGAATGATGCAATGAGATGAAGAATGGACAAAAGCTCAAGCTTGGGGATTCCACCATGGTATCACCCCAAGAAATATCCAAGAGGTACAAGCGTCAAAGCTTGGGGATGCCTAAGGCATCCCCTTCTTCATCAATAAAAAGCTCAGGTCTGTCTAGACACATCGTTTTATTGTTTCATGCACAGTTGTGTTGTTCTTGGAGCGTCTTAGTTTTCGTTTGCTTTGCTTAGGTTGTTTAGTTTGCTTGGGTAGTTTGGACCCCCCGTTCTCGCTATGTTGTTTTGCAAATAAGTTGCTTGGTGTTAAAAAGGAGTAGTAAGTCCTTGCTTGAAGTGCAAGAGGAGCTTGCATTGACTGTGACTTAGACTTTAGAATGGCATGCTAGGTGTTGTTTTGGCATTATGATTAGTGATTATTGTTGTAGTATGTCTTGTTCCAAACAATTGGGATTGCTTAGTGTGCCTTGAAGAAATTATGCGTTGTTTTAGCATGCAAAAGCATAGTATTGTGGTATTCTCCTTTAAGGCCTTCTCTCCGGTATGATGTGTGAGTAGTTCCACCTTGGACTATGGGTCCATGTAGTAGCTAGATGGTTGTATCTCCTCCTTTGTGCTTTCATGTATAGATCTTGTGAGCTCCGTTCATGATCAAGATATAATCTATTTGTAATCATGCTTGTTGTGTTTGCGAGGATCCGATGGATATTGAGATTATTATGTTGGTTTGATTAATGGTTTTGTCTTTATGATTCTATCATGTATGTGTTGTTTGTGATCTTGCATGCTCTCCGTTGTTAGTAGCTATCTTGGCCAAGTAGTTGCTAGTGACTCCAAGATGGGGTATTTATACTCGATAGTGGGTTCATGCCTCTAGTTTCCAAGGGAAGTGACAATAATCTCTTCGGCTGTAGATGTGCTGTTGACACTAGGGAGAAAATGTAGAAGTCCCAACCTTTAATGAGGTAGAGATCCATGTGTTTACAATGCTAGTCCCTGGATCAATAGCTAGGATCCATAGTTAAGATGTAATATCAAGAAACAAAGGTCATATTACAACTTTATAACCAGGAATAAAATAATTCATTACATCTTACATAGCTCATTTGGCTATCTCATTACAATGCAGCAGAAATAAATTTAGCATGGAGTCCTTCATCTTCAAAGTTCCACAGGCAAGACTTGTAATCCTAATCAACACACTTTACTAACATGAAACAAACCTGCAACATAATAAGTTACAGCCACAAGGGTCAATACATTTGAATTGTATTGGCAAGTGATACTATGGTAGTATAGTGGTATCTATCATCTATATGCAGAGGTGGTGCACTTTCCCCATAATACTTGGTTTCACCAAGACAAGATCTTTCAGAAGCCTTCCCTTAGACCAGAATGGACGCGTTCCAACCTAACAAACCCCTACCACCAACTGTCCATTTGGCTAAGTTATTACAACCTATATGATCCAGGCAGAGCCCATAATGCCAAGTGGCTGCACTTGAAGCTTCTCAACATTTGACATCTCAAATCTCTTTGTTCCTGGGTGGCATTCCACAAGTGAGATACCAAGTTTCCCCCAGTATACTGGACTTGGTGATGCCCAAGTATTCCCCAGCATACTGGACTTGCATAACCACTCAACACAAACCATTCTTTCCATTCCACCCAGGTGATTCATTCACTTAGTTGTTTTATTAAACAAAACACAAGTCCTTGACTTAGAAATATTCCATAGCATGAATATAATCCACCCTTGTTTTCTACTAGCTAAGCTAAGCATGATAGTAGTAGGAATCTTAACTTAGGAAATTTCTACTAAGGTTTCATCTACTAGGATTTCCCATGGCATAGTTTATACTTAGCAAAAATTCCATGCAATTCCTACTTAGAAATATCACTAATGCATAGTGAAAATAATGGGACAAAAGTATGAAGCATCACTTGCCTTTTGGTAGAGAATATAAGTTCACTCCTTGATCTTGCAATACTCACACTCTTCAAATCACTACAATTCAATCAAGCAAGCAATATTTCAATTTACCATTCAAGCAAACATCACATAAAATAATAGAAACAAAGCAATGCATGCAAGCATGCTAAAGGTTGTTTTATTTGGAAAAGTGGTTTCTAATAGGTTATAAACATTCTAAAACACCTATTGGTCATTTTATAAAACTGGCAAAACCATTTGACGAGGTTTGATCTCATCAATGCCCATTGTTATGGACTTGGGTTTTGGAGAAGATGGGGATGCTGGAGATCGTGGAACGGTTAGCAAACAAGCAACACGGGGACACGAGGTTTACCCAGGTTCAGGCCCCCGGAGGGAAAACCCTACTCCTGCTTGTCTGCTCTTGATTACGGCGGAACCGAAGGTTACAGGGATGCGCAGATGCAATCTGGCGTGGAGGTGTGTATGCGGAAGTATGAGTCGAGAGATCTAGGTCGTGCCCTCCTGGCCTTTATATAGACTTAGGCAGGTCCCGGGCATAGTCCTAGTCGGTTACAGGTTCTAGGGTTTTACCCCTTTGAATTTCCTATCTACTCTAGTCTTGCTCTCCAAGGATCTGAAGGCGTCAAGGGCCTTGGCCACCCGAAAATCTTCATGGGCCGGCGTACGTCCGCCGTGGGCCTTCCTTGGGCTGGACTAGGTATGCTGAGGTCACGCACCCGTAGGGTACAACCATGTCAGTAGCCCCCGAGTGATCAGTCGAATCGTAGATTCGGCTGAGGACTCTTCAATCCTTCGGGTGTAACTATGTATTAACAGTATGTATGTAGGGATTGTTGATGTGTGTGCCTGACTCACCCGACGGATCAGGGTCAGTTAACTGTCTTAGGACGAAACAACACGATCTTCCTCAGGTTCGAGTCCCTCAACTCGAAACTGGAACATATGCTGGCGTAATTCGACTCAGGCCGCGGAGGACTTACAGGAGTGGAATTCCAGTGAATTTAATTGATGTACCCAACGCGTCCGTCGGGATTTTTCATCGCACCTGCTGGCACGGATTCATACTAGCAGAGCGCAGTCGGGTGCGTTGCCAGGCCACCAGATGATATCTGTAGGTCTTATCTTTGCGTCGCAGATGCAGCATCCGAACATTTGTCATCGCAGAGGTGTTTCGGGTGGCCAAGGAGAAACATTGCTCACTTAGCATTCTACTGAGGCAAAGTTGCCGAAAAAGTATTGCGTGTTTGATCTGAAAGATCGCAGTCGAAGAATTCATAGGGTGCGCGACCAGCGCTCCCTATGGGAGTAGCCCCCAAGTGTCTGTTCGAGTCGTAGACTCGGGCGGAGACTTTTATTCAAGCACTTTGTTTATTTTTAAGTCCGTGGGACACAAAAAAATTCGGATGCTTAAATCCATCCTCCCTATGGGAGTAGCCCCCGAGTTCGTAGTGGAGTCGTAGACTCGACGTAGGACTCGAAGAAATATTTTGTCTTTATTCGTCTTTCGGGTGCGCGGCCAGCGCTCCTGATAGGAGTAGCCCCCGAGTATTTAGTCGAATCGAAGATTCGAGTGAGTACTCTTAGCTGTGGAGCCGAAGAATTGTAGTTGGTGCTAGTATAGCTTTTGATGACATCAGTGCTGACGATCAATGACCTCAAGCGTCTGCTACGCCAGAGATGACTTGACTGGACGAACGTGGGTCCCACTTGCTGACCTTGAATTGACCGGTCACGCGCGGCATGGAGATAATTACGGCGTCTCCTCGATTTCCGCGCGTAGTGGACGGCGTGGTAACGACGGTTCGTTGTGATGCTGACACGTGTATGGTCAGATCTGCCGTTGGCGTTAGGTCTTCTGGATGGACGGCTGCCGTGCGTCGTCTTCGTCGTTATAATCATTGGGGAAAGCTGCAGTTTGTTTTCACCGCATCAGTTCTTGTTTTCACTGCCTCCTTGTGCTCTAGCGATTCTTGCTGCGTGCTGGGATTTCCTTCCACATTTCCATCTTCCCTTCTGCGCTTTCACCGCCGGAGCCGCCATAGCGCGATGGGGAAACCGAAGAAATCATCATCTGCAGTTGGTACCAGCGCCACCGGAGGAAAGAAAGGCGCCACCGCTACCCGTGTCACCGACGGTGGTTGGCGGCGATCAAAGACGCGTGAGAGTGATCTCCACAAGCTTCGCGAGCAGGGTTTGATCCCGCAAGATAGGGAGGCCGTCAGACTCCCCGGCAATGAGGTAATCCCCCGTCCCCCCGCTGGGTATCGGGTTATGTTTCTCGCCTTCGTTATGCATGGGTTTTCCTTCCCAGTCCACGACTTCCTTCGTGGGCTGCTCTTTCTCTATGGCATCCAGCTGCATCATCTTTCGCCCAATTCTCTTCTTCACATTGCTTGTTTCATCACTTTTTGCGAGTGCTGGCTCGGCATCGAGCCGCATTTTGGCCTCTTCCGGAAACTCTATTCCGTGAAGAGGCAATCCGGTTCGGATGGTGTGTATCCCATTGGGGGTTGCATCATCTCCCTCAAAGCCAATATTCTTTTCTTTTCTTTCTCTATGTCTGAATCTGTCTAGTACTGGAGGAGGCAGTGGTTTTACATTCGCGACTCTACAGTTACTAGGCAGCATTTTGGTCTTGCTCCTTTCGACCCCTCCCGGATAATCGAGCCAAAAAGATCCTGGAAAAACCAGATCTTGGATGGCGAGACAGAGGAGATAGAGGCCCTTTACCGTCGGGTGGAGGATCTCCAGTTGATTCCGGAGAAGGAAGTGAACGGCGTGGATATTATCCGCACATTTCTCGAGCGTCGGGTGCAGCCTCTCTAGGCGAGGGCGCACCCGATGTTTCTTTATTCTGGCCGCCGTGATCCGATGAGGGTTTCGGCTGACAAAATCTCCGAGGGAGATCTTGACAGGGCCCTTTGCTTGCTGCTGAAGTTCAAGGCCGGAGAAAAAATCCCGGGTAAGTCGCTGACTCCTCCGTTTTCTTCGACGCTGGCCATTCCGCAGGTGTAGATTCGTGCGCGTAGCGCTTTTTGTCGACTGCATATTTGTTTTCCTTGGTTTGCTAACAAAGTACCTTCTTTTTGCAGAGCTTCAAGGTGCCGGGCATGGTGCCGCCATTGCCTGAGTTATTTCCGAATGCTCCGGATAATGACGTGGTGGATTCCGTGTCCGAGCTGCCGTCGGCGCGATCTCCGGCGGAATATGCCGACGAGTCGAGTGAGGATCATACGCGCAAACGATCACGGAGCTCCAGCGAGTCTTCGGATGCCTCGACTCCTCCGACTCCCAGAAACCCTCTGTGCCTTGAGCGTCATAGTGACGGGCATGGAGGCTCTTCCTCTCCCATTCCTGCCATTCCTGTGCGGGCTGTAGCGCCACACCCGCCAGCGAAGCGGAAGAAGGAAGAAAAGAAGGAAGAGAAGAAGATGGAGAAGAGAGCCCGAAGGACTCCTCCAGTCTTTGACCTGAGCTCGCTGGACTCGTAAGTTTCTTGTCTTACTGCTGTGCTTTTTCCTTCTTGATTTTGCACTTCTGCTGATTGCTTCGTATGTAGGCATTCCTCCCACGACTCCTCCAGCGATGGTCCTCGGGAGATGATGGGGGAGTCGAAAGTTGCGTCTCCTCCTCCTCAAACGGTGGCAACATCAGGGGGTGCCGCTCCGAATCCTCCTCTGCAGGAGGCGTAGGTGGTTGCGCCTCAGAATTTCGCCAGCGGGCCTTCGGAGTCGCCATCAGAGCATGTAAGTACCTCTGCTTCGTACCACGGGGGGAGCCCCCGGGTGTCTGAAAAAATTCGTGTCTTGTTCTTTTTTCGAATCTTCGGGGGGGGGGGGAGCCCCCGAGTGTCTTCGTGTTCGAGTTTTGCCTTTATTCCTGAATGTTGGGCACAGACCCCAAGTCCTTTTTCTTACTGGTGTTTCTTTTTCTGCAGCCTTTTGTGGAGGAGGCCAAGCGGCTGGTGCTAGAGGCTAACCTCCGATAGCGTCAAGGTACCTGTTTGTTTTTGGTGCTTCTTTCATTTATTCCGGTCCCGCTCTCTGACGTTTGCTTGTTTCGAATGCAGAGGAGCATAATACTTCTCTCCGTGAGGTCGACGCTCTCAAGAAGAGCCTTGGTCAATCGGAGAAGAAGGCCGAGGCCGCCGTTGGTGCGAAGGAACGCCTCGAGCTAGAGCTAACCAAGGCAGCCGAAGCTAAGGAGCGTCTGCAGCAGGAGGCCGCGGACCGTGAGGAGCAGCTGGCCACTGTTGCGGCTGCGCGCGAGAGAGAGAGGTGGTAGGAAAGCTCATGGCTGCTGCCAAGGCTGTTTCGGGTGAGTGTTGTATTTGTGCTTCTTTCTTCTTGTTTTCTTGTCTTCTTCTGCGTTGCTTTTCGTCATGTCCCTTCTTTTTGTCTCAGATGCCGCAGGCATCGAGTTTGACCGAGGCGCTCTGGAGCACGGGAGTGCTCTAGATGATGCTACTGCAGCGGTCGAAGATCGTTGCAGCACCGTCGTCAGCTCCCTTGCCAAGGCGAAGGAGGTCCTTGGCCGCTTCTACAAGGAGCTTGTCCCTAAGGGCGCGGCCCTTGATGATGTGGATGCTCTGGCGGAGGCTTTGTCAGCCGAAGCGCCTGCGGCGTACAAGCGCAAGCAGAAGGGCATCGGCGCGTCCGTCGGGCTGGCGATGGCTTTGGCGGCTGGGGCGGAGCTGGACCTGCCCCAGATCACCTCCCGGATGCCGACGACCGCAGACGGATCCGAGGTAGCCTTTGCTGCCTACTCTGCTCGCTGCAAGCGATATGGTCCGAAGCTCATTGATTTGTTGTCTGAGTATGCGCTGCGGCAGCAAGGGGAGGCCAAGGCTAGGCAATCCGGCTCCGAGGCGACTCAGGGTGCCGCGTCTTAGGCGTTGTAGATGTAGGATAGTTTGTAGTCTGCTTTTGCTGTAAATATTTTGAAGAACACAGTCCTTGTGCCACGTAGTGGCCTTATATGCTTAATGAATTCTTCTGAGTTGTGCTCTATCATTGTCTGAATGTTTGTGTCCTTTTCTTTTTCTGCTGCTCTAGGTTCCTTCGGGTGCTGACCCTGTTGACACCTCGCCTGCAGTGCAGCTGCGGCCATCTTTGGATGATCCTTCGCAACTCGCTTTTCTTCGGGACCGTGTTCGTAGTCTTGAGAGGGAGTTGCTTGGGTTGCGTGGTCACGCCAATGTTTGGAAGTCCAAGGCGGATCGTGGTGTAGCCAGAGAGGAGTACTTGATGGCGGAACTACTTCGGTTGGCTGAGCAGCTTCAATGTAAGTTGTTCTTTGTTTCGAGCTGCAGCTCAGTTCTTCGAATGAGCCTGCTGGCCTTGCCTCTTATTTTGTGCAATTGTCGCAGGTGCTAACCTTGCTCCGAGGGAAGAGAAGGAGCGTGTCGCTGTTCGGGTCAATTGCTTGACTCAACAGGACATGGAGGCCGGTGGTTTCTTCTGGATGGATCGTGATCGTGCCATGGCTCTGGCGACGGTGCAGGATCGTGTGCACCAGGTTTCGCGGGTGCTTCGCGTGTAGACGTCGCTTGCCTCGGTGTTGCACGTCATGTTTCCTTTGGATGCCGTACCGACGAGTCTTGCTGGTCTTTTGTCGAAGTTTCGGAGCGTGAGCAATGTCAAGGAGTTGGTGCGGCAACAGCTCGTCGCAGGAGTGAAGGCTGCTTTGTCTCTCGTGAGGCTGCACCGGCCTGATGTAGATTTGACTGTTGTGGCAGCTGGGCCACCTCCTCGGCTGGATGGTGATGAGTGGGACATGCGTCCACATTACGCAGCTGTAAGGCAGTATGCCGAACAGGTCGTAGATTTGTTTGAGCAGCGTGCTCAGGTTATTCTTCAGAATAGGTAGTACCTGTAAAAGAGATAGATGTAAAATTTGTATATTTCGACTGGGCATGTTGTGCCCTTTGTTGTAAAGATTTGTTTGTTGTAAGCACGCAGTGCTTTGTTTGGGTACGTGTCCTTTTGGTTTGCCTGACGTTGTCAGCTACTCAGGTGTACACGCGTAATCCTCGGTTGATGAAATCATGAGGTGGGGGAGCCCCCGAGTGCGTTTGTAGCATAAAGTAAGGTTGCAAAAATGAACGGAAGTTTTGGGGCGAGACACTTAGCTTTATTTATATCGTAATGGAGGAAGTACATTGTTTGGCTGAATAGCCTTGGCTGAAAAGCCTTATTGAAAGTAAAGGGGTAGGTAGCTAGGGGTAGAATCGTCGCAAGTGCGCGATGTTCCATGGGTTGGAGTATGCGACTCCAGACTCCACGTGATTGAGGCGATAGGCGCCACCTGGGATGACTTCGGTGATGACGTAGGGTCCTTCCCATGGTGACTCGAATTTCTTCGGTCGCTCTTGCTTGAGTCGCAAGACGAGGTCTCCTTCGACGAAGGACCTTGGGCGCAGCCGGCGGCTGTGATAGTTGCGGAGACTCTGCTGGTATACCGCTGATCGAGCTGCTGCTATGTATCTTGCTTCGTCGAGTGTGTCGACAGCGTCTTCGAGTGCAGCCGTGGATTCGGCTTCGCTGTAAGCGACGACCCGGGGGGCCTGGTGGCGTACTTCGGCTGGTAGCACGGCCTCAGCTCCGTGCACCATGAAGAACGGTGTGTAGCCTGTGGAGCTGTTTGGCGTAGTCCGTAAGCTCCACAGGACGGATGGTAGCTCTTTCGTCCAGGCTCCGGCTTTCCGTTCGAGTGGACTCATGAGGCGCTTCTTGATGCCAGCGCCGATTAGGCCGTTGGCCTTTTCCACTTGCCCGTTCGTTTGCGGGTGTGCCACTGAGGCGTACGTGATGTTGATCCCAAGGCCTTCGCAGAAGTCCTGGAACTCCTTGGAGATAAAGTTCGATCCATTGTCGGTGATGATGTTGTGCGGGTCGCCGAACCTGTAGACAATGGACTCGAAGAACTTGACGGCAGTTTTGCCTTTCTGGTTGGTAACCGGCATGGCCTCGATCGACTTGGTGAATTTGTCGACTGCGACCAGGAGGTAAACGTGTCCCCCTTTCGAGGACTTTGGCAGTTTGCCGATCATGTCGAGGCCCCATTGAGCAAAAGACCAGGCTATAGGTATGGGTCTGAGCTCGGACCCGGGTGCGTGCGGTTTATCGGCGAACCGTTGGCACCCGTTGCATCTTCGAACTATGTCCTTTGCGTCGATCATGGCCGTTGGCCAGTAGAATCCGGCTCGTAGAGCTTTGGCGACTAGGGAGCGGCTGCCTGCGTGATGGCCGCAGATGCCCTCGTGGATGTCTTGGAGGATGGATTTTCCGTCACCGATGGTGACGCACCTTTGTAGTACACCTGTAATACTGCGCTTGTACAGCTCGCCATTGATGATGGTGAAGGCTTTTGACCGACGAGATATGCGTCGGGCATCTGTCGGGCTGTCAGGCAGTTCTCCGTTTATCAAGAACTGGAGGTATGGTCGCGTCCAAGTTTCTTCGACTGCCATGACCTGCATTAGGTTGACCATGGCGACCTCTGTGTCCAGTTTCTCGGGTCCTTCATGTCCTTCGGGCAGCGTAGCCCCCAAGTGTTCTGCTTCTTCGGGTGATCCCTTGGGGAATTTCCGCTTGATGGATGGCACGCAGATCTGTTCGAGGAACACACCCGATGGCACCTTTGCGTAGGTGGAGCCGATGTTGGCGAGTCTGTCGGCCTCCTCGTTGCTTTCTCTTCCAACGTGCCAAAGCTCGCAGCCGTCGAATTCTCCTTCGAGTGCGTTGTAGAGTGCGCGGTACGCGATCATGTTTTCGGCGTGTGCGTCGCACTCGTTCATCGTCTGCTGGACGACGAGGTTGGAGTCACCGTAGATGACCAGGCGCGTTGCGCCGCATATCTTTGCCATCCTCATGCCGTGGATGAGGGCTTCGTATTAGGCCTCGTTGTTGGAGGCTCGGAATTTCATCCGTAGGACGTACTTCATCTGGTCGCCCTGCGGGGAGGTCAATATGACCCCGGCTCCTGCTCCAGCTTCGCGCTTGGAGCCGTCGAAGTGCATTGTCCACGACTGCGACATGTCAGGGGTGTTTGGCAGCTGCAGCTCCATCCAATGTACCAGGAAGTCCGGAAGGACTTGGGATTTGATTGCGAGTCCCTTCTCATAGATGATGTCCAAGGGTGATAGCTCGATGCCCCACAGGGCCATGCGTCCTGTGGCCTGTGGGTTATTTAGGATGCTGTTCAGGGGTGCCTCGTTGACGACCATTACCTGGTGCTCCTGGAAGTAATGGCTCAGCCGTCGAGCTGTCATGAACACGCCGTAGGTGAGCTTCTGGTAGTGAGGGTACCTCTGCTTTGTTGGTGTCAGTACCTCGCTTAGGTAGTAGATTGGGCGCTGGACCCCGTGGGTCTTGCCTTCTTTGGGTCGTTCGACCACTAGCACAGTGCTGACCACTTGGTGTGTGGCTGCTATGTATAGCAGCAGAGGCTTGCGCTCCTTTGGCGTGACCAAGACGGGCGAGGTGGAGAGAAGCCGCTTGAGGCTTTCGAATGCATCGTTGGCTTCCGGCGTCCACTCGAATTTATCTGATTTGCGTAGCAGCTGGTAGAATGGTAGGGCCTTCTCGCCCATGCGGCTGATGAATCTGCTTAACGCCGCTATTCGTCCTGCGAGCTGCTGGACGCCTTTGAGGTTTTTCGGCTTCTCCATCGTCATGATGGCTCTGATTTTCTTCGGGTTCGCCTCGATCCCTCGCTGAGAGATGAAGTTGTTGGAGATATGCCCTAGAGGCAATAATAAATATAGTTATTATTATACCTTTGTGTTTATGATAAATGTTTACATTCATGCTATAATAGTATTAACAAGGAAACATTAATACTTGTGTGATTTGTAATCTTAAATTGAAGTCCCTAGCAAAGCCTCTATACATCACTAGCTTGTTGGTTAATAGATGATTGTGGTTTCCCTATCATGAACATTGAGATGTTATTAACAACAAGGTCATATCGTTAGGAGAATGATATGGTGGACATACTCCTATAGATAAGCGTAGCATAAAGATCAAGTCATTTTAATAGTTCAATTGCTATATGCTTTCTGATACATAGCAACCTAATTCCTTTGACCATGAGATCATGCATATCACCTTTACCGGATGGATGCTTTGATGACATCAAACACCACACCGTAACTGGGTGGCTATAAAGGTGGCATTAAGTGTTCGAAAAGTATTGGTTGAAACACATGGATCAAGAGTGGGATTTGTCCATCCATATGACGGATAGATATACTCTGGGCCCTCTCGGTGAAATGTCATCCAATTAGCTTGCAAGCATGTGACTGGCTCACAAGGGATCACATATCACGGGAACGAGAAAAGAGTACTTATCGGTAACGAGGTTGAACTAGGTATGCAGAGATACCGACGATCATAACCTCGGATAAGTAAACTATCGTGAGACAAAGGGAAATTAGTATCGTATGTAAGTGGTTCATTCGATCGCAAAGTAATCGTAGAAATATGTGGGAGCCATATGAATTTCCAGATTCCTCTATTGGTTATTGTTCAGAGAAGTGTCTCGATCATGTCTGCATAATTCACGAACCGTAGGGAGACAAGGATTCGACGTTGTTTGAGTAGTTATGGAATGATGAGAAAGAGTCTGAATGTTGTTCGGAGTCTCGAATGGGATTCGGGATATCACGAGGAGATCCGGAATGGTCCGGAGAATAAGATTCATATAAGGAAAGTCCCGTTTCGGAGTTGGGGAATGGTTCCGGTGATTTCATCGGGAATGTTCTAGAAGGTTCCGGAATGTCCGGCACTCCGGAGGGGAAGGGTACATGAATGTGTTGTATCAAGTTGGTATGATTGCATTATGTACTCGGTGTCATCGCTGAACAAAATAGAGGGATTAATCAAATCCTAGTTTGAAAAGTCAAACGCCAAGTTTGAAAGTCAAACGGCTATTTTTGGGAAGTGGAGAGGGAGGTGGAAACCGACTTGGGGGAGGAGTTCCTACCTCCTAGACACACAAGTTCCTACCTCTAAACCCTAGTACCAAGCCGCCGCCGCCTCCATAGCCGCCGCCGGCCCTAGGGCAAACCGCCGCCGCCGCCTAGCTAAACCCTAGTCGCCGACTTGCCCCTCCTCGGCGTGTCTAAACCCTAGATCGTCGAGGGACTCTCTCATACTCCACCATACTCGCTCCGGCTTAAGGAGAAGCCCTGCGAGATCTCCCCTCTACTTCCGGTACCACGCCGTTGTGCTGCCGGAATCGCGAGGAGAGTGCTACAACCTCCGCTGCCTGCTGGAACAAGGGAGAGGAAGGTCTTCGTCGAGTACCGAACGTGTGACCGACTGCGGGAGCGCTGCCGGAACGCAGCGCCGGAAGGATCGTCTACGCGATCTTGAGATCGGGAAGAGTACGACTACATCACCCACGAGAATCCGCTCTCGTTAAACACTTTGGAATCTTCGAGGGTGAGTTAATCCATTGACTCGTTGCTACAATCTGGTAGATAGATCTTGGCTTGTTTGTTTGTATGCGATAGAAATTTTTTGTTTTCCATGCTACGAATCCCAACAGTGGTATCAGAGCCGTGTCTATATGTAGATCTGTTGCACGAGTAGAACACAATGGTCATTGTGGGCGTTGATGCTTTTATTGTCGATTGCTTCTTGTGTACTTTGCATCTTGCGGGATGTTGGGATGAAGCGGCCCGGGCTAACCTTACATGACATCGTTCATGAGACTTGCTCCACGCTTGACATGCAACTTGTATTGCATAAGTGCCTTTGCGGGTGCCTGTTTCTCCTAGCATAGTTAAGATTCAATTTACAACGGGTGATTAACAATGCTAGTATCAATGTTGTGGTTCTTGTTCGTAAGTTAGAATGACACTTATTGAAAGCCCCAAACCACGTAAAATATGCAAAGAAAGTAGAGGCGTCTAACTTTGTTTTGGAGGGGTGTGCTGTGATGTGATATGGTCATGATTGTGATTATATTTGATGTATGCAATGTTCCTTATTGTAAGTTGGCAACCGGCAGGAGCCATATGGTTGTCTATAATTTATGTTAAGACCCGCGTGTCTATTCAAAGTAGTTGTAATAGTTGAAGCTGGTGGACGACAACCATGGAGAAGCGTCATTGACCTTAATGCAATGCCGGTGATGATGGAGATCATGTTCGTGCTAGAAGATGGAGATCGGAAGCACAAAGAAGAAAGGCCATATCATATCACATATTATGAATTGCATGTGATGTTAATCATTTATGCATCTTGTATTGCTTAGTAGACGACGATAGCATTATAAGATGATCCCTCATGCACATGAATTTCAAGTCATAAAGTGTTCACCCTTAGTTAGCACCGTTGCTAAAGCTTGTTGTTTCGAAGCACCACGTGATGATCGGGTGTGTTAGATTCCGCAAGTGTATACAATGTGAGCAAGCCAGATTTGCTCATGCGGAAAACTAAGGTTTGATCTTGACGAGCCTAGCATGTACAGACATGGTCTCGGAACACGGATCATCGAAAGGTAAAGCATGAATCATATAGTAGATATGATGAACATGTTGATATATCAGCTCTCGTGATGATCGGTGTTGATGTGGTGGATTTGGTTCGTGTGATCACTAAAACAATGTGACGGATATTTTTTTGAGTGGGAGTTCACCTAGATTAATTTTATTATTAATTTGAACTCAATTTATCATAAACTTAGTCTAAACTATTGCAAATATGTTGTAGATCAATGGCAGCCCCTACCATCAATTTTAATGCGTTCCTAGAGAAAGAAAAGTTGAAAAACAATGGAAGCAACTTCGCGGATTGGTTCCGCAATTTGAGGATTGTCCTCACAGCTGGTAATTTGACCTATGTGCTGGATGCACCGCTGGGTGACCCACCTGCAGCTGATGCTGCCGATGAAGTAAAGAATGTTTACCTCACTCGGAAGACTCAGTATTACACAGTTCAGTGTGCTATCTTGTATGGTTTAGAATCGGAGCTTCAGAAAAGGTTTGAGAATTCAGACCCATATGATATTGTCGAGGATCTCAAATTGATCTTTGAGACTCATGCGACAATTGAAAGGTATGAGGCTTCTGAAAAGTTCTTTAACTGCAAGATGGAAGAGGGCAGCTCCGTCAGTGAGCATGTGCTTAAGATGTCTGGGCACGCAAACAACTTCAAAGTTTGGGTATAGTGATTCCTAATGCTTTGGGGATTTACCGCGTCCTCCAATCACTACCACCAAGTTATAAGAACTTTGTGATGAACTACAACATGCAAAACATGAACAAGACGTTGCCAGAACTCTTTGCCATGTTGAAATCTGCAGAAGTGGAGATCAAGAAAGAGCACCAAGTGCTGTTGGTCAATAAGACCACCAAATTCAAGAAAGGCAAGTCTAAGCAGAAGGGACACTTCAAGAAGGGTGGTAAGAAAGTTACCACGCCAACGAAGAAGACCAAGGGTGGACCTAAGCCTGATACTGAGTGCTTTTACTGCAAGGGAGAAGGTCACTGGAAGCGAAATTGCCCAAATTACTTGGCGGATTTGAAGAACGGCAACATCAAGAAGAAAGGTATATCTGATATACATGTTATTGATGTGTATCTCACTAGTACTCGTAGTAGTGCCTGGGTATTTGATACTGGTTCGGTTGCTCATATTTGTAACTCGAAACAGGTGCTGCAGAATAAACGGAAGCTAGCGAAGAACGAGGTGACGATGCGCGTGGGAAATGGATCAAAGGTTGATGTGATCACGGTCGGCACGCTACCCCTTCATCTACCATCGGGATTAGTTTTATACTTAAATAATTGTTATTTGGTGCCTGCGTTAAGCATGAACATTATATCGGGATCTTGTTTATTGCGAGACGGTTACTTGTTTAAGTCCGAGAATAATGGTTGTTCGGTTTATATGAGTAATATGTTTTATGCACATGCACCTTTGATAGATGGTCTATTCTTGATGAATCTCGATAGTGGAAATACACATATTAATAACATTGAGGCTAAACGTTTGAAATCGAGCGATAACTCGACCTATATGTGGCACTGTCGTCTTGGTCACATTGGAGTGAAGCGTATGAAGAAACTCCATTCCGATGGACTTCTTGAATCACTTGATTTCGAATCACTTGAAAGATGCGAAGCATGTCTGATGGGTAAAATGACTAAGACTCCATTTTCTGGTATGATGGAGCGAGCAACGGACTTGTTGGAAATCATACATACCGATGTGTGTGGTCCAATGAGTGTAGCATCGCGCGGTGGTTATCGTTATGTTCTTACCTTCACGGATGACTTGAGTATATATGGGTATATCTATTTCATGAAACATAAGTCCGAAACTTTCGAGAAGTTTAAGGAATTTCAATGTGAGGTAGAGAATCAACGTAACAAGAAGATTAAATTTCTACGTTCTGATCGTGGAGGTGAATATCTAAGTTACGAGTTTGGCGAGCATTTGAAGAAATGCGGAATACTTTCATAATTGACACCGTCGGGAACAACACAGCGTAATGGTGTGTCCGAACGTCGTAATCGAACTATCTTAGATATAGTTCATTCTATGATGTCACTTACAGATTTACCGCTATTGTTTTGGGGTTATGCATTAGAAACAGCCGCATTCACTTTAAATAGGGCACCATATAAATCCGTTGAAACGACACCGTATGAATTATGGTTTGGCAAGAAACCGAAATTGTCGTTCCTTAAAGTTTGGGGTTGCGAAGCCTATGTAAAGAAGTTACAGCCGGACAAGCTTGAACCCAAAGCGGAAAAATGCGTCTTCATAGGATACCCAAAGGAAACTATTGGGTATACCTTGTATCATAGATCCGAAGGCAAAATCTTCGTTGCCAAGAATGGATCCTTTCTAGAGAAGGAATTTCTCTCGAAAGAAGTGACTGGAAGGAAAGTAGAACTCGACGAGGTTGTCGAACCTTCTCTCGAAATTGCGAGTAGCGCAGCACCGGAAGAAGTTCCTGTGGTGCCTGCACCAGTTAGAGAGGAAGCTAATGATGATGATCATGAAACTTCGGTTGAAGTTGCTACAGAGCCTCGCAGGTCAACGAGAACTCGTACCACTCCAGATTGGTATGATCCCGTTATGAGTGTCATGTTGGTGGACAACACCGATGACCCTGAGACATATGAGGAAGCAATGATGAGCCCAGATTCCAATAAATGGCAAGAAGCCATGAAATCCGAGATTGGATCCATGTACGAAAACCAAGTATGGACTTTGGTGGACTTACCGGATGGCCGGAAGGCTGTCGAGAACAAATGGATTTTCAAGAAGAAAACAGATGCTGATGGTAATGTTACTGTCTATAAAGCTCGACTTGTCGCAAAAGGGTTTCGACAAATTCAAGGAGTTGACTACGATGAGACTTTCTCACCAGTAGCGAAGCTAAAGTCTGTAAGGATTATGTTAGCAATCGCTGCATATTATGATTATGAGATATGGCAGATGGATGTCAAAACAACATTCCTCAATGGAGACATTGATGAAGAGTTGTATGTGATGCAACCCAAAGGTTTTGTCGATCCTAAAGATGCTAACAAGGTATGCAAACTTCAACGATCCATTTATGGATTGAAGCAAGCATCCCGAAGTTGGAATCAACGTTTTGATAAGGTGATCAAAAGTTTTGGTTTTATACAAACTTATGGAGAAGCTTGTATTTACAAGAAAGTGAGTGGGAGCTCTGTGCATTCTTAATACTATATGTGGATGACATATTGTTGATTGGGAATGATGTAGACCTTCTTAATAGTGTCAAGGAATATTTGAATAATAGTTTTTCAATGAAAGATCTTGGCGAAGCAGCTTACATATTAGGCATAAAGATTTATAGAGATAGATCAAGATGTCTAATATCATTGTCACAAAGTACATATTTGGACAAAGTTCTAAAGAGGTTTGGAATGGAAGATAGCAAGAAAGGGTTCTTGCCCATGTTGCCCAATACGACCTTGAGTAAAACTCAAGGTCCGACATCGGCAGAAGATAGAGAAAGGATGAGTAAGACTCCCTATGCCTCAGCCATAGGATCTCTAATGTATGCCATGCTATGTACTAGACCCGACATTGCATATGCTGTTAGTTTAACTAGCAGATATCAAAGTGATCCAGGAGTGGATCATTGGACAGCGGTCAAAAACATCCTTAAGTACTTGAGAAGAACTAAGGATATGGTTCTTTCTTATGGAGGTGATGAACAGCTCGTTGTTAATGGTTACACCGATGCTAGTTGGAACACCGATCCGGATGATTCTAAATCACAATCTGGATACGTATTTATTTTGAATGGAGCAGCAGTTAGCTGGAGGAGTGCAAAGCAAAGCGTTGTGGAAAGATCTTCAACTGAATCGGAATACATGGCTGCTTCGGAGGCTTCACAAGAAGCGATATGGATGAAAGAGTTCATTACAGAGCTGGGTGTGGTTCCTAGTGCGCTGGACCCAATGTCTATCTACTGTGATAACATGGGTGCCATAGCCAATGCGCAAGAACCAAGGTCACACAAGAAGCTGAAGCACATTAAGCTACGTTTTCACGCTATTTGAGAACATATCCAAGATGGGGATATAAAGATTTGCAAAGTACACACAGATCTGAATGTGGCGGATCCGTTGACTAAACCTCTCCCGAGGGAAAAACATGACCAGCACCAAACTGCCATGGGTGTTCGGTATATTACCATGTAATCTAGATTAGATGACTCTAGTGCAAGTGGGAGACTGTTGGAGATATGCCCTAGAGGCAATAATAAATATAGTTATTATTATATCTTTGTGTTTATGATAAATGTTTACATTCATGCTATAATAGTATTAACAAGGAAACATTAATACTTGTGTGATTTGTAAACTTAAAATGAAGTCCCTAGTAAAGCCTCTATACATCACTAGCTTGTTGGTTAATAGATGATTGTGGTTTCCCTATCATGAACATTGAGATGTTATTAACAACAAGGTCATATCGTTAGGAGAATGATATGGTGGACATACTCCTATTGATAAGCGTAGCATAAAGATCAAGTCATTTTAATAGTTCAATTCCTATATGCTTTCTGATACATAGTAACCTAATTCCTTCGACCATGAGATCATGCATATCACCTTTACCGGATGGATGCTTTGATGACATCAAACACCACACCGTAACTGGGTGGCTATAAAGGTGGCATTAAGTGTTCGAAAAGTATTGGTTGAAACACATGGATCAAGAGTGGGATTTGTCCATCCATATAACGGATAGATATACTCTGGGCCCTATCGGTGAAATGTCATCCAATTAGCTTGCAAGCATGTGACTGGCTCACAAGGGATCACATATCACGGGAACGAGAAAAGAGTACTTATCGATAACGAGGTTGAACTAGGTATGCAGAGATATCGACGATCATAACCTCGGATAAGTAAACTATCGTGAGACAAAAAGAAATTGGTATCGTATGTAAGTGGTTCATTCGATCGCAAAGTAATCGTAGAAATATGTGGGAGCCATATGAATTTCCAGATTCCTCTATTGGTTATTGTTCGGAGAAGTGTCTCGATCATGTCCGCATAATTCACGAACCGTAGGGAGACACACTTAAGGATTCGACGTTGTTTGAGTAGTTATGGAATGATGAGAAAGAGTCCGAATGTTGTCCGGAGTCTCGAATGGGATTCGGGATATCACGAGGAGATCCGGAATGGTCCGGAGAATAAGATTCATATAAGGAAAGTCCCGTTTCGGAGTTGGGGAATGGTTCCGGTGATTTCATCAGGAATGTTCTAGAAGGTTCCGGAATGTCCGGCACTCCGGAGGGGAAGGGTACATGAATGTGTTGTATCAAGTTGGTATGATTGCATTATGTACTCGGTGTCATCGCTGAAGAAAATAGAGGGATTAATCAAATCCTAGTTTGAAAAGTCAAACGCCAAGTTTGAAAGTCAAACGGCTATTTTTGGGAAGTGGAGAGGGAGGTGGAAACCGACTTGGGGGAGGAGTTCCTCCTCCCACCGCCGGCGCACCACCAAGCCGAGTTGGGGAGGGACTCCACTCCCCTTGGCCGGCCCCCTCCACCTATATAAGGAGGGGCAGGGCTCCCCTCCTAGACACACAAGTTCCTACCTCTAAACCCTAGTACCAAGCCGCCGCCGCCGCCTCCATAGCCGCCGCCGGCCCTAGGGAAAACCGCCGCCGCCTAGCTAAACCCTAGTCGCCGGCTTGCCCTTCCTCGGCGTGTCTAAACCCTAGATAGTGGAGGGACTCTCTCATACTCCACCATACTCGCTCCGGCTTAAGGCGAAGCCCTGCGAGATCTCCCCTCTACTTCCGGTACCACGCCGTTGTGCTGCCGGAATCGCGAGGAGAGTGCTACAACCTCCGCTGCCTGCTGGAACAAGGGAGAGGAAGGTCTTCGTCGAGTACCGAACGTGTGACCGACTGCGGGAGCGCTGCCGGAACGCAACGCCGGAAGGATCGTCTACGCGATCTTGAGATTGGGAAGAGTACGACTACATCACCCACGAGAATCCGCTGTCCTTAAACACTTTGGAATCTTCGAGGGTGAGTTATTCCATCGACTCGTTGCTACAATCTAGTAGATAGATCTTGACTTGTTTGTTTGTATGCGATAGAAAATTTTTGTTTTCCATGCTACAAATCCCAACAGAAGTACCCAAGCAGCTGACCCGATGGGACGCCGAAGGTGCACTTTTCGGGGTTTAGCTTGATCCTGTAGCGGTCAAGGTTGTCAAACGTCTCGCGGAGATCGTTGATAAGTATCCTTGCCTCCTTGGTTTTTATGACTATGTCGTCAACATAGACTTGGACGTTGTGACCGATCTGGTCCTTGAGGCAGGCCTGCATGCATCGCTGGTACGTGGCACCTGCGTTCTTTAGCCCGAAAGGCATTGTGTTGTAGCAGAATACTCTGAACGGTGTGATAAACGCCGTTTTCTCCTGATCTTTGACCTTGAATCGAATCTGGTTATAGCCTGAGTAGGCGTCGAGGAAGGAGAGTTTCTCACAACCTGCAGTCGAATCGATGATCTGATCGATCCGAGGAAGAGGGAAGTGGTCCTTTGGGCAATGCATGTTTAGCGACGTGAAGTCCACGCACATCCGCAGGATGTCCGTGTACTTCTTTGGGACCATGACCGTGTTTCAAGCCACTCGCTTTCTTTGATTTCCCTGATGAAGTCTCCAGCGAGTAGTCTGTTGATTTCCTTGCCGATAGCTTCGGCTCGTGGCTCGGACAGTCTTCGGATGGACTGTTTGACGGGCTTGGTGTCTGGAAAGACGTTGAGTGCGTGCTCGGCGAATTCCCTGGGAACTCCTGGCATGTCCGCAGGACACCAGGCGAAGATTTCCCAGCGCTCACGGAGGAATTCGACGAGCGCGCCTTCATATGCGGGGCTGAGGTCGTTGGCGATCAGCGCCATCTTGGAGGCATCCGTCGGGTGGATCTGCACCTTCTTTGTGTTGACCGTGGATACGAAAGACATGTCAGGTGCGTTTTGTCGTGCGACTGGGGGTGCCCCATTATCCGTCACCTCGCGGAGCCTAAGGAGCTCCTCCTGCATTCCGAATGATTGGGAGATTCTATTGAAATCTCTGTCGCATTGGTCCGATCGGGTGAAGCTCCCGTGGACTGTGATGACGCCCTTCGGTCCTGGCATCTTGAGTAGCAGGTATGCATAATGTGGGACAGCCAGGAACCTTGCGAATGCTACACGCCTGAGGATGGCGTGGTACTGTGATGGCCAGTCCACCACTTCGAATTCGAGCCGTTCCAGTCGGAAGTTGTCCGGCTTGCCGAAGATGACGTCGAGCCATATCTTGCCCAGGGGAAATATGCCCTTCCCTGGAACGATGCCGTGGAACGTTATGTCTGATTGTTCTAGGCTGCACTGCGGGATCCGCATTGCTGCTAGAGTGCTTGCGAACATCAGGTTGATGCCGCTGCCGCCGTCCATGAAGACGCGACTCATATCGAAACCTCCGATCTGCGCCTCCAGCACCAGGGCAGCATGACCTGGGCGAGGGATCTGGCAAGGGTGATCCGAACGAGTGAACGTGATGCAGGACTCCGATCCGCTGAGGTACTCAGGGATGGCGGGTGGAGTTGCCACGGCCAGGTTGATCTGTCGGGTGATTTTCTTCTGCACCCTATTCGTAGGGCGCCCCTTCTGGATCATCAGTGCTCCTTTTGGCAGGGGATACCCGTTTCCAGCGTTGTTCTGTGCTGGTGCGACTGGTTGGTTCGGGCCTCCTACCGGTGGCGGTGGAGGAGCTCCATGCGCTATCTCACCTGGCGCGGGTGCGTTTCCGAACGCAGGGATTGGATCCTGCTGCCTCATCTGCACCATGCTTTCGTTGAGCTTCTGGAACTCGCGACAGTCCTTGAGCATGTGGCTCGCCTTCTTTTTGCCATCCTGCTTGTCGATGTAGAAGTGGATGGTGCATGGACCTGAAAGCTTTTCGTATGCTGAGGGTCCGTTATCGCGGTCGCGGCGTTGCCACGACTGCGCTGGGCGTCCTCCATCGCGGAAGTTTCCTCCGCGGTATCCTCCGCTGTTGTGGTTGGCGTCGTTGCGGCGATCGGCGTAGCCAGCCGCGACCATGTCGAGTCCGTCGCGATCATCGTAGACGCGCGATCTTCTCTTGCTACGGCGCTCTCGCCGTCGACCATAGTCGTCCTCTTCTTCCTATTGTGCTCGGTGAATGGAGTCTTCTCCGTCAGCCCACCTGTTGGCGATGTCCATGAGGTGGTCGAGTGTTTTGGGCTTGACGCGCCCAAGTTCCTCCTTGAAGTCTTGGCGCTTGACGTCGTCCCTGAAGGCGTCGATGGCCCTCTCTTCGGAGATGTGTGCTGCGGAGTTCTTGGTGTTGGACTAGCGTAGTATGTATGAGCGAATGGATTCGCCCGTTCGTTGAGTGCAGGCGCGCAACTCTTCGATTGAGGCGGGCCTCTTGCTGGTGCCCTTGAAATTTCGGATGAAGCTGTAAGCTAGCTCCTCCCAGCTTCGGATGGACCCTGATGATAGGCTGCTGAGCCAGATCCATGCCGCGCTGTCAGCTGCAGCTGAAGGCATTGCATGGCGGTTTCTTTGTTACCGCCGTGCAGCTTGACGGATGACAGATGGTCACTGAGCCATGCTTTTGGATCTTGCGTGTCGTCGAACTTCGGAGTATCCGAAGGAAGCTTGAAATTGCGTGGCATGCGCGTTCACCGAACGGATCTGCTGAAGCATCGGGCTCCACAGAGTTCTCCTTCATCTTCGTCCATCTCGGATTCAGACGAGCATGCGCGCTTGGCTCGTGCTTTGTCGATTTTGCGTTGTGTGAGCGCGTCTCTGGCGTCGTAGTCGCTTTTATGGTGACGCGAGCTCTTCTTCCTTCGAGGAAGGTCGTGTTCCTCTTCCTCTTCGGATGAAGGGGTGGGGCTCCGGTCGTGCCTGGCCGGAGCCTTCTTCTTCGGCTCCGCAGGAGCGTCTTGGTGGAGCGCAGCTCCAACAAGTCCGAGTCCGGTAAGTGCGGACTTGTGCATGGCCCTCTTCGGGTCCCCCTCGGGAGGTGGGTGGGCCGCAAGGTACGCAGTGGCTGCCATGATCGCAGCCTGCGGCGTTTTTGGGATGACGTTGCCGTCGGCGTCCATCTCCATGAAGGATGTGTGGAGAGTTCGCGTCAACTCGCGGCGCTCCTTGGGATCCATGTTCTCCATCCGAGAGCGGTGCTTGTTGCCTGGGTTGGCGTTCGAGCTGGAGCCGATGCCCATGGCGGAGAGCGCGGCTCGTCGCGTGCTGGACTCTGAGGCTGCTTGCTTGCGTTTGTCTAGCACCTCCTGCATCTTGACCTGCTTCTTGTGCTCCTCGATTAGGAGCAGGTGGTAGGCCATCAGCATATCTCGCGAGGCATCTGCGGGCAGTACTATGTTGCCTTCCACAGCTTCGCGGACCTAGGTCCATCCCTCTTTGCTAAGGCGGATGACATGGACGTCGTTGTTTTCCCCTTTGGGTGGGGGAGATTGGCTTCTTCTGTTCCCACCGTTTCGTTCTGGCGGGTTGGTCGGAGGGTTGGGTGTTTGCTGATCCACGTCGCTTTGGATGACTGCGGCGCATTGGTAGCGCTCGTAGATTGGCCCGCTGCTGCCGCAGCTTTCAGATCCGGAACCGTAGGTCCCTGCATCCGATGGCGGATCGCACAGATCGGAGTTGCAGCTGCTGCTGTCATAGGAATCATCTGCTGATGATGTTGTGCGTAGCACGGGGTGTGGGGCCCATGAAGCGGGCCTGGTTGATGGTAGGGGCACCCGCTCAGTTAGGCGGAGGGTGCCAGTTTGCCCCACCTGGAAGCAGAAGCTCCCGAACAAGATTTCGAGTCCGTCGCCTACGGGCTCGAAGTTCTTCATGGTGGCCGGCGAGTGGGCGGTGAAGTCGAAAGCACCGAAGAGGAGATGGCTCTCCGTTGCTGCAGAGTTGTAGATCGATCGGGTTGGGACCGTCACGATCGCACAATCAGCGCCCCCAATTCCCACAGACGGCGCCAATTGACGAGGTTTGATCTCATCAATGCCCATTGTTATGGACTTGGGTTTTGGAGAAGATGGGGATGCTGGAGATCGTGGAACGGTTAGCAAACAAGCAACACGGGGACACGAGGTTTACCCAGGTTCAGGCCCCCGGAGGGAAAACCCTACTCCTGCTTGTCTGCTCTTGATTATGGCGGAACCGAAGGTTACAGGGATGCGCAGATGCAATCTGGCGTGGAGGTGTGTATGCGGAAGTATGAGTCGAGAGATCTAGGTCGTGCCCTCCTGGCCTTTATATAGACTTAGGCAGGTCCCGGGCATAGTCCTAGTCGGTTACAGGTTCTAGGGTTTTACCCCTTTGAATTTCCTATCTACTCTAGTCTTGCTCTCCAAGGATCCGAAGGCGTCATGGGCCTTGGCCACCCGAAAATCTTCATGGGCCGGCGTACGTCCACCGTGGGCCTTCCTTGGACTGGACTAGGTATGCTGAGGTCACGCACCCGTAGGGTACAACCATGTCACCATTTGCAAAAGATTTTACCTATAACCCATTTTTAAACCAAATCAATATTTTATGTGGTTGAAAATGCCTTTAGCAAAGCAATAATATTTATAGGGTTCACCAAATACATTTTTAATTATAAAAACTTGGTGTTTGGGGTCAGAGAGTTTAATCCAAATCATTTCCCAAAGATTTTTCTCCAAAAGTATTTTTAACATATAAACCACATTTTTATTTGACTAGAAATGCTTTAATTCAAAGATTTATTCTTTTGCTTCACAAAATATGTTTTTGTAACCACAAGTTGGTTTAGTTGGTCCGTAGGTTCAAACAATCCATTTGCCCAAAGGTTTTATCACAAAAATAATTTTAGAAAGAATTTCATATTCAAATTATGCCTACACAAGTTTCTGCAAAAACAACCATTTTACCAGAAGCAATTTACTAAACAAAGTGCATGGTTGGAAAGTACTTGTCTTTCTGATTCCATTGATATAAAATTTGCAAAATTTGGACGTATGGTTTGAAAGTTATGAATTTTTCAAGTTTGAGTAACTAATAGAACATTTTCTGGTTTTTGTAAAACAGTCTGGCCACGTGGCGTGTTTCTACTGGGTGATACCGGTTCGGTTGGATCGGCCTCTCTGATGCGTTGGATTAAAGTGCAATCGTGCGGCTCAGGTGGATACATACCCCTTCGGGTTAAATCTAATCACACTCGTCAGATCAAGATCCAACGGTGTACAGGGGCCTGGCCAAATCTGAGCGGCGCTAGCGGCCGCGGACGGCGGCGCGCGCTCTGGCGGTGTCGTTGCCGACAATGCAGGATGCGAGAAGGGGAGAGAGGGGGCTCACCGAGTTCGCAAAATGCTACTGATGCTCAACGTGTTCGCGAGGAGGCAGGGGGCGCATGAGGACGATCGTAATTGCTCACCAGAGTTATGCTCACCGTCGGGTCCGTCTGGTCGTTGTCGGAGGCAAGGTTACAGGCCATGCCAAAGCAAAAGAATACACTATTAGGCGCACGCGAAGATGCTGAACATGCGGCTTACAAGCAGAGAGAAAGGGGCGATCTATTCTTACGGGGAGGGGTCACCGAAGAGGTGGCAGGCGTCGGCGGTGTTCAGAGTTCGTCCTTGCCGACGCTCTGGGGCAAGCGCGGCCAAGCTAGAACCACCGGTAGATGCGCACTAGTCTGGGGAGTAGTCTCGCGTGCACAAGGGGGGCAGGGTACGGTTAGACGTCGCCAGAAGCACTGGACCTCGTCGGAGCCAGTGGGGTCGCGTGGAGAAATCCGTGCACCTGGAGGCAGAGGGGAGGCGGTGAGTGAGGGAAAAGAGAGAGAGAGAGAGAGGGCAGGCGCTTATGTACGCGTGATCGTGGGTGTAACACCCTCAGAATCGGCCCTATGCAAGTTTCAGCGCTTCCCGCCAAACCCGCATAGAAACGATTCAAAGGTGCCCACCAGGCACTTGCGTGCGGGTGGAAAACGAAGTAATAACATTACACAACAGTCCTCGATGGGACCCACAGAACAGATATATATACAACACGACTCCATGAGTCAAGAATACAGATATACAGGACAAAGATCCAAATCACCTTGAAAACGATAGAGCGCCCAGCTACGGACAAGATGCAAATGGGGCTAAGAGCCCTGAAGAATAACCAATGGCGTCCATAACCCTGCCCAGGCCAAGCCGGAAGGGTAACCCTGCTAACGACGTCGATCTCAAGACCTGCTTAAACAAAAGGGGTGCCGACAAAGGGCAAAGGAAAAAGAGAGAGCGGTCAGTACTGAGGCCAGTACACGGCGAGGCTAGAATTCGGCGGTCCTCGCCTACATAGGTATGGTGGACTGAGCGGCAGCGCAGCATGCACTAAACAACCTATAGAGACTCGATATAACTAGCGACTATCAGATAGAGATAAGAAAGACCTATTCGGATCCAACCTTTAACTATCACCAAGCATACCCATCCTGGAATTTCCCCCTCGATACCAAACGAGGAAGTCAACCGAGGAACTCACACAGTTGGCAGTTTTATGTATTCAGTTATCATTGCAGCAATTACTAGTCAGGTATAGATAGTCATCCTGATAAAATAAGTAGTGGGCACTTTTAGTTAACCATTCCGTTGTAGTTGCAACACTTACTAGTCAGATACAATTAGCATGAGATATCCCCAAACCTAGCAGTTGTTGGTACTTTTATTTAGCCATTCCGTTGCAGTGAAGCTGATTACTAGTCATATCGGATACAAGTCAAATTATAACAGTAAACTTTAGTTATAGTTGTCTATGATCGAGACCTGTGCTCCAAGTCGTCCATAACCGCGGACACGGCTTCTCGAAAAGATTTAACCCTGCAGGGGTGCACCAAAGTTCCCACACGCACCTACACCCTTGTTGTCGGATCAGGTAGGTACAAGATCACAAAACATACACCCAACGGTATGTCGACGGGGTTTCGGACACGACGTTTCCCAGACCCAAAGCAAGCACGGGGGGGCCACCCCACTAAGCTACCCGCAACGAAGTCGGCCGGTCTCCGAGACGGACTCAGGGTTTGCGTCAATGGCTGTAAACGACTGGGAACCCGAAACTCTCGGGCTTGTCGATACCGCGAAAACACTCCGCTTACCTAAACAGTACAGGTGCAGTACTTCGCACAATTTAAATAAAGCAGTAAAGCATGGCATAAGTACAGAATAGTAATAAAGCCCCAAACTAATTGTGGCCCCCAGTACAGTACTTGGAATCAGGTACTAAATCGATGGGGGTGCCCATACACCCCACCTGTGGTTAGCGCGCTCGATCTCGGAACAGGTGTCAAGAAATCGGGGTCCTACGGGACACAAGTGGACGGTTAACAACCAAATAACATCTATTGCCCACCTGTGCATCTGCATTTACCTACTTCAATTTTAGTTATTAAACAATAATTAAAGCCATGATCATCTCCAACATTAAACATGCGGCAATACTCCAATGACTGTGGTACTAGACGACACGCAACAGCACTTGAGCAAGCGACTACGACGCGCAAGTCCAACTATCTACCAAACAACAGGTAATAGGATGTGTCCAAGGCAATATAAGGCTGCAAGGGATATCACGGTACAAAAACTAGAGCATCGCAACACATATAGCAATAGATCAACAGGAGGGAATAAATACTATAAAAGTAAGATAGGTAGAAAGGGGGAGGTGCTCGCCTGAAAACATTATCGAAGGTTCATCCGAAGATCGGGTCGACACTCGCATCATCTCAACGGCCTAATCCGCGAAGAAGCAAAACACTAGAAGAAACACCGGATGCACTATTTAATACTACGGCAAAAGATCGGGCATGATGCATGTATGATGTATGACATGGCAAAGGTGCGATGCAATTAGATCATATTAAGCGGAACCGAGGTCCCGGCAAATATTTAAGTGGTTCAAGTTGTTTAGATACCCTGCAATTTAAATGTTGTCTTAACATGGCAAAAGATAGCACCGGTTTGCTACACCAATTTAAATGGGACCAGTATACGACTAGATTTGCCCGCATATGGATCCCATATTTAATTTAGGTGAATCGGCATAAGGCCCCCAAACCACATGACAATATGTATGCAAGCATGGCAATTTAATATGCAACAATTCATATAGATGTCATTTATAAAAATAGGGGTCTTGGTGAGGGAATCACTTTAGGGTTCGGCGAACTTGGGCTCCGAGGGGTTCGGGGTTGGTCTCAGGGTTCAGGGTTCGACGGGATCGGTCTCCTAAGGTCGGTTGCAAGATGAAGAGCTTGGCGTTCCGGGAAGAAGGACTTGGTGTGGCGTCGGGGGCGCATCGGACTCGCCCTGGTCGGTGCCGATCTTGTCGTCACGAAGGTCTTGTCGGGTCGTCGTATCGGGTCGGTCTTGGCGTTCGGAAAGAAGAACTTGGCGTGCGACGTCGTCGGCATCGGTGCGGGAAGGAGGTCTTGCCGTTCCGTGTCGGTGACCTTGGCATCCGGGTTCTCGGCGAGCTCGGCGTCCGGGAAGGAGTACTTGTCGCACCAGGGTCTCGGTGTCCTCGGATCCGATTGAAGATCTTGGCGTTCGGCGGGATCGGTCTTCGGGTCGGGGCTTCGGGATGGCGATCTTGGGTGGGCACCGAGGGTTCATTGGATCTGCCTGGTCGATGTCGATCTTGGCGGTTACTTGGCCACATTGTCGTTCTTGTCGAGGGGGTGGTCTGGTCGGCACAACTTGGGGAGAAGATCACCCATCCATCTATTGGCTCTAGAATGCCCACAACACTCAAACACACAGGTGCATAGACACGCAGTGCAACAGCAGAGGCCACATCGATGAGCACAGGGGCAACGACACCTCGACCGCGCGGAGGAGGAGGTCCCGCGGCCACGCACGGGCGACGACGCAGGACGGCCGGCTGGTCGACGCGGAGCCACTCGCGGGAGGAGGAGGCGGAGGAACTGGAGGAGGCGGGTCAACAGGGTCCACGCGGCCGGGAAGGCGGCCAGGGGAGGCCGGCGGAGGTGCACGGAGCTCAGGGTCGGGGGAGGAGGGTCGGCGGCCCGGCGAGGAGCTTCACGGCGGAAGGGGCCGACCGACGAGGCTCACAGGCGAGAGGCGGTGCCCGCGGAGGAGGAAGGACGGGGAGGGGAGCGCTCGCTGGCGGTGGAGTCGCGGCAAGAGGGTCGGGGTGAGGCGGCTGCAGGCCGGACGGAGGGGTCGCGGCACGCCCGACGCGGCCAACGGAGGCGAGGAGGGCGTGGCGGTGAAGCTCGAGGGGGGGCGACGCGGTTGGGGTTCCTGCGATAGAAGCCGAGGAGGACGCGCGGGCCAGGGAAGGTGGGGCCAGGTTTGGTGGGTGGAGCGGGGGGTCGGGTAGGAGGTGGTGACAGGGTGGGGCGTGTTGTGGCTGCGTGTGGTGAGGGTGGGGTTGGTTCCAGGGGTGGAGTTGGTAGGTGGGGGTGGTTGGGGTGAGGTGGCAGCAGTTGGTTGGCTGGAGGAGAGATGAGAGATGAGGTGGCGAGAGGGGATTGGTCAGGGTGAGGTGGAGGGGGGGCTGGGTAGGTTATCTGGTAGCATAGGTTTCGGGTGTTCTGGGGTAGGTAGGGTTTTTGAACTGGGGTGGCCGACTGGGTCGGATCGGCCCGGTACGGCTGCCCCTAAAATAAAATAAGTATTTTATTATTTAAAACGGGGCGTTTGAAATCCGTTGGTAGACAAAGCAAAGTAATCCGGAGACCCGGGTTTTGGATTTTGAAATAAAGGCGGGGTATTTAGAAAACAAAATATGCTTTTCGAAAATAGTTTCAGTCAAACAAATGCATGATGATGACGATGCTCAAATGCAATGTGGCATGATGACATGAGCATGAGGTCATGATGATGCAATGCACAAAAACAACGCGATTTTCTGGTAGTGGTTTTGCGGGGCGCCACAATTCGACACCACTAACAACGGATCTCGCCCTCGAGATCCGCCTCATGGTACCGGAAGAAGGGCGGCGATCTGAATCTTCTCGCATCGTGTAGATCCTCGCGACACCACTAACAAAGGTTCTTGTCCCGTCTTGAAATCGGCGACACCACCAACAAGATGTCGTTGATCCTGTTCGTCAAGAGAACACTCCGGAAAACAACAGACGAAGTTAAAGGTAAGGCCACCTCTAACTTCTATGGAAGGAGTAAGAATTGCATCGATCCACCATTCAATGTACAAAAGCGAATGGTATGAGTAGTGGTATGGTCGCGACTCCATCCCGCACTCAAAGCATTAATCTGTACATGAATAGAAGACTTATGCAACCAACTCCCGGGATTTAGACTGAAGATCTCGACAAGCGAGGTTCAGGAACAAAGGAGTGATGCAGACTCTGCATCGGATCTGGCGTAGATGATGTCGTCGCGTCAAAAAACACCGGAAGGCACGAGAAGGAACAAAGAGAAGTTCCCCAGACGAAGGATTCCTCGGATAGCATGAAGACCAGGTGTAGCAACACCGTTACCAAAGGAGGAAGTGAAACCCTAAAGATACGACAGAAAACCCAACCACGAGAAGTCCTGGACTCGAAGAGAGAGAAGAGAGCGGATTCAAAACACGCAGAGGTGAGAGGAGAGCAGCAGAGGGGTAAGGAGTAAAATCAGACCTAATCAGAACTATCCAACCGATTTTCAAAAATAGTTTTGACACTCTACTTCGGCCGTTAGCTAGGTTATCCTACAGGCTGGACTTGTGGGGTATCGCAACTGCTGAGCTCTGATACCACTCTGTAACACCCTCAGAATCGGCCCTATGCAAGTTTCAGCGCTTCCCGCCAAACCCGCATAGAAACGATTCAAAGGTGCCCACCAGGCACTTGCGTGCGGGTGGAAAACGAAGTAATAACATTACACAACAGTCCTCGATGGGACCCACAGAACAGATATATATACAACACGACTCCATGAGTCAAGAATACAGATATACAGGACAAAGATCCAAATCACCTTGAAAACGATAGAGCGCCCAGCTACGGACAAGATGCAAATGGGGCTAAGAGCCCTGAAGAATAACCAATGGCGTCCATAACCCTGCCCAGGCCAAGCCGGAAGGGTAACCCTGCTAACGACGTCGATCTCAAGACCTGCTTAAACAAAAGGGGTGCCGACAAAGGGCAAAGGAAAAAGAGAGAGCGGTCAGTACTGAGGCCAGTACACGGCGAGGCTAGAATTCGGCGGTCCTCGCCTACATAGGTATGGTGGACTGAGCGGCAGCGCAGCATGCACTAAACAACCTATAGAGACTCGATATAACTAGCGACTATCAGATAGAGATAAGAAAGACCTATTCGGATCCAACCTTTAACTATCACCAAGCATACCCATCCTGGAATTCCCCCTCGATACCAAACGAGGAAGTCAACCGAGGAACTCACACAGTTGGCAGTTTTATGTATTCAGTTATCGTTGCAGCAATTACTAGTCAGGTATAGATAGTCATCCTGATAAAATAAGCAGTGGGCACTTTTAGTTAACCATTCCGTTGTAGTTGCAACACTTACTAGTCAGATACAATTAGCATGAGATATCCCCAAACCCAGCAGTTGTTGGTACTTTTATTTAGCCATTCCGTTGCAGTGAAGCTGATTACTAGTCATATCGGATACAAGTCAAATTATAACAGTAAACTTTAGTTATAGTTGTCTATGATCGAGACCTGTGCTCCAAGTCGTCCATAACCGCGGACACGGCTTCTCGAAAAGATTTAACCCTGCAGGGGTGCACCAAAGTTCCCACACGCACCTACACCCTTGTTGTCGGATCAGGTAGGTACAAGATCACAAAACATACACCCAACGGTATGTCGACGGGGTTTCGGACACGACGTTTCCCAGACCCAAAGCAAGCACGGGGGGCCACCCCACTAAGCTACCCGCAACGAAGTCGGCCGGTCTCCGAGACGGACTCAGGGTTTGCGTCAATGGCTGTAAACGACTGGGAACCCGAAACTCTCGGGCTTGTCGATACCGCGAAAACACTCCGCTTACCTAAACAGTACAGGTGCAGTACTTCGCACAATTTAAATAAAGCAGTAAAGCATGGCATAAGTACAGAATAGTAATAAAGCCCCAAACTAATTGTGGCCCCCAGTACAGTACTTGGAATCAGGTACTAAATCGATGGGGGTGCCCATACACCCCACCTGTGGTTAGCGCGCTCGATCTCGGAACAGGTGTCAAGAAATCGGGGTCCTACGGGACACAAGTGGACGGTTAACAACCAAATAACATCTATTGCCCACCTGTGCATCTGCATTTACCTACTTCAATTTTAGTTATTAAACAATAATTAAAGCCATGATCATCTCCAACATTAAACATGCGGCAATACTCCAATGACTGTGGTACTAGACGACACGCAACAGCACTTGAGCAAGCGACTACGACGCGCAAGTCCAACTATCTACCAAACAACAGGTAATAGGATGTGTCCAAGGCAATATAAGGCTGCAAGGGATATCACGGTACAAAAACTAGAGCATCGCAACACATATAGCAATAGATCAACAGGAGGGAATAAATACTATAAAAGTAAGATAGGTAGAAAGGGGGAGGTGCTCGCCTGAAAACATTATCGAAGGTTCATCCGAAGATCGGGTCGACACTCGCATCATCTCAACGGCCTAATCCGCGAAGAAGCAAAACACTAGAAGAAACACCGGATGCACTATTTAATACTACGGCAAAAGATCGGGCATGATGCATGTATGATGTATGACATGGCAAAGGTGCGATGCAATTAGATCATATTAAGCGGAACCGAGGTCCCGGCAAATATTTAAGTGGTTCAAGTTGTTTAGATACCCTGCAATTTAAATGTTGTCTTAACATGGCAAAAGATAGCACCGGTTTGCTACACCAATTTAAATGGGACCAGTATACGACTAGATTTGCCCGCATATGGATCCCATATTTAATTTAGGTGAATCAGCATAAGGCCCCCAAACCACATGACAATATGTATGCAAGCATGGCAATTTAATATGCAACAATTCATATAGATGTCATTTATAAAAATAGGGGTCTTGGTGAGGGAATCACTTTAGGGTTCGGCGAACTTGGGCTCCGAGGGGTTCGGGGTTGGTCTCAGGGTTCAGGGTTCGACGGGATCGGTCTCCTAAGGTCGGTTGCAAGATGAAGAGCTTGGCGTTCCGGGAAGAAGGACTTGGTGTGGCGTCGGGGGCGCATCGGACTCGCCCTGGTCGGTGCCGATCTTGTCGTCACGAAGGTCTTATCGGGTCGTCGTATCGGGTCGGTCTTGGCGTTCGGAAAGAAGAACTTGGCGTGCGACGTCGTCGGCATCGGTGCGGGAAGGAGGTCTTGCCGTTCCGTGTCGGTGACCTTGGCATCCGGGTTCTCGGCGAGCTCGGCGTCCGGGAAGGAGTACTTGTCGCACCAGGGTCTCGGTGTCCTCGGATCCGATTGAAGATCTTGGCGTTCGGCGGGATCGGTCTTCGGGTCGGGGCTTCGGGATGGCGATCTTGGGTGGGCACCGAGGGTTCATTGGATCTGCCTGGTCGATGTCGATCTTGGCGGTTACTTGGCCACGTTGTCGTTCTTGTCGAGGGGGTGGTCTGGTCGGCACAACTTGGGGAGAAGATCACCCATCCATCTATTGGCTCTAGAATGCCCACAACACTCAAACACACAGGTGCATAGACACGCAGTGCAACAGCAGAGGCCACATCGATGAGCACAGGGGCAACGACACCTCGACCGCGCGGAGGAGGAGGTCTCGCGGCCACGCACGGGCGACGACGCAGGACGGCCGGCTGGTCGACGCGGAGCCACTCGCGGGAGGAGGAGGCGGAGGAACTGGAGGAGGCGGGTCAACGGGGTCCACGCGGCCGGGAAGGCGGCCAGGGGAGGCCGGCGGAGGTGCACGGAGCTCAGGGTCGGGGGAGGAGGGTCGGCGGCCCGGCGAGGAGCTTCACGGCGGAAGGGGCCGACCGACGAGGCTCACAGGCGAGAGGCGGTGCCCGCGGAGGAGGAAGGACGGGGAGGGGAGCGCTCGCTGGCGGTGGAGTCGCGGCAAGAGGGTCGGGGTGAGGCGGCTGCAGGCCGGACGGAGGGGTCGCGGCACGCCCGACGCGGCCAACGGAGGCGAGGAGGGCGTGGCGGTGAAGCTCGAGGGGGGGCGACGCGGTTGGGGTTCCTGCGATAGAAGCCGAGGAGGACGCGCGGGCCAGGGAAGGTGGGGCCAGGTTTGGTGGGTGGAGCGGGGGGTCGGGTAGGAGGTGGTGACAGGGTGGGGCGTGTTGTGGCTGCGTGTGGTGAGGGTGGGGTTGGTTCCAGGGGTGGAGTTGGTAGGTGGGGGTGGTTGGGGTGAGGTGGCAGCAGTTGGTTGGCTGGAGGAGAGATGAGAGATGAGGTGGCGAGAGGGGATTGGTCAGGGTGAGGTGGAGGGGGGGCTGGGTAGGTTATCTGGTAGCATAGGTTTCGGGTGTTCTGGGGTAGGTAGGGTTTTTGAACTGGGGTGGCCGACTGGGTCGGATCGGCCCGGTACGGCTGCCCCTAAAATAAAATAAGTATTTTATTATTTAAAACGGGGCGTTTGAAATCCGTTGGTAGACAAAGCAAAGTAATCCGGAGACCCGGGTTTTGGATTTTGAAATAAAGGCGGGGTATTTAGAAAACAAAATATGCTTTTCGAAAATAGTTTCAGTCAAACAAATGCATGATGATGACGATGCTCAAATGCAATGTGGCATGATGACATGAGCATGAGGTCATGATGATGCAATGCACAAAAACAACGCGATTTTCTGGTAGTGGTTTTGCGGGGCGCCACAATTCGACACCACTAACAACGGATCTCGCCCTCGAGATCCGCCTCATGGTACCGGAAGAAGGGCGGCGATCTGAATCTTCTCGCATCGTGTAGATCCTCGCGACACCACTAACAAAGGTTCTTGTCCCGTCTTGAAATCGGCGACACCACCAACAAGATGTCGTTGATCCTGTTCGTCAAGAGAACACTCCGGAAAACAACAGACGAAGTTAAAGGTAAGGCCACCTCTAACTTCTATGGAAGGAGTAAGAATTGCATCGATCCACCATTCAATGTACAAAAGCGAATGGTATGAGTAGTGGTATGGTCGCGACTCCATCCCGCACTCAAAGCATTAATCTGTACATGAATAGAAGACTTATGCAACCAACTCCCGGGATTTAGACTGAAGATCTCGACAAGCGAGGTTCAGGAACAAAGGAGTGATGCAGACTCTGCATCGGATCTGGCGTAGATGATGTCGTCGCGTCAAAAAACACCGGAAGGCACGAGAAGGAACAAAGAGAAGTTCCCCAGACGAAGGATTCCTCGGATAGCATGAAGACCAGGTGTAGCAACACCGTTACCAAAGGAGGAAGTGAAACCCTAAAGATACGACAGAAAACCCAACCACGAGAAGTCCTGGACTCGAAGAGAGAGAAGAGAGCGGATTCAAAACACGCAGAGGTGAGAGGAGAGCAGCAGAGGGGTAAGGAGTAAAATCAGACCTAATCAGAACTATCCAACCGATTTTCAAAAATAGTTTTGACACTCTACTTCGGCCGTTAGCTAGGTTATCCTACAGGCTGGACTTGTGGGGTATCGCAACTGCTGAGCTCTGATACCACTCTGTAACACCCTCAGAATCGGCCCTATGCAAGTTTCAGCGCTTCCCGCCAAACCCGCATAGAAACGATTCAAAGGTGCCCACCAGGCACTTGCGTGCGGGTGGAAAACGAAGTAATAACATTACACAACAGTCCTCGATGGGACCCACAGAACAGATATATATACAACACGACTCCATGAGTCAAGAATACAGATATACAGGACAAAGATCCAAATCACCTTGAAAACGATAGAGCGCCCAGCTACGGACAAGATGCAAATGGGGCTAAGAGCCCTGAAGAATAACCAATGGCGTCCATAACCCTGCCCAGGCCAAGCCGGAAGGGTAACCCTGCTAACGACGTCGATCTCAAGACCTGCTTAAACAAAAGGGGTGCCGACAAAGGGCAAAGGAAAAAGAGAGAGCGGTCAGTACTGAGGCCAGTACACGGCGAGGCTAGAATTCGGCGGTCCTCGCCTACATAGGTATGGTGGACTGAGCGGCAGCGCAGCATGCACTAAACAACCTATAGAGACTCGATATAACTAGCGACTATCAGATAGAGATAAGAAAGACCTATTCGGATCCAACCTTTAACTATCACCAAGCATACCCATCCTGGAATTCCCCCTCGATACCAAACGAGGAAGTCAACCGAGGAACTCACACAGTTGGCAGTTTTATGTATTCAGTTATCGTTGCAGCAATTACTAGTCAGGTATAGATAGTCATCCTGATAAAATAAGCAGTGGGCACTTTTAGTTAACCATTCCGTTGTAGTTGCAACACTTACTAGTCAGATACAATTAGCATGAGATATCCCCAAACCCAGCAGTTGTTGGTACTTTTATTTAGCCATTCCGTTGCAGTGAAGCTGATTACTAGTCATATCGGATACAAGTCAAATTATAACAGTAAACTTTAGTTATAGTTGTCTATGATCGAGACCTGTGCTCCAAGTCGTCCATAACCGCGGACACGGCTTCTCGAAAAGATTTAACCCTGCAGGGGTGCACCAAAGTTCCCACACGCACCTACACCCTTGTTGTCGGATCAGGTAGGTACAAGATCACAAAACATACACCCAACGGTATGTCGACGGGGTTTCGGACACGACGTTTCCCAGACCCAAAGCAAGCACGGGGGGCCACCCCACTAAGCTACCCGCAACGAAGTCGGCCGGTCTCCGAGACGGACTCAGGGTTTGCGTCAATGGCTGTAAACGACTGGGAACCCGAAACTCTCGGGCTTGTCGATACCGCGAAAACACTCCGCTTACCTAAACAGTACAGGTGCAGTACTTCGCACAATTTAAATAAAGCAGTAAAGCATGGCATAAGTACAGAATAGTAATAAAGCCCCAAACTAATTGTGGCCCCCAGTACAGTACTTGGAATCAGGTACTAAATCGATGGGGGTGCCCATACACCCCACCTGTGGTTAGCGCGCTCGATCTCGGAACAGGTGTCAAGAACTCGGGGTCCTACGGGACACAAGTGGACGGTTAACAACCAAATAACATCTATTGCCCACCTGTGCATCTGCATTTACCTACTTCAATTTTAGTTATTAAACAATAATTAAAGCCATGATCATCTCCAACATTAAACATGCGGCAATACTCCAACGACTGTGGTACTGGACGACACGCAACAGCACTTGAGCAAGCGACTACGACGCGCAAGTCCAACTATCTACCAAACAACAGGTAATAGGATGTGTCCAAGGCAATATAAGGCTGCAAGGGATATCACGGTACGAAAACTAGAGCATCGCAACACATATAGCAATAGATCAACAGGAGGGAATAAATACTATAAAAGTAAGATAGGTAGAAAGGGGGAGGTGCTCGCCTGAAAACATTATCGAAGGTTCATCCGAAGATCGGGTCGACACTCGCATCATCTCAACGGCCTAATCCGCGAAGAAGCAAAACACTAGAAGAAACACCGGATGCACTATTTAATACTACGGCAAAAGATCGGGCATGATGCATGTATGATGTATGACATGGCAAAGGTGCGATGCAATTAGATCATATTAAGCGGAACCGAGGTCCCGGCAAATATTTAAGTGGTTCAAGTTGTTTAGATACCCTGCAATTTAAATGTTGTCTTAACATGGCAAAAGATAGCACCGGTTTGCTACACCAATTTAAATGGGACCAGTATACGACTAGATTTGCCCGCATATGGATCCCATATTTAATTTAGGTGAATTGGCATAAGGCCCCCAAACCACATGACAATATGTATGCAAGCATGGCAATTTAATATGCAACAATTCATATAGATGTCATTTATAAAAATAGGGGTCTTGGTGAGGGAATCACTTTAGGGTTCGGCGAACTTGGGCTCCGAGGGGTTCGGGGTTGATCTCAGGGTTCAGGGTTCGACGGGATCGGTCTCCGAAGGTCGGTTGCAAGATGAAGAGCTTGGCGTTCCGGGAAGAAGGACTTGGTGTGGCGTCGGGGGCGCATCGGACTCGCCCTGGTCGGTGCCGATCTTGTCGTCACGAATGTCTTGTCGGGTCATCGTATCGGGTCGGTCTTGGCGTTCGGAAAGAAGAACTTGGCGTGCGACGTCGTCGGCATCGGTGCGGGAAGAATGTCTTGCCGTTCCGTGTCGGTGACCTTGGCATCCGGGTTCTAGGTGAGCTCGGCGTCCGGGAAGGAGTACTTGTCGCACCGGGGTCTCGGTGTCCTCGGATCCGATTGAAGATCTTGGCGTTCGGCGGGATCGGTCTTCGGGTCGGGGCTTCGGGGTGGCGATCTTGGGTGGGCACCGAGGGTTCATTGGATCTGCCTGGTCGATGTCGATCTTGGCGGTTACTTGGCCACGTTGTCGTTCTTGTCGAGGGGGTGGTCTGGTCGGCACAACTTGGGGAGAAGATCACCCATCCATCTATTGGCTCTAGAATGCCCACAACACTCAAACACACAGGTGCATAGACACGCAGTGCAACAGCAGAGGCCACACCGATGAGCACAGGGGCAACGACACCTCGACCGCACGGAGGAGGAGGTCCCGCGGCCACGCACGGGCGACGGCGCAGGACGGCCGGCTGGTCGACGCGGAGCCACTCGCGGGAGGAGGAGGCGGAGGAACTGGAGGAGGCGGGTCAACGGGGTCCACGCGGCCAGGAAGGCGGCCAGGGGAGGCCGGCGGAGGTGCACGGAGCTCAGGGTCGGGGGAGGAGGGTCGGCGGCCCGGCGAGGAGCTTCACGGCGGAAGGGGCCGACCGACGAGGCTCACAGGCGAGAGGCGGTGCCCGCGGAGGAGGAAGGACTGGGAGGGGAGCGCTCGCTGGCGGTGGAGTCGCGGCAAGAGGGTCGGGGTGAGGCGGCTGCAGGTCGGACGGAGGGGTCGCGGCACGCCCGATGCGGCCAACGGAGGCGAGGAGGGCGTGGCGGTGAAGCTCGAGGGGGGGGCGCCGCGGTTGGGGTGCCTGCGACGGAAGCCGAGGAGGACGCGCGGGCCAGGGAAGGTGGGGCCAGGTTTGGTGGGTGGAGCGGGGGGTCGGGTAGGAGGTGGTGACAGGGTGGGGCGTGTTGTGGCTGCGTGTGGTGAGGGTGGGGTTGGTTCCAGGGGTGGAGTTGGTAGGTGGGGGTGGTTGGGGTGAGGTGGCAGCGGTTGGTTGGCTGGAGGAGAGATGAGAGATGAGGTGGCGAGAGGGGATTGGTCAGGGTGAGGTGGAGGGGGGCTGGGTAGGTTATCTGGTAGCATAGGTTTCGGGTGTTCTGGGGTAGGTAGGGTTTTTGAACTGGGGTGGCCGACTGGGTCGGATCGGCCCGGTACGGCTGCCCCTAAAATAAAATAAGTATTTTATTATTTAAAACGGGGCGTTTGAAATCCGTTGGTAGACAAAGCAAAGTAATCCGGAGACCCGGGTTTTGGATTTTGAAATAAAGGCGGGGTATTTAGAAAACAAAATATGCTTTTCGAAAATAGTTTCAGTCAAACAAATGCATGATGATGACGATGCTCAAATGCAATGTGGCATGATGACATGAGCATGAGGTCATGATGATGAAATGCACAAAAACAACGCGATTTTCTGGTAGTGATTTTGCGGGGCGCCTCAATTCGACACCACTAACAATGGATCTCGCCCTCGAGATCCGCCTCATGGTACCGGAAGAAGGGCGGCGATCTGAATCTTCTCGCATCGTGTAGATCCTCGTGACACCACTAACAAAGGTTCTTGTCCCGTCTTGAAATCGGCGACACCACCAACAAGATGTCGTTGATCCTGTTCTGCTTTCTTTTTCCCTTTCTTTAATATTCTGTTTTGATTTTGTTTAATCAATTCAAACATCCATTTGAATTCAAAATTCTTCCAAACTTTGTGTAGATTTTAATGATGTTATTTAACACAATATAAACTCAAATTTGGAATATTTCTTTTATTCTTTTAGGGTATATTAATTATTTAGAATAGTCCCTTGTATTAATTCAATCAAGATTTAATAATGTTTTCCAAAATCCATTTGAATTCTAATTCCTTCCAAATCTTTTCACTAGGTTTATTTATTTAATGGGGTGCTAAATAATTCACTATGAATTATTTGGAATATTTTTAATATGATTTATTTATCGTTTAAAATTGGGTATTTGTCTTTATTCAAATTAAATATGGGTTTAATTCCATAAAACTTTATTTAAATGATTCTTTTATTTCATATAAGTAAATTAAATAACTTTTATTCCACTTGGGTAAATTCAAATTATTTTTCCCTGATTTAATTAATCTTATCGATTAGGGATTTGTCTTTATTCAAATATAAATAGAATTTGGTTAATGCCACTTTATTTTATTTGGAAAATTCTTTATCCTTTTATTTTATTTGGATTTGGATTATATTCATTCCATTTGCTTATGGATTTGGCCAAGATTTAATTTGGTCCTTAAATATTCCTCATTTAATATTTCTTTCTTTATCTTATAAAATCCATATCTTTTTATTTATAGATCCAAACTTGGTGATTCCAATTTGTAAAATCTTATTTAATATTTATTTATCCTTTTAAATATATTTAGGATTAATTGATCACCATTGGGTATGGAGTTTTAGATAGGTGCTCTATTAGCATTGGAAATTCAATTTCCTGATCTTAATAAATTCATAAGATTTTATTTATGGATCCAAATTGAATGAAATCAATTTCTATGGTTTTATAATATTTCTATTTGTCATTCTTGATCATTTATAAATGTTTGTTGACAAAATTTTATATGGATCAAAACCATGGTCTTAGAGATAACTTGGAAATGTTTTTCTTCCATTAGGGTTTTAGGGTTTTGGTTTAATTTCCAAGTGTTCAAATTTCAAGATGCATTTAAGAAGAATGCATTCCAATTGATTTTAATTTAGTTGGATTCAAACATTACTCAAGTTTGTTCAAGATGGGATTTTAAGTTTCCATTTAGAAATAAAAAGTTTCTTTTCACCCTAAATTTCAACAATTGTTTGTTTATTTATTTATTTTCACATTACAAAATTTGGAAAATTTTGGGATGTGACAGAAAACAACGGTATCTTGTTCATAGAACATGTGGAATGTTTACCTTACACAATTTTCTTAAAGCAATTGTCTGTTGCTTGCAACTTAATACTGGAGGGGGTTCGGATGATAACCTGAAGGTGGACATCTAGTCATAGATGCAGTTGCATGGAGGTCTATGTATCTTGTTGTATTGCCCAATCGAATATCATAGGATCTTTTTGACTAGTAATTGCATTGTTATGCCTTGCTCAGTTCCTGTCAATTGCCCTGCTGTAATTTGTTTACCCTTCATGCCATGTTGTTTATCTAAAGAGAGCACCTCTAGTAAACTATGGACCCCGTTCAATCTTTACCATTGATACACCTTCCACTGTTACTTGTTTACTTGTTGCAAACCATTACCTTCCACACCATATGTTTAATACTTTGTTATATTAAACCGGTGAGCTTGACAACCTCACTGATTCGTTGGGACAAAGTCTTGAGTTTGTGTTGTGCAGGTTTCCACGTTGCTTGCAACACCTTTGAGACGTTTCCTTCCTCCTTCAGGTTCGATAACCTCGGTCTCTACTGAGGGAAACTTGTTGTTGTGCTCATCACACCTTGCTCTTGGGGTTCCAACAAAGTGTCCCACGTCAACACTGGGTGCACGCATCACCCTCTAGGCGACATCTGTATCCTTTCAACGGTATCTACCCCTCCTGGGCCACCTTTGTGAAGACAATCCGCAATCCTGGAGATGAGAAGTGCAAAAGGTTTGCGAAAGAGCAAGAGGCCGCTATGGAGGATGTGGAGCGAGCATTTTGTGTGCTTCAGTTAAGGTGGGCTATTGTTTGGTACCCTTATAGAACATGGAGCACAGAGAGGATGTGAGACGTGATGAATGTTTATGTCATAATGCATAACATGATCGTCGAGGACGAGCGTGATGACAACATCTTGGACCAAGGTTGGGACTTTCAGGGTCAGTTGGTTGAGCCAGAGCCAGGTCTAGCATCGTGGGAAGATTTCATGCAAGTGCATGAAAATTTGCGTCACAGGCAAACTTATGAACGAATTCAACTGGATTTGGTTGAACATATATGGGCTCGTGCGGGAAATCTCAATGTTTAATCTCTATTTGTTTTGTGTAATTTAATTGATGGTTTAGTTATTTTTCATCGAACCATGCGAGACTGAACTATCTATATGTAAGAACTATTTCAATTTGGTTACCTAGTCTAATTTATTTTCATCCTAAAAATTAATTATGTGACAATATTTGCAAACATATGGAATCTCTGGCCAGGGCTGGCCAAGCACAGACAAATGGGTCGCGCCGCTGGGCGCGGCTGGCCGGACAGGCCGAACAGGCCAAACCCCCTACCTATATCGACCACGGTCCGACCCAAACGGACAAGAACGGGCCGTTTGGGTTGAACGGATAGGTCGGCCCGATGGAGATGCCCTAACTTTCTATACGATAGTAGAACTTCTCAATGGTCTATCTCGCGTGTTATGATCGCTCTAAGTGGCAGCTTTTTTTCGTGCAGACTCTGCATACTCGACAACTGTCATAACGAGAAATAAAGTGGGATTAGGATGAGGGGATACAAAAATGCAAGACAACATATTTTCCTTTTTATTTTTAAATCTGATGATTTACAATGAAATATTTTGAGAACCGCTTGTATAAATTACGAACCTTTTTCATTTTTGAGCTCCTCGTGCTGAGAGCTGCAAAATTAGATCCTATGTTGATAGGTTTTGTATTTTGGGGTTCTTAGTGTATTTTGTACTTGAGTTACTACATGTTTGTACTTACGCGTACTTTGCCTGTAACTACACTTTTACTTTTTTATACTTTAGCTCTTAATATAGTAGTACTTTTATGTACTTAGCTCTTAGTACTGTTGTACTTTCGTGTATTTCGAGTAAACTTGTACTTTTATTAACTTTGGCTTTTAGTACTGTTGTTGTTCCCTTTAACTATTACTATATTTGTACTTTTGCGTATTTGGCTCTGAGTAGAGTTATACTTCGTGTATTTTGACTTTGAATATAGTTTTGTTGTACTTTGCCTGTGAGCATAATTATACTTTGTATCTTCATATACTTGTACTTATGTGTACTTTGCCTCTTGTTTCGCGTACTTTAACTTTTAGTATATTTGTACTTTCGTGTACTTCGTTTCTGATTAGAGTTATACTTTTGTGTATTTCGATTTTGAGTACAATTGTACTTCGGTTATACTTTATCGGGGAGCATAACTATACTTTCACGTACTTTGGATCTGCATATACTTGTACTTTTGTATACTTTACCTTTTAATACACTTGTATTTCTATACTTTGATGCGTCGTATGCGTTTTGATTCGAGGTGAAGCCAAGCCGTAAAACGTGCTACGATAAATTAGGGGAATAACAAACGGGTGCTACGACCAATGCACCCATTCAAGATGTTTATGAAAATTTGATGATCCGTAGACGCCTTAATTCGAGACGAAGCCGAGAGCCGTAGAATGCGCAGAAAAAAGGAAAAAAAAGGTAAAATCGAACACACATCCACGCCAATTAAACTAGGAAGGTCGAATCGCGCATATATACCAAAAACTGCTTTGCTAGGTCTCCATTTTTCTAGCGCTCGCGCACACAGAAACCGACCTTCCCGAAGGTCTCTTTTTTTCTAGCGGTACATTAGTAATAATGGAACTACTCTCCTCGCGGCCTCACATGTTCGTGAGGCCAATCAGCCATTTGTCTCCTGGGCCCTTTCTTTTGGAGCTCTTGTTTTGCTCACGTTAAAAGTCCGATGATCAGGTATGAACCACCGCCGCCCTGCCTCTGCCTCTGCCCCCGATTGGTTCACTCTCCAGCGTCAATGTTTTTCAATAGGTAATACTAGTAGTATACTACTATACATACATACTAATGGCCGAAAGTTAATCCTATGGTTAGAATATTTGTTAATTATAATTGGTTCATGCACTTATGCACAAGGAAAAAATAAGCTCAATACACAATAACTCATGTCCATGTAGCATGTTAGACCATTGTGATCCTGCCATCATGGTCTCCTTACGTGCCCCACGCGATGGATCTGATTGATCCATTGATCGAGACTATATTTGCGCGCATGTAACCTGCATCTGTCTTCCATCTTGATATCACAACTAGGGCTAGCATAGGGCGCTTGCTGATGCTAGCCTGCCATTCTCCAACTTGTTGTAGTGCTATCGTTCGTTGTGCAATTTTGCGCCCGCTCCGGGAGACCTGACGACTGACGATTATTGTTGGTTCATTACTCATTAGTATAATGTATCATTGTTTTGACGGGAAAGCGGGTGCTCTGCCATATCATTAGTATAATTTATCATTTAAAATAGTGGATTTGTTTATTAGTTTGTGCGTTTTGTATTTTTTTGTGCTTAATGATGAACATAGAGGCACTAGGACAATGGGGGAGCAGGGGTCTGACACCCCCCTAATGGTTCGCTCTCCATCGCCAATGTTTTTCAATAGGTATTACTAATAGTATACTAATATACATACATACTCCCTCCATCCCAAGGCTTAAGGCCTATAATTTTTTTGAAAAGTCAAACCAACTAAACTTTGACCAAACTTTTAGAAAAAACTATCAATAAACATGATATTTTGTAGACATCATATGAAAATATATTTCATTATCTATCTAATGATATTGATTATGTATTTTGCATATTAACAGTTTTTGATAAAAACTTGGTCAAACTTGACATAGTTTGACTTTTCAAAAAAAATAGGCCTTAAGCCTTGAAACGGAGGTTAATGGCCGAAACTTAATCCTCTGGTTAGCATATTTGTTAATAATAATTACTAATGGCCAGAACTTAATCCTCTGGTTAGCATATTTGTTAATTATAATTGGTCCATGCATGTATGCACAAGGAAACAAATAAGCCCAATACACAACAACGCATGCCCATGTACCATATTAGACCATCGTGATCCTGCCATCATGGTATCGTTACATACCCTAAGCAATCGATCTGATTGATCCATTGATTGAGGTTGTATTTGCACGTCTGCCACTTGCGTCTGTCTTGCATCTCGATCTCGCAGCTAGGGCTAGCTTATGGCGCTTTTCGATGTTGGCCTGCCATTCGCCAACTTACCGTAGTGCTATCGTTTGCTGTGCAATTCCGTGCTCGTTTCGGGAGACCTAATTAATCATTAGTATAATGTATCATTGTTTTGATGGAAACACATGTGCTCTGCCATTTCATTAGTATAATTTATAATTTAAAATAGTGGATTTGTTTATTAGTTTGTGTCTTTTGTAGTTCTGTTGTGCTTAATGATGAAGAGAGGGACACTAGGACAAATGAGACTAGATTTCTTTTACAGCCAAATTGGTTCAACTTTAAGCGCTAATATTACTATTTCTAAGAATGCAATTTCATATATGGAGCAACAAACTATCATAGATGACAGTTCCAATCTGTTTGATATGCAAACTGATGATCATAATATTGTGGAACCAACAGTTTTTTAGAACAAGATAAGATTGGAAACACAATATATGAAAGGGATCCTGGTAAGTGACAACATATTTGAGAATTTCCTCTTGATAAGCAAGAAGAGGCACGAAGATTCTATATTACTGAAGGCTCTTATCAAACATACATGAAAGAGTATAAATCCAATGGAAAATAAAAAATCATTACCGATTTTAGTTTAGCTTTCTCACAAATTTTCCATGGCTAGAGTATTCGTTGTACACACATCGTGCATATTGTCTGTCTTGTTTTGTCTTTACAAAAAATCAAGTGGGAGATGTGTGCCTCATATACATTCACAATTAAGGGGTTTATAAATTAGAAGAGGGTGAATATTGGAAAAGATTGTGCTTTGTTAACCCACCTAGGCAAAGATTCCAACTCAACTCATAATTATTTAGTTCGATGTTTTTGATAATCTAAATAATAGTATGACCCACATCAATAAGGCAAATGTACAAGCAACTGAAAGCAGGTTTTAGATACAAGGCTAAGGATTAAAGTTAAAATTGGTTCCATTAGGTAAGAAACATGTTTCTATCCTACACAGTGGCATATTATATATTGTACTAAGCATGTTAGTAACAATTTTCCCCTTGTTGATTTCACCGGGTGGTTAACATTGCAAGATTATGTTTTTGGAGTCCATGACGAATCTCCAGAATTCTAGAGATTCGACACGGCCTCCATAAGCACAACCTTGGAATGTTAACCACTAGGTGAAATCAACAAAGAAAAATGTTACTAACATGCTTAGTACAATATATAATATGCTACCGTGTAAAATGGGGAAATATTTTTTTACCTAAATTGTAATTTTAAGTCTTAGCCTTGCATCTAAAACCCTTTTTTCAGTTTCTTGTACAATTGCCTTGTCGTTGTGGGTCACACAATTTTTCAGATTATAAAAACATTGAACTGAATAATTATGAGATGAGTTGGAATCTTTGCCAATGTGGGTTAACAAAGCACAATCTTTTCCATTTTTCACCTTCTTCCAATTTATAAACCCCTTAACTATGAATATATCCGAGCCACACCTCCCACTTTATTTTTTGTAAAGACAAAACAAGATAGACAATATGCACATTGTGTGAACATCGAATACTCTAGCCATGGAAAATTTGTGAAGTTGATAAACAAAAATCGGCGATGATTTTTTTTCATTGTATGGATACTCTCTCATGTATGGCTGATAAGGGCTTTAGGTAATATAGAATCTTCGTGCTTCTTCTTGCTTATCAAGAGGAAGTTCCCAAATCCATTGGTGCTTACCAGGATCCCTTTCATATGTTGTGCTTCTAGTTTAACCTTGTTCGGAAACTTCTATTGGATCCACAATATACTGATCATCGGTTTGCATATCAAATAGATTGGAACTGTCATCTGCGATAGGTTGATGCTCCTTAGATGAACTTGCTTTTTCAAAAATAGTAATATTAGGGCTTGAAGTTGAACAAGTTGGTTGTAAAAGATATCTAGCCTCCTTTGTCCTGATCTCTCTCTCTCTTCATCATTAAGCACAATAGAATTACAAAAGACACAAATTAATAAACAACTCCACTATTTTAAATGATAAATTATACTAATGAAATGGCAAAGCACTTGAAATCCTGTCAAAAAATGATACATTATACTAATGAGTAACGAACCAATAGTTACTTCAGTCGTGAGGTCTCCCAGAGCGGCGGAGCATGGAATTGCATGGCTAATGACAGCACTGCAGGAGGCAACAGGTTAACGAATGTCAGGCCGTCGGCAACAAGCGCCCTAAGCTAGCTCTAGCTGCGAGATCAAGATGGGAGCAAAACACTGGAGGCAGGCACACAAACATAGCCTCGATCAATGGATCGATCACATCGATCGCTTGGGGTACATAACGAGACCATGATGGCAGGATCAACATGGTAACCCGGTACATGGGCATGGGTATTAGGCTTATTTGTTTGGTTGTGCATCATGTACCAATTATAAAAAACAAATAGACTAATCAGTGGATTAACTTCTAGGTCATTATTCATATATCAAGTAGTATACTATTAATATTACCTATTGAAAACAGTGGGGGCCATTGAGGAGGTTGTCAGACCTGCTTGCCCCTAGGTGTGTCTTATGCAAAGTTCTGTTTTGTTAGCAGTTCTTATTATTCATTCTTTTGTGCTCTGATGAACACTCTTTGCGTATTGGGAACCTACTTTGCAAGGGACATAATTGTGATCAAATTTCTGGTAAGGTAAGTCTGGATATACAGGTTTGGATTTTTGCAGGTTTGGAGTTTTGCAGGTTTTGATTTTTGCAGGTTTGGATTATTACACAACTTCAAATGTCTTTATCTAAATTTGTGTTCTATTAGAGATATTTATTTCTCATGCGTGTTTTATTGTTTTTGATTTTATATATTTTCATTATAGATACATTCGAATCTGAACAAACCCAAGTCAGTTATTTCTAGACGAAGGGAGTATAAGAAATCATATAATTTGTGGACTTGGTTATTTGGCATGCCAATTTATTTTCTATTCATGTAGTTAGAAAGATGTTGCAACCACCATGGATTTGCATGGAGTGTAACTTACAACTAAGTAATAAGTAATTACTTTGGCACCTATATAAATCATGGGTTTGCTTCAGGTGTGATTAATGACAAAGAAATTGCATCTGAAATGCGTGTAGGCCCATAATTTCTAGTAGGGTACACGCTCTTACGAAGTAGTTTGATGAAATTGATTGAGATGAAAGTAACTTGATGGTTTTGAAGTAAAATAACATGGGAGCGCCTAGATCTCAGGCGTCTGAGAACTTGTTATATCTAAGTCGTTGATGTCATCATATTATTTGTGCTAATTCTCAGTTGCAACCTAGTTGCAACTTATAAATTTTGTATTAGTTCTCAGTTGCTACCTAGTTGCAACTCATTAAATTCCCAGTTATAACCTAATTGTAACTCATGTGTAAGCCCCATGTTGTACGAATTGCGAGGTAAATTCAATGGTGAGAGGTGACTAAGAACTAAGAAGTTCCTAGACACCTGAGAATTAGCAAATCCAAAATAATATTGCACTAAGTTCATAAAATCTTTCTCTCTAGAGGTTGTTGAGTAAAAATTATCTAGTTTATGAGTTAACTATAATGCAATTGTCATTTTTAGATAGATCAATGCCTATATGATGATTATTTAGTAACGAAATTGTTGAAAAGACCATTTAAAGTTGTAATATCTCAAGTGAGGTTAGATTGTTTGGCTACTTTATGAGTTGAAAATAAATTATTGGATGAGATTGATATATCATCAAAAGTGACTTTGCATCAAGTAATGTAAGAAGAAAAATATATAAATTATTCGATATGAATACTGTTTTTTGATGACTTGTGTTTATTAGTGTAATTTTTTATAAAAACGATTAATTGTTATTTTTGATTTCTATATTAATTCTTGTTTCGTATCAAGTCCCCAAAATCTCGGTGCTAGCCCTAGATACCCTAAGGTCTAAACTGACGATCGTTTATGAAGAGTCTATTCCAATTTGGAAACTCGTCTCCGAATCACAAATACAGTATATTGGCTGGTTTGTCTCAGAGTATCCAAAATCATAATGTTTATTTATGGGTCATTTTCTTTATTATTCTGTAAAATCTCTAAATCAAGTCATTGGTGTGACAAAGAGCAAATTATATTTGCACTGTTTCTACCGTGGATCTTTTTCACCTGTTTTAAGTATAACAATTTCCTTTACCGCGCATACGCACATCCTAGTGCTTGCTCAACATAGAGATAAGAGTTTCAGAAAGAACAACGAACAGAAAAGGCAAAGGCAATAAGTAATAACAGGTCGGGATATTTCTTAAGAGGATACGAGTCTGGTCAGGATATCGATGTATAGCAATAGAAGTTCACTCCAAATTATCTTTCAGATCGTATCCAAACTGAGATATATCACGCTTTCAATCGCATATTCATAAACCAAAATCACCCAACTGTATAATAATACTTGAGAGCAGAAACGTACAAGTTCTTATTCTCGATCGATCTGCATGCTGGTGGATCGCTAGTTGTAGTAGAGCTCGAGGCCCATGCCGTCGTGGATCTCGTAGTCGGCGAGGGTGACGTGGTCCTTGTAGACGTTGTACCACTTCTGGATGCGGATCTTCTCGGCGCGCGTCCCCGTCTGCGCCGCCACCAGCTTCTTCAGGTCGCCGATCGTGTCGTCCTCGTTGCACTTGACGCGCACCTTCTTCCCCAGCCGGTCGTTCAGCACCACCTCGATCATCCTCGCCGACGGCTCCACAAGCAGCAGCGCGCGCGCTAGCCGGAAACTCTCGTGGACGATCGCCGGAGCGGAGGGGAGATCTGTTCGTTTGGCGTGCCGTGCGAGGACAGGGGATAGATTTATTTGACCAAGGGCCGGCAGTGATAGGTCGGTTCGGTTTTGGAGTCGGTGGGGGCATCGTGCACCGGTCAAACCGTGTTCGAGTTAAAACCGTGTTTGCGTCGTTCAGCATTGCCGGCTTTTCATTTCATTTCTTTATTTTCTGAGAGGCGGATTTTCCTTTCATGCAATCGGATTTTTCGCTGTTTTCTTTAGGAGAATTATTAGGGAAGGCCCTTTTTTGGCACTTTTTTTTTAGGAAAACTGCGAGCTTTATTAATCAACCAAAACGTGGTTATAATCTCAGCCTCCAACTAAAAGCGCATGTGTGAACTAAAAGCCCCGGTGGATGCACAATGGTAAATATTATTTGGGGTTCAGTTCTTTCATGGGCAGGATTCAGTACAAATTGCGCCAAGCACGGATTCGCTCGTGGTGGCAGCTAGCAATGAATAACATCCAGAATGACAGCAAAAGAAAGCTAACCACTCTGGTCATGTTGACTATCTGGTCGATCTGAAGAGAAATAAATGGTCACGTGTTCGAAAAAAATTTAGACCAATTCAGCAGATTGTTAGCAAAATCAAAGCCAAAGCCAAACGTTGGGCGCTAGAAGTGGCGGTTACTTCATTCTAGCTGAAGTTTAGGTGGGTCGTCTGTTTTTTTTTTTTTTTGTTACTTTTCTTTGCTACTTCGGCAATAATAGTTTTGAGGTCGTAGTCTACAGGTTTTTCTCCTGAACTCTCTGTTATGTACTTGGTTCTGTACTTTGGCCTTGGCCTTTTCCCTCTTCTTAATTTAATATATGCAGTTCTCCTGTATTGTTCGGAAAAAAAATACAACTATATCCTGCATGCTAACATCAATTTCCTGCGTCAAATGGTTGGTTAATTGGCACGCGATCAGTGCAGCAATTTCATATGGTGGTTTGGGCATAAAAGACACGGAGACATTCAGCACAGCTCTACGACCACGATGGGAGTGGTTCCGTTGGACAGACCAGGATCGACCGTGGGTGGGAAATGAAACCCCATGCGACGCTAAGGACAAGGAACTATTCGCGGCATGCACTGCACTGTTATTCAGCTCGGGAGCGGAAAAATCGCGAAGTTTTGGGATGATGCCTGACTTGATGGCGTCACTCCTAGGAGCATGGCCCCTCTCTACCATCAACTAGCCATGAGGAAGCAACTCACTGTCAATCAGGCTTTGCAAGATGGGAGATGGATGCGGGGCTTTAGAGGATCAACAGCAAGGCACAACTACAACAGTTCATCTATCTCTGGACTAGAGTACAGAGTGTGACCTAACCGAAGAACCTGACTCCATTAGCTGGACACTCACGACTGATGGTCAGTATTCGGCACGTTCAGCGTATGCAGTTCAGTTTTACGGCCGCATTAGACAGCCGCAACTTGAGGCGGTCTGGCATGTTTGAGCGGAGGGCAAGATCCAATTCTTCCTCTGGCTTTTGCTACAAAATAGAATTTGAACGGCAGAGCGGCTAAGGAAAAGAGGCCTAGACCACGATGACTACTGCTCCCTTTGTGACCAAGAATTCGAGACGAGTTCACACCTCGCTCTGCACTGCCCCTTCGCCAAGGAGCCGTGGGCATGCTTCCAGTCCTCTTGTCCAAGAGTCCACGGCAGTTTACGTTGTATGGCACATTTGGAAGGAACGAGGCCGGCGTATTTTTCAGAATGAGGCAGTGACCAGTATGGTCAAGACTGATCTGGAGCTGTTATTTTTGGCAAACAGAAGCATGCAACCCGTATAGTTGGGCCAGGCGCATACTGTCATGTGTCTTTCTTCTTCTTTCTTTTCTCTTCTGACTTCCTTCTTCGGGCCTTTGGGCTATTCGTTTATTTGTAAACCTTGGGTTTTTTCCCTCTTCTATTAATGCAAAGCAGAGCTCCTGCTATTCTCGTCAAAAACATCAATTTCCTGCTGTCAATTTCAGTTAATGCCAAACACACTTGGAAGTCAAGAGTCTCAGATCAGCATGGTTAGTATAATTCACTGGAATTGCACTATTGCAGAAGAAAATGTATGGTAAAGGAAGTAATTGGAGTACACGTGACTGTTTTTGCAGGAAAAGGATCTTGAATAACCTAAGCCTGGAGATGGAAACTACTTCAAATAGACTCGACTTTGTTCAGGTTATTTCACCATCTTCAGAACCAAAAAAAATTTTGCACTCCATGCTTCAGTTTATATGCCTCTAATATAACAATGATATGTATGTAAACGCCGTTGCACTCCTTCAGTCTAGAGAAAGTTATAGACCACACTTTTGAGATCTAGGACTTTCCAGTCTCCTTGGTGATGCTCATATTCAGCCAACTTTAGTGTTCCGTTTCTTGATTTACATGTTCTTGCTACATATCGTTGAATTGTTAGGTGTGAAAAGGTCCAGTTATATTCAAACTAAAAAACAAATCTTATCCGTCTCATGTTGTAAACATATCTTATGCAGGTTGTCAACTACCTCATGGCCTCTTTCAACTGACAATCAAAGAAACTCTGAATACTATTGAGGGCCTAAAGAAAGAGTACAATGTTAGGTTGATCTCCCCGTGTTGGGCCCAACGGCCTGCACACCTTGGACTCGCGCCCTGTCGAGGGCGCCCAACGTCACAATCGTTGGTGGGCCTCCGTCGCGCAGCGCAATAAATAGAGGTGGGGGCCGGGGGCACGAACGCCAAGGTTCGTCGTGCCACTCTCCCCACCGAAACCCTAAACCCTAGCCACCGATCCGGCTTTGCGCTGTAGCGGCGGGAATCACCCCTGACCGCCGCCACCACTCCGACAAGCTCAATGGCGAGCTCATCGTCGACCCCGAAGGCCGGTGGTAACCTATCTCTCTCGTGTACTCCCTAGATCGACCACTAGAGGTCCTACAGATCCTATCAATGGTATCAGAGCCAACTAGGATGGTTGATCTAGTCGAGGAAGAAGAAATCCAAAAGAAAGAAGTAGAGGGCTAGGGTTTTCCAGAAGCGCCGCCGCGAGGCCGTGCCGTTCCTCTCGATCCCGACGCATCGGCAAGCCGAGGTCGGGAAGAAGAATACGATCCCATCTGGGATAAAGAAAAGAAAACACCGAGCCCTAGATCCCATCTCCCCGGATCAAGAATCGATCTCAAGATCGAAAGAATCAAAGGAAACCCCCCAGATCCCGTATTCCCCTAGTCCCTTCCTTCCCGAATCGAAGCAAAATAAAAAGCAAAAGAAAGGGGGAGCCCCAGATCCCAAACCCCCACAGAAAAGTTCACCGGGAAAAGGGCACCGCCTCTGGCCACTTGACGGTGACGTGTTCACCCACAGGTGCTCGCGCACGCCGGCAAGGGGCCAGGGGGCGCCGTCAATCTCTTGCCCTCTGCCATCTCTCTTTCACTGCTCTGAATGAGCTAGTGGTGGAAGGGGACGGTGGAGGAAATATAGAGGGAGAAGGGTCTCGCAAGAAGAGAGAGGGAGGGGCTCGCCGGCGCGGCCACCTCGCCTCGCTCGCGAGTGCGTGCCGCCAGGGTGCCTCCGCTCGGGCGAGCCAGACAGTGGGAGGGAGAAATGGTTTAGGTTTAGGGCTAGGGTCGGGGGCACCCAGTTTTGTTCCTCCGACGCGCGTGGGTGGCCGTCCGATCCAGGGTTTGGCGATGGACGGCTAGGATCGAGGCGCAGGGCGGCGGCTGGGCCACGCAGGCCGCGCTGATGGGCCACGGGCCACAGCCAGGCCACGGGCAGCGTGCTGTTTTGCTGCTGCTTTGCGCGCGCGCGGTAGATAAGGGAGCGGCACGGCAGGCCGTGGGCCGTTGTTCTCTGCTCACAGAAAAGGCCCAAAGGGCGTTTTTAAAGCATAATTGTTTCTGTTTTTTCATTTACAGGAACCTTTTTTTACTGTTTTTGCTTAGTTTTTCAGACCTTTTTCTATAGCATTTTTTCCAACGAAAATTTTGTGTAGAAAATAGTAAAATAACAGTAAGGTTTCTGTAAAGTAGGAAAGAAGTAAAGTTCATTAATTTTTATTCATGTTATTCCGCTGCAAGAATTAATTTCTTAAATGCAATGAAGAGAGATTTAATTTTTAATAGTGATTATTTTATTGGATGACCAACGTTGTTAGTAAAATTTTCACTATGAATAGTAAATTTTATCCATATTAGTTATATTTCTGCCCAACGGTGATGTGGTATTAATATGGAGAAGTTTCATGTTTTAATTTGACCAACTTTGAATTAACTCGTTTTGATGATATTTTGCTTTCAGGCAATCCTATGAGTTTCATCTCGGCCATTGAGCCCCTCAATGGAGGTAACTACTGCTCATGGCGAGAGAAGGTTGAGATGGGGCTTGCTCTGCTTGACCTCGACTTGGCACTAATTGAGGCTTGTCCTAAAGAACCTGTCGACCCCGTCAGGGGCGAAAAAGAAAGTGAAGAGGACTTTAAGAAAAGGGTCAGTGACCATGCACCGATAAGAATGAAGTATGACCTTGAGCGTGCAAAGTGGGACTTGTCCAATAGAAAGTGCCTAATGGTGATTAAGAGCTCCATCATGGAAGCTATAAGGGGAGCAATCCCAGAGTGCACCACAACTAGTGAGTACCTGAAAAAGGTAGAGAGTCAGTTCACTGGTTCCTCAAAGGCCTATGCAAGCTCTCTCATCAAGAAACTTGTTACTACAAGATACACTGGTGGTGTTAGAGATCACATCTTGCGAATGAGCAACATGTCTTCCAAGCTTAAGCCTATGGGCATGGAGCTTCTAGATGAGTTCATCATTCATCTGATCTTTGCCTCACTGCCAAACCAGTTTGAAGCTTTTGCTGTGAACTACAATGCACAGCCAGAAAAGTGGGGCATCGAGAAGATGATGGCCATGTGTGTTCAGGAAGAAGAGAGGCTTAAGGGGCAGTCTGGTGATTCTGTCAACTACCTGAGCCCAACCAAGAAGAGGAACTTTTAGGGTTCCAAGCCCCAAGGGAAAGCTCAAGGGCATCCATGTTCTTCTAGGCCGCATGGAAAGGCTCCTGAACACCAGGCACAGGAAGTGGACAAGGACACCTGCAAGTGGTGCAAGCAGAAGGGCCACTACATGAGTGATTGTGTGGCTTTCCTGAAGTATCTGTGCAAGAATGGTGAGGATTTAATTACTTTTGTTGATGAATCCTTATTTTTAAGTTATGCAAAATCTACTTGGTGGATTGACTCAGGTGTGACCGTTCATGTTGCCAATTCATTACAGGGATTCCGTATGAGAAGGACCCTGCAAAGAGGAGAAAGAAGTATTAAAGTTGCAAACGACGTTCAAGCTGAAGTCGAAGCCATTGGAGATATTCCTTTAGAGTTGTCGAATGGCTTTGTACTTTTATTAGTAGATGTGATTTATGTACCCTCTTTGCATCGAAACTTAATAAGTGTATCGCGCTTAGACGATTGTGGTTTTGCTTGCTAATTTGGCGATGGACAATGTAAGATCAAGTTAAATAATCAGATTGTTGGTCTTGCCTTCAGACAATACAAGCTTTATTTATTATCACTTTGTGAGAAAGTGAATGAAATAAGCACTGAGAATGAGAATGCCTCCTCATCCCTGAATGGAAAGAGTAAGAGGAAAAGAATTGATGAAGTCTCATCGAAATTATGGCACTATCGTTTAGGCCATATTTCGAGGGGGAGAATAGAATTCTTAGTAAAAGAATCAATTCTTCCACCTCTAGAATTTTTAAATTTAGAGCAATGCATCCATTGCATCAAAGGAAAGTTTGTAAAAAACATTAAGAAAGGCTCCAAAAGAAGCACAGGAGTATTAGAAATAATTCATACGGATATATGCGGTCCATTTCCAGTGACATCTGTGGATGGCTATGACTCTTTCATAACATTCACGGATGATTATTCGCGTTATGGTTACATTTATCCCATTGAAGAACATTCAGAAGCATTGGATAAATTCAAGATATTTAAGGCTGAAGTTGAAAATCTGTTGGAATTATGCCCTAGAGGCAATAATAAATATGTTACTGTTATAATTCTTGTTCATGATAAAATTTATATTCCATGCTAGAATTGTATTAAGCGGAAACTTTGTTACTTGTGTGGTTTATGAACAACACCGTGTCCCTAGTACGCCTCTATGGACTAGCTCATTGATTAATGATGGTTAAGGTTTCCTAACCATAGACATGAGTTGTCGATTAATAATGAGATCATGTCATTAGGAGAATGATATGATGGACATACCCAAATTAAGCAGAGCAATTAGATCGTGTCATCGTGTTTCTCTTTGCGAAGCTTTTTCCTATGTCAAATATCGTATTCCTTAGACCATGAGATAATGCAACTCCCTGGTATCGGAAGAAAGCTTTGAGGTCATCAAACATCATCCTATGTGAGGGTGATCATAAAGGTGTCTCTCAGGTGATCGGAAAGTACTTGTTGGGTTGTATGTATCGAGATGGAATTTGTCCCTCCCGAGTCGAAAAGATATACTTCGGGCCAACTCGGTAATCGATATCAACACCGCTTGCAAGCACGTGGTTAAGGAGTTAATCACAAAGTGATATCGGATTACAGAACGAGTAAAGTACTTGCCGTGAACGAGATTGAACTAGGTATGCCGATACCAACGATCGAATCTCGGGCAAGTAAAATATCGCGTGACGAAGGGAATACATATATGAGATTAATTGAATCCTGGCATCGTGGTTCATCCAATATGATCATCGATGAATATGTGGGAGTCAATATGGGTTTCCAGATCCTGCTGTTGATTATTAATAAAAGGTCATGTCTGCATATTCTCGAACCCGTAGGGTCACACACTTAACGTGCCTCGACGCTAGGATAGAATGGATAATTGGTTTATGAGTTTTTGTTCGGAGTCTAGGATGAGATCCAGGACATCACGAGAGGTTCCGGAATGGTCCAGAGAATAAGATTCATATAAAGGAAAGCAGTTTTTGGATTTCGGGATTGTTTTGGAGTATTCGGTATTGTACCGGAAGGTTCTAGAAGCTTCCGGAGTGGGACCAACGTGGCCCCACTTGTCGGCGGGCTGCGTGGACTAAGAGGGAGTGCCCTGGACGCTTTGGGCCAGGGGCACAAGGCCCCATAGTCCCATCCGGCCAAACCCTAGGGGAAACCCTAGGGAACCCTTCTAGAAGGAAGGGGGAAACTTGCCCCCCACTCCAACCCTTGGGGCCGCCGCCCTAGGGCTTGGAGGAGGGGCCAAGGGGGCCTTCTAGCCCCCTATATAAGGTGGGCAGGGGCGCACACCTACCCCTACTCCTTCAACCCTAGCCGCCATCCTGCTGCCCTCCACCTCTCTCTCTCTCTCTCCCGACTGCGCTTAGGCGAAGCCCTGCCGCCGAAACTCTCCACCATAGCACCACACCGTCGTACTGTAGATCCAATCCATCTCTCCACCCCACTTGCTGGACCAAGGAAGGAGGATATGTCGCGGCACCATACGTGTGCATCTCTCGAAGGCGCCGTCACTTGCGGCGTTGGATCGGATTGGATCGCGAGGAGGCGAAGGCTAGTTCGACTACATCACCCATGTTCTGTTGAACGTTTCCGCTGTGCGATTTCTTCAAGGGTATGAAGATCTCATCTCTCTCTCGTTGATTGCATCTCCTAGATTAGATCTTGGCTTTCTTGTTCGCATCCGTAGAATTTTTTGATTTACTATGTTGCGAAACCCTTCAGTGGTATCAGAGCTAGATCTATGCGTAGATGTGTTTCACGAGTAGAACGCAACATGCTTGTTGCGGGCGTTGATGTTTTCTGTTGCAAGCCTCTTGTTGTGTATTTATTATGGCGCGGCATAGTGAGATCGAAGCGGTCCAGGCCAACTTAACGCGACCTCGTTCGCGAGACCGGCTCCGCACTTGACGTGTGGCTTGTTCCACACATGCGGCTGGTGGATGCCAGTTTCTCTCACTATAGTAGTCATGGGATTTACACCGGATGTTAGCAACCATAATATCACCGTTGTGGCTTTCCATAGGTAAGAATCGTTCTTAGCTTGTTACTCCCATAAGCCACGTAAAACATGCAACAACAAAGTAGAGGCGTCTCACTTGTTTTTGCAGGGAGTGTTTTGTGATATGGTATGGCCCAAGACATGATGTGTATGATGTATGCGATGATCATGTTTTGTAATATTTCACGACTTGCATGTAGATGAGTACACAACCGGCAGGAGCCATATGGTTGTCTTTATAATTGTGTATGACCTGTGTGTCAACTTCTTATACGCCATGTAATAGCTTTACTTTATCGCTAAGTAGTTAGCAATAGTTGTAGTTGCTATTTGTGGTGGAGGCAATCATGGTGGAGTGATGGAGATCATGCTGGTGCGCACAAGATGGAGATCATTGCACGGAGATTGGCTATACCATGTCACATAAAATTATATGCATGTGATGTTTATCCTTTTATGTATCTTATTATGCTTAGATCGCGATGGTAGCATTATAAGATGATTCCTCACTTAAAGATCAAGATAAAATTTTGTTCTCCCCATGTATGCACCGTTGCGAAAGTTTGTCGTGTTCAAGCACCTCGTGATGATCGGGTGTTATAAACTCTACGTTCACATACAACAGGTGCAAGCCAGTTTTGCACACGCGGAAATACTTGGGTTTGACTTGACGAGCCTAGCATGTACAGACATGGCCTCAGAACACACGAACCGAAAGGTTAAGCATGAGTCATATGAATGATATGATCGACACTTTGTTGTCCACCATTGAAACCACATCTCTTCTCGTGAAGATCGGATTAGGTGTGGTGAATTTGGATCGTGTTCACTAAACAACTTGAGGGATGCTGAATTTAGTGGGAGTTCATCTAGTAATTTGATTAAGTTGAACTAGTTATCATGAACATAGTCTAAATTGTATTTGCAAAATTTGTAGATCAAATGGCTAAGTCCAACTTCAACTTCAACATTTTTGCTGAGAAAGAAAAGCTTAAGAACAATGGGTCTTCACCAACTGGTTCCGCAATCTGAGAATCATTCTCGCTGGCGGACAAAAGGACTATGTCCTTGAGAAAGCGCTAGGTGACGCCCCTGCTATTGATGCGTCGGATGATGAAAAAGCTATTTATCAGTCATGCAAAGATGATTATGGAGTGATTAATAGTACCATGTTGTTTGCTATGGAATCGGACCTTAATCGTTTTGAGGAGTTCGCCGGGCCCTTTGAGATACTTGAGGAACTGAAAACCATGTTTTAGACTCAGGCCCGTTCTGAGAGATATGAGATCTCTGAGAAGTTCTTTAACTGCAAGATGGAGGAAGGGAGTTCCGTTAGTGAGCACGCCATTAAGATGTCGGGCTACACTCAACGTCTTGAGCAGATGGACTGCAAGATTCCAGAAGAGCTCAAGATTGACAGAGTTCTGCAATCACTCCCTCCTATCTACAAAGGTTTTGTAGTTACTCACAATCAAATTGGTTCCACTGATACGATCACTGAGCTCTTCGCTAAGCTGAAAGCTGCGAAGGTGGACATCAAGAAAGATAATCATGTGTTGATGGTCAACAAGACCCCTAGCTTTAAGAAAGGTAAGGGTGCAAAGAAATCCTTCAAGAAAAGCAGCGGCAAGCGCGTTGCCCCTGCTGAGAAGAAGCTCAAGTCTGGACCTAAGCCGGACACTGAGTGATTCTATTGCAAGGACAAGGGTCACTGGAAGCGCAACTGTCCGAAGTACTTAGCGGACAAGAAGGCTGGCACCATTAAAGGTATATTTGATATACATGTTATTGATGTTTACCTTACTAGCGCTCGTTGTAGTGCCTGAGTATTTGATACTGGTTCAGTTGCTAATATTTGTAACTCGAAACATGAGCTACGGAATAGATGGCGGCTAGCAAGGGATGAGGTGATGATGCGCATTGGCAATGGATCAAGAGTTGATGTGATGGCCGTCGACACGCTCTCCTTAGTTTTACCTTCTGGATTAGTTTTAAACCTTAATAAGTGTTATTATGTGCCTGCGTTGAGCATGACATTATATCTGGATCGTGTTTATTGCAAGACAGTTATTCATTTAAATCGGAGAATAATGGTTGTTCTATTTATATGAATAACATCTTTTATGGTCATGCACCTGCTGTGAATGGTTGTTTCTTCTGAATCTCGAAAGCAATGAAACACACATACATAACATTGAGGCTAAGAGATGCAAAGTAGATAGTGATAATTCAACTTATTTGTGGCACTGCCGTCTAGGTCATATTGGTGTAAAACGCATGAAGAAACTCCATTCTGATGGACTTTTGGAGTCTCTTGATTTTGAATCATTTGACACGTGCGAGCCATGCCTCATGGGCAAGATGATCAAAACCCCGTTCTCCGGAATAATGGAGCGAGCAACGGACTTGTTGGAAATCATACATACCGATGTATGCGGACCAATGAGTGTTTCGACGCGTGGTGGATATCGCTATTTTCTCACTTTTACTGATGACTTAAGTAGATATGGGTATATCTATTTAATGAAACATAAATCTGAAACGTTTGAAAAGTTCAAAGAATTTCAGAACAAAGTGGAAAACCATCGTAACAGGAAAATTAAATTTCTACGATCCAATCGTGGAGGTGAATATTTGAGTTATGATTTTCTCACGCATATTAAAGCAAGCGGAATCGTTTCGCAACTCACGACACCCAGAACACCACAGCGCAATGGTGTGTCTAAACACCGGAATCGAACTCTATTAGATATGGTGCGATCAATGATGTCTCTTATGGATTTGCCGTTATCATTTTGGGGTTATGCATTAGAAACCGCTGCATTCACTTTAAATAGGGCACCATCTAAATCCGTTGAGACGACACCGTATGGTTTGGTGCTAAACCTAAGTTGTCATTCTTAAAGTTTGGGGATGCGAAGCTTACGTCAAGAAGTTGATGCCGGACAAGCTCGAACCCAAAGCGGAGAAATGCGTCTTCATAGGATACCCTAAGGAAACGATTAGGTATACCTTCTACCACAGATCTGAAGGCAAAGTGTTTGTTGCAAAGAACAGATCCTTTCTTGAGAAGGAGTTTCTCTCGAAAGAAGTGAGTGGGTGAAGGGAATATGCCCTGAGAGGCAATAATAAAGTATTTATTATGTGTATTCCAAGTATATGATAGATGTTTATTTTGCATGCTATAATTGTATTAATACGGAAACATTAATACATGTGTGTTTAATAAACAAACAGAAAGTTCCTAGTTATGCCTCTCTCATAAACTAGCTCGTTGATTAACATGATGATCAAGGTTTCCTGATCATGGACATTGGATGTTGTTAATAACGGGATCACAACATTAGTGTAATGGTGTGATGAACATTCATCCGAAGTATAGCATTACGATCAAAGTCATTGAGTTTATATTGCTATAACAACTTACGAAGTGATCCTAATCCTTAGACCATGAGATCATGTCAATCACTAACACCGGAAGAGTTTCTTGATAACATCAAACGTCACACCGTAACAGGGTGATTATAAAGATGGATTCAGAACTAATAAAGTGTTATGTTGAGGCTCATGGATCGAGAGTGGAATTTGTTCATCCCGATGACGGATAGATATACTCTGGGTCCTCTTGGTGATATCACATTGATTAGCTTGCAAGCAAGTGATTTGATCACTAGAATGTTATATCACGGGAACGAGAAAAGAGTGCATGTCGGTAACGAGATCAAACTAGGTATGGAGATACCGATGATCGAATCTCGGACATGTAATATATCGTGAAACAAGATACTAGTGCAAAAGGTTCCGACGATCACAAGAAAGTCATCGTTGAATGTGTGGGAGTCAGTATGGGTCTCCAGATCCCGCTTCTGATTATTGATCCGAGAGGGGTCTCGATCATGTCCGCATTATTCACGAACCGTAGGGTGACACACTTAAGAGACACCGACATCCAATTGGAGCAAAAGTTTCATGCCTAAAGAATGAACAAGCGCAGGAATTTATTTCACTAGATACCGAAACAGGTTTTCGGGTGAAATTGCATAAAGTGGTTATGCATGTGAAATGGAATTCTAGCAAGGGGTTATTTGTGAATGTTTGTCATTAAAGTAATTGACAAAATTCTGAATAAAATAAAAGAGTTTTATTTAATGAGAGTTTGCATTAAATTTGGTGGACATTTTAATGGGAATTTGAGTGGACTTTTGAGTGGAGGGAATTTAAAGGACTTTTGTGAGTGGAGTGTCCACCCACATGAAGAGGGGAGGACAAGGGGGCAGCACCATGCGCCGGCCACCCCCTTGGGGTTCCCCCCTCCTCCTATAAAAGGAGCCCCCCTCCTCACTTGTCTCTCACACCTCCTCGTGAAGGATCTCTCTCCCCCTCTAGAATTTATTCCCCATGGTCTCGGACTAGCGAGATACATGTTCCCGGTGGCTATTCGGCAAGAAAGAGTTGTGCTTCCGCTGCATCGCTGGAGCGAGGAGGCGGAGGTTGCTCGGTGCCTCGAACGTGTGTGCGAGCACGGATGCGCTGCTGATTTGCGGCGCTAGGACTTCCTCTCGATCTTGAGATCGGCAAGAGATCGTCTACATCAACCACGAGTTGAACTCATTAAGCTTTGTCGGTCTTCAAGGGTATGTTCTCTACGGATATACATCCGCCCGTTGTTTGTATCTAGTAGATAGATCTTGGTACATAGTTCCCATCGTAGGAAAATTTTTGTTTTCTATGCTGCGAACCCTACAGTGGTATCAGAGCCGGATCTATGCGTAGATACTTTACACGGGTAGTACACATATGAGTATATGGGCGATGATGATCATGTTGTTGCTCCTTTATTGTAATTTTGGATATTGGTGGCATAGTGGGATGAAGCGGCCCGGACAAACTTTACATGTCCTCGCACATGAGACCTGTTCCACGCTTGACATGGAACTAGTTTGCATAAGTGGCTAGCGGGTGTCTATCTCTCCTACTATAGTGAATATCTATTTTGCAAACGAGTTGTCAACAATTTGGTTATCCTCGTTGTGGTTCATGTTCGTAGGTAAGAACGGTTCTATCTCGAAAGCCCTAAGCCACGTAAAACTTGCAATGGTTAAATTAGAGGCGTCTAGTTTAGATTGTTGCTGGGCTAGTGTTATGATATGGTAGTGTTGTAAGTAGAAGTATGAGATGATACTCTTACAACACACATAGCGTGTAAACTCCATAGACCTTGGATTTACACATATAGGTATGATAGTGATCATAACACGATGCACATGATAGAGATCATCTACGGGAACCATATCATTTCACTAATAAACATGTGATGTTTGATAGCATCTTATATTGCTTGTTTAGCGCTTTGTTAGCATAATAAGATGATCCCTCATTTAAATATCAAGATAAGAATGTGTTCTTTCTTTAGTATGCACCGATTATGTTTCGTCGCTCCAAGACATCACGTGATGATCGGGTGTTCTTGGATCCACGGCCATATTTCGGGTGTAAAACAGTTACACACGCGAATACTAAGGTTCTAACTTGGCGAGCCTAGCATGTACAGACATGGCCTTGGAACACGGACCGAAAGGTTAAGCATGAGTCATATAGTTGATATGATGCCCATTTGATGCTCGCCTTTGAAGCTATACCGACTCACGTGATGATCGGACTTGGTATAGTGGATTTGGTTCATGTAATCACCAAAAAGGCACGAGGGATGTCGTTTTGAGTGGGAGTTCATTCGTAATATGGATTAGTTGAACTCAATATATCATACACTTAGTCTAAACTTTACAAATTCTGTTGTAGATGGCACCACCTGCTTTTAATTTCAATGTGTTCATGGAGAAAGAGAAACTAGCAACGAACGGTAGCAACTTTACCGAATGGGCCATGAATTTGAGGATTCTCCTCTCTGCTGCACAAAAGAAATATGTGCTAGAAGCGCCGTTAGGCCCCCCACCTTTAGATGATGCCCCTGACGAGGAGAAGAATGGCTATCAGACTCGTTAGGAGGACCACAACTTAGTTCATTGCGGCATATTGTATGGGCTAGAGCCGGAACTTCGAAAGCGTTTTGAAAATGGCAATGCTTTTGATACAATGGGTGAGTTGAAAATGATTTTCGACATACATGCTGCTGTAGAGATCTACAACGCTTCAGAAAAGTTCTTTAGATGCATGATGGAAGAGCATAACTCCGTTAGTGAGCATGTACTCAAGATGTCGGGTTACGCCGATAAGCTTGTGTCCTTGGGAATATCGATTCCCATTGACTTAGGCATCCATCGTGTTCTGCAGTCTCTGCCACCTAGCTATAAGAGCTTCGTGATGAACTATAATATGCAAGGCATGAAGAAGTCTCTCCCCGAGCTTCTGTCAATGCTTAAAACTGCAGAAGTGGAGATCAAAAAGGAACATCAAGTGTTGATTATCAATAGGAACACTGGTTTCAAGAAAGACAAGAAGGGAAAACGGAAGGGAAGTAAGGGCGGCAAGCCTGTTGCCGCGCCTGAAAAGAAACCCCGAGTTGGACCTAAGTCTGATTCCGAGTGCTACTATTGTAAGGGGACTGGCCACTGGAAGCGCAACTTCCCCAAGTATCTGGCAGACAAGAAGGCCGGCAAGGCAAACAAAGGTATATATGATATACATGTTATTGATGTGTACTTGACTAGTGCTCGCAGTAGCACCTGGGTATTTGATACCGGTTCAGTTGCTAATATTTGTAACTCGAATCAGGGGCTGCGGAACAAGCGACCGCTAGCAAGGGGTGAGGTCAAGATGCGTGTCGGCAATGGATCAAACGTTGATGTGATCGCCGTCGGAACGCTGCCTCTCCACTTACCGTCGGGATTAGTTATAAACTTGAATAAATGTTATCTGGTGCCTGCACTGAGCATGAACATTGTATCTGGATCGTGTTTGATGCGAAGTGGTTATTCATTTAAATCCGAGAACAATGGTTGTTCCATTTATATGAATGAAATCTTTTATGGTCATGCACCGATGATGAATGGTTTATTTCTATTAGATCTCGATGATAATGTTACACATATTCATAATGTTGATGCTAAAAGGATTAAACTTAATGATGATATATCCGCATATATGTGGCACTGCCGTCTAGGTCATATTGGCGTTAAAAGCATGAAGAAGCTCCATTCGGATGGACTTTTGGAATCACTTGATTTTGAATCATTTGATACATGTGAGCCATGTCATATGGGCAATATGACTAGAACGCCATTTTCCGGTTCAATGGAACGGGCGACAGATTTATTGGAAATCATATATTCTGATGTATGTGGTCCAATGAGTGTGTCGGCGCGAGGTGGATATCGTTATTTTGTTACTTTCACGGATGATTTGAGTAGATACGGTTATATCTACTTGATGAAACACAAGTCTGAAACCTTTGAAAAGTTCAAGGAATTTCAGAATGAAGTGGAAAATCATCATAATAGAAAGATCAAATTTCTACGGTCCGACCGTGGAGGTGAGTATCTAAGTTACGAGTTTAGCACTCACATGAAAGAGTGTGGAATTTTTTCACAACTCACGCCTGCCGGAACACCACAGCGAAATGGTGTGTCGGAATGTCGTAATCGTACTTTATTAGATATGATTCGATCTATGTTGTCTCTGACGGACTTGCCGTTGTCATTTTGGGGTTATGCACTAAAACTGTTGCATTCACTTTAAATCGGGCACCATCTAAATCCGTTGAAAAGACGCCATATGAATTGTGGTTTGGAAACAAACCTGAGCTGTCTTTTCTTAAAGTTTGGGGATGCGATGTTTATGTGAAGAAACTTCAACTGGATAAACTCGAACCCAAAGCGGAAAAATGCGTCTTCATAGGATACCCTAAGGAAACTATTGGGTATTCCTTCTATCACAGATCCGAGGGCAAGGTTTTTGTTGCCAAAAATGGATCCTTTCTAGAGAAAGAGTTTCTCGCGAAAGGTGTGAGTAGTCGGAAGGTAGAACTCGAAGAGGTTATTGAACCATCTCTTCAAAGTATGGCGAGTAGCGCAGCGCCGGAAGTTGTTCCGGAGTTGGCTCCACCTGTTGAAGAGGGAACTAATGATAATGATCATGAAACTCCGAAAGAGAGTACTACCAAACCTCGCAGGTCAAACAGGACGCGTGCAGCTCCCGAGCTCTATGGAAATCCTGTCATGAATTTCATGGTTGATGAAAATGATGACCCTGTGACGTATGAAGAAGCGATGATGAGCCCGGATTCCAACAAATGGTTAGAAGCCATGAAATCCGAGATGGAATCCATGTATGAAAATCAAGTTTGGAACTTGGTGGAATTACCTCACGACCGAAAGGCCGTGGAGAACAAATGGATTTTCAAAAGGAAAACTGATGCTGATGGTAATGTGACCGTCTATAAAGCTCGACTTGTCGCAAAGGGGTTTCGACAAATTCAAGGAGTTGACTACGATGAGACATTATCTCCCGTAGCGATGCTAAAATCAGTTAGGATTATGTTAGCAATTGCTGCATATTTCGATTATGAGATATGGCAGATGGATGTCAAAACCGCGTTTCTCAATGGTAATATTGAAGAAGAGTTGTATATGATACAACCAAAGGGTTTTGTCGATCCTAAGGATGCTAACAAGGTGTGCAAGCTTCAGCGATCCATCTATGGATTGAAGCAAGCATCACGAAGTTGGAATCTCCGCTTTGATGAGGTGATCAAAGAGTTTGGATTTGTCCAAACTTATGGAGAAGCTTGTATTTACAAGAAAGTGAGTGGGAGCAATGTGGCATTTCTGATATTATATGTGGATGACATATTATTGATCGGAAATGATATAGATCTTTTAAACAGTGTTAAAAGTTATCTAAACAGCAAATTTTCAATGAAGGACCTAGGTGAAGCGTCATACATATTAGGCATAAAGATCTATAGAGATAGATCTAGGCGCCTAATAGGGCTATCGCAAAGTACATACCTTGATAAGATTTTAAAGAAGTTTAAAATGGACGGAAGTAAGAAGGGGTTCTTACCTATGTTACAAGGCAAGACATTGAGTAAGACTCAAAGTCCGGCTTCGGCGGAAGAAAGAGAGATAATGGACAAAGCCCCCTATGCTTCAGCCATAGGCTCTATAATGTACGCCATGCTATGTACAAGACCGGATGTGGCACATGCTATTAGTTTGACTAGTAGGTACCAATCGGATCCAGGTTCGGAACACTGGATAGCGGTCAAGAATATCCTTAAGTACTTACGAAGAACTAATGATATGTTTCTTGTATACGGAGGTGAAGAAGAGCTCGTTGCTAAGTGTTATGTTGACTCTAGCTTTGACACCGATCCGGATGACTCTAAGTCTCAATCCGAACACGTATTTCTCATGAATGGCGGAGCGGTTAGTTGGAGGAGCTCCAAACAACCTGTGGTAGCGGGATCAACAACGGAGGCCGAATATGTTGCTGCTTCAGAAGCGGCTCAGGAAGCAGTTTGGATGAAGGAGTTCATATCCGAACTAGGAGTGGTTGCAAACGCGTTGGACCCAATGGTGATCTATTGTGACAACAATGGTGCCATTGCCAATGCCAAAGAACCAAGGTCTCACAAGCATTCCAAGCATATTAAGCGCCGGTTTCACTCCATCCGCGAGCATGTCAAGGATGGAGATATAAAGATTTGTAAAGTACATACGGATCTCAATGTAGCAGATCCGTTGACTAAAACTCTCCCTAGAGCAAAACATGATCAACACCAGAACTCAATGGTTGTTAGATTTATCACTATGTAACTAGATTATTGTCTCTAGTGCAAGTGGGAGACTGAAGGGAATATGCCCTGAGATGCAATAATAAAGTGTTTATTATGTGTATTCCAAGTATATGAAAGATGTTTATTTTGCATGCTATAATTGTATTACTACGGAAACATTAATACATGTGTGTTTAATAAACAAACATAAAGTTCCTAGTTATGCCTCTCTCATAAACTAGCTCGTTGATTAACAAGATGATCAAGGTTTCCTGATCATGGACATTGGATGTTGTTAATAACGGGATCACAACATTAGTGTAATGGTGTGATGAACATTCATCCGAAGTATAGCATTACGATCAAAGTCACTGATTTTATATTGCTATAACAACTTACGAAGTGATCCTAATCCTTAGACCATGAGATCATGTCAATCACTAACACCGGAAGAGTTTCTTGATAACATCAAATGTCACACCGTAACAGGGTGATTATAAAGATGGATTCAGAACTAATAAAGTGTTATGTTGAGGCTCATGGATCAAGAGTGGAATTTGTTCATCCCGATGACGGATAGATATACTCTGGGCCCTCTCGGTGATATCACATTGATTAGCTTGCAAGCAAGTGATTTGATCACTAGAATGTTATATCACGGGAACGAGAAAAGAGTGCATGTCGGTAACGAGATCAAACTAGGTATGGATATACCGATGATCGAATCTCGGACATGTAATATATTGTGAAACAAGATACTAGCGTAAAAGGTTCCGACGATCACAAGAAAGTCATCGTTGAATGTGTGGGAGTCAGTATGGGTCTCCAGATCCCGTTTCTGATTATTGATCCAAGAGGGGTCTCGATCATGTCCGCATTATTCACGAACCATAGGGTTACACACTTAAGAGACACCGACATCCAATTGGAGCAAAAGTTTCATGCCGAAAGAATGAACAAGCGCAGGAATTTATTTCACTAGATACCGAAACAGGTTTTCGGGTGAAATTGCATGAAGTGGTTATGCATGTGAAATGGAATTCTAGCAAGGGGTTATTTGTGAATGTTTGTCATTAAAGTAATTGACAAAATTCTGAATAAAATAAAAGAGTTTTATTTAATGAGAGTTTGCATTAAATTTGGTGGAAATTTAATGGGAATTTGAGTGGACTTTTGAGTGGAGGGAATTTAAAGGACTTTTGTGAGTGGAGTGTCCACCCACATGAAGAGGGGAGGGCAAGGGGGCAGCCCCATGCGCCGGCCACCCCCTTGGGGTTCCCCCCTCCTCCTATAAAAGGAGCCCCCCTCCTCACTTGTCTCTCACACCTCCTCGTGAAGGATCTCTCTCCCCCTCTAGAATTTATTCCCCATGGTCTCGGACTAGCGAGATACATGTTCCCGGTGGCTATTCGGCAAGAAAGAGTTATGCTTCCGCTGCATCGCTGGAGCAAGGAGGCGGAGGTTGCTCGGTGCCTCGAACGTGTGTGCGAGCACGGATGCGCTGCTGATTTGCGGCGCTAGGACTTCCTCTCGATCTTGAGATCGGCAAGAGATCGTCTACATCAACCACGAGTTGAACTCGTTAAGCTTTGTCGGTCTTCAAGGGTATGTTCTCTACGGATATACATCCGCCCGTTGTTTGTATCTAGTAGATAGATCTTGGTACATAGTTCCCATCGTAGGAAATTTTTTGTTTTCTATGCTGCGAACCCTATAGTGGGAGGAAGGTAGACCTAGACGAGGTTATTGAACCTTCTCTCGAGTTGGAGAGTAGCATAACACCTGAAATTGTTCCAGTGCCGTCTGCACCAACAAGAGAGGAAGCTAATGACGAGGATCATGAAACTTCGAACGATGCTACTACTGAACTTTGCAGGTCGACAAGGTCGCGTGCCACTCCTGAATGGTACGACAACCCTGTCTTAACCGTCTTGTTGGTAGACAACAGTGAACCTGCGAACTAATGAGGAAGCAATGATGAGCCCAGACTCTGATAAATGGCTAGAGGCCATGAAATCCAAATTGGGATCCATAGCGAAAACCAAGTATGGACTTTGGTGGACCCTCCTAGCGACCGTAAGGCCGTTGAGTGTAAATGGATTTTCAAGAAGAAAACGGACGCGGATGGTAATGTTACTGTCTATAAAGCTCGGCTTGTCGCAAAAGGGTTTCGGCAAGTTCAAGGTGTTGACTACGATGAGACTTTCTCTCCCGTAGCGATGTTTAAGTTCATTCGGTTTTTATTAGCAATTGTTGTGTTTCATGATTATGAAATATGGCAGACGGATGTCAAGACTGTGTTCCTCAATGGGAACATTGATGAAGAGTTGTATATGATGCAGCCCGAAGGTTTTGTCGATCCTAAGGATGCTGATAAGGTGTGCAAACTTCAGCGTTCCATTTATGGACTGAAGCAAGCATCTCGGAGTTGGAACCTTCATTTTGATCAAGTGATCAAGAGCTTTGGATTTGTTCCAAAATGCTACGAAGCTTGTATCTACAAGAAAGTGAGTGGGAGCTCGGTGAAATTTTTAGTATTATATGTGGATGACATATTGATTATTGGAAATGACATTGGTATGCTTAACGATGTGAAGAGTTATTTGAACAAATGTTTTTCAATGAAAGACCTAGGAGAAGCTGCTTATATATTAGGCATCAAAATCTATAGAGATAGACAAAGACGCCTAATATCTTTAAGCCAAAGTACATACCTAGACAAAGTTCTGAAAAGGTTCAGAATGGATAAAGCAAAGAAAGGTTCATTGACCATGTTGTCAGGTAAGATATTGAGCAAGGCTCAGTGTCCAGCTACGGTAAACGATAGAGAAACTATGAGCAAGGTGCCTTATGCCTCGGCCATAGGTTCTATCATGTATGCCATGCTGTGTACTAGACCGGATGTGTCCAATGCTCTTAGTTTGACGAGCAGATACCAAAGTGATCCAGGAGTGGAACACTGGACAACCGTAAAGAACATCCTAAAGTATTTAAATAGGACTAAAGAAATGTTCTTGGTCTATGGAGGTGATGAGCAGCTCGTCGTAAAAGGTTACGTCGATGCTAGTTTCGACATCGACCCGGATGATTCTAAATCTCTGACAGAATACGTTTATATTTTTAATGGAGGAGCTGTGAGCTGGAGAAGCTGCAAGCAAAGCGTGATCGCAGGATCTACATTAGAATCGGAATACATGGCTGCTTTAGAAGCGTCAAGTGAAGGAGTTTGGATCAGGAACTTCATCACTGAGCTTGGTGTGGTTCCAAGTGCCTTGGACCCGCTGGAGATATTGTGCGACAACACCGGCGCCATAGCACTGGCTAAGGAACCAAGATATCATCCAAAGACCAAGCACATCAACTGCCGTTTTCATATAACTCGAGATTATATAACAGATGGAGATCTGAAGATTAGAAAAGTACATACGGATCTGAATGTCGCAGATCCGTTGACTAAACCTCTTCCACGAGCAAAACATGATCAGCACCTTAATGCCATGGGTGTTAGATTGTTGCTAGATGTAAACTAGATTATTGACTCTAGTGCAAGTGGGAGACTATTGGAATTATGCCCTAGAGGCAATAATAAAGATGTTATTGTTATAATTCTTGTTTATGATAAAGTTTATATTCCATGCTAGAATTGTATTAAGCGGAAACTTTGATACTTGTGTGGTTTATGAACAACACCGTGTCCCTAGTACGCCTCTATGGACTAGCTCATTGATTAATGATGGTTAAGGTTTCCTAACCATAGACATGAGTTGTCGATTAATAATGAGATCATGTCATTAGGAGAATGATATGATGGACAAACCCAAATTAAGTAGAGCAATTAGATCGTGTCATAGTGTTCATCTTTGCGAAGCTTTTTCCTATGTCAAATATTGTATTCCTTAGACCATGAGATAATGCAACTCCCTGGTATCGGAAGAAAGCTTTGAGGTCATCAAACGTCATCCTATGTGAGGGTGATCATAAAGGTGTCTCTCAGGTGATCGGAAAGTACTTGTTGGGTTGTATGTATCGAGATGGAATTTGTCCCTCCCGAGTCAGAGAGATATACTTCGGGCTCGGTAATCGATATCAACACCGCTTGCAAGCACGTGGTTAAGGAGTTAATCACAAAGTGATATCGGATTACGGAACGAGTAAAGTAGTTGCCGTGAACGAGATTGAACTAGGTATGCCGATACCAACGATCGAATCTCGGGCAAGTAAAATATCGCGTGACGAAGGGATACATATATGGGATTAATTGAATCCTGGCATCGTGGTTCATCTGATATGATCATCGATGAATATATGGGAGTCAATATGGGTTTCCAGATCCCGCTGTTGATTATTGATAAAAGATCATGTCTGCATATTCTCGAACCCATAGGGTCACACACTTAACGTGCCTTGACGCTAGGATAGAATGGATAATTGGTTTATGAGTTTTTGTTCGGAGTGTCGGATGAGATCCAGGACATCACGAGAGGTTCCGGAATGGTCCGGAGAATAAGATTCATATAAAGGAAAGCAGTTTTTGGATTTCGGGATCGTTTCGGAGTATTCGGTATTGTACCGGAAGGTTCTAGAAGCTTCCGGAGTGGGACCAACGTGGCCCCACTTGTCGGAGTGCTGCGTGGGCCTAATAGGGAGTGCCCTAGCCGCTTTGGGCCAGGGGCACAAGGCCCCATAGGCCCAGCCGGCCAAACCCTAGGGGAAACCCTAGGGAACCCTTTTAGAAGGAAGGGGGAAACTTGCCCCACACTCCAACCCTTGGGGCCGCCGCCCTAGGGCTTGGAGGAGGGGCCAAGGGGGCCGTCCAGCCCCCTATATAGGGTGGGCAGGGGCGCACCCCTCCCCCTACTCCTTCAACCCTAGCCGCCATCCTGCTGCCCTCCACCTCTCTCTCTCTCTCCCGACTGCGCGTAGGCGAAGCCCTGCCGCAGAAACTCTCCACCATAGCACCACGCCGTCGTGCTGTAGATCCAATCCATCTCTCCACTCCACTTGCTGGACCAAGGAAGGAGGAGACGTCGCGGCACCGTACGTGTGCATCTCTCGGAGGCGCCGTCACTTGCGGCGTTGGATCGGATCAGATCGCGAGGAGGAGAAGGCTAGTTCGACTACATCACCCACTGAAAGGATACGGATGTCGCCTAGAGGGGGGTGAATAGGCGATTAAAACTTTTCCTAAAGTGGCTCAACAAAGGCGGAATAAAACTAGTGTTTTACTTTGTCAAGCACAACTTAGAACAACTAGGGTTCACCTATGTGCATCAACAACTTATGCTAAGCAATACAAGCAACAAAGTGATAGCAAGATATAGATTACTTCAAGCACAAAGGCTATCACAATGTAAAGTGCATAAGTAAAGAGCTCGGGTATAGAGATAACCGAGGCACGTGGGGACACCAATATTTTACCGAGTTCCTCCCAACATGGAGTACGTCTCGTTTGGAGAGGGGGTGGTATCAAACCACCAACGCCACAAAGGCCTCCCTTATTCTCCGGTGAATCTCACCCCAATGGGATCGATCCACGCTTCCACTATCGGTGCACTTGTCGGTGGCAACCGGAACCTCTCACAAGGTTGGGGCACAACTCCACAACTTAATTGGAGGCTCCCAACAAATGCCACAAAAGGCCACAAACCGTCTAGGGTTCCAAGAACCCAAGAGGGACAAGCTCCAATGAGTAATTCAAACCAAATCCTTCAAAGAAAACTCAAACCGATGCACCAAATGCAAATGGCAAGAACACCACAAAGGTGCTTAAATCCCTCACTTTCAAGTTCCAACAAAGCTACTAAAGCTATTGTGGGAACAAGAGAGGAGAAATCAAAGAGAGACACAAAATCCCCCAAAATCTAGATCCCCAAAGATGCACTCACAAAGAGATGAATCGGTTAGGTCAAAACGTGGGGTTAGATCTCCTCTTTCTTCCACTCAAATATGGACAAGAATCATCGGAGGGAAAAGATTAGGCAAGCTTTAAGATCTAGAGCAAGTGTGAACAAAGTTTAGCCTAATAGATGAGAGAGGAGCAAATTAAACTGAAAAAGGACAAAGACTTAATTAGGGGCCTAGAAAAACTAGCTGTTTGGACAGTTTTTCGGTCCGGTACTAGACCTGTGGCCGTACGTGCGTGCAGCGAGGCAAGATGGGCAGCAGCATGCTCGCGTGCGTGGGCCAGCGGCCTAGGACAGAGCAGCAGCAGCGCAGCTGGCGCGCGCGTTCGTGCATGCGACCAGCAGCCACAGCAGCTGCACGCGGTGAGCTAGAGAGCAAGCGGCGCGGGCCCATGCGGAGGCAGCAGCAGTGCGCGGGGCCAGCACGGCAGGCGGGCGCGGGCAGCGAGCTGCAGGTCAACGCGAGCGGGGGCCAGCGCGGGAGCAGTCGGAGCGTGCGCGAGCGAGCGATGCAAGAGGCGGCGGCGCCATCGGGGCCCGTGCAGGGCCAGCAGATCTGGTAGCAGGCACGCGCAAGTGGGCTGCCCGATTTGGGCGAGATGCATTTGGAAAATCTGGGCCGACCGGTAGTACCTGCCCACCCGGTGGTACTACCGGGCCAGACCGGTACAGCCGGATGCGCGTACCGGGTTAGACAGAAAATAGGCTACGCGCGTTAGGTCCGAGCGGTACTGGGCTGCGGTAGTTCCGCTCCGCTTAGTTTTTCTTTTTCTTTTTCATTTAAAACGGCAAATATTTAAACAGTCATAACTTTTAAACGGTAGCTCCGATTGACCCGATTCCAATTGCGTTGGATAGAGGACAACAAGATATCTCACTTGGTGAAAAATCGAAAAGCCGCATAAATCAAAATCGCAACAAGATATATATGGGAGATCCGATTTTGAGGAACAAGAGCTTGTTATGGAGATTACCATAAGCTCTATATCCTCACATGCAAAGGTTTGAGCCCTCTCCGAACGATGTGACCGAATTACTCATACGAGATACCCTCTTGATAGTACGGTTATCTATCCTAAACCCGGTCTCACACACACAACGTGAGACCGGCAAAAGGGAAAAGCTATCAAGATTATACCTTTGCCTTGAGCATTCCACTTGAGCTCGATGTAGACGGTCTTGCCCTTCTCAAGATGGAACGCCTTTCTTAATTCCTCATCATCGACCTCGCATATTGAGCTTGCACAACATATCTTCTTTGCATTTCATCGACCTTGAAGCCAACACATGCTCCAAGCGATGCCAATGGACAAATCCTACAAGTATAACTTAATACACACATTAGTCCATAAAGATTGTCATTAATTACCAAAACCACACATGGGGGCCCAACATGTTCTTTCAATCTCCCCCATTTTGGTAATTGATGACAATCCCTTTAAGAGGGTTTATATAAGGAATATTAATGAATAAAATGGTAATACCAATATCAAATACTACAAAAGTATGTGATATTGGTACCACCACCATATATAGAGCAAACTCCCCCACAATCTATGCATGTGTGATGAACTTGAATTTCATTGCATATATTGCCAATCATTATCATTGGTGGAGTTTTCTATATATATACCACATACTAAGCAACAACAAAGATGCAAGAGCATGAGAGGCAAATGCACAAGAACAAACTCAATGCATAAACCAACTTCCCTTAAACCCTCTAAAACTTCTCCCCCATTGGCATCGATTCCCGAAATGGGTGACAAGTTCTAGAAGGCAAATATAATAATAACTATGCTGCGAAACCCTTCAAAATCAGCATAGTTTAAAGGTTAAAGTAGTAAGGTCCGACCGTGGAGGCGAATACTACGGCCGGCATACCCCATATGGCCAAGTTTCGGGACCCTTTGCAAGGTTTCTACAAGAACATGGTATAGTCGCCCAGTATTCAACACCGGGCGAGCCTCAATAGAATGGAGTAGCTGAAAGAGAAACCGTACCTTGATGGATATGGTGAGAAGCATGTTAAGTTACTCTACCTTACCGATTGGTTTGTGGATGGAGGCGTTAAAAACCGCCATTCATATACTTAATCGAGTTCCAAGTAAATCGATGTCTAAAACACCATATGAGTTATGGACTAGTCGCGAACCTTCACTCAATTATTTGCAAGTGTGGGGTTGTCCAGCTGATTCAAAGCTCTTCAATCCAAGCCTTGGGAAGTTAGATCCCAAGACAGTAAGTTGCCATTTCATTGGCTATCCAGACAAGTCAAAAGGTTATCGTTTGTATTGCCCAGATAGAATCACTAAGTTTGTAGAAACGAGACACGCTGTGTTTCTGGAGGATCAGATGATCAGGGGGAGCACGGTATCCCGAGAAATCAACCTTGAGGAGAATCGGGTGCATGCACCCACTCCGATGATTCAGGAACCATTTTTCTCGATACCTGCTGCTGCACTGACACAGGACAATGTCGATGTGACACCTGTTGTTGGTTCTCCTGTGGTAACAATGAATGAAAATGAAGACCCTGTTACCACACATGAGGGAGAGCCGCAACAGCCCCACATAGAGAATGTGCCAAAAGACGAGACCCTTAGAAGGTCTCAAAGAACTAGAAAGCCAGCTATTCCTAATGATTTTGAGATCTATGTCAGTGAAGAAGTTCAAATGGAGGGTGATCCCACCAAATTTGAAGAAGTCATTAAAAATCCTCACTCATTGAAGTGGCTTGAAGACATGGAAGATGAAATGAGATCCATGAGTACCAACAAAGTCTAGGATTTAGAAGAAATTCCTAAAGGAGCCAAAACGGTAGGCTGCAAATGGGTCTACAAAACAAAATGTGACTCTAGAGGGAATATTGAAAGATATAAAGCATGACTTGTTGCTAAGGGATTCACCCAAAGAGAAGGAATAGATTACAATGAGACATTTTCTCCAGTCTCAAGTAAGGATTCTTTTAGAATCATAATGGCTTTAGTGGCACACTACAGTTTAGAATTGCATCAGATGGATGTAAAGACGGCATTCCTAAATGGAAACTTGGAAGAAAATGTTTACATGGCACAGCCCAAGGGTTTTGTTGTGGAAGGAAAAGAGCGTATGGGATGTCGTCTGAGAAAGTCCATTTATGGATTAAAACAGGACTCCAGGAAATGGTACTTAAAGTTCCATGAAACAATAAGGAAGTTTGGGTTTGATGAGAACGAGGAGGAGAATTGCGTATATGCAAAGTTCAAGAATGGGAAATTCATTTTCCTTATCCTGTATGTGGATGACATTCTACTCGCTAGTAGTGATGTTAGTCTACTATTGGAGACGAAGAAGTTCTTGTCCTCGAACTTTGATATGAAAGATCTTGGTGAAGCTTCATTCGTTCTAGGAATTGAAATTCACCGAGATAGACAAAAAGGGGTTTTAGGGTTATCGCAGAAGGCATACTTAGAGAAGATTCTGAAGAAGTATAGTATGCATGCGAGTAATCCTACGCCTGCTCCTATAGTCAAGGGCGATAGATTTGGGAACTTTCAGTGTCCCAGGAACCAATATGAGATCGATCAAATGAAAGCGGTTCCATATGCTTCTGCTGTAGGAAGTTTGATGTATGCTCAAGTGTATACACGCCCTGACTTAGATTTTGTTACCGGGGTACTTGGCAGATTCCAAAGTAATCTAGGGATAGATCACTGGAAAATGGTGAAGAAGGCATTGCGTTATGCAAAAGGCACAAAAGGCCTCATGCTAACATATATAAGAACTTATTCTCTTGAGATAGAAGGGTATTCAGATGCAGACTATGCGGGAGATGTAGATGAAAGAAAATCCACGTCAGGATATGTATTTACTCTCGCAGGTGGAGCTATAGCGTGGAAAAGCTCCAAGCAAACCATCACGGCATCGTCCATGATGGTAGCTGAGTATGTAGCATGTTATGAGGCCACGGGACAGGCAAACTGGTTAAAGAAGTTTATACCCGGGTTGAGAGTGGTAGACAGCATTCAAAGACCACTCAAGATGTACTGCGACAATGAGCCAGCAGTATTCTATGCTCACAACAATAAGTCAAGTGTTGCTGCCAAACACATTAACATTAAGTTTTATGTTGTGAAAGAAAGAATCCAGGATCATACCATAATTTTAGAGCATATAAGTACAAAAGAAATGCTCGCGGATCCGCTCACAAAAGGCTTACCACCCAGTGTGTTCAGAGAACACTTAGCCGGCATGGGTTTAAGGGACAGCCTATGATACCTGGATATTGAGGGCCTAGAACAAGAATCTGTTTCAAAATAGAGAGGTGTAGTGGTTATTGAATCTATGGTGCGTAACTGACCATTATGACGAGACATGCTCTATATGTTGATCTATAATGAAATGGGTGCCAAAATATAAGTCTGGAGTATAAATTGAATGAAAGAAGAGATCAAGGGGGAGAATGTTAGGTTGATCTCCCCGTGTTGGGCCCAACGGCCCGCACACCTTGGACTCGTGCCCTGATCGGGGGTGCCCAACGTCACAATCGTTGGTGGACCCCCGTCGCGCAGCGCAATAAATAGAGGTGGGGGCCGAGGGCACGAACGCCAAGGTTCGTTGTGCTCACTCTCCCCACCGAAACCCTAAACCCTAGCCACCGATCCGGCTTTGCGCTGTAGTGGCGGGAATCACCACTGACTGCCGCCACCACTCCGACAAGCTCAATGGCGAGCTCATCATCGACCCCGAAGGCCGATGGTAAGCTATCTCTCTCGTGTACTCCCTAGATCGACCACTAGAGGTCCTAGCAGATCCTATCATACAGTTACAACAAGATCAACGCGATTTTGCTGGGCAGACAGCTGGATTAGGTTGCTTGCTTTTGTGCCCCTGCGGTGCTGCAGATAGAAGAATGTTTCATGTCTAGGCTGGGCTCTGTTCTTGAATATGCTTCACGGAACAAGGTGCACAGTATGCTCTGTTCACTGTGCAGGTGGAAGATGAGTTGCTCCTGGATAGGGATCCACCCATTCCTCCTCTTTTCCTTTTATTTGAAGGTTACACACGGTTCTGAATTATTTGTGTGTTTTGATGAATGAGAAAAAAGTACCTGAGGTGGGCGGAGGAGGCCACCGAGGTTGTTTCCACTGCACGTCGTCCGAGCTCTCCCCAGGTGCAAATGGGACCATTATTGGAGCTCTCCCTAGAGGTGCGGCTCTCCTCCCTTCCCGGGGAAGTGGCGGTGCCAGTGAGTGAGTCTCCTCCCTATAGGTGCGGCTCTCCTCCCTTTCTTTGGAGGTGTTTTCCTGCCCTAAGCATCATGTGAGACATCAATCATTAATTCTGATGACCTTCACTATGAGATTGATGTTGGAATTATGCCCTAGAGGCAATAATAAAGATGTTATTATTATAATTCTTGTTCATGATAATGTTTATATTCCATGCTAGAATTGTATTAAGCGGAAACTTTAATACTTGTGTGGTTTGTGAACTACACTGTGTCCCTAGTACGCCTCTATGGACTAGCTCATTGATTAATGATGGTTAAGGTTTCCTAACCATGGACATGAGTTGTCGATTAATAATGAGATCATATCATTGGGAGAATGATGTGATGGACAGACCCAAACTAAGCGAAGCAATTAGATCGTGTCATCGTGTTCATCTTTGCGAAGCTTTTCTTATGTCAAATATTGTATTCCTTAGACCATGAGATAATACAACTCCCTGGTATCGGAAGAAAGCTTTGAGGTCATCAAACGTCATCCTATGAGAGGGTGATCATAAAGGTGTCTCTCAGGTAATTGGAAGGTATCTGTTGGGTTGTATGTATCGAGATGGGATTTGTCCCTCCCAAGTCGGAGAGATATACTTCGGGCCCACTCGGTAATCGATATCAACACCGCTTGCAAGCATGTGGTTAAGGAGTTAATCACAAAGTGATATCGGATTACGGAACGAGTAAAGTACTTGTTGTGAACGAGATTGAACTAGGTATGACGGTACCGACGATCAAATCTCGGGCAAGTAAAATATCGCGAGACGAAGGGAATATATATATGGGATTGATTGAATCCTGGCATCGTGGTTCATCCGATATGATCATCGATGAATGTGTGGGAGTCAATATGGGTTTCCAGACCCCGCTGTTGATTATTGATAGAAGATCATGTCTGCATATTCTCGAACCCGAAGGGTCACACACTTAACGTGTCTCGACGCTAGGATAGATTGGATAATTGGTTTATGAGTTTTTTTTCGGAGTCTCGGATGGGATCCGGGACATCACGAGAGGTTCCGGAGTGGTCCGGAGAATAAGATTCATATAAGGCAGTGCAGTTTTTGGAGTTCGGAATTGTTCTGGGTTAATCGGTATTGTACCGGAAGCTTCTAGAACCTTCCGGAAGGGGGCCAACGTGGTCCCACCTGTCGGGAGGGGGCATGGGCCTATGAGGGAGTGCCCTGGCCGCATTGGGCTAGGGGCACAAGGCCCCATAGGGCCCAGCCGGCCAAACAAGGGGAAACCCTAGTTTGGAGCTTCTACTCCTCCCTCCTTGGCCGCCGGCCTAGGGCTTGGGGGAGGGGTTAGGGCTGGCGCCCACCCCTCTATATATAGATGGCTGGGGCGCACCATCCCCACACACCTTCCCCTCAAGCCTAGTCGCCCTGCTGCCCTCCTCTCTCTCTCTTCCTCCCGGCTGCGTGTAGGCGAAGCCCTGCTGCAGAAACTCTCCAGCAATTGCACCGCGCCGTCGCGTTGTAGATCCAATCCATCTCTCCACCATACTTGCTGGACCGAGGAAGGAGGAGACGTCGAGGTGCTGCACGTGTGCATCTCACGGAGGCATCGCCACTTGCGGTGCTAGATCGGATCGGATCGCGAGGAGGAGAAGCGAGTACGACTACATCACCCACGTTCCGACGAACGTTACGCTGTGCGAATCTTCAAGGGTATGAAGATCTAATCCAATCTCTCTCGTTGTTTGCATCTCCTAGATTAGATCTTGGCTTCCCTCTGTTCGCATCCGTAGAAAATTTTGATTTACTATGCCGCGAAACCCTACAGTGGTATCAGAGCTAGATCTATGCGTAGATGTGTTTCACGAGTAGAACGCAACATGTTTGTTGCGGGCGTTGATGTTTTCTGTTGCAAGCCTCTTGTTTGTGTTCTTCTTATGACGCGGGATAGTGAGATTGAAGCGGTCCAGGCCAACCTTACGCGACGTCGTTCGCGAGACCGGCTCCGCACTTGACGTGTGGCTTGTTCCACACATGCGGCTGGTGGATGCCAGTTTCTCTCACTATAGTTGTCATGGGATTTACACCGGAGTTTGGCAACCATAATATCACTGTTGTGGCTTTCCGTAGGTAAGAATAGTTCTTAGCATGCTACTCCCATAAGCCACGTAAAACATGCAACAACGAAGTAGAGGCGTCTAACTTGTTTTTGCAGGGAGTGTTTTCTGTGATATGGTATGGCCCAAGATGTGATGTGTATAATGTATGCGATGATCATGTTTTGTAATGTTTCACGACTTGCATGTCGATGAGTACACAACCGGCAGGAGCCATATGGTTGTCTTTATAATTATGTATGACCTGTGTGTCAACTTCTTATACGCCATGTAATAGTTTCACTTTATCGCTAAGTAGTTAGCAATAGTTGTAGTTGCTATTCGTGGTGGAGGCAATCATGGTGGAGTGATGGAGATCATGCCGGCACGCACAAGATGGAGATCATTGCGCGAAGATTGGCTATACCATGTCACATAAAGTTATATGCATGTGATGTTTATCCTTTTATGTATCTTATTATGCTTAGATCGCGACGGTAGCATTATAAGATGATTCCTCACTTAAAGATCAAGATAAAAACTGTGTTCTCCCCAAGTATGCACTGTTGCGAAAGTTCGTCGTGTCCAAGCATCACATGATGATCGGGTGCTATAGACTCTACGTTCACATACAACGGGTGCAAGCCAGTTTTGCACACGCGGAAATACTTGGGTCTAACTTGACGAGCCTAACATGTACAGACATGGCCTCGGAACACATGAACCGAAAGGTTAAGCATGAGTCATATGAATGATATGATCGACACTTCGTTGTCCACCATTGAAACCACATCTCTTCTCGTGAAGATCGGGTTAGGTGTGGTGAATTTGGATCGTGTTCACTAAACAACTTGAGGGTTGTCGAATTTAGTGGGAGTTCATCTAGTAATTTGATTAAAAGTTGAACTAGTTATCATGAACATAGTCTAATTTATACTTGCAAATATTGTAGATCAAATGGCTAAGTCCAACTTCAACGTTTTTGCTGAGAAGGAAAAGCTTAAAAACAATGGGTCTAACTTCACCAACTGGTTCCGCAATCTGAGAATCATTCTCTCTGGCGGTCAAAAGGACTATGTCCTTGAGAATGCGTTAGGTGACGCCCTTGCTGCTACTGCGCCGGCTGATGAGAAAGCTGTCTATCAGTCGCGCAAGGATGATTATGGTGTGATTAAGAGCACCATGTTGTTTGCTATGGAATCGGACCTTCAAAATCGTTTTGAAGACTATCCTGGGCCCTTTGAGATTCTCGAGGAGCTGAAAACCATGTTTCAGACTCAAGCCCGTTCTGAGAGATATGAGATCTCTGAGAAGTTCTTTAACTGCAAGATGGAGGAAGGGAGTTCCGTTAGTGAGCACGCCATTAAGATGTCGGGATACACTCAACGCCTTGAGCAACTGGACTGCAAGATTCCAGAGAAGCTCAAGATTGACAGGGTTCTGCAATCACTCCCTCCCAGCTACAAAAGTTTTGTAGTGACTCACAATCAGATTGGTTCCATTGATACGATCACCGAGCTCTTCGCAAAGCTGAAGGCTGCGGAGGTGGACATCAAAAAGGATAATCATGTGTTGATGGTCAACAAGCCCCCCACCTTCAAGAAAGGTAAGGGTGCAAAGAAGCCCTTCAAGAAAGGCGGCGGCAAGCGCGTTGCCCCTGCTGAGAAGAAGCTCAAGTCTGGTCCTAAGCCGGACACTGAGTGCTTCTATTGCAAGGACAAGGGTCACTAGAAGCGCAACTGTCTGAAGTACTTAGCGGACAAGAAGGCTGGCACCATCAAAGGTATATTTGATATACATGTTATTGATGTTTTCCTTACTAGCCCTCGTTGTAGTGCCTGGGTATTTGATACTGGTTCAGTTGCTAATATTTGTAACTCGAAACAGGAGCTACGGAATAGACGGCGGCTTGCGAGGGATGAGGTGACGATGCGCGTTGGCAACGTATCAAGAGTTGATGTGATGGCCGTCGGCACGCTCTCCTTAGTTTTACCTTCGGGATTAGTTTTAAACCTTAATAAGTGTTATTATGTGCCTGCGTTGAGCATGAACATTATTTCTGGATCTTGTTTATTGCAAGACGGTTATTCATTTAAATCGGAGAATAATGGTTGTTCTATTTATATGAGTAACATCTTTTATGGTCATGCACCTATTGTGAATGGTTTATTTCTTCTAAATCTCGAAAGGGATGAAACACACATCCATAACATTGAGGCTAAGAGATGCAAAGTAGATAGTGATAATACTACTTATTTGTGGCACTGTCGTCTAGGTCATATTGGTGTAAAGCGCATGAAGAAACTCCATTCTGATGGACTTTTGGAGTCTCTTGATTTTGAATCATTTGACACATGCGAACCATGCCTCATGGGCAAGATGATCAAAACCCCGTTTTCCGGTATGATGGAGCGAGTAACGGACTTGTTGGAAATCATACATACCGATGTATGCGGATCGATGAGTGTTTCGACGCGCGGTGGATATCGCTATTTTCTCACTTTTACCGATGACTTAAGTAGATATGGGTATATCTATTTAATGAAACATAAATCTGAAACATTTGAAAAGTTCAAGGAATTTCAGAATGAAGTGGAGAACCATCGTAACAGAAAGATTAAGTTTCTACGATCCGACCGTGGAGGTGAATATTTGAGTTATGATTTTCTCACGCATCTTAAAGCAAGCGGAATCGTTTCGCAACTCATGCCACCCGGAACACCACAGCGCAATGGTGTGTCTGAACGCCGGAATCGAACCTTATTAGATATGGTCCGATCAATGATGTCTCTTACTGATTTGCCGTTATCATTTTGGGGTTATGCATTAGAAACCGCTACATTCACTTTAAATAGGGCACCATCTAAATCCGTTGAGACGACACCGTATGAACTATGGCTTGGTGCTAAACCTAAGTTGTTGTTTCTTAAAGTTTGGGGATGCGAAGCTTACGTCAAGAAGTTGATGCCGGACAAGCTCGAACCCAAAGCGGAGAAATGCGTCTTCATAGGATACCCTAAGGAAACTATTGGGTATACCTTCTATCACAGAACCGAAGGCAAAGTGTTTGTCACAAAGAACGGTACCTTTCTTGAGAAGGAGTTTCTCTCGAAAGAAGTGAGTGGGAGGAAAGTAGAGCTAGACGAGGTTGTTGAACCTTCTCTTGAATTGGAGAGTAGCGCAGCACTTGAAATTGTTCCAGTGCCGCCTGCACCAACGATAGAGGAAGCTCATGACAAGGATCATGAAGCTTCGGACGATGCTGCTACTGAACGTCGCAGGTCGACAAGGTCGCGTGCCCCTCCTGAGTGGTACGGAAACCCTGTCTTGACTGTCTTGTTGGTAGAAGACAGTGAACCTACGAACTATGACGAAGCGATGATGAGCCCAGACTCTGAGAAATGGCTAGAAGCCATGAAATCCGAATTGGGATCCATGAGCGAAAACCAAGTATGGACTTTGGTGGACCCTCCTAGCAACCGAAAGGCCGTTGAGTGCAAATGGATTTTCAAGAAGAAAACGGACGCGGATGGTAATGTTACCGTCTATAAAGCACGGCTTGTCGCGAAAGGTTTTCAGCAAGTTCAAGGTGTTGACTACGATGAGACTTTCTCTCCCGTAGCGATGTTTAAGTCCATTCGGATTTTATTAGCAATTGCTGCGTTTCATGATTATGAAATATGGCAGATGGATGTCAAGACTGCGTTCCTCAATGGCAACATTGATGAAGAGTTGTATATGATGCAACCCGAAGGTTTTGTCGATCCTAAGGATGCTGATAAAGTATGCAAACTTCAGCGTTCCATTTATGGACTGAAGCAAGCATCTCGGAGTTGGAACCTTCGTTTTGATCAAGTGATCAAGAGCTTTGGATTTGTTCGAAATTGCTACGAATTTTGTATCTACAAGAAAGTGAGTGGGAGCTCAGTGACATTTCTGGTACTATATGTGGATGACATATTGATTATTGGAAATGACATCAACATGCTTAACGATGTGAAGAGTTATTTGAACAAGTGTTTTTCAATGAAAGACCTAGGTGAAGCTGCTTATATATTGGGCATCAAAATCTATAGAGATAGACAAAGACGCCTGATAGCTTTAAGCCAGAGTACATACCTAGACAAAGTTCTGAAAAGGTTCAGAATGGATAAGGCAAAAAAAGGTTCAGTGTCTATGTTGTCAGGTAAGATATTGAGCAAGGCTCACTGTCCAGCTACGGTAAATGATAGGGAAGCTATGAGCAAAGTGCCTTATGCCTCGGCCATAGGTTCTATCATGTATGCCATGTTGTGTACTAGACCGGATGTGTCCAATGCTCTTAGTTTGACGAGCAGATATCAAAGTGATCCAGGAGTGGAACACTGGACAGCCGTGAAGAACATCCTAAAGTACCTAAATAGGACTAAAGAAATGTTCTTAGTCTATGGGGGTGATGAACAGCTCGTCGTAAAAGGTTACGTCGACGCTAGTTTTGACACCGACAAGGATGATTCTAAATCTCAGACAGGATACGTGTATATTTTGAATGGAGGAGCTGTGAGCTGGAGAAGCTGCAAGCAAAGCGTGATCGCAGGATCTACAGTAGAAGCGGAATACATGGCTGCTGCAGAAGCGTCAAGTGAAGGAGTTTGGATCAGGAACTTCATCACTGAGCTTGGCGTGGTTCCAAGTGCATTGGACCCACTGGAGACATTGTGTGACAACACTGGCGCCATAGCACTCGCTAAGGAACCAAGATATCATCCAAATACCAAGCATATCAACCGCAAGTTTCATATAATCCGAGATTATATAGCAGATGGAGATCTGAAGATTAGCAAAGTACATACAGATCTGAATGTCGCAGATCCATTGACTAAACTTCTTCCACGTGTAAAACATGATCAACACCTTAGTGCCATGGTTGTGAGATTGTTGCCAAATGTAAACTAGATTATTGACTCTAGTGCAAGTGGGAGACTGTTGGAATTATGCACTAGAGGCAATAATAAAGATGTTATTATTATAATTCTTGTTCATGATAATGTTTATATTCCATGCTAGAATTGTATTAAGCGGAAACTTTAATACTTGTGTAGTTTGTGAACTACACTGTGTCCCTAGTACGCCTCTATGGACTAGCTCATTGATTAATGATGGTTAAGGTTTCCTAACCATGGACATGAGTTGTCGATTAATAATGAGATCATATCATTGGGAGAATGATGTGATGGACAGACCCAAACTAAGCGAAGCAATTAGATCGTGTCATCGTGTTCATCTTTGCGAAGCTTTTCTTATGTCAAATATTGTATTCCTTAGACCATGAGATAATACAACTCCCTGGTATCGGAAGAAAGCTTTGAGGTCATCAAACGTCATCCTATGAGAGGGTGATCATAAAGGTGTCTCTCAGGTAATTGGAAGGTATCTGTTGGGTTGTATGTATCGAGATGGGATTTGTCCCTCCCAAGTCGGAGAGATATACTTCGGGCCCACTCGGTAATCGATATCAACACCGCTTGCAAGCATGTGGTTAAGGAGTTAATCACAAAGTGATATCGGATTACGGAACGAGTAAAGTACTTGCTGTGAACGAGATTGAACTAGGTATGACGGTACCGACGATCAAATCTCGGGCAAGTAAAATATCGCGAGACGAAGGGAATACATATATGGGATTGATTGAATCCTGGCATCGTGGTTCATCCGATATGATCATCGATGAATGTGTGGGAGTCAATATGGGTTTCCAGACCCCGCTGTTGATTATTGATAGAAGATCATGTCTGCATATTCTCGAACCCGAAGGGTCACACACTTAACGTGTCTCGACGCTAGGATAGATTGGATAATTGGTTTATGAGTTTTTGTTCGGAGTCTCGGATGGGATCCGGGACATCACGAGAGGTTCCGGAGTGGTCCGGAGAATAAGATTCATATAAGGCAGTGCAGTTTTTGGAGTTCGGAATTGTTCCGGGTTAATCGGTATTGTACCGGAAGCTTCTAGAACCTTCCGGAAGGGGGCCAACGTGGTCCCACCTGTCGGGAGGGGGCATGGGACTATGAGGGAGTGCCCTGGCCGCATTGGGCCAGGGGCACAAGGCCCCATAGGGCCCAGCCGGCCAAATAAGGGGAAACCCTAGTTTGGAGCTTCTAGAGGGGGGGGGGTTCCTTGCCCCCCACTCCTCCCTCCTTGGCCGCCGGCCTAGGGCTTGGGGGAGGGGTTAGGGCTGGCGCCCACCCCTCTATATATAGAGGGCTGGGGCGCAGCACCCCCACACACCTTCCCCTCAAGCCTAGTCGCCCTGCTGCCCTCCTCTCTCTCTCCCTCCCGACTGCGTGTAGGCGAAGCCCTGCTGCAGAAACTCTCCACCAATTGCACCGCGCCGGCACGTTGTAGATCCAATCCATCTCTCCACCATACTTGCTGGACTGAGGAAGGAGGAGACGTCGAGGTGCTGCATGTGTGCATCTCACGGAGGCATCGCCACTTGCGGTGCTAGATCGGATCGGATCGCGAGGAGGAGAAGCGAGTACGACTACATCACCCACGTTCCGACGAACGTTTCCTGTGCGAATCTTCAAGGGTATGAAGATCTAATCCAATCTCTCTCGATGTTTGCATCTCCTAGATTAGATCTTGGCTTCCCTCTGTTTGCATCCGTAGAAAATTTTGATTTACTATGCCGCGAAACCCTACAATTGCGTCACATGAGAGTGATTGATTCCACTGGTTGTGTTATATGTTGATCCAAATTCTATAAAGTATATGCCAACTTCTGACGAGTGGAGCGAGAGCCGTTGCCGGAGGATTGGGCCGAGTGGATGCCTGTGGGGGTGCGGGAGGCGACAACCCCCGCGGTACGGTACGGATCGTCGAATACCTAGGTTTTCACCGATATATAAACCCCTTGTAAGCCGTCGGTTGCGAAGAGTTGCATATCCCGATGTTTGTAAACACTTTCCGATATAGTGAAGTTTCGCTAGCTGGCGCCCGTGGTTTTTTCCTCTCTTTGTTGGAGAGGTTTTTCCATGTTAAATCTGTGTCCTCTTGTTGTGATTTCGTTTTCGTTCTTCGTTATTTACTTATCGCAATTATAACAGGTTGCTAAGGTAGGCGACCCCCATGGAAGTCCTCCGACGGCGAGGGATAGCAGGGGAGCTCGCGAGCGGACGGAGCAGAGAAGGCAAGGCCGGCGGGGATTGTGGACCACGATTCAAAATTTGAATTTCTATCCAGCCAAATTTGTGATGGTTTGAATATATGTGGGGTTATTTATAATTTTTAATTTGAACACCCCTACGTGCTTGAATCTTTCTTAATATTCTGGTACATAATTTTCCTTTATACGCTAAGCTTTAGTGAACAAATCCGATGTACCTTGGTTAAGGAAATAACTGCTCTAGAGTCGTGCCATGAAACGAGGATGCTCTACCGAAGTTTAGAAATGTGTTGCAGTTTTTTTCTAGTGCAGTGGGACGTCTCTTCTCGTCGATCAGTCGACACGATTTGGAGCCGTGACTTGGCCACATATGAAGGACAATCTTATCCGTAAACCCACAGTCAGCTAGCAAGTACGACAATTGATTGATTGATTATCATGCACAGTCGATCAATTATTGTCCGCCGTGACTAGTAAATTAACTCTCCACATAGTAGAAAGGTAGTACGGTCGCCTTGCTTTTGGGCCTCGGCACCTTGCTACCTGACCTGAGTGGCTATGGCTTGGTTAGGTTTTGCTCTGTTTTGTTCAAATCCAACCGCTTTTCAGGTTCAGAATAGGCGAAGGATTCCAATAATGTCAGTATTATTCCAATAATACTACAGAATGAACCTGAGAAAAACAGAAAATACTAGTAGTATACCAGTAAGAGTATATAGGAAGCACTTATCCGCCAGCGCAGGGTAAAGTGGTCTCGAAACAGACAGGTGATACTAATATCTTGTGCTGGCCTAACCTGAAAATATACTTACGGGGTACAAATTGTCCCATTGGTGGTGACTGGGGAGTGACAAATCACTCTTTGTACTGTTGTACACGCCAAGAACGTCCTACACCGATCAGAAACTTCGCTGGTACGCCATTATTGGCGTGACTTCTTGGCCAGCTCGTATTGCTTTGCGAACAGACAGTTGTTTCGTCAAATCAGTAGGCGCAGAGCACAGTTCTTGGCATATTCGTCTTCGTGGTTGGTGAAAAATGGCAATCACCGATGGTGACGCGCAGATAAGGACAAGAGGCACTCAAAAGAAAGAGTCGCCCATTGACATCAGCGAGCAGCTAATTGATCCCTTGCGTGCGGTACAAACAAAAATTCGGATTGGTCCATGGATCAGAAAACGTTCAGCGTTCTCTTGGAATAAAACCACCATTTTGTACAACAGTTTAAAAAAAACACCGCTTTATGTGTTCTCGTAGCAAAATATGACCAATATTCTGCAAACTTTTTATAGTTCACGCTAAACTCCGACTAAACACGAATTGACATTGTTAGTGGGACCTGGTTGTGGGGGCTAATTTGCCGAGGTGGACCCATTCCCACTTGTCAGCCCAACTAAAACCAAACTTACTAAAAGAATAAAAAAATCAAAAGAAGTGGGAGGTCGTAGAGCCTCATCCCCTATTAAGGGCTCGCTTGATTCAAAGAAATGTCATAGAAATTTTATAGGATTTTTGTTCTTAGAAATTTTTTCTATGTGCACCGTTTGATTTATAGGATTGGAATACTTATGAATGCATAGGAAATTTTCCTATAGGATTGCATTGCATTATGTTTTGGAGAAAAATTTCCATACACTTAAACCTCATGTTACAATTCCTTTGCCTTTCATGTGAGTCAAACACTACTTAAAGAAAAATTCCTGTAGGATTTAATTGGGCATGATATTCTAATCCTGTGGTTTTTTTGTTCGTGTGTTCTGAGAATCCTACCGATCAAACAACCCCTAATGGTGTAGTCGGCCAAGGCTCATGCCACCGGCCATCCCGCCTTCGGCCAAGGCTCCTGCCGCAGGCCACCTTGTTGACCATCTCGCCTCCATTATGGCGTCGTCGACCAAGGATCCCGTCCCCATTCCCAATCTTCGTCGTCGTCAGCCATGATCTTGCCATGAGCAGCAGGGTGCATCGGTGGGCCTGGACTGCGACACTGGAGCACAACGGAGCTGCTCGGCTGAGAGCATTAGGGTGCGACATATTTCGTTGGCCACAACCACGGGGGCGCAGCAACGCTGAGCGCAGGACGACGCACCTCGGGGTGGCATGGCACGGGCGGCCGAGGGCGGCTGCGGTCCTCCGCCAGGAGCATGGTGGTAGGGGCGACACACTGGAGGAAGGAGACTATGTCCATTTGTTAATTTTTCTTTTAGTATAGTTTGACTTTTATAATTGGGCTGACAAGTGGGACTTAGTCCACCTGATCAAATTGCTCCTGGCAACTAGGGCCCACTATTCAAAACGGTGTCAATTCATGTTCAGACTGAGTTTAAAATATTCATAAAATAGTAGTCACATTTGCTACAACAATAAAGTAGTGGTTTTCCAAAATTTTAGCAAAAAAGTGAAGTTTTATGCTAGTATTAACTCGACAAATACTGCATACAGCACGGATGAACAAATGATCATTCAGTACTCAGTATCCACTCCTCTCTCTCTCTCTCTTCGATCTCTCAAGGCAAAAGGAACAGTTAAAAAGGCTGTGTGAAAACACCAACTGTTACTACTACAAGCTAATAAACTTGATCCTGATCAATCTGTCAAAACAGAACAAGCTAGCGGTAGTGATGACGAGGTCAGGCCTGGAAGCCGGTCTTCTTCCAGACCGCGTCGCGGACCTTGAGCATCCTGCCGATCCCCATACCGTCGTTCACCGACAGGGAGGCCGCCCGCCGTCGCCACGCCAGCTCGTGCGGCGGCACCACGGGAGCGCCCTCGACGTCTTCGTCGTCCGCGTCGTCCAGCTCCCACTCGCCGGCCTGGTGCCCCTGGTACTCGCCCCCGAGGATCTTTGACCAGTCCGGTATCGCCACGGGCAGTGACCCGTGCGCGGCGCCCCCGCCGGTCCTGTCCACGGCCGGCTTCGTCTTCCTCCCGGGCCGAGCGGCCGGGACCGTGCGGACCCGGGCCGCCTCGGCCGGTCGCCCGGCCTCCACCGCCGGGTTAAACGATCCCCACACGTCTGACTCGTCGAACTCGTCGAACGCGCCGGGACCGCCTGCCGGCGCCTGGTGGTACCCCGTGATGCCGCGCGTCGAGGACGGCGCGAAGTGGCGGTACGCGCGCTCTGTCGCCGCCGACCGCGTGCTCCTCGCCATTGCGCGTGCGTGGGGCGGGAGACGCGCGAGATGAAAACGTGCCGGAGATCGCAGGAAGGAGGCCGCGAGAGAAAGCTCAACAAGACCCTGAAAAGAAACCGCGGCTGGGGAGAAGATCGAGAGAAGGTAGGAGGAAGGCGTGCGCTGGTAGTTCGATCGGCCGCCATTTATACGAGCCCCCCGCACGACTTCGCGGCGTCAGACCGCCACGTATCTTACGTGTCTGTGTGGTTCGTGGTGGTGTTAGGATTTGCATGCAGTGCTGGCGCGCTGCTACTGGCGGCTGCTAGTGTGGTGGTACGGTGGGCCCGGCGATTTTGCTTGTGGATAGGAAACTCATGCAGTCGACTCGACGGATGATCAACGGACGGACAGAGTCTTATCCGTGCCGCACCCGGAATTAAGAGAAGAGTTTCTTGGCGATTTGTTCTCTAATAATCTGGTGCTCGATCATGGTGCTATTAATGGAAGTTGTTTTTCTTCTCAGCCAAGCACACCCAGTATGGAAGGGGTCTAGTCACCCGCGGTTGGATGTCTTATCCGGACTGTACGTGTCAATAACATCCGTAATCGTGTGTGCTAGTAATACCTACGTAGTGCCCACAGGATTGCCTTTGACGGCCAGTGCGAGATGTACATGGACATAATTGTACATGGACGTACATCTGTCTAGATCAACAGGACCAAGATCGACACCCACCGGCTTTTCTCCGCGACAAAATTAAAGCTCGCTAGCTAGAGGATATGTCGACCATAATTATTGATGCCTCCAGGTCCAGGGCAGGGGTCCCGAACCCCACGTGTGTCGTCGGACTGTCAATCAATGGCAAGCGCGCACGTACTACGTGCCGGATCGTTATCTTGTTTGCTGATCATGGCCCCGTCGAGGAGCGCGCATGCATGCGACGGGAGCAGTAGACCCAGTCGCCACACGGATTTGGTCACACGTGTCGTCGCCGGAGTGGGTCGGGCCCGCACGGCCACATGGGCGAGTCGGGCGTGTGTCCGTGGCAGGGCGCACGAAGATTAACACGGACAGCGCCGTATGTCCCCGCAATTAATCCTGCATGAGTTTGGAGCTATGTATGTATGCGAATATGCCATGCTGGCTGGCTGCCATTGCGTTTGCCAAGGTGAGAGACGTAGAGGATACTGGGCCTCTCACTTCGTAAGATGGAGTGCTGAATATCGAAGAGAGACAGAAAGATTGAAAGGAAATGAGTACTTTCATTGATAGTGACTGGGGGTTTTTATAGTACCCAACAGTCGTGAATACATAGTCGATTACATGCTTTGTGTCGATTCAGAAGAGGCACAACGGTTCGAAAAGACACGGTGACGGTTCGCTATATACAAGCGGTTGGACAAAACGAATATTCTATTGGAATCTATTAACCGTCTATTTAGTTAATAATTGATTCCTAACACTCCCCCTTGGACAACGCTGTTTCTATCTTCATTGTCTTGAGAATCATCATATATTTTGGACGTCGGAGAGTCTTGAATACTTTGATCGTCTTTGAGATATTGAATCCATCATAATGTCCTGAGTGCTAGAATATCTTGATTGTTCTTTATCTTGAAAGCTTGATCTTGTACAACATATGTCCTCCAGAATCCTGTGGAAAATATAAGGAGAATGTAGGAATCCGATATACCGTTGGTATAATAATTGTACCATAAAATCTGTATGAGAAATCCATTGGAGAACTCATATGAAAGAGTACAATATATTGTTATCGGATATTAAATACTAAGTTCGGTCCTAGGAGATTTCTCCCCCTGAACTTTGCAAATTTCGAAGTCGTCTCATACCAATGCCATGAATGCATTTTTGAAATGCAGATGTTGGTAAAGACTTAGTGAACAAATCTGCAAGATTGTCACATGACTTTGTTTGCAAAATATTAATTTCTCCATTTTTCTGTAATTCATGAGGAAAGAACAGTTTTGGAGCAATATGTTTTGTAATATTACTTTTAATATATCCCATATGCATTTGAGTAACACATGCGGCATTATCCTCATAGATAATAGTTGGTGATTCTAATGAACCAATACCACATGATGTTTGTATATGATTAATCACTCTGCGAAGCCATACACACTCTCGTGAGGCTTCATATAATGCAATTATTTCAGAGTGGTTAGTGGAAGTTGCTACAAGAGTCTGTTTTGTGGACTTCCATGAAATAGCAGTTCCACCATATAAAAATACAAACCCTGTTTGTGATCTAGCATTATGGGGATCAGAAAGATAGCCAGCATCAGTATAGCCAGTCAAAGTCATATCTTGATTTTTCTGATAGAATAAACCAAGATCTTTAGTACCTTGTAAATATCTGAAGATATTCTTTACTCCAGCCCAATGGCGTTTTGTTGGAGCAGCACTATGTCTAGCCAGCAAATTCACTGCGAAGGCAATATCTGGTCTAGTACAATTAGCAAGGTACATTAGTGCTCCTATAGCACTAAGGTATGGAAACTCAGGTCCCAATACATCTTCGTTATCATCCCTAGGTCTAAAGGGATCCTTTTCTCTATCAAGGGATCTGACGACCATGGGTGTTTTGGATGGATATGATTTATCCATATTGAATTTTTCCAAAACTTTCTGAATATATGCGGGCTGATAAACGAGTATTCCTGAGGGAAGGTGCTCAAGTTGTAAACCTAAGCAGAATTTGGTTTTTCCCAAATCCTTCATCTCAAATTCCGTCATTAAATGATTGCGTGCTACAGATATATCTGCTGCGTTACCAATGATGTTGAGGTCATCAACATAAACTGAGATGATGCAAAATCTCTTTGAGGATTTCTTTATAAAAACGCATGGGCAATCATCATTATTTGAGTATCCTTTATGGATAAGGAACTCACTAAGCCGGTTATACCACATTTTACCCGACTGCTTTAAGCCATAGAGTGACTTTTGTAATTTTACACAATACATGTTGCGATTTATGTTTGGATTCGGAATTTTAAGTCCATCAGGGACTTTCATATAAATATCCGCATCGAGTGATCCATATAGATAAGCGGTCACTACATCCATTAACTGCATTGATAAATTCATCTATACTGCCAATGATATTAAGTATCGAAACGTAATTCCACTCATTACAGGAGAATATGTATCGTCGTAGTCGATACCGGGTCTCTGTGTAAACCCTTGTGCTACTAGCCTCGCTTTATATCTCACCACCTCATTATTTTCGTTCCTTTTTCGAACGAAAACCCATTTAGCTCCCACGGGGAAAACTTTATGAGGAGTAGGTATTACTTTAGAGAATACCTCTCTTTTATTAAGCGAGTGCAGTTCTGCCTCAATTGCCTCCTTCCATTTAGGCCAATCTGAGCGCTTCAGGCACTCTTTCATAGATGTTGGCTCTGGATCCAGTTGAAGGGTTTTAGCAATTTTAGAGGAGAAATATGTGTCGACAAGTGTAGTCTTTCTATTATATGATTCTCCCGAATCGATATAGTTTGTGGAGATTTCATTGATTACTTCAGGCACCGTGTGATTTCCCATAACAACGGAGTCTGGTTGTTTCGATGTCCCAGCATTAGAATTTGTGTGCACATTTATGCTGGGCTCTTGATGTTGAACATCTGTTTGGTGTCTATCAACTTCAGGTTGATTTGTATTTAGTGATTTTCTATGTTTCCGCGGTGGCATTTGAGAAGCCTTTTCCCTGATGACCAGATTTCTCCCCCTTTTATTTGTAATTAGGGGTTGAGTAGTTTTATTTGGTACCTCTACTCGTTCTGGTGCATTAACTGCAGGGATATAAGATTTAGTGACACCTTTGTGATCAGTAAATGCGTCTGGCAAGTTGTTTACAAAGTGTTGCAAATCTATTATTCTCTGAACTTCAGATTCAGATTCTTTAGTACGTGGATCTAAGGATTGGATGCCTGTCACATTCCAATCTATTTCCTGGCATTCATTGTGGTTTGTTTCTCCCCCTAATGCCGGAAAATGATCCTCATCAAAAATTGAATCAGCATACCGGGCTGTAAACAGGTCCCCTGTTAGGAGTTCTAAATATTTTATAATTGACGGCGAATTATATCCTACATAGATTCCTAATTTTCTATGGGGGCCCATGGAGGTACGCTGCGGTGGTGATATCGGCACGTATACAGCGTAACCGAATTTTCGCATGTGGGAAATACTTGGCTGATTGCCTCGTACTATTTGAAACGGGGAAGTTTCATGATATGCAGTTGGTCTGACTTGTATCAGATCTGCGGCGTGTAAAACCGCATGTCCCCAACAAGAGGTTGGTAAATTGCAATTCTGTAATAGTGGTCTAGCAATTAGCTTTACTCTTTTGATTAAAGATTCGGCCATTCCATTTTGAGTATGCACATAAGGTACTGAATGTTCTAGATGGATACCTAAAGCCATACAATAATCATTAAATGCGCGTGAACTAAATTCAGCAGCATTATCCATTCTTATTGTTTTTATCCTATGTTCAGGATGATTTGCTCGCAATTTGATAATTTGAGCAATTAATTTGGCAAAGGCATGGTTACGTGTAGATAATAAACACACATGTGACCATCTAGTCGATGCATCAATTAGCACCATAAAGTACCTAAATGGTCCAGATAGAGGTTGTATTGGACCACATATATCTCCTTGAATTCTTTCAAGAAAATTAAGTGACTCATTTTTAACTTTGAGGTAGGATGGCTTAGTTATTAGTTTTCCCGTAGCACATGCAGTGCATACAAAATCTGATGATTTGGGAAATCTTTTAATTGGTAAATTATGACCAACAGAATTGCTAATAATTTTTCTCATCATACCTATTCCAGGATGACCAAGGCGATCATGCCAAGTCTTAAATTTATCAAGATTTTGAAAAATTATTTTGTACGCAACAAAAGGTACGGGTTTGATGTATGTAAAGTATAATCCGGATGAAAATGAAGGGAATTTTTCAAGAGTTTGTTCCTCATATCCGTCGCTTTTTGTTAAAAGCAAATATTCTTTCTTATCCATCTTTACAGTTTTAAGATGGAAATCATTTGATCGGATATCTTTGAAACTTATAAGGGTACGTGTGGATTCAGGATACAAGAGCGCATTCTGAATTACAATAGTAGTACCCATAGGGAGTGTGAATATGGCTCTTCCCGAACCAATAATTGTTTTATTACTCCCAGTTATAGTCATAACATCTTCCTTTCTCTTGGTAAGAGTTTGGAAGTATTTTGTTTCCCTTAAAATTGTGTTAGTGGTAGCACTATCCACTAGACATAATTCTTCTTCCATCAAAAGTAGAAAAATAATATTTTAGAATAAATTTATTTTATTCATATATTCATCAAATCACATACATAGTATTTACATCACAAATATGAAATATAAATACATTACAATATTATGTCTGATTCACATAATATACATAGTCTGAAAGACTTTATTCTAGTTATTGTTATACAATATATAACATATCGTTGTGTTTGAATGACTAAATGACATCAATTATTTATGGAGATTAATTTAGGTCTCCAAAAACATCTTGAGTGTAATCCACAAGCATTTCTTCATCGAGGATGATGTCGTCCTTTGGCTTAAATTCTTCTATAGCACTTTGAGAAGGACCAGCTTGAGGGTTATCTTCTATGGCATTGAAGTGAGCTTCAGCCTTGTTTCCATAAACTTGCTTCCCTTTTCCTCCATACTTCATGTATAGATCCACGAGGTGCTTAGGAATACGACATTTGTTTGTACGGTGATTCGCACATCCACACCTTTGACAAACTTGAGATTTGTTGGTTCGATCATTTTTCTTGAAATGACCTTTCCCTTTAGATTGACCATCGTTCTTTTTCCACATTCCCTTGAATTTTCGAAAATTCCTTTTACGGTTTCCAAATTTATTAGTAAAATGAGCATTAGCATGTGCTTCAGGGATTGGCATGGCGCCCGTTGGGCGAGAATTATGATTTTTCATAAGAAGCTCATCATGTTTCTCAGCCTGAAGTAATGTGTATATAAGCTCAGAGTACTTTGTGTATTTCTGTTGACGATATTGTTGTTGCAATATCCTCATCGAGGGGTGGAAGGTGCATAGAGTTTTCTCTATTAAGTCCGCATCTGAAACTTGTTTGTTGCAAAATCTCAGTTTGGAGTTAACTTTATGCACGGCAGAATTATATGCCGCAATAGACTTGAAGTCCTGAAACCTTATGAGGGACCATTCTCTCTCGGCTTCCGGCAACATAACTGCTCTTTATTGGTCGTATCTCTCCTTGAGGGAGTTCCATAAGGCTAGTGGGTCCTCCTCCATCATATATTCATTTTTTAGATCAGGATGGAGGTGGTGCCTTATAAAATGTAATGCCGCATACTTTACCACTAGGGGTATTTCTGGAGCATCTTCAGGGGGTGTGATAATTGTGGGACCAAGGTTACGACTAGTTAAGTTTATTTTCGTATCCATGGCCCATGATAGATAATTACTTCCATCAACTTGCAGTTCTTGGAAATCTTTTTTATTGATGTCACCAATTTTTCCTGCATGTGATCATGCTTTTAATTAATTTTACTAGAGAGTAAAATATAGTTTGGTAAACAACAAAATTGTTCTAGAGGAACATTTGGATTTAAGCTAATGCTTATAAGTTGTATATGTGTAGATCTTCGAATTTCAAGTTAACGCACTGTAGATAATCTCCATATTTGCAGAGTACATCTCTCAGTAGTAGGAAGCATAGTCCGACGAGTGTCGGTAGACGCCTTATCCTATTACCTCGTGTTATACTTTCGTCTTAATTTATTTGGAAGAGCACTTGTAGGTAATCTTATTGTCGAAAAGACTAATAAGTACGCCTCATAGTAATGGATAATCTGCATTTTATGCAGTAGATGCCATTACCTTGTGTTTCACAAATAATATTCGAGATAGTCACATATTTTTATTTTTGCAAGAAGATTTAGTTTCAAGCGCAAAATTAAATTGTTGTACCAAATAACATGTTATAAGATGCTAAAGACAAATGTATTAATAACAAGTCATATTATTTATAGACATAAGGTCTAAAATATATATTTACATCACAATAGGCTGTTACACTGGATAATAGTCAAATGTAATATCCTAAACAGAAGGTTACAGGACTATCTATTCTACTAGTAGTGCAAATCATGTATAGTATATTGCTACTAGTACGATGTGATGGAGTAATTAATAAATCAGCCTATATGACTGAATGCATCACACAGTATGGCCTTGGGCCTTATTTTTATCATGGACGTACAGACCGCTGGCGCTAGGAAGAGTCAAAGAAGGATTGGGAAGAACGGTGAGCGGATAAGGTTCAGTCGTATGCTCCCCAAATTCTCCCGTTCTTTGACTACCAACGACTCAGCGCCGGCTCGTTCCAGTGGAGGATTCGTCGAGGCGGAGGCCTCCCTCGCGGTCGGTGAGGCCAAGCTTCACCGGGGACCAAGTCCCGATGCGGATTCCAGAGGGGCGGGCCGCCATTGCCGATGCGAAGCGACGGAGGAGCACGCGGGCCTCCGGCGAGGGCGTCGGAAGCGAGGCCGATGGCGCCGTGTCCTCGACCTTCTCCTTCATATCCTGCGCGGGGAGGTTGAGGTCGGGGAGCGCGGGGACAACGCGAGCAGAGGCTGCGACGTCGTTCTCCTTCTCCTTCATCTCCGGCTGGAGTACGTCCATGGGAACCGCAGTCGGCGGTTGGAACGACTCCGTCACAGGGGCGTAGCCCGGCGGAGCGAAGTGTTCCGGGTCCTCGTCGGAGGGCGTCGGAGACGGGGGACAGGGGCCGTACCCGTGGCGCAAGTAGTACTGCAGCGGAGTCGTTGCCTCTTCTTCCTCGTCGCTGAAGTAGCGCTCATGGTCGTCGACGAGCCACCCGGCACTAGGCCCGCCCAACAGCCACTCCATGGGCGGGACAGAGAACGCGGGCGGAGGAGGCAACAGGTCGTGGACGTCTGCGGTTGTGTTGGAGGCAGAGGCCTCATCTTGGTGTTTGGCAACGGCAACCTCCGGCACCATGGCAACTTCAGGCACAATGGTGACTTCCGGCGTAGCGGCAACAACCTCCGGTAAGACCAGGACCTCTTCCTGGGGCACAACCGCCCTTGTTCTTGGTCCTGCAGGGCTGTGGCGGCGCTGCACACTGTGGAAGTGTTGACGTTGGTTGTGGTGGCGGCGCAGGTCAGCACCATGGCCGTAGCGACGACGAGGGGCTGGTGCCCTGCGGTGGCGGGGACTACCGTTCGTGTTCTGGCGATGCTGATGGCGACGACCAAAGTTCCGGCCGAAGGTCCGGCGACCAGCAGCAAAACCAAAAGCGCGGCGACGAGCATGGAAGCGACGGTCTTCTCGTGCCACAAAGTGAGCAAAAGCAAAAACCAACGATGGCAGGGAAGCCATATTTTCTTACCTTTTTCTCTGTTCTCTCCGTGCGGCCTAGTCGCTGTAGACAAAGCAAGTGCTGATAACGTGAAGAGAGACAGAAAGATTGAAAGGAAATGAGTACTTTCATTGATAGTGACTGGGGGTTTTTATAGTAGCCAACAGTCGTGAATACATAGTCGGTTACATGCTTTGTGTCGATTCGGAAGAGGCACAACGGTTCGAAAAGACACGGTGACGGTTCGCTATATACAAACGGTTGGACAAAACGAATATTCTATTGGAATCTATTAACCGTCCATTTAGTTAATAATTGATTCCTAACAAATATGATACTGGCATTTCAAATCGTCTAAGTGGCTGGCAGAGTGGCACCGCACCGGCAATGGCATGTCGACAGACGATGCAGGCTAAAGACGAGAGTTGGGCCATGCATGCGAGGTTGCCATCGATCAATGGTCATCAACTCGTCCGGTCGGGGCTGCTCGAACTCGAAGGCTCTTCGTGCGTGCGGGACGCACGTGCATGTCGGCACGCAGTGTGAGCTACGGAGTGGTTTGCTTCTTATCCATTCACAGGCTACTTTATCGATCGGATGTCCCCGAATGGACTTCACAGGCTAAAAAACAGCCAGCGGCAGAGTGGAAGATAGAGAAGAACTGAAGAAGAGTGACGTGGTTAACATACTCGCCTCATATTAGCGATTCGGCCCCAAATAATATTAGAGTAAACGGTACCAGCGGTCCTAATTCTTTTCACGTACCTTCAGTTAGGTTCTAGTTTTTCAAAATGCATATCTAGGTCCTAAATCTTTCGTAAGTGATTTACACGACGTCCTGTTTTTGCTCTGACCATCTTGATCTGTCTACGTGGCGCTTTGACCGCTATCTACGTGGCGCTTTGACCACAATTCAGTATATTTTAAAAAGGGTCCCTGGGTTGTATTTCTTCCAAACAACAGTCCTACATTGTAATTTTAATTGCAAACAGTGGCCATACTTTTTGCAAACACAACGCTGGTGTTTCTCACTTGCTCCATGGTCGCTAAGCTAAAAGAACAGCTGGCTCGATCGAATTGCACGGTGTACATGGACAGGCCATGGTCGCATGGCGTATGACATACAACGCTCACGACGGCCAGACATGGGTGCTGGAGTACTGCTGCTCGTTCTCACTCAACGGGGTTGAGGGCTCTAAGGGCGATGACAAGCGTTGGAGAGGGCCCGAAGAACCAAAGGCTACCGTGCTCAACAACACCAACGACGTAGCACTAGGGTGCGGCGAGGACGGCTCAAGGCCCGCCATCCTCGACGACGGATGCGCTCGATGCACTAGCCGCACGACAAGGATGCCTCGAACACGTTGGACGCACGAAGGAGACACAAAGACGCCTCAGATGCCCGGTGGTCACCTTCTAAATTGCTAGAGGGGTAGGGAAAGAAAAGGGATTGTGATTTGGAAGGAGGACAATATGAGGGGCCTTTTCACAAATACAATCACCTGGCCAGGCTCTATTGTCGACGTGGCATCAGTCAAACGTGACTCTGAACGATTTAGGACCTCGCTGAATCACTTATGAAAGATTTAGGACTCTGATATGCATTTTGAAAGAACTAGAACCTAACTGAAGGCACGAGAAAAGAATTAGAACCGCTGGTACGGTTTACTCATAATATTACTGAGTGTAAGGTGCACGTATAGACGGTGGTCAAGCGTCTCCACGTGGCAAACTCTATTTCCAGACCAACCCACGAATTAATAAGTCCGCTCACACGGACGCACGCGCATTGGGCCGGCCGAGATAGCGTTTATTCTTTTATCTCATTTCGTTTTTTTGGGTCTTTTTTCTCTTTTTTATTTTCTGGTTTTCTTTTCTGTTTTCCTAACAGTTTCCAAATGTCAATAATTTAATTTGAAATATTTATTAATATAAATAAGTTTCTTATTTGAATAGTTTTTGAATGTGAACATCTTCGAATTTGATTTTTTTTTAAATTATGTTTTTAAATATGAATAGTTTTTATATTTGAATATATTTCAAATCTAAATATTTTTTGAATACGAATATTTTTCAAATTTTATCAATTTATGGATTTGATTATTTTAAAATTTGGATAATTTTATAATTTTGAACATATTTCACATTTTATGACATAACTTTGCATACCTATATACCTACACAGACCTAACCAGCTTACACCGCTTAACTAAAAAGAGAAAAGAAAACATGCTAAACAGATGAAATGAAAACGTCTAGAACCACGAAACATCAGCCAAGAACGATGCAAGTGATTTGTGCCTAGCCCACATACAAAAGGCACACGCGCGGACACCATTGTCGCGCGAGTCAAGCGTGAAATAGCAGCTTCCCTCGGGGCCTACCCTCGGTCGGTGTATACTATTGAACAACCCCTGCCGGCTGGCCGGTCTCGAAGCTACTCCACAACCGAGGAAGAAAACTAGAGTCGAAGGCACACAAGATTATACAGGAAATTGACATAGAGAAGGAGAAGCTTTATTGATATGTCTCTGGTAAAAATCACGTACAATACTTGCTCCTCTATTTATAGACTAAAGGATGATAGGATACGCACATGGATAACCCTAGTCTGATAGAGGCTACACCGAATGGGCCCCTACCGGCCCAGTTTCTCAACATATACAAACCATTGCACACTCTCTGTGGGCTAGGCTCATATAACCCAACATGGTTTTCTATCCGATTTTCCAGAGCGATTTGCTTTTCTATGGTTTTTGTTTGTTTTTCATTTTGTAAACAATTTTTAATTTGAACATTTTTCAATCCGGAAAAGTCTTAGTTTGAACTTTTAAAAAATCTATTTTTTCAAACATGAACATTTTTCGGAATTTAACATTATTCAAATTTAAATATTTTTAAAATCTAAATATAATTTGAATATGACAATTTTTCGAATTTGAACTTTTTTCAAATTTTAGCATTTTTTGAATCTAAAAAAAAAATAGAAAAAAAGTTCTCACGCCTAAATGGGCCAGACCCATACCTCCCCGCAGGGTGAGCAACGCCTTGTAACTCCGGACCTGGTCGGCTTATAGGTTTTCGTGATAATTGCTGTATGCTGACCAGATCGGCACGTAGCACGTGCTGCACACCCTACGCGTGGTATGGCCCAGCCCAGTCGGTCCTTCTTCTTTCCATTATTTTTTTTGTTTTTTTTTGCTGTTACTTTACGATTTTCTTTTCCTATTTTTTACTTTTACCTCTTAAAAATAAATTGGAATTGTCAAACAGGAAAACTGTTCAAATCCGAAACTATTGAAATTTTGTTCATATTTCAAGATTGTTGAAATTTTAAATTTGTTCAAACATGAAATTGTTTGGAATTTGAAATACGAAAATTGTTCAAATAAAAACTATTCAAATTTGAAGATTGTTCAAATTTAGAAATTCTTCAAATTTGAGAATTTTCAAATTTGAATATTGTTCAAATTGAATTTGTTTCAAATTTAAATATTGTTCTGAATTGTTGAACTAGGAACTGAAGGGCAACAAGAAAATACTTATAAAACGAGAACGGGTATGGGCATTTGTGTTTATAGTCATCGCTAGGTGATCTATTGACATATTTGTAATTTTTATTAATTTTTAAGTCTGTTTGTATTGTTATTAATTATTATTAATACTAAATCGATAGAATTTCAAATAAAAACACTAAAACTGAACAGCAAGAACGGTGTTAATTAATTAACATAGGCCCATCTGTCTCCTCTCTCCTATGAGGTGGCTCCATGAAGCCGTGTATAGGAGCTTCTGGTTATCCCTGTTAGGAGAAATCGAGAGAGAAGCAGAGACAGGTAGCAAAATGATTCAACTGTTCTTTATTCCATTGATGATCTCAGTATATATACAAGGGGAAGGGACGCGAGCGAAGAGACGCGTCTGTACGAGGGGGTGCAAGATAGTCGGTTCCATATTGCAACCGACATAGGAATATTACATGGGAGGATTATCCCTTTAATTAATCTAATCTATTAATTAAATCCTAACACTCCCCCTAATCCTTTCATGTCCTTGCGATCGATCATCTTTAGAATTATCTCCTCCAAAAACCCTGTGGGAAAAATATGAGGAGAGTAGTGTATGCTATGTTGCTAAAACTCCTTCAAACCAAGTGGAAAAATAAGGAGAAAATGATGCAACATATAATGGTTAGATATGCTGTTAAAACTCCTTCAAACCTGTGGGAAAATAAGGAGAAAATGATACAGCATATAATGATTATTACCTCCATGTTAACTCCATATGAGAAAAACCTTGTAAAAGGGAAAAACCCATAGAGTTTAGAGGATAATATATATGTCGTGTATACTTTCCTAAAAACCCGAGTGGGGAAAAAAGAAAGTATGACATATGATCTTGTGTTGATATTACCTCATTAAAAACCTTGATGAGAACCTGGATAGTAAACTCATAAAGGGAAAAAGAGTGTAATATGATACTTTGAATAGGAGTAGTCTAGGATGATACTCCCCCTGATTCTTGCAAATCCTGAAGCCGTCAAATACCAATTTCATAAAAATATTTATGGAATATGAAAGTTGGTAGAGACTTCATGAATAGATCAGCGAGGTTATCACATGATTTGACTCGCAAGACGTTTATTTCATGACTCTTCTGGAGTTCATGAAGATAAACCAATTTAGAGGCAATATGCTTAGTGATATTGCTCTCGATGTATCCTATTTGCATCTATGCAACACAAGCAACATTATCTGTATAGATAATGGTCGATGATTCAAGAGAACCAATACCACATGACTCATGTATGTGGTTTATCATTCTGTAAAGATACACATGGCAATGTGGCTTTGTATTTCAGAATGATTGGTAGGTGTAGTCACCGAAGTATATTTCGAAGACATCAATGGAGTGACACTTCTACCATGTAGGTACACAATATGGGGATCATTCAAGTAGCCAGCATCAGTGTATTATGATGATATTGGAGTTTATATTTCTCTGAAATTACATGAACATATCAAATAATGTGTGGTGTCTTGGAGATATCGAAAGATATTCTTGATTCCCAACCAATTGTCTTGGTGGGTCCAATGGCACTAGGATATGGAACTTCAAGTCCCAACATCCCTTCTACATCATCCCTTGGTTTGAGTGAATCTTTATCTACGTCTAGAGATCGAACAACCGGTCATGGGAGATGGATATGACATGTCTATTTTTAGGTTTCTCCAATATTTATAATATAGGCAACTTGGTGTACCATAATACTTGAGTGAAGGAGTTCGAGTTGTGGTCTCTAGAACTATTTGGTTTTATCCAAATTCTTCATCTCAAATTCCGTCTTTTAGATGATCACGTGCTTCGTCATTGTAGGAGTAATCCTTGAGCATGATAAACACACATGGGTAATCATCATTGTAGGAGTAATCCTTGTGTATAAGGACATCACTATGTCGGTTGTACCAGAATATACCGACAATAATAAGCCATGTAATGACTTATTGATTTTACACAATGCATGTTGCATTTACATTTCGATTCGGATAGAGATTCCATCAGGAACCATACATGTCCAAATCTAGTGATCCACATGAAATGTCGTCACTACATCTATCAACTGCATAGATAGATGATTTTGCACTGCCAATGATATAGGTATCAGAAAATGAGGATTCCACTCATGTCTGGAGAGTAGGTCTCGGATCTCCGCGAAAACCCGACCTTGTGCTACAAGCCTTGCTTTCTCACCACCTTGTTCTCATTCTATTTCTAGAAGGAAACATATTGAATCCCATGTAGGGAATTTAGTTGGAAGAGCGAGGCTATTTTCTGCTTGGATTGCACCCTTTGATTGTTTCAGTCCGAGTGAGTGGTTTACACTCTGCCATGGCCATGGTCTATGGATTTGAATCATTGTGAAGGTTTTGGCAATCATACAAGAGATATGTTTGTCGATAGTTGTAGGCTTTTGTTGTATGATTCTCCAGAATCAATATAGTTAGAGGAAATCGCATCCACCTATAATGACTCTTCGTGATTTCCCAATACGCGTGAGTCCAGGTGTTCCGATGTCCCAGCCAGTGTATGCAAGCTGAAGCTGGGTTGTGGAGGTTTCCTTTCCATTGGGTGTATACTACCCATAAGGTGTTTGTCAACGCTAGGTTGACTTGCATTTACTGATTTAGAGGATATCTCCTCGATTTCCTTTGTTGCTTGCAGGAAGCTAGATCCTGGTTAGAGGCCGTACTACTCCCCCTCTTCTCGGGTACGGAGAGTTGAGTGGTTTTTATTGGTACCTCCACTCTTTTGGGCGCATTTCTAGCCGGACTAAACGATTTTGTAACACCTTTGAGATCAGTAAATGAATATGGCAGGTTATTTGCAATATGTTGCAAATATGTGAATTTCGGACATAGTCCAAATTCTTGAATACGTGGATATAAGGTGGAACGTGGAGTCCTAATTGATTTCCTGGCATTCTGTGTGGTACATGAAGTCTCCCCCTAATGCCTAGAAATAATCCATCATTTAATATAAGCAATCAACATTCTGGGCTATGAATGTATCCCTAATGAGGGGTTCAAGGTACATGTTGCTCGACGGAGATTTGTACCCCACATAGATCCCAAGTATGTGGGCCCAATGATGTATGTTGTGGTGGTGAGATCGGTATGCGTGAAACGCTTCCAAACTTACGCAGATGGGAAATGCTCGAAGGATTTCCACGTATCAATTACTGAGGAGGAGTACTGCGATATGCAGTTAGTCATTGAGCAGTGTGTAAATCTGCATGACTCCAACGTCAAGTTGGTAGTGCATTTCATCGACAAAGGTCATGCAATGAGTTTGATCCTCTTATTCAGGGATTCAACCAAACCATTATGAATGTGGATGTATGGGATAGAGTGCTGGACTTCAATCCGCATGGCCATACAATATTCATTAAAGGCACATGAGAAGAATTCTATAACATTTTCTTTGCGAATTTGTCAAATTCGAATTTCTCGATAATGGGAATGTAACTTGATTACTTCCATCATTATCATGGTAAATGCATGGTTTCATGTGGACATAAAACACATGTATGAGCATCTATAGATGCATAATTGAGAACCATGCAGAATACCTTAAAATATCCATACAATGGTTGGGGAATAACAAATGCCTCCCTAGATGTGTTCAAGGGATTGAAGCGGTCCAACTTATATTTTGAAGTGTGAATGCCTCAAAATTTGCTTCCCTGTGTTGCACAATGTGTACACAAAGACTGATGACCGAGGAAATTTTGGACTCAAGCAAACTGTGACCAATGGAATTGCATTATGCAACATGTGCTACAGTTGGATGTACTAGTAGTGCAATCCAAACAATAGAGAGGGTACTTTTTCAAATACTTGTTCCTCATCCATCGGATTGAGTCCCGTAGAAATCTATATATCGAGCTAGAGTTCGCTATGGAAATCTTCTCTCAAATATATAGAATACACACAATTCTTTTTTTATGTCAGAGTGCTGATACAATGTATTGTGATATACAATACTTATGTTCTGTTACAACATCACAAAAGGACATGATTAAATTGATCACAAAGGAGATAATGGGACTAGTCAAAGTCTCCAAACATGTCATTTGAGGCATACTCAACAATCATGTTCTCCGTGCTCATAGGATCCTCTGACAGCTGGAGAGTAATGGTGTTGCTAGGTACAAGAGGAACATCTTGCGAACAACCATCTCCATTGGTGCCATCTGAATGAAGGTTGAAGTTGGCTTCAAACCTTTTCCCTTGAGGTGCTTTGCGTCCTTGGGATTGTTGGTAGAGAATTTCCAGATGCTTTGGGGTCTTGCACTTGTTAGTAGGATGCGTGTAGCATCCACACTTGTCACAAAGCCTAGTTTCGTCATACTTAGGCTTTGTGGTGCCTTACCCACGGTCCGAGTTTCGAGGCTTTTTGTTCTGGTTGCGCTTGCGCTTACCCTTAAAGTTTGATTGGTTGCCGTTGAAGGCACCACCAAATTTTCTTTCGTTCGTGACATTCATATGAACTTCCGGCAAAGGTTGGGAACCAACCGGGCGCTGAGAGTCATTCTTAGCAAGAAGCTCATCATGCTTTTCAGCCTGAAGTAGAATATGAATAAGGCCTGAATAGACCTGGTAGTCACGAGCGTGGTATTGCTGCTACAGGAGCCTTTCAGATGGGATCTTAGTGGATAGAGTTTTTTCTATCTTTTCCGCATCTGTAGGTTCCTTCTCGCAAAAGCACAACTTAGAACTTATCTTATGAACCTCGTGATTGTAATCCCCGACGGACTTGAAGTCCTGGAATCGAAGATGAGTCCAATCATGAAGTGCTTCAGGCAGGACAACTGCCTTCTGCTGTTCATACCTCGTCTTGAGGGTCTGAAACAAAGTAATTAGGATTCCTCCACCAAATACTCGGACTTAAGATTCGGGTGGATATGGTGCCTTATGATGTACAAGAAAGCATATTTCTGCTCTTCTCTCAGCGGTGCGACTCCAGCCGGAAGAGGGTCCTCCGGGTTCTGGATGGCATGCACTATCCCATGGGACGCAAGGGTGATCTTGATGTCCATGGCCCAGGTAGGGTAATTGTGGCCATCGAGAGCGACTGCATCGAACTCTCTTCCAGCCATCGGTTACCTATATGGGTAAACCAGAGGTTATTGAATTTACGCTTTGGTAAACCACAAACCATCATGGTTATGTTGTAATGAATTATGCAAAAAATAATGATAAGTTCAAGAAGTGGGCTTGAAAATCATTAGTGTGAACTTCAAAGTGTTAAGTATGACACATTGTAGATAATCTCCAAAAGAATATTCAGAGTCCGTCTCGCAGCACTAGAGAGTATAATCTGATGAAACCAGTAGATACTCATACTTCTAATGCCTTATGTCATGACTTAATAAAATGTTTGGGAGAGCACATTGTTAAGCAATCATAGTGTCAAATATGACAAAATATAGGCTTTAAACAGTAGTGATGATAATCTGCAGTGCAGTAGATCTAGCCACTACCTTGTGTTCCCGAAACATCAATTTGAAGAAATCACTTTGAATTTTGCATACCAATTTGTGCTCGTATCGAGTCAAAGTTACTCAATTAAGACGATGAATTGATCTATTTGCAAGAAATTGAAAATCTCAATTGCAAAAGATGAATGTAATAAATCTCAACATGTGTACGCACGGAAATATATATTACATTACACAAACATCTGGCTCTAATTAAACTACTATTTAAACCGCTGATTTGTTAAAAATCTGAAGTCTGTACGTATATGCGTACAAATATCAGGAGTGACTCCATCGCGATGCAAATAAATAAGCTACTTGATGCAGCCTAGTTAAGAGCGGTGTGGGCAGGATAAAGAAGAAATCCCCAATCCACGATACCACAACTAGTACAGCAGCGACCACCACGCGTCTCCCTCCAGTGTCGGTGCAGAGAGGATTTCTCATCAGCGACGAGATCCGCTCCCGCTCCGGGAGTCCTCGACGGAGGAGTCACCACTCACCAGGAAAGCGGTTCTCAGACGCGACGCCGTTCGCGAGTCCAAGCGCGTTCGGGCTCCATGCGCCGGCGCGATGGCCGTGGCTGCTCGACGGCGAGCCCTGGAGCAGAAATCCGAGGGCGACGAGGCGGCGGCGAGCGCTGCTACGCGGTGAAGGAGCAGCGGGCGTCGGTGAGGGCATGAGCGGCGGCACGACTGCATCGGCAAACGCACGCTGGTGAAGCTGCTCACGCCGAAGCCAAAAGTGAAGATGGAGGCTCCGGTCAGTGACGAGACATAGGCGAGCGCGTCGCCTGCGACCTCGACGACCGCAGGGGTCGGAGACGGCAGGGGTGCGGCCTCGTCCTTGTCGTCAATGACGATGACCACCTCCGGAGGCACTGCTGCCTCGATAGGGGCCAGGATCTGCGCGGGCACGGGCGGCTGCAGCGGGTCCATGGTATGCGCGGCCGGCGCAACGGTTGGCACCGCTCGGCTGGTGTGGACGAGGGCCGCGAAAACCGCCTGAGCGGTGGTGGCGACCACGGTAGCCGCCGGCACCGTGGCGGCGACCAATGTAGCGGCCTCCACCAAAACAACGACCATCGGTCCGGCGAAGTGCACGGTGGTTGTGGCGGCGAAGGCCACAGAATACGCGACGGCGGCGAGCGACGACATTGGAGCAGGCGAGGAACCATGACAGAAACCCAGGCATCGAATCTTTCTCACTTTTTGCCTGTAGGTTCCTGTAAGATCTCGTTCTAGTTTTCTCGGTAGAAACTACGTGCTGATAACGTGTTAGGAGAAATCGAGAGAGAAGCAGAGACAGGTAGCAAAATGATTCAACTGTTTTTTATTCCACGCGTCTGTACGAGGGAGTGCGAGATAGTCGGTTCCATATTGCAACCGACATAGAAATATTACATGGGAGGATTATTCCTTTAATTAATCTAATCTATTAATTAAATCCTAACAATCCCGCTCCCATCCCAGTCCTCTTCCTTCGGAGTCCTCGTAGGCCCCAAGTCGTTAAAGCATCTCGATTTAGACGCCGAATTTTGGTTCGGACGCAGAAAATTGGCCTAGTGACGTATCTAGGGACCTGTTTTTGACCGGATTTAGGCCAATTTTGGTCGACTACTCAGGCGAACCCAGTTTCCGGGTATGCCCTGAAACGCCGGACTCAGCAAATTCGGCAAAAAAAAAAAAAACGAAACGGCGCGTGAATTCGCCGAGTCAGCGATGGAAGCCGAGTCGTCATCATCCTCGGAACCACGCGGCGACCGTCGGACATTAATTGTCCGTCGCGTCGGCCACGCGTCGCCGAATTAGAGCGCCACCACCGTCGCCTCGGCTCCCACGACGGACCGGCGGGCACTAACTTCCCACTATTTCGCCGTTTCCCGCCCTCTCCGCTACACCCCTCCCGCCCTCGCCGCTATATCCCTCCCGCCCTTACCGTCCACCTCGGCCTTTATAAGCCGTACCCCTCGCTGGACAACCTCACACTCCGCCTGAACTCTGGCGAACTCTTTCTCCCAGTTCTCCTCCCCCAGCCATGGCCGAGCGGTACCCCGGCGACGGCGAGGTGGCTAACGGCTTCGGCCGGTGCACCCTCTAGGCTTGGGAGGCGCGCATGTTGTACGACGCCGGCTATATGGCACCGCCAGACACGCAGATTCCTCCAGGGTGGAAGCTAAGCGCCGGCGGCATACCTATCCCGCCGGCGCCAACGTCGGAGGAGCTGTCGTACGATGTCCAAGAGTACATCGGCGGCCTGGACGACCCCTCCGAGGCCGAGAGCGCCGACAACCTGCTATTGTGGGAACAGTTCTTCGCGGACCGGCGTGGACAGGAGCTCGCCCGCCACGAGGGGCCACCGAACGAGTCGCCGCCGAAGCGGAACAACTCGGATGACCGCCGACGTTGGTGGAGCCCGCCAGGCCGGACTCTCGCGACGGTGATGGAGCACATCAACCGCGGGAACACGCCGCGGCTCGACTTTTGGTGTTAATTAATTAGCATGAGCTTGTCCTCCTCCGCGTCGGCATCCCACGACGGGCGTTGGCCGGGCGTGAGCTCGCCTACCAGGACGCCCCACTCTACGTCCTCGACGATGACGAGGACGAAGGCCCGTCCTACCAGCTGTGGAGGTTCGACGACCCAGGCCAGGGGAGCTCCCGCCAGAACCAGCCGCCGAGCGACGACGATGACGACGGCAGCGAGGATGACGGCCGGGCCGACGCCGACTACACGTCGTTCTACAACAACTTCGGCATGTAGGACGGCGAAAGCTCCGGCGGAGGCCACGACGGCCGTTTTTAGTTTATTTATGTAGTAGTTTAGTTTAAATTTGATGTAATTTGCCTATATTCATCCAACTTAATGAAATTATTTGTTCATCTTTAATAAATTTTAGCCAAACTTGAAAAATCGGGTCTGAGTAAGCGAGTTGAGATGCCATTAGAACATCTCCTTTAGCGCGCTATATAATCTGTTTAGGGTACTCTATCTACTTTTGCAGCGCGGTGTCGGGGAAAGCTTCGATGGAGGCTGTAAATAGCGCTTGTAAAAAACAAAGTTTTCCGGATGCTCTATAATAGAGCGGCATAAACACCTTTTCTCTGAATATATCTACTAGACAAGATCAAACACATCTGAATAAAAAAAAGATAAAATTACAAATAAAACACTAAGTGTTCAGGAGTTGTTAGCATAAAATTACCAGTTTGATAGCTAAATTCCGTAAATCTATCAGTTTATGTTTTCGTAGCAAAAATCTAACACATTATAAGTCAGTTTTGTCAAATCGCACTAAACTCGTTCTGATCGGGAATTGACAAGGCTGGCCCACAGCCTTCTGTTTATTTACGAACGTCAATAACTTTTGAATACAAATTCAAATGAAAAATCTTTTAATATAAAAAGTTTTAGAAATGCTTGAATATTTTGAATACAAACTTAGTTCACTATTTTGGATCATTAAATATGCAAACAACTAAAATTGCTTCTATTACTAATGGAAACTTTGGAAATTCATAACTTAAATTATATAACTCCAAATAGTATAAATAATATGGCTAAATTTATTAGAAAAATTCTAGGAGTTCCTTTCTGGCATCCATCATGTATGAATAACTTATGTTACTCTCGGATATTTTGATTATGGATGCAAACCTAATAATAAATATGTGCTATTTTATTCATTCTTGCATGTTAACGTATTGTAGAGTCATTGAAGCCATGTAAATTGGATGTATATGTTTTTGGCTCATGTATACGCAATAATCAAAATGAAGGAAGGGAGACTTGCTAGGTCAATCGCCGGATTTTGTCTCATTGTCGTACATATGTGTATGTAGATGTACGTGTGGTTCTTTCTTTCTTTCTTTTAATATAAAAAATGTGTTAAAAAGATAGAAAAAGAGGAAGGAAAAAAATGATAGCAGCTGAAAGACGTGTGTCAGGTAAAATGCTACGAGTCGAAAAGCAATTAATTTATGCATAAATTGTTCGCGTCAGGAACAAAAAAAAAGATAGTCAATCGATCACACTCACCTCCTTGTAGGAGAGCTACACATAATTCTCATTTGAGGAGTCGACGTCCTTCACCGCAAACGTGTTGAGAAACATGACACAAATGATAACATATGTAGACTGTCACTGTCATAGTTGCATAATAAACATATCAGAGAGGAACATATATGATTCAGGTACTCCCTCCGACCCATATTAGTTGACGTGGATTTGGGTAGATTCGAATGTATCTAGCACTAAAATATGTCTAGATACATTCGAATCTAGACAAATACAAGTCAAGTAATATGGGTCGGAGGGAGTATAATATATGCTAGAAAAGAGCTCCTTAGATTTTTTAATAAATTTAGACATATTATTTATATTATTTGGAGTTATATAATTAATGTTATGAATTTAAAAGTTTTCATTAGTAATAGAAGCAATTTTAATTGTTTGTATATTTTAATTATCTGAAATTGTGAATTAAGTTTGTATTTGAAAATATTCAAGCATTTCTAAGAACTTTTTGTATTAAAATTCCATTTGAATTTGTATTCAAAAGTTATGGACGTTGGCAAATAAACAGAATATTTTTTAAAAAGTGGTAGTTTTAAGCAGAAAGGTGGTAGTTTTTCGAAATTTATCCACAGTTGCCGTTAACGGCTGTCGTCTTCCGTCGCTAAGTCAGTACAGCAGGTGGGACAGCCTTGTCAGTTTCCGTCTCAATTCGCGATCAAGACGAGTTTAGTACAATTTGAAAAAACTGACTCCAAATGTGGTAGATTTTTGCGTCGGAGGGAAGGGAGCAGCGGGCACGGCGAGGGGCGAGGTACCAGCGGCCACGGGCGCGCACGTCCGGCAGCGAGGCGGAGCTCCGAAGCATAGCGGCCAACGGCGAGGCGAACCTCGAGCTGGCCACGACGGACGCCACGGGCAAGCGCGCTAGGGAGGACCATGACGGGCAGAGCTCCGTGATGCCGGGGCCGGCTGCGACGGGCGAAGGAGGGCGTGCAGCGGAGGTCGGCGGCGGGCTTCGCTATTCTGTCCACAACTGGCTCTTTGTGTCAGTTTAGACCATCTATAGCAGTTACGCATCTGGCCTGTCCCGCAAAACCCCTCGTTTGTAGTATGAGACAAAAATGGTCATTCTAGATACCTTAAATGGTACCGTATCCGTAATATTTTTGCGGTCGCTTTCGTGCCGCATATATACCGTATAGAGGGTTTGCGATACGGTTCATCGCATCCTTACGCTTCGGTTGGCGGGAGAGAAATTTACCTCCCCTACTTCCTGCGCAGCTGGCACCGTTGTAGATCTGCCATTGCCGGCCGTTTCCACCCCTACTCTCTGTCTCCTTCCTACCACTCTCTCTCCTTCCCACTGCCATGGCTAGAACTAATATAAACGAGTACGAGGTCCTGAGGTTCGCCCAGTACAACATCCTCGCGCCGTCTCACGCGACGCTTCATGCCGGGGTGCCGCTGAAGCCGGTTTCACGCGGTTATTGGTTGGCTCGCCGAATCAAGGAGCACCACCGCCAACTGTCGGAGTGGAGGAGGGCAATGCCTTGATACGTGCCGACGAGCTCCTATTGGCGGAAGCGTTTCGAGAAGGAGTGCAGGGCGGCACTTGGCCTCTGCCTCATTCACGGGCGGCAGGTCCACCCCGATCTCCGCAACATTGAAGGGAGTGCACACTTCTAGGCAGTTTGTGGCCACACAATCGACACCATCATCGCCGAGGCGCGCCGCCAAGAGTCCCGAGACAGGCGAACCTTGTTGGAATCGTCGAGATTCATGACAGTGGAAGCGACGCGGAGGCAGAGGACGGTGGCGGGGACGCGAATGGCGGCGCGGCATGAACAGCGGAAGCGACATATGGATTAGGTTTTTATTTTAGTCGTTTGTTATTACTATAATTGAGCAGTTTGTTATTACTATAATTGAGCAGTTTGTCGTCGAATTATGTCATGTAATTACTAATATCTATGTCGGAATTCTGTTGTATTTCATGTAATTATGTGTTTTGAGGTGAAATTTATGTGATTTGAGGTGAAATGTGTTTTACGGTACACGCTGGGGAAATGGATACGACATACATGGCTCATAAAAATAAATAGTCAATTTTATAATATACTATGCGGCATATGTTCAATTCCGACCTTTTACGTACCATAAACGCATTTTCCAAGATGACCGGGTGTCCGATAGAGATACTCTTATGATCTTCCGTGAGCTAGATGAACGTTTTTGTTTATGTTTAGCGTAGACGTGTTTTACACCTTTTGTTGGGAGATGCTCTTAGGGCATCTTCACCCGCCGATGCATTCCGAGCGTGTCTGAACTTGTTTGCGCGGACATGCGGGGTGTACGCGGCGTCCTAGGGGGCCAATCCATCCGGACAAACGCGTCCGGCTCGATCCATTCGTACATCTAATCTGGGTAGTGTTTGCATCGGTCCGGACACGCACGGACAACTCGGGTGTCCTGCCTGTTGGTGCCACTAGCCCCACCTGTTAGCCACCGCGGCGTTGATTCAGACGCGCACAACTGCATCGATTCAGACGCAACCGTGACAGCGATTTAGAGGCACTGCGCGGAAGGCTGACCGGTGGCATCCTGCGCCATTAATAGCGACGAGACGACACACTCACTGGCAGGACACTTCAATGTTGTCTCTTCGGCCTATGCGCCGGCATCCGATGCCGGCCCTTTTTAACTGGCCGTCTGCGGCCATTTTCTCCCCACAGAACACCATCCTCTCCTTCTTCTCCTTTTCGTTCTCCACTACCTGTAGCTAGCCATGGCCGGCGGCGCTGGATCGAGGGGAGGGTGCGGCGACCATGGACATCAAGGGAGGCGTGGAGGACGCGTCCAAATCACCGTGCCACCACGCTCTCCCTCACCGCCGTCTTCGCCCGAAGATTTCGACCCAGGCACCCAGTTCGACGTGGCCATCCACCTTGACATGCCACGCGACAGGCTGCTCCTCCCCCGCAGGTTCGTGACAGTGATCGGCGATGAGCCGCCGCCGCTTGTCATGCTGCGGGCGAACGGTTTCAAAACCACCAGGTACCCGGTCGATCTACAGTCCGACCACCTCGGCCAGATGTACCTCGGCAACGACTGGGAGTGCTTCTTCCGCTCGCACCAGATTGAGGCGGGCAACATCCTCGTCTTTAAGTACGACAGCGAAGGAAAGTTCGACGTGAGCGTCTTCGACCACACCATGTACCGCCGCTGCTACCACTCCGACTCCTCCTCCGACTCGGACGAGTAGGCTAGGCTTTGCGCGCGCCATGTATGATCTATCAATGTAGGCATTGGCCATTTGCAATGAAAAACTTTATTAAATCGACAAATATATTACAAACAAGAGTACAACGGGTCGCCTATGGGTCGACCGACATTGGCCATTCTAGCTAGGCACCACCTATGGGTCGGTAAGGCCCCATTCTACGCTGAGAGAGTGGTAGATCGCTTCCTGTGTCTACATCTCTTCTTAGGCTTGGGGGAGGCGGACACGCATGTATGCGTCATCGGGATTGGCCCGCAATGTTTCGCGGAGCTCGTCACGCACTTCCATGAGCGCTAGACGCCGGCGGTGCTCCGGTAGAAAGACACGGTTCATCACCTCGAATGAGAAACGCTCGCCGGTGGTCCTGTTGTAGTTGTAGTGAGAGCGTCGTGGCAACGGCGGGTTCGACAACCACCACGGCCGCTCGGGACCCTCTACTCTGTTGGCATCGAGGTTGGCATGGAGCACCTGGACGAAGATATCTCGTCGGGTTTTTGTGTTGTGGGTGGTGCGGGTCTGGGCGAAGATATCTCGGCGACCTCCTCTTTTTATGGTTGTGCCTGAACGTGGCGGGAAACGTACAGAACTCGTGGGAAGCGGCGGGAAAGAAAGGCGGTAGACGGCGTGGCGACAGGAAGCCACTAGAAATACGCTGGCGTTGGCGATGGCCAGACGCGGATAAATGGGTCGAACCGCTGGGCGCGGTCGGCCAGACAGGCCAGACTTCTCCCCATATCGACCGCAGCTCGATCAGGACAGAAACGAACCGTTTAAAACGATCGGATGGGTCGGGCCCGACGAAGATGGCCTTATGCACGCGCGAGGTCTATGCGAGAAGGCTTGACCACAGATGTTCTTGTTTTTTTCTGTGGGCCATTTGAGTTGGTTTGTCAGCTTCTGGCAATAAAGTTCATGGCCCGGCCCAGTATGCTTCGCATCCTTCGATTGGTTGCTCTGTTCGTGTGCTTGGTAAGGGCCAACCCAACAATTTTACGTGTTCAATATAGCCATGGTCCATTTGATATTATCAGACTTCTTTACAAAAAAAAAAAAACTCCGCTGGCTGTTGAGGGATCCTCGGCTCATACCAAAGAGCGGAGGGGAACAGAGGGGTAGGTAGGGGTGGACGTTCGGTCATCACCAAAATTTTGGTCTTTGATATTAATCTATTTTGAAATTGGTTTTTAAAAAATAAAGACTGAAATTTACTTGTTATTTCTACTAATCACAAATTCGGTTACCTGATAATTTGGGTTCGGCTTCGGTCATGACCGAATTGTGGGTAGATATTATCAAAAGTTGGATAATATTTGGTAAACCATTTGGTACTATGTCGGTTGTAATTTGAAAAAAATACACTTCATATAGTTATATTAATTGGCGGAAACTAGCATTCAATAATACAAAATTTGGCTTAGTCATAAATCTATAGTTATGGACAACTAGGGTTTTGGAACTAGGCCACTCTCACCTAAAGTTCGGATAGTTCGGTCCATTTGGTTACCAAGAACCAATGACTGAATTAAATTTGGTCTACAAAATTTTCTACCAATTTTTTGGTCGGTCCTTTCGGTCTCGGTTTATTTGGTTTCAGTCTCGATCTTTTCGGGTTTAGTTTTTGGTTATCGGTTTTTTTGCCCACCCTAGGTGTAGGAAAAGATGGAGAAGAAACAACAAAGAGTGACGTGGTTATCATAATCGCGCCATATGCTAGTTGTCCAGAAAATATTACTGTACCATATCATTCGGCCAACTGAGTGTAGCAATTCAGATGCATAGGATGTGCTGGGACTACTATGGAGAACACAACGGTTCTGGATGATCGTCGGTTTTGTTGATCTGGCCTTGTAGACATTGATTTCTTTTGTTCTTTTTTTTCTCTTGGAGCTTGATTGTGCTTTTTGCCCCACCAGGAATCTCGATGTTGTATCTTGTGTTTGCTATATTAATATAGGTGAGCAAATGACTATTTCAAGAAACTAACGAGGACTTACGAGTCAAGTTGAGTTGAGTCGAACTGGCTCATATCAACCCTTACCTCGAACCCTTCCTTGCTTACACAACACTGATCACTATTGGTCAGTAGAACAACAAAAGGCAGGGAAGCAGAGGAGTTCAGATACAAAACATAGTAAGCACTTCTTTCTTTTGCTTGTAAGAACAAACTCTTGTTGTCCTGAGTAGACATACAGTGTTGTAGGCTTGTAGCTAGAGCGAGGAGAAGCATCTAGAAATCTAAATGATTGGGGGTCGTGAGTGTGACCCGAGCCGCCCGGTTCTTCCCAGCCACGGGATCGTAGGTGGCCGCGCCGGATTGGCCGGTCGGGCGAGGCGGTGCCGGATATTGTTCACCCGAAGGCCAGCGTACGCGCACGTGTCCCGTAGCCTTCGTATGGAATACGTATTTTGTGCCTCTCGACGTAGTTAGTTAGAGCATTTTCACTCGTTGGCGTTTTCAATCGTATTTTGGCCTAGATGAAACTAGTTTTGGTATAAGGATGCCGAGTTTTTCATTCGCGTTCCTAGATGAGTTCACGTATTTGGCTAAAATTTAATAAATTTCAACAAACTTTGTACGAATATAGACGGTTTTGGACGAACTTCGAGTGAATATGGGAAAATATAAGTTTTGTACGAATATAGGCGAACTGACGAATATGGGCGAACTTTGAGCGAATATGGTCAATATGGACAAACTTTGGGCGAATACGAGCGAATACGGGCGAATTTTGGGCGAGTATGGTTGATATGGACGAATATAACCGGTTTTGGGCGAATATGGGCGAACTTTGGATGAAATTTGGCCAAATATAGTCGATATGGACGAACTTTGGACAAATATGTGCGATATGAACAAACTTGGGCGAATATGATCGATATGTACGAACTTTGGGTGAATATGGGCTATATGGACGAACTTTGGGCATTGGGCGGACTTTAGACGAATATCAAATATGGGCGAACTTTGGGCGAATATATGCTGACTGGGCGGCTCCGCTCGCCGAATTCGTTTCATCTGGCGTTCCCAAGACGTTCCTGGATCCTGAAAATGGCCAAGGAAGCCCGGACCAGACTTCGCCAATCCGAACGAAAATAGATTCATAGAAACATGACTAGGTGAAATTTCGACGTCCGAACCTAATTTTAACATCAAGACCTAATTTCGGTGTCCGAATCGGCGTCATAAGAATACTAGCAAAGATGCTCTTGTTATAGGAAAAAGAGTTGGAGCGGAAAGAGTAGTAGGAAATGGAGGAGACGCCATCGATCGAGGGGTCCACCGTCGCAATCTCATACAGTAGAAATATTCGCAAACACGGGAACGTTCTGCGCCTCTCTGTTTCGTCGTTATACTTGTCTTGATCAGCGAAAGCGATTGATAGGCGGGGTGGCGTTGGCCCTGGATCCGGCGTTGAAGATGCTTGGAGCGCTCCTCCGGCTGATGTTTCTTAACAGCAGACTAGATCCAGTCTTATGGTGCTGGTGGTTATTGCGGCTCTTTAAAGCCTCATGGTTAGGGGTTTCTTCAGTGCCAAAGTGTGGACCAGCTGCTGTTGATCTTCTTCTTCTCCGACGATGGCGAAGGATTTGGGTTCTTAGTAGTTGCGGCGAGGACGGTTTGCAGTTTTCCAACCGTTTGTTTTCTCCTTGTTTTCTTTTGCTTGTATTGGTATCTTCTTTGTATTGTTACGGTTATAAATACAAGTAATGTATGGCTATGGGAGTACAAAGTAAAAAAAAAAAAAGAAGGGCGAGAGGCCTAATGGATCAGGACCATACAATTAAGCGCACCTGCGCGCGCATGTGTAAGACGAGTGACAGGGAGGCCATGAGCAGCGCGAAGAGACGGGAAGATATACTCCATAATAAATCATAAAGACAACTCACCAGTTTATTTGATGGAAGAAACTCTATTGATTTGTTGGATTTAATTAGCGTTAATTGTGACGACGCCTGAGTAACGATGATTTTGCGGTTCAGACGAGAAGATCATCAGGTTAGGTGCCTACGTTTGGGCTTGACATTTCAGGAGCACGTTTTTCTCTCGGGGAGAAGAGGAGGAGGCCGGACAGCTAGCTAGCCAATATGCTGTCGCCTCACGCAACTTGTGGTTGCAACTAATCGAGCTAGTGGTGAGAATCTCCACTTGTACGTAGCTCGATCGGCAAGCTGTCTTTCTTTGCAACCATTCGCTGTCTTTGTTTGTTATTGGTACCAATCAAGCTTTCCGAGCATCTCCATTGGTGGATATGAGCATGTATATACCGAACCTGTATAAATAAAGATAACACCATGTATATACTGAGAATTGTTTCCTAAAAGATAGGAGTTTAGGGCTGCCGAATTGTTCGGAGTGATCGCCACTAAAAAATGTTTGGATGTGAAGATGATTTTGTTGAGCAGTATGCATGTGACGTGCTTAGTAGTGGCGTGCATATCAATCGATGTGCTGTTATTAGCTGCATGCCTGCATTTTGAACAGACTCATCGCTGATTGCTCTACACTAGGATAATTGCTCCGTACCATACTAAGGGCATCTTCACTAGACCGATCCATACGTTATTTTAAAAGGTCCGTTTCTGTCCGTTTGGATCGGATCCCGGTCGATATTGCTAGAGGGTCCGGCTTGTCCGGTAAGCCGCGCGCAGCGGCGCGACCCATTTGTCCACGCTGGGCAAGGCAACTTTTTTTTCAGATTCAAACACAAACAGTTCGTGCTAAAAACAGACAAGATTCAAACTTAATTTACATTCAAAATATATATAATGGGATTTAAACTACTACTAGCCCTAGGTACTGATCTTCGCGCGCCGGCGCCGCCTTGTCTATCTACGGGTCAAGGTCGATGTACTCCGGCGGCGTCCAGAGGTTGGGTGGCGGCAGTGCCAGAGCGGGAGCGGGAGCAGGCAGGTTGACCACCTGCCTAGGTCACGGCTCCCAACCGTGCTGAAGGTGCACTAGCTCCGTCCCCACCCCCGACGCGATCGGAGGTGTCCAGCCCGGCAGCGGCGGCGGTGGAGGCAGCTGGGCATTCGTATGCGCCACCATATGCGTGAGCTGAAGGGCCTCCTCGTAGCCGCGCCACTTGGCGTCCTTCTCGCGCGCGCTGGCCATAATGGCCTGCTTGGTGAAGGTGTCCTCGTCGTAGCCCCGCGCCAGTACCTCGCGGTACTCCGGGGGCAGGTTCACGTCGACGCCGTCCGTCGCCTCCTGTTTGACGACGACGTCATCGTCCTTGTCATTGTCGTCGTTGCCGTCCTCGCTGTCGAGGTCGGCGTCGGAGTGGTTGTGGGCGCCCTCGTCGTCCGAGTCGATGTCGGGGACGGTGTAGACCTCCCACGGCTGCAGGTCACGGCGGACGGTGGTGGCACGCCGCGCCTTGTGCTCCCACTTGAGGAACTTGATCCAGTACGCCTCAGAGTGGTAGCCCCTCTCCCAACGTTGGGTCCGGGAGAGGTTGCTGATCCGCCGACGGATCTCCTCCGCCAGCCCTCTGCCCGCCTTGGGCGGTGGCGGCACCGGGACACGGTCCCGGTTGAGGTGCCAGCCGGTGGGGAGGGAGACATCCCTGTGCTAGATGTCGCGACCCTCCCTCCATAGGCGCTCGCACCCCCCGACGCAGTAGTAACGTCGATACGACGTTCCCGCGGTGGCGGGTAGTCCCCCACGGGATGGATCCGGAACTCCTCTGACGTGGCGGAGGCGACAAGGACGTCCTGCGGAGGAAGGCTGGCAGCCGAACGTAATGGGCTGCCAGACGCCTCGTGGTCGTTCTTGCTCCGCTTCAGACACGACGGGGTCTTCATCGTTGATGGTGGTGGTGGCGGCGGCTAGGTTTTGCGATGGTGGAAGGTGAGAATGACAGCACCGATGGGCGCAGGTTAAATAGCCCAGCCGCCCGTGAACGCGCGCAGCTTCCCGCTCCTTCGTCATTAATGCTGGCGCGGGAACACATGCGGCGTCAGCGTGCCGTCTCATCGCCATTGATGCGCGCAAGCTTCCGCTGGTCAGCCTTCCGCACAGCGCCTCTAAACCGGTGCCGCGGTTGCGTCTGAATCAGTGTCGCTGACCGTCTGAATCAATGCGGCCGGTAAGCGATGGCTGACGGGTGGGCCAGTGAACGAGTCCCCGCACTATCCGCCGCGCGTTCGGTCCGACGCATCCAAGCTCCAGATTAGATGCATGAATAGATTGAGCCGAACGCGTTTGTCCCGATGGGTCGTCCCACTGGAACGCCACGCACGCCCCAAATATCCGCACGAACAAGTTTAGACACCTTTCAAACCGGATGGGTCAACCCAGTGAAGATACACTAGCTCTTCCCACCCCTAGCGAAAGGTCGCTGTATGAGTGCCGTTGCTGAGTTACTGGCCACTAGATAGCTACCTAGCTAGAAGTAAATTAGAAGCAGCGATCGATCAGTGATGTCTGATGTGCTATCTGACCTTTATGCGTATTCTTTTTTCCAGAGCAGTACAATAGCAACCGTAGTACATGAGCGCTTAGAAAATAGCCCCCTCCAATTGATCAGTAGCCACCAGTTCGATCGATCATAAGGCTCCCAAATGACCTGTCGATGATGGCATAGTCGGTTGTGGGCGGCAAATTATAACCCAAAACCTCCCCTAAAATTAAGAAGAAAACCTTATCCCTCCCCAATAATCAATCTGTCTCGCCCTTAACCAAAGCCAAATTCGAGCTGATGATGAGCTCCTCCAGGCTCCCCATATATACCTGACCTCTCTCTCCAATCCCCTCACACCACAGATCAAGCTAGCTAGCTAGCCACAGGGGCAGCGCAGGGCACTAGTTTAATCTGCAGGCTAGCAACAATGGCGAAGGACATTGAGGCGGCACCCCAGGGGGGCGAGTTCTCGGCCAAGGACTACTCGGACCCTCCCCCGGCGCCGATCGTGGACTTCGAGGAGCTCACCAAGTGGTCGCTGTACCGCGCGGTGATCGCCGAGTTCGTCGCCACGCTCCTCTTCCTCTACATCACCGTCGCCACCGTCATCGGCTACAAGCACCAGTCCGACCCCACCGTCAACACCACCGACGCAGCCTGCAGCGGCGTCGGCATCCTCGGCATCGCATGGGCCTTCGGTGGCATGATTTTCGTCCTCGTCTACTGCACCGCCGGCGTCTCCGGTAATTCATCCATCTCTATCACTGATCGATTGTAAACAATTCTGTTTGAAAGCTCACTGTGCATGCCGTGGATGCAGGTGGACACATCAACCCGGCGGTGACGTTCGGGCTGTTCCTGGCGAGGAAGGTGTCGCTCATCCGGGCGGTGCTGTACATCATCGCGCAGTGCCTCGGCGCCATCTGCGGCGTGGGGCTCGTCAAGGGCTTCCAGAGCTCCTACTACCAGCGGTACGGTGGCGGCGCCAACGGGCTCAGCGAAGGCTACTCCAAGGGCACGGGGCTCGCCGCCGAGATCATCGGCACCTTCGTGCTCGTCTACACCGTCTTCTCCGCCACCGACCCCAAGCGCAACGCCCGTGACTCCCACATCCCGGTAAGATGAGCACCTATACATGTTTCGCTAGCTGAACCATTGTTGAGTGTAGAATTGATGCTCCCACCAGCGATAGAAATGAGTGCAGAGAGTGAGTCGTTGACCTGCTTGCACACTTACTCTGCTTTTGACTTCGCATTCCAAAAACTTGCTTTAATTTGGTACTAGGGGAACATTCTAACAACTTTGCAAAGAACCTTCAGGAATAGACCGATCATGCTCGATCCTCCCATACAGTCTTTGAAACTTTTTTGATACCACGCGTAGCTAGCAATTTCCGTGCACCTATATAGTCTATAGATGCAAGGTTTACCTATAGTTAATTAAACATTCTAGTACTGTTAATTAAGCTTTCTAGAAGGTTAAATTCGAATTACTGAATTTGCTGCCAAAAAAATTGAATATATAATATTCTGAGTTAAATTCGAATTACTGTATTAGCACAATACTTTTGGGAGGCAGCTCTCTCAGTACCTGTTCACACATAATGAATATACATGAGCAGGCCAAATAATTTTGCCAATCCTGACAAATTAAGCATTTTAGTGCACCTATAATAAAGGCTAAGGTTCACAAAAAAAAGCATGCAAATACTTATGGCCCAAAACGTTCAAACCACTCTACATCAGGCACATGCATGTGCAAATGTATCTTCTTGTCTGATGCACTGGGTGCCAATAGGCAGATCGAGAAAGATTCGCTCACTCGATCAGACAGTACAGTAGTCCCTGTCTGACTGTGTATCCATATCATCTACAGCTAATTTGAGGTGGCAAATCGCAAACGATCGCCACCAATTAATGGCTATATAGATTCAATGAGATAGGAACATATTTGCAAAAATACAAGATAAATTTCTGTCAAGACGGGCTATTTTCAGATTCGGGGAACGTCCCTTTCTAGGACCTCAATTTTCAGAGAATAATGCACTCATTGTCCTTGTTTTTGGCTTGCAAAGCATATCAATTTTGAAAAACATTAAACTTCTCTGATAATTAGTTAGCTATATAATATATACTCCTAGATAAAGAAGCTTGCCAGTGTTAGTTTCTTGATGTAACTGCTCAGCGTGCGTTCTAGAAGCGCAAAATGAGGTGCATGTGTTTGATGATTTCAACTGAATGTTCTGAACTACTCAGGTGCTGGCTCCTCTTCCAATTGGATTCGCTGTGTTCATGGTCCACCTGGCCACCATCCCCATCACGGGCACCGGCATCAACCCAGCAAGAAGCCTGGGAGCTGCCGTCATCTACAACACTGACAAGGCCTGGGATGACCAAGTACGTATACACATTACCAATACGTGACATCTGTCTCTTAGAAACAAACATCTTATTTGCTAGTAAGTATGATTAATAAGTGTCATGGCATATTCGGCATCTGGTGATAGTTTGCAATCAACCGGTACTAGATAAACTCTAGGTACTAGAGTGAATTGACAATTGCACCGGATATAGTAGGACAAGGCTGACAATTATCATCGCATATGGGTAGTCTATTGCAAACCAAAGGCAGGATAAGGCTGGCCAGATTAAACAGCTAGCTCACCCCAAAATTTAATGTGTCATCATTCGAAATTGCTTGATTAAATCACTTGTTTAGGTTATCCATGACATACTCATCCACTGAATTTTTATTTTTTAGAGAACCCATCCACTGACTTGAGGCAATATGTAACCTAATCCATTCCTACTTCCTTCCCACCTAAAAGATGCCCCGTGTAAAGTAACAACCTGTTCTTTTTTTCTTAAATATATGCTGAATGTCACCATCGCCCAAATAATTTAACTATGTTTAGTTTTCAATTCTTGTGACAGCAGCTAATCATTTCGTTAGAAGATATAAGTGGTAATATATTGCTTGAATATCTTACAGTATGCAAAAAGCTTCTTACTGAAGCGGCGTGTTTGCTGCTATCGCTGATCTGCCACGTACTGATTGATTGCTGCTTGGTTTCTGTAGTGGATCTTCTGGGTGGGCCCACTCATCGGCGCTGCCATCGCCGCCGCGTACCACCAGTACGTGCTGAGGGCCAGCGCCGCCAAACTCGGGTCCTACAGGAGCAACTAAGTCATCAGCCGCTCCGATCAGACGCGCGAGGGGGGCGCTGAAGTGTAAGATATATGCCAAGAAGAAGGCCGCCTCCCAGACATCGCTTTTCCAATTTCGCATCGCTCAGCTGCTACCTTCATGCGCGACCCGAAGGCAGTTTTCCTCGAGAGAAAAAACAAGCTACTGTCTCTTGCTCCGTTATTTAAGTTGAATGGGGCTAATGCTACTACTGAATTAATTTGGGTTGAAGCATTGGTGTGTAAACTTAGAATTTTATTCGAGAAATCAAGTATTTGGTGTGATAATATTGGTGCTACGTATTTATCTGCAAATTCTATTTTTCATGCTCGGATCAAGCATATTGAGATTGACTATCATTTTATATGTGAGAGAGTTGCTAGCGAAATGTTGGGCATCAAATTTATCTCCAATAAAGATCAAGTGGCTAATAGCTTTACAAAGGTTCTACTGGTAATTTTTTTGACGAGTTTAAGCTTAATCTTAACCTCCCTCAAGGTTTAGATTAATGAGGATTGTTAGACATGTAACACAGTATGTATAGGATATGATTTAGTATACTATTTCTATATGTACACAACTCGTATATACCACCGAAGGGGTTTTTCCCACATATATATTAACACATAGCCGAGCCTAGGGATAAGGAACCTGTTCCGGTCTAGACATTGACAACTAATACTACTGGTATAACTTGCTTTGTATCAAACAATGACTCGGGCCTCACAGGATTTTCAAAGGATTTGTGTAGGATCGATAATAATTCAATGGTAAATTTTTCTTTAGGAACAGTTTGATTCATATGATCACATCCCTTAGGAGATAATCTCAAAGAAATCTTATAGTGTAAATTTCGTAGAGAATAGTAATAGGTTAGACCTCATGAAAAAATCTTCACCAAAATCAACGAGAATTTCTATTTCCAGAAGATTTAAATACACATGACATCTCAATCATATAAGTTTTCAATCCTACACTTTTCTTATCCTATGATCCCTCAAAGAGTTTGACCTCTTATGTAACTCCATTGGCTCACTGTCCTTTTCGAACCCAGACACAGAATTCTCCCTTGCCTACACATGACCACTCACTATTGGTAAGTAGAAACAACAAAACACACATGAGTTTATATACAATACATAGTACTCCATACGATCTATAATAAGTATCGCCGATTTGTCTGCCAACTCTTATTTGTTTTGCTTGTGAGACCACTCTTGTACTGAGTAGGCATATATCGCATAGTGTTGTAGGCTTGTAGCTAAGACAAGGAGGAGCATTTGGAAATCTAAATGATTGGGGTTGTGAGTGAGTGTGACCCGAGCCGCCCGGCTCTTTCCAGCCATAGGATCATAGGTGGCCGCGCCGGATTGGCCGGTCGGTCGAGGCGGTTCCGGATATTGTACATCCGAAGACCAGCGTACGCGCACGTGTCCCGTAGGCTTCGTATTGACCTAATTTGTGCCACTCGACGGAGTTAGTTACAGGAAAAAGAGTTTGAGCGGAAAGAGTACTAGTAAATGGAGGAGATTGTTGGGAAGAGGCCAGCCGCCGCGCCGAGGCCTGCTGTCGTGCGTCCGCCGCCGAGGCCAGCTGCCGCGCCGCCGCGAGACCGCCGAGGCCAGCTGCCGCGCTGCGCTCGCAGGCCTACTGCCGTGCGGCCGCGCCAAGGACAGCTGTCGCGCCGTCGCGCTGCGCTCGCCGTGCCGCCGCCGCACGTGCTCGCCGCGTCCCGCGCCGCGCCGCGCCCTGCTGGCCCGCGCGCCTCGCGCCGGCCGCACCTCGCCGCCGCGCGTGCTGGCTGCGCGCCGCGTGCGCCGCCGCGCGCGCCGGCCCTGCTTGCCACGCCCGCGCGCCGCTGGCGCGTCCGCCGCACGCCGTTGCCGCCCGGTCTTCGCCCGTCGCGCGCCGCTGTGCCTGCTGCACCCGTCGCCGCACCGCGCGCCTCGCGTCGCGTGCGCCGCCGCGCCTGCGCGCGTGCGACGGGCCGCCGGCCTCCGCTGCCTTGCGCCGCCGCGCGCGCATGCCGCCCCACCCCACTCGCCCTCGTCCCGCCGCCGGTGCGGCCTGCTGCCGCCGCCGCCCCACTCGAGAGCACACCAGTGCTCTGTTCCCCCGTTTTCGGGCAGGGACGATGTGGGGTGGGCCGGTTCACGGGCGACCGCGCGTTTTTGTTTTGGCCATTTTTGTGCCGATTTTGGGCGTGGGAACACGCGTTTGCGGGGCTGTTAGACCGTTTCGGCCCTGTTTTCGGCCCGATTTTAAACAAGCTTTTGCACTATATTTTACTATAGTTATTAATTACCGTATATTTTTAATACTTTGTATCTCATAGATAGCTTGTACCGTTTTTACATTAAATTTTGGAACACTGACATATTTGAATTACTGTATCGATTATCGCATTTATGCAACCGATTACCTGCTATAATCTTACACACTTTGCATAAATTGCAGATGACCGGAATCGTCAGCCGCGAGTTCCCGGAGTTGACCCAGGATGGGCTTAACTACTTGACTTGGGTCTCGGACGTTGAGATCGTCCTCGAGGGCCGATGCATCAAGGATGCGTTGATTGAGGGGACCCCGACGGCCCCCAGCAAAACCATCCCGGCGGACAACGCCAAAGCCCTGCACTTCCTCCGCCATCATATGTGTGAGACTCTCAAGAACGAGTACATGGCAGGACGGAGTGCTTCTGCCCTTTGGACCGCCCTCAACAAGCGGTTCTCTAGGCTGAAGTACACCATTCAGCCACAGGCGGAGGCAGATTGGATACGTCTGAGGTTTGCGGACTTCAAGACGGTGGGAGAGTACAACTCCAGGTGGCACCGGATTTGTACTATTCTTCAGCTGTGTGGGACCAGTACCACCGATCAGCAGAAGATAGACAAAACCCTCTCCACATTCCATCCGGACAACATCCAGTCCTCGCGAAACTTTCGCCAGGAAGGATTCACGGAATATGCAGCGCTTATTGATGCTCTCCAGGTGTCCGAGGCGCAGGATAATGTTCTGAAAAAGAACTTCTCCGCGCAACCCTTCGCGGGGGGCCCAAGTCATGAGGCCAATGCCGGTGCCTACAAGGTGCGCAAGCCCATCCACAAGAAGAGAGGCAAGAAGGGCAAGAAGGGCCCCAACTCCTCCAACCCGGCCAAGCAACGCAAGGCGGGCAAGGGGGAGGCGAGGCCCCAGGACTGCTTCCGCTGTGGCTCCAAGACTCACTTCTCCAGGCAGTGTTTGGCCCCTAAACACGTCGTGGACGCGTTCAAGGCTAACCATAAGGCGCGCGAGACGCATCTTGTCTAGGTTGAGGCACCACTGGCGCCCGGAGCGGCGCCTGTGCAGAACGTCGCGCACGTAGTGGCGCAGAACGTAGCACAAGTGGCAGCACCCTCGGCGGTCCCCACGGACGCCGCTGTGCCCATGGAGGTTGAGAACGTTGTGCCCCCGCCGCCTCAGCTAGGCCCCTTGTCCATGATGATGGCCAACGAAGAGAAGCTCACTGACCTTGAGATACAGGCTGAGCTCGATGGTTTCTTTGCAGAATCCACTCGAGCTCCTTTTGTTGAGATGATTCCTTTTCCGCAATAATCAGATATAATTTTTTTCGATATGGTTGTAAGCTCTATGAGAGCATAACACTTATTTGTTTTCGGCGATTGGATGAAATTTATTTCATTCATTTATTCCATTATTTGATTATGTGATGTTCTGAAATGTCTATGTGTTTTACTTACTTGATGTAGCATCTTCCTCGCTCCATTATATTAATTAGGCACTATATTTTAGAACGCGTGTGGCGCCCAAATGGAGGAAACGTGCCTTGCTGATAGCGGCACCACAAATACCATCTTGAGAGAAACAAAGTATTTTGAGTCCATTACCAAAAACCCCGGTAACATAATGACGATCGCCGGCTGCGGTCCGAATGTAGTTGGCTCCGGAAGAGCAACTATCATACTCCCAAATGGAACAACTCTGATCATTGAAGAGGCATTGTTGTATCCGAAGTCGACTCGTGCTCTCTTAAGTTTTAGAGACATCCGCGCAAATGGTTTCCATGTCGAAACCGATGATGATGAATGGAAAGGAGTTCCTACTCATTACCAAGCGCGACGAAAATGGTAAACATGTTGTCGAAAGACTCCCTTCATTAGCTACTGGGCTATACTACACTAAGATAGTAGCACCACCTATTTACACTATCCTTAAGACTGTCTTTAGAAGCTCCAAACTATTCTGCCTTTGGCATGATAGGTTAGGCCACCCCGGTCTTAGGATGATGAGAAATATAATTAACAACTCGAACGGTCATAATGTTAATGTGAAAAATTTCCCGAATCCCGATGATTTCGTGTGCTCCGCATGCTCTACGGGGAAATTGATCATTAGACCGTCCCCCCTAAAGGTGAAGGATGAACTCCCCGAGTTCTTGGAACGCATTCAAGGGGATATATGTGGTCCAATTCAGCCCCTCTCAGGACCGTTTCGGTACTTCATGGTGCTCATCGATGCTTCCTCTAAATGGTCCAATGTTTGCCTGCTGTCAACAAGGAACCATGCTTTTGCAAAGTTGATCTCCCAGATCATCTAAATAAGGAATAAATTCCCTGATTATCGTTTAAAGTCTATTCAAATGGACAATGCCGGAGAATTTACTTCAAAGACATTCGATGATTATTGCATGGCAACTGGAATCAAACTTGAGCACTCCGTACCGCATGTCCACATTCAAAATGGACTTGCGGAGGCATTGATTAAAAGGATTAAATTCATTGCTAGACCACTCCTTCAGGGCTGTAATTTACCAACTACATGTTGGGGACACGCGGTGTTACACGCTGCTAATCTCATCAACTTTCGACCATCGGCCTACAACATCCACTCTCCCATCCAACTTGCGCAAGGGTCGGCACCGAAAATTTCCCACCTATGTAGGTTCGGCTGCCAGGTATATGTACCTATACCACCACCCCAGCGATCAGCAATGGGACCGCTCCGTAAGTCGGGGATATACGTTGGTTATGAGACTGTGTCTATAATCAGGTTCTTGGACCCCTTGACAGGCGACTGTCACACGGCCCGTTTTGCTGACTGCATTTTTGACGAGGATCTTTTCCCGACTTTGGGGGGAGGTAATCAACCCCTGGATGACAAAAGTCGAGAAATCACGTGGAAAGCCACGGGGATCCACGCTCATGACCCGCGCACTGTTGCGACTAATAGAGAAGTCCAAAAGATACTAGATTTGCACTCCCTAGCGAATCACTGCCCGATCATTTTAGTGATTTAAAGACTGTGACAAAGTCGCATGTGCATGCACGCAATGCACCGGAAAGGGTTGAAATACCAAAAAAAATGATGGTATACCCGCTCCTGCTCCAAGGCCTAAGAGGACGCGGATTCCGGTTTCTCAAATCCCAAGTACCCGGGGACGCCTGAAGAAAAAGGATAAGAGAGATTTATTACAGTCTGCCCCTGTTGAGGGGAGCCAGTTGAGACCTGGCACAAGTACAGATATTTCAGTGCACGAAATTCCGGACTTGAACTTTCCTATATCGGAAATACCCAGCGAAGTTGTGTGCGCACACATCGGAGCGGGAAAGCTAAAGGACCTAGCTCCTGGATTGGGAAATCCGGTGGAGCAAGAGGATGTGCCTGATGCACTCCATGACGAAATGGCCATTAACTATGTTAATTCGGGCGAGTCATACAACCGAGCCATGGCAAATGTCGACGTTAATTTTGCCAAGAAAATTGCCTCAATTATAGATCTTGACCCTGAGCCTAACACGCTCGCTGATTGCAAGAAAAGGTCGGATTAGAAAGATTGGCAGAAGGCAATTACCGCTGAATTATTATCGTTAAACAAAAGAGAGATATTTGGACCTGTTTGTCTAACTCCTCCCCACATTCGCCCTGTTGGCCATAAGTGGGTTTTTGTTCGAAAAAGAAACGAGAATAATGAAGTAGTAAGGTACAAAGCAAGACTCGTTGCTCAAGGTTTCACTCAGTGACCAGGTGTCGACTTTGAGGAAACTTACTCCCAGTCATGGATGGAATTACCTTTAGATACTTGATCTCAATGGCAGTAAACATGGACTTAAAAATGAAACTAATGGATGTTGTCACCGCTTACCTATATGGTAACTTGGATTCGGACATATACATGAAAGTACCAGAAGGTATCCCTGTCCCGAACCAGGATAGAGCAAACATGAGCTTATACAGTGTTCACTTAAGAAGTCATTGTTATGGACTAAAACAGTCAGGTAGGATGTGGTATAATCGTTTAAGCGATTTCCTTCATCAGAAGGGCTACGCGAGCAATGAAGATTGCCCATGTGTTTTTATACGGAGATCCCAGGATGGTTTCTGTATTATCTCGGTGTACGTGGACGATTTAAATATAATCGGTACACCTGACGATATTGAGGAAGCGAGTTCCTACCTGATGTCGGAATTCGAGATGAAAGACTTCGGCAAAACCAAGTTCTGCCTCGGTCTACAACTTGAGCATTCCCCTGCTGGGATTCTAGTTCACCAGTCGGCCTACACCCAGAAGGTGTTGGAACGATTTGGGTTTGAAAAGTCTTATCCTTCTAAGACCCCGATGGTCGGAAGATCTTTGCAGCAAGACAAGGACCCGTTCAGGCCTAAAGAAGAGGGGGAGGAAATTTTGGGACCGGAATTTCCCTAATTAAGTGCAGTTGGCGCACTTATGTACTTCGCAAATTGTACACGGCCGGATATTGCGTTCGCCGTCAATTTGCTTGCAAGGTACAGTTCTGAGCCTACCAAGAGACATTAGAAAGGCGTCAAGGACATCTTTAGGTACATACAAGGGACAAAGGACCTTGGCTTGTTTTACCAAAAGAACCAAGACCTATCTGTTGTAGGCTATGCTGATGCTGGGTACCTTTTGGACCCGCACACATCCAAGTCGCAGACTGGATATATTTTCCTTTGTGGTGGAACAACTATTTCCTGGAAATCGTCTAAGCAAACTCTTGTGTCAACTTCGACGAACCACTCGGAAATCATAGCATTATATGAAGCATCACGAGAATGTGTATGGCTTCGACGAGTAGTCAGTCACATCCAGTTGTCATGTGGACTGAACACCGTACAAACCCCAACAATTATCTATGAAGATAATGCCGCTTGTGTTGCACAAGTCCAAACGGGTTACGTGAAGAGCAATCTCACAAAGCATATAAACCCCAAGTTGTTCTATGCACATGGGTTGCAAAAGATGAACGAAGTGAAAGTCTTGCATACTAAGTCGTGTGAAAATCTCGCTGATTTGTTCACTAAATCATTGCCAGCATCTTCTTTCGAGAGATGTGTCCGAGGGATCGGCACGATGAGACTTAGGGAGATGCAAGGTTCAGGGGGAGAATCTTCATAAACTCATCGCTGAAATCTTGATCCCGATGATTGAGTGCTTAACTTTATAGTTAAGTGAATTGTACTCTTTTTCCCTTAGTGAGTTTTTATGAAGTTTCTCAATGAGGTTTTTAATGAGGCAATTCGTGCAAGATAGCAAGAAGTATACCGTGTGCATTTCTCCATATTTTTCCCACTGGTTTTTTTGGAGTTTTAAGCCATGGTTATACAGATAAGATACCCAGGGGGAGTGTTGGGAAACTGAGCCGGTAGAGGCCCACTCGGTGTGGCCTCTACCAGGCTAGGATTGGCCCATGTGGATATCGTAACCCCTTTAGTCTATAAATAGAGGAACAATCCGTATACGGGAGTTTACCGAGAGAGTTTTCAATAAAGTTTTCTTTTGTTCCCTGTGTCATCTACTTGTGTACTGTGTGTGTCTTCTATTAGTCTTCTTCTCGGATGTGGAATAGCCTCGGGACCGACCAGTCGGCAGGGTGTTCCAATAGAGATGTCATCGATCGTGGGGTCTACCGTTGAAATCTTAAAGAAATATTCGCAGACAGGGAACGTTCTGCGCCGATCCGTTTCGTCGTTATACTTTTCTTGATCAGCGAAAGCGATTTCGCTCCTAGGCCAACAGGGCGAGAGGCCTAGTGGCTCAGGACAACACCTGCGCGCGCTCATGTAAGACGAGTGACAGGGAGGCCATGAGCAGCTAGAATAGACTAGAAGATACCAAAAATTATAAATACAACTTTTTGAAAAAAAATAATACCCCTCCGTCTTAAAATAGAAGTCGAAAGTTTATCCAAATTTAAATAATCTAGATACTCCTACTAAATATTATCTAGATACTTTCAAATTTAGAAAAAAAATTGAGACATTTATTTTGAGACAGTAGTAATAGAGACAACTCACCAATTTATTTGTTAGAAGAAACTATGTCTCTCAAAAAAAAGATAGAAGAAACTATGTTGATTTGTTGGACTTAATTAGCGTTAATTATGACGACGCATGAGCAATGATGTGTTTGCGGTTCAGATCAGAAGAGCATCAGGTTTAACATTCAGGAGCACGTTTTTCTCTCGGGGAGGAGAGGAGGCCGGACAGCTAGGTAATATATGCTGTCGCCTCATGCAGCTTGTGGTTGCAACTAACCGATCGAGATCGAGCTCGTGAGGCAAATCTCCATTTGTATGTAGATCGGCGAGCTGTCTTTCTTAGCAACCATTCGCTGTCTTTGTTTGTTATTGGTACCAATCGAGCTTCTGAGCATCTCCATTGGTGGATATATGCATGTATATACCGAACCTGTATAAAGATAACACCATATATATGCTGAATTGTTTCCTAAAATATAGGAGTAGGACTGCCGAATTGTTCGGAGTGATCGCCACTAAAAAATGTTTGAATATGTAGACAATAGTATTGAGCAGTATGCATGTGGTGTGCTTAGTAGTGGCGTGCATATCAACGATGTGCTGTTATTGGCTTGCATGCATGCTTGCATTCTGAACAGATTTACAGACTCATGGCTGATTCCTCTAGGATAATCGCAAGCCTTACCCCTTACCTCACCCACTCCATACTAACTCTTTTCACCCCTAGTTTTTTTTTTGAACAGGATAAGGGTCAGAAGACCCTGGAAGCTTCGTTCAACACGGTGGGTACAATTTACAGCAAAGTCCCTAAGAGATAGGAAAACTACTGATAAGGCTAAGCCTTTTATTGAAAAGATCCTAGGGACGAAAAAAGAAACGCAATCGGATCCCTGGACTTCTCCACCATCAACGAGCAACCTCCCGTCGCCGGAGCCGCCATTGCTACCATGGAACAAGCCACTTGGAGCAGGGGCAGCCATGGATCCAGCGCCATGGTCGAGGAAGATCCTCCCGAACGGCTCATGGCCAGGAGGAATAAGATCGGCCATCACCTGGCCATGGAGAGCCGTCGCACGGCTATTAGAGGCAGAGGCAAGACGGACATCACCGCTACATGAAGTCCCCTGCAATAAAACTCCACAAAAAGAAGCTTCACCATATCCTTCTCCCCGGCCGTCGCCACACCGAGCACCGCGAAGATCCTTCTTCTCCCCGCCGCCACGACCATCCAGAAGTTGGATCAAAGCAAGAGCGGCGCAAATCCGCCGGGGCTCGCGATTATTGGGGGAGCCCAAACCCAGGCAAGCCATCACCTTCCACCATGGAAGCTGCCTCAGCTTGCCCGCTGACGACCTCGCAGTAGACTGCGCCACTAGCAGCGAGGGAAGGCCCCAGAGACCGCCACCACTCCACCGATGCACCAACCTTCTTCCACCCATGAGTCCCTTGCCGCCACGACCGGCCAACAAGGGGGAAGGAAGAAAAGGGGGGCACCAAGAGAAGAAGTAACCCAAGCTTTATTCAAGGAGTCGCCATAGCCAGCCTCCGCCCTCGAATCCGACCACCGGAGCACAAGTAGAAGGCACAACAGGCAGGGAAGAAGCACCGCCCAGATCCACTTCCTCCCATGCGGTGGTGGAGGTCCCGTGCGGTGGTGGAGGTGCGCCAGCTCTATCCCCACCTCTGGAGCGATGCACGTCGCCCACCCTGGCAGCGGAGGCAGTGAAAGTAGCTGGGCGTTTTCCTACGCCACTAGGCCGTGAGCTAGACGGTCTCTTGGTAGCCGCCCCACAAGGCGTCCTCATCCCGCGCTGGCCGCAATGGCCTGCTCGATAAAGGTATCCTCGTCGTAGCCACACGCCAGAACCTCCCGGTACTCTAGGGGCTGGTTCATGGCGGCAGCCACGACTGGGTACACCGCCTCCTACTTGACGATGATGTTGTCATCCTCCTCGTCGCTGTCGAGCTCATCGTCAGAGTGGTTGAAGGCGCCCTCGTCGTCTGAGTCGATGATAGGGACATCGTAGAACTTCCACGGCTGCAGGTCGGCGAGGAAGGATCTCGCTTGCCGCGCCTTATGCTCCTAGTCGAGGAAATTTTTCCAGAAGTCCTTGTTCCGGTATCCCCTCTCCCACCGCATTGCCGGCGGGAGGTTGCTGATGCGGTAACGAATCTCCTCCTCCAGCCCTTTGCCCTTCTTGGGCATGGGCGGCACCGGGACCCGATTACAGTTGAGGTGCTAGCCGGTAGGGAGGGATACATCATGGTGGTTGATTCCCACGTCCTCCCTCCATCGGCGCTCGCACTCCGCCATGCGAAAGTAGCGGTGAGAGCGGCGGTCCCGCGGTGGCGGGGTAGTTCCCCACGGGGTAGTTCTTGTACTCCTCCGGTCGCGGCGGAGGCGGCAAGGATGCTCCATGGAGGAAGGCCGGCAGGCGGGAGCGCTGGCTGCTAGAGCCGGATCCGGTCACCTCGTGATCGTTCTTGCTCTTCTTTAACCATCCCGATGTCTTCATCGTTGGCGGCAGCGACTGCTAGGGTTGTGATGGCGAGAGGTGGGGAGTGAGGCACCTACATGTGCAGGGTTAAATAGCCCCTTCACCCGTGAACACGTGCAGGATCCCGCTCCTTCGCCATCAATGCCGATGCGGGAACACAAGTGGCATCCCGTCAGTCAGGGTGCCGTCCCGTCACCATTGATGGCGTAGGTTGCCGCCGGTCAGCCTTCCGTCCGCGTCTCTGAATCGCTGCCGCAATTACGTCTGAATCGGTGCCACTGCGTGCATCTGAATCACTGTCGCGCTAAGCGGTGGCTGACGCGTAGACCAGTGGCATGCGCGGGTAGGATACATCCTCGGTCCGCCCGTGTCCGGGTCGACACAACCATTGTCAAATTTGATGCACGGATTGGTCAAACAGAACGCGTATGTCCGGATAGATCGTGCCACTGGAACGCCACGCACATCCCGCGCGTCCAAGAACAACGCATTCAGACGGGTTGGGTCGAGTGGTTCACCCCCGGTGGAGATGGCCTGAGTTACTGGTCAATACACTAGGTAATGCTTTCTGACCTTTACTAGGGAATATGGCGCGGGCGTGACGCCGCGCCCGCGAGGAAAAATATTGTGAATTAAGCGATTAAAATTTTGCTGAAGTTTATTGTTGTCTGAAGTTATAGCAAGACATGGTAGCACTATTCGTAGATAAAAGAGGCGGCGGATGGTGCCATTAGTATCGAATTCTTGCTGGAGTTTATTGTTGTCTGAAGTTATGGCAGAAGACTTGGTATCACTATTTGTAGATAAAAGAGGCGACGGATTGTGTGATTAGTATCGACAAATAAGAAGTATAACAAAAATGAATTACTAATTGTGAATTGCAGTAAAAAAATTACTCATCCATGAAAAATTACCAAAGGATAACTATCATGTAAAAATAACAGATGAAAATTGTGACGGAATGAAATAAGCCTAAAATAAATACTGCCAGTGAAGATTAGGCAACCACACACCGTCATAAAAGTTATCGTGAATTAATTACGACGGAAAATTATGACCAGAAAGTTTTGTCAGATAATTACCTTCATATAATCAAGAAATGGAGCCAAAAAATATTATCTACCACTGCAAAAATTAAGAGACGTTTTGTCCAAAAATTACGTAGAAACATTTCGGCTAAAAAAGGTGGGCCAGAAAATCTAAGCCGAATAGTTAGAGAAGATAAACGACAAAAAATATTGGTTAGAACAAGAAAATTTAGCCAAAAATTTGTGTTGCCGTTTACGTAATATGACACACGATTGGGCAAAATTAGACGATAAATAGTACACTTGCGGACGTGGGCTGCCGGATCGGACGAACTGTAAAGGTGGACCAAAAAATTTGAGCCGAATAGTTAAAAAAAATAAACGTAAAAAGTATCTTTTAGGACTTGGCAAGGTAATTGGGCAAAATTAGATAATAAACAGAATACATGCGGGCATTCGGATCGAATATTGATTATGGTAAGAAAATTTTAGCCAATAAGTTATATTGCGTCTACGTTATGTGACACGCGATTAGACAAAATTAGACGATTAATAACACACGCACGAACACGGACCGCCGTCGGATCGGTTATTGATTAGGGCAAGAAAATTTTAGACAAAAAATTATATTACGTCTACATAACGTGACACGTGATTATACAAAATTAGATGATTAATAGCACACGCACAAATACGAACCATCGGATAAAAAATGGACGGACGGAAATGACTCGCGCACTGTTCAACTGCATTCATTCGATTGATCAACAGTGGCCGGAGCGTTTAGAGGCCCTAAAGCCGCGAGTTTTAATATATAGTATAACTTAATATATAGTATGATATGATGATGCATATTTTTTTTCCGGTCCTGTACAATAGCAACAGTAGTACGTAAGCGCACATAGTGCCTTAGAAAATAGCCCCTCCGATTGATCACTAGCCACCAGTTCGATCACAAGGCTCCGAAATGACCTGTCGATGATGGCATAGTCGGTTGTGGGCGGCAAATTATAACCCAAAACCTCCCCTAAATTAAGCACACAAAACCTTATCCCTCACCAATAATCAATCTGTCTCACCCTTAACCAAGCCAAATTCGAGCTGATGATGAGTTCGTCCCCGCTCGCCATATATACCTGACCTCTCTCTCCTATCACCTCAGACCACACAAGTGCAGCAAGCAAACACAGCTCAAGCTAGTTAACCAGGTTAGCAATGGCGAAGGACATTGAGGGGGGTGAGTTCTCGGCCAAGGACTACTCGGACCCTCCCCCGGCGCCGATCGTCGACTTCGAGGAGCTCACCAAGTGGTCGCTGTACCGCGCGGTGATCGCCGAGTTCGTCGCCACGCTCCTCTTCCTCTACATCACCGTCGCCACCGTCATCGGCTACAAGCACCAGTCAGACCCCACCGTCAACACCACCGACGCGGCCTGCAGCGGCGTCGGCATCCTCGGCATCGCGTGGGCCTTCGGCGGCATGATCTTCGTCCTAGTCTACTGCACCGCCGGCGTCTCCGGTAATTCGTCCAACCATCACCCGACCGATTGTACTAACCAACTACTGTATTTGAAATTTTGAATTTTGAATTTTGAATTTTGAATTTTGGATGCAGGTGGACACATCAACCCGGCGGTGACGTTCGGGCTGTTCCTGGCGAGGAAGGTGTCGCTCATCCGGGCGCTGCTGTACATCATCGCGCAGTGCCTTGGCGCCATCTGCGGCGTGGGGCTCGTCAAGGGCTTCCAGAGCTCCTACTACCAGAGGTACGGCGGCGGCGCCAACGGGCTCAGCGAAGGCTACTCCAAGGGCACGGGGCTCGCGGCCGAGATCATCGGCACCTTCGTGCTCGTCTACACCGTCTTCTCCGCCACCGACCCCAAGCGCAACGCCCGTGACTCCCACATCCCGGTAAGATGAGCAGCCACCTATACATGTTTCGCTAGCTGAACCATTACTGAATGTAGAATTAATGCTTCCCCGGGTGACCACCAGCGACAGAAATGAATGCAGAGAGTGAGTCGTTCACCTGCTTGCACTCACTCTGCTTTTGACTTAGCATTCGAGCAACTTGCTTTAATTTGGTACCCTGAAATCATTCTAACAACTTTGCAAAGAACCTTCAGAAATAGACTGTTCATGCTCGAATCCTGCCACAGTCTTTAAAACTTTTTTGATACCACGTAGCTAGCACACTTTCCATGCACCTATGGATGCAAGGTTTAGCTACAGTTAAGTAAACATCCTAGTACTGTTAATTAAGTGGTCTAGAAAGTTAAATTCCAATCACAGAATTTGCTGGTAAAAATAATTGAATATATGATATTCTGAGTTCCTACTACTATACTAGCAAAATAATTTTGGGAGGCAGCTCTCTCAGTACCTGTTCGCACAGAATGCATATACATGAGTAGGCCAAACAAGTTCGTCAATCCTGACCAGTTAAGCATTTTGCTGCACCTAAAGGATAATTAGTTCACACAAAAAAAATGCAATACTTATGGTCCAAAACGTTCAAACCACTCTACATATCAGGCACATGCATATGCAAATGTATGTTCTTGTCTATGCACTGCGGGTGCCAATAGGCAGATAGAGGAAGATTTTCTCAGTCGATCAGGCAGTACAGTGTCCCTGTCTCGCCGTATCGTCTACAGAAAATTTGCGGTGGCGAATCGCAAACGATCGCCACCAATTAGTGGCTATATATATTCCATGAGATAGGAACATATTGCAAAAGTACAAGATAAATTTCAAGACGATGGCTAGCTGCCTGGGCTATTTTCAGATTCGGGGAACGTCCCTTTTTAGGACCGCAATTTTCAGAGAATAATGCACTCGTTGTCCTTGTTTTTGGCTTGCAAAGCATATTCAATTTTGAAAATTTGCATGTGCGACTTCAACTGAATGTTCTGAACTTATCCAACTAAGGTGCTGGCTCCTCTTCCAATCGGATTCGCTGTGTTCATGGTCCACCTGGCCACCATCCCCATCACCGGCACCGGCATCAACCCGGCGAGAAGCCTCGGAGCTGCGGTCATCTACAACACTGACAAGGCCTGGGATGACCAAGTACGTATATACACATTACCGATACACGTGACATCTGTCTCTTGGAAAAATAAATGTTATTTGCTACTGGTGATAGCTCGCAATCAACCGGTACTAGATAAACTCTAGGTACTAGAGTGAATTGACAATTATCATCGCATGGATATCTATTGCAAACCAAAGCCAGGATAAGGCTGACCAAAATTTAATGTGTCGTCATTTGAAATTGCTTGCTTAAATCACTTGTTTAGGTTATGCATGACATGCTCATCCACTGAATTTTTATTTTTTAGAGAACCCATCCACTGACTTGAGGCAATATGTAACCTAATCCCTTCCTACTTCTTTCCCCAATTAAAGATGCCCCGTGTAAAGTAACAACATGTTCTTTTTTTCTTAAATCTGCTAAATGTCACCATCGCCCAAATAATTTAACTATGTTTAGTTTTCAATTCTTCTGACTGCAGCTAATCATTTCGTTAGAAGATATAAGTGGTCATATATTGCTTGGATATCTTACAGTATGAAAAAAGCTTCTTACTGAAGCGGCGTGTTTGCTGCTATCGCTGATTGATTGATGCTTGGTTTGTGCAGTGGATCTTCTGGGTGGGCCCTCTCATCGGTGCCGCCATCGCAGCCATGTACCACCAGTACGTGCTGAGGGCCAGTGCCGCCAAGCTCGGGTCCTACAGGAGCAATAATTAAGTCATCAGCCCCTCCGATCGGACGCGCGAGGGGGGCGCTGAAGTGTAGATATATGTCAAGAAGAAGGCCTCCTCCCAGACATCGCTTCTCCAATTTCGCATCGCTCAGCTGCTATGCGGAGGCAGGTTTTCGAGAGAGAAAAAGCAAGCTACTGTCTCATGCTCCGTTATTTAAGTTGAATGCAAGTCTTTGGCTAATGCTATTACTTTATTAATTTGGATTGAAGCATTGGTGTGTAAACTTTAAATTTTATTCGAGAAACCAAGTTTTTGGTGCGATGATATTGGTGCTACGTATTTATCTGCAAATTCTTATTTTCATGGTCGGTCCAAGCATATTAAAATTGACTATCAGAGAGTTGCTACCGAACTGTTGGGCATCAAATTTATCTCCAAAAGATCAAGTGGCTAATAGCTTTACAAAGGTTCTACCGGTAAAACTTTTTGACGAATTTAAGATTAATCTTACACTAGTAAAAATACTGTCATATGTTCGCCCGTGCCCAGAGCATTAGTCCCGGTTCCGCAACGAAGCGGAACTAATACCCGCATTCGTCCCGGTTCGAGCGGGCTGGCCTCTCGCACGGTTGTGTAGGCATCTGTCCCGGTTCATGAGGGCTCATTAGTCCCGGTTTGTAACACAAACCGGGACTAAAGGTTTGGCGCTAGATACTTGGCCCGCCACACACCTTTAGTCCCGGTTTATGTTACAAATCGGAACGTATGAGCCCTCTGCCTATAAATACGATGCCCCAGTCCTCTGTCTCCTCTCTGTTTTTTCTTGGTGGAAGGTGTGAGAGGTGTGCTAGTTTATTTTTTCCTAGCATGCGAGGTGTTTGATGAAATGTTTGAGTGAATGATCCCGTTTAATTTCTCACAAAACAAAAATATAGGAGGTGCCCGAGCCGCACTTGAGTTTTCTCCTCTTTCTTTCCTCCTCGATCGAGGTTATCAATCTTATCTTTTCATCTGTCATTAATACAATGCATGTGTCGATGTAAATTGGTCATTTCACTATTTATGATGTCTGTAATGGTTTTCGATAAACTTAATTATATGATGCATATGAATAGTCGGGAATGGATGTACGGCGACCGGCGTGAACCCGAATACATTAAAGGCGTGGATAAATTTATCGATGTGGCTACGACAAACAAAGAGAATGGTTTTATGCATTGTCTATGTCTTCAATGTCAGAACAATAAAGAATACTCTTCCTCGAAAATCATTCGCGGCCACCTGGTTATGAAAGGTTTCATGCCCAGCTATAATTGCTAGACCAAGCACGGGGAAAGAGGGATTATGATGGAAGACAATAAAGAAGAAGAGGATGATGATAACAACCATCATCATATGTTTCCTGAATATGGTAATACTGCAATGGAAGACAATAAAGAGGAAGGAGGTGAAGAATGGGAATCCGATGAGCCCGCCGATGATCTTGGTAGGGTCATTTCTGATGCAAAGCGAGACTGTGTAAAAAAGGAGAAGTTGAAGTTGGAGGGCATGTTAGAAGATCACAAAAAATGTTGTATCCAAATTGCGAAGATGGCAGCACAAAACTCGGTACCACACTGGAATTGCTGCGATGGAAGGCGGAGTGTGGTCTAACTGACTCCGCATTTGAAAATATGCTGAAAATAATGAATCCGAAGCTTCCAAAACATAACGAATTTCCCGAGAGTACGTACAAAGCAAAGAAGACCCTCTGCCCTCTAGGATTAGATGTACATAAGATACATGCATGCATTAATGACTGCATTCTCTATCATGGTAAGGAGTATGATAATTTAGATAAATGCGCGATATGTAATGTATTGCGGTATAAGATCAGACGAGATGGCCCTGGTGATGTTGCGGGAGAGCCCCCCGAAAGAGGGTTCCTGCTAAGGTTATGTGGTATGCTCCTATAATACCAAGATTGAAACGCATGTTCAGAAACAAAGAGCATGCCAGGTTGTTGCGATGCCACAAAGAAGACCGTAAGAAAGACGGGAAGTTGAGACACCCCGCTGATGGGTCGCAGTGGAGAAAAATCGAGAGAGACTTCCCAGATGTCGTGGTGTGGAACACGGCAGTGCCATCGGATATGGCGAAGAAGGGACACATGGATGCATTCGGTGGCTCATGCAACGGGTTGGGCACGGTGCACTGCAAACACAGGGACATACTCAGGTTCGGGGCCCTCTTGGCGAGGTAACACCCCTACTCCTGCAAGATGAACTATGTATGGGAGCTGATGCTCAGTACACGTGCTCCTTGAGCTGTTTCCTTAGCTACTACCGAAAGCTAGAGGAAGATGGGAACTAGATGCTAACACTTCTCTCCTTCTATTCTTGCCTACCTAGAACCCTAGCTCTGCCCTCCCTTATATACTGGTCTGGGGGGCAGATTATAGATCGGGTCCTAGGGTTTACTGTTTGGATATGGGTTTATAGGACAGGGCCGGCCACAGGGCCCATCCGGTGGGCCAGGACCCAGTTTGCCCTTCTTTTAGCGTCACCCTTCTCTTTAGCGGTCACCTGGGCTTCCTTTGGGGCATCATCCTTGCTTTAATGGTCACCCGGACTACTTTCGCCAGTCCAGCCGGCCATCTTGCTTTATCTTCGTCGGGTAGCTGTGGTCATGACAGCATGCCAGCTTCCTTGATGACGAGGGAGAGCCAGAAGCGTACCCCGCACGAAGCGTTAGCCCTTCCATGCTCTCCATCGAATCCGAGGTGAGCCGGATGGAAACGGCCACCCGGCCGGTTCTTCTGGCCACCGGCTAGACGGGCCAGCCGGGAAGGTTATAAGCCCAGCCGGACGCGTTCTCCAGTCGGCTAGAGTTGTCTTTCCTGGAGGCTAGGCTGCCTGCACCTTCTGGAGACGGCCTACTTGTGCCTGGCTTTCTCCACCCGAGGGTTATCCCCCCGACACTAGTCCCCGATAATGTATGGGCTTGGCCGGTGGGTAAGATTTTTCATGCTCCTTCTTCTCCCGAGAGAGTTGTTTTACTGCCTCCGGCTGCGGCTTTTGCTTTTGCTTTCCGGCTGGAATTAACCGGCTGCGGAATCAATGTCCGTCCATTGGGTGTAAACAGCGGAGACAAGTACCCGCTGGCGCAGCTGAAGATGAAACGTTTAGCTCGATGACGTCGCTGACATCGTCACCTACGACTGTGGATCTGGCGCACGTTGCGTTAGTTTGACTTCCGCGTCGCTGCGCCAGTTTTTGGCGACTGCGCACGCAACTTGCCGCAGCGGTTTCTCGAGGCGGGCACGCACGCCTCGTCTCCTGGTAACGCCCGTGGATCTTCTGTGGTGATTACGACGGCGCAGAGGATCTGGAGCCGAAGCGTCGTGTGGTTGTGGTTCCGCAAATCCACGCGTCGCGCAGAAGCCGAAGAGGCGATGGTGCCATCAGCGGGGATAAATAGAGATCTCAGGGGGATCGGTTCCCACACTTGTCCATCCTCCGGCTCATCTTCTCCTTGGACTCCAGCGCCCCTTGCCCTTGTGCGCCCTCTCCTTGCCGTCGCCGGCCACTTCTTGCCCATCCACCACGGCCACCTCCTCTGTCGAGATGCTGCCGGAGCAACGCGGCGGCTTGTGCGGGTCCTTTGTGACCGATGAGCTCGTCAACAAGTATCGGCTGGGGAGGTTTCTTCCCCCATCGATGCTTGTGAAGCACCAGCTCACGCCGAAGGGGGAGCGGATGCCGAACCCTTGGTCGGGGGAACGCATCGTCTTCCTCGCTCATTTTGCACGCGGCTTCGGCCTTCCCATCAGTCCCTTCCTCCTCTAGCTCTTTCTCTTCTTTGACCTCCAGCTTCATCACTTGGGCGCCAACGCCATTGCGCAGCTGTCGCATCATGCCTGCTGCGAATCCTATCTTGGGGTGTGGCCCGAGGTGGCGAACTTTCTCAAGTTCTTCCACTTCAAGGCCCAGAACACCTCCAAGGGTGGTTCGCTGATGCAGACGGGTTGCTGCGCCATCTACCCGCGGTCCTCCTCTCCGATGCCGTGGTTTGAGCTTCCCGACACCGTCAAGCCGTGGCAGCGCTCATATTTTTATGTGAGCAATGCCACAGAAATTGACTGGATCTACCTTCCGTCCTTCGCCGACGTGCCCTCGACACAGAAAGGCTGGGCGACGAAGGGCATGGGCGCGATGGCGGACCTCGACCGGATGGCCACCCGGCTAGAGACGATGGTGGATACGGAGAGGCTCACCGCCCGGGACATCACCTTATCGTGCATGGTGCGTCGTGTGCTTTCGCTGCAGAAGCGGTCGCACAAGATGTGCCACATATCGACCACCAACGACCCGACGAGGACGTTGCGGAAGGATGTGCCCCAGCAGGACCTGCGGAACTGGGTCTCCATGATCTCCAAGTTCCGCATGGAGGCTACCTGGGCGTACTCCTGCCCTCCGTACCATCGCGGCCGCCTGCCGCCTCGGGTATGTTTTTCTCTGATTATCTTGCGTCTCGCTTCTTGTCATTGCTAGCTTTCCTTGGGTGCCTTATGCTCCCCTTTTTGATTAGTTGTTCAACAGCTAGCTGAGGACGGCATGGCTGACTTCCCGCTTCCGTCCTTCTTGGAGGACAGGAAACCGAAGAAAGTACCCCTAGACAGAGCCCGAAGGGTTTCTCGTCTGGGCGGACGACGGCCCCTCGGATCCTCATGGTAAGTTGCTGACCATAGCTCTTTCCTTCCCCTTTGCTCTTGAGGTTGTGGTTTTGATTCCTTGCTTGTGTCGCAGTCGATGTCACCGACGAGGAGGGTGGCCGAGAGAAACCCGCGACAAGAACCCAGGGAAAGAGGGCGGCACCTGTTGCCGCTCCCGCTCTAGTTGAAGCGAAAAAGACACGCCGAGGGCGTTAGGTCGTTGCTCCACCGTCCGTTGCTGGGTTAGTATCTCCCTTGCCCTTGCTTGCCGCTCTATGGTTCTGCTGGTTTCTCCTTTGACACTTCACTCTGCGCAGCGAGGCCATGCTGCTTGGCGATGGTGGTGCTTCCGTTATTGCTCCTCCCCCTCCTCCGCCGGTTGAAGAGGTGGCGAGGTCGTCGGCTGCGCCTGCGCCGACTTTGGCTGGCCCGGCTGCAGCAGCCGCGCCATCTCCGCCCAGTGCCCCTGAGGGCTCCCCGACCACGGGGCTGCTGCACCAGGCGCCTGCGTCTTCGCGGTTGGGGCAGCTGTTTGCGGCTGCGCGGGACCCGGAGACCCCCCTCCTTCGTCCCGGGGCTTGCGTGAACCCGGCCTAGAGCGATGCTCCAAGCAGTTCCGCCAGGCCCATGATCACGGAGGTGACGGAGGAGGCTGGGGCTACGCAGGCAGCTGCGGCGGATGGTGGTCAGCCGGCTGGGAGGGAGTTGGTGGTGGCTGCGCCTTCGGGTGTGGCTGCCGATGATGACGAGGTTATCGTCACCACCTCGAGGTCAGCTCCGGCTGTGCTGACGCCGAGTGCAATCCTTGCCCAGCTCTCGGGCTCGTGGCGCGTCGTAGTCAGCCAGCTTCGCCACCTGGTTGAGGGAATGGAAAAGGGCCTTGGCGAGGCCAAAAATTTGTCTGTTTTGATGGAGGTAAATCGTTGCCGTTCATATTGTTTCCGTTCTTCCATCTAGTTTGCTTTTCTGTTGCTCATTTGTTTTCTTGCTGCAGAGAGCTTTTGCGAAGTCTGTGAAGAACACCCGGGATCTTGGCCATAAGATTGCTTCTTCAGATCCGTCTTGGCGATTGGCTCCCTTTTCTCGTTTTTTGTTGACCATCGGGTATCCTCCTACAGCCATGATCCAGGACAAGGAGAGGGAGGTGGAGCGCCTCAAAGCTAAGGTCACCCGGCTGGAAGAATCGAACAAGGCGTGACAGGCATAGTTCGATCAACTTGCCGCGACCAAGCATCAACTTGAGGTTAGAGTGGAGAGGGGAAAGAAGAAAGCTGACATCCGGGTGGAGGCGCTAAAGAATTTTGAGACGATTACCACCCAACAGGGGGAGACGATCAAGATTCTTCGAGGCAGGGAGGGGGGGCTTATTCAGCACCTCCAGAACATCTCGGAGATGTTCATCAGTAAGTTTTTCAGTTTCCTTCTCCCGTTGTGTCGTGACCCGCTCGATCTTGTCCGTTTATTCTTCTTTGTGTTTGGCTGCAGCTCATTATCCTGAAGCGACCGAGATGGCCATGGAGAAGCTTCCCGTGGAAGAGGTTGGACGCGACCTGACTTCCCTCGACTTGGTCAAGGTGGTGGCGGAGGAGAGCAATGGCCTGCGCGTCGTTGGCAATGATCTCTTCCACTACATCTGGCCGGACGCGGGCGATGTGCACGACATGGCCAACCTAGTTGTGGCTCTGTCCAAAGGCATCGTCGTGCCGGACATGCACAAAGAGTGGGCTGCTCGAGGCGGAGTGGAGATGGCGCTTGCTCTGGTGAAGTCATGGTATCCGGGTGCCGACCTGAGCATGCTCACCCGCGGCTTCCGTCTTGGGACGAGCTACGAGGGCCTTCGCGCATGCACTCCTGCGCTCCAGGCCTGTGGGGTGAATATTGGCACCTACGTGGACTTGGAGCGTGACTTCAGTGCCCTCGGAGATCCACGAACATTCCACTGGGTCCCGGTGCCTTGGAATCCCCTTGATGTCGCCTCCAGCAGCCAGCCTCCTTCCACTGATGCCGGTGTCGCCCCCGAGGTTTGGGCCGGCTGGGGTATCTAGCCGGGGCGAAGCTCTTTTGGCTACCTTGACTTGAGTTTGTGGGTGCGCGAGAGCGCGTCCACTGGGTGTAGTCCCCGAGGTTCCGGCCGGCTGGGGTAGCCAGCCGGGGCGAAGCTCTTTTGGCTATCTTGACTTGAGTTTGTGGGTGCGCGGGAGCGCGTCCACTGGGTGTAGTCCTCGAGGTTCGGGCCGGCTGGGGTAGCCAGCTGGGGCGAAGCTCTTTTGGCTACCTTGACTTGAGTTTGTGTGTGCGCGAGAGCGCGTACACTGGGTGTAGCCCCTGAGGTTCGGGCCGGCCGGGGTAGCCAGCCCGGGCGAAGCTCTTTTGGCTACCTTGACTTGAGTTTGTGGGTGCGCGGGAGCGCGTCCACTGGGTGTAGTCCCCGAGGTTCGGGCCGGCTGGGGTAGCCAGCCGGGTCGAAGCTCTTTTGCCACCTTGTTTCCTGCCAATTTGTGGCCCGGGTCATGCGAGACAAAGCATTGCTTTGAGTTAGTTTTCTTGTGCATATGCTCATTCGTTAGTTGGTACTTATCGTAGAAGGAAATAGGTACGCGCCCCTTCGAGTTAGGCCATTAGCAACTCCCCTTTTCTCAGCGAGTATTGGCCATTTGAGCATTTTTCCTTGCCGGCTAATAGCTGGGTTGCGGTCTGCAGCCGGAACCGAAGGATTGGCTATGTTGGCGTGCCTCACGATACTTCAGTTCGTTGTTGTTGGCTTAACTCATGCAGGGCACGACCGGTTCGCCTGGACGCCCTTGCTTTATATATTGGCATCTTCTTGCCGCGTGCGCTTTGAGTTTTTGCTCTTGCTGGGTCGATAGCCGACATGCATACTGAAGCCGGAACCGAAGAGGTTACTCTAGACGCCGCGTGCAATATTATGCCGTCTGTAGAAATCTTGGGGCCTAGGCCAGCCGGAACGAAAATGTAGATGGTGTGCGGAATTGGTACAAAGTCCTTAGCGCTGCGCCAAGGCTTTCAATCTTGTTCACTTGTTAAATAAAAAGGGAAGATACATACACTTTTCTAAGTGTAAAATGGCCGGAGTAGGCTTGCATTCCATGGGTGCTCCGTATCCTCGTCTGAGCGATCTTCCTTGTTCTTCATCGGCTGCTGCACGTCGATTAGATAGTATGAATTGTTGTGAAGCGCTCGACTGACGATGAATGGTCCTTCCCATGGCGGGGACAACTTGTGCATTACTTTGGTGCTCTAGACCAGGCGCAGCACCAGGTATCCCTCGCGGAAAGAGGTGGGCCGGATCCGGATGGCGTGGTATCGGCGCAAGTCTTGCTGGTAGATTGCTGATCTGGACAGAACCAACTCGCGTGCCTCCTCGAGCAAGTCCACGCTGTCCTCCCTTGCCTCCTTGGCTTCCTGCTCCGTGTAGATCTGCTTGCGGGGTGCGTCGAACTGGATGTCTGTGGGGAGAATGGCCTCTGCCCCATAGACGAGGAAGAACGGCATGAAGCCGGTTGAGCGATTGGGTGTGGTGCGTAGGCTCCAAAGCACCGCTGGCAGCTCCTCTATCCAGCATCCGGGTGATCTGGCGAGCGGTTAGATAAGCCTTGGCTTGATTCCGGCTAGAACCAGACCGTTAGCACACTCGCACTGTCCGTTGGACTGTGGGTGTGCGACTGATGCCAGATCCAGACGGATCCCTTTCCCCCCGCAGAAACGAGCGAAGACTCCTTTCGCGAAGTTGGTTCCATTGTCAGTAATGATGCTGTGCGGGTAGCCGAACCGGATGATGATGTCTGTGAAGAACTTGATCACCGTCGCTCCGTCCAGCTTCTTGATTGGCTTCGCCTCGATCCATTTGGTGAACTTGTCCACGGCTACGAGTAAGTGTGTCATACCGGACGAGCTGTCTTGAACGGCCCAACCATGTCCAGGCCCCAGACCGCTAACGACCAGGTGATTGGTATTGTCTTGAGTGCCGTAGACGGTGTGTGCTTCAGCTGGCTGAATCGCTGACAACCATTGCATGTCTTGACTATTTCTTCAGCGTCCTTCAGCGCCGTCGGCCAGTAGAAACCATGCCGAAGGGCCTTGGCTGCTATTTCCCTTGACGATGCGTGGTGGCCACACTCGCCCTGGTGTATGTCCGTTAGAAGCTTGGTTCCTTCCTCCTGACTGACGCATCATTGATAGATGCCTCCGACGCTGCGCTTGTACAGCTCGTTGTTGATGATGGTGTAGGCGCTTGCCCTTCGTCGCACTTGTCGTGCTGCCACCTCTTCTTCCAGGAGTTCACCCTTGGCCAGGAAATCCATGTACGGCTTTGCCCAGTCGGGTGCCTCCCGTATGGTGTGCACCGTTTGTATGATGAGTTTGACCTCCTCGCGGACGGCCGGCTCCGGAACATCGGGAGGCCTGTCGGGTGGAAATGTGCTGATGTCGACCGCGGGTCGCATCGCGGTAGCTCCCGGATGCGGCGAAGCAGTCCCCGGATGCGGCAAAGCAGTCCCCGGGTGGGGCGCAACAGTCCCCGGGTGCGGCGCGGCAGTCCCGGGGTGCGATGCGGCAGTCCCTGGGTGTGCCGCGGCACCGGCCGTTCCTGGGTCCGTGCTGAGCACGATGGAGTCGGACTCTGGTGAGGGGGTGATGGAGGGCTTGCACAAGTGCTCGAGGGAGACCCCAGACGGTATGGCTTGCCTTGTTGACCCGACCCTGGTCAAGGCGTCAGCAGATTCGTTGTTGGCTCTGGGCACATGGTGAAACTCACATCCTTCAAAGCAGGCACACAACTGCTGGACGAAGAAGCGGTAAAGGGCCATGTTCGCCTCCCTGGCGTCCCACTCGCCAGATACTTGTTGCACCACCTAGTCCGAATCTCCGAAGCATAGTATTCTCTGGATTCCTATCTGCTTTGCTATCTTGAGCCCATGGATGAGTGATTCGTACTCGGCGACATTGTTGGAAGCTTTGAAGTGGATCTGGAGAATGTATTCCAGCCGGTCGCCTTTGCCATCTTGAGCCCATGGATCTGGAGAATGTATCCGGCTCCAACTCCTCCCCTCATTTTTGATCCGTCAAATGTAGCTTCCAGTACGTTGAATCTGACACTGGAGGCATGTATTGTGTCTCCGCCCAATCGACGATGAAATCAGCCAATGCTTGCGACTTGATTGCGGTTCGCGGCTCGTACTGGATGTTATGCGCAGCGAGATCGATGGACCATTTTGCCATGCAGCTAGTGGCGTCTTTGTTGCCAATGATTTCCATGAGTGGGGCCAATGCTACCACCCGGATGGAATGCTCCTGGAAGTAGTGCTTGAGCTTCTTGGCGGCCATGTACATGCCGTACACCAGCTTCTGATAGTGGGGGTAGTTCTGCTTGGATAGCGAGAGCACCTCACTCAGGTAATATACGGGGCACTGGACCACCTGAGCCTTTCCTTCCTCTGGTCGTTCCACTACTAATACCACGCTAACCACTCTGTTTCTGGAAGCGATGTACATCAGCATGGGCTCCTTTGCTGTTGGCGCCACCAGGACGGGTGGCGAGGTGAGCATGCGCTTAAGGTCTCAGAAATATTCGTCCGCCTGGGCTGTCCAGAAGAATTTGCCCGTTTTCTACATTAGCTGGTATAGGGGGAGGGCCTTCTCTTTTAGCCGGCTGACGAACTGGCTGAGAGAAGCGAGGCATCCGGTGAATTTCTGCACGTCACGCAGGTTCTGCGGTAGCTCCATGCGTTCGATGGCTCCGATCTTCTCCGGGTTCGCCTCAATTCCTCGCTCGGAGACGAGAAAGCCTAGGAGCTTGCCGGCTGGGATGCCGAACACGCACTTCTCCGGGTTCAACTTGATCTGGAAACGATGGAGGTTGTCGAATGTTTCCTTCAGGTTCTCAAGGAGTGTGTGCCGTTCCTTGGTCTTGATGACGACGTCGTCGACATAGGTGTGTACGTTCTGAATGATGTCTGCATGTAGCACTGATAGGTTGCGCCTGCGTTCTTCAACCCGAAGGGCATGGTGGTGTAGCAGTATGCTCCATACGGGGTTATGAATGATGTCTTTATTTGATCAGTTACATTGAGCTTGATCTGATGGTAGCCCGAGTAAGCATCCAAAAAAGACAACAAATCGCACCCGGTGGTGGAGTCGATGACTTGATCAATTCGTGGCAGAGCGAAAGGATCTTTGGGGCAAGCTTTGCTGAGACTGGTATAGTCGACGCACATGCGCCATGTATTGTTCTTCTTTAGCACCAGCCCCGGATTGGCGAGCCATTCCGTGTGGAAAACTTCCATGATGAAGCCAGCTACGAGCAGCCGAGTGATCTCCTCACCAATGGTTCTTCTTTTTTCTTCTACGAAGCGGCGTAAAGATTGTTTGACCGGCTTAGCGTCTGGTCGAACATGAAGGGAGTGCTCGGCGAGTTCCCTCGGGACACCTGGCATGTCTTTGGGGCACCATGCAAAAATGTCCGGATTCTCACGGAGGAAATCGACGAGCACGCTTTCCTATTTGCTGTCCAGGCCATCTCCGACCAGGACGAACTTGCTTGGATCTTCCTCGTTCAGCATGATCTTCCTTGTCCCCTGCGAGGGCTTGAACTGTGATTCTCCAGCCGGTTTGGGCTCTCCAGCCGGCATATCCTTCTGTAGAACCGCTATGTTCTGCATTATGACGCGCTTCTCTTCAGCGATGATCATCACTTCGGCCAGCTTGGAGCCGTCTGAAGCGCACTCGATTGAACTCTTGTAGCATCCATCGACAGTGATCACTCCCTTTGGGCATGACAGCTTCATTTTGAGGTATGCGTAGTGCGGTACTCCCATGAACTTGGTCAGGGCTGGGCGCCCTAGTATGGCGTGGTAGGCACTGGAGAGGTTCACGACCTCAAACCAAATTGGCTCGCGGCGGAAATTGCTCTCGCTGCCGAAAATGACGTCCAGCTGGATCTTGCCGATTGGGGAGTGTGATGGTCCTGGTACTGCTCCGTGGAACGAAGTGCTTGAGGGTTCCAGCTGGGACTCACTAATGCCTAGCCTCTCGAGGCTGCTCCGGTAAAGGAGGTTGATGCTGCTTCCTCCATCGATCAGTACCCGAGAGAAGCGGCATGAATGCTTATTGGAGATGATGATGGGGTCCAAAACCAACGCGTAGCTTCCAGGGCTTGGCAACACGGCCGGCTGATCCTATTGCTCTAGGTGATCGCCTGGTCAGACCAGTGCAGGTACCGGGGGACAGGTGGTACAATTGCATTCACCTTTGCCTCGCGTCTCCGCTTGGCGTGCTTCGTTTCCGGCTCCGCCAGGAATATGTGGTAATTACCCACCAGCCGCGGGTAACCATCCTCGTCATCCTCGCGGCGGTTGCGTCGTTCCCTGTTATCTGGTGTGCCTCCGGCTGGTTGTGGAGGTGGTGGTGGGAGTCCACCGGCTTCGGCCATTTTCCTTGTCTAGCTGCATTGGCGCGTCGTGTGATTCGCGGGCTTGTTGACGCCACTGTGAAACTTGCACGGTTCGTCGAGCATGGACTCCATGGTGTACTTAGGCCGAGGCGGCCTATCGTCCGGCCTCTGCCTCCGGCTGCCTCTTGCAGCCGGATCTTGATGCACCACGGCTACTTGTTTGGTTCCGTACCGGCTATCCGGCTGGTCGTCTTTCCTCTTGTCATGGCAGTTGTCATGACCGTGCCGCCTGGGATGATGGTCACCCGGCTGGCGTCGCTCCGCCTGCTCATCCGTGACGATTTGGCCTTGGTCGTCCACCACGATGGGCTTCTTCATTGCTGCGTCCGTGGTGGCGTACTTGTCCGCGATGGCGATGACCTGGGCCATGGTTTGCGGGTCTGCCCGGCTGAGCTTGTGTTTTAGCATAGTGCCGTGTCAGCAGCCGTTGGTGAAGAAGTTTATCACTTGGTGCTCACGCACCCCTTCGCACGAATTGTGCATGCTGGTCCACCGGGTGAGTTAGGTGCGATCCGACTCGTCCTTGCCTTGTACACAGAGGGCAAGCTCGCGAGACTGTCCCGGCCGCTTGTATGTTCCGGTGAAGTTGCCGATGAATGCTTCTTCAAAGTCCAGCCATGCGTTGATGCTGTTGTCGGGGAGGCTATTCAGCCATGTCCTTGCTTAGTCGATGAGCATGAGGGGGACGTAACGGACGGCCAGGCGGAGGTTGCCATTGGCGATTCCCACTGCGGTGGTGTAATCGACCAACCAATCCTCAGGCTTGACGGTTCTGTTGTACTTGGGCGTGTCCCTTGGGAGCGAAAATCCCTTTGGAAATGGCTCGTTCTGGATGCGCGGGCCGAAACATTTCAGGCCAGCCGGGATTTCCTCCTCCAAGGTAAGTCACTGCACTAGGAGGTCGATGCGCTCCCGCGCGTCAGCCGGTTCGCGGGGATCGAGTCGGCCCTTCAAGCGCGACGCAGGCGGGTCCTTGTTCGCGTCTGCTTCCTCCTCCGGCGCTCGCGTCTTTTTCCCCTAGGAAGCTCTGCCTGCGCGGCTTACGCTGGAGGCGGCGGCGTCCCGGTTGTGGCGATCACGGTTGCCAGATTCGCCACGCGGGCGGCTGTTTTTTCCAACCCCTCCTGGAGAAGAGGCTTGTTGATGCTTGATTCCTCCGTGCGCCGTCTGGTCCGCGCCTTTGCGGACGATGATGTCGCGGGAGTAGCCCATCTGGCTGGGGATGCCCTCGGCTTGCTGCTTCTTCATAGTGGCCACGAGGAGCTGCACACGCTCCTGCTGGCGATGAAGTTCCTCGCCCTCAAGGTGTTTTAGCTCCGCGACTGCTGCCTCGGCTGCCCTCATGTTCTTGGCGGGAATGCTGTAGACGGGCTGCGCCACACCTGCATGCGAGTCAGCGGCGCGGTCCAGTTCCGACACCAGGTCGCGCCCCCGGTGCTGGATCCTCTTGGTGAAGCCGTGAGCCGCATTGTACTCGTGCACGGTGGCGTTCAGCTGACGCTGGTTAGCTGCGACCTCGGTGGCTTCCTCCAGGAGTTTTTGGCGCGTAGCTTCGAGCGCTGCCGCTGCAGCCGTCTCAACGACGACCGAAGCGCGCAAGTGCTGGATGGAGGCGGTGAGTGGGTCTTGCTCTTGCTCGAGCACGGAGTTTTCTCCTCCTGCCCGACGCTCTTGAGGCGGTCGATGGTTTTCGCGAGTGTTCACCATCATGACTTCGACGCGACCACTCCCTACGGCTGGGACGCAGGTGTGGGGCACGTCGAGGACGGGGGTGACCATGCTGGGGAAAACCTCAGCGACAGTGGCGACGTAGACGCGGACGTCTCTAAAATGCATGATGGAGCCATCAGTAGGGAAGGTGTTTCCGGCAAAGCACGCTGCATTGTCGATGACGCAGTCGAAAGCACCCAGCGTGAGAACGAGGCCAGAGGCCACGCGATCGCCGGCGACAAGCGGAAGTCCCGTGCGGAAGATGATCCCAGCCGAAGCGCTATGCCCCACGGTGGGCGCCAACTGTCATGGTGTGGAATACGGTGCCATCGGGGATGACGAAGAAGGGACACAGGGATGCATTCGGTGGCTCACGCAACGGGTTGGGCACGGTGCACTGCAAACACAGGGACGTACCCAGGTTCGGGGTCCTCTTGGCGAGGTAACACCCCTACTCCTGCAAGATGAACTATGTATGGGAGCTGATGCTCAGTATAGGTGCTCCTTGAGCTGTTTCCTTAGCTACTACCGAAAGCTAGAGGAAGATGGGAACTATATGCTAACACTTGTCTCATTCTATTCTTGCCTACCTAGAACCCTAGCTCTTCACTCCCTTATATACTGGTCTGGGGGGCAGATTACAGATCGGGTCCTAGGGTTTACTGTTTGGATATGGGTTTACAGGACAGGGCCGGCCGCAGGGCCCAGCCGGTGGGCCAGGACCCAGTCCGCCCTTCTTTTAGCGTCACCCTTCTCTTTAGCAGTCACCCGGGCTTCCTTTGGGGCGTCATCCTTGCTTTAACGGTCACCCGGACTACTTTCTCCAGTCCAGCCGAACATCTTGCTTTATCTTCGTCGGGTAGCGCTGGTCATGACGGCATGCCAACTTCCTTGATGACGAGGGAGAGCCAGAAGCATACCCCTCATGAAGCGTCAGCCCTTCCGTGCTCTCCATCGAATCTGAGGTGAGCCGGGTGGAAACGGCCACCCGGCCGGTTCTTCTGGCCACCGGCTAGACGGGCCAGCCAGGAAGGTTATAAGCCCAGACGGACGCATTCTCCAGTCGGCTAGAGTTGTCTTTCCTGGAGGCCAGGTGGCCTGCACCTTCTGGAGCCGGCCTACTTGTGCCTGGTTTTCCCCACCCGGGGGTTATCCCCCCAACACCGGACTTTGCAGGTGACGCAAGGAACTTATGGTTTGGTCTAAGTACGGATAGCATGAATCCTTTTGGGAAGCAGAGTTGCGGTCACAGCACCTGGCCTGTGACTCTATGTATCTACAATCTTCCTTCTTGGTTGTGCATAAAGCGTAAGTTCATTATGATGTCATTGTTCATCCAAGGCCCGAAGCAAATAGGCAACGACATTGATGTGTACCTAAGGCCATTAGTTGAAGAACTCTTATAGCTATGGGGAAAACCAGGTGTACATGTGTGGGATAAGAACAAACAAGATCCATTTGACATACGAGGGTTGCTTTTCGTAACCATCAATGATTGGCCTGCTCTTAGTAATCTTTCAGGACATACAGACAAGGGATATAGGGCATGCACGCACTGTTTAGATAAGACTGAAGGTACATATTTGCATAACTGCAAGAAGGTTGTGTACGTGGGGAATCGATGATTTCTTCCGATCAATCATCCCGTAAGAAAGAAAGGCAAGCATTTCAAAGATGAGGCAGGTCACCGGAAGAAGCCTGAACTCCCTGCTGGTGATGATGTATTTGGAATGGTCAGGACATAGAAGTAATCTTTGTAAAGGTCCCGGCGGTCAGTCTGTTCCGAACGACGTCGCTACCGGACACGCAGCCATGTGGAAGAAGAAATCTATATTTTGGGAGCTGCCAATTGGAAAGTCGTACGTGTCCGCTCTTCAATCGATGTGATGCACGTGACGAAGAATCTTTGCATGAACCAGCTAGGATTCCTGGGCATGTATGGGAAGACAAAAGGTACACCAGAAGCATGGGAGGACCAGCAACTTATGAAAGACCCAAAGAACATGCATACACAGAACAAGAAGGATAAATGGCGTCACTTAAGTCGTGCTAGCTATGCTCTTACCAAAGCAGAGAAGGAAATCTTTTTTGAAATCCTTTACAGTATCAAGGTGTCGTCTGGCTTATCATCTAATATAAAGGGGATAATAAACATGGCAGAGAAAAAATTCCAAGACCTGAAGTCTCATGACTGTCACGTGATTATGACGCAGTTGCTTACGATTGAATTGAGGGGGCTTCTATCGAAAAATGTTCGAGTACCCGTTGTGAAGTTGTGTGCATTCCTCAATGCAGTATCTCAGAAGGTAATCAATCCAGATATTCTGCCAAGGTTAAAGAAGGATGTGATACAATGTCTTATTAGTTTTGAGTTGGTGTTCCCACCATCCTTCTTCAATATTATGACACATCTCCTGGTTCACCTAGTGGAAGAGATTGCCATTCTCGGTCCTGTATTTCTACAGAATATGTTCCCCTTTGAGAGGTTCATGGGAGTATTAAATAAATATGTTCATAACCGTTCTAGGCTAGAAGGAAGCATCTCCAAGGGATATGGAATGGAGGAGGTCATTGAGTTTTGTGCTGAAAATTTATGCCTGACCTTAAGACGATTGGTGTTCCTGACTCGCGGCATGAGGGAAGACTGAGTGGAAAAGGCACGCTAGGAAAGAAAGCAATGATATGTAGGAACGGGGAATCTTTCACTAATGCACACTACATAGTTCTACATAATTCCACCTTGGCAGCTCCGTATATCGAGGAACACAAGAATATTGTACGCTCGAAAACCCCGGGGAAGCCTGACTCATGGATTACAGATGAACACATGAAGTCTTTTAGCGGTTGGATGCGGACACATCTCTTGAATGACACCACTATTGGAGATCAGCTATACTTGTTGGCTGCGTCACCATCTTCTACTATTTTGAATTTCCAAGGGTATGAAATAAATGGGAATACATTCTACACAATCGCCCAAGATAAAAAGAGCACCAACCAAAATAGTGGTGTCCGCTTTGATGCAACGGACGAGAATGGGAAAAAGGACACATACTATGGTTACATAGAGGAGATATGGGAACTTGAATATGGAGTCTCTTTTAAGGTCCCTTTGTTTCACTGCAAATGGGTCAACCTGAATGGGGAAGGGGTAAAGATAGACCAGTTGTACGGAATGACAACAGTGGATCTCAACAATCTTGGTTATAGAGATGAACCATTCGTCCTAGCCAATGATGTGTCTCAGGTTTTCTATGTGAAGGACATGTCCTCCAGACCAAAAAAAGAAAATAAGAAAATGAATACATCATATGATGAGCCAAAGCGTCACATAGTTCTTTCAAAGAAAAGAAACATCGTGGGAATCAAGGACAAGACAGACATGTCAGAAGATTATAATAAGTTTGATGAAATTCCGCCCTTCACAGTGAAAACTGACCCAAGCATTCCATTAATAAAGAAGATGATCCATGGTTACGTCCGAAGCGATCATAAGGAAGGGACATATGACAAGAAGTTCATGCTCATATTGTGTATGTTGGGGATATGCTATATGGGTATCCTCATAGCATGTCTCTTATCCGACTAACCCGGGTGGCCCATAGTCGGTAGCATGGCCTATGGCCTGCTGGGCGGCCCAGTTAGGTTGATCCAGAAAGGAGGCCCATGCCGGATAAAGGAAGGCTACGGTGGAGTCACCAGCGTACCTGGAGCCTTGGAGTGCAAGATACACAAGACTAGTAATAGACGGTGTAGAACTCTGTAACCTGTCCGGCTAGGACTTTTCCCTGTAACCCTAGGACCTGACGACTATATAAGCCATGCCTATGGGAGCCTTTAGGGAAACGATCTCATACAACTTCACATAACCTCGCACAGCGAACCTAACCTCTGTAACTCGGCGTATTGCCATTATAGTGATTTATAGCAGGAGTAGGATTCCGCCACCGTTGTGGGATCTGAACCTGGGTAAGCTGTGTTACCTCGTACCCGTCAACCGTCCGCCTTACCCCACGTCTCTAAACACGCACTGTGAGGACCCCTCCATGGCGTACTCGTTGGCAATACCACGACAGTTGGCGCCCACCGTGGGGCAAGAGGCGCTTCAGGCTCTTCAGCGGGCGAGGACCAAGATCTTCGCGGGAATCAGCGAAACCGTAGCCATCGGTCGTGTTCTCTTCTCCGGCCACGTTCCGATCGTTCCTCCCGACGAGTTCTGGATCCCGACGAAGACGAACCCTACGCGGTGTTCGATCGTTCCTATCGGAGACATCCAACTCTTCATCGGCGAAACCGACTCGGGCACTAGTTCCCTGGGAGTCGGAGGAGCATCAAGACCCGCACGGACCGCCTACGGGAAGGATACGTTCGCGGAAGGATTGATGTCGGATCTCTCCTCGGAGTTTGTCGGCAAAGATCGGAAAAATTCAAGACCCGCACGGACCGCCTACGGACAGGATACGTTCGCGGAAGGATCGATATAGGATCTCTCCTCGGAGTTTGGTGGCAAAGATCGGAAAAATTCAAGACCCCCCCCAAACCGCCCCTCTACAGGATATAAAGGTGGAAGATCACTGCAAATCCGCCGGCTTCGCCCGTGCGTCTGGACAGCAGAGATCCAAGTTCATCGGCGTGGTTACCATCTTCGATCTAGCGTGCTGCATTCAGAGAGAGGGCGAAAACCCCCGCGACTACCTCGCCAGGTGGCTCCGTATACGGGCCGACCTGGCCAATTACCCCAATGATGATGCCATCTATCACTTTGTGGAAGGACTGGACCACGGCACGCTTCTCCGACATTCTATAAGATGACAACAGGCGTAAGGACGCCTCACCTTCGAAGGCATGGTAAACACCGTCAACAACTACGCAGAGGCTGAAGCGGCAGCTCAGACAGCGCTTGCGCTCATTGACGGAGCACCTCCGATTCAGCCGCCACCACCGCCTCCGGCCGCCATCGTCGCAGCAGCGCCACCACCTCCAGTCATCGTCGAGGCCGTTTCACCTCCACCGCCCGTCATCGAGGAAGTCCTGGCACCCTCCGACTCTGTCATTGACGCGCTTTATGCTGATTTCAGTACAGATTCCGAGGAGATAGACTTCAGTACAGAAGAGCTAGACTCCGCCATGCAGGAGATGGAGGAGGAGTATTCGCGCGACGAGCAAGCTAATAACACCGTCATGTCTCGAGGGGTGTTCGTCACCATTGGGACAGCAATGGACGAAGACCAGCCCGCGCAAGCTCCTCCTACGGCACTGGATAAGGGGAAGGGACCACTAATTGCTGATGACATTGATCGCACAAAAGTCATGCCACCTCCGCCTAACCCAGTGCAGCAGCCGCAGGAACTCGGCACCGGTCCGAGCAGCAACAACACCACGAACTTGCCGCCTCCAGCATCTACGTCGGCGGCAGCCCATGTTACTCCAGCTGATAGAGTGATGTACGGCACCCTCCTCGTTGAGCCACTAACTGTTGATCATATCCGGAACGTGACTCAGCTTAACGAGAAGCGCCAGCAACTGCTGGAGGAAGCGCAAGACATCGCGGAACAAGGCGCTAAACTAGATCGAGATCTGGTCAACGCGCAGAAGTCCATAGGAAAAGCTCGAGCAATGGAGGCCGAGTACAAGACTCTGCTCTAGCAGCAGAAGGCTAAGAAGGCTCCAGCTCGCGTCATCAACGATCCTGGTGTACGGCGTAACCTAGGATGGGCTCCCTCGAAGCCGTCACAGGCCAAGCCATACATTGACAGTGAAGGCAAGAAGGTGATGCCCACCCCACTCCTTAACCTCGCCGTCGCCAAGACCCTTCTGGAGCAGGATAGATCGCCTAAGGCAGTGGAACAGGTCTATGACCTAGTGTCCAAGGCGGTAAAGCAGCAGGAAAAGGCCACCTCTCAGAGGCTCGAGTCTGACCCAGCGCTCTGCCGATCTAGCCAGTACAAACCACCAAGGGACAGATCTCCTCAGGATGTCGGATCACGGACGGGTTCATCAGAACAAAGACGGAGGGATGCGCGCAACAGGAAGGATGCTATCCCCATATCCTCCGGCCACGGAGAAAGAGCCCAACCTCGCCGCCCATCGCCACCACCCCGATCCCCCCGACGTCAGGAAGATTACAAGACTCACCATCGTACGGATATGCCCCCTCCAAAGCAGTGCGGCATCGTCATCCGCAACAACACGCCCCAGACCCGTCATGATGGAGAGCGCCACCAGGGACATAAGAGCAGGTCACACCATGACCCTCCGCGTCCGGCAAGCAACCGTGACAGGCGTGGGGCGTCGCAGGAGGGTAACAGCAAGAAGGCTAACACACCGCCACCTCCGCCTCCGTCGCCGCCAAGCAGTCACCATGATGGAAGAGGCCCGCGTCGTTCACGCAGCCCATCCCCTGTTGACAACAAGAAGAACCCGGAGCCGTACGACGCACGTTCGCAGATCGATAAGATCCACGAGGCTCGGGAAGGACCATACCTGGGACCACGTTGCTTTGGACCTGCAATACGGTCCGCAACTTACCCCAAAGGTTTCCGGATTGACAAGACCATCAAGCCCTATGACGGCACCGCCAAGCCTGCCACATGGTTGCAGGACTACGGCAACGCGGTGGAGATTGCTGGAGGCAACCCCAACGTCGCCGTCAAGTACCTCCCGTTAATGTTGGCGGGCACGGCCCGTCAATGGATAGACGACTTGCCAGAGAAATCTATCTACAACTGGTTGGACATGCAAGAAGCGTTCACCAAAAACTTTGAGGGTACATACAAGCGTCCCTGCACTGTGGGCGATCTACAGCGGTGCGTGCAAGAGAAAGACGAGACCTCTCATGCCTACCTCTCCCACTGGCTGGATATGAAGAATTCCTGCGCAGGAGTGCATGCCCAGACCGCCATGGCCGCCTTCATCGATGGGTTGGAAAGGGGCACGTTACTCCGGCATAAGCTGAAGCGCTTGCAGGACAATCATCAGCTTGACTTGAATCAGATGATTCAGTTAGCTAGTGAGTTCGCAGCTGCCGACGACGATGCTCGTGGCTCTTTGCCGGCAACGGCCGTTCCAACTCAAGCTCGGAGGAACAGCAGTACAAAGCGGAGGTGGCGGAGGTTCCAATAACTTGGGACAGGACGGACCACCCAGACCTTGTGCCCACGGAGAACCAGTACACCATGGTCATCAACCCATTGATTGACGGCGTGGAGTTCACCAAGTGCATGGTGGATAGTGGAAGCAGCATCAACATCATGTACCTGGATACACTGCAAAAGATGAACTTGAAAGAGGCAAACCTAAGGCGGACCAACACCGTGTTCCATGGCGTAGTTCCTGGACGGGAGGCTCGGTCCCTTGGGTGCATTACACTTCAGGTAGCCTTTGGCGATGTTAATAATTACCGCCAAGAGTGCATGACCTTTGAGGTGGTCCCCTTCAAGAGCGTGTACCACGTCATATTCGGCCGCAACATATTCCACACGTTCATGGCCAAGCCATGCTTCGTCTACAACAAGCTCAAGATACCCGGACCGAACGGTGTCATCACCGTATCCGGAAGCTTTACCAAGGCAAGGGACTGGAAGATCAATGAAGCAGCCGTTGCAAAAGATTTCCTCTACAACGAAGAATTCAAAGAGATCCAGAGCAAGGTCAATGACTCAGAGATGCCCGCATCGAAGAAGCAGATCTCCGACTCCGCTCCTGCGTTCAAGGACGCCATCAAGACCAAGCCGGTGGACCTTGTGGTAGGCGATGCCTCCAAGACCGTCGCCATTGGGACGAACCTGGATCCTAAATAGGAAAGCGCGCTCGTCGAGTTCCTCCGTGAGAATAGGGACATCTTTGCCTGGAAACCTGCCGACATGAAAGGTGTACCTAGGGAACTTGCCGAGCACAGCTTAAACATAGATCCAAAATGTAAACCAGTGAAACAACCTCTACGACGCTTCGGAGATGAGAAGAGACGCGCCATTGGCAAAGAGATAGCTAGGTTACTTAAGGCTGAGTTTATTCGAGAAGTCCTTCACACCCGATGGGTGGCCAATCCTGTACTTGTCTTCAAAAAGGGAACCAATGAATTAAGAATGTGCGTTGATTACACCAGCTTGAACAAAGCATGTCCCACGTTTGCTTTGCCTCGCATTGACCAAGTCATTGACTCGACGGCTGGCTCGGAACTTTTGTGTTTTCTCGATGCATACTCAGGATACCACCAGATCAAGATGAGGAAGTCGGACCAATTGGCCACTTCGTTCACTACCCCGTACGGCACGTTTTGCTACGTCACGATGCCCTTTGGGTTGAAAAACGCAGGTGCTACCTACCAGCGGACAATGCAATGTTGCCTTCATGACCAAATTGGTCGGAACGTTCACGCCTATGTGGACGATATCGCGGTGATGTCTAAAAAATCAAATGAATTAATCTCCGACTTAAAAGAAACCTTTGATAATCTGCGGAAATACAACATGATGCTCAACCCTAAGAAGTGCGTCTTCGGGGTTCCAGCCGGCAAATTGTTGGGCTTCATCGTTTCCCAGCGCGGAATCGAGGTCAACCCGAAGAAAATCAAGGCCATCTTAAACATAAACCGTCTGACATGCCTAAAGGACATCCAACGACTAACAGGTTGTGTTGCAGCAGTTAGCCGGTTCGTCAGCCGACTTGGAGAGAAGGCTCTGCCGCTGTACAAGTTGCTGAAGAAGGCGGACAAATTCACATGGACGGACGAAGCAGATGCACTATTGAAGCAGCTCAAGGAGATTCTTTCCTCAGCGCCCATACTTGCAGCACCCGAGCCTGGCGAGCCCCTATTAATTTACATGGCGGCAACCAACCGGGTTATCAGCATCGTCGTCGTGGTAGAGCGGAAGGAACCAGGCTATGAGCACGGAGTTCAACGACCAGTTTACTATGTAAGTGAGGTCTTGACGGAGTCCAAGCAGCGTTACCTGCACTACCAAAAGATAGCTTATGGAGTATTCCTTGCTTCTCGGAAGTTGAGGCATTACTTTCAGGAGCACCCAATCACAGTAGTGAGCAAGACTCCACTATCCGACATTATCAACAACAGCGACGCTACAGGAAGGGTCGCGAAGTGGGGCATTGAACTTGCCGCCTTCGAGATCACCTACAAAAGACGTGACGCCATCAAGTCACAAGCCTTGGCGGATTTTATTGCAGATTGGACGGAGATGGCAGATGCCACTCCGTTGCCAGAACCAGAATACTGGGTGATGCACTTTGACGGATCAAAGCTGCTCAACGGCTCGGGGGCTGGTGTATTGCAACAGTCACCAAAAGGAGACAAGCTACACTATGTTCTTCAGATCCACTTCGAGGCTACAGACAACATGGCGGAGTATGAAGCACTCTTTCACGGATTGCGTGTAGCCAAGGATATTGGCATCAAGCGCATAGTTTGCTGTGGAGATTCCGACTTGGTTGCCCAGCAGGTGGATGGCACCTGGAATGCGCGGAACCCTATGATGGCGGCATATCGCGACGAAGTGGACGAGATAGCCAAGAGCTTCTTGGGCTACGAAGTCAAGTATGTGCCTAGGGAGCAAGACGAGGCGGCTGATCTATTGTCTAAACTTGGATCAGGGCGCAAGCAAATTCCGCCAGGAGTTTTCCTAGAGCATCTACGCACACCATCCGTGAAGGGCGCCGACATCGACAACCCGGATAGAGCTGACTCTTTCATCAACATGGTGACAAAGATCCCTCCGGCTTGGACAAAATCGTTCATGGAATATCTCGAACATGGAACTTTGCCCGACGACGAGGTCGAAAGACGGCAAATAGTACGGCGAGCAAAGGGTTATACCATAATCAATGGGCAACTCTACAAAAGGAGCACTACTGGTGTATACCTCAAGTGTGTTTCCTATCTAGAAGGTATGGAAATCCTACGCGAAATCCATCTTGGAGATTGCGGGCATCACGACGCTCCTCGATCGTTGGTCGCGAAAGCCTTCCAGCAAGGATTCTACTGGCTGACCGCGAAGGCGGACGCCGACAAGCTAGTTGAGACATGCACAGGATGCCAGTATTATGCCTGACAACCACATGTTCCTGCTGAAGAATTGCGAACAATACCAATAACTTGGCCGTTTGCAGTCTGGGGGCTAGACATGGTGGGACCGTTACAAATGGCACCGTGTGGATTTACGCATCTGCTTGTAGCAGTTGACAAATTCACCAAATGGATAGAAGCTAAAACCATTAGAAAGCTTGATGGGGCAACTGCCCTTAGATTTGTCCGAGATCTAGTGGTGAGATTTGGTCTCCCACATAGCATCATCACCGACAACGGAAGCAACTTGTCACTCGGAGAAGTGGAGGCCTACTGCTGGGACAAAGGCATCCGACTTGACCTCGCGTCTGTGGAACACCCACAATCCAATGGTCAAGTTGAGCGAGCCAATGGATTAATTCTGCAGGGAATCAAGCCACGTCTTGAGGCACCGCTACATAGAGCAGCTGGAGCCTGGGCGGAAGAATTGCCATCTTTACTACCGAGTTTACGAACTACACCTAACAGATCCACCGGCTACACCCCTTACTTCATGGTATATGGAGCAGAAGCCATCCTACCCTCCGACATCCTCCACGATGCACCAAGAGTTGCCGCCTACGACGAAGATGACGCTGAAGATTCCAGACGCCTGGATGTGGACCTTCTCGAAGAGGAGAGCGTTTTGGCATGCCAAAGATCCGCCATATACCAACAGAAGCTATGCAGCTACCATAGTCGCCGCGTCCGGCATCGCTCGTTTAAATAGGGGGATTTAGTACTCCGACTTAAGCAGAAGAAGTCACACAAATTATCCCCACCATGGGAAGGACCGTTCATCATAAGCAAGGCGCTGCTCAATGGGTCTTACTACCTTGTCGACAATCGTGAACTCAAGGACAGGCCCAATGAGGATCATAAGCGTAAGCGACGTGACCCGGATGATGACTACCCGGAGCTTGATCGTCCATGGAACATAGCACAGCTACGTCCTTTCTACACTTAGCATTTTTTATCTAATCGTGTACCTCTTATATGATCAATGAAATAAAGCTCTTTGGTTCACTCATATTGCTGAGTCTTTTACCTCCTTTAGTGTTCATTTTTGGATCATATAAACCTTTATGCACAAGCTTTGCGATTGCATTTGTGAAAATTCTGCCTACGGGCATTAGCTTAAGTTTTCTGGTCTACACGTTCTTTGTCATTTTTATGTGGATTCTGGAGTAGTGACTTTCGGCACTTATTGTCGGCGATTTTGTGCTAAGGTTTTTGACGGTGCCATTGGGCATCATCACCTAAGCGCATGGTTCCGACAACGAGTCTTCCGACTCACGAAAAGTCAAGCATAAGAACCAAAGTAATGGATAAGCCAGCACTTGCTTAAAAAATATATACATGCTGGGCATTAATTCTTAAGTAGCAGGATACGACAAACATTGTTTTCCGCCTTAAGATTACATCACCAAGTTTTTTCAATGCACATTCCAGAGGTGAAACAGGAATTACAAAGTGTTTTTCACTCCTTGGGTGCAGGGGACTTGGAGGCCGCATCATCACCAGCCGGAGATTCACCCTCAGCGTCACCACTGTGAGGAGACTTGGAGGATTCAGGGTCGGCGTTGTCAAGAAAGTTCCTGGGCACAAAGACGTTGACGTCCACCAACTCGGCAACCCTGGTGTCATAGCCCGCGAGTGATGACAGGATGGCTTCATGATCGATCTCCTTGCCATCATCATCCACGTCGGGGATACTAGATGTCACCGTGTCGATGTCGGCACCTTCATAGTGTGCCTTCACCATGGACAACGCCATCCTTGCGCCAGCCCGTGCACATGAAGCTTTCCAGCTTGCGACACGCTCGGGGGCTCGGCGCAGAATCTCCGAGTACTTCACCACGAAGTCCGAGGCCTTGATATAAATTTGGAGGGGCTGGGCGATCTCCTTGGCTTGGGTGATGGCGGTGTTGATGAAGTTGCCGGCAAGAATCATGCATTCCTTGTCCGAAGGAGGCGAGCGGGTTAAACCCAGGGGCGCTGAAAATTCCGACAACGATTACATGTGTTCAAAAATTCTAAGTACCCAGACTACATAGCTACAAGGAGGAGGATACTTACTGAAGATGCTGGCCTTAGCCTGCCAGACGACGTCCACCAAGGATTCTTTCTCTTGTTGGAGGAGCTTAAACGCCTCGCTATGGCGAAGGTTTTGCTCATCGGCAGCTTGCTTCTGATCCTTTAGGATCGCAAGCTGCTCCTTCAAGCGATTGATCTCAGCGGAGGCGGAGTCCTGCAGGGCTTTCATGGAATCCTCGTGCATCTTCAGCATTTGTTCCCTATCCTTCTTAAGGATCTTGTTCTTGCTGTCCAGCTGCTGGATGTGCTTGGACTGCTCGACAATATCCTTAGCCTTGGCGACATGCTCTGCAAGTTGGAGAAAACAAAGTACACAGTGAGTACTCGAAGAAGGAAGGCACAAAAGTTAGACGGAAATGCGCAAAAAGAAAACAGACTCTTGTTTTTGATGATCTGTTCCTTCAAGATGGCGATTTTACCCTTTTCAGCTTCAAGGTCCGCGCGCATCTTCTGGTACTTATCATTGGCCATGCCCCTCCAAGCATTCTCGTTCTGTGGAAGCAAATACAAAGTCAAGTCGTTGTTCAGTCTACTTGGAGCCCCTAGTCGGAGATTTTCCATCTAGGTGCTCGGGGGCTACAGCGAGAGTTTTTAACTTAGCAATATGCTTAGCTTTTTCTTTAAGCATCTAGTCGGAGCCAATTCAGTTCTTAACTAGAAGCTTGGGGGCTACAGTACAAAGTTTTAACTCGGAAAATGCTTAGCTTTTCTTTAAGTATCTAGTCGGAACTAATTCAGTTACAACTAGAGGCTTGGGGGCTATAGCACTTAAAATTATGAACACTGTGTATGCTACTCTTAAAGCATCTAGTCGGAATAATTCATTCCATCTAAATGCTTGGGGGCTACACTGAGAGTTTTTTCTAACTTAGTCACTATTAGAGCATATAGATGTAAAACCAATGGTTTTCCGTCTACATCCTCGGGGGCTACAGTGGGATACTCATATGAAATGCAAAAGGTAAAGTAAAAACTTACAAGTGCGATGATATTGAGGTTCGTAGCAATCTCGGCCAGCAGCTTGCCAAAGGAAACGCTGTTGCTTCGTAAGATGTCTGCTTGACGGAGTAGCTCCTCAAGTCCGCACGTCGGAGATGACGACACTCCTCCAGGAACCATAGTTGTGCTACCCGGCGTAAGCACCGGGAAGATAATATTCGGCAATTCGAGGGGTTTCTGGGGAGTAGAGGCGCTGCCTTCGGCAAAAGTACCAGCACCCACCACCGCCTTGCTGCTACCGATGGCATCCTTAGCCGGAGCTTCAGCCATTTGAAGAGCAGCACTCTCCTGCGTCGCCTGCTCGTCGACAATTGCGAGTTCGGTAGAGGCGCCAGAATCCACTTCCATGGCGAAAGGGCCTGGTGCCTCCTGGGCTTGGGAGCTTGTCGGAGCTGAGGAGGGCTTGACGACAGAAGTAGCAGGGGCGATGGCGGGGGAAGAATCGCAATGCAGCATATCTTTGATATTTCTAGAAGCCCCAAGAGTCTTGGAGGACTTCTTGAGGCTGGTTGTGGGTTTCTTCCTGAAACGTGCAAAATGCATAAGTACATGAATAAGACAGATAAACAAGACAATGTCGGAGAATAAGAAGCTTACACTAGGGGGGGGGGGCGCTTTTGCAAACATCCCGGTGGCTTTCTTCTTTTCTGCCTCCATGGCGGCAGTACTCTTTTTGGAGGCTCCACCCTCCGTCTTCTTTTTCTTGCCTCCGTCGGCAGCGTCAGAGGTGGAGCTCTTCCGCTTTCGCGCCAACGGGGCATCATCGTCAGACACGACCGTGACTTCCTTCATCTTGGGATCGTAGATTTGGGCAGCCATGTTGCCCTCCTCTAGATCGCTAAGCTGTTAAGTAAGAAATCATTGTGTTAGACAAGATGATATTGGCGAGATGGAAAAACTGGAGTAATGTCATACACGGAAAATAAATACCTACCTTTGGGCACTTTCCGTTTACGAACATGTCGTAGGTGAGGGTGAAGCCATGCTTCTTGTCCTTCACCTTGACGATGTCCTTCAGACGGAACTTGACGGAGTCGCTCGAGAAGTTGTCCTCGAAGATCCGGAGGGTATCCATTCGGTCGCCGGTGTACTCGTGCATAAGCTTCGTACGGTGCTGCAGAGGTTGGATCCGCCTGATGAACTAGCACATGGCTAGGTCCAAGCCGGTCAGACCCGTCTCTACAAACCATTCGATCTGCCTTATTGCGCGAGAAGCGTTGAGGTCGGAGGGAAGGGAGGCATGGGATCGCCATGTGGGAACTTCGGCGGCGGATCCATCCACGAAGTCTACGTTACTTCTCGGTCCGACAAAGGAATGTCAGGGCCGTAGAAGTACGTCCGCTGCCAATTCTTGCACGACTCGTGGCCGACGATGTCGAGGAACCGCCGGCCAGGTCGGATCTTGAAGCTTATGGTGCCGCAGTTTCTAAGCTCCTCCTTGCTGTGTCCGGCTTCACGTTTGACAGTAAAAAAGTAGAAAAACAAATCTAACCTAGGCCTAATTCCTAGGTAACCCTCACAAAGTGCCGCGAAGTTGCTAAGCACTAGGATACTATTGGGGGAGAGGTTGTGGGGTTGTACCTTGAAGTGATTCAAGACGGACAGGAAGAAGTGGGATATGGGCGGAGAAACGCCGCGTACCAATTGCGTCTTGAGGTATACTTTCTCTCCGGCTTGGGGAGAGGGGGTCACCTCGCCGGCCGGCGCCACCCTCCAGGCGAGCCCCTCCGTCGCAGGGAGGTAACCCTCAACGACCATCTCTGTTGGAATTATGCCCTAGAGGCAATAATAAAGATGTTATTATTATAATTCTTGTTCATGATAATGTTTATATTCCATGCTAGAATTGTATTAAGCGGAAACTTTAATACTTGTGTGGTTTGTGAACAACACCGTGTCCCTAGTACGCCTCTATGGACTAGCTCATTGATCAATGATGGTTAAGGTTTCCTAACCATAGACATGAGTTGTCAATTGATAATGAGATCATATCATTGGGAGAATGATATGATGGACAGACCCAAACTAAGCGAAGCAATTAGATCGTGTCATCGTGTTCGTCTTTGTGAAGCTTTTTTTATGTCAAATATTGTATTCCTTAGACCATGAGATAATACAACTCCCTGGTATCGGAAGAAAGCTTTGTGGTCATCAAACGTCATCCTATGAGAGGGTGATCATAAAGGTGTCTCTCAGGTGATCGGAAAGTATCTGTTGGGTTGTATGTATCGAGATGGGATTTGTCCCTCCCAAGTCGGAGAGATATACTTCGGGCCCACTCGGTAATCGATATCAACACCGCTTGCAAGCATGTGGTTAAGGAGTTAATCACAAAGTGATATCGGATTACGGAACGAGTAAAGTACTTGCTGTGAACGAGATTGAACTAGGTATGACGGTACCGACGATCAAATCTCGGGCAAGCAAAATATCGCGAGACGAAGGGAATATATATATGGGATTGATTGAATCCTGGCATCGTGGTTCATCCGATATGATCATCGATGAATGTGTGGGAGTCAATATGGGTGTCCAGACCCCGCTGTTGATTATTGATAGAAGATCATGTCTGCATATTCTCGAACCCGCAGGGTCACACACTTAACGTGTCTCGACGCTAGGATAGATTGGATAATTGGTTTATGAGTTTTTGTTCGGAGTCTCGGATGGGATCCGGGACATCACGAGAGGTTCCGGAGTGGTCCGGTGAATAAGATTCATATAAGGCAGTGCAGTTTTTGGAGTTCGGAATTGTTCCGGGTTAATCGGTATTATACCGAAAGCTTCTAGAACCTTCCGGAAGGGGACCAACGTGGCCCCACCTTCCGGGAGGGGGCATGGGCCTATGAGGTATTTCCCTGGCCGCATTGGGCCAGGGGCACAAGGCCCCATAGGGCCCAGCCGGCCAAAGAGAGTTTAAACTCTAGATAGACCTTCTAGAAGGGGGGGGGGGTTTCCTTGCCCCCCACACTTCCTCCTTGGGGCCGCCGGTTTGGCTTGGGGGAGGGGGCTAGGGCTGCGCCCACCCCTCTATATATAGAGGGCTAGGGGCGCACCACCCCCTACACCTTCCCTTCCAACCCTAGATGCCCTGCTGCCCTCCTCTCTCCCTCCCGACTGTTTGTAGGCGAAGCCCTGCTGCAGAAATTCTCCACCATATACACCACGCCGTCGTGTTGTAGATCCAATCCGTCTCTCCACCATACTTGCTGGTCCGAGGAAGGAGGAGACGTCGAGGTTCTGCACGTGTGCATCTCACGGAGGCACCGCCACTTGTGGTGCTAGATCGGATCGGATCGCGAGGAGGAGAAGCGAGTACGACTACATCACCCACGTTCCGACGAACGTTCCGCTATGCGAATCTTCAAGGGTATGAAGATCTAATCCAATCTCTCTCGTTGTTTGCATCTCCTAGATTAGATCTTGGCTTTCCCTCTGTTCGCATCCGTAGAAAATTTTGATTTGCTATGCCGCGAAACCCTTCAGTGGTATCAGAGCTAGATCTATGCGTAGATGTGTTTCACGAGTAGAACGCAACATGGTTGTTGCGGGCGTTGATGTTTTCTGTTTCAAGCCTCTTGTTTGTGTTCTTTTTATGACGCGAGATAGTGAGATTGAAGTGGTCCAGGCCAACCTTACGCGACGTCGTTCGCGAGACCGGCTCCGCACTTGACGTGTGGCTTGTTCCACACATGCGGCTGGTGGATGCCAGTTTCTCTCACTATAGTTGTCATGGGATTAACACCGGAGTTTGGCAACCATAATATCACCGTTGTGGCTTTCCGTAGGTAAGAATCGTTCTTAGCATCTACTCCCATAAGCCACGTAAAACATGCAACAACAAAGTAGAGGCGTCTAACTTGTTTTTGCAGGGAGTGTTTTCTGTGATATGGTATGGCCCAAGATGTGATGTGTATAATGTATGCGATGATCATGTTTTGTAATGTTTCACGACTTGCATGTCGATGAGTACACAACCGGCAGGAGCCATATGGTTGTATTTATAATTGTGTGTGACCTGTGTGTCAACTTCTTATACACCATGTAATCGTTTCACTTTATTGCTAAGTAGTTAGCAATAGTTGTAGTTGCTATTCGTGGTGGAGGCAATCATGGTGGAGTGATGGAGATCATGCCGGCACGCACAAGATGGAGATCATTGCGCGAAGATTGGCTATACCATGTCACATTAAAGTCATATGCATGTGATGTTTATCCTTTTATGTATCTTATCATGCTTAGATCGCGACGGTAGCATTATAAGATGATTCCTCACTTAAAGATCAAGATAAAAACTGTGTTCTCCCCAAGTATGCACCGTTGCGAAAGTTCGTCGTGTCCAAGCATCACGTGATGATCGGGTGCTATAGACTCTACGCTCACATACAACGGGTGCAAGCCAGTTTTGCACACGCGGAAATACTTGGGTCTAACTTGACGAGCCTAGCATGTACAGACATGGCCTCGGAACACATGAACCGAAAGGTTAAGCATGAGTCATATGAATGATATGATTGACACTTCGTTGTCCACCATTGAAACCACATCTCTTCTCGTGAAGATCGGATTAAGTGTGGTGAATTTGGATCATGTTCACTAAACAACTTGAGGGATGTTGAATTTAGTGGGAGTTCATCTAGTAATTTGATTAAAAGTTGAACTAGTTATCATGAACATAGTCTAATTTGTACTTGCAAATATTGTAGATCACATGGCTAAGTCCAACTTCAACTTCAACGTTTTTGCTGAGAAAGAAAAGCTTAAGAACAATGGGTCTAACTTCACCAATTGGTTCCGCAATCTAAGAATCATTCTCTCTGGCGGTCAAAAGGACTATGTCCTTGGGAAAGCGTTAGGTGACCCCCCTGCTGCAACTGCGCCGGCTGATGAGAAAGCTGTCTATCAGTCGTGCAAAGATGATTATGGTGTGATTAAGAGCACCATGTTGTTTGCTATGGAACTGGAACTTCAAAATCGTTTTGAAGACTATCCCGGGCCCTTTCAGATTCTCGAAGAGCTGAAAACCATGTTTCAGACTCAGGCTCGTTCTGAGAGATATGAGATCTCTGAGAAGTTCTTTAACTGCAAGATGGAGGAAGGGAGTTCCATTAGTGAGCACGCCATTAAGATGACGGGCTACACTCAATGCCTTGAGCAACTGGAATGCACGATTCCAGAGGAGCTCAAGATTGACAGGGTTCTGCAATCACTCCCTCCCAGCTACAAAAGTTTTGTAGTGACTCATAATCAGATTGGTTCCACTGATACGATCACCGAGCTCTTCGCAAAGCTGAAGGCTGCGGAGGTGGACATCAAGAAGGATAATCATGTGTTGATGGTCAACAAGCCCTCCTTTAAGAAAGGTAAGGGTGCAAAGAAGCCCTTCAAGAAAGGCGGCGGCAAGCGCGTTGCCCCTGCTGAGAAGAAGCTCAAGTCTGGTCCTAAGCCGGACACTGAGTGCTTCTATTGCAAGGACAAGGGTCACTGGAAGCGCAACTGTCCGAAGTACTTAGCGCACAAGAAGGCTGGCACCATCAAAGGTATATTTGATATACATGTTATTGATGTTTTCCTTACTATCCCTCGTTGTAGTGCCTGGGTATTTGATACTGGTTCAGTTGCTAATATTTGTAACTCGAAACAGGAGCTACGGAATAGACGGCGGCTTGCGAGGGATGAGGTGACGATGCGCGTTGGCAACGGATCAAGAGTTGATGTGATGGCCGTCGGCACGCTCTCCTTAGTTTTACCTTCGGGATTAGTTTTAAACCTTAATAAGTGTTATTATGTGCCTGCGTTGAGCATGAACATTATTTCTGGATCGTGTTTATTGCAAGACGGTTATTCATTTAAATCGGAGAATAATGGTTGTTCTATTTATATGAGTAACATCTTTTATGGTCATGCACCTCTTGTGAATGGTTTATTTCTTCTAAATCTCGAAAGGGATGAAACACACATCCATAACATTGAGGCTAAGAAATGCAAAGTAGATAGTGATAATACTACTTATTTGTGGCACTGTCGTCTAGGTCATATTGGTGTAAAGCGCATGAAGAAACTCCATTCTGATGGACTTTTGGAGTCTCTTGATTTTGAATCATTTGACACATGCGAACCATGCCTCATGGGCAAGATGATCAAAACCCCGTTCTCCGGTATGATGGAGCGAGCAACGGACTTGTTGGAAATCATACATACCGATGTATGCGGACCGATGAGTGTTTCGACGCGCGGTGGATATCGCTATTTTCTCACTTTTACCAATGACTTAAGTAGATATGGGTATATCTATTTAATGAAACATAAATCTGAAACGTTTGAAAAGTTCAAAGAATTTCAGAATGAAGTGGAGAACCATCATAACAGAAAGATTAAATTTCTACGATCCGATCGTGGAGGTGAATATTTGAGTTATGATTTTCTCACGCATCTTAAAGCAAGTGGAATCGTTTCACAACTCACGCCACCCGGAACACCACAGCGCAATGGTGTGTCTGAACGCCGGAATCGAATCCTATTAGATATGGTCCGATCAATGATGTCTCTTACTGATTTGCCGTTATCATTTTGGGGTTATGCATTAGAAACCGCTGCATTCACTTTAAATAGGGCTCCATCTAAATCCGTTGAGACGACACCGTATGAACTGTGGTTTGGTGCTAAACCTAAGTTGTCGTTTCTTAAAGTTTGGCGATGCGAAGCTTACGTCAAGAAGTTGATGCCGGACAAGCTCGAACCCAAAGCGGAGAAATGCGTCTTCATAGGATACCCTAAGGAAACTATTGGGTATACCTTCTATCACAGAACCGAAGGCAAAGTGTTTGTTGCAAAGAATGGTTCCTTTCTTAAGAAGGAGTTTCTCTCGAAAGAAGTGAGTGGGAGGAAAGTAGAGCTAGACGAGGTTATTGAACCTTCTCTTGAATTGGAGAGTAGCGCAGCACCTGAAATTGTTCCAGTGCCGCCTGCACCAACAATAGAGGAAGCTAATGACAAGGATCATGAAGCTTCGGACGATGCTGCTACTGAACGTCGCAGGTCGACAAGGTCGCGTGCCCCTCCTGAGTGGTATGACAACCCTGTCTTGACTGTCTTATTAGTAGAAGACAGTGAACCTACGAACTATGAGGAAGCGATGATGAGCCCAGACTCTGAGAAATGGCTAGAAGCCATGAAATCCGAATTGGGATCCATGAGCGAGAACCAAGTATGGACTTTGGTGGACCCTCCTAGCGACCGAAAGGCCGTTGAGTGCAAATGGATTTTCAAGAAGAAAATGGACGCGGATGGTAATGTTACCGTCTATAAAGCACGGCTTGTCGCGAAAGGTTTTCGACAAGTTCAAGGTGTTGACTACGATGAGACTTTCTCTCCCGTAGCGATGTTTAAGTCCATTCGGATTTTATTAACAATTGCTGCGTTTCATGATTATGAAATATGGCAGATGGATGTCAAGACTGCGTTCCTCAATGGCAACATTGATGAAGAGTTGTATATGATGCAACCCGAAGGTTTTGTCGATCCTAAGGATGCTGATAAAGTATGCAAACTTCAGCGTTCCATTTATGGACTGAAGCAAGCATCTCGGAGTTGGAACCTTCGTTTTGATCAAGTGATCAAGAGCTTTGGATTTGTTCCAAATTGCTACGAAGCTTGTATCTACAAGAAAGTGAGTGGGAGCTCGGTGACGTTTCTGGTACTATATGTGGATGACATATTGATTATTGGAAATGACATCAAAATGCTTAACGATGTGAAGAGTTATTTGAACAAGTGTTTTTCAATGAAAGACCTAGGTGAAGCTGCTTATATATTGGGCATCAAAATCTATAGAGATAGACAAAGACGCCTGATAGCTTTAAGCCAGAGTACATACCTAGACAAAGTTCTGAAAAGGTTCAGAATGGATAAGGCAAAGAAAGGTTCAGTGCCTATGTTGTCAGGTAAGATATTGAGCAAGGCTCAGTGTCCAGCTACGGTAAATGATAGGGAAGCTATGAGCAAAGTGCCTTATGCCTCGGCCATAGGTTCGATCATGTATGCCATGCTGTGTACTAGACCGGATGTGTCCAATTCTCTTAGTTTGACGAGCAGATATCAAAGTGATCCAGGAGTGGAACACTGGACAGCTGTGAAGAACATCCTAAAGTACCTGAATAGGACTAAAGAAATGTTCTTAGTCTATGGGGGTGATGAACAACTCGCCGTAAAAGGTTACGTCGATGCTAGTTTCGACACCGACAAGGATGATTCTAAATCTCAGACAGGTTACGTTATATTTTGAATGGAGGAGCTGTGAGCTGGAGAAGCTGCAAGCAAAGCGTGATCGCGGGATCTACAGTAGAAGCGGAATACATGGCTGCTGCAGAAGCGTCAAGTGAAGGAGTTTGGATCAGGAACTTCATCACTGAGCTTGGCGTGGTTCCAAGTGCATTGGACCCACTGGAGATATTGTGTGACAACACTGGCGCCATAGCACTCGCTAAGGAACCAAGATATCATCCAAAGACCAAGCATATCAACCGCAAGTTCCATATAATCCGAGATTATATAGCAGATGGAGATATGAAGATTAGCAAAGTACATACAGATCTGAATGTCGCAGATCCATTGACTAAACCTCTTCCACGTGTAAAACATGATCAGCACCTCAGTGCCATGGGTGTGAGATTGTTGCCAGATGTAAACTAGATTATTGACTCTAGTGCAAGTGGGAGACTGTTGGAATTATGCCCTAGAGGCAATAATAAAGATGTTATTATTATAATTCTTGTTCATGATAATGTTTATATTCCATGCTAGAATTGTATTAAGCGGAAACTTTAATACTTGTGTGGTTTGTGAACAACACCGTGTCCCTAGTACGCCTCTATGGACTAGCTCATTTATCAATGATGGTTAAGGTTTCCTAACCATAGACATGAGTTGTCAATTGATAATGAGATCATATCATTGGGAGAATGATATGATGGACATACCCAAACTAAGCGAAGCAATTAGATCGTGTCATCGTGTTCGTCTTTGCGAAGCTTTTCTTATGTCAAATATTGTATTCCTTAGACCATGAGATAATACAACTCCCTGGTATCGGAAGAAAGCTTTGAGGTCATCAAACGTCATCCTATGAGAGGGTGATCATAAAGGTGTCTCTCAGGTGATCGGAAAGTATCTGTTGGGTTGTATGTATCGAGATGGGATTTGTCCCTCCCAAGTCGGAGAGATATACTTCGGGCCCACTCGGTAATCGATATCAACACCGCTTGCAAGCATGTGGTTAAGGAGTTAATCACAAAGTGATATCGGATTACGGAACGAGTAAAGTACTTGCTATGAACGAGATTGAACTAGGTATGACGGTACCGACGATCAAATCTCGGGCAAGTAAAATATCGCGAGACGAAGGGAATATATATATGGGATTGATTGAATCCTGGCATCGTGGTTCATCCGATATGATCATCGATGAATGTGTGGGAGTCAATATGGGTGTCCAGACCCCGCTGTTGATTATTGATAGAAGATCATGTCTGCATATTCTCGAACCCGCAGGGTCACACACTTAACGTGTCTCGACGCTAGGATAGATTGGATAATTGGTTTATGAGTTTTTATTCGGAGTCTCGGATGGGATCCGGGACATCACGAGAGGTTCCGGAGTGGTCCGGAGAATAAGATTCATATAAGGCAGTGCAGTTTTTGGAGTTCGGAATTGTTCCGGGTTAATCGGTATTGTACCGGAAGCTTCTAGAACCTTCCGGAAGGGGACCAACGTGGCCCCACCTTCCGCGAGGGGGCATGGGCCTATGAGGGAGTGCCCTGGCCGCATTGGGCCAGGGGCACAAGGCCCCATAGGGCCTAGCCGGCCAAAGAGAGTTTAAACTCTAGATAGACCTTCTAGAAGGGGGGGTTTCCTTGCCCCCCACTCTTCCTCCTTGGGGCCGCCGGTTTGGCTTGGGGGAGGGGGCTAGGGCTGCGCCCACCCCTCTATATATAGAGGGCTGGGGGCGCACCACCCCCTACACCTTCCCTTCCAACCCTAGATGCCCTGCTGCCCTCCTCTCTCCCTCCCGACTGTTTGTAGGCGAAGCCCTGCTGCAGAAATTCTCCACCATATACACCACGCCGTCGTGTTGTAGATCCAATCCGTCTCTCCACCATACTTGCTGGTCCGAGGAAGGAGGAGACGTCGAGGTGCTGCACGTGTGCATCTCACGGAGGCACCGCCACTTGTGGTGCTAGATCGGATCGGATCGCGAGGAGGAGAAGCGAGTACGACTACATCACCCATGTTCCGACGAACGTTCCGCTGTGCGAATCTTCAAGGGTATGAAGATCTAATCCAATCTCTCTCGTTGTTTGCATCTCCTAGATTAGATCTTGGCTTTCCCTCTGTTCGCATCCGTAGAAAATTTTGATTTGCTATGCCGCGAAACCCTTCAATCTCTTGGATGTCGCGGACGGTGATGTTCGAGCCACGCCAGTCGCCTTTGTGCGAGTCTGGCTCCTCTTCCAGGGGCTCCAGCACCGCCAGGTTATGGTCGCCGCCGGTGGTTTCTATCACCGCTGATGCGGGGATGAACAGGCCCTCTGGGGGCACGACGACAGAGCTCGCCGGCTTCACCGCGGCTTCGCTCGACGCCGCCATTGATGGGGATGAGCTGCTGCTAGCCATAGAGGAGGGAGAGGACACGACTGGTGCAGGCAAGAGGCTAGGGTTTCTCGAGGTTTTCACGGAGAGCTCGGGGAGGCGCGCGGCTGGAGGAAGAAGACGATGACGCAGGAGAATGGGGCGAAAAAGTGGCAAGTGTCCCACGACCGCTATTTATCTTACTCTGTGTCAAGATTCGTGCAGCTAATTGGACGGTTGCGGCGTAGACGACGTGTTCGTGAACGTGCGCGGTAATTTTGCCACGTCTCCAACCGTCGCCGCCAACGGTTCGTATCGCTCGCGCGGGAAAATCGGATATGATTACGTTCTCTGCATGTGTGAGTTACGAGGCATCGCTGACCTACAGCCTACGTCGTCATAACTGACATGGTAGATGAGCCATCCCATCGAAGATTCCAGCATGGAAAGATTTAATCCGACAACAGGAGCGTACCATGGAAGATTCAACATTTCTCCGACTTACTCATAGAAGACGGAGAAAACCTTGCAGGGTTCTTTGGGAGGACTACAAGATACTGCTTGACGATTTGCCGACATCCATATAGATGGAGCATTCCACGAGAAGAGGCAAGACGGCACAAGATCTCAGAGTTCTCCGGGGGCTACTGTTGGGGATATGCTATATGGGTATCCTCATAGCATGTCTCTTATCCGACTAACCCGGGTGGCCCATAGTCGGTAGCATGGCCTATGGCCTGCTGGGCGGCCCAGTTAGGTTGATCCAGAAAGGAGGCCCATGCCGGATAAAGGAAGGCTACGGTGGAGTCACCAGCGTACCCGGAGCCTTGGAGTGCAAGATACACAAGACTAGTAATAGACGGTGTAGAACTCTGTAACCTGTCCGGCTAGGACTTTTCCCTGTAACCCTAGGACCTGACGACTATATAAGCCATGCCTATGGGAGCCTTTAGGGAAACGATCTCATACAACTTCACATAACCTCGCACAGCGAACCTAACCTCTGTAACTCGGCGTATTGCCATTATAGTGATTTATAGCAGGAGTAGGATTCCGCCACCGTTGTGGGATCTGAACCTGGGTAAGCTGTGTTACCTCGTACCCGTCAACCGTCCGCCTTACCCCACGTCTCTAAACAGGCACTGGGAGGACCCCTCCATGGCGTACTCGTCGGCAATACCACGACAGTGTACCTATAGTTCATGTCTGGCCGGTCGGCCGCATATTGTAAACCTAAATGCCATGAGACATGATAGCTCATTTTGTGAAGGATATTTTATGATGTTTGCAATTTTCCAAGTTTAATATTTTTCCTTGCAACTATATTTTTCCTTGTATTTTTGATAAATGTGAAACTTTAATTCGGTTGTTGCTTCACAAACTATATATTTTCTGCCATTTCCCACCGCTTCCCGCCAAGTTTTCCCGCCCTTTCCCTCTGACCGGATCTTTTAGTCCCGGTTGTAGGCACTAACCGAGACTAAAGATATTTCCCGCCATTTCCCACCGCTTCCCACCAAGTTTTTCCGCCCTTTCCCTCTGACCAGAGCTTTTAGTCCCGGTTGTAGGCACTAACTGGAACTAAAGATATTTTCCGCCATTTCCCACTGCTTCCCACCAAGTTTTCCCGCCCTTTCCCTCTGATCGAAGCTTTTAGTCCTGGTTGTAGGCACTAACCGGCACTAAATATATTTCCTGCCATTTAGCACCGCTTCCCACCAGGTTTTCCCGCCCTTTCCCTCTATATCTAGGCTGGCCACACCATGGATATCCACACATCCACACCTTCGTCTCTCGCAACAATGGATAGTGCATACTGGGCAATTCTAACCCTCAAGGAGACCGAGGCGATGTGCGCCTCCCGCTACCCTTGCCCTCCGGGCTACCGGCCGCTCGCCGGTTGGATGCTGAGTGCTGGAGAGGTTCCTGTCCCTCCTATCCCTCAAGGTTCCGCCCGATAGGCGGCCATCACGAACCACTTCTACCACGAGCTCACGCCAGAGCAGCGGATGGATCCCCAGTGGGATCCCGACAACTATGACACCTGGAATGCCTTTTTTTGCTAACCGGCAGGAAAGAGAGCTCTCCAGGTACAAGGGTGACGACCCTCCCCCTGTGAACCACAACGAAGCCGGATGCTGTCTGTGGTGGGCGAACCGGACTATCATCGGCGTGATGTCTTACATCACCGGGGGAGACCATCCTCGCCTGCGGTACCCGTAGCCGCCACAGAGCTATAAGAAGGGTGGCGGTGTTGAAGGTGTCGTCATCCGGGATCCCCCTCCCCCACGCATCATGAATCCGAGGCCGGAGTGGAAGGTGGCCCCACAATATGCCATGGCTGGGCTGAGAATCCAGCCGCGTGCGCCTAGCAACGACCACGACGACGACGAAGATGAAGATGACGACGACGACGAAGACGACCCTGAAGCTGTGTACTATATGGCTAGATATGAGCATGACTAAAGGGGGGCCTTTAGTTGTAACATCCCAAAAATCATGATTTCAAAGTTTGCATATCATCCATGCATTCATAATCATTTTAGGATCATTTTCAAAGTTATTTAAAAAACAGAAGCATTTGAATGTCTGTTATTTTATGTAAGCAAGGCATTAGCCTTATTGCTACCCTTGAGAATTAAAAACACTTGTTTTGATCAGTAGGGGTTTGATCCTAAGTTTGAGTGATAATTTCCAAAAATTTGGACAAGTTTCAAAACAAGGTATGAATTTTAAAACCATTCTTATGCCTTTATTAAACAAATGGTAAAGGCACTGTTTTTATTTAAATTCCATTGGGCTAAGGTATTTTGAGTGAACAACTTTGTTCTGCAGCCAATAAGGTACAAATTATACTTTACAAAAATTCGGAACAGGTTTGAATTCAAACCCATTTGAAAACCCTTTGAATTTGATTCCAGAAAATCAAATCAGGAAAAAAATACAAAAGAATAGGAAAAGGGCCGGCGCCACTCTTCCAGCCCAACAGAAGATGTAGCCCGCGAAGCCCACCCGGCCATTTCCCCTTTCCCCCTCTCTCTCACGTGCGCAACTCTACCCACGGTCGCTGACGCGCTGACCCCACACACCAAGTCATCATCTTCCCCGAAATCACGCACCCACGACCAGCTCCAGCCGTTTCCTACCCTGTCACTGCCATTGAATGCGTGAGTTATTGCCGTTGATTCGCCGAGTAACTCCTCGCCCAGCTCCGGCTACTTAAAACCCACAGTCCCCGCTCCATTTCCCCCCAACCAATTCCCACTAAACGCCTCCAGGCTGCTTGCTTTTCTCTCCACAACGCCGCTGTCCCGACGAACTCCGGCGACCGATTGTGGTAAGCCTCGTGCGTTCCTCGCTCTCTGGTTCATGCAAGCTTGTCCGCTATCACCTTGCACATATCCTGACGTTCGCTGTTTGCTTTATCTCGCACCAGAGCGTCGCCTTCGACGACGACCGTGAGCACCCGACGACAGGCTTCACTCCAACGAGGAATCCCCACCGTGTCCGTGCACCCCGACCTTGTCCAGCTGCACGTTGAGCTTCGCCGTGTTTCCGCGACCTTGGTAAGCACCAGCCCCCTTGCCCTGGCCCTCTGGTCTCGCCGGAACATCACCGGCAGACGCGCAGCCACCGCGGTAGCCATTTGCGCCGCCTGCTGTTGGTCAGAGCAACGTGGTCCGCTGGATCTGGATCCAGCGGATGCGATTAGATCAACCCGCGAAGGGGTATGCGCAGATCTGGGCCGTGTTTAGTTAGTTAGATCCAACGACCCGCGAGCGTGATCCAGTGTGAACCGGTACCAGCGAATCAGAAAGCGCCGCGTGGCTAGAGTTTAAATTTAAAATCTGGAAATAGATCTATTAGTTGTTCAAACTTTTAAAATTCATAACTTTTGATCCACATGTTCAAATTTTGCAAATTTTATATCATTGGAATTGGGAGAAAGAATTCTATCCAATTATGTACTTTGTTTAATAAATTGCATCTGTAAAATGGGTTGTTTTTTTAGAGACATTTCTAAGCTTATTTTGTATATAAAAATTGTATGGAAAATGTTCTAGGGGCCAAATTAATTTTATTTAGTGTATAATTGTTTTGTTTATGATTCAGTACTGTTTAACTTGTCTTGTTTGATTTAGAAAAATCATCACATGGCATTTGCATACATTCATATATTTTTGCTTGTATATTTTTGATATGTGAATTTGGTGCTATCATTTTATGTGTAGATTTTGGTGCTAATAGTGATTGTGGTTGTGAAGATTGTTGATACTCCCCCAACTACGAAGGCAAGTGGTGCTTCATATTTTTGTCCCAATATTTTGACTATGCATTAGAGATATTTTGTATAGGGCTTGCATGAATATTTTGCTAAGTATCTTTATGCTATGCTTGGGAAATCCTAGTAGTTGTAGAATTGTTAGAATTTTCTCTAAGTTAAGTTACTTGCTATTTGCTATGCTTAGCCTAGCTAGTAGTAACCAAGGGTGGAATATATATACATGCTATGGAAAATATTTCTAAGTCTTTGACTTATGGTTTTGCTTAATAAAACAACTAAGTGAATGAAACACCTGGGTGGAATGGTAATTGCTTGGTGGTTTTTGGTTGAGTGGTTACACAAGGCCCATTTCTATGGTTTACCTTGTGTATCTCACTTGTGGATTGCCACCCAGGAACAAAGGGATTTGAGATGCCAAATGTTAAGAAGCTTCTAGTGCAGCCACATGGCATTATGGGCTCTGCCTGGATCATATAGGTTGCAATAACTTAGCCATTTGGATAGTTGGTGGTAGTGGGATGATAGGTTGGAACGCGTCCATTTGGTCTAAGGGAAGGCCTCTGAAAGGTCCTGTCTTGGTGAAAATCAAGTCTTGTGGGGAAAGTGTACAACCTATGCAGATGGAAGAACCTAAGTACTTAGCCATGTCCCTGTTATTGGACAATTTGAGCATCAAGACATGGAAGCTATCAAGAATCTCCTCATCCCAATTTTTCTAATTAAATATTGTGGTTGAACAAGGGTGAAGGTTCACCAATTTCTATTGGTGGTTCCTTGGGAAAGTTTTTGCCAAACAAAAACTTAGTGTTTTCAACTGATAGGCAAAACCTATTTTGAGCAAAGCAAGCCTAAGCTACACTTAGCCAAATTCATGTAGTAACTAGATGCTAATATTTTACTAAGGTATCACTTGCCAATACTATTCCAATGTATTGACCCACTATGGCTGTAACTTATGATGTTGCAGGTTACTCTGATGATGATTAGGGGTTATGAGTCTACACTAAACATGCTTGCATGTGTCACATGAAGATGAAGACTTCTATTTTATATTGTTAAGTTAAACTCTTGTACTAGCCTATGGCTATGGAGTTGTAAAAGACTATGTTATCTCTGGAATGACGATGTAATAATGACCATTGTTTCTGTGTACTTCATCTTAAACTGTGGATGCTAGCAATTGTTCCAGGGACTAGCATTGCAATCACAAGGATCTTTACCTTTATAAAGGTGGGATCTTACATTAGTCCCCCTTTAATATTAATAAATTTATTGAGTGTTAGTCCCGGTTTGTGGCTGGACCGGGACTAAAGGGGGCCTTTAGTCCTGATGGCGCCTAGAAGCGCTTCATCGGGAAACCCCAAGAGCAAGGTGTGGAGCAGCACAGCATCATGTCTTCTCTCAGTAAGAAACCGAGGTTATCGAACCAGTAGGAGGAAGGAAATGTCACACAAGTGTTGCAAGCAACATGGAAACCTGCACAACACAAACTCAAGACTTTGCCCCAACGAACGGTGAGGTTGTCAATCTCACCGGTTGATGTAACAAAGGATTAACTGTATGGTATGGAAGGTGATGATGGTTTGAAACAAGAAAAAAGTAACAGTGGAAGATGTATCAATGGTAAAGATTGGACCAGGGTCCATAGTTCAATAGAGGTGCTCTCCTTAGATAAGCAACATGGCATGAAGGGTAAACAAATTACAGTAGGTCAATTGACAAGAACTGAGCAAGGCATAACAATGCAATACTAGACAAAAAGATCCTATGAGATTCGAGTGGGCAATATAACAATATACATAGACCGCCATCCAACTACATCTATCACTATAAGTCCACCTTCATGTCATCATCCGAACCCCCTCCAGTATTAATTTGCAAGCAACAGACAACTGCTTTAAGCAAAGTGTGTAAGGTAAACAATCCACTTGTTCCATGAACAATAGACCGTTGTTTTCTCCCTAGTGGCAACATCACATCTACCATCGAAGAGATTTCTGTCACTTCCCTTGAAAAGTAGAGGCATGAACCCACTATCGAGCATAAATACCCCCTCTTGGAGTCACTAGCAACTACTTGGCCAAGATAGCTACTAACAACGGAGAGCATGCAAGATCACAAACAACACAGACATGATAGAATCAAATAGACAAAACCATTAATCAATCTGACATAGTAATCTCAATATACATCGGATCCCCGCAAACACAACATGCAAGATTACAAATAGATTAGATCTTGATCATGAACGGATCTCACAAGATCTATACATGAAAGCACAAGGAGGAGATACAACCATCTAGCTACTACATGGACCCGTAGTCCAAGGTGGAACTACTCACTCTTCATACCAGAGGCTGGCATGCTGAAGAAGAAGGCCTCCGGGATGTCTCCCCTCCGGCAGGGTGCCGAGAAGAACTTCAGATCCCCCGATCTAGGGACGATGGTGGCGGCGGCTACAGACGGTTTCGTGGAATATTGATCGGGGGTTTTAGAGTTTTTGCATCGGGGGGACTTTATAGGAGAAGAGGCGAGGCAGGGAGGCCACCTGGGCGGCTGCACCCCCCAGGCGCGTCCAGCCCTACGACACGCTGCCAAGGGCGTGGCTCCCTGGCGAGCCACCTCCGTCTCGTATTCTGGCTTCATGTTGCCCACGGTAAAATATTGACTTTGGCTTTTGTCCCGTACAATTCCGAGAATATTGATTTTCTGCCTTTCTGGAACCAAAAAATAGAAGAAAACATGCAGCTGGCACTGTGGCGACCTGTTAATAGGTTAGTTCTAGAAAACATATAAAAACACCTCAAAGGGTAGACAAATCAAAGAAAAGTAGATACTAAACAAGCATGGAACATACAAAATTATAGATACATTTCCGACATATCAAGCATCCCCAAGCTTAATTCCCGCTCATCCTCGAGTAGGTAAGTGATAAAAAGAATAATTTTTGAGGTGACATGCACTATCATAATCATGATCAAAATATTTGCAAGCATTGAAAGCTGGGATCAAAGAAGTCTAAACATGTGCATGAAAGATGGAGTTCTAACAATAAGACAAAGTAACTATGCATGCAGCATGAAAGGCTACAAACAAAGATCATGAATAACATGCATTGAAAAATGTTTATTTGTTTCACATACAGAAAACATGGCATAGTGGCAATCAGCTTGTCCCTTATAGAGTAGCAAATAGATGCATAGGACACCTTCAAAGTTCATAAGAGTGACTAGATAAAAATAGCACAAGAACAAGCAATATAAACAATATGCATTAATCAATAAGTTTTGGGACACTGCACATAGAACTAAGAATGGCAACTATGCTCTCTTAATGGTCCCTAAAGGTAGAAGGTGGAGACTCAACATATTAGTGGAAGAAAGGCCCTTCATAAAGGGAAGCAGGGATTTCAAGTTTCAAAAAGAGCTTCCAAAAATTATGGTACTTGTTAGCTTTCAGCCCTCATTGTCCCTATCATAAGCATATTGAAGTGATTAAGGTTAAAGTGAACAAACTATGGAGTATATGCATGACAAATTATAAGTTGGCAATCTCATGTCCCTTGAATACGAGGGCCACACCTCATGCTACTCAACTTTAGTCACCTGTAAGTTCTTGGCATAGTAAGTACATGCGTATCATAGAGAACCGCCAATGGGGTACCCCTTGCACATGGTACAGGATCTATCCCATAACCAAAATGACAAGGCAAGCAGACAATGAGCATCTCAGCGATATTTTTATTTACTATTTGCATAGATTTTTTATTGAGGATGCTTCACAGATAGCTCATTATGGTGATGCTGCAAGTTTCCACCATGATTAAGCATGGCTTAGGCTAGTGGCACAGGCGTTTCTATAACACAAAATACATAACTCCATGGACTTATAAGCTCACTCTTTATTTCACACCGGTGACATCCATAGACAAAAGAGCATGATATCAACTGTGTACAAAGTAGACGTGCAATGTTGAAAATGTTCCCCATGACAGCATGGTTCTGCTAATTCCAACATATAAGTGCAAGTATATAGAACATAGATGACACAATGGTTAAAGTTTATTAGGGGAAAAAAATATAAAGTGTGCCATCAAGTTCGTGAGAGCTTTAATCACTAAGATTTCACATAACAAAACACTTTTTTAATTGGAAGATAGCTGAAAACGAGAATATACTTGGAATGGTGTAACACACCATGCATAGGAATTTATAGTGTACACTTTGGAATTACTTGGTTTATTGGGAGTTGGAAGCATGAGTAGAACTTACTCATACAAGTGGAGGCTAGCAAAAGACTGGGAGCAACCAACTAAGAGAGCAATAATGGCCACAATCATGCAGAGCGACAAAACATTACTAATCAAAGCATAGAGTGGTACTACAAGTCAAGGACTAAATGATCATAGATGCTATGGTGACTTGTTCATAGTCATAACATGGTGTGAGCATGTTCCAAGTCAACACAAACAAAACATCAAAGGAGAATACCACAATACTATGCTTTTGCATGCTAAAACAACGCATGATTCTTTCAAGGCACACTAAGCAATCCCAATTGTTTGGAACAAGTCATGCTACAACAATAATCACTAAGCATAAGATCAAAACAACACCTAGCGTGACATGCTAAAGTCTAAGTCACAGTCAATGCAAGCTCCTCTTGCACTTCCAAGCAAGAACTTTCTACTCCTTTCCAACACCAAGCGACTTATTTGAAACAAACTCAGCGGGAACGGGGGTCCAAACTACTTTATTCAAGCAAACTAAACAAATTAAGCAAAGCAAACTAAAACTAAGACGCTTGAAGAACAACACAACAATGCATGAAACAATAAAAACGAAGTGTCTAGACATACCTGAGCTTTTTATTGATGAAGAAGGGGATGCCTTGGGCATCGCCAAGCTTTGACGCTTGTTCCTCTTGAATATATCTTGGGGTGACACTGGGGTGGCATCCCCAAGCTTGAGCTTTTGTACATTCGTCATCTCATTACATCATTCTCTCTCTACACATGAAATTTTTCCTTCATACAAAACTTCACACAATCTTCATTAGGAACATTAGTGTATTCAAAAGATAATAGACCTTTAGGCTTAGCTTTGGAACAACAAAACTTTCACTAAAAATACAAGCAACTGAATCAACTTCCTTTAAAAAGCTAAATTTCCCAAAAGAGAACCCAAAGAGGAATCAATAAGAAGCAAATGCAAATAATGGCAGAAATCTGTCAAAACAGACCAGCAGGTAGAAAACGATTTTTTTCTAAGACCTTCTGTTGCTCAAATCAAAAAGTGTTTAACTAATGAAAGTTATCTAACATACTGGGGGATTTATTCGTAAATTTTCAGCTCAATCCGACTTACAGAGACTCCTCACGATTTGTTATGGTGGAGGACAGAAATATTTTTCGGGACAACAACTCCCCAAATCTTACTTCCCTCTCATTAGAGGTTATTCTTGGCACAAAAAGCAAACAAAAAAGGATAAGGAGAGGTCATCACTGAAGTAATAAATTCCAAGAGTCAATAAACTGTTGGGTTATGTCCCAACAAGTACTTTTCTTTAACGCCTTTAAGTTAGGCACAAGAAGCAATAAATCATGTATTTTCAAATGAAGCATTAAGATCAATACTTGAAAAGTCTTCAACTATGAGAGGTATCTCATTAAAATGAGTCTTGGAGGATCCCTTCTCATCTCTCTTTGGTTTACGACTTTCATCAAAAGGATTTTCAGGAACAATCCAATCAAAATTCTTTTCAAAGGCTTCATGCATCCCAACAAGTTTAAAGGGTATGGGTATCTTGAATTCCTCTCTAGGTTTGGTTTTATATGAAGTACCCACAACATCTACACATGAGCCTAGCATATTAAAATTCTCAAAGACCTTTTTGGCTTCCTTAGCAACATCATAAATCTCTTTTAGTAAAAGTTTCATGGATAAATTCTTTCTTTTCAGCATTCTTTTCTTCTTTTAGTTTTAGGAACAAAATTTGCATCATGGGGTTAAGGCTAACAAACCTAGCCTCCAACATATGAAGTAAAGAAGCTGCATCAATCTCATAATTAGGAGCAAGTTCTTCTATAGATCTATCCTCAATGTCCTCATACTTGCTAACATGATTAAAGAATTATTCAATATTATCTTTCCCAATTTTGGAGCCACTACCTATTGATAGGTCTTTCAGGGTGAATTTGGGGAACAACATGGTGAGCTGGAGAAAGGTGGCAACTAGAGTGGGAACTAATTTTTTTGTGTTTTTGATAAGAGAAAGCAAACCAAACTAAACTAATTTTTTTGGAGTTTTTGATAAAAAGAGGCAAACAAAACAAAGCAAAAGAAACTAAGAAAACTAAAAACAAAGTAAAGAGAAAGGTTGAGGAGGACTCTCCTTGTGAAGACGTCCTTAGCCTCCCCGGCAACTGCGCTAAAAAACTTGTTGATGGCGCTTAGAAGCGCTTCGTCGGGAAACCCCACGAGTAAGGTGTGGATCAGCACAGCAGCAAGTCTTCCCTCAGTAAGAAACCGAGGTTATCGAACCAGTAGGAGGAAGGAAACGTCACACTGGTGTTGCAAGCAACGTGGAAACATGCACAACACAAACTCAAGACTTTGCTTCGATGAACGGTGAGGTTGCCAATCTCACCGGTTGCTGTAACAAAGGATTAACTCTATAGTGTGGAAGGTGATGATGGTTTGCAGCAAGAAAACAGTAGCAGTGGAAGATGTATCAATGGTAATGATTGGACCGGGGTCCATAGTTCACTAGAGGTGCTCTCCTTAGATAAACAACATGGCATGATGGGTAAACAAATTACAGCAGGGCAATTGACAGGAACTGAGCAAGGCATAACAATGCAATACTAGACAAAAAGATCCAATGAGATTCGATTGGGCAATACAACAATATACATAGACCGCCATGCAACTGCATCTATGACTAGAAGTACACCTTCAGGTTATCATCCGAACCCCCTCCACTATTAAGTTGCAAGCAATAGATAACTACTTTAAGCAATGTGTAAGGTAAACAATCCACTTGTTCCATGAACAAGAGACCGTTGTTTTCTCCCTAGTGGCAACAACACATCTACCATCGAAGAGATTTATGTCACTTCCCTTGAAAACTAGAGGCATGAACCCACTATCAAGCATAAATACCCCTATTGGAGTCACTAGCAACTACTTGGATAAGATAGCTACTAACAACGGAGAGCATGCAAGATCACAAACAACACAGACATGATAGAATCAAATAGACAAAACCATTAATCAATCTGACATAGTAATCTCAATATCCATCGGATCCCCGCAAACTCAACATGCATGATTACAAATAGATTAGGTCTTGATCATGAACAGAGCTCACAAGATCTATACATGAAATCACAAGGAGGAGATACAACCATCTAGCTACTACATGGACCCGTAGTCCAAGGTGGAACTACTCACGCTTCCTACCGGAGGCTGGCATGATGAAGAAGAAGTCCTCCGGGATGATCTCCCCTCCGGCAGGGTGCCGGGAAGAACTTCAGATCCCCCAATCTAGGGACGATGGTGGCGGCGGCTATAGACGGTTTCGTGGAATATTGATCGGGGTTTTAGGGTTTTTGCATTGGGGGAATTTATAGGCGAAGAGGCGAGGTAGGGGGGCCACCAGGGCGGCTGCACATCCCAGGCGCGGCCAGCCCTAGGGCGCGCCGCCAGGGGGTGTGGCCCCCTGGTGAGCCTCCTCCGTCTCGTATTCTGGCTTTGTGTTGCCCACGGTAAAATATTGACTTTGGCTTTTGTCTCGTCCAATTCCGAAATATTGATTTTCTGCCTTTTTGGAACCAAAAACAGAAGAAAACAGGCAACTGGCACTGTGGCAACTTGTTAATAGGTTAGTTCCAGAAAACATATAAAAACACCTTAAAATATAGACAAAGCAAAGCAAAGTAGATACTAAACAAGCATGAAACATCAAAAAATATAGATACGTTTTCGATGTATCAAGTCCCGATTCCGTATTCTTAGTTTTTAATATTAATAAATGTCTTGAGTGTTAGTCCCGTTTTTGGACCGGGACTAAAGGGGGACCTTTAGTCCCGATTCCGTAGTCTCAGTTTTTAATATTAATAAATGCCTTGAGTGTTAGTCCCGTTTTGTGGTTGGACCGGGACTAAAGGGGGTCCTTTAGTCCGATTCGTACTACGACTTTCCCAAACTATGAAGATGTTGTCCCGATTCATACTTCCCATAAAGATCTGATCTCCAAACACGCGTGGTCATATATTAGGGAGTGCCTCTATGACCAGTTTGTTGGAGATACCGGAGGACTGGGCTTCGTCGGCATCTCCCTCAAACTGGCCGTAGTGGTGTCACTGCTCTCGCACACCATCTTGCAGCTTGTAACTTCTCTAACTAGATCAATACGCCTGAGAGCTAACTAGTTTCACATATTAGGGAGTGCCTCTATGACCAGTTTCTTGGAGATGACGGAGGACTGGGTTTTGGCGGCATCTCCCTGAAACTGGCCGTAGTGGTATCCCTGCTCTCGCAAACCATCTTGGAGATGCCCGAGGACTCACACAGATGCCTATTTATAGTACAAGCAGCACGACATAGTGTCGACACTCACGACATAATGTCGACACTCACCCCTATCATTAGTTCTGACTCATGTTTTGTCCCGATTGGTGTCTCCAACCGGGACTAAAGGTTCATCTTTAGTCTCGGTTGGTGTCTCCAACCAGGACTAAAGGTTCATAATATCGACACTCACCCCTATTATGTGCTGAATCGCAGCATAGTTATGTGCTAAATCGCGTCATAGTTATGTGCTGAATCGGGGCATAGTTATGTGCTTAATCACGGCATAGTTATGTGCTGAATGTGCTGAATCGCGGTATAGTTATGTACAAGCAGCACGACATAAGCAGCTTTCAGTACAAATGACCGATGTTATGTGCTGAATCGCGGTATAGTTTATGATACTGTGCCTATATTATGCATGCATGTGGACATTGGGATGGATAACAATGTTGCAGGAGGAAGTTTTCCTTTTCGTTGCATGGAAAAGCCATTTTCCATTTTTTGAGCGCAAAAAATAGGTCATTTTGTAAAGCAACCACCAAAATGTTGTTTTAGAATGCTACCGTCCCATTTTTCTAAAATACTAGACCACCTTAAATGGACGATCTCCTAACAGGGAGATCTCAAACCTTTCCATCCTTCCCGGGTGAAAAAGACAAATGTCTGCCGAATCGGTAGGAAGTGGGTCCGGTTTGTACTACAGGTACATGATCTAACGCCCGTGATTTTTTGAAAAAAATCATTTGTATACGCGCAATATGTTGTTTCTTCAGATATCCAATGCAAGTTCTAACGAGGCTCGTCCCCTATCTTCATGCATGCCGATTCGACCTTAGTTTGAAACGGGAAAAAATCAAAATGAGCATAAGAAATTCAAAAATGGTCCGAACAATGTAAGTTCTTCAAGTGGTGTCATATTATCTAACATAGTTGCAAGAAAAATACCAAACTTGGTATATTGATTATGTCTTGAAAAAACCTTCACAACATGACCTATCATGTTCGAGGTTTCATGGCTTTCGGTCCAAATGTCCGATGTTACATGCTGAATCGTGGCATAGTTTGTGATATTGTGCCCATATTATGCATTCATGTGGACATTGGGATGGATAACAATGTTGTAGGAGGAAGTTTTCCTTTTCGTCGCACGGAAAAGCCATTTCCCATTTTCCGAGCGCAAAAAGTGGGTCGTTTTGTGAAGCAACCACCAAAATGTTGTTTCAGAATGCTACTGTCCCATTTTTCTAAAATACTAGACCACCTTACATTGACGATATCCCAACCTGGAGATCTCAAACCTTTCCGTTCCTAGGTGAAAAAGACAAATGTCTGCCGAATCGGTAGGAAGTGCGTCCGGCTTGTGCTACAAGTACATGATCTAACGGCCATGATTTTTTGAAAAAAAATCATTTTTAGACTCGAAATATGTTGTTTTTTCAGAGATCCAATGCAAGTTCTAACAAGGCTCGTCCCCTATCTTCATGCACGCAGGTTCGACCTTAGTTCGAAACGGGAAATATTCAAAACAGGCATAAGAAATTAAAAAAGGTCCGAACAATGTAAATCCTTCGTGTGGTGTCATATTGTCTGACATAGTTGCAAGAAAAAATACCAAACTTGGTATATTGATTATGTCTTGAAAAAATCTTCACAAAATGACCTATCATGTTCGAGATTTCATGGCTTTCGGTCCAAATGACCGATGTTATGTGCTGAATCGCGGAATAGTTTGTGATACTGTGCCCATATTATGCATGTATGTGGACATTGGGATGGAGAACAATGTTACAGGAGGAAGTTTTCCTTTTCGTCGCACGGAAAAGTGATTTTCTATTTTCCGAGCGCAAAAAACGGGTGGTTTTGTGAAGCAACCACCAAAATGCTATTTCAGAATGCTACCGTCCCATTTTCTAAAATACTAGACCACCTTACATGGACGATCTCCCAATCGGGAGATCTCAAACCTTTTCGTCCTTTCTGGGTGAAAAAGAAAAATATCTGCCGAATCGGTAGGAAGTGGGTCCGGTTTGAACTACAGGTACATGATCCAACGCCCGTGATTTTTTGAAAAAAATCATTTTTTATACTCGCAATATATTGTTTCTTCAGAGATCCAATGCAAGTTCTAATGAGGCTCGTCCCATATCTTCATGCACGCCGGTTCGACCTTAGTTTTTTAATATTCCAAATTAATATACAAAAATATTAGTTAAGTCATTTTAATTTTAAAATGGTTAATAGTTTAAATGGTTACATTAATTATTTTTAAAAATAGAAAATGGTTTTGAATTAGTTATTCAAATTCAAACACTTTTTATGTTTAAAGTTTTTAAATATTCCAAATTAATATGCAAAAAATATTAGTTAAGTCTTTTTTAATTTAAAATGGTTAATAGTGTAAATGGTTACATTAATTATTTTTAAAAACATAAAATGGTTTTGAATTAGTTATTCAAATTCAAACATTTTTTATGTTTATAGTTTTTTAATATTTCAAATTAATATGCAAAAATATTAGTTAACTCATTTTAATTTAAAATGGTTAATAGATTAAATGGTTGCATTAATTACTTTTAAAAACATAAAATGGTTTTGAATTAGTTATTCAAATTCAAACAATTTTTATGTTAATTTTTTTTAATATTCCAAATTAATATGCAAAAAATAAGTTAATTCATTTTTAATTTAAAATGGTTAATAGTTTAAATGGTTACATTTATTATTTTTAAAAACAGAAAATGGTTTTGAATTAGTTATTCAAATTCAAACACTTTTTATGTTTAAAGTTTTTAATATTCCAAATTAATATGCAAAAATATAAGTTAATTCATTTTAATTTAAAATGGTTAATAGTTTAAATGGTTACATTAATTATTTTTAAAAACATAAAATGGTTTTCAATTAGTTATTCCAATTCAAACACTTTTTATGTTTAAAGTTTTTCAATATTCCAATCTAATTATTATTAAATATTTAAACTCCAAAATAAAAAATAAGGCGGGAACATAGATATAATTTGTGAAAAATTGAAAACCGGACCTTTAGTCCCAATTGGTGGCTCCAACCGGGACTAAAGGCCCCCTACACGCGCCGCTTGGGCTCAACCCAAAATTTGCCAAAAAGGTGGATTATACGTCCCGGTTGGTGCCACCAACCGGGAAGTATGACCCTTTAGTCCCGGTTGGTAGCTCCAATCGGGACGTATTCTCCCTCCCCTTTATAAACGATGTGCGTCCGTTCCTCTCATTCCCATCTCGATTCTCTGCAACTCGACGCGCGCGCACATAGCAGGGAGACGCCGCCGCCCCGATCCCCACGACGCCGGCAGGATGCACGCTGTCGCCTCCACCCTTGCGCGCCCGCCATCGTCGTAAGCGCCGTTGCAGGATCCTTCCCCTCTCCGGCAGGCTCTTTGCCCGCCGCACGCTCCTCCCCCTCTCCGACAGGCTCTTTGGCCGTCGCACGCTCCTCCTCCTCTCTGGTCGCCACCACCTCCAATCGCCGCCGTGCGTCGTCGTCCCCCTCTCCAACCGCGCCACCACCTCCAACCACCGCCGCACATCGTCGCCGCCATAAGGTACGCCCCGGTCTCGATCGCATCCGATAGATTAGGGTTAGGCGGCCACTACGCGGAGCGGGCTATGGGGCCGGCGATCCACGTCGCCGCGCGGCGGTGCCGACCACTACAGGCGCAAGCAGGCCGTGGCGGGGCTGGCGCGCCACTGCGGAGGGGCGTGAGCTAGGGCGCGGCGGCATCGGCTATCTACATGGGCGAGCAGAGGAGGGATCAGGCCTATTTTAATTTTTTTCTAGTTAATTTCTTAGATATTATCATATTGTGTATATATATTGTGTATGCATACATATATACTATTTTGTATATGTATATATATATATATTCATTTTGTGTATATAAAGGAAGTAAAGTATTTTCATTTTGTGTATATATATTATTTTGTGTATATAATGGAAGTAAAAGAAGTAAAGTATTTTTATTTATTATATGTATATATAGTGTATATATTTTTATTGTGTATACAGTGTAATTATTGTGTATACAAAATAATTTTGTCTTCTTACAAGTGTAGGAGTAATATTATGTAGCTATCTTTTTAATTTTCACATTTTGTCATGTTGGAATATGCAACAAGAATAGAAACATGAGAGCCGTGGTAACTAGTTATCAGTGTATGGACGATGTACGGACGTGGCAAGGCGCGCCATATATGTTTTGGACCCTATCCCCACGACGCCGGAAGGCTTCCCGCCGTCGCCTCCGTCCTTGCGCGCCCGCCATCGTCATTAGCGTCGCCGCCTCCACCCTTCGTCTCCGTCCATTTCCATCGCGCGCCTCGTCCGTCTACGCCTCGCTCCTGTCGTGTTCAACGCCGCCCCTGCGTCTCTAGCGCCGCCCGCCGTGTCCATCTCTGTCTATTAGAGATATAATCATGCATTGATAATTAACTTTAATAACAATTTTATTTCAAAGAACATAGTAACCTCTCAGAGGTGACTCCGAAGTTTTCCTGAATTAGGGTTTATACCCCTCGGAACCCCGATTAATTTGTCGAGCATGCTTTAGTTGTAAATTGCACCGAATCCTCTCGACAGAGAGGGGTGCCCTTGGGAACGTGGACACAGGTGGTGCATGGCTGTCGTCAGCTCGTGCCGTAAGGTGTTGGGTTAAGTCTAGTTGATTTAGTTATAAAAATTGTAAATATTGATTTTAGTGCATTTGGTTGATTTTAGCTGGAAATATTGTAAATATTGATTTTAGTGGATTTAGTTGATTTAAGTTGGAAATATTGTAAATATTGATTTTAGTGCATTTAGTTGCACTAAATTGGAAATATTGTAAATATTGATTTTAGTGGATTTAGTTGATTTTAGTTGTAAATATTGATTTAGGGTTTCTCAGAATTAGGGTTTGTATCTCTCATTTAGGATTTCTCCGCATTTTTATTATTGTGTATTTAGGGTTTCTCCGAATTAGGTTTTATATCTCTCAACACCCTACCTAACCTTATCCCTTAGCCGCTTTGACGTATCCATTTTTCCACCTATGCATAAAATATGGAACCACATGGCAGAGACGAAGAAAAGGAAGAGTTGATCCATGGTGTGATCTGCGGGGAGGAAAATGTGGATGTATCAACGTTTTTGAACAACTCCAGTGAGGGTGATCCTCTTTTTGCCGGAAGAGACGACTTCTTTGAGGGAGAAGGCGTCGGCTTAGTTGGGGGAGAAGGTGATGCCTTCCGCGAGGGAGAAGGCGATGCCTTCTATGATCAAGAAGACGACCGCTCCGTAGGAACATTCAATATTACAAACTCTGGCGAGGTGCATGTGATATTAATTAATTAATCATCTGTTGTCTATATACATATATTAACGATCTTTCTTATTTTAGCCCTTCGGATCGAGCAAATCTACTGCAAAGAGAAAACGAGGCCCAACCAAAAAGTTGGAAGACCATGAGAGATACAGGATCAAAGAAGTCGCTGACAACGGCAAACCTACGGATCCCATTCTTCTCGCAAACAAATTTGTGGCACAATGCAGAGTAACACTACTAGGAAACTAGCTATAGATAGATAGACCTTGTGTGGCGCATGGTTCTGACCATGCGCCACAAAAGTTGTCCAGTGGCGCATTTCATCAAATGCGCCACAGAAGTCTACCAACTTCGGTGGCGCATATAGGAAAAATGTGCCACAGAAGTTCCAACTTCTGTGGCGCATATGTCCACATGTGCCACAGAAGTTTAAACTTCTGTGGCGCATATGGACATATGCGCCACAGAAAGCTCGGTTGGACCCTACCACATAATTCATTGACTATACTCTGACCAACCTCCTCCTCCTCCTCCACCCCGGCGAGCTCCTCCTCCTCCCACCTCCCTCCTCCACCCCGGCGAGCTCCTCCTCCCGCGACCTTCTCCTCCTCTGGCGACCTTCTCCTCCTCCTCCTCCTACTCTCCTCCACCGGCGACCTCCACCTCATCCACCAGCGACCTCCTTCTCTCCTTCATCGGCGACCCCCACCTCTGGCGAGCACCACCTCCGGCTAGATCTGGCCGGCATTTTTTTTTGAAATTTGAAAAAAACTTCTGTGGCGCATATTGTCCAAATGCGCCACAGAAGTTTGAGATCTGGTTCGGGACTTCTGTGGCGCATTTTGGCCATATGCGCCACAGAAGTTTTTCAGACTTTTGTGCCGCATTTCAATATGCGCCACAGAAGTTTTTCAGACTTTTGTGCCGCATTTCAATATGCGCCACATAACTGAACTTTAGTGGCGAGATAACAGTGGTGTATCTCATATGCGCCACAGAAGTCCCAAAATGGTGCGCCACTGATGGGCCTTTTCCTAGTAGTGTAATCGTTAGGGACTTTGTCCCGATCACCATTCAAAATTGGAATAGGCCTGCTAATATGAAAGAGGGAACGTCTTTATATGTCCCTGACATGGCCAAAGATTTACTGTGGAAGAGGCTCATGCTTAATTTCACCCTACGGACAGTAGAGGTGGATACAAATGCGGAGAATCCAGTTGAGGAGGCCAAGCAACATGCCGCTACCACCCAGAAGAAGGTCAATGAGTGGGCCTTTAAGAAGATGGCCCAACAATTCACCAACTGGAAGAAAAGATTGCACCTTGACTATGTTGTGAAAGAGAAGACTCTGAATTTCGAGAAGATTCAATATCAGAAGTTAAAACCATTATGGGATGAGTTTGTGGATTACCAGACATCAGCGGAAGCTAAGAAAATGTCTGAAACGAATAAGCTAAATGCTTCTAACAAGAAGTATCACCATAATATGGGGCAAGGTGGCAATAGGGCTGGCATTCATAAGTGAAACAAACTTGCGGATCAACTACATGATAAAGAGGTCATCCAGAGACAGACGATTGGATCGAACGCGCAAAGAATTGTTTTTACGGGCATGGGGGCACGTTGGACTCGGAAGGGAAGTATATATATAACATAATAAATAAATAAAACTCCTTGCCCATCGAGGACATAAGAAATGCAATAAAGGCTGTTGAAAAGGGGGAGTTCATTATCGATAGAGAGAATGACGAGCTCACACTCGCCATTGGGAATAAGGAACACGATGGATGAACACGAGGCACAATAGGCTCCCAACCATGGAGCACTGGGTTTCCCGTAGACAGGAATAAATATCCTGATGATGGGGATATGCCTACCGGGGTATACCCAGCAGGACGTTTCCGACTGGCCCAAGAACTGGCGAGTGGGCCTGCAAGATGGCGACTGGATTGAAGCCCAGCGAGGAACCAAGCGACTGGAAGCTGAAGGCCCAGGCGAGTAGATAGGCCCAGTCGGATTAGGTTAAACGAGTACCGAAGCTTTAACTGAATCGGTTGAGATATGTAAACCCTAGGGGAGGTGAGCCTATATAAACCTCTCTGTAGGGAGAGTAGAGAGACGTTCCATCATACGCCCAAGCGACTCGCCGCCTAGCCGCCGAGCTCTCCCATTGTACCACCTTCATAATACAATCTAGCAGGAGTAGGTCTTTACCCTCCGGGGGGCCGAACCTGGGTAAAACCCTGTGTCTCCGCCCTCATCTCGCACCGCAGATGGCTGGCCGCCCTTGCCCCTCGTTCTACTACTCGCTGCCGATTGCAGCATCTGCTGTGACCATTCCCACGACAGTGGCGCCCACCGTGGGGTCTGGCCGGTCTGGCCGGTGTTCTGCGGCGAGATCCAATCTGCCCATCAACGAGACGGTCGCCACCGGCCGCATGATAGCGTTCGGCGAGATGCTCCAAATCTTGCCGAGCAGCTACGTCCCGGCGGCGCGACCCGTCACACATAGCGTGATCCTGCCGATCGGCATGATCAGCCTCTTCGTCGGCCTCACCGACGTCATCGTCTCGGAGGATTCGCCTCGCATCCGCGAGTCGCCGCCACGCGATCGGCTCTCCGAGAGCCAGATCCGCACGATCCATCGCCTCGCCTCCGAGTACAATTCGGCCCACAGCGACGTGGCCGAAAACTCAGCGGCCGCAGAAGACGCGGCCCGCAACGACGACGCCGACTCGGCGACCCCGGCGTCACTCGCCGGGTCCATCACCGCGGTTTCATCCGCGGGCTCCATCACCCAGGTCTCCAACGTGGGAGACTTCGAGGACCCCTCCATCCTCGGGATCTTCGAATTCGACTCCGGGTCGGAGAACTCCGCCGACCTCCGCGACGGAACCGGTCGCTACGCCGCGACCTACATGGCGACCGGCACCGATCCACCGGAGGATCCATTCTCCACCCCAATCCCTCCTAACGCCACAGCGATGGAGGTCGAGGAACTCCGCCTAAAACTGGCAGAGGCGGTGCGCAAGGAACAAGCCGAGCGCGAAAAATTTCGCCTCGAGCAGGTGACGGCGCAGGAACTATCATGCTACCACCAGCAGCGGATCAGGTCGCGCCTGAACCCCACCGTTCAAGGGCGCGCCCTGAACTTCGACGACGAAAACGACCCGACCCGCGTGGCCGAGCGCGCGATCTGCGAGAACGCGCCACCAGGAGGAAGCGCCCGGCCCCCGCTAGGATCAACGGCGATGGGCGCCCCACCTCCACCCAACCGCACACCTCCCAGGGACCAGCCGCGGATAGTAGTCTCCTCACGGGAGAGAGACGCAAACGGCCTCCCACTGTTCTCCACCCCGATGGACAACCTCGTGGCGGGCCGAGCAGCAGCTGACAACATCACGGCCACGGGCGACGGCGCCCTACAGATCCAGTACGTCAGGGCCTTGCTCGCAAAGGCCGTCGAGTAGCAAAACGCAGGCGCCGACTCGCAGGGTCGAGTATACTCGCGTTCGTCGGGAAGCAGAGCGGCCTCAAGCGGCCGCCCAGCGGCGGCAAACACCCTCAACTGCCCGCCACCGGAGCCACTGCAGCTCCAACACCGACCCGCGAATGTGGCACTCTCCACCAACGACCCCAGGCCAGCGACCAACCTCGTCGCCGCCAACGGGCAACCAATCGACGCCCGCACCCACATCATCAACAACCAAAGCTGGCGCGCACACCAGCCCGATGACCTGCGACACACCCTAACCAATCGCCGCGACAGCGAGCCCATGGGGTCGCTAAGTCGACTCGGCCCCAAGTGCTTCGGACCAATGATCCGAGGCGAGAAGTACCCGCCAAACTTCAAGGCGCCGAAGGAGATAGAAAAGTACGACCCCTCGTACGACCCCGCCGTCTGGCTCGACACATACCTCATGGCAATGGGGATCGCGGGCCACACCGACCTGCTAGCCGCCCGTTACCTCCCCCTGATGATGGAGGGGACGTGCAGGCAGTGGATCAACACCCTCCCTCAGGACAGTATCGACTCCTGGGAGGAGATGCGCGACGCTTTTGTCAGGCACTTCGAGTGCTCCTACACCCGCGCCACCACCATCGAGGACCTGGAGCGATGCGTCCAGGGACCCCGCGAGTCGACCCGCAACTGGGTCCAACGGTGGCAAGAACTCTGGTACAACGCGGTCGGCATCCACCCGGACACCGCGATCCATTGCTTCAAGACCTCGTGCCGCTACGAGCCCATGGTCGCCAAGATCAAGCGACACTCTCGCACACTCGACAACATCCCCGACCTCCTCGAGATCGCCAAACGGTACGCAGAGGAAGATCCAAACCAGGAAACTGACGACGAGTCGGGAGGTCAACGCCGCACGAGCGGCAACGACAGCGGACGACGGTCCGACCTACGCTACAACAACACTCGCCTCACCGGCAAGCGCCGCAATGATGGGCGAGTCGACTTCGTCGCCAACGCCGGGCACGCGCAACGCGAGCCCAAAAGCTTCCACCGCGACGGAGGACAATGCCGCGACGACGGAAACTACAAGGCCAAGCCAAGGTTTGACCCCGCGGCTCTCCTTAACCAACCATGTGCGTTTCATAGCAGGGAAGGGAAGCCCGCAACGCACACCACCGCCGACTGCCACACCCTCAGGGAGATCGAGAAGGCACGGCGAGCACGGGAGGACCCCGACAACGACCCGCCAAACGGCGGAAAATTCGGCAAAGTGGCTGGCTCGCTCCATACCTTCAAGGGCTTCAACACGAAGCGCGAGAAGAAGGTCATCGCCCGCGCCGTCGTCGTCAATGCGGTGGCCCAGGTGGACGTTCCCCAGTTCCTCAACTGGTCGGAGCAGCCCATCACCTGGAGCCGCCAAGACCACTCGCCACGCACCGAGTACCCATGACGAGTCGCTCTGGTGGTCAAGCCTAAGGTCGGCGACTACTGGCTCCCCAAGTCATTGATGGACGGCGGCAGCTCCATCAACATCCTGTACCTCGACACCTTCAGGCGGCTGCGGCTCCCACAGTCGATGATCGAGACGACTCACACCATGTTCCACGGCATCGTCCCCGGTCGGAAGGCGTACCCGATCGGCAAGGTCACGTTGCCAGTCACCTTCGGCACACCAGCAAACTTCCGCACCGAACGGATCGTCTTCGAGCTGGTGCCCTTCGACAGCCCCTACCACTGCGTCCTGGGGCGCCAGGCGTTCGCCAAGTTCATGGCAGCGCCCCACTACGCGTACAACGCGATGAAGCTCCCCGGGCCGTGCGGCGTCATCACCATCAACAGCGACCCCGACATGGCCGCCGAGTGCGAGGCCAAAGGTGCCGAGCTCGCTGACGCCGTCATCGCAGCGGAGACCAACCACGCTGATGAGCTCGCCAAGTACGCGAGTGGGGTCAACAACGACGACCCCACCATACTCAAGAAGCCCAACTCGGAGGGCGCAAACACCTCAACCTTTGAGGCCACTACGCACACCCGCACCGTCGAGCTGGTCCCAGGCGACTCCAGCCAGACGGTGACGATCGGGACGGGCATGAGCCCAGCATAGGAAGGCGCGCTCATCGAGTTCCTCCGTGAGAACAGGGACATCTTCGCATGGAAGCCCTCTGACATGCCCGGTGTCCCTGGGGAGCTCGCTGAGCACAAGCTAAACGCCGACCCCAAAGTGCGACCTGTCAAGCAGTCACTGCGGCCCTTCAATGAAGCCCGCGATGGAGCTCGCTGCAGGCTTCATCCGGCCAATCAAATACTCCAAGTGGCTGGCAAACCCAGTCCTGGTCGAGAAGAAAAATGGGACCTGGAGGATGTGTATCGACTACACAAACCTGAACAGCGCCTGCCCAAAGGAGCAGTTCGTCCTCCCGCGGATCGACCAGATAATCGATTCCACCGCGGGCTCGGAGTCTCTATGTTTCCTCGACGCCTACTCTGGTACAACCAGATCAAAATGGCTGTCGAGGACGAGGAGAAGACGGCGTTCATCACGCCATTCGGAGCCTTCTGCTACACCGCCATGACCTTCGGCCTCAAGAACGCCGGGGCGACCTACCAACGGTGCATGCAAGAATGCCTCGCGAGCCAAATTGGCTGCAACATCCACGTCTACATCGACGACGTGGTCGTAAAGTCCGCTCGCCAGGGCGACCTACTCGCCGACCTGGCGGAAACATTCGCCAACTTGGGAAAATACAAGATAAAGCTCAACCCAGGCAAATGCACCTTCGGTGTACCTCCAGGACAACTACTGGGGTACGTCGTCTCCAAACGAGGGATCGAGGCGAACCCCACGAAGATCGACACGATCGCCCGGCTCGGCAAACCCGAGTGCCTGCGCGACGTCCAGAAAAGGCGATGCCCCTATACCGCCTGATGCGCAAGAACCCCACCTTCCAGTGGGACAAGGAGGCGGACGACGCGCTCCGCGATCTCAAAAAGGTGCTACTCGCCTCCCCCGCCGACAAAGAACCCATGCTGGTTTACGTCGCGGCTTCCGAGCGCGTCGTCAGCGCCGTCATGGTCGTCGAGCGACCGGAGGAAGGAAAGGAGCGCCCAGTACAGCGACCGGTGTACTACATCAGCGAGGTCCTCACCGAGTCGCGCCAGCGGTACCCCCAGTACCAAAAGCTGGTATACGCGGTGTTTAGAGCTCAGCGGCGCTTGCCGCACTACTTTCAGGAACACCCGATCACGGTCGTATCCTCAGCGCCACTGCAAGACATCATCCGCAACCGCGAGGCGACCGGGCGGGTTGCCAAGTGGGCCGTCGAGATCGGCGTCCACAACATCAAATACGAGCCACGAAAAGCGATCAAGTCGCAGGCCCTAGCGGACTTCATCGCCGACTGGGAAGAGGCCCAGCAGCCAGAAAAGCTGCCATACCTCCATTACTGGAGCCTGCACTTCGACGGCTCCAAGAACGCGGACGGCGCAGGCGCAGGGATCGTGCTAACCTCACCAAAGGGCAACAAGCTCCGCTACACCCTCTGCCTCGACTTCACACCCTGCACCAACAACATGGCCGAATACGAGGCCCTACTCCACGGCATGCGAGCTGCCAAGGAGATGAATGTCAACCGCCTACGCTGCTACGGAGATTCCGACCTCGTCGCGGGGCAAGTCGTTGGCACCTGCGACGCCGTCTCCCCCACCATGGCGGCGTACCGCCAAGCAGTGGACAAGTTGGGCGGACACTTCACCGGCTATTCCGTCGAGTGGATCGACAGCCGGAAGAACGAGGAGGCCGACGCACTCTCTCGCATCGGGTCGGCTCGACTCGCACCACCCGCCGGCGTCTTCCTCGACACGATCACCAAGCCATCAGTCTCTCCTCCGAGGGAGATCGACATCGGAGTCCCGCTCCAACCAGAGGCAGCCCTGGCCGCACTCGTCAACGAGCCAGACGACTGGACCAAGCCCTACATCGCCTACCTGGAAGCCGGCACCTTGCCGGCAGACGAGATGGATGCTCGGATGATCGCTCGTCGATGCAAGTCCTACACCATCATCGACGGCGAGCTCCACAAGCGCAGTGTCACCGGCGTGTTCCAACGCTGCGTCCAACCCGCCGAAGGACGCAAGATACTCCATGACATCCACTCCAGTGACTGCGGCCACCACGCCGGCGCTCTCTCCCTGGTCTCCAAGGCTATGCGACATGGCTTCTACTGGCCCACCGCACACGCCGATGCTGTCGACATTGTCCAGCGGTGCGCCGGATGCCAGAAGTACGCCAACCAGACGCACGTGCCGAGCTTAGCGCTCAAAACAATCCCCATCACCTGGCCATTCGCTGTGTGGGGTATGGACATGGTAGGCCCCTTCAAGAAGGCTCCCTCCGGCTACACCCACCTCCTGGTTGCGGTCGACAAATTCAGAAAGTGGGTGGAAGCCAAGCCAATTCGGAAATGCGACGGGAAGACCGCCACCAAATTCCTACGCGAGCTCATATATCGCTACGGGTTCCCAAACAGCATCATCACGGACAACGACACCAACTTCGCCAAAGGAGCCATGGCCGAATTCTGCGAAGAGCACCACATTCGGCTCGACCTCGCGTCAGTCGCCCACCTGGAATCCAACGGCCAGGCAGAACGGGCCAACCAAAGCATCCTCCACGGCCTAAAGCCGCGACTCCAAGTACCACTCGAGCGCACCGCCGGGTGCTGGGTCGAGGAGTTGCCCTCTGTCATCTGGGGTATCCGCACCTCGGTCAACAGGTCGACAGGGTTCACCCCCTTCTTCATGGTCTACGGCGCCGAGGCAGTCATGCCCACCGACCTCGAGCACGACTCGCCGCGGGTCGTCCACTACACGGAGGCCGCAAACGAGCTCGCCCGCCAAGACGGGGTCGATCAACTCGACGAAGCACGTGACCTCGCTCGGTCACGCACCGCTATCTACCAGCAGGGACTCCGCCGCTACCACAGCCGGCGGGTGAAAAGTCGCACCTTCCAAGAGGGCGACCTGGTGTTACGCCTCATCCAGGACAAGAAGGGCATGCACAAGCTCTCCCCTCTGTGGGAAGGGCCATTCACCATCGGGCGAGTACTCGGCAACGATGCCTATTACCTCATCGACGTCCGCGGGGACGGCGAACTCGACGTCAAGCGACCATGGAATGTAAACCTCCTACGGAAGTTCTACTCCTAGAACCCCACATATGTATTCTCCAGTCGCTATGAAATAAAAAGAAACGGTTACCGCAAATTGCGCCTACTCTCCATGTCTTGTGCCATTCGCACTCGTAATAACAGCATTACGCTAACCACAGAAGTCAACCTTTGGTACAGCGATCGGCACGGCTAAGTAGTGCGGTGCAAGAGCACTGAGTCGCCTCAGGTCTTGCATCATCCATGAAAAACGCCTACCCGGAGCCCCATTGGAGTCGCCTAGCCCGACTGGTTCTACAAACCAAGACAACTGCCTTCGCTTCTTACAGCGACCATGGTCCTCCGCATCCTTGACATAGCAACTCGAACGGCTAAGTACCACGCTCGGGGACTGCAGACCAGTTCACCGCGAGCGGTCCGGAAAAACGCCAAGTAGGAGAGCATGCCCAGGACTCACCACGCGACTGACCCCACGGGCCAGGCAGGAGTGATGCTCTCAAACTAACGCGCCAAGTCCTCACTCACCTTCGAGTCGCGCCTAGAACAGCCAAGTACCACGCTCGGGGACTCGGCCACCCGACCTCATTCGCGCAAGGGAAAACGGCGAAGTACAGAGCGTTCAAGGGAGTCGCCTAGCGACTGGCTCTTCGAGTCTGGGTGAGTCGACCACAATAACAAAACACACAAAAACAACAAACATATCACATACGAGGTAAACCCCACAAAAGGGCGGACGCGCTCGGCATGACAAATACCAAAATAGACACGATGTCTCATTCGATAGCATGTTGCATTGTTTCATATTACAAAATATGCCCGCATGGCAGACCTGCTGTTAACGCCACAGGGCAAACTATCCTATTCTGCAGGCTTAGACGATGACTCGCCAACACCCTGGCGATTGCGGATGAACGGCGTGTACGAGTTCGACGGATACATCGTCAGTTCACCCGCCATCGCTGCGCGGAAGGGTTGCTCGACCTTGAAATCACGATGCGGCTCGGGGTCGCTAGGCACGAAGACCGTCTCCTGGTACGGAAGGAGGTCGCCCATTGCCCACACACGCTCCGAGTACGTGGCAGCGCGATCCTGCAACTTGAGGACCTCGGAAAGCTCCACCGCGCCAGTCGACGATGGGTAGCCACTCGTCACATCGTCGATGTCAAAGTCCTCGGGGAAGTGGGCAGTCCAAGACTAAGTGTCGTCGCCGCACCGCGCCGAAACGCCGACCGCGTCATGAACTCAACGACAGCGGGCGCCTTCTCCAAATACCTCCACACCTCAACGAGGTCGCTGGGAATCACTTCCGTGGGCGATATCTCTTGGATATAGGCACGGATGCACGTCGCCGACAACGTTGCCGAGTCGACAAGCATGCTTACACACTACCGCGCGTCGAACGAGCTTGCCTCTTCCGTGCTATCGATGATGCGACCTGCGAGTAGAAGAAAATAATGAATACGACGAACACCACAAAAGGCACAACTATTGGCAGAGGCAGACTCACTTACCAATCAACGGGCGGGAGAGATCCGTGATGAAGCATTGAAGCGAAGTATGATCGTCCTGAAGCCCAGCAACAGGGGCGTCCGACACTTTGCGATCCTCTTCGGCGGCTGCAATGGCAGCCTTGGCTCGCCCATCAGCCGAGCTCGCTTCTTCCTTCGCCTCCCGCAACTCGCGCTCGAGGTCGACGATCCGCTGTTCAGCCGAACTCAAAGCCGATTGCGCCGCCGCCAATTCACCCGCGGGGACAAGTCCCTGGCGAGCTTCCTCTGCCTTCGCGGCAACAGCCTGAAGCCCTTTGTTCGCCTCCTGGACGATGGCCAGTTCCTTCTCCGCGCGGTGCTTCGCTGCCAATCGGTCAGCCGATTCAAGCTGCAGACCCTGTACATCACCAAAAAGGTTAATCAAAGCAAAATTCCTAAGTGCCCACCCGCTGAAATTCAGCGAGTGCGCACTCGGGGACTGGCAATCAAGAAATTCCTAAGTGCCCACCCGCTGAAATTCAGCGAGTGCGCACTCGGGGATTGTCAATCAAGAAGTTCCTAAGTGCCCACCCGCTGAAATTCAGCGAGTGCGCACTCGGGGACTGGCACTCAAGAAATTCCTAAGTGTCCACCCGCTGAAATTCAGCGCGCGCGCACTCGGGGACTGGATGTGAAAAATAAAGATAAGACACTAAAAGAATCAGGCCGCTGCAAAGCACCGACCTGATCCTCGGGGACTGGATATACCTGGATGGCTGCGCCAAGCATGCCGTGGAGTTGTATCGCGTCCACGGACGCGAGGACAGCCGGCGTTTGCCCGCGACGTTGGTCGACTTCAGCATCGGCGATCCCAGGAGCGTGGCTCGAGGGCGAAGTTCCACTCGCCGCGGCCGCCTTGGCCATGAAGCGGGAAGGTGGCGATAGAGGCACCCGCCCCAAACGAGGTCGGCTCGACCGTTCCAGGCAAGGGAGCGCCCTCCGTTACGGGTCCAGCCGGCGCGACCGCCGTGTCGTTAGAAATCGTGACAACGTCGTCGCCCTTGGCCTTCTTGCCGCCATCCGCAGGGGCGGTGACTTCGTCCGCCTTCCTCTTGCGGGAAGGATCCTCTTCGCTGACGACGGGTGGCACGTTAGCCACGGTCGGGTGACCCATCCTCTTCACTCCGGTCCTGTACATCAATCATGTAAGCAAGATAATTCAAGCGATTATGAAAGACAAAGGAAGGCGAGTGTACTCACTTGGCGACCGGAATGAAGCGCAACCCCGTACGGAGGCCGGCTGGCTTCTCCAGCTCAGGGCCCAGTCGGCGGCTGAGCCCCATGTCTAGGACGTCGCGTTCCCAAGACATGGACGGCTTCTTCGTCGTCGAGGCTGCAACCGGAGCCTCTGTAACCTCTTCGACAGGAGCTTCCCTGCGAGGCGAACCCGCTACGGCCGGAGCGTCCCCCAGCCCCGAGACTGGGGCGAATGGTGGAGGCATCGACGCCAGGGGCACCTCGATGGTGGCCGTGTCCAGCGCGGCCGTCGTCGGCGATGCCTCATCCTTGGCCGGGCTGGGGGCGTCAGAACTGCTCACTGAATGCGGTGGCGAGGTCGGCCTCGTCGGCTTCGTCTTCTTATTCCTCGGAGGGGCCTTTGCCTCCTTTTCCTTCTTCTTCTTTTTCGATGGAGTGGCCTGGCAGCGCGAAGTGGTTTCTGGAAGCTCATCGTCGTCCTCGTGGCGCTCGAGGCTTTTGCTTGCCTCAAGCTCGCGTTGACGCTGCCCGCGGGTCTTGCAGAGCAGCGGGGCGACTTCCTCTTTGGACTCATCATCGTTGTCGCCCTCATCACTCCCGGCATCGCCCTTGGCGGGAGGCGACTCGCCCATGTCCTGGACGGACGAGCTCGAGTTCTCGTCGTCCGAAGGCGGGAGCCATCCTTCCACCACTTGGAATAGCTGCAAAGAACACAAGATGAAATCAGAATTACTGCAAAAACTGCGACTGCGAGCGAAGTGAAGTGATTACCGTTGGGGCTGGACGTTTTGCGGTGTAGGGGGCGACCCTAGCCTGTGCGTCTAGGTACACCGCCTGGGTGATTTTCTTCAGTGCTGGGAGGTAGTCCTCGAGCTTCCATTCGGCGAGGCAGGCCTTCGTCGAGTCGTCCCGACCGGTGTACTGGTACATGTAGTGCTCGCGCCGAGCCAGTGGGACGAGCCGCCGCCCGAGCCAGCAGTTGTACAGGTTTATCGTCTGGAGGCCCTTCTTCTTCAGACCGCGGATGGTCTGAAGCATTTCGTCGATGACCATCCGCTGGTCGTTGGGGAGCTTGCCGATTTGAAGGCTGCGCGGCTCGGACCGGTTGGCGGAGTACCGTGGGATCGCCGCCTCGCCCTCCGGGGTCGCCTCGGGAACGTAGAACCACGATTTCTTCCAGTCGCTCGCTGCCTTGGCGGGCAGCATCAGGTCGAAGAATGAAGCCTTCGACTTCAGCTGGAAGGTTAGGCCACCCGCGGCTAGCATTGGGTCGCCCGCTTCCTCGCGGCTGATCCGTGCGTGAAACAGATCTTGCCACAGAGGGAAGTAGGGTCGGCAGCCCAAATAGCACTCGCAGAACGCCACGAAGATGGCGAGCTGCTCGATGCTGTGGGGACCCAGATCTGATGGCTGGATCTCGTAGTAGGCGCATAAGCGCCGGAAGAACAAGGATGTGGGGAACCCTAGCCCCCGTTCAAGATGGCTGGTGAAGCAGATAAACTCCCTCTCTCGCGGGTTCGGAGTCACCTCTCCGGCCGCGGGGATGCGCCAGCAGCCGGCTTGCAGGATCCCGGCCTCCTCAAAGGAAGCCAGTTGCGCCCTAGTGCACTTTGATCTGCCCCAAGGTTCGGTGGAGAGGGCCATGGCGGAAAGGTTTGAGGGGGGTCAGAGGATTTCCGGTTGGCTGGTCGCGAGGCGAAGGGAGGCGAAAAGTGCACGCAGTCGGAGGAAATGGTGAGAAGGTGGTTCTCTGATCGCCTGCCATTCCTCTTATATAGCGGATGTTACCCGCCAAATCAGGGAACCGTTACCGCGCGATGATTATGCCAAAAGTTACCGTTGGATTACCCCAACGGCTAGTTTGACCACGTTTGATGGTCGAACTTCAGCCACTCGACTCGCCGACCCACTCACTATGACAGTGTTTCGCCGATTCGACTCGCCAAAGCTGCGACCTGGACGACTGGTTTTTCTCCTTTATACAGGAGCCCGCCGATGATTCGACTGGATGTCTACTCTGAAGCCGTATACTCCGACTGCCAGCAGCCACCTACGCCTAATCGACGGCGGCCTCGGGGACTACTGATAGGGATATGCCTACCGGGGTATACCCAGCAGGACGTTTCCGACTGGCCCAAGAACTGGCGAGTGGGCCTGCAAGACGGCGACTGGATTGAAGCCCAGCGAGGAACCAAGCGACTGGAAGCTGAAGGCCCAGGCAAGTAGATAGGCCCAGTCGGATTAGGTTAAATGAGTACCGAAGCTTTAACTGAATCGGTTGAGATATGTAAACCCTAGGGGAGGTGAGCCTATATAAACCTCCCTGTAGGGCGAGTAGAGAGACGTTCCATCATACGCCCAAGCGACTCGCCGCCTAGCCGCCGAGCTCGCCCATTGTACCACCTTCATAATACAATCTAGCAGGAGTAGGTCTTTACCCTCCGGGGGGCCGAACCTGGGTAAAACCCTGTGTCTCCGCCCTCATCTCGCACCGCAGATGGCTGGCCGCCCTTGCCCCTCGTTCTACTACTCGCTGCCGATTGCAGCATCTGCCGTGACCATTCCCACGACACCTGATAGAAGCCGTAAGAGGAGAAAGGACAAGGCGGAAATTGAAGCAAATATTCAGGTAGACCGGATGCATAAAATTGAAGAACAAATAAAGCGGCAACAAGATCAAATTGACGCACTTAGCGAACAAGGTACTACTGGCCCATCTCAGCAGTACATGGTGGTAGAACCTGCATTCGATTCTACCGGCCTATAGAATAATCGGAAAAGCAGTGTGGCTTCCACCGAGGTCCCGGGTGATGACGATGATGATGGTGCACCGACGATGGCTCGTGTTGGCTACCCAGTGGATGATATCACGCAGATGACACACTGTGAGCTACATGTCAAAGTTGTGAACATAACAATGAAGGTGGCGGTCGGCTATGCCTTACCAATTGGACCTGCACCAACTTACCATTGTCGTCCGGTTCCATAGGGCTACGCTTTTGTCGGGGTGGATGAAGTCATGCACGACTTTCACCAGTTGAAGCTTGACTACCCTGCAGGTGAAGGGGATGTGACTGAACTGGGAGAAGCAACAAACGTCACCATTCTATGGCCAAAGGAATATATCATGCTTCCAAATCAGACGCCAAGGCCATGTTTGCCGCTGCCTCACCCATCTCCACCAGCACAACAGTCGTCTCCGTCACCTCACCCGTCTCCAGCGCAATAGCCATCTCCAGCGTAGCCGTCGCCGCCACGGCAGCCATCGTCGGCGCCTCAAGAAAAAAAGTGAAAGCATACCACCGATACTCTACAGAGTGGTAAGCGATCGCCGACACGTAAACAGGGGCCCCTTCCAAAATTACCAAAGGTTCCTCCCACGAGAGCTTATGAATCTACTCAAGAGGAGACTGCGGCGATCGTCGAGGCGGAAATGATAGTGTTTTTTGCTAAGTTGAGGCTGCCGAAAGAGCCAGAGTTCCCCAGCACCGAATAAGATAAAGCCCGGGTGTTAAAAATGCTAAAGGGCCTTCACCAACCCGAGCCAAAGCTGTCATCAGACGATGAGCGCTCTATTCTCAAGTCACATGCGGCACAAAATATGTCAAAGAGCACTAGTGCAAGCGGGAAATCTATTCCCCAGCTCGGAGAACAAAATAAACAATCGCGCGCCCCTCTCAAGGTGATTTTCCATACCAATGTGGGGTCGACCAAATATGCGGCCGAAGAGTAGTATGATCAATAGGTAGTTGCACTGTACGGAGAAGCAGACACTGCTCAAGGTATGAGTATTGGCCACTATTTATCCCAGTTATAGTACTTCCCCGAGACTCAACTAGCATACAAATACCAGTACGGGAATCCTCTCGTCAAACCTAAGGAGGTAAAGAATTTACCAACAAAAATGCGAAGATTGCATAACTGGTACATGAATGCCACAAAGGTCGGGGCTAACTGGATAATGCTGATGGTTACAAAAAGCATTAAGGGAAAGAAGATGACATGGTACTGATTGAATTTATTGAACTATTTCAATTATTCAATCAAGACGCCTTGGACAAATCGATCATCAGTGCCTATTGTCTGTAAGTACTAATTCTATAATTAAGTCTCTAGCTATCTCACCTTATTTTTTGCATGTATATAATCATACTATATTATGCAGAATGAAGATTCTCGAATGTAGCACAGGACAAATCTATGACATTGAGTTCATTGACCCATATTTTGTTCATCAAGATAATCTCAAAAAAATACCCCAGGATACAGAGGATAATATTGTACACGCGTTAAGGTTTTAAGAAACCAGAAGGGAAATACTATTTCCTTACAACTTCGAGTGAGTGTTATTGTCTTGTATACACTTTCTATTCCGCCTACTCGACGTTAAGTGTATAATTGATGAGTTATGCATGCGCAGCTTCCACTATATTCTCCTAATCATTCAACCTGATAAAGGGCGGGTACTAGTCATGGACTCGAAACATAAACTCTTTGAGACATGGGCGTACATGCCGATGATGCTCCAGCGGTAATTCTAATCATTACGGCACTATATCGGCAATGTTCTTGAATTTCATGATATCAAGTAATTAATAACTCCTTTTATTCGTTTTCTTCGCCGTGCAACGCTTGGAAACGGTTCACCAAGAAGGCTAGGGGTGTTTGGAAAGAGGAGATTACATTGAAACCACTAGATGTAAGTACCACTAGCTAGATCCACGCATCTCTTTGATTCTAGTTTTGATACGTTATCATGCTTGATTATTATTTTGATTGAATTCTGTTCCCGTAAAGTGCCTGATGCAGGGACCAGGGAATAATTTATGTGGATACTATGTTTGCGAGTTCATCCGTCAGACATGCTGTGAGAAGGGCCAAAATTTAGAGAAACTTATAGTACATAAACAATTTTCATAGTTTTTTATTACCATCAAATTGTGTTTAGTTTCATTCATATAGGTTGACTCCTTTAAATCAGCTCGAACGGCTGCGGGACGGTCTTCTGCCAAAGGATCACGTACGAGCAATTCAGGAGGAATTGGCGGGATTCTTGGATGCAGAAGTCCTAAACGCAAAAGGAGAATATCATGTGGACTTGGGTGTATAGGCAATAGGGACTGTACAAAGAGCTTATTTTTTATGTATATATGTGCATGAAACCCGTGTATCGAATATAATATGTTCGACACTTGGATCTCTATTGTTATGATGATGTTGTGTAATATAATGGTTCATTCATTAATGAGTGCAAAACACAAAATATAAAATAAAACAATATAAATAAATTCTCTGCCGCGGCACAAAAAGTGGCCAAAATGCTACCGCGACAAAAAAGGTGTCCAAAATGGATTCTCTGCCGCGGCAAAGAAATAGACCAAATTGCTGCCACAGCAGAGAGTGATTTGTCTGGGTTCGTAATACGAACCGGGATGGTTGCTCCTCCCCCCTCACACGGAGCAGCAGCCATGTGGATCACTTTTTGTCCCGGTTCGTGGCTGAACCGGGACTAAAGGGTGGGGGCTTTAGTCCCGATTGCCCCGTCCTGGTTGGGCAACCGAGACTAAAGCCCCTTACCAACTAGGACACATGGCCCTGTTTGTACTAGTGTTAATCCCCCTCGATGTTTAGATTAAGGATGATTATTAGACATGTAATATATTATGTATAGGATATGATTTAGTATACCATCTCTATATGTACACAACTCTTATATACATCCCAAGGGGTTTTCCCACATATATATTAACACGTAGCGAGCCTAGGGAGAAGGAAACGGTTCCGGTCTAAACATTGACGGTATAACTTGCTTTGTATCAAACAATGACTCGGGCCTCATAGGATTTTCAAAGGATTTGTGTAGGATATAATTCAATGGTAAATTTTTCTTTAGGAACCGTTTGATTCATATGATCACATCTCTTAGGAAATAATGTCAAAGAAATCTTATAGTGTAAATTTCAAAGAGAATAGTAATAGGTTAGACCTCATGAAAAAATCTTCACCAAAATCAATGAGAATTTCTATTTTCATAAGATTCAAATACACATGACATCTCAACGATACGTCCAATTTGAATCACCATTGTATATAATAATTTGCCTCTATTCATTGATATATTTCATATTAAGAGGTGTTACTTATGTCTTTTCATCTGTTTTTGCATGTTGGATGAACTGCCTGAGTCAGGATTCTGATGGAAAAAGCGGTGTTTTGATGCAATTTCATGAAGATCAGAAAAATACCATAAAAACTACAGAAAATTATATTTTCCCAGAAGACGAAGGATGCCGGAAGGGGAGGCGGAGTTGGGCATTAGGGGGCCCATACCCCCTAGGCGCGGGCCACACTAGGCCACGCTTAAAGGGTGTGTGGCCACCCTGGCCCACCTCTAGCTCCGCCCTCTCGCCTATATCTTCTCATCGAAACACTAAAGCTGGGGGAGCGACCATGGAAATATTCCGCCACCTTTGCGGGGCGAAAAACACCGAGAGAGAAAGAGCTCTCCGGCAGACAGATTGCTGCCGAGGAAATTCCTTCGCGGAGAGGGGAGATCGTCGCCATCAACACCATCATCAAGCTAGACTTCATCAGGATCATCATCATTATCATCCACACCATCATTTCCACCAGCACCATCATCTCCACTCCATCCCACTGTCACAATTGTGTTGAATCTTGCGTAGTTCTTAGAGGAAACTTTCCTGGTGTTGATTACTATTGTAGTTGATGCTTGTGAGTGGAACCATTGAATTATTGTTTATGTTCAGATTGATATCCATCATTATATCATCTCTAATCTTGATCCATATGATGTCTCGTGAGTAGTTTGTTTAGTTCTTCAGGACATGGGAGAAGTCATGTTGTTAGTAGTGGAATTGTGTTGAGGTATTATTCAATGGTTTAATATTTAAGTTGTGGTTCTATTCTTCTAGTGGTGTCATGTGAACGTCGACTACATGATACGTCACCATTTATGGGCCTAGGTGAGTTTATTGTGTATTTGGCTACTAATTTTGGGGTTGCCGGAGTGACAGAAACCTAAACACCCGTTAGGAAACCATTGCACAAGGGAGTGTAGGATCTCAGAGTTTAAGGCTGTGGTTAGGTTTATATCTTAATTTCTTTCTTGTAGTTGCGGATGCTTGCAAGGGGTTTAATCACAAGTATGTATTAGTCCTAGTAAGGTCAGTACATTGATGGTGCTTAGAAGATTCGTTAGGAGACCCCAAGAGGAAGGTATGATGAGCACAGCAGCAAGTTTTCCCTCAGTAAGAAACCAAGATTATCGAACCAGTAGGAGGTAGGAAATGACTCAAACGTGTTGCTAGCAACTTGGAAACCTGCACAACACAAACTCAAGACTCTGCCCCAATGAACAGTGAGGTTATCAATCTCACCGGTTTGCTGAAAACAAAGGTTTAACTGTATGGTGTGGAAGGTAATAGTGTTTTGCACAAAATAAACAGTAATAATGGAAGATGTATCAATGGTGAAGATTGGACTGGGGTCCATACTTCACTAGAGATGTTCTCCTTAAGATAAACAAACATGGCATGCTGGGTAAACAAATTACAGTAGGGCAATTGACAGGACTGAGCAAGGCATAACAATGCAATACTAGACATTCATGATCCTAAGAGATTCGATTGGGCAATACAACAAAATTCATAGACCGCCATCAAACTGCATCTATGACTAGTAATCCACCTTTAGGTTATCATCCGAACCCTCTCCAGTATTAAGTTGCCAACAACAGATAACTGCTTTAAGCAAAGTGTGTAAGGTAAACAATCCTCTTGTTCCATGAACAAGAGACCATTGTTTTCTCCCTAGTGGCAACAACACATCTACAACCTTAGATATTTTTGTCACTTCCCTTAGATTAAATAGATGCATGAACCCACTATCGAGCATAAATACCCCCTCTTGGAGTCAGTAGCATCTACTCGGCCAAGATAGCTACTAGAAATGATGAGCATGAAAGATCGCAAACAACACAGACATGATATAATCAATAAGACAAAACCATTAATCAATATGACATAATAATCTCAATATCCATCGGATCCCCGCAAACACAACATGCATGATTACCAATAGATGATCTTGATCATGAACGGAGCTCACAAGATCTAAACATGGTATCACAAAGGAGGCGATGCAACCATCTAGCTACTACATGGACCTGTAGTCCAAGGTGGAATTACTTACACTTCATACCGGAGCTGGCATGATGAAGAAGAGGTCCTCCGGGATGAAATCCCCTCCGGCAGGGTGCCAAGAAGAGCTTCAGGTCCCCCCAATCTAGGAACGATGGTGGCGGCGGCTAGAGACGGTTTCGTGGAATATTGATCGGGTACTTAGGGTTTTGGTATCGGGGGGTCTTTATGGGAGAAGAGGCGATGCAGGGGCAGCCAGGGCGACCGCACCCCCTAGGCATGGGCTAGGGTTAGTCGCGCGGCCAGGAGGTGTGCCCCCCTGGTGGCTCCCCTCCGTCTCGTACTTTGGCTCCATGTTCCCCACGGTAAAATATTGACTTTGGCTTTTGTGCCGTCCAATTCCAAGAATATTGATTTTCTGCCTTTATGGAACCAAAAATAGAAGGAAACATGCAACTGACACTGTGGCATCTTGTTAATAGGTTAGTACCAGAAAACATATAAAAACACCTCAAAGTGTAGACAAAGCAAACCAAAGTAGATACTAAACAAGCATGGAACATCAAAAATTATAGACACGTTTCCGACATATCATACATTAGCACAGGTTCACCCACACAACACTTATAAAACCAAAAAATATTAATCAGCTATATGAAATGAAAGCACTTGATAGTATTCCCATGTGTCCTCGAGAACGTTTGGTCCTCATTAGTATTTCCACCGGCTTGTCCTTTGCTAAGATAGGATTGGACCACTTGCTACAATTATTTGTTGTTTTATTTACTTGCACTTTATTTCCTTGCTTTATCATAAAACCCCTAAAAATCCGATTGCTAAGTATTTACAGAGATTTCCTGCTCCATACCACTAGTCAGCACCTTCTTCTCCTCGTTGGGATTGACACTCCTATTTATCGAAAGTACTACGATACACCCCCTATAATTGTGGGTAATCAACACTATTTTCTGGCACCATTGCTGGGGAGTGAAGCGCTATTGAAGAGTGGAACTGGTAAAGGAAACTTCTATTGTGAGTATTGCTTTTTATTTCTATTTGTTACTTTGTTTCCAATATGGATAACCCACTTGGTTTCCTGTTTGGGAAAACTACTACCAATGTTAGGGTAGTAGATGAACCACCACCTGTTGAGATAGATCCTTTAAGATACCTACAAGTATTTTTGATCGTGTTATGGATAATTCTTATTTTGGGGATGGAACTGTCCATCACGGTGATCATTTGATTTTTATCCATGAATTATGTAGGTTGTTTAAGTGTGCATGTATCACAACTGAATAGGTGAAGAAGAATTTACTCGCTATATCATTGAAAGGAAGAGCTGAAGAATGGTATAAGCTGCTAAAGAATGGACAATCCATGGAATGGGAGGAAATAGTACCTCTCTTTTATTCTAAATTCTATCCTCCCGGTGAGATTCATAAGGATAGGAATCAAATATATAACTTTTGGCCTCGTGATGGAGAGAGTACAGCCCAATTGTCACATCCCAAGATTTTCCAAATCTTGTAATGTGAAAACAAATGAATGAAATAAAAGTTTGTTTGATTTTCAGAGCCAGAAGAAACTTTTTGAAATTAATTGGAACTTCAAACCTATTTGAATTAAATAAATCCTAAAGGGATTTAAAAAGATAAACATTTATTAAAATTAAAATGTTTTGGAATTACTATTTTGGAATCTTTTAATAAAAGATTTAGTTTTCAAAAGAAAAGGTGGATTTATAAATAAAGATTATTTTATAAAGCCAAATTAAACCTTGGCCAAGCTTTTGAATTAAAACATTTTGTTTTGAATAAAAATAGCAAAGGTTTATTTAAAATAAAATAATAAGGATTTAATATCCAATTTTTATTTAAATAAAAGGTTTTTACCATTTCAATTAAAACCTCAAAACCTATTAAATTATTTTAAATAAGTTTTCCAAGTATTTTATATTCTCAAATAAAACCTACTGAAGTGTTTTGGTTTTGTTTTAGATTTTCAAAGTAAAGTTTTTAATAAAACAAATCCTATTTGAAATAAATGAATAAGGTCTATTTATTTAATTAATAATGGACCCTTAAATAAAAGGTTATTTTATTTTAAACAAGTTTCCAAGTATTCACTATTTCCAAATAAAACCTACTGATTTGGTTTTGAAAATATTTGGATTTCAAATGGAGATTTTATTAATTAAATCAAACCCTATTTGATTAAAATAACTAAAGGACCATTTTATTTAATTAATAAATGGATCCTAAAAAGAATAAAAATATTATTTTATTTTGGGATTTGGATTATGTTGATAAACAGAACCAAAACTTATTACAAGTGAGGTGTTTGTTTGAATTGTTGAATGATTGTTTTGTTGTTTGAATTGTGAATTGATTTTCAAATCAGAAATGTGAATTGGAAAAAGAAAAAGCAAACAGGAAGAAAAAAAATAGAAACTGGCCGACCCAACCCAGCAGCCCAATAAGGCCCATAACCAGCCCAGCTCTCCCTCCCCGAAAGGAAACGGTTCGCACCAACTCCCTGACCCGCAAAACCAATGACTGGTGGACCTCCTCCTCGCTCCTTTCCCACTGACTGACCGACCCCACTCCTCCTGTTCTTCCTCCTCACCCGCGCGACCTCTTCTCCCTCCCTCGTCGTTGTTACCTGCAGAGACTCCGCGGCCTTAATTCGTCTTAACGAGGCCACCATCACTCACCTTGACCACGCACCTTAAAGCGCTCGCCCCTCCTCTCCGTTTCCCCTCTGTCACCCCGCAGTAGCATGCCCCCAGGCCGCCCCAATTTCTCCCTGAGCACCACTGTCTCCGACGAGCTTCCACTGTCGATTCCGGCCAAGTATCGCCGCCCCTTGCCTCCCTGAGCACCCTAGCAGCTTCCCCACTCCCAGACACTCCTCCCCGTACCACCCATTCGACCGCGGGCGTCCCAGAACACCGGCTACGACAAGCTCTGAACGACGCTGCCGTCTGCAACCTCTCCGACGACCTCCCCTGGTAAACGCTGACCACCCCGAGCCTCCTCGTTCACGCTCCCTCACTCGCCTCGGTCTTGCGCAACTAAACCTGACCTCTGTTTGTCTTTTCGTGACCATTAGCCTCGTCTTCGACCACGGACAGAACCGTCCGACGCCGTTCTCAACTTCGGCGAGAGATTCCACCTGACCCCGTGCGCCCCTTGCCACGTCGACCACACGCCAAGCACCACCTCGTCCTCGCGAACACGGTGAGCACCCCCTCTGTCTTCCTCGCTTCCTAGAACCACCGTAGCGCCACCACCTGGCTGTGCACCGCCGCTAGCCGCCGCCGGCTCCGCTCGCATATGGTCAAGCAGACCAGCACCGTAGGATCGAGATCCGGCGCTCACGATTAGATCACTTAGCACCAAAGGGGTACGCGATAAGGACCGTGCGATCTAATTAGATCCAACGCGTCACAGAGCCGATCCGGCCGAACCGGTATCGTCCAATTAGAAAGCGACGCGTGGCCAGTCTGTTTAAAAACAGAATTTTGAAATCTGATTTAGTTGTGAAATTAAAACCCTTGTAACTTTGGATCCACACGTCCAAAAATTACAAATTTTATGTCGTTGGATTCAGGAGAGAAAGCCCTAGCCAACCATACCCTTGGTTTAGTAAATAGTAACTGTTAATTTACTTGTTTTTGCAGATTCATTTGTGTGCTTGTTTAGATTAGAAAAATTGTTTAAAAATGTTTTTAGGGTTAAAACCTTTGCAAAATGGTTTGCTGTAAACTCACTGACCCTAGGAACCAACCCTTAGTGTTAAAAATGATTTTGGTAAAATTTAGGTTGGAATAATTGACTTAGCCAATTTCTAGCCAAATAAAAATTATTGATTTTATTATGAAAAAGTTTTTGTAAAGAAAACTTTGGGAAAATACTTTGGACCAAACCTACTGACCCAAAACACCAAGTTTTGCAATAGCAACTCATTTGGTGAAAAACATAAAGTTTTGCTTTGATAAAAATGTTTTCCACCACATAAAATGATGATGGATTTTGAAATATTTTTTGAAACAAAACCCTTTTTGCAAATGACTTTTTCACTATGGAAAAATGACCACTTTGGACCTTACCAAGTTTAGGAGCCTAGTGGAGACCATCTTTGCAATTAGAACCATTTCTTACATGCTTACATGCATGACTTAGATTTTAGATTCCATAGTTTTGTGTGTGTGAAATGATGTTTGATTGATTATTTGGAATGCTAGTTGATTTGGTGTTTGCTTGATTGATTGTAGTGAAATTAGCAAAGTGAGAGACTAGAAAGATCAAGGAGTGAACCCATACTCTACCAAAAAGGCAAGTAATGCTTCATACTTTCTATCCCATTACTTTCACTATGCATTAGTGATTTTGCTAAGTAAAACTTGCATGGAATTTTGCTAAGTATAAACCTTGCTATAGGAAAACTAGTAGATGAAGCCTTAGTGGAATATTCCTAAGTTAAGATTCCTATTACTATCAAGCTTAGCCTAGCTAATAGAAAACATGGGTGGAATATATATTCACACTATGGAAAAATTTCAAAGTCTGAGGACTTGTGTTTTGATTAACAAAACAACTAAGTTAATGAATCACCTGGGTGGAATGGGACTTGCTTGGTGGTTTTTGGTTGAGTGGTTCACAAGGCCCATGTTTATGGTTTACCTTGTGTATCTCACTTGTGGATGGCCACCCAGGAACAAAGAGATTTGAGATGTCAAATGTTGAGAAGCTTCAAGTGCAACCACTTGGAAATATGGGCTCTGCCATGATCATATAGGTTGCAAGAACTTAGCCATATGGACAGTGGGTGGTAGTGTTTGATAGGTTGGAGCGCGTCCATTTTGTTCTAAGGGAAGGCTTCTGAAAGATCTTGTCTTGGGAAACCAAGTCTTGTGGGGAAAGTGCACCACCTCTGCAGAGTGTAAAATCTAAGTACTTAGCCATGTCCCTGGTAAAGGACAATTTGAGCATCAAGACATGAAAGCAATCAAGAATCTCATCATTCAAATTTCTAAGTTAAAATCTTGTGGTTTGAACAAGGGTTGTTTGAAATCTTCAAACTTTGATTGGGAGATGCCTTGGTTAAAGGATCTTCAAATCTTTGATTGAGAAAAATGATTTTGCCAAGCAAAACTTAGTATTTTCAAATGTTAAGAAAAAATCTATTTTGAGCAATGCAAGCCTCAACTCCACTTAGCCAAATGCATATAGATGATAGACTCCACTATACTACCATAGTATCACTTGCCAATACAATTCAAATGTATTGACCCTTGTGGCTGTAACTTGTACTGTTGTAGGTTTGATTCATTTTAGTGAAGATTGATTGATTAGGAATACAAAGTCTACAACCAACATCTGCCTGTGGCACTTTGGAGATGAAGGACCCATACTTATAGTTATTCCGCTGCAATGTAATGTAATAGCCAAATGAGCTATGTTTGATGTAATAAACTTATGTTATTCCTGGTTATAAAGTTATATTATGACCTTTGTTTCTTGATATTACATCTTAACTGTGGATGCTAGCTATTGATCCATGGACTAGCATTGTAAACACAGGGGGCTCTATCTTATTAAAGATTGCAACCTCTACACCAATCTTGGGGGAGATTGAAGTTACTGATGCTTAAATGTCCTATTCATGAACTCCCTAATAATATTATTATCAATAACGTTTATGCAAGGCTTTCTCTTCATGATAAATATTTACTAGATGCTTCTTGTGCTGGATCATTCACACGTATGAAGGAAGAAGCTAAATGGTATCTCCTAGACCGTATTCAAGAGAACACTGAAGCATGGGAGAATGACAAAGGAAGAAAGTCAGGTATAAATTATGATTATGAATGCATTAAATCCTTTATGGGAACTGATGACTTCTATGATATTAGTACTGAGTATGGTATTGATTCTCAAAGTATTGCCAATTGTTTTAAGGCTGTTGTTAATCATGTTCCTGCTAGAAATACTGAAGTTTGTACTATTGATCATATTTTGCTTGAACCTTATGTTGAGAAAACACCTTTCCCAGCTAAGGTAAAGGGGTATTCTATGATAATTAGTGCGGTTAACAAAGGTACAAAGAAAACTGTGGAACATGATGAGCAAATAAACATTGAACCTGTAGTATCCATTGAGAAAGATCTTGTCACTAAAAACGTAGAAGTTGGGCACATTATCTTCTATGAAGATGCTTCTAATATTGTCTCTTATCCTAGTAAACCTAGGAAAACTAGTGTCCCTGTTATTTCTGTGAGAATTGGTGATCATTGCTATTATGGTTTATGTGATATTGGTGCTAGTTCTAGTGATATTCTTTATGAGCTTTACAAAGAAATTATGTATGAAATTGGTCCTTGTGAGCTTGAGGACATTTATGTGGTTATTCACCTTGCTAATAAGGAAACCATTTGCCCTATTGGTATTGTAAGAGATGTGGAAGTCCTTTGCGGTAAGATTAAGTATCCTGCTGATTTTCTAGTGCTTAGTTCAACATCTAGTAAAACTTGTCCTATTATCTTTGGTAGACCTTTCTTGAACATTTGTGGAGCTATTATAGATTGTAAAAAGGAGAAAGTTTTAACTAGGTTTGACGGAGATTCTTATGAGTTTAACTTTTCCAAATTTGCTAAAGCTCCTTATGAAAATAGTTTGCCTAATGAAGATTTCAGGGTTGAACAACTTGCTTCTATTGATCCACTTTATGACCTTGGACCTCCTTTTGATGATTGTAAGTATGCTCATTCTGATGATAATTTTTTTGCTTGTGACATTTATATTGTCAACTTTATTCAAAGTGCTACTAAAAGTTATTATGAGAGAGGGAAACATGTTTTTTTGCATCTCAAATCCTTAAAGTTGCATTTGTTTTGTCTTCCTATGCTAGTGTCCTTTTGTTTCAATAATTTGTTTTCTCATGAGACTCCCTTGCATAGGAAGTGGGTTAGACTCAAATGTGTTGGATATTTGCTTCTTGATGCTCTTTTTCACTTCAAATCCATATCTCCTATGTGAGCATCTTTGAAATTATCAAGCCTAACTTAAAGGCATTAAAGAAAAGTACTTCTTGGGAGATAACCCAATAATTTTGTTGAGTCTTGGAAGTTATTACTTGTAATAACCTCTCCTTATCCTTTTTGTTTGGTCTTTGTGTCAAGATTAACCTCTTTTGAGAAGTAGAGGAGTTGTAAGAAGTGTCTGTCCTGGGACAGATTTTTGTGCTGCATTGTAAAAATTTGTGAAGGATCTCAGCACAACGGATGGAGTTGTAATTTTCTATGCTTACTTTCCAAGTCGTTACATAACTTTCATTAGCTTTGCACTTTTTGATTTGAGCAACATAAGTTTTTCGAAGAAATCAATCTTTACCTGTTGGTCTGTTTTGACAGATTTCTGCCATCATTTGCATTTGCCGCTTATATTGATTCCCTTTCAGATTCTTTTTGGGCTTTTGGAAAGGAGTTGCTATAGTAGCTTTTGTTTTGATGGATTTCAATTGAATTTTGAACCTAAAGGTTTATTGATTTTGCATACACTAATGTTCCCAATGAGGTTTGTGTAAGGCCTTGGATGAAAGGAATTTTCAGGAGATGGAGAGAAGGAATCGACAGAGTCTGTCTTTGAATTGGTAAAAGTGCTGCAATAGAAGGTTCGCGAAAAACCTTTTTATTTATATTTTTGATGTTTTTATTACATGTGGAAGGTTACGAGACGAAACAGAGGAGGAAACGGAGCCCGGGTGGGCCACACCCACCAGTGGCGTGGGCCCCAGCTGGCTGCGCCACCAGGGGGTTTGAACCCCCTGGAGTCCGTATCCGCCTTGTTTTCGCACAGTACTTTCCTTATGCAGTAAAATGTCGTAATATATAACCCGCTCGGATCCCCCGAGGTTCGTATATCGTGTTCTCATCGTGTTTTCATTTCGATCTGTTTCTGTCAGGAAATCTTCTCAAGTTTAGAGCACCATGGTCTCCGCCAATGACAAGGGCAAGAAGCCCATGGAAGATGATCCTCAAAACCCCAAGGAGGAGGAGATTTTGGTCGGGGATGAAGAAGATGTGAAGGAGGACGAGCATCCGGACACTCGCGCTACTATTGCAAGCATTGGAGTGGTGGCGAACCCTACCAAGCTTAGGAGGACAACACATATGTCTACAGGAGGGAAAACCCCGCGTCATATCCTCTCTCCATGGTCACTTCCTTCACGCACCAAGAACCCCTTACATACTCTTATACGTGAGCAACAATTCCAAAAGGTGCCCAAAGGGAGGTTGCCCTCTGTTTGGGATCTGCCTCGTTCTAACCATGCAGGGAAGGAAAACTCTAAGAAGGAAGAGTGGGGAAGGAATAACAAAGACTGAGATTCTCGGTCTGACATGATCATGAACCGCATTGAGCATAATTTGGAGTTGATTCATACTCTAACCTTCTATATTGAGGATTTGAGGGAACTAATTGAAAATCTTATCGAGAGAACACCACCATCATCGAAGGAGTAATTCATCATCAGGTTTGGCATCCCCGTGGCTTGTTCCAAGCTTGGGGGAGTGCCGCGGTATCACATCATTATCTTTTTTCTTTTTACCTTTTAGTAGATTCATATCTTGGGTAGAGAAGTTATCTTATAGGTTGGTTTGCATTGTGGAAGTATCTCTCCTTTAGTTGGTTATTGATAAGTGCATGTACACTTCGTTGGGAGACCCAAAGCGGAAGGTATGATGAGCACAACAACAAGTTTTCCCTCAGTAAGAAACCGAGGTTACCGAAAGTAGGAGGAAGAAAATGACTCAAAGGTATTGCTAGCAACTTGGAAACCTGCACAACACAAACTCAACACTTTGCACCAATGAACAATGATGTTGTCAATCTCACTGGTTTGCTGAAAATAAAGGATTAACTATATGGTGTGGAAGGTAACAGTGGTTTGCAGAAAGTAAACAGTAACAGTGGAAGATGTATCAATGGTAAAGATTGGACCGGGCTCCATAGTTCATGTAGCACCCCTGGTAAATCCACTACTAGAAAATCGCCTGTTAAATAAAACTTTGTGCATCATCATGGCATCATGCATTTTGGCTCTCAGAATATTTTAACTAAAAACTATTTTGTCTAAAACAATACCTCTTCTCTTATTTCAAAACAAGTCTTATAGTTATCTGTTAAACTATTTGTCTAAAAACTATTTGCTAAAAATATTTAAAACAAAACAAAACAAATAAAATATTTTATAAACCAATAGTAAACCTAAATCTAGACCTAAACCGGTCAGGCCCAAAAGGCCCAACCGGTTGAACCCTAACCCTAACACCCCAGCCACCAAACCCTAGACCAACCACTCCACACCCTACCCGCCGCCACCACCTACTGCTACCCACCTTGGAGCCAAACACACATGCCCACCACCCACCACCCAAACCCACACACACCGACACAACGCACCCACGCAGTCGAATACCCCCGGCCCCACCCTGACCCTGCGACCCCTCCCGCATGCGTCCCTCGCAGGCGACCCCGCTTGGTTTTCCGCAACTGCCGCCGCCACCAGTTTTCTCTCTGCCCGCACACCCTCACTCCCTCGTCTCCCCATCGCCCGACGCTCCTCCTTGCTCCCATCCGCCATCAGGCCACGAGCAGCACCGGCCATAGCCTCCACCCCGTCCATCGTCCGTCCTCGAGCCGGACGCCACCTCCTTCGCCGCCTGTGCCAAGGTCGGCCACCGCCGTCCCCGAACCGACCTCGTCCTCCGCCGCCATGGCGCCGCCCCTGCAGCGACTGGTTCCCGCGGCCGATTCGCCTCGCCGCCCGGCCGCCCTCTGCTCCGCCCTGTCCGCCAGGCCATCGGTCGCCTCGCCGACAACCTCTGCTTGCGCCTCCCCGACCCCCTCTCTGTAGCAATATCGGCCGCGCTGTTGCGGCGTCGCCTTCCTCCGTCGCCCGCCTCCATGCTGTCGACCCCCCAGATCCTCCTCGCCTCCTCGGTGTCCCGTTTCCTCTCTGCCTCAGGTCGTCTTCGTCGACCATGGCCATGCCCCTGACCTCGCCGTCCAAGCCCCTCTCACCTTCCGTGTCGGAGCTTCGCCGACCGCTTTCCGCCTCGCCGTCTATGCCACCCCGCGACCCTGCAGGGATCCACTGTGAGTCCGCGCCCTGCCCGTCTCCCTCCCTTCACCTCGTGTGTGCCCCTATAGGGAGTGCTTGCTTCCTTGCACCCTGCTCGTTTGTTCCTGTGGCAGCACGTCCTTACATCAGTGCTTGCACTACTTGTGCTACTGTACTCCGCTTCAGGCAGCTCCTGCGGCTATGGTTGCTTTGTTTCGTTGTTGGCCTCTATCAATTTTCCCCTATGGCGGGTACCGTGTTGTAATTAAGGTTGACCGATGCCAAGAGATGCCACGACATGAGCTACAACGACATCGAACCGACAATCCAAGATCGTCCGCGGACAAGACCGACAATCGAACACGACAGCGCGAGACCGACGCAAGAAGTTGAAGATCGAAGATCGGACCGAACCTGGTGGCACCTGATGGACCAGCGACAAGGCCGCTGACACGAATCCGAAGACCCTCATCCCGAATCCGAACCCCGTCGAACCCCAAGATCGCCGAGTTTCCTATATGTGACCCTCTTTCTCGAGAACCTATTTTTATAAATGATATATCAATTGTTGCATATTAAATTGTTCATGCTTGCACTCATATCATGTGGTTTGGGGGCTTTTGCCGATTCACCTCTTAATTAAATATGGAGACCATATGCGGGCGAATCTAGTCCAATATTGGTCCCATTTAAATTTGTGCATCGAATCGGTGATATAATTTTGCCTTGTTAAGACAACATTTAAATTGCGGGGTATCCAAACAATATGAACCATCTAAATAAATTGTTGGGACTCCGGTTCTGCTTAATATTGCCTAATTGCATCGCATTCTTGCCATGTCATACATCATACATGCATCATGCCCGATCTTTTGCCGTAGTATTAAATGGTGCATCCGGTGTTTCTGCTAGTGCTTTGCTTCTTCACGGATTAGGCCGATGAGTTGATGCGAGTGTCGACCCGATCTTCGGATGAATCTTCGGCCGTGTTTTCAGGCGAGCATTCTCCCTCTTTCTACCTATTTTATATTTCTAGTCTTTATTTCCTCCTGTTGATCTATTGCTATATGTGTTGCGATGCTCTAGTTTTCGTACCCGTGATATCCCTTGCAGCCTCATATTGCCTTGGACACATCCTATTACCTGTTGTTTGGTAGATAGTTGGACTTGCGCGTCGTAGTCGCCTGCTCAAGTGCTGTTGCGTGTCGTCCAGTACCACGATTGTTGGAAGGCTGCCATATGCTTTATGTTGGAGATGATCATGGATTTAATTATTGTTTAATAACTAAAATTGAAGTAGGTAAATAATGCAGAGGCACGGGTGGGCGATAGATGTTATTTGGTTTTTAACCGTCCACTTGTGTCCCGTAGGACCCCGGGTTCTTGACACCTGTTCCGAAATCGAGCGCGCTAACCACAGGTGGGGTGTGTGGGCACCCCCATCAATTAGTACCTGATTTCAAAGTACTGTACCGGGGGCCACAAAGTAGTTTGGGGCTTTATTACTATCCTGTACTTATGCCATGCTTTACTGCTTTATTTACGATTGCGCGTGGAGCGCCTGTACTGTTTAGGAACAAATGTGGAATGTTTTCGCGGTATCGACAAGCCCAGTCACATTTTCGGGTTCCCTGTCGTTTACAGCCATTGGCACAAACCTCTGGGTCCGTCTCGGAGACCGGCCGACTTCGTTACGGGTAGCTTAGTGGGGTGGCCCCCATGTGCTTACTTTGGGTCTGGGAAACGTCGTGTCCGAAACCCTGTCGACATACCGTTGGGTGTATGTTTTGTGATCTTGTACCTACCTGATCTGACAACAAGGGTGTAGGTGCGTGTGGAAACTTTGGTGCACCCCTGCAGGGTTAAATCTTTTCGAGAAGCCGTGTCCGCGGTTATGGACGACTTGGAGCACAGTTCTCGATCATAGACAACTATAACTAAAGTTTACTGTTATAATTTGACTTGTATCCGATATGACTAGTAATCAGCTTCACTACAACGGAATGGCTAAAAAAAATACCAACAACTGCTGGGTTTGGGATATCTCATGCTAATTATATCTGACTAGTAAGTGTTGCAACTACAACGGAATGGTTAACTAAAAGTGCCCACTGCTTATTATATCAGGACGACTATCTATACCTGACTAGTAATTGCTGCAACGATAACCGAATAAATAAAACTGCCAACTGTGTGAGTTCCTCGGTTGACTTCCTCGTTTGGTCTCGAGGGGGTAATACCAGGATGGGTATGTTTGGTGGTAGTAACAGGTTGGTCCCGAATAGGTCTTTCTTATCCCTCTCTGATAGCCGACAGTTATATTGAGTCTCTATAGGTGTTTAGTGCATGCTGCGCTGCCACTTCAGTCCACCATACCTATGTAGGCGAGGACCGCCGAATTCTAGTCTCGCCGTGTACTGGCCTCAGTACTGACCGCTCTCCTTTTTCCTTTGCCCTTTGTCGGCACCCCTTTTGTTTAAGAAGGTTTGAGATCGACGTCGTTAGCAGGGTTACCCTTCCGGCTTGGCCTGGGCAGGGTTATGGACGCCATTGGTTATTCCTCAGGACTCTTAGCTCAATTTGCATCTTGTCCGTACTCGGACGCTGTATCGTTTTCAAGGTGATTTGGATCTTTGTACTGTATATCTGTATTCTTGACTCGTTGAGTCGTCGATGTATATATGTTTTGTGGGTTCCATCGAGGACTATTGTGTAATGATATTACTTCGTTTTCCACCCACACGCAAGTGCCTGGTGGGCACCTTTGAATCGTTTCTATGCGGGTTTGGCGGGAAGAGCTGAAACTTGCATAGGGCCGATTCTGGGGGTGTTACAGTTCACTAGAGGTGTTCTCTTTAATATAAAAAATATGGTATGCTGGGTAAAAAAATTACAGCAGGGCAATTGACAGGACTGAGCAAGGCATAACAATGCAATACTAGACATTCATGATCCTATGAGATTCGATTGGGTAATACAACAAGATACATAGACCGCCATCCAACTGCATCTATGACTAGAAATCCACCTTCAGGTTATAATCCGAGCCCCCTCCAATATTAAGTTGCAAGCAATAGATAACTGCTTTAAGCAAAGTGTGTAAGGTAAACAATCCACTTGTTCCATGAACAAGAGACCGTTGTTTTCTCCCTAGTGGCAACAACACATCTACAACCTTAGAGATTTCTGTCACTTCCCTTAGATTAAATAGAGGCAAGAACCCACTATCGAACATAAATACCCCCTCTTAGAGTCACTAGCATCTACTTAGAAAAGATAGCTACTAGAAACGGAGAGCATGCAAGATCACAAACAACACAGACATGATAGAATCAATAAGACAAAACCACTAATCAATCTGACATAGTAATCTCAATATCCATCGGATCCCCGCAAACACAACATGCATGATTACAAATAGATGATCTTGATCATGAACGGAGCTCACAAGATCTAAACATGGTAGCACAAAGGAGGAGATACAACCATCTAGATACTACATGGACCCGTAGTCCAAGGTGGAACTACTCACACTTCATACTGATGCAGCACTCAACAGGGAGGAAGAGGTTGATGTAGGAGTGCTTCGTTGGGAATCCCAAGAGCAAGGTGTGATGGAGCACAGTAGGAAGTTTCCCTCAGTAGAGACCGAGGATATCAAACCAGAAGGAGGAAGGAAACGTCACACAGGTGTTGGAAGCAACGTGGAGACCTGCACAACACAAACTCAAGACTTTGTCCCAACGAAATAGTGAGGTTGTCAAGCTCACCGGTTTGCTGTAACAAAGGATTAAACGTATGGTGTGAAAGGTAATGGTTTGCCGCAAGTAAACAGGTAATAGTGTAGGATGTATCAATGGTAAAGATTGGACCGGTAAAAGGATACGGATGTCGCCTAGAGGGGGGTGAATAGGCGATTAAAACTTTTTCTAGAGTGGCTCAACAAAGGCGGAATAAAACTAGTGTTTACTTTGTTAAGCACAACCTAGAACAACTAAGGTTCACCTATGTGCACCAACAACTTATGCTAAGCAATACAAGCAACAAAGTGATAGCAAGATATATATTACTTCAAGCACGAAGGCTATCACAATGTAAAGTGCATAAGTAAAGAGCTCGGGTATAGAGATAACCGAGGCACGCGGGGACACTGATATTTTACCGAGTTCCTCCCAACATGGAGTACGTTTCGTTTGGAGAGGGGGTGGTAACAAACCACCAACGCCACAAAAGGCCCCCCTTATTCTCCGGTGAATCTCACCCCAATGGGATCGATCCACGCTTCCACTATTGGTGCACTTGTCAGTGGCAACCAGAACCTCTCACAAGGTTGGGGCACTTCTCCACAACTTAATTGGAGGCTCCCAACAAACGCCACAAAAGGCCACAATGCCACCAAGGCCACAAAACCGTCTAGGGTTCCAAGAACCCAAGAGGGACAAACTCCAATGAGCAACTCAAACCAAATCCTCCGAGGAGAACTCAAACCGATGCAACAAATGCAAATGGCAAGAACACCACAAAGATGCTCAAATCCCTCACTCTCAAGTTCCAACAAAGCTACCAAAGCTATTGGGGGAACAAGAGAGGAGGAATCAAAGAGAGACACAAAATCCCCCAAAATCTAGATCCCCAAAGATGCACTCACAAAGAGATGAATCGGTTAGGTCAAAATGTGGGTCTAGATCTCCTCTCTTTTCCACTCAAATATGGGCAAGAATCATAGGAGGGAAAAGATTAGGCAAGCTTCAAGATCTAGAGCAAGTATGGCAAAGTTTAGCCTAATAGATAAGAGAGGGGTTGTCTAAACTGAAAATGGCCAAAGCCTTAAATAGGGGCCCCATAAAATCTAGCAGTTGGGGCACTATTTCAGTCAGGACCGATAGTACCGGAACGGACCGGTAATACCGGACCGAAAACCACACAGCAAGCGAGCGAGCGCGGAAATCAGAAGGAGCTAGCAGCAGCGCGCATGCAGGCCAGCAGCGAAGCAGCTAGCGCGCGGGGGCAGAGCAGCAGCTAGGCAGCAGCGCAGTAGCAAGCGCGCGGCAGCGCGTGGAGCCAGCTTGGGGCCACAGCAGGGCCAGCAGCAAGGCAGAGCAGTGCGGGCCCAGTAGCATGCACGAATGCGCGCGAGCGAAGGCAGCCAGCGGTCGACGCGCGCATGCGGGGCAGCGGCCAGGAGCGAGCGAAGGGCGCGCGCACGCGGGGCCAGCGTGGGTCAACACCAACGATGCGCGCATGCGGCGGCGGCTGACGCGAGCGAGCGCAGCGAGCAGGCCCAGTGAGATCTGGATCTGAAAAATATCTGGGCAAATAAACTGGGCCGATCGGTACTACCGGCCCACCCGGGCGGTACTACCGGGCCGGCCGGTACTACCGCGAAAAGGTACCTAGCGAGGCAGAAAGAAAACGGGCCATTTTCAGGCCCGGGCGGTAGTACCGGCCCGTCCGGGCGGTACTGCCGCTTGGCCCAGAAAACAGACAAACAGACAAATATTCAAACGGCAATAACTTTTGACTGAAAGCTCCGATTGACCCGATTCAAATTGCGTTGGATAGAGGACGAGAAGGGCTTCCCTTGGTGAGAAACCGAAAAGCCGCATAAATCAAAATCGCAACAAGATACATATGGGAGATCCGATTTTGATGAACAAGAGCTTGTTATGGAGATTACCACAAGCTCTATATCCTCACATGGATAAGACCAAATAACAACCAAATACGATGATGCAAGTATGCAAAGGTTTGAGCTCTCTCCGAACGATGTGACCAAATTACTCATACGAGAGCCCCTCTTGATAGTACGGTTATCTATCCTAAACCCGGTCTCCTACACACAACAAGAGACCGAAAAAAGGGAAAACCTATCAAGATTATACCTTTGACTTGATCATTCCACTTGAGCTCGATGTAGACGATCTTGCCCTTCTCAAGATGGAACGCCTTTCTTAATTCCTCATCATCGACCTCGCATATTGAGCTTGTCCAACATATCTTCTTTGCATTTCATCGACCTTGAAGCCAACACATGCTCCAAGTGATGCCAATGGACAAATCCTACAAGTATAACTTAATACACACATTAGTCCAAAAAGATTGTCATTAATTACCAAAACCACACATGGGGGCCCAACATGTTCTTTCAACCGGGGTCCATAGTTCACTAGAGGTGCTCTCCTTACATAAACAACATGGCATGAAGGGTAAACAAATTACAGCGGGGCAATTGACAGGAACTGAGCAAGGCATAACAATGCAATTACTATCCAAAAAGATCCTACGGGGTTGATTGGGCAATACAACAATATACATAGACCGTCATCCAACTGCATCTATGACTAGAAGTCCACCTTCAGGTTATCATCCGAACCCCGTCCGGTATTAAGTTGCAAGCAACAGACAACTGCTTTAAGTAAAGTGTGTAAGGTAAACAGTCCACATGTTCCATGAACAAGAGACCGAAGATATTATTGTCAACCGAAGAGATTATTGTCACTTCCCTTGGAAACTAGAGGCATGAACCCACTATCGAGCATAAATACCCCCTCTTGGAGTCACTAGCAACTACTTGTCCAAGATAACCACTAGCAACGGAGAACATGCAAGATCACAAACAACACAGACATGATAGAATTATAAAGACAAAACCATTAATCAAACCAACATAATAATCTCAATATCCATCGGATCCCCGCAAACACAACATGCATGATTACAAATAGATTATATCTTGATCATGAACGGAGCTCACAATATCTATACATGAAAGCACAAAGGAGGAGATAAAACCATCTAGCTACTACATGGACCCATAGTCCAAGGTGGAACTACTCACAAATCATACCGGAGAGAAGGCCTCCGGGATGATCTCCCCTCCTACAGGGTGCCGGGAAGAGCTTCAAATCCCCCCGATCTAGGGATGATGGTGGCGGCGACTACAGACGGTTTCGTGGATTTCTGATCAGGTACTAAGGGTTTCTGCATTGGGGGCTTCTTATAGGCGAAGGGGCGAGTCCGGGAGGCGTCTAGGGCCACCAAGCCCTAGCCAGGCGCGGGCCCACCTACCCCCGCGCCTGGGGTGGGTTTGGCCCCTCTGGCCGGCCCTTCTGTGTCCGTCTAGGGCCACAAACAACACATACATGATAGAGGTGCTCTCCTCTGGACTTCTTTTTCCCCACGGAAAGTAATTGACTTTGTACTTCGTCCCGTCCAATTCCGAGAATATTTCTTTACTAACTTTTCCGAAACCAAAAACAGCAGAAAACAGGCATCTGGCACTGTTGCAACTTGTTAGTAGGTTAGTACCAGAAAACATGTAAAAATCACCTCAAAGCGTGGACAAGTAAAGAAAAGTAGATACTAAACAAGCATGGAGCATCAAAAATTATAGATATGTGTCCAACGTATCAGCATCCCCAAGCTTAACTCCTGCTCGTCCTCGGGTAGGTAAGTGATAAAAGAATAATTTTTTAGGTGACATGCACCCTCACAATAAAGATCCAACCATTTGCAAGCATTGAAAGCTGGGATCAAAGAACTCTAAACATGTCCATGAAAGATGGAGTTCTAACAATAGGACATAGTAACTATGTATGCAACATGAAAGGCTACAAACAAAGATCATGAATAACATGCATTGAAAAACGTTTGTTTGTTTCACATGAAGAAAACATAGCATAGTGGCAATCAGCTTGTCCCTCATAGAGTAGAAAATAGATGCATAGGACACCTGCAAATTTCACAAGGGTGACTAGAAACAAATAGCATAAGAGCAAGTAATAACACAATATGCGTCAATTAATAAGCTTTGGAACACTGCACACAGAATAACAACTATGCTCTCTTAATGGTGCCTAAAGGTAGAAGGTGTAGACTCAATAATGGTGGAAGAAAGGCCTTTTTGTAAAGGAAGCAGGGATTACAAGTTTCAAAAAGAGCTTCCAAAAATTATGGTACTAGTTAGCTTTCAGCCCTCATTGCCCCTATCATAAGCATCTTGAAGGGGTTAAGGTTAAAGTGGCAAAGCTGGAGTATATGCTTGACAAAGTATAAGTTGGCAATCTCATGTCCCTTGAATACGAGGGCCACACCTCATGTATACTCAACTTAGGACCCATGCAATTTCTTGTCACTATAAGTATTTGCATATCATTGAGAACCGCCAACGGGGTACCCCTTGCACATGGTACAAGAGCTTTCCCATAACCAAAATGACAAGGCAAGTAGACAATGAGCATCTCAGCAATATTTTTATTTACCATATGCATAGCTTTTTATTGAGGATGCTTCATAGATAGATCACTATGGTGATGCTGCAAGTTTCCACCATGATTAGGCATGGCTTAGGCTAGCAGCCCAGGCGTTTCTCTAACACAGAATACAAACTCCATGGACTTTCAAGTTCCCACTTCATTTCACACTGATAACATCCATAGACAAAAGAGCATGATATCAACGGAGTACAAAAGTACAAGTGCAATGTTGAAAGCGTTCCCCATGACAGCACAGTTCTGCTAACTCCAACTTATAAGTGCAAGCATATACAACAAAGTTGTCTCAATGGTTCAAGTTTATTAGGGGCAAAGAATAAAGTGTGCCATCAAGTTCGTGAGGGCTTTAATCACTAAGTTTTCACATAACAAAATAGTTTTTAATTGGAAGATAGATAAAAACAAGAATATACTTGGAATGGTGTAACACACCATGCATAGGAGTTTATAGTGGACACTTTGGAATAACTTGGTTTCTTGGGAGTTTGGAAGCATGAGTAGAACTTACTCATACAAGTGAAGGCTAGCAAAAGACTGGGAGCAACCAACTAAGAGAGCAATAATGGCCATAATTATGCAATGCAACAAAGCAAACTAATCAAAGCAAAGAGTGGTACTACAAGTCAAGGACTAAATTATCATAGAGGCTAATGGTGACTTTTCATAGTCGTAACATGGTGTAAGAATGTGCCAAGTCAACCCAAGCAAAACATCAAAGGAGAATACCACAATACTATGCTTTTGCATGCTAAAACAACACATAATTTCTTCAAGGAACACTAAGCAATCCCAATTGTTTGTAAAAAGACATGCTACCTAAATAATCACTAAGCATAAGGTCAAAACAACACCTAGCATGTCATGCTAAAGTCTGAGTCACAGTCAATGCAAGCTCCTCTTGCACATCAAGCAAGGACTTACTACTCCTTTCCAACACTAAGCAAACTTATTTGCAAAACAACACATCGAGAATGGGGGTCCAAACTTCTTTATTCAAGAAAACTAAACAACCTAAGCAAAGCAAACAAAAACTAAGACGCTCCAAGAACAACGCAACTGTGCATGAAACAATAAAAAAGAAGTGTCTAGACAGACCTGAGCTTTTTATTGATGAAGAAGGGGATGCCTTGGGCATCCCCAAGCTTTGACGCTTGTACCTCTTGGATATTTCTTGGGGTTACACCATGGTGGCATCCCCAATCTTGAGCTTTTGTCCATTCTTCATATCATTGCATCATTCTCTCTCTACACCTGAAATTTTTCCTTCATACAAAACTTCACACAATCTTCATTAGCAACATTATTGTATTCAAAAGATATTAGACCCCTGGCAAAGCTTTGGAACAGCAAGGCTTTTCACTAAAAACACAAGCTACTGTAGTAACTCCTACAAAAATCTCAATTCACCTAAATAGAATTCAAAAAGGAATCAATAAGAAGCAAATGCAAATAATGGCAGAAATCTATCAAAACAGATGAGCAGGTAGAAACCGATTTTTTCGAACATCTTATGTTGCTCAAATAAAAAAGTGTTGAACTAACGAAAGTTAGCTAACATACTGGGGGATTTATTACGAAAATTCAGCTCAATCCGACTTACATAGATTCCTCACGAGTATTTACGATGGAGCATAAAAATCTGTTTCGGGACAGCAACTCCCCAAATCTTACTTCCCTCTCATTAGAGGTCATTCTTGGCAAAAATCAAACAAAAAGGATAAGGAGAGGTCATTACTAAAGTAATAACTTCTAAGACTCAAGGAAACTCCTGGGTTATCTCCCAACAAGTACTTTTCTTTAACGCCTTTAAGTTAGGCACAAGAAGCAAGAAGAATCAAGTATTTTCAAATGAAGAAGCATTAACATCAAATATTGCTTTCAAAGGAGGAGCAAAAAGCAACTTCTCTCTTCTCATAGGGAAGTGTTCAATACCTTTCTTGAATGGAAAATGATATTTAATGGTGCCTTCTTTCATATCAATGATGGCACCAACTATTCTAAGAAAAGGTCTTCCCAATGTAATAGGACAAGAAGCATTGTATTCAACATCCAAAACATAGAATAAATAGGGACATAAGCATTGTTAACCATGATGAGAACATCATTAATACTCCCCATGAGTTTCTTCTTAGCATTATCATTGAGTGGGACATCCAAATAACAATCTTCCAGAGCTGGAAAATCAAGCATTTCATAAATCTTCCTAGGCATAATAGAGACACTAGAACCAAGATGACATGAAGCTTTGAGATCAAAGTCATTCACTTTCATATTAATAATGGGTTCCCAACTATCTTCTACTTTCCTAGGAATAGAGGCTTTGTGTTTTAGCTTCTCTTCCTTAATTTTCACAATAGCATCTGTAATATGTTTAGTGAAAGCAACATGCATATCACTAGCATCAGGACTTCTAGCAAGCTTTTGCAAGAACATAATCACTTCAGAGATATTGCAACCATAAATATCAAAATCAAACTTAGCATCACTAGTAGTAGGCTCAATAGGCTTAGGCATAGTAGGAGTAGGAATAGGGACTACTTGTGGTTTAGTGGTGATAGTGCACACACTATTGTTTCTATCAATTTCAGCTTCCCTTTCCCACCTAGCATGAAGTTGAGCTAACAGCCTAACATTTTCATCAATAGTAACTTGTATGGCATGAGCAGTAGCAAAGGTGTTTTCTATAGTTTCAGGTTTAGCAGCCATTTTATTAATCAAGGAAGACTGAGCTTCATACAAAGAGGAAATATTTTTCTCAACAGTTAAAAGTTTTTCCTCTATAGTCTTATTGAAAGTGGTTTGCTTGCTAATAAAGTCTTTGAGCATTACTTCAAGTTTAGAGGGGGAACTTCTAGCATTATTGTAAGAACTTCCATAGGAATTGCCATTATTAGGAGGATAAGGCCTATAATTGTTGTTGCTACCAAAATTATTCCTATAGGCATTGCTGTTTAAATTGTTGTTTCTAATTAAGTTCACATCAAATTGCTCTTCTTGAGCAACCAAAGAGGCTAAGGGAACACTATAAGGATCTAGAGGAGCTTTTCCATTAACAAGCATAGCCATAATAACATCAATCTTTTCACTCAAAGAGGAAGTTTCCTCAATAGAATTTACCTTCTTACCATGTGGAGCTCTCTCAACATGCCATTCAGAGTAGTTAACCATCATATTATCAAGGAGCCTTGTTGCAGCACCCAAAGTGAGGCCCATAAAGGCACCTCCAGCAGCTGAATCCAACAGATTTCTTGAGGAGAAGTTCAAAGCTGCATAAAAAGTCTGGATAATCATCCAAGTAGTGAGTCCATGAGTAGGACAATTCTTAACCAAAGATTTCATTCTTTCCCAAGCTGGAGCAACATGTTCACTATCAAGTTGTTTAAATTTCATAATATCACTTCTCATAGATATAATCTTAGCAGGAGGATAGTACTTTCCAATAAAATCATCTTTGCACTTAGTCCAAGAATCAATACTATTTTTAGGCAAAGATAGCAACCATTATTTAGATTTTCCTCTCAAGGAGAAAGGAAAAATCTTGAGCTTAATAATATCTCCATCTACATCCTTATACTTTTGCATCTCACAAAGTTCAACAAAGCTATTCAGATGAGTAGCAGGATCATCAGAACCAACACCAGAAAATTGCTCTCTCATCACAAGATTCAACAAAGCAGGCTTAATTTCATAAAAGGTAGCAACGGGAGTAGGTGGAGCAATAGGAGTGCTTAGGAAATCATTGTTGTTGGTGCTAGTGAAGTCACACAACTTGGTGTTCTCAGCAGAGTTCATTTTGGCAAAGGTGGGCAAGCCAAAAACAGCAGTAGTAGCTAGAGCAGGAACTAATTTTTGTGTGTTTTTGAATAAAGCAAGCAAACCAAGATAGACTATTTTTTGGGGGTTTTATTAAAGAGGCAAACAAAACCAAGCAAAATAAACAAAGCAAACTAAACACAAAGTAAAGAGAAAGGAAGTGAAGGACTCCCCTTGTGAAGACGTCCTTAGCCTCCCCGGCAACGGCGCCAGAAATCTTGATGCGTGCACTCAGTGTTGATGTGGGACACTTCGTTGGAACCCCAAGAGAAAGGTGTGATGAGCACAGCAACAAGTTTCCCTCAGTAGAGACCGAGGTTATCGAACCCGAAGGAGGAAGGAAACGCCCCAAAGGGTTTGCAAGCAACATGGAGACCTGCACAACACAAACTCAAGACTTTGTCCCAACGAATCAGTGAGGTTGTCAATCTCACCGGTTTGTTGTAACAAAGGATTAAACGCATGGTGTGGAAGGCAATGGTTTGCAGCAAGTAAACAAGTAACAAAGGAAGATGTATCAATGGTAAAGATTGGACCGGGGTCCATAGTTCACTAGAGGTGCTCTCCTTAGATAAACAACATGGCATGAAGGGTAAACAAATTACAGTAGGGCAACTGACAGGAACTGAGCAAGGCATAACAATGCAATTACTAGTCAGAAAGATCCTATGAGATTCGATTGGGCAATACAACAAGATACATAGACCGCCATCCAACTGCATCTATGACTAGAAGTCAACCTTCAGGTTATCATCCGAACCCCCTCTAGTATTAAGTTGCAAGCAACAGACAACTGCTTTAAGCAAAGTGTGTAAGGTAAATAGTCCACATGTTCCATGAACAAGAGACCGTTGTTTTCTCCCTAGTGGCAACAGCATATCTACAACCGAAGAGATTTCTGTCACTTCCCTTGGAAACTAGAGGCATGAACCCACTATCGAGCATAAATACCCCCTCTTGGAGTCACTAGCAACTACTTGGCCAAGATAGCTACTAACAACAGAGAGCATGCAAGATCACAAACAACACAGACATGATAGAATCATAAAGACAAAACCATTAATCAAACCAACATAATAATATCAATATCCATCGAATCCCCGCAAACACAACATGCATGATTACAAATAGATTAGATCTTGATCATGAATGGAGCTCACAAGATCTATACATGAAAGCACAAAGGAGGAGATACAACCATCTAGCTACTACATGGACCCATAGTCCAAGGTGGAACTACTCACGCATCATACCGGAGAGAAGGCCTTCGGGATGATCTCCCCTCCGGCAGGGTGCCGGGAAGAACTTCAGATCCCCCCGATCTAGGGACGATGGCGGCGGCGGATATAGACGGTTTCGTGGATTTTTGATTGGGTACTCAGGGTTTCTATATCGGGGGCTTCTTATAGGAGAAGGGGAGGCCGAGGCGGCGGCCAGGGCGGCCAAACCCTAGCCAGGCGCGGGGTAGGGCCCACCCGCGCCTAGGGGGTGGCCCCTCTGGCTTGCCCTTCCGGCTCCCCTCTGGACTTCTTGTTCCCAACAGAAAGTAATTGACTTTGACGTTTGTCCCGTCCAATTTCGAGAATATTTCTTTACTAACTTTTCTGAAACCAAAAACAGCAGAAAACAAGCATCTGGCACTGTTGCAACTTGTTAGTAGGTTAGTACCATAAAACATGTAAAAAGCACCTCAAAGTGTGGACAAGTAAAGAAAAGTAGATACTAAACAAGCATGGAGCATCAAAAATTATAGATACGTTTCCAACGTATCAGATACATCATTTCCAATCAACATATGTCTTCCACATAATGTATTAGAAATATGTCTTAGCGCTCCCACTTAATTTCTTGCAAATGCAAGCATCTTCATCGTCTCTGATGAATTTAAACTCTTTTAACTGTTTCATCATGGTGAATATTCCAACTCCGTGATGCTCACTTCAACCATTGTAGTTTGCATATGCTTTTTGAAGGAAATATGCCCTAGAGGCAATCATAGAGATGATTATATTTCATATGTATCCATGAGTTATTGTAATGTTCCTTGAATATCCATATCAGGCAACTTGTATTGATTGGCAATTATGTGAATTGTTTGTGAAACTCTTTACTTGTATGGTTATTTAATAGTTGTCCCTAGTCAGAGTTCATGTGAGGACACACGTGAATATTAGACTAGCACATCGATTGGTTGATGACTATGTTTCGCAAGTCATAGACATGGATATGTCAAACCAATGATGTGGACACATGTTATGAACATGGGGTTGGACTGACCCAACATGAGACTAGCAATTAGACTTGCAGCTCTCTCTACACATCGTGTATGTTTTGTCCTTAGACCTGAGATTGTCGCATGTACTTGAGATGTGGATCGACCTACTTTGGGGCTATCAGACGCTACTCCGTAACTGGGTAGTTATAAAGGTAGCTTTCGGGTTTGTCCTGAAACATGCTGCAAGGTATGGTCAATCAAGAAGGGATTTGCCCCTCTCTACTTGAGAGAGATATCTCTGGGCCCCCCGAGTGATCGGATCCAGAAATGCATGGCCGTGCTACATAAGGTTAAGAGTTAACCTAGTAAAGGGATTCTGAGTTACGGTATCGAGAAAGAGAGGTCAGCTTGGAGCTAGACCAAATATCGTGAGGCAAAGGGAAAGACATGTACTAAACCTTGTGATGGTTCGTCCGATATGATCTTTGTATGCGTTTAGGAGTTGGCACGTCTTGCTAGAGGCCACTACCAACTATTGGCAGAATAAGTGTATTCGTGTCATGTCTATATGTATATGAACCTATAGGGTCACACACTTAAGGGGTTGGAAGCCTAATGAGAATTGGATCCGAATTAGACTAGGCTTAGGATACTAATGGGATCCTAATGTAGAAGCCCACTAGGTACGCCTATATAAGGGAGGGTGGGGTGAGCTGACCAGAGCTAGACCATTCCACCCAGCCGCCACTCCTCACGCATGTGTTGCACGTGCGGACCTAGCAGTCTGGCGTCTGACGCTTCCACCCTGTACGTATGGATACCTCGGAGGTGCTGCATCTATGGCACTTGGACGAGCCGTGCAAAGGGAGATTCTCGTGGGACGAGGACAAGGAGGAGACGTGGAACGTCTGCACTGCCTCGACGCGCTTCATCAATTCCGCAACTGCGCGTCTAGTGGTAATCCCGTGATCTATGACAACATTAATCCTGGTTTTACGCGGTAGAACTTTTTTGATTTGCGCTAGTGTAGCCTACCCGTATCCCTTTAGTGGTATCAGAGCCGATGCTGTTCATTTATAGGTTCGGGATGTTTGCATATGGTGATATGCAGATTGATATGAATGATGTGATCATTTATATGGCGGTGATTCAGGATTGATCTATGATCTTGCTTTCCGTGATCGTGATTCTGAGGTTGTCGAACGACTTACCCCTATCGGTCGGTTTCCGCCATCGGGGTAGACAACGACACATAAATCATGTTAAATCACGCGAAGATCAATATGATTGATCGAATCGGAACCTAGATCTAAAATCGATGTACCGTGATCAAAGGAGTTTGATTGAATCGGGATAGGAGTCGGTTTATGGTAAATTTGCTTTGCTGATCAAAATCCTTAAAGAAAATTGTGAAGATTCGATCTCTCATTTTTCACGGTTTTCCGGACGCCCGGAGATACCGCGAGGGGCGCTGCCCCTTCAAACCACACAAGGGGAGACCCCCTAGACCCCCCTTAATTGTAGCCCCTTTTGTATCTCGTTAAGGTAACTAGGTGCTGCGATGTCACCTGATCCGGTAGAATGTGATTCTATGCATAACTTGTTTTTGCAGGATGTATGTGATCAGTATGGCCCATATATGTATGTGATGCATGTATGAAATTTTGCATGATCTGCGTGTCGTGAGTAGGGCAACACGGCTGGAGCCATATGTGTTGTCATTTATTGTAATGGCCCGCGTGCCAACTTGTGATGATCCCAATACTATGTAATTTTGATTACTAGCTGGTAGGATTAATAGCTTGTATTAGTTCTTGGAGGACTCATCACTTGGAAGATGGCTCACATGGAACATGAAGATGGAGATCATCATGGTGGACAGGTTCTATGGCGATGGAGATCACCATGAGAAAATGGACCATACTGTGTCACATCTATGTGAATGCTATTCTTATGTGTTTTACTACTATGCATGCTTAGATGATAGAAGTAGAACGATCCCTCACAAAGTTTAAGTTAAACCATGCCCTCCCAACCAAACCTTGCACCATCCTATGCCAAATACAATCATTGGTGGGCCTATGAAATTAGGGTGCCGCGGTTTCCCTTGGCTGGATGGGTTTGTATCAGATACCTACACGCATACGGGTTAGTGAGCTTGACAAGGTCATCTTAACAGTTAAGGACCTTAGGGCATAAAGGTTGGGCGCCTAGTTTTGACATAGAGATGTCACCCAACAACAAGAGTCATATGTGATATGATTAGCAAGTGTTGCTTACCGATTTACCTTGTCTTCTAGCAGTGATGCTAAAGCTCACTAGTCGACTTGTTAATTGTGGATCTTGAATCACTTAGTATCAATAGAGGGATATTGATTTAAGTGGGAGTATATGCTATTAAATTGTTTAATATGTTTTACTCTTTCATGGTTACATGGATTAGTATTTTGCATGCTTTCTGTTGTAGATCAATGGCACCGAACACTGCATCACCTTTTTATTTGCGTTCGATTCTTGACAAAGATAAACTTAATGGAACAAACTATACGGACTGGGTCCATAACCTGAGAATTGTTCTCAGGTCTGATAAAAAGGAAACAGTTCTGGATACCCCAATCCCCGATGAACCTACTGATAATGCATCTGCTGCCCTAAAGAATGCCTACAAGAGAGCATGTGATGATTCTCTTGAGGTTAGCTGCCTTATGCTTGCATGCATGGAACCTGAACTCCAAAAGAAGTTTGAGGATCAGGATGCGTACGATATGATCGTGGAGCTTAAGGACATGTTCCAAGATCAGGAAAGGACTGAGAGGTACAATGTTGCCAAGTCCTTTGTCGAATGCAAGCTAGCAGAGGGAGCAGCTGTAGGCCCCCATGTGATCAAAATGGTTGGTTACAGTTAGACTTTGGAAAATCTTGGTTTTCCACTAGGCCAAGAGTTGGCTACTGACTTCATTTTGGCGTCTCCTCCATCCAGCTATGGGCAGTTCATTTCGAACTACCATATGCATGGGGTGGAGAAGGGCCTTAATGAATTATGTGGGATGCTTAAAATAACAGAAAGTGACATGAACAAGTGTGCAGAGCATAGCCATGTGATGGATGTGCAGAACAAGCCTAGCTTCAAGAAAAAGGGTACTTCTCGAAATAAGAAGGGCAAGGCTAAGGATACGATCCCTAAGTCTGCATCCAAGCAAAAGGATGGACCTGCAGATGACACTGAGTGCTTCTTTTGTCATGAAGATGGCCACTGGAAAAGAAACTACAGCAAGTACCAGGATTCTTTGAAAAAGAGTGGAAGTAAGAGTACTTCCCACTCAGGTACGCTTGTTGTAAATGTTGTGGACATTCTTCTCATTGATTCCTATGTTAACTCTTGGGTATTTGATACCGGATCGGTTGCTCATATTTGCAATTCGATGCAGGGGATAATAAGGACTAGAGAAGTGCAGAAAGGCGAAGTGGATTTTCGCGCCGGAAATAAAGCAAGGGTTGCTGCATTGTTCGTCGGCGTCATGCAACTTCACCTTCCGTCAGGATTTATTATGGAGTTGAATAATTTTTATTACATTCCAAGTATGGGTCGAAACATTTTATCACCTTCATGTTTGATGAGGGATGGTTATGCATTCGCGAGTGCAAACAATGGTTGTGTGATCTCTAAGAATGATATGTTTATGGCTAATGCTCCCATTGTGAATGGGTTATTTATTTTAAATCTTGATGATGCATATGTTTACAATGTTAGTGCTAAAAGGCTTCGGCCTAATGATTTGAGTCCTACCTATTTATGGCATTGTCGTTTGGGTCATATAAGTGAAAAGCGCATGAAGAAGCTCCATGGTGATGATCTTCTAACTTTGTTTGATTTTGAATCATACGAGACATGTCAGGCTTGTTTACTTGGAAAGATGACCAAGTCGCCTTTTTCGGGTTTACCCGAGAGAGCGACAGACTTGTTGGAACTCATACATACTGATGTATGTGGACCAATGAGCACGACAGCCAGAGGAGGATATCACTACTTCATTACTTTTCCTGATGATTTCAGTAGATATGGTTATGTCTACTTGATGAGGCATAAGTCTGAAACTTTTGAAAAGTTCAAGGAGTTTCAGAGTGAAGTAGAGAATCAACGTGGCAAGCAAATAAAGGCCTTGTGATCTGATCGTGGAGGTAAATATTTGAGTCACGAGTTTAGCGATCATCTTAAGAGTTGCGGAATTGTTCCACAACTTATGCTGCCCGGAACGCCTCAAAGGAACGGGGTCTCCGAACGGCGTAATCAAACTTTTTTGGACATGGTTCGATCGATGATGAGCCAGTCGGATTTGCCATTGTCATTTTGGGGTTACGCTCTAGAAACGTCAGCTTTCACACTTAACAGGGTACCATCTAAATCCGTAGTTAAGAAACCATATGAGATGTGGACTGGAAAGAATCCCAGTTTGTCTTTTCTAAATATTTGGGGTTGTGATGCATTTGTCAAGCGACTTCAGTCGGACAAGCTAACACCAAAATCGGATAAGTGCATTTTCGTGGGATATCCGAGGGAAACCTTAGGGTATTACTTCTACAACTGAGAGGAGGGCAAAGTGTTTGTCCCTCGTAGCGGTGTTTTCCTATTGAAAGAGTTTCTCATAGAGGGAACAAGTGGAAGTTCGGTGCGAATTGAAGAAGTTCAAGATGATCCAGTTCGGGAAGCTTCTACAAGTGATGCTATGTAGCAGAACAAGTTGAGGAACCCGTGGCAACAGAAGCACCACAACCACGAAGGTCGGCGAGGCTCCGCGAAGCGCAAGAAGTATATTGTTAGAAAATGATGAGCTTGCGACCTATGCAGAAGCGATGGTGGACCCAGACTCTGAGAAATGGCTGATCGCCATGAGATCCGAGATAGAGTCCATGGGAGACAATCAAGTTTGGAACTTGGTTGACCTGCCTGATGGTTTTAAAGCCATCGAGTGCAAATGGATCTATATGAAGAATATTGATATGGATGGAAAGGTTCACATCCATAAAGCTCGACTTGTTACAAAAGGTTTTCGACAAGTTCAAGGAGTTGACTACGATGACACTTTCTCGCCCGTAGCGATGCTTAAATCTATATGGATCATTCTAGCCATTGCTGCACATTTCGACTTTGAAATATAGCAGATGGATGTCAAGACGGCTTTCCTAAATGGGATCCTAACTGAGGACGTGTATATGATGCAGCCCGAAGGTTTTGTCGATCCAAACATTGCTGGAAAGGTATGCAAACTTCTAAAGTTTATTTATGGGCTGAAGCAAGCATCTCGGAGTTGGAACATTCGATTTGATGAAGTTGTAAAGGAGTTTGGCTTCATCAAAAACGAACAAGAACCTTGTGTTTACAAGAAGGAAAGTAGGAGAGCGCTGGTATTTCTAATCTTATATGTAGATGGCATATTGCTGATTGGAAATGACATTCCTATGATTGAGTCTGTTAAGACCTCGTCGAAAAATAGTTTTTCGATGAAGGACTTAGGAGAAGCGGCATATATTCTGGGCATCAAGATCTATAGAGATAGGTCAAGGAGGCTAATTGGATTAAGCCAGAGTACATACATTGACAAAGTGTTGAAATGGTTTAGCATGGAAGAGGCTAAGAAGTGGTTCTTGCCCATGTCTCATGGTATAAAACTCAGCAAGACTCAGTGTCCTTCGACTACTGATGAGCGTGAGCGCATGAGTAGGGTTCCATATGCTTCGGCTATTGGATCCATCATGTATGCAATGATATGTACTCGTCCAGATGTTTCCTATGCTCTAAGTGTTACGAGCAGATACCAGGCTGATCTAGGTGAAGGTCACTGGACAGCGGTAAAGAACATCCTTAAGTACTTGAAAAGGACTAAGGATGTGTTCCTAGTTTATGGAGGTGAGGATAAACTCAATGTAAAGGGTTACACAGATGCGAGTTACCTTAACGACTCAGATGATTCGAAATTGCAATCAGGTTATGTGTTTGTCTTGAATGGTGGTGCTGTGAGCTGGAAAAGTTCCAAGCAAGATACGGTGACCTCCTCTTCAACAGAAGCTGAATATATTGCTGCCTCGGAGGCCGTAAAGGAAGCTGTTTGGATTAGGAATTTTCTGATCGCTCTCGGTGTGGTTTAGGGCGCGTCCAATCCCTTGGACGTTTATTGTCACAACAATGGTGCTATTGCACAAGCCAAGGAACCTAGACAGCACCAGAAGAACAAACATATTCACATGCGTTACCATTAGATTTGTGAGTTCATTGAGGATGGTAATGTCATGATATGCAAAATACATATGGACTCAAATGTTGCTGATCCCTTGACTAAGCCTCTCCCGCAGCCCGCGCATGAAGCGCACACAAGAGCAATTGGTATTAGATACATTTTAGATTGACTCTAGTGCAAGTGGGAGACTGACACATCCCAAAATTTTCCAAATTTTGAAATGTGAAAAATAAATAAACAAAATAAAATTTTGTTGAAATTTAGGGTGAGAAGAAACTTTTGTTTCCAATTGGAAACATCAAAACCTATTTTGATCACATAAAATCCTAAAGGGATTTAAAAAGATAAACAATTAATAAAGAAAGTTTTAATAATTGGGATCACTATTTTTTTAGATCTTTTAATAAAAAGATTTGATTTTCAAAAGCAATGGTAGAATTATAAATAAGGATTATTTTATAGAGCCAAATTAAATTTTGGCCAAACTTTTTAAATATTTCCATTTGATAAAAAGAGTAAAGGGTTTATTTAAATAAAATAATGAGGATTTATTAATATCCAATTTTATTAAAGTAAAGGCTTTTCCATTTTAAATAAACACTAAAACTTGTTAATTTATTTTAAATAAGTTTTCCAAGTGTTTTATTTATTCAAATAAAACCTACTAAAATGATTTTGGTATTATTTTAGATTTCAAATAGAGTTTTAAAATAAATCAAATCCTATTTGAATTAATGACTAAGGTGTATTTATTTAATTATTAATGGATCCTAAAAAGAATAAAAATTATTTTATTTTGGACTTTGGTTTATGATGTTAAACAGAATTAAAATCAATACAAAGTTTGGTGGTGGTTTGAATTGATTTGTTGTTTGAATATTTGTTTGAAAATCAAAACAGAAATTCATATTGGAAAAAGAAAAAGCTTTCAGAATAAAAAAATGAAACAAACAGACCCAACCCAACAGGCCCAGCAAGCCCACTCACAGCCCAACTTCCCCCCCTCAGCGAATCGTTTTTCACCCACGCGCGCACCCGCGAAGTCCCTGAACGCTCGTCCCCACTCCCTCTTCCTCCACCTCGCTGACAGACGGACCCCACCACCAGCGCATTGTCTTCAACCCCGCGACCACGTCCCCCTGCCGTTGTTGCCGATTGATTGCCGGCGTCAATACGCGTTAATGGCGTAGTAATTTCCTCTCGCGACCACGCCATCTTAAGCACCTCTCCCTCCTTGCCATTTCCCCTCAGACCCCGCTGCCAGAGAGCCACCAGGATGCCCCAATTTCCTTTTGCACCACCGCCGACTCCGACGAGCTGTGCAACCAATTCCGGAGCGGTCCAGCCGCCCCTCGCCTCCCTCTGCACGCGAGCATATTCCCCATCATCAGGCGCACCTGCCCATAGCCCCATCTCGCTCCCGCGCGCTCTAGAAGCTCTTCTTCGTCAACAATAGAGTGCCACCGTCTTCGGCCGTTTCTCCGGCGAACTCCCCAGGTATCTTCCGTTCGCCCCAGCACCTCCTGTTGATGCTCCCATCATCCCCAGATCAGCCCGCGTCTAACCGTGCCCCTACTTTGCCTTGGCACGACCTGCAGCTCCGTCCCCGACAACCTCCAGAGCCGTCTGATGCCGCAGCAACTACGACGAGCGATTACTTTCGTCCCTGTGCGCCCCTTGCCTCCTCGCGACCATGTTGAGCATCGCCACGATCCCCTGAGCACGGTGAGCCACTTCTCTATTTCCCTTGCTTCCTGTAATCGCCACGACGCTACCGCCCGAGCGTGCGCCGCAGCCAGCCGCCGCCAGCGCCGCTAGTAGATGGTCAAGCATCTGTGAGCCGTTAGATCGTTATCCAGCGGCTGTGATTAGATCTTAAACCGAAGGGGTATGTGTGGTTCTGAGACGTGCGATTTAAATGAAATCCAACGGTTCGCAGAGGCCGATCCGCACGAAGCGGTATCGACCAGTAGGTAAGCGCCACGTGGACAAAGTTTTGTTTAAAAACAGAAAATAGAATCTATTTGAATTACAAACTTGTAAAATTCATAACTTTAGTTCTACACGTCCAAATTTTGCAAATTTTATATCAATGGAATCAGCAGAACAAGTACTTTGCAACCATCCACTTTGTTTAATGATTTGATTCTGGAAAATTGGTTGAAATTGCAGAAACTTGTGTAGGCTTATTTTGAATATAAAAAATGTTCTAGATATAATTTTAATGTGAAATCTTTGCAAAATAGATTGTTGTGAACCTACTGACCATAGGAACCAACTTATGGATTTAAAAATGTATTTTGTGAAGTTAAGGAGTAAATATTTGAGTTAGCACATTTCTAGTCAAATAAAAATATTGTTTTTGTTTTAGAAATGATTTTTGAGTAAAACCTTTGGGAAATGATTTGATTCAAACCTTCTGACCCTAAACACCAAGTTTTGTGAATTAACAACTTATTTGATGAACCATATAAAATCATTATTTTGCTAAAAGCATTTTCAACCACATAAAATGATGATTTGATTTAAAAATGGTTTATAGATAAAACCTTTTGCAAATGGTTTTACCTCTTTAGTAAATGACCACTTTTGAACTTTACAATGTTTAGAGCCTAGTATAAACCACTTTTGCAAGTAAAACTATCATTTGCATGCTTGCATGCATGACCTTGTTTCTATTATTTTATGTGTGATAAATTGGTTGGAATGCTAGTTGAATCTATGTTTGCTTGATTGAATTGTAGTGGAATTAGAAGAGTGTGATATTTTCAAGATCAAGAAGTGAACCATCATTATCTACTAAAAAGGCAAGTGACACTATCATCCATGTCCTACTATTTTCATTACACTTAGTGGATTTTTGTAACTGCATGATAAGGACTACTATATTTTATGCTATGCTAAATCCTAATAGGATACCCTTATATCTCCCTTAGTGGAAACAATGTAGTTGTAGTAAGCTTAGCCCTGCTATATATTGGGATGGGATAGATGTTATGATTATACGAAGAGTTGAAAAGATATATGTTTTATATAATAAAACAAGTACTCAATGAACCACCTGGGTGGACAAGGATACTCAAGTTTTGGACAAGGTGGCAACAAAAGGAACCATGTTTATATGGCCATCTCTTTTTGTATGTGCACTAGAAGAAAACCACCCAGGGACTTAGAGATTGAACGTGTTTCTCGTACAGTGGTGTAAGGTTCCCAATAAGGTAGAGATCCATGTGTTTACAATACTAGTCCCTGGATCAATAGCTAGCATCCACAGTTAAGATGTAATATCAAGAAACAAAGGTCATAATACAACTTTATAACCAGGAATAAAATAATTCATTACATCTTACATAGCTCGTTTGGCTATCTCATTACAATGCAGCAGAATATAGCAATAGCATGGGGTCCTTCATCTTCAAAGTGCCACAGGCAGACATGTTGGTTGTAGACTTGTAATCCTAATCATTAAACTTCACTAATACCAAACAAACCTGCAACATAACAAGTTACAGCCACAAGGGTTAATACATTTGAATTGTATTGGCAAGTGATACTATGGTAGTATAGTGGAGTCTATCATCTATATGCATTTGGCTAAGTGGATCTTAGGCTTGCTTTGCTCAAAATAGATTTTCCTTATCATTTGAAAACACTAAGTTTTTGCTTGAAAAAAATCTTTCCCAAGGCATCTCCTAATAGAAATTGGTGATCCTTCAATCCCTTGTTCACCCACAAGATTTTAATCTAGAAATTGGGATGAGGAGATTCTTGATAGCTTCCATGTCTTGATGCTCAAATTTTCCTTTACCAGGGACATGGCTAAGTACTTAGATTTTACACTCTGCAGAGGTTGTGCACTTTCCCAACAAGACTTGGTTTCAACAAGACAAGATCTTTCAGAAGCCTTCCCTTAGACCAGAATGGACGCGTTCCAACCTATCATCCCCTACCACCAACTGTCCATTTGGCTAAGTTATTGCAACCTATATGATCCAGGCAGAGCCCATAATGCCAAGTGGCTGCACTTGAAGCTTCTCAACATTTTACATCTCAAATCTCTTTGTTCCTGGGTGGCCATCCACAAGTGAGATACACAAGGTAAACCATAGAAATGGGCCTTGTGAACCACTCAACACAAACCATTCCTTCCATTCCACCCAGGTGATTCATTCACTTAGTTGTTTTATTAAACAAAACACAAGTCCTCGGACTTAGAAATATTTCCATAGTATGAATATATATATTCCACCCTTGTTTTCTACTAGCTAATCTAAGCATGATAGTAGTAGGAATCTTAACTTAGGAAATTCTACTAAGGTTTCATCTACTAGGATTTCCCATGGCATAGTTAATACTTAGCAAAAATTCCATGCAAGTCCTACTTAGAAATATCACTAATGCATAGTGAAAATAATGGGACAAAAGTATGAAGCATCACTTTCCTTTGTGGTAGAGAAATAAGTTCACTCCTTGTCTTTGCAATGATCACACTCTTCAAATCACTACAATTCAATCAAGCAAGGCACAATTTCAATCTACCATTCAAGCAAACATCACATAAAATAATAGAAACAAAACAATGCATGCAAGCATGCCAAACTTTGTTTTATTTACAAAGTGGTTTATAATTGGTCATAAACATTCTAAAACACTTTATTGGTCATTTCATAAAGTGGCAAAACTATTTGCAAAAGATTCTATCTATAAACCATTTTTAAACCAAATCATTATTTTATGTGGTTGAAAATGTCTTTAGCAAAGTAATAGTTTTATAGGGTTCACCAAATACATTTTCAAATCATAAAACTTGGTGTTTGGGGTCAGAGAGTTTAAATCAAAACATTTCCCAAAGGTTTTCTCCCAAAAGCATTTTTAATAAATAAACAATATTTTTATTTGACTAGAAATGGTCTAAATCAAAGATTTATTCTTTTGCTTCACCAAATACATTTTTGAAACCACCAATTGATTTGGGTCAGTAGGTTAAAAAAACCATTTTCCAAAGATTTTATCCCCAAAATCATTTTAGAACAAATTTTATATCCTAAACATGCATACATAAGTTTCTGTAAAAACAAACAATTTAACAGAAGCAATTTACTAAAAAAAGGGCATGGTCAGAAAGTACTTGTCTTGATGATTCCATTGATATAAAATTTGCAAAATTTGGACGTGTGGTTTGAAAGTTATGAATTTTTCAAAATTGAACATCTAATAGGAAAGTTTCTGGTTTTTAAAACAGACAGATGCCACGTGTCGTGTTCTTATTCACCGGTACCGCTTCGGCTGGATCACGCTCTCTGGTGCGTTGGATCTAATTTAGATCGAGTGGCACAGGTGGCTCCATACCTCTTCAGTTAAGTTTCTATCGCACACGTCGGATCCAAATCGAACGGTGCACATGTGTTAGTCAAAGATGGGCGGCGCTGGCGGCGGCAGGTGGTGGCGGTGCGGTTAGACGGTGGCGGTGACGACGCTACAGGATGCGAGAGGGCGAAGGGATGTGCTCACCAGGTTCAGGAGATCACGGCGATGCTCAACGTGCTTGCGGTTTGTCAAGGGGCGCATGGTGGTGGCGTGGATTCCTCGCCGGAGTTGCGCTGCGCCTCGGGCTTGTCTGTTCGTCGACGTGGGCGACGATATATGGCGTGCTAAGGCAAATAAAAGGCACCGTTAGGTTCGTATGGAAGTCGCGATCATGTGAGCATCCAAGAGGGGGAAAGGGGCGGTCTAGTCTCACCAGTAGTGCTCGCCGGAGTTGCGGGGTTCTTCGGTGGCGCTCAGACGAAGACGGAGGCGAGGTTGTGGGGCAAGCGAGAGAGAGCTGGAGGCACTGGAGTGTGCACCAGAGACTGGGAAATGTTTTCGTGTGGTCGAGGAGTCGAGGGGCAGAGGAGGCTGGCCGTAATTGCTGGTGGAGCTCGTCGGAGCAGAGGGCGGTGCAGGGGGAATTTGGGACAGCCTGGGGGCAGAGAGGAAATAGGAGCAGAGGGGAATGGTAGAGGGGAGAGGGGCGACTAAATACACGCGGTCGCAGCGAGCTTTTACCACGGGATTGATGGAGATTTACACTGGCATTCATCATCGGATAAACGGCCAGAGGAGCGTGGTCAGCGGGGTGGGTGAAGACGATGACGACGTGGTGATGGGGTCCGTTGTCAGCGTGAGGGAGAGAGGGGAATGGGGTCCACTCGGTCAGCGACGCTGCGGGTAATGACTCAGGTGCGAAGCGTTTTCCGCGGGAGATAGGAAGTGGGCTGGTCTATTGGGCTTAGTGGGCTAGCTGGGCTGGCTGCTTCGTTTCTTTTTTTATCTGATTCTTTTTCTTTTTCCATTTCTTTTTATTCTGTTTTGATTTTGCTTAATTAATTCAAACACCAATTTGAATTCAATCCTTTTCCAAATTTTGTGAATAATCAAAACCTGTTTATTACCTCATTCTGAAGTTAAATTTAGATTAAACCTTTTATTCTTTTAGTGTCTTTTTAATTATTCAAAAAGGCATTTGTTTTAAATCAAATAAGATTTAAATACATTTTCAAAACACCATTTAATTTCTTAAACCTTCCAAATCTTTCCAGTAGGTTTTTATTTGTTTAATAAGGTGTCAAAAAATTCATCTTGAATTATTTGGAAGGTATTTAATATGATTCATAAATCATTTGAATTGGGTATTTGTTTTTAATTCCAATGGAATTAAATATAGTTTTATTTCCTAAAGTTTATTTGGAAGATTTCTTTGATCTTAATTAAGTTGAATTAAACAACTTTTATTTCACTTGGGTAAATTCCAAAATACTATTTTCTCATGAATTATATAATTATTCTTATTAGAGATTTGTCTTTATTAAAAATAAGGATAGAATGGTTGATGTCATTTCATTTTATTTTGGAAATTCTTTATCCAATATTTTATTTGGATTTGGATTGTAACCATTCCACTTGTTTATGGATTAGGCCAAGATTTAATTTGGTCTTTAAATATTCCTTATTTAATATTTCTTTCTTCATCTTATAAAATCCATATCTTTTTATTTAGAGATCCAAACTTGGTGATTCCAATTTGTAAAATCTTATTTGAGATTTATTTATCCTTTTAAATATTTTTAGGATTATTTGCTCACCATTTGGTATGGATTTTAGATAAGGGCTTTATTATCTTTGAAAATTCAATTTCCTTATCTTATTAAATTCATAAGATTTTATCTATGGCTCCAAATTAAGAGAAACCAGTTTATAGGGTTTTAATATATTTCTAATAGTCATTCTTGATCAATTTGAAATGTTTGTTTGACCAAATTTTTATATGGATCAAATCCATAGGTTTGGAGATAACTTGGAAATGATTTTTATTCCATTAGGGTTTAGGGTTTGGATTTATTTTCCAAGTGTTTAAATTTCCAGATAAATTCATTGAGGAATGCATTTCTCTTGATTTGGATTTTTGTAGGATTCAAACTTTTACCAAAGTTTGTTCAAGATGGGATTTTAAGTTTCCATTTAAAAACAAAAGTTTTTTTCACCCTGATTTTCAACAATAATTTATTTTGTTTATTTATTTTTCACATTACAAGATTTGGAAAATCTTGGGATGTGACAGGCTACCACCCTTCTAATAAATCTCGTCCCGAGATTTGGGGAGGCTAGGGGTTACAAGTTGGCTCAAAACAACTATGGTAGTACCACCCTTAAAAAATTTCCAACTAAATTACATCTTGGTTTGCTTGGGATCTTGTTGCAATCTCTTTGGGCAAACATATGCATAGTGTCCTTTGTTTCCACACTTGAAACATGTGACAAGGCTGAGATCCTTCATAGGCTTTATCTTGTGCTTCATCTTTTCTGGACAGTTGCTTGCATAATGTCCTTGGTTACCACAGTTGTAACATGTGATAAGATTGAGTTCTTCACGTATCTTCTATGGACAAGTTGACACATAGTGACCTAACTCTTTGCAGTTGTTGCACCATACTTGGCTAATCTCCTTATACTTCTTCTTCTTGGGTTTCTCCAAAGCTAGGAGTGCTTCTAGTTCATGTTCTTCATATGTTATCTCAAAGGTAGGAATGTTTCCTGGTCTCCTTGACCTTTTCTTATTCCTTGGATAATACATATGTCTCCTCTTTCATCTTTTAAATTGAGTCATATTGCATGGAGGTGCAAGCTGAGATTTTCCTTTGTCGTCATCCTTCTTGGTAGACTTGGCTCTCTCATGGTAGTCTGCAATCAGTTGCTGCACGCCACCTTGTTTCCTTTGTTGAATTATGGAATAGATGGGGCATTGGGTAGGGACATGATTATTTCCTTCACATAGGAAGCAAGTAGCTTGAGATGTGGGGCATTGATTTGTTGGATGTTTCTCTTCACAATTGGGGCATTGATCTTCATGCTCTTTGGAAGTGTGATCCTTGTCTCCACAAATATTGCAAGCTTGGGTTCCTTCTAAAATATCATATTTGTCATCCTTGTTGTCACAAACTCCTTTGGAAGAGTTGTTTCCCATGTTGATCATTTGATCTGTCACCTTATGCAACAATTGGGTTTGGGTTTCCAAAAACCTTTGCATGGTTGGATCTACCTCACTGGTGTTGGCTATAAATTGAGCTGTCACTTGGTTCAACTGGGTTTGGGTTACTATGAGTTCTCTCGTGTTGATCTCTTGGTTGTTGTTGTTGTCACCATTCTTGATGTTGGAGTTCCTTGGAGAAGTCATCTGTTTGGGTTGGATTGGGATTAGAATAGGCAAAAGATTTTCTAAGGAGTCAATTCTAATCACACACATCACAACTCACTCAAGCAATGTGCAAGCAATCACAAACAAACATTCCACTCAAACAACAAGTTTCAAGCACATTTTTAAGAAATAAAATACTTTTTTTTGCTACACCACATATGTTGGTGGATTTGACTTACACTAAACATGGTGGTCCATCTATATGGTTCACTTAAGATCTTTCCATCCTTCTTGGTTGATTCTTCTTGAATGAGATCATGGTTTCCTTGGGAAAATTCTTGTGTCTTGGTCACAAAACTCCAAAGGTGATGATGGTTCCTTCTAAATTGTGTTTCCTTAGTCTTCAAGTCTTGAGTAACATTTCTTGTCTCTATTGTAGTCCTTAGTGATATCCAAGGTTGAAGTCCTTATTGAGAATAAGGTTGAAATCACTTGAAGATGTTGAAGTCATTAGAGTTGATGAAGTCCTTTGCACGTGGTGAAGTCTTTGGCCATGGGGTAGGCTTTATCCATCATGTTTGAAATAGAAGAGATGTAGAATCAAAACCAAAAATGGTTGAGGAAAGAGTTTACAAGATTGTTTGTAAATATGTTTTGGAAAAAATACAACTCCTATTTTTCTAAGGGGTTTTTCCAATCCTAGGTTTACAAATCCTACAGGCAACACAATGCTCTGATACCATCTGTAAGGTTCCCAACCTTTAATAAGGTAGAGATCCCTGTGTTTACAATGCTAGTCCCTGGATCAATAGCTAGCATCCACAGTTAAGATGTAGTATCAAGAAACAAAGGTCATAATACAACTTTATAACCAGGAATAAAATAATTCATTACATCTTACATAGCTCATTTGGCTATCTCATTACAATGCAGCAGAATATAGCAATAGCATGGGGTCCTTCATCTTCAAAGTGCCACAGGCAGACATGTTGGTTGTAGACTTGTAATCCTAATCATTAAACTTCACTAATACCAAACAAACCTGCAACATAACAAGTTACAGCCACAAGGGTCAATACATTTGAATTGTATTGGCAAGTGATACTATGCTAGTATAGTGGAGTCTATCATCTATATGCATTTGTCTAATTGGATCTTAGGCTTGCTTTGCTCAAAATAGATTTTCCTTATCATTTGAAAACACTAAGTTTTTTCTTGACAAAAATCTTTCCCAAGGCATCTCCCAATAGAAATTGGTGATCCTTCAATCCCTTGTTCACCCACAAGATTTTAACTTAGAAATTGGGATGAGGAGATTCTTGATAGCTTCCATGTCTTGATGCTCAAATTGTCCTTTACCAGGGACATGGCTAAGTACTTAGATTTTACACTATGCAGAGATTGTGCACTTTCCCCACAAGACTTGGTTTCACCAAGACAAGATCTTTCAGAAGCCTTCCCTTAGACCAGAATGGACGCGTTCCAACCTATCGTCCCCTACCACCAACTGTCCATTTGGCTAAGTTATTGCAACCTATATGATCCAGGCAGAGCCCATAATGCCAAGTGGCTACACTTGAAGCTTCTCAACATTTGACATCTCATATCTCTTTGTTCCTGGGTGGCCATCCACAAGTGAGATACACAAGGTAAACCATAGAAATGGGCCTTGTGAACCACTCATCACAAACCATTCCTTCCATTCCACCCAGGTGATTCATTCACTTAGTTGTTTTATTAAACAAAACACAAGTCCTCAGACTTAGAAATATTTCCATAGTATGAATATATATTCCACCCTTGTTTTATACTAGCTAATATAAGCATGATAGTAGTAGGAATCTTAACTTAGGAAATTCTACTAAGGTTTCATCTACTAGGATTTCCCATGGCATAGTTAATACTTAGCAAAAATTACGTGCAAGTCCTACTTAGAAATATCACTAATGCATAGTGAAAATAATGGGACAAAAGTATGAAGCATCACTTGCCTTTGTGGTAGAGAATATAAGTTCACTCCTTGTCTTTGCAATGATCACACTCTTCAAATCACTACAATTCAATCAAGCAAGGCACAATTTCAATCTACCATTCAAGCAAACATCACATAAAATAATAGAAACAAAACAATGCATGCAAGCATGCCAAACTTTGTTTTATTTACAAAAGTGGTTTATAATTGGTTATAAACATTCTAAAACACTTTATTGGTCATTTCATAAAGTGGCAAAACTATTTGCAAAAGATTCTATCTATAAACCATTTTTAAACCAAATCATTATTTTATGTGGTTGAAAATGTCTTTAGCAAAGTAATAGTTTTATAGGGTTCACCAAATACATTTTAAAATCATAAAACTTGGTGTTTGGGGTCATAGAGTTTAAATCAAAACATTTCCCAAAGGTATTCTCCCAAAAGCATTTTTAATAAATAAACAATATTTTTATTTGACTAGAAATGGTTTAAATCAAAGATTTATTATTTTGCTTCACCAAATACATTTTTGAAACCACCAACTGATTCCTAGGGTCAGTAGGTTCAAAACAAACCATTTTCCAAAGATTTTATCCCCAAAATCATTTTAGAACAAATTTTATATCCTAAACATGCATACATAAGTTTCTGTAAAAACAAACAATTTAACAGAAGCAATACTAAACAAAGGGCATGGTCAGAAAGTACTTGTCTTGCTGATTCTATTGATATAAAATTTGCAAAATTTGGACGTGTGGTTTGAAAGTTATGAATTTTTCAAAATTGAACATCTAATAGGAAAGTTTCTGGTTTTTAAAACAGACAGAGGCCACGTGTCGTGTTCTTATTCGCCGGTACCGCTTCGGCTGGATCACGCTCTCTGTTGCGTTGGATCTAATTTAGATCGAGTGGCATAGGTGGCTCCATACCGCTTCAGTTAAGTTTCTATCGCACACGTCGGATCCAAATCGAACGGTGCACATGTGTTAGTCAAAGATGGGCGGCAGGTGGTGGCGGTGCGGTCAGACGGTGGCGGTGACGACGCTACAGGATGCGAGAGGGCGAAGGGAGGTGCTCACCAGGTTCAGGATATCACGGCAATGCTCAACGTGCTTGCGGTTTGTCAAGGGGCGCACGGTGGTGGCGTGGATTCCTCGCCGGAGTTGCGCTGCGCCTCGGGCTTGTCTGTTCGTCGACGGGGGCGACGATATACGGCGTGCTAAGGCAAATAAAAGGCACCGTTAGGTTCGTATGGAAGTCGCGATCATGTGAGCATCCAAGAGGGGGAAAGGGGCGGTCTAGTCTCACCAGTAGTGCTCGCCGGAGTTGCAGGGTTCTTCGGTGGCGCTCAGACAAAGACGGAGGCGAGGTTGTGGGGCAAGCGAGAGAGAGATGGAGGCACTGGAGTGTGCGCCAGAGACTGGGAAATGTTTTCTAGTGGTCGAGGAGTCGAGGGGCGGAGGAGGCTGGCCGTAATTGCTGGTGGAGCTCGTCGGAGCAGAGGGCGGTGCAGGGGGAATTTGGGACAGCCTGGGGGCAGAGAGGAAATAGGAGCAGAGGGGAATGGTAGAGGGGAGAGGGGCGACTAAATACACGCGGTCGCAGCGAGCTTTTACCACGGGATTGATGGAGATTTACACTGGCATTCATCATCGGATAAACGGCCAGAGGAGCGTGGTCAGCGGGGTGGGTGAAGACGATGACGACGTGGCGATGGGGTCCGTTGTCAGCGTGAGGGAGAGAGGGGAATGGGGTCCACTCGGTCAGCGACGCTGCGGGTAATGACTCAGGTGCGAAGCGTTTTCTGCGGGAGGGAGGAAGTGGGCTGGTCTATTGGGCTTAGTGGGCTAGCTGGGCTGGCTGCTTCGTTTCTTTTTTTTATCTGATTCTTTTTCTTTTTCCATTTCTTTTTATTCTGTTTTTAATTTTGCTTAATTAATTCAAACACCAATTTGAATTCAATCCGTTGCCAAATTTTGTGAATAATCAAACCTTGTTTATTACCTCATTCTAAAGTTAAATTTAGATTAAACCTTTTATTCTTTTAGTGTCTTTTTAATTATTCAAAAAGGCTCTTGTTTTAAATCAAATAAGATTAAATAACATTTTCAAAACACCATTTAATTTCTTAAACCTTCCAAATATTTTCAGTAGGTTTTTATTTGTTTAATAAGGTGTCAAAAAATTCATCTTGAATTATTTGGAAGGTATTTAATATGATTCATAAATCATTTGAATTGGGTATTTGTTTTTAATTCCAATGGAATTAAATATAGTTTTATTTCCCTAAAGTTTATTTGGAAGATTTCTTTAATCTTAATTAAGTTGAATTAAACAACTTTTATTTCACTTGGGTAAATTCCAAAATACTATTTTCTCATGAATTATATAATTATTCTTATTAGAGATTTGTCTTTATTAAAAATAAGGATAGAATGGTTGATGTCATTTCATTTTATTTTGGAAATTCTTTATCCAATATTTTATTTGGATTTGGATTGTAATCATTCCACTTGTTTATGGATTAGGCCAAGATTTAATTTGGTCTTTAAATATTCCTTATTTAATATTTCTTTCTTCATCTTATAAAATCCATATCTTTTTATTTAGAGATCCAAACTTGGTGATTCCAATTTGTAAAATCTTATTTGAGATTTATTTATCATTTTAAATATTTTTAGGATTATTTTATCACCATTTGGTATGGATTTTAGATAAGGGCTTTATTATCTTTGAAAATTCAATTTCCTTATCTTATTAAATTCATAAGATTTTATCTATGGCTCCAAATTAAGGGAAACCAGTTTATAGGGTTTTAATATATTTCTAATTGTCATTCTTGATCAATTTGAAATGTTTGTTTGACCAAATTTTTATATGGATCAAATCCATAGGTTTGGAGATAACTTGGAAATGATTTTTATTCCATTAGGGTTTAGGGTTTGGATTTATTTTCCAAGTGTTTAAATTTCCAGATACATTCATTGAGGAATGCATTTCTCTTGATTTGGATTTTTGTTGGATTCAAACTTTTACCAAAGTTTGTTCAAGATGGGATATTAAGTTTCCATTTAAAAACAAAAGTTTCTTTTCACCCTGATTTTCAACAATAATTTATTTTGTTTATTTATTTTTCACATTACAAGATTTGGAAAATCTTGGGATGTGACAAGTGGCTTCCGTGTACAGCCACATGCTAAATGGGCTCTGGCTTAGTCAACTACATAGTGGAAGACCCATGCATTGGCATCTTCAGGTTTACTAGAATTGTGTAAGGGAAATTTAACCCTACATTGGTGCCTAGTTGACAAGCTAGCATTGTGTATTGGGAGGACTCCTATGGAAAGACTTTGTCACATTCTCAATCTGCTAGTACTCCATCTTGGTGAGTACTTATCCAGCGGCCACTGGTGGCATCAAGATGAGATTGTGTCATATGGGTAAAGTGTACAACTTCTGCAGAAGATCAAATTCTAAGTACTTAGCCGTGTCCCCGGTTATGGACAATACTGAGCAACTAAGGCCTGAAGCTATGTAAGATCTCGACATTCCAATTTCTCAAAGTTAAACTTGATGGTCAACAAGGGATTTGAAGCACTTGGAGTTTTCCAAGAAGTTCAGAAAGATTTGACAAAGATCAAAAACTATTTTGAAAAGATAGGATAAAACTATATTGCTTTCTGCAAAAGAGCCTAAACCCTACTTAGCCAAATATGCATGTAAATGATAGGATCCACTCATTTCTACATAGTAGTGAAACTTGCCAATACAATTCAAATGTATTGACCCGTGTGGCTACAACTTATTATGTTGCAGGTTTGTTTGATGTTAGTGAAGTTTATTGATTAGGATTACAAGTATACAACCAACATGACTGCCTGTGGCACTTTGAAGATGAAGGACTCCATGCTATATAGATATTCTGCTGCAATGTAATGTGATAGCCAAATGAGCTATGTAAGATGTAATGAGATATTTTATTCCTGGTTATAAAGTTGTATTATGACCTTTGTTTCTTGATATTACATCTTAACTATGGATGCTAGCTATTGATCCAGGGACTAGCATTGTAAACACATGGATCTCTACCTTATTAAAAGTTGGAAACCTTACAGATGGTATCAGAGCACTGTGTTGCCTGTAGGATTGTAACCCTAGGATTGGACAAAACCCCTTAGAAAAATAGGAGTTGAATTTGTTCCAAAAACTTATTTACAAACAATCTTTAAACTCTTTCCTCAATCTTTTGGTTTTGATTCTACACCTCTTCCATTTCAACTTGATGGACAAAGCCTCCACCATGACCAGTGATTTCAACTTTAGTTTCACCAAGGACTTCAACTTAGACATCACTAAGGACTACAAGTGAAAAACCAAGAGACATTAGATTGCCTACCAAAACATTGATATCATGTTAGTGTATGGATCATATTGACCTATGAGGTATGACTATACTAAGTTAATTATTTCAAGAAAACTTGTTGTTTCCTTCAACTCATGAGTTAAGCTCATAAGTTGTTAAGTGAATAGTTTCTTGTTGATTGTTTGATTGTTTGATTGAACTTGGTTGTTTTGAGTTGTGTGTTAGGACTTCTTAAAAACCTATCCATCATTACTTATCCATATAAACCAACAGATGCCTCCCCGTCGTGCCAACCCCAACCAAAACAACAACATCACTCCTGAGATGCAGCAGATGATGACAGCTCAGACACAACTGATGCAGGAGATGACCACATTCATACATAATCAGAACAACAACACCACCAACAACAACAATAATCAGAATAATTCTCTAGCACTTGATATGCTCACCAAGTTTCTGAAACTTAGGCCTGCAAGATTCTCTGGAACAACTGATCCAATGGAAGCCAATGACTAGTTACGTTCGGTGAATAAGGACTTAGTGACTGTTGGCTGCACCGATGAAGAAAAAGTAAGGTTTGCAGCATTTCTGCTTGAAGGACCAGCAACAACATGGTGGGACAACTTTTAGATCACCACTCCCCTTGAAGATGTGACTTGGGCTATTTTTGAGGATGGATTCAGAACAACTCACATCTCACCTGGAGTGATGTACTTGAAGAAAAAGGAGTTTCACAATCTAAAACAGCGTCACACCAGTGTGGCTGAGTATATTGAAGAATTCAACAATCTGGCACGATATGCACTGTAACATCCCAAAAATATCAAACTTAGATCAACAAAACACTAATCCTAAAGTTTAGGGTTAACAAAAACTTTTATAAATCAATTCATGAAAGCATGTATATGTGTATGCATGAATTTTGAAATTCTTTAAAAACTACTTTGTTTGTGTGATCCATTGCTTGTAAAATGTTTCTTAGGTGAAAAGAACATCATCTAAAACATTCCCCACACTTTTCCTAAAGAAAAATAAGTCAAAACCAATATATTAAGTGAATGGTCATTTTGACCAATTTAACCCCCATGCCTACTTTGGCTGTCTCAAACTTTCAAAACCTAACAGAAACTTTTCTGGATCTTTGCACCCCTTGAATGTACTCATAACAAAGTATCAAGGCCCACCTTGTGATCATCCAGAAACTTTCAAATGCATAGTTTAAATGACAACTCAAAATTGAATCTTCTTCATATGGGAAGATCCCACTTTTTCAAAACCCACTTAAACAAGCTCAATTTTCAAAACCCAAGCATCTGCAGACTCACCAGAACCAATCTAGCAAACCCACCAAAAATCATTTCAAAATTCAAAACTTGATTTCATGCGGCCATTTCATCAAACAGGTTGCAGACACAAATCAAACAAAACACAAAACACTATAGTGTGCAGTGTTTTGAGCCTAACTTGTTCCCTAGTTAGCTCTCACACAATCCAGTAGATCATATAGAGAGGTTAGACCAGCATTAGCACCCCTGTGAGCTTGCCATTGCCATTAATGGTGAACAGCCGAGCACCTCAATGCCACCCCATAGTCGACAGCAGGCTAGAGGAAGAACTAGCCGTGCCAACCTTGTCTGGGAGGCAGCCCACCGTCCACCGCCACTGCCTGTCCCAGCCGCGAGCGTTGCCAAGCCCTGGACCACGCGCACCAGACACGCCCATACCATGCCGAGCGTGCGCCAGAGCGCCACCCTCGACCACCACCCACAGACCGCGCGCCGCCCTCACCGCGCGCACACACGATCACCACCGACCCAGGAGACCGCCAGACATCCCCTTTTAACGCCCCGCGCCATACAGCCACCGCCCGCCGTCGAGAACGCCGCCTCTGCCGCGCAGAGCACCGCCCGTTCCAGACCAAACCACACCGCCCCATCCCTCGTGACCATGTCGTTGAGCATCGCCAGGAGACACAGCACCGTCCCCTACCCTTGCCCATGCCATTAGCTGCCTGTAACGTCGCCTCCGACGAGCTCACCTTGCGCCCCGACGGTCCCCTCGCTCGACTATAAATAGAGGCCACCCCCGCATGATTTATTCACACCATCTCACTCCCCTCTCCTCACTGATCGTGCCACACCATTCTCAGAGCAAGGCGAGCACCACCCCGCCGGAATTTCACTGGAGCCTGCCGCTGCCGGAGAAGAAAGGAGCCAGCGATTGGAGCCGCCCCAGGAGAAGCCACCAGTACCAGGAGGTTCGCCGTCGTCGACTTCGTCGTTCGCCCGCCTCGCCGACCCTCGCCCGTACTCCGGTGAGCCCCCAGCACCCCTCACTGGCCGCGCTAGGTTTCATTCTCGCCGGAGCTGTCTCGCGTCGACGATGACCCTCAGCCGTTGGATTAGAACCAGATCGAACGAACCACGTTGCCTCATACCGCTTCGCCCAGCCCCGTGTCACTGACGAGTGGGGACACCCACTTACGCAGCCCGCGGGAGCACTGCGCTTAGCAGGCCGGCCCGTTAGAATTTCCCGCGCAGCTCAATAATTCAAATTAAATCTTTTCTTTTTAATTTCAAACACACTTCTGTACCCAACTTCAAAAATCAACCCAGATCGATTTAGTGCACCAAATTAGATGAAACCAATTTTGTTGGAAAGGTCTGTGAATGCTTAATCCAAGCCCGTTGGATTCAAGTCATTTGGATCTGTAGATCACCCTTAGCAAAAATGACAAGGCAGAAGCTTTTCTGCATTCAAACATTTTTCAAATTTAAACCACAATAGCTTTTGAGTTGATTCCAACTCTCAAAAATCACTTTCAACCATACCTTTCAGAATATATAAAAATATATATAGGTTACTTGCAGAAATTTTGTTCAAGGAATAAAAGAATGCTTCATAAGCATTTATAGCCACTTTAATTAATTAAAATAAAAGGGTAAAACCTTGTTAAATTGTGACACCACTTTAAATCACATTCCCATGGACTACAACATGTGGTGATGACATGTGTCAACATGATCCCATGTTTAGTTTGGAGAATATTAAATCTTAAGTAGTTTCTCAATGAGTAGAAATTACTTTTCTAAAATAAGAAGACTTAAACCAATCCTTAACCTTGTAATGTTAGAGATGATGCTAGATCATCTATAGGACTCTTGTGTGTGATGATTGCAAGTAGTTAAGTATTGTTTGGTGATTGTGTACCTTGTATTTATTCATAGACGCTAGTACCGACCAAGGCTACGAGGAAGAAGGAGGATACTACGAAGAGGAAGCCGAGGAGAACTTCAACCACTGCTCTGCACAAGGCAAGCTTATACTGATATTGATGCAAGCTATACTAACCAAGTTTACCAATGCAAGCTAACACTTGCAAGATACTATACCTATGCAAGCGCATAAGACACCCTATTGTTGCCACAACCCATGCTTGTGATATGATTACTATATGCCCTCAGCGTATGTAACCATACCCACTTGCTAAACCAATCCTAGTTTTATGGCAAGCTTTTTACTTTATTTCTTTATCAAAGTTTACTTAGAGGCTACCCAAGAATTTTGGTAGATACTAGACAGTTGTGCTGAAGGTTGCATAAAGAGCATTAAAATTTGGCCTAAGCTAGAAACCTTGATATCAGCTTATGATATAAGGATGGACTTAGTTGCAACTCCACTAGTTACCACCCCTCTATTAGTACCACCCCACCTGTAGATGCTAGTGCTAAGCATAAAACTTGATCAACTTTAGATGGGAATACTTGGTGGAAAAATGGTTATGAAAACCTTGGAATGATGGATCATTCTATTGAAATGTTTTGGACAGGTGTTTCCAAACACTTGATGATTTTGGTGATGAAAATGTTGAGGCATGAGCCTTAGCCCTTTATAAAACTGATGGTTGTCTGGATGCGATACCATTCCAATTTTATCGTACAACCACAATACCCGAATATTGGGTAGGGCTTGACTGGAAACTTATATACCTTAGTATTAGTTCCCTCACGGCCAAGGTCTGAGCTGAGGCTACCTTGTGAAGATTGTCCACCTGTGCAGTACCCAAGATGACAGTGGTCATGGTTGGGAGGCCAAACTCACAGGAGAGGTGCTTATACTAGGGAGTGTAATTGGAAGGTTAGGATTGATTATCCGCATACTGAGTATGGTGAATTCAGGATTTGTTCCTGACGGATGTATCGAATGTTGTGGTGAAAGTGTACAATCTCTGCAGAGTGTCAAACTATTCGAATAGCCGCGTCCGCGGTTATGGACAGTTGGAGTGGCCATACTGTTCCCCCGTCAGACTTTTCAAAATGACTTGTGAACGACTTGAGACTTTGGCTTGGCCACAACAGAGTTGTGACTAGAAATACAAGATCCCACTTAGGAGTTATAAAATTTTGACCAGCTTTGGAACTTAGTAGTATAAATCTGGCTTTTGCAAAACAACCCTAGAGCCTAGTGTCCTATTATCCAAAAACCCCTTTTTCTTGTTAGTATTAGTTTGCGAGTACTTAAAGAGTACTCATGGCTTTGTCCCTGGCTATTCCCATGGCCAGACTATGAAGAGGAGTACCTGGAGGATGGACCCCAGGACGGTTACGACAACTAGGATCATCTCCCATCGTCAGCATTGCCTGTGACCCCGAAGATGGAGCCTCGCCTACGCTACCGTTACTATTCCATATTCCGCTGCTTGATGTTGTATTAAGGACTGGATCATGAGATCCCTATTGGTGTAAGAACTTATGTATCGTTGTAATGGATGAAGTACTATGGTATCCAATTCTGTTATGTCTCGCAAAAATGGTAATCCTGGGATTGCGATGTATGGCATAACAGGCATCTAGGATTGAAAAATCCGGGTGTTGACATGCACCAGATGAAGTTGACACAGATTCTAAGAGAAAGGAAAAATTTCTTGAAGGACTTAAAGATGAGTTGAACCTGCAGCTAGTTGTTGCCTATGTCCCAACTTATCAATCACTCTATGACAAAGCCACCATTTTGGAAAACAAGATGAATCAAGTTGAGAGTAGAAAGAGGAAGCATAAACTCAAGTACCACTCAGGATCATCAAAAAAGAAGCATTCATTCAAAAAGAGCAATGAAGATTCTGAACCACATCAGTATCACCATAACAACAATGGAAGTGATAATAATGGAAATGATACTGACAATGGAGATGACCTTGGTCAGAACCAACATGACACTTCCAAGAAGAAAGACATTAGCCAGTTGCAGTGCTATAATTGTAAGGAACTTGGACACTATGCATCAGACTGTCCTGAGAAGAAAAAGAAAAAGGATGCTAGAAGAGCCAATGGAAATGACTCCAATGTGACCCAGAAATGGAGGAGACCTTATCTTTGAGAGGGATCTAGATCAGCTTTCGGAACTTTTGGAGCGCCCGCATCCCGAGTTCTTCGGAGCTCAGCTCAAGGATCAAGGGGGAGAAGATCTACAGTGGCTAATTGTTGCAAGCCTCCGAGGAAAGATTGAACCTCCCACTGCGGAGGGAATTCAGTTTACCTTGAGGGAAAACAACTGGCTCGATGGACTTGCCAGAGCAATGCAGGAAGCTCTTTCCCGTCTGTGTGGGCAGAGCATCAATCAGATCAAGGGTACTCGCTTTGAGTTTTGCCCAAGACGTGATGCAAATGGTCAGCCACTGGAAGCCACATACCACCCCGAGCTGAAGACTCAATTGGACCACCTTAGCTTCATGATGTATGATTGTCAGCAGGAACTGGACAACTGCCGTGACTATTGCAACCACAAGTCTGCCATCATCAAGACGAAGGATCAGACCATCGCCATGCTAGCAAAGGATCGCAAGTCTCGCCGCCGTCAGCTCGACAAGAAGGAGCGCATTATTGCCCGTCTTCGCCATCGTATCTCAGCTCTGGAAGAGACCATCCATGAGAGAGACATGCAGTTAGAGGAAAGGGAGAATGCCGGAGAAGATCTTCGTGGAGACCCTTACTCCTATCTCAGCGATGACGATGATTTTCTGGAGGATCAGGCCATGGACTTCTTCACCGATGAGGATGATTTCGCCTTCATCGATGATGCGGAAGATGATGAAGCCACAGACTCCGAGCAGTAGTAGCACTGAGCACTAGCGTAGTGAGTAGTAGTCGGTCCCACTGTATCGTAGTTCCCAGAGTGGTTCTTAAAACCATCTGTTTTGCTTTGTTGTGGTGTGTGTTGTACTGTGTGCTATGAGTGAATGAATGAAAAAGCAAGTTACTAGAAACCTTGAGTCAAACTCTAAAAACTTTTCAAAGACCCAAAACCTTAGAAATTTCCCTCTTTTCTCATGATCTATATCAATCTTCAGATGCCACGTGGAGGAAGTGGTTCAGCCCCGGACCCAATGTTGCAGATCCTGCAAATGTTGACTTCTGACCGTGAAGCTGAACGAGCGGAACGGCAAGCCAACCTAGCCACTCTGCAACAGATAGCCCAGCTAGCCAACAACAACCAAGGTCATGGAAATCAGGACAACCACGGATCTAAGCTCAAAAATTTCCAGAATACCAACCCACCCGTTTTCACCAAGTCAGAAGAACCCCTATACGCCGATGATTGGCTGCAAACCATAGAGAATAACTTAGAAGTAGCCGGAGTAGAAGCCAACGAGAAAGTCTTGTTCGCCACTCATTATCTAGCCGGAGATGCCAGGGCATGGTGGAACAGTGTTCGTGCAATGACCGGAGGCCAAATGATGACCTGGGAGGAATTCAAGGTCAAGTTTAGCAGAACCCATGTGCCGCCAGGTTTGATCAAGAGAATGAGAGACGAGTTCAGAGAATTGAAGCAAGGAAGGATGACTGTAGTGGAATACCGTGACAAATTTTTGTCATTAGCTAGGTACGCCCCAGATGAGATAGACACCGAAGCCAAGAAGAAAGAAAGATTCCTGAATGGTCTGCATGACGAGATGCAGACAGTATTAGTCAATATTCCCTTTGCTGATATTGAAGCCCTTGTCGACTCCGCTATCCAGATGGAAGGAAAGATCAAGCAGGCCAATGAGAACCGCAAGCGTCGCATGATGCATCAACCAGGAACCCATCAGACCCCAAAGTATCGCCCCAACCCATCTCCAGGATTTGCCCCAAGGACCAACAGACCCCCTATGACCCGTCCGAACTATCCCAACCGTGGAAACCCTAGACCCGGAGGAAATCACAACAACCCCGGCAATTCTAGCACTTTCACCCGTGCCCCACCCAAGTTCAACACCAACCATGCTACCGCCAACCCCAATACTGCCCCGAGGACTGGAAGCAATGCTGTGCCTGTCGCAGCCAAGGACAAGTCCCAAGTGACCTGTTATGACTGTGGAAATAAAGGCCACTATTCCAACGAGTGCCCCAACAAGAAGAACGCTACAGCCCCTAATACCAATGTCCCAGCCCAGCAGCAGCGTCGTGTCCAGCCAGGGAGAAGATTTGCCCCAGGAAATTCACTCAACCGCAATGGCCGCCTTTTTCTCATGCATGCTGAAGAAGCTCAGGAAGCGCCAGACGTCGTGCTGGGTATGTTTTCTGTTAATTTAGTACTCGCAAGAGTGTTGTTTGATTCTGGTGCATCGCATTCATTTGTCACCGAAGAATTTGCATGCACTAGTAAAATCCAACCAACCAAACTGAAGCATGTGATGATTGTACAAATTCCCGGATCGACCACCAAGGCTAGGCAAATTTGCAAAGCCGTCCCTATCCGAATCCATGGCATAGATTTTTATGCTAATCTAATAGTACTCGGAACTAAAGGTTTGGAAGTAGTACTAGGAATGGATTGGATGTCCAAACATAAAGGAATGATTGACTGTGCCAAGAAAGCCATTACCATGACTAGTACCGCCGGAATATTAGTCGAGCATATATCGGAAACCTTACCTCGCCAATTCAAGTGTAACAAGAGTCTAGCCCAACCTACCATCGACCAAGTTCGGGTAGTCTGTGAATACCCCGATGTATTTCCAGATGTTTTGCCCGGTATGCCCCCAGATAGGGATATCGAGTTTATCATCGAACTAATCCCCGGAACAGGACCTATAGCCCAGAGACCCTATAGTATGAACCCGTCAGAACTAGAAGAACTGAAGAAGCAACTGGATTCCATGTTAGAAATCGGATTGATTCAACCAAGTGCGTCCCCATGGAGGTCACCTGTCTTGTTTGTGGACAAGAAGGATGGAGGTAACCGTTTGTGTACGGATTATCGAAAGTTGAATGATGTCACCATCAAGAACAAGTACCCCTTGCCCAAGATAGAGGATTTGTTTGATCAGTTGACCGGTGCCCAGGTGTTTTCTAAGATTGATCTTAGAACTGGTTATCATCAACTCAAAATTCGTGCAGAGGATATTCCAAAGACTGCCTTTACCACCAGATATGGGTTGTATGAGTATACAGTCATGTCTTTTGGATTAACCAATGCCCCCGCTTATTTCATGAACCTCATGAATAAGATTTTTATGGACTTCCTGGATAAGTTTGTCGTTGTTTTCATCGATGACATTCTGATTTATTCCAAATCGGAAGAAGAACATGAGCTACACCTAAGGACCATTCTTGGAACCCTTAGAGAGCATCAGCTGTATGCAAAATTTAGCAAATGTGAATTCTGGTTACAGGAAGTAGGATTCCTCGGTCACATTGTATCAGCCGGAGGAATTGCCGTTGACCCTGCCAAAGTGAAAGATGTAGAAGATTGGCAAGCCCCAACCACCCAAACCCAAGTTCGTGCTTTTCTCGGATTGGCGGGATATTACCGCAAATTCGTAGAAGGATTCTCTAGTATCGCCCGACCCATGACCCAATTGCTGAAGAAGGACAAGAAGTTTGAATGGACAGACAAGTGTGAAGCGAGTTTCCAAGAACTCAAAAGGAGATTGATTTCCGCCCCAATCTTGATCATGCCGGATATCACGAAGCCCTTCGATGTGTATTGTGACGCATCCAAGATTGGTCTCGGATGTGTGATAATGCAAGAAGGCCAAGTTATATCCTATCTATCGCGACAATTGAAGCAGCATGAACAAAATTATCCAACCCATGACCTCGAACTCGCAGCCGTAGTTCTAGCCCTGAAGACATGGAGACATTACCTTATGGGAAACCGTTGTGAGATTTATTCGGATCACAAGAGCCTAAAGTATATATTCACTCAGAAGGAGCTGAATATGAGGCAGAGAACATGGATTGAGCTAATCAAGGATTACGACCTGGACATTCATTATCACCCTGGAAAAGCCAACGTAGTAGCCGATGCCCTGAGCAGATTGCCGTGCCGCTTGAACTCCATGATTTTGAAGGAGCAACCAAGTTTGCACAAAGAGATGGAAGATTTTTGAATAGAATTAGTAAGTGAAGGATTTTTGGCTAGCATAGAACTTCAGCCCACTTTGATCAGTCAGGTTAAAGAGGCGCAGAAAGGAAATGCTAGTATCGACGGAATTAAACGTCGTATCGGTACAGGCAAAGTACCCGGATTCACCGAGGACGAAGAAGGAGTTTTGTGGTACAAAGGACGCCTTTGTGTACCAGCAGATTCTGAGTTAAAAGAAGTTATCTTGAAGGAGGCTCATGATACTCTTTATTCTATCCATCCAGGAGGAACTAAGATGTATCAAGATTTGAAAGAGCAATTTTGGTGGCATAAGATGAAGAGAGAAATCGGAAGCTATATCGCCAAGTGTGATATATGTCAGCGAGTCAAGGCAGGACATCAAAGACCCGCTGGATTGTTGCAACCTTTGCAAATTCCGGAATGGAAATGGGATTCTGTAGGAATGGACTTTATCACTGGACTACCTACTTCTAGTAGGGGAAATGACTCTATTTGGGTCATAGTGGACAGATTGTCCAAACTCGCCCATTTCTTGCCCGTTAAAACCACCTATCAGAGTTCGAAGCTAGCAGAGTTGTACATCGCTAGGATCGTTAGTTTGCACGGAGTCCCCAAGAATATCGTATCGGATTGAGGAACTCAGTTTACCTCGAGATTCTGGAAGAAGGTCCAGGAAGGTTTAGGAACCCGCCTAGATTTCAGTACCGCGTATCACCCTCAGACCGATGGACAAACGGAGCGAGTAAACCAAATACTCGAAGATATGCTTAGAGCATGTGTGCTAGAATATGGATCCAAGTGGGAAGACTGTCTACCGTTTGCAGAATTTTCCTACAACAATAGTTACCAAGCCAGTTTGCAAATGGCCCCATTTGAATTCATGTACGGAAGGAAGTGCCGCACCCCTTTGAACTGGTCGGAAGTAGGAGAGAGTCAAATTTTCGGACCCGACATCCTACGAGAAGCAGAAGAGAAGGTTCACAAGATTCGAGAGCATCTCAAGACAGCCCAATCCCGACAAAAGAGTTACGCCGACACGAGACGTCGACACCTCGCCTTTAACATTGGAGACTTTGTTTACCTGAAAGTGTCGCCATTGAAGGGAATGCAACGTTTCCAACTCAAAGGAAAGTTAGCCCCCAGATATATCGGACCTTTCAAAATTTTGAACCGTCGAGGAGAAGTATCGTATCAACTCGAGCTACCAGAAGAGATGTCAGCAATGCACAATGTGTTCCATATCTCGTTACTTCGCAAATGTCTCGAAGTCCCCGAGAAGACCGAAGTGTTCAAGAATATCGATCATAGGACCATAGAGATCAATGATGACCTGACCTATCCCGAAGTACCCATCCGTATATTGGAGGAAGCTTTTCGAACGACCAGAACCTGAAGCATCAAGTTTCTCAAGATTCAGTGGAGCAACCACACAGAAGAGGAAGCTACCTGGGAACGCGCAGATCACATCAGGACGGAGTTTCCAGATCTCTTCAAATCCTAGGTAATCTTTTCGTCCTTTTTCAAATCTCGGGACGAGATTTTGTTTAAGGGGGGAAGGTTTGTAACATCCCAAAAATATCAAACTTAGATCAACAAAACACTAATCCTAAAGTTTAGGGTTAACAAAAACTTTTCTAAATCAATTCATGAAAGCATGTATATGTGTATGCATGAATTTTGAAATTCTTTAAAAACTACTTTGTTTGTGTGATCCATTGCTTGTAAAATGTTTCTTAGGTGAAAAGAACATCATCTAAAACATTCCCCACACTTTTCCTAAAGAAAAATAAGTCAAAACCAATATATTAAGTGAATGGTCATTTTGACCAATTTAACCCCCATGCCTACTTTGGCTGTCTCAAACTTTCAAAACCTAACAGAAACTTTTCTGGATCTTTGCACCCCTTGAATGTACTCATAACAAAGTATCAAGGCCCACCTTGTGATCATCCAGAAACTTTCAAATGCATAGTTTAAATGACAACTCAAAATTGAATCTTCTTCATATGGGAAGATCCCACTTTTTCAAAACCCACTTAAACAAGCTCAATTTTCAAAACCCAAGCATCTGCAGACTCACCAGAACCAATCTAGCAAACCCACCAAAAATCATTTCAAAATTCAAAACTTGATTTCATGCGGCCATTTCATCAAACAGGTTGCAGACACAAATCAAACAAAACACAAAACACTATAGTGTGCAGTGTTTTGAGCCTAACTTGTTCCCTAGTTAGCTCTCACACAATCCAGTAGATCATATAGAGAGGTTAGACCAGCATTAGCACCCCTGTGAGCTTGCCATTGCCATTAATGGTGAACAGCCGAGCACCTCAATGCCATCCCATAGTCGACAGCAGGCTAGAGGAAGAACTAGCCATGCCAACCTTGTCTGGGAGGCAGCCCACCGTCCACCGCCACTGCCTGTCCCAGCCGCGAGCGTTGCCAAGCCCTGGACCACGCGCACCAGACACGCCCAGACCATGCCGAGCGTGCGCCAGAGTGCCACCCTCGACCACCACCCACAGACCGCGCGCCGCCCTCACCGCGCGCACACACGATCACCACCGACCCAGGAGACCGCCAGACATCCCCTTTTAACGCCCCGCGCCATACAGCCACCGCCCGCCGTCGAGAACGCCGCCTCTGCCGCGCAGAGCACCGCCCGTTCCAGACCAAACCACACCGCCCCATCCCTCGCGACCATGTCGTTGAGCATCGCCAGGAGACACAGCACTGTCCCCTACCCTTGCCCATGCCATTAGCTGCCTGTAACGTCGCCTCCGACGAGCTCACCTTGCGCCCCGACGGTCCCCTCGCTCGACTATAAATAGAGGCCACCCCCGCACGATTTCTTCACACCATCTCACTCCCCTCTCCTCACTGATCGTGCCACACCATTCTCAGAGCAAGGCGAGCACCACCCCGCCGGAATTTCACTGGAGCCTGCCGCTGCCGGAGAAGAAAGGAGCCAGCGATTGGAGCCGCCCCAGGAGAAGCCACCGGTACCAGGAGGTTCGCCGTCGTCGACTTCGTCGTTCGCCCGCCTCGCCGACCCTCGCCCGTACTCCGGTGAGCCCCCAGCACCCCTCACTGGCCGCGCTAGGTTTCGTTCTCGCCGGAGCTTTCTCGCGTCGACGATGACCCTCAGCCGTTGGATTAGAACCAGATCGAATGAACCACGTTGCCTCATACCGCTTCGCCCAGCCCCGTGTCACTGACGAGTGGGGACACCCACTTACGCAGCCCGCGGGAGCACTGCGCTTAGCAGGCCGGCCCGTTAGAATTTCCCGCGCAGCTCAATAATTCAAATTAAATCTTTTCTTTTTAATTTCAAACACACTTCTGTACCCAACTTCAAAAATCAACCCAGATCGATTTAGTGCACCAAATTAGATGAAACCAATTTTGTTGGAAAGGTCTGTGAATGCTTAATCCAAGCCCGTTGGATTCAAGTCATTTGGATCTGTAGATCACCCTTAGCAAAAATGACAAGGCAGAAGCTTTTCTGCATTCAAACATTTTTCAAATTTAAACCACAATAGCTTTTGAGTTGATTCCAACTCTCAAAAATCACTTTCAACCATACCTTTCAGAATATATAAAAATATATATAGGTTACTTGCAGAAATTTTGTTCAAGGAATAAAAGAATGCTTCATAAGCATTTATAGCCACTTTAATTAATTAAAATAAAAGGGTAAAACCTTGTTAAATTGTGACACCACTTTAAATCACATTCCCATGGACTACAACATGTGGTGATGACATGTGTCAACATGATCCCATGTTTAGTTTGGAGAATATTAAATCTTAAGTAGTTTCTCAATGAGTAGAAATTACTTTTCTAAAATAAGAAGACTTAAACCAATCCTTAACCTTGTAATGTTAGAGATGATGCTAGATCATCTATAGGACTCTTGTGTGTGATGATTGCAAGTAGTTAAGTATTGTTTGGTGATTGTGTACCTTGTATTTATTCATAGACGCTAGTACCGACCAAGGCTACGAGGAAGAAGGAGGATACTACGAAGAGGAAGCCGAGGAGAACTTCAACCACTGCTCTGCACAAGGCAAGCTTATACTGATATTGATGCAAGCTATACTAACCAAGTTTACCAATGCAAGCTAACACTTGCAAGATACTATACCTATGCAAGCGCATAAGACACCCTATTGTTGCCACAACCCATGCTTGTGATATGATTACTATATGCCCTCAGCGTATGTAACCATACCCACTTGCTAAACCAATCCTAGTTTTATGGCAAGCTTTTTACTTTATTTCTTTATCAAAGTTTACTTAGAGGCTACCCAAGAATTTTGGTAGATACTAGACAGTTGTGCTGAAGGTTGCATAAAGAGCATTAAAATTTGGCCTAAGCTAGAAACCTTGATATCAGCTTATGATATAAGGATGGACTTAGTTGCAACTCCACTAGTTACCACCCCTCTATTAGTACCACCCCACCTGTAGATGCTAGTGCTAAGCATAAAACTTGATCAACTTTAGATGGGAATACTTGGTGGAAAAATGGTTATGAAAACCTTGGAATGATGGATCATTCTATTGAAATGTTTTGGACAGGTGTTTCCAAACACTTGATGATTTTGGTGATGAAAATGTTGAGGCATGAGCCTTAGCCCTTTATAAAACTGATGGTTGTCTGGATGCGATACCATTCCAATTTTATCGTACAACCACAATACCCGAATATTGGGTAGGGCTTGACTGGAAACTTATATACCTTAGTATTAGTTCCCTCACGGCCAAGGTCTGAGCTGAGGCTACCTTGTGAAGATTGTCCACCTGTGCAGTACCCAAGATGACAGTGGTCATGGTTGGGAGGCCAAACTCACAGGAGAGGTGCTTATACTAGGGAGTGTAATTGGAAGGTTAGGATTGATTATCCGCATACTGAGTATGGTGAATTCAGGATTTGTTCCTGACGGATGTATCGAATGTTGTGGTGAAAGTGTACAATCTCTGCAGAGTGTCAAACTATTCGAATAGCCGCGTCCGCGGTTATGGACAGTTGGAGTGGCCATACTGTTCCCCCGTCAGACTTTTCAAAATGACTTGTGAACGACTTGAGACTTTGGCTTGGCCACAACAGAGTTGTGACTAGAAATACAAGATCCCACTTAGGAGTTATAAAATTTTGACCAGCTTTGGAACTTAGTAGTATAAATCTGGCTTTTGCAAAACAACCCTAGAGCCTAGTGTCCTATTATCCAAAACCCCCTTTTTCTTGTTAGTATTAGTTTGCGAGTACTTAAAGAGTACTCATGGCTTTGTCCCTGGCTATTCCCATGGCCAGACTATGAAGAGGAGTACCTGGAGGATGGACCCCAGGACGGTTACGACAACTAGGATCATCTCCCATCGTCAGCATTGCCTGTGACCCCGAAGATGGAGCCTCGCCTACGCTACCGTTACTATTCCGTATTCCGCTGCTTGATGTTGTATTAAGGACTGGATCATGAGATCCCTATTGGTGTAAGAACTTATGTATCGTTGTAATGGATGAAGTACTATGGTATCCAATTCTGTTATGTCTCGCAAAAATGGTAATCCTGGGATTGCGATGTATGGCATAACAGGCATCTAGGATTGAAAAATCCGGGTGTTGACATGCACCAGATGAAGTTGACACAGATTCTAAGAGAAAGGAAAAATTTCTTGAAGGACTTAAAGATGAGTTGAACCTGCAGCTAGCTGTTGCCTATGTCCCAACTTATCAATCACTCTATGACAAAGCCACCATTTTGGAAAACAAGATGAATCAAGTTGAGAGTAGAAAGAGGAAGCATAAACTCAAGTACCACTCAGGATCATCAAAAAAGAAGCATTCATTCAAAAAGAGCAATGAAGATTCTGAACCACATCAGTATCACCATAACAACAATGGAAGTGATAATAATGGAAATGATACTGACAATGGAGATGACCTTGGTCAGAACCAACATGACACTTCCAAGAAGAAAGACATTAGCCAGTTGCAGTGCTATAATTGTAAGGAACTTGGACACTATGCATCAGACTGTCCTGAGAAGAAAAAGAAAAAGGATGCTAGAAGAGCCAATGGAAATGACTCCAATGTGACCCAGAAAGGACATGTGAACCACATTGACATGGATGGAAACTTTGAAGAGATAGAATAAGTGGATGTCAAAAATTAGTTAACTCAGTTGAGTCAAATAAGGATTCCTTGTCAGGATATCAAGTGTGAACCCATAGTCAAGTGAACCATAAATGTAACCCTATGAGACTTTATTTTAAGGATGGTAGTGCCCTAGTTGCCTCGAAGCCAACTTGTAACCCTAGCCTTTCCAAATCTCGGGACGAGATTTATTTTAAGGGTGGTACCTTTCACATCCCAAAATTTTCCAAATTTTGAAATGTGAAAAATAAATAAACAAAATAAAATTTTGTTGAAATTTAGGGTGAGAAGAAACTTTTGTTTCCAATTGGAAACATCAAAACCTATTTTGATCAAATAAAATCCTAAAGGGATTTAAAAATATAAATAATTAATAAAGAAAGTTTTAATAATTGGGATCACTATTTTTTAGATCTTTTAATAAAAAGATTTGATTTTCAGAAGCACAGGTAGAATTATAAATAAGGATTATTTTATAGAGCCAAATTAAATTTTGGCCAAACATTTTAAATATTTCTATTTGGTAAAAAGAGTAAAGGGTTTATTTAAATAAAATAATGAGGATTTATTAATATCCAATTTTATTAAAGTAAAGGCTTTTCCATTTTAAATAAACACTAAAACTTGTTAATTTATTTTAAATAAGTTTTCCAAGTTTTTTATTTATTGAAATAAAACCTACTAAAATGATTTTGGTATTATTTTAGATTTCAAATAGAGTTTTAAAATAAATCAAATCCTATTTGAATTAATGACTAAGGACTATTTATTTAATTATTAATGGATCCTAAAAAGAATAAAAATTATTTTATTTTGGACTTTGGTTTATGATGTTAAACAGAATTAAAATCAATACAAAGTTTGGTGGTGGTTTGAATTGATTTGTTATTTGAATTATTTGTTTGAAAATCAAAACAGAAATTCATATTGGAAAAAGAAAAAGCTTTCAGAATAAAAAAAATGAAAGAAACAGACCCAACCCAACAGGCCCAGCAAGCCCACTCGCAGCCCAACTTCCCCCCCCCCCTCAGCGAATCGTTTTTCACCCACGCGCGCACCCGCGAAGTCACTGAACGCTCGGCCCCACTCCCTCTTCCTCCACCTCGCTGACAGATGGACCCCACCGCCAGCGCGTCGTCTTCAACCCCGCGACCACGTCCCCCTGCCGTTGCTGCCGATTGATTGCCGACGTCAATACGCGTTAATGACGCAGTAATTTCCTCTCACGACCACGCCCTCTTAAGCACCTCTCCCTCCTCGCCATTTCCCCTCAGACCCCGCTGCCAGAGAGCCACCAGGCTGCCCCAATTTCCTTTTGCACCGTCGCCGACTCCGACGAGCTTCGCAACCAATTCCGGCGCCGTCCAGCCGCCCCTCGCCTTCCTCTGCACGCGAGCATATTCCCCATCGTCAGGCGCACCTGCCCATAGCCCCAGCTCGCTCCCGCGCGCTCTAGAAGCTCGGCTTCGTCAACAACAGAGCGCCACCGTCTTCGGCTGTTTCTCCGGCGAACTCCCCAGGTATCCTCCGTTCGCCCCAGCACCTCATGTTGATGCTCCCATCATCCCCAGATCAGCCCGCGTCTAACCGTGCCCCTACTTTGCCTCGACACGACCTGCAACTCCGTCCCCGACAACCTCCAGAGCCGTCCGACGCTGCAGCAACTCCGACGAGCGATTACTTTCGTCCCTGTGCGCCCCTTGCCTCCTCGCGACCACGTTGAGCATCGCCATGATCCCCTGAGCACGGTGAGCCACTTATCTGTTTCCCTTGCTTCCTGTAATTGCCGCAACGCCACCGCCCGAGCGTGCGCCGCCGCCAGCGCCGCCAGTGGATGGTCAAGCATCTGCGAGCCGTTAGATCGTTATCCAGTGGCTGTGATTAGATCTTAAACCGAAGGGGTATGTGTGCTTCTGAGCCGTGCGATTTAAATGAAATCCAACGGTTCGCAGAGGCTGATTCGCACGAAGTGGTATCGACCAGTAGGGAAGCGCCACGTGGACAAAGTTTTGTTTAAAACAGAAAATAGAATCTATTTGAATTACAAACTTATAAAATTCATAACTTTAGTTCTACACGTCCAAATTTTGCAAATTTTATATCAATGGAATCAGCAGAACAAGTACTTTGCAACCATGCACTTTGTTTAATGATTTGCTTCTAGAAAATTGGTTGAAATTGCAGAAACTTGTGTAGGCTTATTTTGAATACAAAAATTGTTCTAGATATAATTTTAATGTGAAATCTTGTGAACCTACTGACCATAGGAACCAACTTATGGATTTAAAAATGTATTTTGTGAATTTAAGGAGTAAATATTTGAGTTAGCACATTTCTAGTCAAATAAAAATATTGTTTTTGTTTTAGAAATGATTTTTGAGTAAACCCTTTGGGAAATGATTTGATTCAAACCTTCTGACCCTAAATACCAAGTTTTGTGAATTAACAACTTATTTGATGAACCATATAAAATCATTATTTTGCTAAAAGCATTTTCAACCACATAAAATGATGATTTGATTTAAAAATGGTTTATAGATAAAACCTTTTGCAAATGGTTTTACCACTTTAGTAAATGACCACTTTTGAACTTTACAATGTTTAGAGCCTAGTAGAAACCACTTTTGCAAGTAAAACTATCTTTTGCATGCTTGCATGCATGACCTTGTTTCTATTATTTTATGTGTGATAAATTGGTTGGAATGCTAGCTGAATCTATGTTTGCTTGATTGAATTGTAGTGGAATTATAAGAGTGTGATATTTTCAAGATCAAGAAGTGAACCATCATTCTCTACTAAAAAGGCAAGTGACACTATCATCCATGTCCTACTATTTTCATTACACTTAGTGGATTTTTGTAACATGCATGATAAGGACTACTATATTGTATGCTATGCTAAATCCTAATAGGATACCCTTATATCTCCCTTAGTGGAAACATTGTAGTTGTAGTAAGCTTAGCCCTGCTATATATTGGGATGGGATACATGTTATGATTATATGAAGAGTTGAAAAGATATATGTTTTATATAATAAAACAAGTACTCAATGAACCACCTGGGTGGACAAGGATACTCAAGTTTTGGACAAGGTGGCAACAAAAGGAACCATGTTTATATGGCCATCTCTTTTTGTATGTGCACTAGAAGAAAACCACCCAGGGACTTAGAGATTGAACATGTTTCTCGTAGAGTGGCTTCCGTGTACAGCCACATGCTAAATGGGCTCTTGCTTAGTCAACTACATAGTGGAAGACCCATGCATTGGCATCTTCAGGTTAACTATAATTGTGTAAGGGAAATTTAACCCTACATTGGTGCCTGGTTGACAAGCTAGCATTGTGTATTGGGAGGACTCCTATGGAAAGACTTTGTCACATTTTCAATCTGCCAGTACTCCATCTTGGTGAGTACTTATCCAGCGGCCACTGGTGGCATCAAGATGAGATTGTGTCATGTGGGTAAAGTGTACAACTTCTGCAGATGATCAAATTCTAAGTACTTAGCCGTGTCCCCGGTTATGGACAATACTGAGCAACTAAGGCCTGAAGCTATGGAAGATATTGACATTCCAATTTCTCAAAGTAAAACTTGATGGTCAACAAGGGATTTTAAGCACTTGGAGTTTTCCAAGAAGTTCAGAAAGATTTGACAAAGATCAAAAACTATTTTGAAAAGATAGGATAAAACTATATTGCTTTCTACAAAAGAGCCTAAACCCTACTTAGCCAAATATGCATGTAAATGATAGGATCCACTCATTTCTACATAGTAGTGAAACTTGCCAATACAATTCAAATGTATTAACCCTTGTGGCTGCAACTTATTATGTTGCAGGTTTGTTTGATGTTAGTGAAGTTTATTGATTAGGGTTACAAGTCTACAACCAACATGACTGCCTGTGGCACTTTGAAGATGAAGGACTCCATGCTATATAGATATTCTGCTGCAATGTAATGTGATAGCCAAATGAGCTATGTAAGATGTAATGAGATATTTTATTCCTAGTTATAAAGTTGTATTATGGCCTTTGTTTCTTGATATTACATCTTAACTGTGGATGCTAGCTATTGATCCAGGGACTAGCATTGTAAACACAGGGATCTCTACCTTATTAAAGGTTAGGAACCTTACAGAGACTGAAGGAAATATGCCCTAGAGGAAATCATAGAGATGATTATATTTCATATGTATCCATGAGTTATTGTAATGTTCCTTGAATATCCATATCAGGCAACTTGTATTGATTGGAAATTATGTGAATTGTTTGTGAAACTCTTTACTTGTATGGTTATTTAATAGTTGTCCCTAGTCGGAGTTCATGTGAGGACACACGTGAATATTAGACTAGCACATCTATTGACTATGTTTCGCAAGTCATAGACATGGAGATGTCAAACCAATGATGTGGACAGATGTTATGAACATGGGGTTGGACTGACCCAACATGATACTGGCAATTAGACTTGTAGCTCTCTCTACACATCGTGTACGTTTTGTCCTTAGACCTGAGATTGTCGCATGTACTTGAGATGTGGATCGACCTACTTTGGGGCTATCAGACGCTACTCCGTAACTGGGTAGTTATAAAGGTAGCTTTCGGGTTTGTCTTGAAACATACTGCAAGGTATGGTCAATCAAGAAGGGATTTGCCCCTCTCTACTTGAGAGAGATATCTCTGGGCCCCTCGAGTGATCGGATCCAGAAATACATGGTCGTGCTACATAAGGTTAAGAGTTAGCCTAGTAAAGGGATTCTGAGTTATGGTATCGAGAAAGAGAGGTCAGCTTGGAGCTAGACCAAATATCGTGAGGCAAAGGGAAATACATGTACTAAACCTTGTGATGGTTCGTCCGATATGATCTTTGTATGCGTTTAGGAGTTGGCACGTCTTGCTAGAGGCCACTACCAACTATTGGCAGAATAAGTGTTTTCGTGTCATGTCTATACGTATATGAACCTATAGGGTCACACACTTAAGGGGCTGGAAGCCTAATGAGGATTGGATCCGAATTAGACCAGGCTTGGGCTACTAATGGGATCCTAATGTAGAAGCCCACTAGGGACGCCTATATAAGGGAGGGTGGGGCGAGCTGACCAGGGCTAGATCATTCCACCCAGCCGCCACTCCTCACGCCTGTGTTGCACGCGTGGACCTAGCTGTCCGGCGTCTGACGCTTCCACCCTGTACGTGTGGATACCTCGGAGGTGCTGTAACTGTGGCACTTGGACGAGCCGCGCAAAAGGAGCTTCTCGTGGGAGGAGGAAAAGGAGGAGACATGGAACGTCTGCACTGTCTCGACGCGCTTCATCAATTCCACAACTACGCGTCTACTGGTAATCCCGTGATCTATGACAACAGTAATCCTGGTTTACGCGGTAGAATTTTTTTGATTTGCGCTAGTGAAGCCTATCCATATCCCTTCACTTTTAACATCCTTTGAATTAACAAAACCCTATGGACCGTGTTATGCACACGTCCTAGGTAACAATTCTATTAGAAAAACTTGTTTTGTTTATTCAACTACCACATAACAAAATTATATGTAGTGGTTGCTACATTAATCCGTCTAGACTAAACATCGCTATGAAAGATCAAATCTTGTCATAGTCAACCTTTGAACATTGTTGTGAACTATTTCCCAACATGTCAACTATTTCATAGATGTGAAACATACATGTCTATTTCTTTATAGATCCAAACACGACTATAAGGTCTTACACCTTTCTCGAGGGTCTTTCAAGTTCAAAGCTTGATTTATCATGTATGGAACTATCGCGGATTCTATGGCTTAAAGCCATCTGACGGAGTCAGGGCCCATCATCGCTTCTTTGCATATAGACCATTCATTGTTGTAAAATAATGATTCAACCCTCAAATCTTGGTATTTGATTGTTTACCCGACCTACTTGGTTCAATAGGAACTTTGACCTCCGTAACCACAACCTTTGAGGCACGTGAGCCATGAGCATTGTTGCTGCATCCGGAACACTTTTCAGTGTTGCGCAACTTTGCACATATAGCTAAGGTTCTTTTAACCTTATCAAAGTTCTATTGTCCTCCCACTTTACTTTTCATGGAAAATTCCTTCTCAAAGAAACTTGACGTTCTTAGCGACAAACATTTTTGTCTTTGGTGTTATGGAGGAATACTTAATGATTATTCGAAATAACATATAAAGATATGTTCATCCGATTTTCGTTGCAAACATATTTCTTATGCATAGCATACCAATGTTTAAGAAAGGACAACTTGGGATTTATCCCAAACCATAACTTTATATGGTGTCATTTCAACGGATTATGATGGAGCTCTTTTTAGTGGAAAAATGGTAGTCTCTAAAGCTTTAATCTTCAAAATATAATGGCAGTTTTATAAATGACACCTTTGATCTTACCATGCCAAACAAGGTTTTATTACATATATCGATCACTCCATACAACTATGGTGTTTTCGGGAAACATAAATCTATGGAAAGATTTCTCAAATCTTAGGTGTTATGCTAAACTTGTAACTCAAAAATCTTCCTTTATGATCATATAATAAATTATTTATTTTCTTTTTATATTGATTTTGCACTTCATCTTGAAAGTCTTTGAACTTTTCAAATGTTTCACACTTCATCCTTATTAAGTAAATATTCATATATTCACTCAATTTTTCGAAGAAAGCATATGAAGTTGAAATCCATCACTCTTGACTACACGTAATGGACTTTATACATCAATATATACAAGTTCCAATAAGCTAGTCATTCGTTCCCTTTTGGCCTATGAACAAAGTTTTAATTATCTCTAGGAAAGTTTCACAAACGTCATTTGATCAAAAATCAAAAGACTCCAAAATTCCATCCACATGGAGTTTCTTCATGTTTTCTTCCCAGTATAATTTAAATGGCTATATCACTTCCTAAGTGATCTTACTTATCAATTGTCTTTCGACATTTTTAGAAATAGTTTTATGGTTGTGATTTATCCAACGAGGTTTGTAAATCATCCATCTTTTATGGATTACGACAATTATTTGAACAACCTTTTTGTTCTCATAATACCTGATAAAAAAAATCTTGAAGGCAAGCTTTGATGTTAACGAGCAACACAATAACCCTTTATTTGTTCTCGATGAACATCATCACATATTCTTTTGCTAGTTATTTAGGCCATTGATTTCATGAATTGTGTTGTTTCGTATGATGATTCACACCAACAAATTCAGTATCCAATACTTAAGAACCACATTGTTTAACAAGCAAATAATATAGCCATAACATGTATATACTCTATATACCTAAGCTGAACAGTTCTAGTATTTTTTCTGCCATATATTTATGAGATTGTATTCCAGTATTCCCTTTTCTGTTTGAAAGAATCTATCAACATCAATAGTGGAGCCATACACATGACACATAGTCCAAAGCGTGTATAGTTAAATACCAATGTCTTTGGACTTGCACTTTGAAGTAAATCACCATCATCAAATATTTGGTGTTCTTTCAAATTCCATTCTTTAGTAATCATTTAGTGTAGTAATCATTTTACCTACATCAAATATTCATCCTTATCATGGAACTATTCATGATCAAGCTACTTTAGCTAACGTTGAATTGCGAGTATAATGTTTCTCTCCAAAACCTTTTGGAGGATTAGCACGACTAGCGTCTCCAACCTTTTGAAAATTCCCATCAAATATGAGAACATAAACTTTGCCATATTATACTCTATCATGTTATAATCAAAAACATAGTTTCAGATATCGCAATATCTTCCACATATGATGTTCCTAGATAACCTTGATATTAAAACAATCTTTTGAATATCAAGAATCATGGAGATAAACATGATACTTATATACTAACACTAGAATTGTTACTCTTGATTTAATACTAATTATTAAACTTCACGGAGTAACCAGAACTTACTAAAAGTTTGTAATAGGACTTTTAAACTTTAGATTAACACTTGAAAACAACACGATACCAGTTCGTAAAGTAACTAACCAGAATTCTATAATTCTATTATCTCAATTATAACTAAGCGCAAGGTGGTAAACGGATGCCAATGACTACAACAACTATGCAAATTCACTTTGATTTAATTTATGATAAATAGTGTTCAACTTTTAATCATATTGCTGTTGAACTCCCACTCAAAACAATATCCCTCACATTGTTTTAGTGATTACATGAACCAAATCCACTATATCAAGTCCGATCATCACATGACATGATGTAGTTTCAAAGGCGAACAATCATCATGTTCATCATATCATCTATATGACTCATGCTTTACCTTTCGGTGATCCGTGTTCTGATACCATGTATGTACATGCTAGGCTCGTCGGGATCAAAGCTTAGCTTCCGCATGAACAAATCTGGCTTGCTCCCGTTGTATACACTCGTAGAATCTAACACACTCGATCATCACGTGGTGCTTCGAAACAACGAGCTTTGGAAACAGTGCCTACTAAGGACGGACACTCTATAACTTGATATTTTTTGAGAGGTATCATCTTATAATGCTACCATCGCAATCTAAGCAATACAAGATGCATAAAAGGATTAACATCACATGCAATTCATAATATGTGATATGATATGGCCTTTCTTATTGTGCTTCCGATCTCCATATTCAAGCACGAACATGATATCCATCATCACCGGTGTGGCGTCAAGGTCAATGGTGCCGCTCCATGGTTGTCGTCCACCAGCATCAACTATTACAACTACTTTGAATAATAGACACGCAGGTCTAGACGAAATTAAAAGACAACTATATGGCTCCTGTCGGTTGCCGACTTACAATAAGGAACATTGCATACATCATATATAATCACAATCATGGCCATATCACATCACAACACACCCCTGCAAAACAAAGTTATATGCCTCTAATTTTCTTTGCATGTTTTACGTGGTTTGGGGCTTTCAATAAGTGTCGTTCTAACTTACGAACAAGAACCACAACGTTGATACTAGTATTGTCAATCACCCGTTGTAAATTGAATCTTCACTATGTTGGGAGAAACAGGCACCCACAAAGCCACTTATGCAATACAAGTTGCATGTTAAGCATGGAGCAAGTCTCATGAACGATGTCATGTAAGGTTAGCCCGGGCCGCTTCATCCCACCATCCTGCAAGATGCAAAATACACAAGAAGCAATCAACGACAAAAGCATCAATGCCCACAATGACCACTGTGTTCTACTCGTGCAACAAATCTACATATAGACACGGCTCTGATACCACTGTAGGGGTTCGTAACATGGAAAACAAAAAAATTCTACCGCATGTACACAAGCAAGCCAAGATCTATCTACTAGATTGTAGCAATGAGTCGATTAGAGTACTCACCCTCGAAGATTCCAAAGCGGTTAACGAGAGCATATTCTTGTGGGTGATGTAGTCGTACACTTGCCGATCTCAAGATCGCATAGATGATCCTTCCGGCGCTGCGTTCTGGCAGCGCTTCCGCAATCGGTCACACGTTCAGTACTCAATGAAGACCTTCCTCTCCCTTGTTCCAGCAGGCAGTGGAGGTTGTAGTTCTACCCTCGCGATTCCGACAGCATGATGGCGTGGTGTCGGAAGTAGAGGGAAAATCTGTAGGGGTTCGTAGCATAGAAAACAAAAAAATTCTACCGCATGCAAACAAACAAGCCAAGATCTATCTACTAGATTGTAGCAACGAGTCGATAGAGGAACTCACCCTCGAAGATTCCAAAGCGGTTAACGAGAGCAGATTCTCGTGGGTGATGTAGTCGTACTCTTGCCGATCTCAAGATCGCGTAGACGATCCTTCCGGCGCTGTGTTCTGGCAGCGCTTCCGCAGTCGATCACACGTTCGGTACTCAATGAAGACCTTCCTCTCCCTTGTTCCAGCAGGCAACAGAGGTTGTAGTACTCTCCTCGCGATTCCGGCAGCACGACGGCGTGGTGTCGGAAGTAGAGGGGAGATCCCGCATGGCTTCGCCTTAAGCCAGTGCGAGTATGGTGGAGCAAGAGAGGTGCCTTGGCGATCTAGGGTTTAGAATCACCAAGGGGAGAGGTGTAGCCGGCGGCTAGGGTTTGGGGAAACCCTAGTCGGCGACTTGGGAGGAGCCCTAGGCGGCGGCGACTTGGGAGGAGGCCGGCGGCTTGGGGCTAGGGTTTGAGGTGTGAGGGGTAGGGGGCGCCCTACCCCTCCTTATATAGGTGGAGGGTGGCCGGTTGGGGGGAGGGAGCCCTCCCCCAATTCAGTCTCCTTGGCCGGCGGGTGGAGGGAGGGGAACTCCTCCCCAAGTAGGTTTCCTACTCTCCCTCCACCAAGCAAACTTGTCGTTTGACTTTTTCAAATTGGCGTTTGACTTTCAAACTAGGATTTTATTTCTCCCTTTATTTTGCCCAGCCAAGTGACCTAGTACATGATGCAACCATTCCATATTGTCATGACACATTCATGTACCCTTCCCCTCCGGAGTGCCGGACCTTCCGGACCCTTCTAGAACATTCCTGGTGAAAACACCAGAATCATTCCCAACTCCGAAACAGGGCTTTCCTTATATGAATCTTATTCTCCGGACCATTCCGGATATCCTCGTGATATCCCGGATCCCATCCGAGACTCTGAAAAACATTCGGTCTCTTACTCATCATTCCATAACTACTCAACAACATCGAATCCTTAAGTGTGTCTCCCTACGGTTCGTGAATTATGCGGACATGATCGAGACACTTCTCCGATCAATAACCAATAGAGGAATCTGGAAATTCATATGGCTCCCACATATTTCTACGATTACTTGTGATCGAATGAACCACTTACATACGATACCAATTTCCCTTTGTCTCACGATAGTTTACTTATCCGAGGTTTTGATCGTCGGTATCTCTGCATACCTAGTTCAACCTCGTTACCGATAAGTACTCTTTTCTCGTTCCCGTGGTATGTGATCCCTTGTGAGCCAGTCACATGCTTGCAAGCCAATTGGATGACATTCCACCGAGAGGTCCCAGAGTATATTTATCCGTCATATGGCTGGACAAATCCCACTCTTGATCCATGTGCCTCAAACCATACTTTCTGAACACTCAATGCCACCTTTATAGCCACCCAGTTACGGTGTGGTGTTTGATGTCATCAAAGCATCCTTCCGTTGATGGTGATTAGCATGATCTCATGGTCAAAGGAATTAGGTTACTATGTATCAAAAAGCTTATAGCAATTGAACTATTAAAATGACTTGATCTTTATGCTACGCTTATCTATAGGAGTATGTCCATCATACCATTCTCCTAATGATATGACCTTGTTATTAACAACATCTCAAATGTTCATGATCAAGAAACTATGATCATCTATTAATCAACAAGCTAGTATTATTAAGAGGCTTTACCAGGGACTCTAATTTAGTTTACAAATCACACAAGTATTAATGTTTCTGGTTAATACTGTTATAGCATGAATGCAAACATTTATCATAAACACAAAGATATAATAATAACTACATTTATTATTGCCTCTAGGGCATATCTCCAACAAAATCCTGCAGGGCTTCGCCTAAGCCGGAGCAGGTTATGGTGGATCTAGGGTTTCTGGCGATCTAGGGATTAGAAGGCCGGAGAGGAGGAGGCGTGGCTGGCGGCGGCTAGGGTGACAACGGCGAGCCGGCGGCTGGCGGCGGCGGCTCTAGGTGGGGAGGGGCTGGTGTTGTGTCTCTTTGGGGAACCCCCTCCCCTCTATTTATGAGAGGGGGGCAGCTTGGGAGAGGGGAGTTTGAATCCTTCCCCAACTCCCTCTCCTTGTTGGCGTGTGGTGGAGGGAAAGAAGGATTCATTCCTTCCTCCACCAGGACATATTGTCCCAGTTTGACTTTTCAAACTTGTCTTTTGACTTTCAATTTGGAGCTTGATTTCTTTCTTGCTAATGCCCAACCAAGTGACCTAGGACATGATCCAATCATTCCACTTATCCATGACACATTCATGTTCCCTACCCCTTCCGGTCCAGTGAACCTTCTAGACCCTTCTAGAACCTCTCCGATGAAACATCGGAATCATTCCCGAACTCCGGAATTGGACTTTCCTTATATGAATCTTATTCTCTAGACCATTCCTGATCTCCTTGTGATATCCCGGATCCCATCCGAGACTCCGAACAAAATTAGGTCTCCCTACTTACATTCCATATCTACTAAACAACATCGAATCCTTAAGTGTGTCTCCCTACGGTTCGTGAATTACGCGGACATGACCGAGACACTTCTCCGGTCAATAACCAATAGAGGAATCTGGAAATTCATATGGCTCCCACATATTTCTACGATTATTTTGCGATCGAATGAACCACTTACATATGATACCAATTTCCCTTTGTCCGCGATAGTTTACTTATCCGAGGTTTGATCGTCGGTATCTCTGCATACCTAGTTCAACCTCGTTACCGATAAGTACTCTTTTCTCGTTCCTGTGATATGTGATCCCTTGTGATCCAGTCACATGCTTGCAAGATAATTGGATGACATTCCACCTAGAGGTCCCAGAGTATATCTATCCGTCATATGGATGGACAAATCCCACTCTTGATCCATGTGCCTCAACACATACTTTCCGAACACTCAATGCCACCTTTATAGCCACCCAACTACGGTGTGGTGTTTGATGTCATCAAAGCATCCATCCGGTGATGGTGATTAGCATGATCTCATGGTCGAAGGATTTAGGTTACTATGTATCTGAAAGCTTATAGCAACTGAACTATATTAAATGACTTGATCTTTATGCTATGCTTAACTATAGGAGTATGTCCATCACACCATTCTCCTAATGATATGATCTTGTTGTTAATAACATCTCAATGTTCATGATCAGGAAACCATGATCGTATATTAACCAACAAGCTAGTTTAACAAGAGGCTTTACTAGGGACTCTTTTATGTTTACAAATCACACAAGTATTAATGTTTCCTGTTAATACAATTATAGCATGGTATGTAAACATTTATCATAAGCATGAAGATATGATAATAACCACTTTATTATTGCCTCTTGGGCATATCTCCAACAGTGTCAGCTGACTACACAGTTGAATATCTTCGGATTGGTGAAGATACGTCCATGACATGTGTGCGTAAATTCGCAAAAACATCGATCAAGGTATTTGGTCCAACGTACCTGCGAGCACCAAACGAGGAGGACACGAATAGGCTCATGACAAAGAATGAGGAAAGAGGATGGCCAGGGATGCTCAGAAGCCTCGATTGCATGCATTGGAGGTGGAAGAACTGCCCAAAATCATGGTATGGGAAGTACATTGACCATCATCGAGATGCAAAACAATCATGCTCGAAGCAGTGGCCTCGCAGGACTTGTTTATATGGCATTGCTTCTTTGGTCTACCGGGTTCTCTGAATGACATCAACGTTTTGTAGATATATCATTTGTTTTCGAAGATAGCAAATGGAGAATAGCCTGCTTGCAACTACAAGATCAATGGTCGTGAGTAAACCATGGGGTATTATCTCATAGATGGCATTTATCCATAATGGGCAACTTTTGTCAAAACAATAAGTAAACCCCAAAATCCCCCAAGAAGCTCATTTTGCCACTTGTCAAGAATCAGAACGCAAAGACATTAAGAGAGCTTTTGGTGTGCTTCAATCTAGGTTTGCAATTGTTTGAGGTCCTGCTCGTTATTGGCAGAAGAAGCACCTGAACAACATCATGACAACATGTGTGATTCTTCACAACATGATTCTTGCGGTTACCCAGCATACCACTGCATGTGTAGTACACTATAGTCGTTGACATGACATTCACAGAACACCATTCCGTAAATATCGCATCCCTTAGAGTGGTACAACATAAACATTGCGGGTCCAAATTACAAACATACACACATTATTATTACAATACCAGAAGTTCAAGACTTCAAAAGATTCATCTTACAAACCGAATATAAAGTGTTTCAGCGGAAGTTTTAAAGAGACAACTTCAACTCCAAATTAAGCTTAGCAACTTATTGTTATATATTGTTCATGTTGCTCGGCTCAATTGGTTCCTAGTACTACGGTAATTATTCTGACTCATGGTGATCTCCTCCATATACGACATCATAGTCCACCCCTTCTACGGCACCATACAGATCGGGCTCTTCATAGAAGACCTCCTCTTGGCTTTCAGCTGCATACATTGGGGTATCTTCTGGATCCTCAGAGTCTAAGCAGGGGATCAAAGGAAAAGGTGAGTAACAGCGTTACCCAGCAAGTTCATTATATGCAAGGTGGGAAGTTTGATGCTCTATCTACCACCTCGGACTATAAGTCCTTGGCACTATGCATTTTTCGTAAATCTTTCTTCAAATATTGATTGTATTGTTAAAAACTATGCCCATCAGCCTTCGCGGGTTTAACAGAACTTTCATGGAGTTCCTTTCCTGCCACGTTCGTAGGTCCTTCCCGGAATAGGGAGTAACAAGTTACAATTCTTACACTCTGCAGAGGTGTGTTACTTTACCCATGAGAGATCAACTCCTTGTTGCACAACCGGACGTACTTTTTCCCGTCCACAGTTCCATGATGTGGGGCCCAGTAGGTGATCCAAACCAATCACTGCCCTTTCCGCGACCCCATATGTCTGCACGATCCTTCGGGGCTGGCTCACCTCCGTTAAGCCCCCTTTCGGGCAGGCAAAAACCCTAATGAGTTCCCGAAAACTCTATGAGCTGGTGATGCCCTTGGCAAGTACCATATAGGTCCGGTTATACCTCCGATAGCCACTCATAGATAATCTAGACACCAAAAATGTGGGGCCTAAGGGTTCCCACCCATATGTTGGATCCGCACAAGGAATCACAATGTCACGTTAAGGTCGTCTTGCCTCCATACGAAAGGAAAAGGATACAGCTAACTTATCCGTCCCATTCAAAATCTCATGGCTAACGCGTTATATACAGCGCTAGAATCACTGATGTCATGGGTTGTTAAATTCCTAGGTGATTACCATTGTTTCAAATATAAACCTAAGTTCTATTGCTTCATTATATCATCACTTAGGATGATATCAATAATTTATTTATTTGTGAAAATAATATTTTCTTTCCTTGAAACATAGATGCTAACACACAATTTACAAATACTTTGGTAAAGACTCTTCAAAGGACATGAGCAAGTGATGAACTTGCCTTGTGATTGCAAGGTAGTGAAGTCGGATGCTTGCACTGGACCTTGAGCTTCTATGTCTACAAAACATCATTATTGCTCGGTAAGGATAATATTTAAAGAAGCAAAAATGAACATGCCTAGTAATGTAATGCATTACTTGTGATATACTTTCTTTATGTGTTATTCCCATTATTTTAGTTTTCTGGAATACTCTTAGGAACTTAAGAATTTCCTTCTTAAGGACTAACTTTAATATTTTGGTATTTGTTGATTAATTCATTTAAGAATTAGCATTTAATTAAAAAAGGATTTCTTTTGGTAACTCTAAATATTTATTTAGTACTTTTCTAAAATACTACAATAGCAAAATATAATAAAAATTATTTTTATTTATTTTTATCCTTTTTCTTTAATTTTATAAAATTCCATAGGGAATATATATTATAAAATTCTTAATCAAAATTTTGTTTATAAAGAATAATTTCTTAATTTAGTTAAATAAGTTGGATTATTATGAATCTAAAAATATATTATTTGTATTTTTTAGACTTCTATTTTATTTTGTAGAATTTATTGAATTCTAGGGGTATTTTATTTTTTATTAATTATTAAAATTCCCTTTTGGGTTTTGGGCCAACCCATTGGGCTTATTGGGCCTAACTTGTCCCAAGTGGCTTAGCCAAAAGTCCTCCCCGAAGGGGTACTGACCCTATCATCCCAGTCCTCTGCCTCACTTTCTCTCGATCTCATCCCTTTTTCCTTCTCGACCCCTTGGTCGCTAACGCCGCGGCCATGCGATTCAAGTCGCCGTGGTCTGCCTTGGCCACCGCCGTGGCGTATGGTGAGGATGTTGACCACGCTTCGTCACTTGGTCCAATTTGATTTGGCTCTGGGGCTCTCCTTCGGCTAGGCTAGCCCTGTCCCGAACCCTAGGGTTTGAGGTCGTGCTGGTGATGCTTTCGCCGATGCCCTCGTGGTGCTGTGAGGTGCTCGTGCGTTGCTGTGGTGGCGTTGTTCGTCCTCCTATGGGGTTATAGCCGCCGCCTCAGCTCGGTGCGGGTTGCAGCGCCCTTTGGGGTGCTCCCCATGCCGTCGTGCGCTCGTCGGTCCCTATGCTTCCACTTATATTCTACAGCGAGGACCACTGGTGAGTTTGGTCTTGATTACTACCCATGCCTTCTGTCCTCTGTCTCCTTTGATTTCATATGTAGGCCTTTAGTGGCCATCCCTAATTAGGGTTCATATTTGTTCTAGGGTTCTTCCCTGGTTCTAGGGTTCATCCCCCTGTTTAATTGTAAATGATGATTTGGTCTGGTAGTGGTGCCTAGTGAGGATTGTGATTAGCTGCACTTCAGTGCTTACTGTCTTGATTTGATTATCTGATGCTATTGGTGATCTGATGCTAGTGGTTCTATAATGTTGTCTCCAATTGGTAGTTGAGCTTGGTTAAGCTAATGGTATTACTGTGAAACCTGGTTGGTTGTGTGGATGCTTAGTGTGTTCATCTACTGTCAATTCACTAGTACTGACAGTAGCACTGTCAGTGATTATTCATTGCAGTAGTAGATGTTGGCTTGTATGATCATCAACAGACTGAACTTAATCATTGGATTTTTTTAATGATGCTCTGAAGATACATAGATATTATTGATTATTGTTGAGTGTAGTCTCAGGAAAATGATATCAATGGCTTGCCATTTTATTTGTGGTATCTTATTAATGGTTTTACTTGGCTGGTAGAACCTATTCTTGTGACACCATTTAACTATGGCACACAAGTTGTTGGTTTCTATAATTGGCTTGATTTTGTTGAGTTTATGATTGGATTAAATCAAGTTAAATGGAAATCTTATTCTAAAACTAATTTGCATGTGATGTTGGTCTGAGGCATAGGAACTGGTTCATATCTTGTTGTCCCTCATAGATATATTCTGGTAGTGATACCAGTTACTTACTATGGAATCCCTTTGATAAAATGATTGGTGTGCTAATAGTTTTACGTGGATCCATAAGATTTATGGATCCTAGGGTGCTACACTTTTAAGATATGTGCCCAGAATTCATAATCTTGACCATGATTATATTGGAATATAAGATTTGGCCTTTATATCCAGGATTAGTGATGTTGGTCTGAGATACTGGTTTTACTTGTATGGTTTTCTTATGGCTATGACTTTAGTATTCAAAATCCTCTATGATAGATTGACCCCACTTGGGTGCTTTCTGAGAGGTTTAATATAAGACAACACATGAATTCCTATCTAATTTAGATATACAGATCATGTGATGGTTTTATAGTACTCACCACAATAGTTGAGTTGTTGGTGTTGTAACTGGTTGATCTTGTGGCTTGATCTTGCTAGTTGTGTTGCTGGCCTGATCTTGTCCTTCACCTCCTGGTGCTGCTCCTGCTACCTTTGGTTCCTGTAAGCTTGACCTTGATCTGCCTTCACCTCCTAGCTCCTGCAACCTTTCCTTGCTATCCACCTGATCCACCCCCTCCTTATGTCACCATCTGGTGATGCTAGGATGAACTGGTGTGTGTGGTTTGGCTGGTGGTTTGCTTGGCTTGTATAAGCTAAGTGTTTTCTTGGTCTGGTGTTTGAGATGAATAGATGAGCTACTGGAGGCTGTCCACGGCTGTGATACTCATTTTGCTTGTGTGAGCTGCTGCTGTGTTGATAGCATACACCATGCATTTAGGTGATTGTGATGCATGTGTGCTTGGTACACCGTTCTGGATCATATCAGTGAGGTGTCTCACTTGTTGATCTTTTAACTTTTAAATCTCCTAGTGAAACTTGCGCCTTTTACTTGCTGTGAATATCTGACTTGTGGCTTATTTATTATGGAAGAACAAATTCTTTTATTTTGGTGAAAATTGCCCCTAAAATAATTACTCAATGATGTAATCTTGAGCAGGGCACTTCATTGCTCTACACTGAGAGTAAAACTAACAATGAAACTTTTATTTTTATTTTTTTTGTTTTGTATTTTACAGGTACAAGATCTAGCCACTCAAGATTTATTATAGGATTACCTAGATAGATAGGTTCTTTTGTAATCTTTATTTTATTCTTTTGTAAGAATATTGTAATAGTTTATTCATTTTTTGAATTTCCTTACTTGTAAATCCTTTACTGTAATGAATCTTTATTACTTGAATGAATTTATCTTTGTAATTTGTTTATGAAATAAAAATAAGGAATAAAGATTCATTTCTTTTGAATTTCTTTATATTGAATTCTCATTACTATTTATTATCTCAAATAATATTACTAAATCATTTTTGGAATTCATTCCAAAATACCAAAACCTAACCTTAAAATTTAAGTTCAAATTTGAATTCAAATTCTTTCCCCCAAAACACAGTAATTCATAAAGATCATGTCAAAATTTATAACGATCACTCTCCAGAGCTACTCCTACACCTCGAGAGTGAAAGAAACTCTGATCACTTTAGTTTTTTATTTGGAGAAAAATTTACCCACATTTTACAGATGAATGCATGCATATGCACAAATTCCTAAATCTGCCCTTCGTTGATTCCTAAATGCTAGCATGTTACAGACTTCCCCCCTTAAATTAAACTTCGTCCCGAAGTTTTCTGAAGTGTACCTGAATAGTTATGGATAGGCTTCTCTTAAGTCATCCTCTTTCTCCCAGGTGGCTTCTCTCTCGGGGTGATGCTCCCACTGTACCTTGCAGTACTTGATTGCCTTGTTTCTCAATGTTTTCTAGTTCTCTTCCAGAATTTTACAGGGTTTCTCAACATATGTCAGATCTTCTTGTAATTCCACTTCTTGATGTGTAATTGCATAATCTGGAACCTTAAGACATTTTCGGAGCTGTGACACATGGAAAACATTGTGAACTTGAGCCAATCTAGGTGGTAACTCTAAAGCATAGGCTATGGTCCTGTTCTGGCTCAGTCCTTTGAATGGTCCTATATATCTGGGACTCAATTTTCCTGTAACTCCGAACCTCTTAACTCCTTTCATTGGGCTTACTTTGAGATATACCATATCTCCTACTTCAGGCTGCCATGATCTTTGACTTAGATCAGCATAACTTTTCTGTCTACTTTGAGCTATTTTCAATCTATCCTTGATTACATCGATGATATCTTGCCTTTCCTTGATATAGTCTGGCGCAAATTCTTTGCTACTACCAGGCTCATACGAACATATTAGTTATCTACATTTCCTTTCATAGAGTACTTGATATGGAGCTGCCTTTAGACTACTCTGATAGCTGTTATTGTAGGAAAATTCTGCCAATGAAGATGATCTTCCCACGAACCTCCAAAATCTAATGCACAAGCCCTAAGCATGTCTTCCAATATTTGATTGGTTATTTCAGTCTGACCCCCAGTTTCTGGATGATAGGCTGTGCTGAAATCCAACTTTGAACCAAGTGCTTCTAATAATTGTTTCCAAAATGCGGAAGTAAACACAGATCCTCTATCAGTTACGATCTTCTTGGGCACTCCTTGCTTACTTACTATCTCCTTGATATAAACTTCTACTAATTTCTCGGAATTATCTTTCTGGTTTACCGGAATAAAATGTGCACTTTTAGTGAGTCTATCAACAATCACCCATATCATATCTTTCCGTTTTGGTGTCATGGGTAATCCCGTGATGAAGTCCATACCAATTTCCTCCCATTTCCACTCGGGAATTTCCAAGGGTTGTAATGGCCCTGCTGGATTTTTATGTTCATCTTTTACCCTTTGACAAGTATGGCATTCTGACATGTATTTTGCAATGTCCCTCTTCATGTTATTCCAGTGGAATAATTCTTTTAAATCCATGTACATCTTGGTACTTCCTGGATGAATGGAATATGGTGTCTCGTGTGCCTCCCGAAGTACCACTTCATGAATTTCTGACACATCTGGAACACAAAGACGATCTTGGAACCATAAAGATCCATAATCTCCTAAGCGAAAACTGATGCTTGACCTTGAGATATCCTCCGAATTTCTTCAGCAATAAAAGGATCATCAGCTTGATGTCTAAAAATTTCATGCCTGAGATCACTATTCTATTCTGCAACTACCTGCATGGTAGCTAATCCTCCAAGAGTCTCTGTTCTTATGAATTGAAGTTTCAACCTTCCCAAATACATCTGTAGCTCTTTTGGTAGTTCCCGATTGCTAGGCTGAATTTCTGTGATCTTTTGACTTAAAGCATCTGCTACAACATTTGCTTTTCTAGGAGTATAATTGATTGTCAGATCATAATCTTTGATTAGCTCTAACCAACGCTTCTGCCTCATATTCAATTCCTTTTGAGTGAAGAAATATTTGAGACTTTTGTGGTCTGTGTACAACTCGCACCTTGCTCCATAAAGGAAATGCCTCCATCCTTTCAAGGCAAAGACTACTGCTGCTAATTCCTAATCATGGGTTGGATAATTGACTTCATGTGGTTTTAGTTGTCTTGATCCGTAAGCAATTACTTTACGATCTTGCATTAACACACAACCCAAACCTTCTTTAGATGCATGACAATATACTATTTAGTCCTTCCATGTTTCAGGAACTACTAAAATTGGAGCGGTAGTTAATCTAGTCTTTAACTCCTGAAAGCTTGCTTCACACTTCTCATCACAGATGAATGGGGTATTATTTCTTAACAATTTGGTCATTGGTCCAGCTATCTTGGAGAAACCTTCAATGAACCTCCAATAATAACCAGCCATACCCAAGAAACCTCGAATTTGTTTCACATTGGTTGGTGCAGTACACTCTAATACTGATTGAACTTTGGATGGATTTATAGTAATCCCATCCTTAATGATCACATGACCAAGGAAATCCATCTCATCTAGCCAAAATTCACACTTGCTAAACTTAGCATAAAGCTTATGGTCTCTTAGAATCTACAATGCTATTCTCAAATGATCAGCATGCTCTTCTGTATCCTTTGAATATATCAAAATATCATCAATAAACACTATGAAAAACTTGTCCAAGTACTACATGAAGATTTTGTTCATCGGATTCATGAATATTGCTGGTGCATTGGTCAAACCAAATGGTATGACAAGATACTCACGGTGTTCATACCTTGATACAAATGATGTCTTTGGAACATCTTCTGGTTTGATTTTTATCTGGTGGTATCCGGATCTTAGATCAATCTTGTAAAATACTCTAGCTCCCTTAAATTGATCAAATAGATCTTGAATTCTTGGCAATGGGTACTTATTCTTGATGGTAACATTGTTGAGATTTCTATAGTCCCCACACATCCTTCTTCCTCCATCTCTTTTATCTACAAAGATCACTAGAGTTCCCCATGGAGATACACTTTCTTGAATGAATCCCTTCCTGGCTAACTCATCAATTTGCTTTTTAAGTTCTTTTAATTATTTAGGACCCATCTTGTACGGTGCTTGAGCAATTGGTGATGTACCCGGAATTAGATCAATAGTGAACTCTATTTCCCAATATGGTGGCATTCCTGGTAACTCTGCTGGAAAAACATCATGAAACTCATTTACTACAGGAATATCCTCCAACTTGACCTCCTTCATTGAGTTCAACTGAAGATCCACCATGATATGACTGTGCTTATCAGCTTGATAAACTATCCTTGCTCCACTTGGAGTTTTGATTGAGACAGTTTTATCCTCACAATTAATCTGAGCCCCATGTTCAGTCATCCAATCCATACCCAGCACTACTGCAATTCCCTTCAAAGGAATCACATAAAGGTCTGCAAAGTATGTACAACCACAGATCAAGATAACCTAATCTTGTTTAATGTGGCATACAACTACATTTCCCCCTGCCGTCACTACGGTCATAGGGTTTTCTAACGCTGCCCTTCTAATCCCGAATTTATCACAAAATTCTTCAGAAATGAATGAAATAGTTGCACCGGTATCAAATAGAACTTTCTAGGAATGGTAAGGATATTGATCGTACCTATCATTGCATGCTTGGAGTTATCCACCTCCTCCAAGGTTGCACAGTTCAGCTTCCCAGTAGGCCTGCTTCTCTTACCATTATTGTTCTTGACATTATTTCCTCCTTTATTGAGTTGTCTATTGCATCCACTGGTTTGTCCTCCACCTTTAACAAGCCAACCACCTTGTGGTTTGCTCGAACAATTTGGATTTATATGACCCCTTTGGCCACAAGCATGGAAAATTATCACTGGTTTTTGGAAATCCCTACTCATAGGACCTGGAAGTTTGCAATTATGGCATATAATATTCCTTCCGGTTGGATTTGCACTCCGGTTGGAATTGTTGTTGTTGTAGGGTCTATTCCTCGGCTTGAACTCCAGATTGGGTTTAGGTTTACTTGCTTGAATCCTGTTCGTCTCCTTCTTGGCTCTCTTCCTTCGGTCTTCTTCGAAATTCTTATAATCATCTTCAAAAGTAATGGCTGCATCCAGTAACTGCTGAAAAGTTTGTTTATTGGCCAACCTCAACTGCATCTTCACGAATGGGTTTAACCCCCGCAGAAACGCTTCTTTCTCTTTTCCTCAGTGCTCACTTCATCCTCGGCATAACGAGACAGTTGGCTAAACTCTAGGATGTACTTCATGACACTAGTATAACCTTGTTGAAGCTCCTCAAACTCCCTACGCTTCAACTCCATCACACTTTCAGGAACATGATACTCACAAAACCTTTGCGTGAACTCTTCCCAGGTATACTCTCTTCCTGGCGGTTGCATTGCTAACTGATTTTCCCACCATGATGTTGCAGGTCCAGGCAAAAGATGAGTTGCATACCTCATCTTTTCCTCATCATTGCAACCTACAGTTTTCAACTTTCTCTCAGTATCTGCTATCCAATCTTTTGCATCCATTGGTTCGGGAGCTGATGCAAAAGGTAGCGGACTTGCATTCCAGAAGTCGAAAAAACTCACTCCTCCTCCTTCAGGTGCTCTCTGGTTTCCTGCTTGCCCCAACAGCTCTTCCATGAACTTGTTTTGGTTTTCTTGCATCATTTGCATGTACTGCATAAAGTTCTGCTCCATTAACGGCCTCATTGGTGGTGGTGGTAATGCTCCTTGATTTCCAGCATCTGCATCCGCCTTCTCCTTAGCCTCGCGCTCCATGCGCTGCTGTTCAGATTCAGTTTCTACACCCGATTCCATGACCCCCTAGTCATGCAACATAAAGCGAATACTCATAATTGCATCAGGCACATGTGTTCTGAGCTGAACTTTACGCACAGAACTAGTAACACAATGGAAATCAAAATCCAAATATCCATTTCACATATTATACAATACAAACAACTTAGTAAATACAAAGTTATTACAACATGTACCATATAGGTACTATAACAATTTAACAACACTTCCTCACTTATTTAGTTACATCATTCTTTTGGATTACAATATGCAATACCCGATACTTCCTAATAAGCAACCTGCATCTAGTATCCGTGACGCTCATAATACATGCCTGAAGTCCAACCGTGATGATGTAACGTCTGTCGCATAGTTTGTGGAACAAATGGCCTTTCAGAAGGAACATACTCAGTATCTGAAGTATCAGGACTTGAGTAATTACTCAACCTGAGTGCATTGACTCCATCTAGCTCAGCTAAAAAGTCTTCAGAAACCTATTCAACATTATCACCCACTTGCATCTCCTGAGCTTCATTCCTAGAGTTGTCAACAGAATACACAGATTCTGCTGCCCTCCAGGTGCTCTGTTGGGAAAGATAATTAAACACTGGATAATGTACATTCCCTGGGTTTTGAGAAGGTGTTGATGATTCAAACACTCTCTCCTCTGGATCTTCTTCCTCATCCTGACTTTCTACGAATATGGTATTTCTACTACTATTATTAGGATTTGTTCTCATACCCATCCAGCTGGATTGTCCAACATCTCTGTCAGACCCATCCACTGACATTTGATTCCCTCGGGATCCCTCAGGTGATCCCATTCTCCAACCATCAGAATTCTCGATAGGAAGTTCTGAATCAGACCCTTCCTCAGAAACCTGTGGTACAGGATACCTCATATCTAAAGTAGGATCATAGGTAGGTTCTGGTCTTGGTGAATAAGGATATGGTGTAAATGAGCTGGGATCTATAGGTATATCCTTAAAGATTGGTTTTGCACTACTCCTTGCTTCTTTCTCCAATTGGAATGTTAACTGTTTTCTTCTTTCTGGATTAGTTAGATTCTCTAACATATCATTTTTATATTCTACTATAACTTGATGTGTCTTATGAAAAGACGTAACAAGAGTTCGATATCGATCCATGAACTTGGAAGCTAACTGAGGATGCTTCTTTACCAAGGTAAGATGATCCGATACTAGCTCTGAGTCTATAGAAACATGAGGAATCACAGAAAATGTTCTCCCTTCTAATTCCTTGGCTTTATGCTCCCGAATATTGGTTACCGCCTCCACAACAGCAACATGGTATGCTACTAAATGACTCCTACCTTCACCTATAGGTAGATCGTGATATAATCCAAGCTCCTCTGGAAGTTGGATACTCACACGATACTTGGATAACATGGATAACATACGACCATCATAATAGGTTATGGTATTCACTGGGATTCTAGTTGGACAACTAAAAATCCTTAAAAGTTGGCGAAGATGATCAGTGAATGTTCCTTGGTAATCATTGAGAGTATCCTCTTTCCTTATCAAAGTTTGTTTGGAAACTTTGATGCCATAACTCTGTATAACAAAAATATTTTTATTAGTAATCAATAATACATTGCATCATAACAAAGAATTATTGCACTAAAATATATAACGGAATATTCTTATTTGAATACCAATTATACCCTTGTAGAGAATTCTTTATCGTTGCTATACACTCCTACAGGTAATACCCTTTCTAGGTTTCCAGCCTAAGGTCAAAGCAATTTGCTTTGATACCAACTGCGGTGACCCAGCATACGACTGCATGTGTAGTACACTATAGTCGTTGACATGACATTCACATAACACCTTTCCGTAAATATCACATACCTCAGAGTGGTACAACAGAAACATTGCGGGTCCAAATTACAAACATACACACATTATTATTATTACAATACCAGAAGTTCAAGACTTCAAAAGATTCAACTTACAAACCGGATATAAAGTGTTTCAGCGGAAGTTTTAAAGTGACAACTTCAACTCCAAATTGAGCTCAGCAACTTATTGTTATATATTGTTCATGTTGCTCGGCTTAATTGGTTCCTAGTACTACGGTAATTATTCGGACTCATGGTGCTCTCCTCCATATACGGCATCGTAGTCCACCCCTTCTACGGCACCGTACAGATCGGGCTCTTCATAGAAGACCTCCTCTTGGCTTTCAACTACATACATTGGGGTATCTTCTGGATCCTAAGAGTCTAAGCAGGGGATCAAAGGAAAAGGTGAGTAACAGCGTAACCCAGCAAGTTCATTATATGCAAGGTGGGAAGTTTGATGCTCTATCTACCACCTCGGACTATAAGTCCTTGGCACTATGCATTTTTCATAAATCTTTCTTCAAAGATTGATTTTATTGTTAAAAACTATGCCCATCAGCCTTCGTAGGTTTACCAGAACTTTCATGGAGTTTCTTTCCTGCCGCGTTTGTAGCTCCTTCCCGGAACAGGGAGTAACAAGTTACAATTCTTACACTCTGCAAAGGTGCGTTACTTTACCCATGAGAGATAAACTCCTTGTTGCACAACCGGGCGTACTTTCCCGTCCACAATTCCATGATGTGGGGCCCAGTAGGTGATCCAAGCCAATCACTGCCCTTTCCGCGACCCCATATGTCTACACGATCCTTCGGGGCTGGCTCACCTCCATTAAGCCCCATTTCGGGAAGGCTAAAACCCTGATGAGTTCCCAAAGACTCTATGAGTTGGTGATGCCCCTGACAAGTACCATATAAGTCCGGCTATACCTCTGATAGCCACTCATAGATAATCTAGACACCAAAAATGTGGGGCCTAAGGGTACCCACCCATATGTTGGATCCGCACAAGGAATCACAACGTCACATTAAGGTCGTCTTGACTCCATACGAAAGTAAAAGGATACAGCTGACTTCTCCGTCCCATTCCAAATCTCATGGTTAACGCGTTATATACGGCGCTAGAATCACTGATGTCATGGGTTGTTAAATTCCTAGGTGATTACCATTGTTGCAAATAGAAACATAAGTTCTATTGCTCCATTATATCATCACTTAGGATGATATCAATAATTTATTTATTTGAGAAAATAATATTTTCTTTCCTTAAACCATAGATGCTAACACACAATTTACAAATACTTTGGTAAATACTCTTCAAAGGACATGAGCAAGTGATGAACTTGCCTTGTGATTGCAAGGTAGTGAAGTCGGATGCTTGCACTGGACCTTGAGCTTCTATGTCTACAAAACATCATTATTGCCTGGTAAGGACAATATTTAAAGAAGCAAAAATGAACATGCATAGTAATGTAATGCATTACTTGTGATTTAATTTCTTTATGTGTTTTACCCATTATTTTAGTTTTCTGGAATACTCTTAGGAACTTAAGAATTTCCTTCTTAAGGACTAGCTTTAATATTTTATAAATATTAATTTTTCTATTTTATAATGTAATAAATTATTTATAGAGTTAAAAGTTAAGATTTTTATTTAATATAACTCTTATATTTATTTGTTTATTAATTCATTTAAGAATTAGCATTTAATTAAAAAATAATTTCTTTTGGTAACTCTAAATATTTATTTAGTATTTTTCTAAAATACTACAATAACAAAATATAATAAAAATGATTTTTATTTATTTTTATCCCTTTTATTTAATTTTATAAAATTCCATAGGGAATATATATTATAAAATTCTTAATCAAAATTTTGTTTATAAAGAATAATTTCTTAATTTAGTTAAATAAGTTGGATTATTATGAATCTGAAAATATATTATTTTTATTTTTCATATTCTATTTTATTTTCTAAAATTTATTGAATTCTAGGGATATTTTAGTATTTTATTAATTATTAAAATTCCCTTTTGGGTTTTGGGCCAACCCATTGGGCTTATTGTGCCTAACTTGGCCCAAGTGGCTTAGCCAAAAGTCCTCCTTGGCCCAGTCCTCTGCCTCACTTTCTCTCGATCTCATCCCTTTCTCCTCCTCGACCCCGTGGTCGCTGACACCGCCGCCGTGCGATTCCTGCCGCCGTGGTCTGCTCTGGCCACCGCCGTGGTGTATGGAGAGGATGTTGACCATGCTCCGTTGCTTGGTACAATTCGATTTGGCTCTAGGGCTCTCCTTCGGCCAGGCTAGCCCCGTCCCGAACCCTAGGGTTTGAGGTGGTGCTGGTGATGATTTCGCTGATGCCCCCGTGGTGCTGTGAGGTGCTCGTGTGTTGCTGTTGTGGCACTGTTCACCCTCCTGTGCTTTTGTGGTTGCCGCCTCGGCTCGATACGGGTTGCAGCGCCCTTTGGGGTGCTCCCCGTGCCGTCATGCGCTCGTCGGCCCACTTCAGTGCTTACGGGTTGCAGCTTCCTCTTCTACTCTACAGCGAGGAGCACTAGTGAGTTTGGTCTTGATTACTACCCATGCCTTCTGTCCTCTATCTCCTTTGATTTCATCTATGGGCCTCTAGTGGCCATCCCTAATTAGGGTTCATACTTGTTCTAGGTTCTTCCCTGGTTCTAGGGTTCATCCCCCTATTTAATTGTAAATGATTATTTGGTCTGGTAGTGGTGCCTAGTGAGGATTGTGATAAGCTACACTTCAGTGCTTACTATCTTGATTTGATTATCTAATGCTATTGGTGATCTGATGCTAGTGGTTCTATAATGTTGTCTCCAATTGGTAGTTGAGCTTGGTTAAGCTGATGGTATTACTGTGAAATCTGGTTGGTTGTGTGGATGCTTAGTGTGTTCATCTACTGTCAGTTCACTAGTACTGACAGTAGCACTGCAGTGATTATTCATTGCAGTAGTTGATGTCGGCTTGTATGATCATCAACATACTGAACTTAATCATTGGATTTTTTAATGATGCTCTGAAGATACATAGATATTCTTGATGATATCTGAGTGTAGTCTCAAGAAAATGATATCAATGGCTTGCCATTTTATTTGTGATAGCTTATTAATGGTTTTACTTGGCTGATAGAGCATGTTCTTGTGACACCATTTAACTATGGCACACAAGCTGTTGGTTTCTACAATTGGCTTGATTCTATTGAGTTTATGATTGGATTAAATCAAGTTAAATGGAAATATTATTCTAAAACTAATTTGCCTGTGATGTTGGTCTGAGGCATAGGAATTGGTTCCTATCTTGCTGTCCCTCATACATATATTCTGGTAGTGATACTAGTTACTTACTATGGAATCCCTTTGATAAAATGATTGGTGTGCTAATAGTTTTGCATGGATCCATAAATCTTATGGATCCTAGGGTGCTACTCTTTTAAGAGATGTGCCCAGAATTCATAATCTTGATTATGATTATATTGGAATATAAGATTTGGCCTTTATATCCAGGATCAGTGATGTTGGTCTTAGATCCTAGTTTTACTTGTATGGTTTTCTTATGGCTATGACTTTAGTATTCAAAATCCTCTATGATAGATTCACCCCACTTAGGTGCTTTCTGAGAGGTTTAATATAAGACAACACATGAATTCCTATCTAATTTAGATAGATAGATCATGTGATGGTTTTATAGTACTCAAGACAACAGTTGAGTTGTTGGTGTTGTAACTAGTTGATCTTGTGGCTTGATCTTGCTGGTTGTGTTGCTGGCCTGATCTTGTCCTTCACCTCCTGGTGCTGCTCCTGCTAACTTTGGTTCCTATAAGCTTAACCTTGATCTGTCCTTCACCTCCTAGCTCCTGCAACCTTGCCTTGCTATCCACCTGATCCACCCCCTCCTTATGTCACCATCTGGTGATGCTAGGATGAACTGGTGTGTGTGGTTTGGATGGTGGTTTGCTTGGCTTAGATAAGTCGAGTGTTTTCCTGGTGTGGTGTTTGAGATGAATAGATGAGCTACTGGAGGCTGTCCACGGTTGTGCTACTCCTTTTTCTTGTGTGAGCTGCTGCTGTATTGACAGCACACACCATGCATTTAGGTGATTGTGCTGCCTGTGTGCTTGGTACACCATTCTGGATCAGATCAGTGAGGTGTCTCACCTGTTGATCTTTTAACTTTTAACTCTCCTGGTGAAACTTGCCCATTTTACTCGTTGTGAATATCTGACTTGTGGCTTATTTATTATGGAAGAACAAATTCTTTCATTTTGGTGAAACTTGCCCCTAAAATAATTACTCAATGATGTAATCTTGAGCAGTGCTGTCACATCCCAATATTTTCCAAATTTTGAAATGTGAAAAATAAATAAACAAAATAAACAAGGGTTGAAATTTAGGGTGAAAAGAAACTTTTTGTTTCTAAATGGAAACTTAAAAACCCATCTTGAACAAACTTTGAATAAAGTTTGAATCCAACTAAATTCAAATCAAGTGAAATGCATTCCTCATAAATGCATCTTGAAATTTAAACACTTGGAAAATAAACCAAATCTCTAAAACCCTAATGGGAGAAAATCATTTCCAAGATTACTCTAAGACTATGGGATTTGATCCATATAAAAATTTGTCAACAAACATTTATAAATGATCAATAATGACAAATGGACATATCATAAAACCATAGGAATTGATTTCATTCAATTTGGAACCTTAGATAAAATCTTATGAATTTAGTAAGATAAAGAAATTAAAATTCCCAAAGCTAATAAAACACCTATCTAAAGTCCATACCAATTTGTGAGCAATTAATCTAAAAGGGATTTAAAAGGATGAACAAATATCAAATAAAATTTTACAAATTGGAATCACCAAGTATGGAACTTTCAATAAAAAGATATGGATTTTATAAGATAAAGAAAGAAATAATAATTAAAGAGTATTTAAAAGCCAAATTAAATCTTGGCCAAGTCCATAAGCAAATGTAATGAATATAATCCAAATCCAAATGAAATAAATGGATATAGAATATTCAAATAAAATTATATGGCATTAACCAAATTCTACTCCATTTGAATAAAGACAAAATCCCTAATAGAAATGATGAATTAAATCATGGGAAAAAATTGTAATTTACCCAAGTGGAATAAAAGTTATTTAATTAACTTAAATAAAATAAAAGAATCATTTAAATAAAGTTATATGGAATTAAAACCATATTTGAATTCTATTGGAATAAAGACATTTGCCCAAATTAAATGATTAATAATCATATTAAAATACTTTAAACAATTCAAGGTAAATTATTAACACCCCATTTAAATAAATAAAACCTATTGAAAAGGTTTGGTGAAATTTTGATTTCAAAATAAAATTTGAGAATTTAATTAAATCTTAATTAATAAAGGAAGGTGCCCTTTTTAAAATAAAATATAAACCATAAATAAATAAAGGAATTATTCCTCAAATGTTATTTAAAATACATGTTTTAACAGTATGGAATTATACTGAACATTCGAAAAAGGTTTGAATTCAAACAAGGTTTGAAATCTTTTGGACAAAATCAAATTAGAATAAAAGAATCAAAAAAAGAAAAAGTAAAACAGAACAAAAAAAAGGAAAAAACCCAGCCCAGCCCAACAGGCCCAGCAGCGCAGCCCAACTAAACCAACGAACCGTTTTCTTCTACTCAGACTCACACCCGCAACGCCACTGACCGCTGGACCCCACATCTTCTCTCTCTCTCTCTCTCTCTTATGCTGACGAAATGACCCCACCAGTCAGACCATCATCCTCACCCACGCGCTGACATCGTCGGCCATTTCTGCAAATCAATCGTGGCTTTAATTCACCTAAATGCCGCGGCGATTACTCACTGCGACCACGCACGATTAAACCCCCCTCTCTCCTCTCTTTCCCCCAAAACTCCTATGCCAGAGAGCCCCCAGGCTGCCCTGAATTTCGTTTGCACCGCTGCTGCTCCGTCGAGCATCCGCGACAATTCCGGGCAGGCACCATCGCCCCTCGCCCCCTCGACCTCACGAGCGCGTTCCCAATCACCCCCTGAACCTCCCAGTAACCTCGGCTTGCCCACGCTTGACCCACAGCGTCGGCAACGACCACGTCTGAGGAGCGCCGCCGACTGCCTCAACTCCGGCAAGCTTCCCTGGTGAGCACAGACCCCCCTTGCCCTCTTTTTGATGATCACTTGTTTGACACTCGTGTATGAAGCTAACGGTACCCTCCATTTACTTTCCCAAGCCCTGTAGCCTCGCCTTCAACATCGTCTGAGCGCACCCGATGCCGTGGCAAACTCCGACGAGCAATCCCTCTAGAACCCGAGCGCCCCTCGACGAACAGAGACCACGTCGAGCTTCTCTGCACCCCTGCGAACCCTGTAAGCATTGTCACTCTCTCCCGCGCATTCTAATTCGTCGGCAACCTCACCCTCTGAGCGCTCCGCCGCTCGCCGCCGCGCCAGCGCCGCCCATCTGTGGTCGAGCTGCTGAGAGCCACTGGATCTAGATCCAACGTCACGATAGAATCTTAATCGAAGAGGTATAGACTGATTTGTGCCGTGCGATGTTAAGTAGATCCTGCGGTCCACATTGCCTGATCCGAACGAAACGGTACGAGCCAATGAAACCACACCACGTGGCCACCCTTTTAAATTGAAAACAGAAACTTGTCTATTTAGTGCTTGATTTTGTAAATTGCATAACTTTTAATCCACACGTCCAAATTTTGCAAATTTTATATCAATGGAATCAGCAAAACAAACTCTATCCAACCATGCACTTTGTTTAATGAATTGCTTCTGGAAAATTGGTTGTTTTTACAGAAACTTGTGTAGGCATAATTTGGATATAAATTTTTTTCTAGAAATATTTTTATGGTAAAATCTTTGGCAAATGGATTTTTTTGAACCTACTGACCATATAAACCAACTTATGGATTTAAGTGTGTGTTTTATGAAGCTAAATAATAAATCTTTGAATAAAAGCATTTCTAGCTAAATAAAAATTGTTGAATATGTTTTAAAATGCTTTTTGAGTAAAATCTTTGGAAAATAATTTGATTTAAACTCTCTGACCCTAAACACCAAGTTTTTAGGATTTAAAAATATTTTTTATGAACCCTATAAATTATTACTTTGTAAAAAGCATTTTCAACAACACAAAATATTACTTTGGTATAAAAATGGTTTATAAGTAAAACCCTTTTGCAAATGGTTTTAATAATAAACACTTGACCATAAAACACTAACATTTGTGTTTAAAATGTATTTGTCAAACACTAGAAAATATTACCTTGATTTAAACCATTTTTAGCAAAACAAAAATGACTTAAAGTGGCCATTTTCAATAACTTGATATCCAATGGTTTTGACACTTTTATAAATGACCAATATGTCTTTTAAAATGTTTATAACCTATTAGAAACCACTTTTCGAAATAAAACAATCTTTGGCATGCTTGCATGCATTGCTTTGTTTTTATTATTCTATGTGATGATTGCTTGAATGGTAGATTAAATATTGCTTGCTTGATTGAATTGTAGTGAAATTTGAAGAGTGTGACTAATGCAAGATCAAGGAGTGAAATTATAATTCTCTACCAAAAAGGCAAGTGGTGCTTCATACTTTTGTCCCATTATCTTCACTATGCATTAGTGATATTTTTAAGTAGGACTTGCATGGAATTTTGCTAAGTATAAACTATGCTATGGGAAATCCTAGTAGATGAAACCTTAGTAGAATTTTCCCTAAGTTAAGATTTCTACTATTATCATGCTTAGCTGAGCTAGTAGAAAACAAGGGTGGATTATATACATGCTATGGAATATTTCTAAGTCAAAGACTTGTGTTTTACTAGTAGAAGGTACGTGTTATGCACGTCACGTTTTATGGGAAGAATACAAATATAATTAAAAATGTTGCATCAATTTAGAATTGTGAAGATCAATAACACAAATACAATTTCTTTTACAGAAGCAGCTATTTTAAGGCGCCGTTTGACACCTTGTCGGTGCCATTTTGGTTGTTTCTTCCTAAAGATAAACTCGGTTCAGAAATATGACATGTTTATGTATTTAGATTTTTCTAAAAAATATTCACCAATCTATTAAATATCATCAACCATAGTACAAAGATGTCAAAAAACAATCCTACACACTAAAATATGTACGGATACATACATTTCAGAAGAAGGCTAGAACATATACTTCCCTCGATCCAAATTAATGACCGTAGATTTGTCTAGATTCAGATATATATAGTTATATATTAATGCTAGTTATATCCAAATTTAGATAAATCTAAGTCTATTATCGGGATCGGGGGAGTAGTATTTTAGAAGCGCAGGGAGTAGTATACCATATTTTATCGTCAAGTTTGCTTGGATTTCAAAAGTTGGTTGTGTAGACATGAAACAAATACAGCTGCATCATCGAGTGATTTGATTGTAAAAACTTAATTGTCAATGTCTTTACTTGTTATACGTGCCGAACAGTTATATAGCAAGCTCTCCTGTTAGTGTCAGTCAAGCGTGAGGGCGCAGATTGCCGCGAGAAGTCTAGAATGCCCTTTCAACTCTTGTCTAGAATGTCCTATTAGCTGTTGTTTTGGCGAGTGTCCGTACCGAGCGAATCCAAACAATTTGAGCCGTTGGATTGTTTTGGTTGGGCACCGATGGATGGCTGATGTTGATCCGATGGAACAAATCGACGGCTAACATTTGGTCCTTCATCTTACTGGATGGCTAATTCAAATTTAAAAACTCGTGTATTATAGTAGTAGAGATATTTAATAAAACAACTAAGTGAATGAATCACCTGGGTGGAATAGAAAGAAAGGTTTGTGTTGAGTGGTTACACAAGTCCAGTATACTGGGGAAAACTTGGGCATCACCAAGTCTAGTATTCTGGGGAAGACTTGGTATCTCACTTGTGGATTGCCACCCAGGAACAAAGAGATTTGAGATGTCAAATGTTGAGAAGCTTCAAGTGCAGCCACATGGCATTATGGGCTCTGCCTGAATCATATAGGTTGCCAAATGGACAGTTGGTGGTAGGGAATGATAGGTTGGAACGCGTCCATTCTGGTCTAAGGGAAGGCTTCTGAAAGATCTTGTCTTGGTGAAAATCAAGTCTTGTGGGGAAAGTGCACCACCTCTGCAGAGTGTAAAATATAAGTACTTAGCTATGTCCCTGGCAATAGACAATTTGAGCATCAAGACATGGAAGCTATCAAGAATCTCCTCATCCCAATTTTCTAAGTTAAAACTTGTGGTTGAACAAGGGTGAAGGTTCACCAATTTCTATTGGTGGTTCCTTAGATAATTTTGTCAAACAAAAACTTAGTGTTTTCAAATGATAAGGAAAATCTATTTTGAGCAAAGCAAGCCTAAGCTCCACCTAGCCAAATGCATATAGATGATAGACTCCACTATACTACCATAGTATCACTTGCCAATACAATTCAAATGTATTGACCCTTGTGGCTGTAACTTATTATGTTGCAGGTTTGTTTGATATTAGTGAAGTGTGTTGATTAGGATTACAAGTCTACAACCAATATGATTGCCTGTGGCACTTTGAAGATGAAGGACTCCATGCTATAGTTATTCCTGCTGCATTGTAATGAGATAGCCAAATGAGCTATGTAAGATGTAATCAATTATTTTATTCCTGGTTATAAAGTCGTATTATGACCTTTGTTTCTTGATATTACATCTTAACTGTGGATGCTAGCTATTGATCCAGGGACTAGCATTGTAAACACAGGGATCTCTACCTTATTAAAGGTTGGGACCTCTACAAGTGCACTTCACTGCTCTACACTGAGAGTAAAACTAACAATGAAACTTTTATTTTCATTTTGTTTGTTTTGGATTTTACAGGTACAAGATCTGGATACTCAAGATTTAGTATAGGATTACCTAGATAGATAGGTTCTTTGTAATCTTTATTTTATTCTTTTGTAAGAATATTGTAATAGTTTATTCATTTTTTGAATTTCCTTACATGTAAATCCTTTACTGTAATGAATCTTTATTACTTGAATGAATTTATCTTTGTAATTTGTTTATGAAATAAAGATTCATTTCTTATTTGAATTTCTTTATACTGAATTCTCATTACTATTTATTATCTCAAATAATATTACTAAATCATTTTTGGAATTCATTCCAAAATACCAAAACCTAACCTTAAAATTTAAGTTCAAATTTGAATTCAAATTCTTTCCCCCAAAACACACTAATTCATAAAGATCATGTCAAAATTTATAACGATCACTCTCGAGAGCTATTCCTACAACTAGAGAGTGAAAGAAACTCTGATCACTTTAGGTTTTTATTTGGCGAAAAATTTACCCACATTTTACAGATGAATGCATGCATATGCACAAATTCCTAAATCTACCCTTCGTTGATTCCTAAATGATGGGATGTTACAATTGTTGAGGATGAGAGAGACAAGAGGTTGCCCTTGGTGTGACAATGTTGGTTTCCGTGTCAAGCATAGAAGAAACCCTAACAAGATAGAAGTATTCATTGAAACCTACCGGTAGATTGAAAACAGAGCTCAACATTCCAATCTTTGCGAAGATCTTATTGCCCACCGCTGGTCATTGCTTGGAAGGAGTTTCCATTGATTTTTTTGTATCCATTTGTATTCTATACAAAACTCTCATTCATTTGTGCTCTTGAATTCTTCATATTTGCAATGTTGTTGTAAACTATGAAATATTGGTGATTTGTAATTCTATAACATTGATCAATTTGATGATTTAAACATGCCTGGATTGCTTAATTTGACCTATAAAAATATTTCTGAGAAAAATATACGGTTTTGTTTTACTTGGATCACACTCACGACAGGTTTGCGGTATACCACATCCGCGTTTTGCAGCGGGATGTGATATCTGCTAAACATCTCTAATCAGTGATACTTATTATGGATCGGAGGAAGTACTAAATTTTACATATATTTGTCTACTCTTCTTTGTTTTGCTTGTGAGAACAAACTCTTGTCTAGAGTAGGCATATATGCACTAGTGGAAACGAGGCCTTTGGTTGAGGTAGGAAATGGGCTTCTACGAACCGGTGTTAAAGGGGGCGCCCGTACCAGCATGGTCCGGAAATAAAAAAGGAGCACCCCCTTTAACACCGGTTCGAGCCACGAACCGGTGTTAAAGGCCCTTCACCAGTGGCCCGCGCAGCCCCCCCCTTTAACACTGGTTCATGGCTTGAACCGGTGTTAAAGGGGGTGCGACTATATAACACACCGCAGCCCACACCCCTCTCTCTCATTTTTTCACTCTCTCATTATGGAGCTTAGCAAGAGGGTGAGAGGTGTGCTAGTTTGTATTTTTTCCTATGCACAAGAGGTGTTCGGTGAAATGCCCGAGAGCTCGAATTAAGTTTTATCGTTGCTCTTTCCTTCTCGGTCGAGGTCGGCAACTTTATCCTTTCATGTGTCATTGATGTACTATATAAGTGGTAATCTCCCTATTAATTTTTGATATACTATATAATGCAGATAAACCGGCAATGGATGTACGGTGACCGACGCACTTACGAGTACATTACGGGCCTCCAAAATTTCATCGTTGTGGCTAATGCAAACCATGGTCACAATGGTTTTATGTGTTGTCTGTGTGTTCACTGTCAGAACAAGAAAGACTACTCAAATACCAGAACCATTCACGCCCACCTTCTTCGATCTGGTTTCATGCCCATCTATAATTGTTGGACCAAGCACGGAGAAAAAGGGGTTGTGATGGAAGACAACAAAGAAGAAGAGGATGATGACAACTATCATAATATGTATTCTGAATACGATGATACTGCAACGGGGGTAGATAATGAAGATCAAGAGGCAGCAGATGGGCCCGCTGATGACGATCTTGGTCGGGCCATTACTGATGCAAAGGAAGAATGTGAAACTAAAAAGGAGAAGGAGAAGATGGAGCAGATGTTAAAGGATCACAAAACATTGTTGTAACCAACTTGCGAAGATGGCCACAAAAAGCTAGGCACCACACTGGATTTGCTGCAATGGAAGGCAGAGAACGGTGTGATTGACAGCGCATTTTCAGAGTTGTTGGTAAAAATGAAGAATCTTCTTCCAAGAAATAATGAATTGCCCGACAGTACATACCAAGCAAAGAAGGTTGTCTGCCCTCTCAGATTAGACGTGCAGAAGATACATGCCTGCATTAATGACTGCATCCTCTACCGCGGTGAGAAGTACGAGAATTTGGATGCATGCCCGGTATGCACTGCAATGCGGTATAAGATCAGACGAGACGACCTTGAAGATGTTGAGGGCGAGGCCCCTAGGAAGAAGGTTCCTGCCAAGGTTATGTGGTATGCTCCTATAATACCACGGTTAAAACGTCTCTTCAGAAATAAAGAGCATGCCAAGTTGTTGCGATGGCACATGGAAGACCGTAAGAAAGACGAGATGTTGAGACACCCCGCTGATGGGTCACAGTGGAGGAAAGTCGAGCGAGAGTACCCGGACTTCGCACGTGACGCCAGGAACTTTAGGTTTGGTCTAAGTACAGGTGGCATGAATCCTTTTGGTGAGCAGAGCTGCAGTCACAGCACCTGGCCTATGACTCTATGTATCTATAACCTTCCTCCTTGGTTGTGCATGAAGAGGAAGTTCATTATGATGCCAGTGCTCATCCAAGGCCCGAGGCAACCCGGAAACGACATTGATGTGTACCTAATGCCATTAGTTGAAGAAGTTTTACAGCTGTGGGCCAAACCAGGTGTACGTATGTGGGATGAGCACAAAGGGGAGCCATTTGACCTACGAGCGTTGCTTTTCGTAACCATCAATGATTGGCTTGCTCTTAGTAACATTTCGGGGAAGAAAAACAAGGGATTTAAAGCATGCACGCACTGTTTAGATGGGACTGAAAGTGTATATTTGGATAAATGTAAGAAGTTTGTGTACCTAGGGTATCGTCGATTTCTTCCAAACCTGCATCCGGTAAGAAAGAAAGGCAAGCATTTCAAACATTTGGCAGAACCCCAGAGGAAGCCTGTCCTCCGTGCCGATGAGGAGGTATTTGGTATGGTAAAGGACCTAGAAGTAATCTTTGGAAAAGTTCCTGGAAGTCTATCTGTTCCGAATGACGATGTCGGACACACGCCCATGTGGAAGAAGCAATCTATATTTTGGGACCTACCCTATTGGAAAGTCCTAGAGGTCCGCTCTTCAATCGACATGATGCACGTGACGAAGAATGTTTGCGTGAACCTTCTAGGCTTCCTGGGAGTGTATGTGAAGACAAAAGATACACCGGAAGCACGTCAAGACCAGCAACGTATGAAAGACCCTGAAGAGCCTATGCATCCTGAGAACGAGAAGGGTAAAGGACGCCACTTAACTCCTGCCAGCTACGATCTTACCAAAGCTGAGAAGGAAATCTTTTTTCAATGCCTGAGCAGTATCAAGGTCCCGTCTGGATTCTTGTCGAATATAAAGGGAATAATAAATATGGCAGAGAAAAAATTCCAAAACCTGAAGTCTCATGACTGCCACGTGATTATGACGCAATTGCTTCCGATTGCATTGAGGGGGCTTCTACCTGAAAATGTTCGAGTACCCACTGTGAAGATATGTGCATTCCTCAATGCAATATCTCAGAAGGTAATCGATCCAGAAAGCCTACCAGGGTTACAGACAGATGTGTCCCAATGTCTTGTCTGCTTTGAGTTGGTGTTCCCACCATCCTTTTTCAATATTATGACGCATCTCCTGGTTCACCTAGTAGAAGAGATTGCCATTCTCGGTCCTGTATTTCTACACAATATGTTCCCCTTTGAGATGTACATGGGAGTCTTAAAGAAATATGTTCATAACCGTGCTAGGCCAGAAGGAAGCATCTCTAAGGGCTATGTAATACAGGAGGTCATTGAGTTCTGTGTTGATTTTATTCCTGACCTTAAGGCGATTGGTGTTCCAGAATCACGACAAGAGGGGAGACTGCGTGGAAAAGGCACCCTAGGATGTAAAGCAATGATATGTAGGGACGGGCATTCTCTCAATCAAGCACACTACACGGTTTTACAAAGATCTATCTTGGTTGCCCCGTATATCAATGAACATAAGAACTTTATACGCCTCAAACACCCGGGAAGTCTGATGAATGGATTATAAGTGAACACATGGCGAGTTTTGGAGGCTGGCTGCAAAGACTTCTCACGAATAACACCACTGTTGGAGATCAGCTGTACTTGTTGGACAGGACACCATCTTCGACTATATGTACTTTCCAAGGGTACGAGATAAATGGGAATACAATTTACACAATAGGCCAAGATAAAAAGAGCACCAACCAAAACAGTGGTGTCCGCTTCGATGCAGCAGAAGACAATGGGCAAAATACCACGTATTATGGGTTCATAGAGGAGATATGGGAACTTGACTATGGACCTAATTTTAAGGTGCCCTTGTTTTGGTGCAAATAGGTCAAGCTAACAGGAGGAGGGGTTGAGGTAGACAAGAAGTACGGAATGACAACAGTGGATCTCAACAATCTTATGAAGGTAGACAAGAACTTAGACGAACCATTCGTCTTAGCCAATGATGTGGCTCAGGTTTTCTATGTGAAGGACATTTCTACCAAACCAAAAAAAAAGCAAACAGATACATCACACGATGAGACAAAGCGTCACATAGTTCTTTTCAGGGAAAATAAAGATCGTGGGAGTGGAGGACAAGACAGACATGTCAGAAGATTATAATAAGTTTGATAAAATTCCGCCCTTCAGAGTGAAGACTGACCCAACCATCCTGTTAAACGGTGTTGATACTCCATGGTTACGGCCGACGTGATCATAAGATAGACTATATGTATTAATTGAGCCATTTTCGGCACACATATGTATCTCAAAATGGAAATCAATGTCATATTTCTTCTGTTAACACTATATGTATTAAATGAGCCATTTTTCTTCCCGCCAGTTTTTCCTGCCAGTTCTTCCCTCCAGTTATATTCCTGCCATTTCTCACTATATATATGTAGGGTTGGCCTCCATTGTCATTGCACATCTCTAGACTCATATCTGCAACCTCATCACTCTTTCCCATGGCTTCCATCGTACCACTAACCCCCAGAGAGGCGGAGGCGCTTTGCGCCTCGAATTACCCCTGCCCCCCGGGCTACTGCGTCCCCGTCGGCTGGATGCTGAGCGCCGGAGAAATGACGGTTCCTCATGTCCCTCTAGGTGTGGCACGTCGGATGGCCATCACGAACCACTACTACTTTGAGCTCACACCGGAGCAGTGGAGGAATCCCAGATGGCATCCCGACTATTTCCCGACTTGGGAAGCCTTCTTCGGGGATCGGCATGAGAGGGCGCTTGCCAGGCATGAGGAGGACGGCCCACCTCCTCCAAACTTCAACGAGGCCGGTCGTCGGCTGTGGTGGCACGGTCGGACTCTCCAAAGCGTCATGGCCTACGACACTGCCGCTGACTCTAACCCTCGTCTGCGCTACCCTCAAGTCCAGCCCACGCGTACTCAGCCTTCAAGGTTCAACTACGGCGACCCCGACGACGATAGTGACGACGGCCACGACGAGTACGACGACTACAGTGGCGAGTATTACAGGTGTAGGCAGGAGCATGACTGAATCACTGCAACATTCCAAAACAAGTTCGGCCGATTGTGACTTAATCTGGATGTATCTTAATTTTCAGTTCTTCTATGTATCTTAATTTTCAGTCGTGCTTTGTTAGTTGCGTTATGTACTTTAATTCCAGTTCTATCGTAATAAAATTTTCTTCCCTCCCTTTTCCTCCCGTGCATTCTGCCCGCCCTTTCCCATATGTTGCTAGTTTGAATAGTTAGAATTTTATTTTTTTTAAACAAAAAATGTTTTAGGATTAATTATTCAAATATAAACAATTTTCATGTTGAAAGTTTTGTCAGATTCCAAAGTGTAGAAAAGATGCTAAATTTAAATATCCAAACAATTCAAAAATGTTAATACAAAATAAAATATGATATTCTCTAATAAAATATGGTTATATTCCTTTTCAGATGCTTAATATTTCTTAAGTTCAAAGTTTTAGAGTTTGACTATTTTATTTTTGTCTTAATTGAATAATCAAAATTTATATGTAAGTGTTTTAATCATTTTGAAAATTTTCATCTACAGTAACTATAAAATGTTTTTATATGAATGGATAGATCTTATTTTTCTGAAAAATATGATATATTATTCATATTTTTCTAAGTTACAATGAAAAAGATATGAATTTTCTAAATTCTATCCTATTTTTTGAATTAAAAAAGCCCCCATCCCTTTAATGTATGAAATAAATACCCTCCTTTAACACCGGTTCCAGCCATGAACCGGTGTTAAAGGGGGTGAATTCGTTTCGCGCGCACCCCTCCTTTAACACCGGTTCTAGCCACGAACCGGTGTTAAATGGGGGGGTGAGCGCGCGAAACGAATCCCCCCCCTTTAACACTGGTTTGTGGCTGGAACTGGTGTTAAAGGGGGATGGTATAAAGGCACGCTCCTTCCTCTTCCTCTTCCCCAAGCCAGAATTCGATCGAGCGCAGAGAGGAGCAGAGGAGCCGCGGCGGAGACACAGAGACGCCGCCAGGCTGCTCGACCACGCCTTCGCCGTCCACCGCCGTCACCGCCGCCCGCCACCGCGCTCGTGTCGTTTGCCACCCCCGTCAACTCACTGAGCCGCCACCGCGCCGCCGCCAGCAACTCTCGGGAGCCGGCGCTGCCGCCAGCAACTCGCGGAGCCTCCGCCGTGCGCCGCCACTCGCCGCCGACCCCGTCGTCCACGCCCGGTGCCGCCACTCCCCGCCGGCCGATCGAGAGTTTGTCGCCGATGAGAGGGGAGCTCCTTATTAATTTATATATATATTGTTGTATATATATTTGATTGTTGTATATATCTGATTGTACATATAATTGTTGTATATATTTGATTGTACATATATTGTTGTATATATTTGATTGTACATATATTGTTGTGTATATATTGTTGTATATATTTGATTGTTGTATATATATTGTTGTATGAATATATGCATATTTTGATTGAATATATAGTGTATGTATATCCGTCCGCCACCGACGACCACCGCCACCATTGTCGTCGACCCCTGACCTTCGATCCTCTGCCCTCGCTGAGCCTACACACGCGTCGAGGGTTTGAACCGCACACCCCCACGCATCCCCACTCTCGCCCTAGCGCCGCCAGCCGCCGCCCTAGCACACCGCTCATTGTCAATAGCACATTATAACCATGCATTGTTAATACGGGGTTTAGTTTCTCCGAATTAGGGTTTGGACCCCGTTTAAAATGACCAAAAATGTATTAGGGTTACATTTCAATACTTTTAACCTATCATATCATCATCCTTGATTGAGCATTTCAATAGATGTATTACTAATATTTGTGTGATAATATTATTGTTCTAGAAACTATGGATCCACTCAGTAGAAACCTTGAAGAGGAAGAAATAATGTAGAACATGATCCACAAGGACACCTCACAATATCTGAACTTGGAGGGACATGATGACAGCTCAAGTAGTCATGAAGAAGATGACGACTCCGGTGAACGCACTTTAGTGATTACAAAGTCCGTCGAGGTATATGCATGGATTAAGCCTCTGCTGACTTGCATCGATTGATTTGTATATATATGTACATGTATTAATTAGCGCTTCTTTCTTCTTTTAGCCCTCCGACCAGCCAACAACAATCTTATTCTACGAAAAAGAGCAAACGAGGCACGAGCCATCGGTTGAAAGATCATGCAAAGTTCACGATCGAAGCAGTCCGTGTTTATGGCAGGCCGATGAGGCCCAAGAAGGCGGCAGAAAAATTTATACTTTAGGCTGGAGTTCTTGTTAGGGACCAAATCCCAATCATAATGGAATATTGGAATAAGCCAAAGAAGGGCGATGATACCTTTGTCGATGAAAGATCCAAAGAAATTTGGACTTCGCTGTTGGTAAATTGCACCCTACCGCTAGAGGAGGATGAAAATAAACCGGTTATAAAGGAAAAGGTCAAAGAGTGGACTCTAAAGAAGATGGCTGACGCTTTCCGCAACTGGAAGACAAAATTGAACAAATTTGTCAAAGCTCGCGAGACTCCAGATTTTGAAGATGCATATTATGCGAAGATAAGACCTCACTGGCCCGAATTTGTGGCGTACAAGGAAGGTGATATAGCTACAAAGAGGTCAGAAACCAATACCCCGAATGCCCAGAAGAAGGAATATAACTAGAGGACGGAGTCAGGTGGCTACATATCTCAGAGGCCTAAGTGGGAGGAAGCTAAGAAGGCCCTGCGTGATAGAGGGATCACACCCCAGACACATGGGTGGGACCTACGTGCAAAGACTTGGTTCTATGGAATCAGGGCAAGGTTGGACCTAGAAACGGGATTGTGTATCTTCCCAACCCTCCTTGCCAAACCCGTCACTGAACTCATCACGGCATACGAGGAAACAGCCGCCGGGACCTTCCATCCCGTCAGAGAGAATGACCAGCTGACACGCGCCATTGGTAAAAAAGAACACCCTGGACTTGCACGAGGCACAGGGGGTATGACGTGGAAGGATGGGTTTGCCGAGTGGGGCGACTCTTACAGATGGCGCGGCAGAAAATAAAAAGAGCGTACAGACCGAATGACACAGATAGAACATGAACTTGTGGCGCTACAGGCGCAAGTGAATGCACAAAAGAGCCAGCAATCTACCAGCCCATCTCAGCGGCACGAAGAGCCTGCATTGGAAGCTGCCGGCGGCCCAGACTCTGCGCGGAAAAGCAGCGTGGCTTCCACGGAGAACGTGCATCCCATGCTTGAAATGGCGGGTCCTCGATACCCCGTGGATGAGATCACAGAGAGCAAACACGCTGAGCTGCATGTGAGATTAATGGGCTTATCCATTAAGGTGGCGGTCGGCTATGCCTTACCTCCTGTAGCTGGTGGAACTTACCACTGCCGACCGATTCCAGATGGCTATGCTATTGTCGGGGTGGATGAGGTTGTGAAGGAATATGAGGAAGCAAATCTTGACCATGCTACAGGTGAAGGGGAAACTCAACTCAAATTTGTAGTGAAAACAACCATTCTTTGGAAGAAGAAACACATCGTGCTTCCAAATTGGAGGCCACTGACACCCCCGCCGTCTCTGCAGCGTTAGCAGTCTGAGCCGCCTCAGCCGTCTCCTGTGCGTCATCCATCTCCGGCGTGGCAGCCATCTCCGGCGCTTCAGCCATCTCCTGCGCGTCAACCATCTCCGGCGCGCCAGCCATCTCCGGCACGCCAGCCATCTCCTGTGCCTCAGCCATCTCCTGCGCGCCAGCCATCTCTTGCGCGTCAGCGTAAGCGGAAGAGCACTACCACGAAGAGCACTAGCACTGCCACGAAGAAATCCGCCGGAAACCATACACCGAAGAGTTCAAGAAACTACATCCCGCAGCCTTCCGCCAAGCCATTGTCGGTATTACCGTGGAATCGCAGTGACAAGGAGACCAAGAGGATCTCAGAAGAAGAGGTCAAGAAATTCTTTGCACCTAGATGGGCTGAGCCAAAGGAGAAAATAGATCCGGCGGTGGTGGAGAAGTTTTATAATAATCTTTTGAAACCCCACTTGTGCCGGACTACGAGCGCCAGATTATGAAGGGGGATGCAAGGCGGAGGGAGTCTGAAAGTAGTAGTCGTGCGCACCCCAGAAAACAGTTCCCATGCTCGGAGAGCAGGAAAACCAATCGTGCGGATAGCTCCTCCTGTAAATGATTACGCAGCGGAGCTACAAAGAAAGGCCAATGAGATGGGGATGACTTACATTGCATACTTGAACATCATGGGAGATAACTTGCCCAAAGGCGATGTCAACCCCATACAGACAAGGAAGTATGGGAAGAACCTCGTCAAGAAAGATGAGCTCAAGAATCTACCAACAAAGATGCGAAGATTGCACAAGTGGTACCTTGATTTCTGCAAGACGAGAAAGAAAGAATGGATCACGGCGCATATAAGAGATGAGATTTTCTTGTGCAGAGACGACGAGATCGCCTTCAACATTTAAGACTTGCATTTTCTATTCAATCAGAAGGAACTCGACAAAGCTGCCATCAACCTTTATTGTGTGTAAGAACTATTTCTATAATTTCTATCTCATCTCATTTAATTCATTAATTGCATGTATATATATGCTCACCATATATGTATGTACTATTATGCAGGAAAAAGGTTATGGAATGCATGAAAGGAGGCCCTTTTGACATTGGGTTCGCTGACCCAAATAGAGTTCATGAAGAAGTGGTAAAACACAGACCCGGGCAAACAGAAGATTTCTTGCTAAGGTCTTTACTGAGACAACAAACCAAAAGAGAAATACTATTGCCTTACAACTTCTCGTGAGTACTGTTACTCTCTCTTGTACACATTCTGTTTCAGCTTACTCGATATTAAGTGTAACTGATGATGAGTTATGCGTGCGCAGGTTCCACTTTATTCTGCTAGTCATTCAACCTGACGCAGGAAAAGTCCTTGTCATGGACTCGTTACGAAAAGACCAAGAGCTATGGACAGACTTTAAACAGATGCTCCAGAGGTAATATCAATCATATTATCACACTAGATCGGCAAGTTTCGTGATAACAAGTAATTAATTACTCATTTATCCATTTTCTTTGCCGGATAGGGTTTGGAAAAGGTTCACGGGCAGGGTCGTGGATGAATGGTCAGAAGAACTAAAATTTGTAGAATAAAATGTAAGTAATAGTAGCCAGCTAGGTCTGCGTATCTCTTTGATTCTGCTTCCAATTCCATTATATCATGCTTTATTGATTATTATTTTGATTGAACTCTCTATTCTCGTAAAGTGCGCGCATCAGGGACCCGTCAATAACTTATGTGGATACTATGTTTGTGAGTTCATTCGCAACACGATATATGCGACGGGCCAAGCCGCACTAGAACAATTTAGAGTAAGTAAACGAAGTACACAACATTATTTTATTACTATCAGTTGTGTTGAGTGGATGCGGGACCAACTCCTACCATTTGACCACATACGAGCCATTCAAGAGAAATTGGCGGGGTTCATACTTGATGAGGTCGTCACGCCTGGCGGAGAACTCTTTAGATATCCACCAAAATGAACGTGTACAGAGATGTTATATTATATATATGTTTGAACGTGTTTGTCTTGTACTTGATGCTTCAACTCGTACGGAGAATACCATAATGATGATGTTTGTGTATAATAATAATAGTTGCTTAATTATTCATGTACTCGTATGTATCGACGATGTATGTGTATACCTCTCCCGATCGATTCCCCCTCCCCCCTCCCTGTCCCCGCCGCGCCGTAGAAATCCGCCCAGAACGGGATGGCGGCAGAACTCTGCCGCGGCAGAGATTTATGTCGTTTCCTGCCACGACAGAGAACCTTTAACACCGGTTCGTATTACGAACTGATGTTAAAAGGGGGCCTGAGCGCTGCGGTAGCCCCACATGCGCCACCTTTAACAGTGGTTCGTATAAAACCGCTGTTAAAGGGAGGCCTCTAATACCGAACCCCCAACAGCGGTTCTAAAACCGCTATTAAAGGGTTTCCTGAACCGCTATTAAAAGGTGTGTTGTGCACTAGTGATGGTGTACTCAGTGTCGTAGTATAGCTAGGAAGAGAAGGAGAATCTGGAAATCTAAATGATTGGAGTCGTGAGTGTGATCCAAGCCGCCCGGTTCTTTCCAGCCATGAGATCGTAGGTGGCCGTGCCGGATTGGCCGGTCAGGCGAGGCGGTTTCGGATATTGTACACTTGGAGGCCAGCGTACACGCACTTGTCCTGTAGACTTCCTATGGACTCGTAGAAATACGTAATCTGTGCCTATCACAGGAAAAGAGTTGAAGCAGAAAGAGTAAGGAAATGAAGGAGACGTCGTCATCGATCGAGGGGGCCACCGTCGAAATCAAATATTCATAGACAGGGGAAAACGTTCCTGCCCTGTTTCGTCGTTATACTTGTCTTGATCAGACAAAGTGATTTCGCGCTCGTGAGCCAAAAGGGCGAGAGGCCTAAATGGCTCACCATGACAACGCCTCGTTAGCCGTTCTTACGCCGAAATTCGGACCTATTTTAGACGGACGAAACTCGTTTTCGGCTTAGAAACGTCGAGTTTTTCACTCGTGTTGCCAAGCCGAGTTTCTGCGTTCGGCTAAAACACGGAGATATTTAGGCGAATATAGACGAATTTCATTAATTAGTGCGAGTACATATATATTACATCGAATTCGGGCGAACACCCGAATTTAAGCTACATTTAGGCTGGATAATAACTAGGAAAACACAAAAAGGCCGCCGCCGTGGCCGATGCCTGACGCCGCTTCTACATGCTAAAGTTGCCGTAGAAGGAGGTGTAGTCGGGATCGGCCCTGCCGTCGTCATCGTCGCATGATGGCTGCGGTGGGTGGGAGTTGCCCTGGTCGTCGTCGCCGCACCTCTAGGGCTGGTAGGACGGGCCAGCCTCTTCGTTGTCGTCGAGGACGACGAGTGGCGCGCCTTAGTAGGCGAGCACGTGGCCAGACCAGGCCTGGCATTCGGCCTCCTCCCGTCGGCGCTGAACATGGTGCCACTACTCCGTCTCCTCCCAGTCCGCACTGGACCAGGCGACGATGTCTGGCGACGAAGGCTCCGGCTGGGGCGCGGCGTCGCGGAGGGATTGCTCCATCGCCATCCTCATGGCGAAGGCATCCTTGTCGACGGGCACCACCCATTCGGCCGGCTCCGGCTTCAGCTGGCGAAGGCGGAGACGGCCAGTGGGCGACATCGGTGTGCGGGGATCGTTTATGACGATGCACCGTGCCCTTGTCCTCGGCGGCGAGCGAACCGGCGTCTCCGGCTCCCGCTTGACCGGCCGGAATGGCGGCGGAGACGCCAGCGCGGACCCAGAGGAGCGGGAGGCCGAGGCTGTGGAGGAGGAGGAGCTGAGGCTGGCCATCCTCCTCGGCAGCTAGTTGGCCGGAGGATGCACTCTTGACGTCGGCGTCGGGTTGCGGGGGAAGCCGAGGCAGGGGTTGTTGCCGGTATGGATGTGCTCCAGCATGGCAACGAGCGTTCATCCGGGAGCGCTCCACCAGCGGCGGCGCGACGTCGCATTATTGCGCTTTGGCGACGACCCCAGCGACCCCTCGTGGCGAGCGAGCTCCTGGAGCCGCCTGTCAGCGAAGAACTGTTCCCAAAATACCAGGTTGCCTAGATCCTCGGCGAGATCCGGGTCTTCCATGGCGGCGATGGCCGCCTGGATCTTGTAGGCCATGTCCTCGTCGATCAGCACCGGAGGAATCGGGATCCCGTCGGCGCTGAGCTTCCAGCCGGGAGGGAGAAGAATGTCCGGCGGCGCCATGTAGCCCGCGTCGTGGAGCATCCGGGCCTCCCACGGCTGCAGCATGCGGCGGCCGAAGCCGTTCGCCGCCGCGAGGTCGCCGGGGAATCTCTCGACCACGGCGTTCGCCGGAGTTGTGAAAGTGGGAAGGTGCGAGGTTTTGGAGTTCGCCGGAGTTGGGAGAGCTGTGAGAGAGTGTGAATGGAGCCGGCGAGGGGTACGGCTTTTATAGGCCGAGGCAGGCGGCGAGGGTGGGAGAGGTGTAGCGGCGAGGGCGGAAAAAGGGGAAACGGCGAAAAGTTATTGCCCGCCGGTCCGTCGCGGGAGCCGAGGAGGCGGCCGTGGTGCGCCATTACGGCGACGCGTGGCCGAAGCGACAGACAGTTAATGTCCGGCGGTCCTCCGTGGGGTTCCGAGGCGGAAGGATGACGACGACTCGGTTCCCGTCGCTGACTGGGCGGGTCCACTCGCCGTCTTTTTTTCTCCGCCGAATTCACTTTGTCTGGCATTTCCAGCAACCCGGAAATGGTTTGAAAACTCTGGATCAAAGTTAGCCCAAATCCAAACGAAACCAGGGTCCTAAGAACGCGACTAGGCAAATTTTTGGGATCCGGACCAAAAAAATTGCTTTGGAATCGTAGGAAGCCGAGTGGAGATGCTCTTAAGGCACCTGTACGCGAAGCGACGAGAAGATACCACAAATTATAGACAACTTTTCGCAAAAGTGAAATAAAAAATAAAGACAACTCACCAATTTATGTTGACTTGTTGGACTTAATTAGCGTTAATGGTGACAACGCATGAGTAATGATGTGTTTGCGGTTCAGATCAGAAGAGCATCAGGTTTAACCAGTCGGGGGCCGGGGCTTGACATTTCAGGAGCACGTTTTCCTCTCGGGGAGAAGAGGAGGAGGCCGGACAGCTAGCTAGCCAATATGCTGTCGCCTCATGCAGCTTGTGGTTGCAAGTTGCAACTAATCGAGCTAGTGGTGAGAATCTCAATTTGTTTGTAGCTCGGCAAGCTGTCTTTCTTAGCAACCATTCGCTGTCTTTGTTTGTTATTGGTACCAATCAAGCTTCCGAGCATCTCCATTGGTGGATATAAGCATGTATATACCGAACCTGTATAAAGATAACACTATATATATATACTGAATTGTTTCCTAAAAGATAGGAATATTTGTTTCCCTGAAAGATAGGATTAGGGCTGCCGAATTGTTAGGAGTGATCACCACTAAAAAATGTTTGGATATGTAGACAATTTTATTGAGCAGTATGCATGTGATGTGCTTAGTAGTGGACTGCATAGTAGTGGAGTGCATATCATCAATGTGCTGTTATTAGCTGCATGTATGCCTGCATTCTCAACGGACTCATGGCTGATTTGCAAGCCTACCCTTACCTCACCCGCTCCACCCCTAGCTAAAGGTCGCTGTATGAGTACCGTTGCCGAGTTACTGGCCACTAGATTGCTACCTACAAGTAAATTAGAAGTAAATTAGGTGCTTTCTGACCTTTCTGCATAATTCTTTTTTCGAGAGCAGTACAATGGCAACAGTAGTACGTAAGCGCACACAGTGCCTTAGAAAATTGCCCCTCCGATTGATCACTAGCCACCAGTTCGATCATTAGGCTCCGAAATGACCTGTCGATGATGGCATAGTCGGTTGTGGGCGGCAAATTAATACCCAAATCCTCCCCTTAATTAAGCAGAAAACATTATCCCTCGCCAATAATCAATCTGCCTCGCCCTTAACCAAGCCAAAGTCGAGCTGATGATGGAGCTCCTCCCGGCTCCCCATATATACCTGACCTCTAGTCCCATATGGCCGTACACCACACAACTGCAGCAAACACACACAGCTCAAGCTAGCTAGCAATGGCGAAGGACATTGAGGCGGCACCCGCTGGGGGCGAGTTCTCGGCCAAGGACTACTCGGACCCTCCCCCGGCGCCCATCGTGGACTTCGAGGAGCTCACCAAGTGGTCGCTGTACCGCGCGGTGATCGCCGAGTTCGTCGCCACGCTCCTCTTCCTCTACATCACCGTCGCCACCGTCATCGGCTACAAGCACCAGTCCGACCCCACCGTCAACACCACCGACGCGGCCTGCAGCGGCGTCGGCATCCTCGGCATCGCATGGGCCTTCGGCGGCATGATCTTCGTCCTCGTCTACTGCACCGCCGGCGTCTCCGGTAATTCTAATTCGTCCGGCCACCACCGGCCGATTGTACAGTAACCAACTGTTTGGAAGCTCACTGTGTGCATGGATGGACGCAGGTGGACACATCAACCCGGCGGTGACGTTCGGGCTGTTCCTGGCGAGGAAGGTTTCTCTCATCCGGGCGCTTCTGTACATCATCGCGCAGTGCCTCGGCGCCATCTGCGGCGTGGGGCTCGTCAAGGGCTTCCAGAGCTCCTACTACCAGCGGTACGGCGGCGGCGCCAACGGGCTCAGCGAAGGCTACTCCAAGGGCACGGGGCTCGCGGCCGAGATCATCGGCACCTTTGTGCTCGTCTACACCGTCTTCTCCGCCACCGACCCCAAGCGCAACGCCCGTGACTCCCACATTCCGGTGAGCACCTGCATGCCCCATTGTTGAGTGTAGAATTGATGCTTCCGGCCAGGTTCTATATGACCAGCGATAGAAATGAGGGCAGAGAGTGAGTCGTTGACCTGCTTCACACTTACCTTGCTTTTGACTTAGCATTCGAACAGCTTGCTTTAATTTGGTACCTTGAAAACATTCTAACAACTTTGGTTGCAAAGAATATTCAGAAATAGACTGTTCGTGGTCGATATAGTCTTCGAAACTTTTTTTGATACCACGTAGCTAGCACTTTCCATGCACCTATGGATGCAAGGTTTACCTACAGTAAAGTAATCATATTCTAGTACTGTTAATTAAGCTTTCTAGTAAGTAAAATTCGAATTACTGAATTTTCTGCTAAAAAATAATTGAATATATAAAATTCTGAGTTCCTACTATTGGTACTGTATTAGCAAAATACTTTTGGGAGGCAGCTCTCGCAGTACCTGTTCACACATAATGAATATACATGAGCAGGCCAATCCTGACAAATTAAGCATTTTAGTGCCCTGCTAAGGTTCACAAAACAAAACCATCCAATAATTATGGCCCAAAACGTTCCAACCGCTCTAATCAGGCGCATGCATGTGCAAATGTATCTTCTTGTCTGATGCACTGCGTGCCAATAGGCAGATAGAGGAAGATTCGCTCACTCTATCAGACAGTACAGTAGTCCCTGTCTGACTGTCGCCGTATCGTGTACAGCTAATTTGAGGTGGCGAATCCCAAATGATCGCCACCAATTAATGGCTATATAGATTCCATGAGATAGGAACATATTGCAAAAATACAAGATATTTTTTGTCAAGACGATGGCTGCCTGGGCTATTTTCAGATTCGGGGAACGTCCCTTATTTCTAGGACCGCAATTTTCAGAGAATAATGCACTCCTTGTCCTTGTTTTTGGCTTGCAAAGCATATTCAATTTTGAAGAACATTGAACTTCCCTTATCCTTAGTTAGCTATAATGATATATCTTTACTATAAAGAAGTTTGCTAGTGTTAGTTTCTTGATGATGTAACTGCTCAGCGTGCATGCTAGTAGCGCAAAATTTGCATGTGCTTGATGATTTAAACTGAAAGTTCTGAACTTATCCAACTACTCAGGTGCTGGCTCCTCTTCCAATCGGATTCGCTGTGTTCATGGTCCACCTGGCCACCATCCCCATCACCGGCACCGGCATCAACCCGGCGAGAAGCCTCGGAGCTGCGGTCATCTACAACACTGACAAGGCCTGGGATGACCAAGTACGCATACATATTACCAATACGTGCCATCTGTCTTTTGGAAAAATACATGTTATTTGCTAATATGATTAATAAGTGTCATAGAATATTCGGCATCTGGTGATAGTTCGCAATCAATCGGTACTAGAGTGAATTGACAATCACACGGGATATTGAAGGATAAGGCCGACAATTATAGCGCATGGGTAGTCTATTGCAAACCAACGGCAGGATAAGTCTGGCCAAATTAAACAGCTAGCTCACCTCACAATTTATCTGTCGTCATTCGAACTGCTTGCTTAAAGAACTTGTTTAGGTTATGCATGACATACTCATCCACTGAATTTTTATTTTTTAGAGAACCCATCCACTGACTTGAGGCAATATGTAACCTAATTCCTTCCCACTTCCTCACATCTTATTATGTTAACACCCACCTAAAAGATGGAAGCCCCGTGTAAAGTAACAACCTGTTCTTTTTTCCTAAAACTGCTATAAATGTCACCATCGCCCAAATAATTTAACTATGTTTAGTTTTCAGTTCGACAGCAGCTAATCAATTCGTTAGAAGATATAAGTGGTTATATATTGCTTGGATATCTTACAGTATGCAAAAAGATTCAAACTGAAGCGGTGCCTTTGCTGCTATGGCTGATCTGCCACGTACTGATTGATTGATTGTTATTTATTCTGTGCAGTGGATCTTCTGGGTTGGGCCACTCATCGGCGCCGCCATCGCCGCCGCGTACCACCAGTACGTGCTGAGGGCCAGCGCAGCCAAGCTCGGGTCCTACAGGAGCAACTAAGTCATCAGCCGCTCCGACCGGACGCGCGAGGGGGCCGCTGAAGTGTAGATATACGCCAAGAAGAAGGCCGTCTCCCAGTTATCGCTTCTCCAGTCTCGCATCGTCAGCTGCTACCGTTTGCCGATTCTACTGCATATGGTCTCCATGTGATGTGCTTGCCAAGTTTGCTTGCTGCTGTTTTCAGTTCCAACAAGTGTGTTTCCTTTGCTGTATGCATGCATATAAGGAGGATTTGGGAATCCAACAATTGTTATTATGTGCTGTTTATGATTGAAGTACCACTAGCACGTTTACAAAGTGATGTGCAGTTCTATCCTATATCTGTACCTCTGAGCTCAACCTGTGTCTTCAACTAGATGAAACCATCTTTTCTCATAGGACAACTCGGCGAAACTTGTTTCGATTCTCAAGTTTTTTTTTTGAACCATGCAGGTGAACTACATGTATTGAATTAAGAAGAAAAATAGGCCCAAGAGAGGCCAGCAGGTTCAGTATAGAGGGTGATAGAAACCAAAACGAAAAACAGAAGAAAAACAGGGGGACGGCTACTAGAACACATACATAAACGGCTGGCTGTCCTCGATGATCTGGTCTGCAGCGGCGAGTTCTGGAAGGCTCCATCGGCGAACTTCTATGAGCGACTATACCTGGAGATTGCTGGATCAAATTGAATTCGGTCAGACGTACCCATGTTTTTCTGGTCGTTTGGTTTCAGCTGAAGCGTTGCGAAGCTCTGATATATGTTACCATCATGTGTCATGTCTTCGATGATCTATGGTGAAGTCAGATAAAGAGAATATCAGGAAAGTTGGAACATCAGGGAAGCGATGATGATTTGAGTTTTTGTGGAAACGAGGAACTGGCTGCTTGATCTGTGACTCGCAACAGCGACTGTTTGTGGGAGCGACAACATAGGAGGAGTTCCCAGCCTTACCTTGCAGGATGAAAATTCAAGGTCTGGCCTTAATTTTTTATGTCTGGCAATGACCTTGTTGAAGGCATTGTTTTGCGAGTGAGCATCTCTAGGGTGAAAACCTATGATCTTTGATCGGGCGATAACGGTGCTTGTGCACTGTTTCCTACTTGAAAGCGTCGGTACTATGGCCCCCTTCTTTTCAGCTTCTTGGCCAGCTTCTCCCAGAAGCTATCCTCGACCAGCTTCTCCCAGAATCTCATTTGCCAAAATCGTTTATACTTTTAAATTGACATTGAAACTACTAGTTAAGAAGTTTGACTGAATTTTGAAGATAAGATTCTGGGAGAAGCTGATTGAGGGTAGCTTGGAGAAGCTGGCCAAGAAGCTGAAAAGAAGGGGGCCTATATTGGTTGGACTACTAGTATTGTTCTGGTGGTGTTAGTGTCCTTGCTTCGAGGAATCGTTCTCTGTAGCGGATTTTTTTCTTTTTTGTAGTTCTTTTTTTCTGGGTTGTGTGCATCCGTAAGGCCACTAGAGCATGTGTTGTTGCAAAGGCTGGATGTAATTGATATATTTTGATATTAATATATACTCTTTTAAAAAAATACATAAGAACTAGTGACGAGGTTCGATCTCGTCAATGCCCATTGTTATGGACTTGGGTTTTGGAGAAGATGGGGATGCTGGAAGTCGCGGAACGATTAACAGACAAGCAACACAGGAACATGATATTTACCCAGGTTCAGGCCCCCGGAGGGAGAACCCTACTCCTTCTTGTCTGCTCTTGATTACGACGGAACCGAAGGTTACAGGGGTGCGCAGATGCAATCTGGCGCGAGGAGTGTATGAGGTGCTGAGAGATCCTTCTCGCCATACCCTCCCGGCCTTTATATAGATAGGCCAGGTCTTAGGACAGGTCGAGTCGGTTACAAATGATACCCTTTGAAATTCTATCTAATCTAGACTTGTCCTCCAAGGAGTCGAATACGTCATGGGCTTTGGCCACCCGAAGTCTTCATGGGTTGCGTGTCCTGACGTGGGCCTTCCTTGGGCTGGACCAGGTATACCAATGGTGTGCACCCGTAGGATACATCCATGTCAGTAGCCCCCCGAGTGTTTAGTCGAATCGTATATTCGGATGGAGACTCTTCAAACTTTCGGGTGCAGTAGAGCCTGCTTGTCAAGGAGAAATGTTTAGTTCATAGGGATTGTTGATGCGTGTGCCTGGCTCATCCGACGGATCAGGGCCAGCTAACTGTCATAGGATAAAATAACACGATCTTCATCAAACTTGAGTCCCCGGACTCGAATTTGGAATGATTGCTGGTGTGATTCTACTCAGACCATTGTGGTCTTATAGGAGTCGAATCCCAGTGATTCTCAAGTGGTGTACCCAACGCATGTGTCGGAATTTTCATCGTGTCTATTAACACGGGAGTTTACTAGCAGAGCGCAGTCAGGTGCGTTATCAGTTTATCATATGATATCTGTAGGGCTTATCTTTGTGTCGTAGACACAGCATCCGAAGTTTTATCACCACGGAGGTGTTTCGAGTGGCCAGGGAGACTGTTTCTCACTTAGCGTTGGTTTGGGAAAAGTTCCCAAAAAGATTTTGTCGTATTTGATCTGAAAGATCACAGTCAAAGAATTCATAGGGTGCACGGCCAGCGCTCCCTATGGGAGTAGCCCCCGAGTGTCTGTTCGAGTCGTAGACTCAAGTAGAGACTTTTGTTCAATCGTTTTCAATATAAGGTCGAAGGACACAATTTTTTCGGATGCTGAACCAATGCTCCCTATGGGAGTAGCCCCTGAGTCCGTAGTGGAGTCGCAGACTCGACGTAGGACTCGAAGATAATTTCGAGGTGAAGTTACCTTAATAATTTCTCAGGTGTGTGGCCAGCGCTCCTGATAAGAGTAGCCCCCAAATAGTTTCTCGAATCGTAGATTCAGGTAAGTACTTGTATGATAAGCCGAAATCTTCGAGTCGTTGCTGGCTTTGCTTTGATGATGTCAGGGCTGACGATTGGTGATCTCAACCGTCTGCGATAGCAGAGATGATGCAACGAGATGATTGTGGGTCCCACTGCCTGACTTGACGTTGACTAGTCACGCATAGACGTGGAGAAAATTATGGCGTCTCCTCGGTTTCCGTGCGTAGTGGACGGCGTGCTGGCGACGGTTCGGTGTGGTGCTGACACGTGTATGGTGAGATTTGAGTGGCATGCTAGGGCTTCTCAATCGACGGCTCGTGTGCATCGTCTTTGTCCTTTTATACCTCAGGGAAAGTGTGATTTCTTTTTATCCTTCGTCATTTGCTCATCTCCATTGTCTCCATTTTCGCGAGCTTTTCTGCCCTCCATTGCGCACTGGACATTCTCCACACTTTTTCTTCCTCGTTCTTGCACTCTCATCGCTTCACTCGTCGCTGCAAGATGGGAAAGTCGAAAAAGACAACTGCTGGAGTTGGTTCTAGCGTCGCCGGCGCCGGCAACAAGGTCGCCGCTACGGCCTGTGCTACTAACAACGGATGGAAGTGCACGGATATGCGCGAGGCGGATCTGCACAAGCTGCGCGATGCAGGATTGATCTCCAAGGACAAGGAGGACGCCATCCTCCCGAGCCAAGAGGTAATTCCTCGCCCACCCGAAGGGTTTCGGGTGATGTTTTATGCCTTCATTGTCTGAGGCCCTTCTTTGCCCATCCACGAATTTCTTCGTGGACTCCTATTTTTCTACGGGATTCAGTTGCATCATCTGTCTCCCAACTCTCTTCTTCATATTGCTTGCTTCATCACTCTTTGCAAGTGCTGGCTCGGTATCGAGCCGCACTTTGGCCTCTTCCGGAAATACTATTCTGTGAAGAGTTAGTCCGGCACCGGCGGTGTTTATCCGCTTGGTGGATGCATCATTTCCATTCGTTCTCCTGTCCAATTCTTCTCCTTTTCTATGTGCGAGTCCGTCCAATACTAGCGGAAGAAGTGGTTCTATATCCATGACGCTAAGTTGTACAGGCAGCAACTTGGTCTCGCCCCTTCCGACTCCACCCAGAAAATCATCCCGAAGAGGTCGTGGAAGAACCATGTCTTAGAGGGTGAAACGGCAGAGGTGGAGGAGCTCTACCAGCGCGTGGAGGCACTCCAGCTGGTGGCCGGCAAGGAGGTCAACGGTTTCGACGTCATCCGCACCTTCCTCAAGCGTCGGGTGCAGCCACTCCAAGCAAGGGCGCACCCGATGTTTCTGTATGCTGGCCGCAGTGATCCGACAAGGGTTTCACCTGAGGAGTTGTCTTCGAGTGACCTTGATAGAGTGCTTAGGCCCCTGCTGAAGTACAAGGCCAACGAGGACCTCCCGAGGAATCCTTGACCTCCCCGTTCAACGCCAGAAATGCGGTTCCGCAAGTGGAAACTTATAGCTTACGCGTTGCGCTTCTTCGATTACTTTGTTGCTTGTTAGTGTCATTAATCCTGTTCTCTTGTTGTCTTTTTGAAAGGATCGTATGGGCACCTAGAGGGGGGTGAATAGGTGCTACTTCAAATTTTCTTCTTTTTCAAATTAAGGTTTGACAATAAGGTAAATTCTCTAGATAATGCAACTACGGTGAAATTACCTATATGACAAAAAAGCAAGGGCTACCACAACACAAAGTAGTAACAAGTAAGTAAGGTGCGGTAAAGGATAGAGGTAACCGAAAAGTGGACGCGGAGACACAAGGATTTGTTTCCCGTAGTTCCTTCCTTTTGAGGGGAAGTACGTCTACGTTTGGAGAGGGGGTGGTTTCAAACCACCAACGCCATGAGAGGCCTCCCTTGTTCTCCGATGAATCTCACCCCAATGGGATCGATTCACCTTCCACTATATCGGCAACCTTCAAGGTGGAAGCCGGCACCGTTACAAGTTTGGGGCACACATCCACAACTTAATCGGAGGCTCCCAAATACAAGCAAGCTGTCAAAGCAATCAAAGACAAGCTTGTAAGAACAAAAACAAGAGCTAGGGTTTCCAACAAAACACTAGAGCAAAGGGGCCCTCAATGAAATGAGGGGGAAATGAAGATCTCTTTTTGTGAAGTAGTAGATCGGGGACTCCTCCTTCGATTCCCCAAAGATCAAGGACTTTGGGTGGTTGGATGATGAGATCTTGAGAATTTGAGTGGCTCCAATGGACTCCAATGGTGGGCAATGACTTTAATGAGCTGAGCAATTTGTCCCAAGGTAGGTGGAGGGGTATTTATACCCCTCCACGAAATAAATGGCCGTTGGAGCATTTAATGACCGGTAGTACCGGTACTCAAGCGGTAGTACCGCTTGCATGCGGTACTACCGGTCCAGTACCGGACCAAGTACCGGTGGTGACCTTGTTCTTCAGAATTCTTCAGTCTTGGGCGGTACCCCCTTGCGGTACTACCCCCAAGCGGTAGTACCGGAGGTAAAAAGCGGTACTACCGGTTCGAGCGGTAGTACCGGTTCCAAGTACCGCTTGGTACTGGCCAAAACGGAGGGAGGTTGGTGCTAGTCAGTATGCCACGGTACAGACGAGCGGTACGACCGCCTCAAGCGGTAGTACCGCTTGTACCAAGCGGTACTACCGGTTGGGCCGGTAGTGCCGCTTCGTGGTACTGGTGGGTACTGACTAGTACGCACCCTTCTCCCTTTTGATCAGTGCCAACCGGTACTGGAACCGGTAGTACCGGTTGCAGGTCTGGTACTACCGGTTGACACAGAAGTTTCTGCAAGGGGAAAATGCTATGCCATGACTTGTGCCTTTTTATCAATCCTGTGATAAACTTAGTACACGGTTAAATCGATAAGTGTATTGTTATCAAACATCAAAACCAGAGAGATAGAAAAATGCTCTTTCAATCTCCCCCTTTTTGGTGTTTGATGACAATACACTTTTGCAGGATGATTTTAACAATAGGCAAATGAGATTTGTAAAATAGAGGAGAGACTCCCGCTAGATGTGTAGAGACAAATCTCCCCCTCTATTTTACAAACCCAACATGGGTGCACAAGTATGGAAACTAGCATTTGAAGACATACCTTTGCACAAAACATGTGATGAGGAATATATAGACAATAGATATTTCATAACATCACAAGATGGATCCACAGAAACAAACCACATAGTCGCATAAGATGGATCCAACCACATAGTTTCACACGACATAAACCACATAGTCTCACACGACATAAACACATAGTAGTCTCACACATAGAATAGAGAGAAATCGAAGATCACAAGCAATAAAAGGATCAAAGAGAAGAGCGAGCTTGTGACTTCCCATGCAACACCCGTGCCTAAAGTGCAACTTCTCCCCCTTTGGCATCAAGACGCCAAAAAGGGACAAGTGCAGAGCTACCGCCCCAAAGGTCAATCATCATACTCCTCCTCCTCCTCATCCTCAAGATCCTCCTCATCCTCATACGTAGGTGGGGCGCGGTGCGAGGAAGAGACATCATCGTCCCAACGGCTGTGCTGAGAAATCCCACTGATCCTCTGGAGTGATATTGTTCTCGGATCCCTCGGAGATGGTCAACCCTTGAGCAGACATGAGTTCCTTCTGACGAGCACAGGCTTTCTTTGCATACACGTGCGCCTCATACATACGCTTCTGGTTGTCAACCTGGAAGCAGAAGATCTTCTTGAGCTTGACCTCCATCCTTTTGGCCCAAGAGGGCTTGGCGTTCTTGCGGCGAGAGACCTCATAGTCAGTGTCATGACCACTGTCAGCGTGCTCAGAGTCATCCTCATCCTCCTCACCTGGCGCAGCGCGAGGTTTAGCATGTACCTTGATCTTGAGTGCCTTTGGCTTGTGCACAACAAGAGAGCGAGTGGAGAGCGTCCTAGAAACGACGGGGCACTTGGACACAATGAGGGCCATAATGTAAGGAGCAAATGGTGGAACCCTCCGAGTGTGTGCAGCGGCAACCATCTCATTCCAAATGAAGTCTGTCACATCAAGAGGTTGGCCTGATTCTCTGTTGAGGAAGGTGTTGAACAGCAAGTCAACAGAGAACCCATGTATCTCGTCCTTGTTGCCCGCATGAGGAGCAACAGTCTCACGGAAAATGCGATGGAGAATGTCATATGTGGGGAGGAGATCCTTGATTTTGCCAGCAATCCCACGGCCTCGAATATACAAAGGTCGGAGAACATCCTTTTTGGAGGGATTCTCCCGCATGTGACAGCGGAAACCACAAGGAACGTCACGGCCGCGGTCCTCATACCCCAATATGGCAACAAACTCCGCAAGCGTAGCTTCCTTGACAGCACCTTGAGTCATCCAGGTAATCTTCCGATTGCGGCCATTGTGGAAGTGTGTAGTGGCATAAAACTGGCAGATTAGTAGGGGATCATAGTCATGCTGAAACTCCATAATGGGGAGCATACCAAGGTTTGAGCAGATTTCATTAGCTTCACCAAAGTAGCCAGAGTTCTTGTCAATGTGTCCCATGTCAATCCACTGCTGAGGCACCACCAGCTGGGTATTGGTCATAAGAACCTCATGATACACACGCTCTTGGAAGTCATCATAGAAAAGACTGTCTTCCCTTGACACGCTCCTGCTGTGGGAGTATGCATTGTCCACTCGGAGAGCCCTAAAGTCTGCCTCAGAGATGTCAGAGAGTGTCCTTGGCCCAGATGGCCCAAAGCTGAGACTCTTGGTACACCCAGTGGAAGGGGGGCGAGAGGGAGGGGCTCTGCCACGCCCAGCTGAGCGCTTGGTAGCCCCTTCGCGACCCCCACGACCACCTCGATTGGTAGGCAACTTGGAACGGCGTCTTGGCTATGGCATAACTTCTTCCTCAGACTCAGTCTCTTCCTCAACAATCTCACGGTCAGACTTGGAGCGCTTCCGTGCACCCCGAGAACCACCTGCATCTGTGAAAGCACGAGGGAGGATAGCACGGAGATAAGGACACAAGAATCAAGAAGGCAAAACCGAGAGAATCTACAAGTTGAGCAGAACACAGTGGTCAGAGTGGACCGGTACTACCGGATCTGACAACCGGTAGTACCGCTTGCAAGCGGTAGTACCGGAAAAAGTTCCGGTACTACCGGTTGAGCGGCACACAGGTTGTCAGATCTGATGGGAACGGCCCAAATTGACAATATAAACTGCTAAATTGAAGATTCTACGCGGTAACAAGGAATAATATGGCAGTACAACCTTGCAAGTAGTCAATTTCTCCACGGATCTAAGCCAAAACCTAGATCTAATGGGGAAATCAAACAAGAAGAGGAGGGGCGGTTGTACCGGGATCCATGGCGGTGGAAAGGAGTGGGAGCCTGCCCGGAGGCCGAATCCAAGGAGAATCCGGAGGGAGGAGGGCGCGGCAGGGCTCCGGGGCCTTCAAGATCTCCGGTGGCGGCGCAGGTTAGAGTGGGGGACGTGGGAAATAATGAGGCACTGAGGGGTGTCTCTCTCCACGCGTCCATTATATACCTGGTACCGTCAACTGGTAGTACCGGTTGTTGGAGCGGTACTACCGCTTGGAAGCGGTAGTACCGGTTCTACGACCGGTAGTACCGGTTACCGGTAGGACCGGACATGCGGGCGGTAGTACCGTTCCTGGAGCAGTTTTGCCAGGAGACGACCTGGGAACTTCCTAGGTGCGGTAGTACCGCTCTCACATCCGGTAGTACCGGTCCCATCTGAGTCCAAAGCCAGGGATCAAGGATGATTCTTGTGCGGGAAGAGAGAGGGTTTTCATGAGGGAGTACGGAGGCTTGGGTTAAGATAAGTGAGCTGAGAAGCACATGCACTCTAAAACCAAATGGAGGAAAGAAATAAATACCAAACTAGAGTACATGAGACTAAGAAAGATGAAGACAATTCAAATAGATGGCAATTAAGAGTGAAGACCAAATCAACTAAGTGACAAACATGAGTAAGCACATCAAACCTCTCGATTGAGAGGGGGTGGTGGCCTAGGCCACCATATTTGAGTATACTCGGCTTGGCACCACGAAGATATATCTTGGGTCCATTACTGAAACTCATCATTGAGCTCACATATCACAAAATGATATTAAGAGGAATGATTTTTGTTTAATTTGCGCATAATGGGGGGAGGGATAGTCCAATCAATTAGGACCGCACTCACCCTATGTCCATGCCTACACCTAAACCAAACATGGGCCGAGTATTAGGTGAGAGTGCAAGATAATCAAGTCAAACTCCTAGAATCTACGATATTTAGTTCATTCCTCAAGTAGCAAAACCTTGCTTCATCAAGTGGCTTCGTGAAGATATCGGCAAGTTGATCTTTGGTTGATACATAGGATAGATCAATATCACCTCTAGCAACATGATCTCTAATAAAGTGATGTCGAATATCAATATGCTTTGTCCTTGTGTGATCCACCGGGTTGTATGCAATCTTGATGGCACTTTCATTGTCACATAGAAGAGGCACTTTGTCACAATGGACACCGTATTCCTTTAAAGTTTGCCTCATCCATAGCAATTGGGTGCACGCACTAGCAGCAGCAACATACTCGGCTTCGGCGGTGGAGAGTGATATACAATTTTGCTTCTTAGAACACCAACATACCAAGGACCTACCAAGGAATTGGCAAGCCCCGGATGTTGATTTTCTATCATCCTTGTCTCCCGCCCAATCCGAGTCCGTGTATCCACAAAGAGCGAATGTTGAGCCTTGAGGGTACCAAAGACCATAAAATGGGGTATGAACTAAATATCGAAAGATTCTCTTGACCGCCATTAAATGGCTTTCCTTAGGAGCCGCTTGATATCTTGCACACACACCTACACTCAACACAATATCGGGTCTAGATGCACAAAGGTAAAGCAAAGAACCAATCATAGACCGGTATACGTTTTGATCCACATCCTTACCATTTGGATTTTGTTCTAGATGAGTCTTTGTTGCCATGGGAGTAGGGGCTCCATTCAAATCTTGCATTTTGAATCTCTTGAGCATATCTTGAGTATACTTGGCTTGATTGAAGAATGTTCCTCCTCTAAATTGCTTGATCTCAAAGCCAAGGAATACTTTCAACTCCCCCATCAAGGACATCCGGAACCTACTAGTCATAAGCTTTGAGAATTCATCATTAAAAGCTTTGTTAGATGAGCCAAAGATAATATCATCAACATAGATTTGGCATACAAAAAGCTCCCCATTAACCCTCTTAGTAAAAAGAGTGGGATCGATTTTCCCAACCTCAAAGCCACGGTCAAACAATAACTCTCTAAGGTGCTCATACCACGTGCGTGGGGCTTGCTTGAGCCCATAGAGCGCCTTATCAAGTTTGTAGACATGGTTTGGGAAGTTGGGGTCCTCAAATCCCGGGGGTTGCTTAACATATACCAATTCATTCAAAGGACCATAAAGGAATGCACTTTCTACATCCATTTGTTGCAACTTAAAGTTATGATGTGCCGCATAAGCAAGAAGGATACGGATGGACTCAAGGCGAGCCACGGGTGCATAAGTCTCTCCATAATCAATGCCTTCAATTTGGAAATAACCTTGTGCAACTAATCTAGCCTTGTTCCTTACAATAATCCCATGCTTATCTTGCTTGTTCTTGAATATCCACTTTGTTCCAATAACATTGCGGCAATCCTTTGGCTTCTCAACTAACTTCCACACTTTGTTTCTCTCAAAATTGTTGAGCTCTTTGTGCATAGCTTCTAACCAATCCGAATCTTCAAGAGCTTCCCACACTTTCTTTGGTTCAATCATGGAAATGTGAGCTTGATGTTCACTGAACCTCTTCAATTGTGCTCGTGTGGAAATTCCTTTCCTTAAATCTCCAACAACATTTTGGAGGGTGTGGTCTCTTATTTCCAACATTCTTTCCTTTCTAGCTTCGCGACGAGCGTGGATCTCCTCATTGTTTCTTGGAGGACCCTCTTCATCATTTTGATCCTCGTCTTGACCATCAACTTGACCTTGATCATTATTGGATTCATCCTCTATATTGGGAGGCACGGATTGACCTTGGTCTTGATCAAGTGTTCTTCTAGCCTCAATTTGAGCACCCCTCAAAACAGCTTGGATGGATCTTCCTTGGCAAATTGACTTGACTCCACTTGACACCCCATCAAATGGACCAAGCTCCCTTTGACTAGAGTTCACACATTGATCACTATGTTGAGGGTCCACATCTTGTCTTTGGCTTGAGTCAAAGTCCTCCTCGGTAGATGGAGCATGTTGAGGTTGTGAAGATGAGGGCTCCACTCGAGTGGAGCATAGTTCTTCTCGATCCGCCATAAGGGGTTCCTCAATGGGGCGGATATAACCCACACCCATTCTTCCTATGGCATCCTGAGGCATTTCAACATCTGCATCACAAGCATCAACACGCCCCCCTTAGGGACCATCATATTCTTCAAAGGTCACACTACAAGATTCTATGACGGCTCCGGAGAGCTTGTCATAGATTCTATAAGTGTGAGATTCGAGACCATAGCAAACAAAAATACCCTCTAATGCTTTAGATTCGAATTTAGACAAACGAACACCTTTGATGAGATAGAAACACTTACAACCGAACACCCGGAAATAAGATATGTTGGGCTTGTTACCGGTAAGTATCTCATATGGAGTCTTGTTGATTTTCTTGCGGAGGTAGAGCCGGTTTGAAGCATGGCAAGCGGTGGAGACGGCTTCGGCCCAGAAGTTGTATGGAGATTTAAACTCCACCAACATGGTCCTAGCCATCTCAATGAGAGTCCGGTTCTTCCTTTCGGCCACACCATTTTGTTGAGGGGTGTATGCGGCGGAATATTGATGCTTAATCCCCTCATCACTAAGAAAGTCATTCAAGGTGTAGTTCTTGAACTCGGTGCCGTTGTCACTTCTTATAATCAACACGGGAACATTGTGTTGCCGTTGAACCAAGTTGATGAAGTCGATAAAGGTCCTCTGAGTTTCACTCTTCAACTTGAAGAAATAAACCCAAGAGTATCTTGAAAAGTCGTCAACAATCACCAAACAATATTTCTTCCCACCAAGAATTGCATGAGATGGAGGACCAAATATGTCCACATGAAGGAGTTCCAAGATCTTGTTAGACTTGATTTGGTTCGTGGGCTTATGAGGAGCGTCATGCATCTTCCCTAGACCACATGCCCTGCAAACACGATCTTTGGCAAAGGAAACATTTTCTTTTAGTCCAACAATATGGCCCTCTTTATGGAGACTTTGCAAAGTTCTCATATTGACATGGGCTAGTCGGCGGTGCCATAGCCAACCCATATCGGCCTTTCCGTATAAGCACATCGGACCTGCAGTGGCTTGCCCCGAAAAGTCCACCACATACAAGTCATTTTCGACGTACCCAACGAAAGCGACCTTGAGAGACTTGCTCCACATGAGGACCACAATATCATTATCAATAAAGACGGCAAAGCCCATCTTTCCAAGAGCACGGACAGAAAGTAAATTGTATCCAAGGGTTTCAACAAGCATGACGTTCACGAGTGTAATGTCGTGAGCCACCACTACCTTGCCGAAACCCATTACCGTAGATTTTGACTTGTCGGCATATGTGACGGTGATTTGATCTTCATTTGACACCAAGTGCTTGACAATAGACGAGCTTCCGGTCATATGACAAGTGCAACCACTATCAAGCACCCATTTTGAACCTCCGGAAGCATAGGTCTACAAAAGATCAAGCTAGTTTTTAGGTACCCATTTTTCAATGGGTCCTCTTTTGTTAGCAACAAGGGTCTTGGGAACCCAAATAGACCAAGCAATATAACCATCATAAGGACCAACATATTGTGCATACACATCACCATAGTAATCACGCATTAGAACATAGTGAGGGTTAGCACTTCCCGCAAAATCGTCATGAGACATAGTTTTGCCAATTGTGGTCTTACTTCCCACAATGGTCTTGTTGGTCTCTTGTGCGGGCTTGTCCTTCTTCTTGTTGTTCTTCTTCTTTGTTTTGGAGACAAAACCAATGCCCCCTTTATCACCACTACGCCTTTGCTTGCTCAAAAGATCATCAATAGACTTGTTACCTTGTGGAAATGTGGTCTTCGCAAGCACCCCCTTCAACCTAGCATTCTCTTCAAGGATAGTCGTGCTACTCGATGGAATGAAGTTACTAGGTGAAGGAATATTGGCCAATTGAGTTTGAAGCGTTTCATGCGACTTTGTGAGAGACAAGAGTTCACTCTCCAAGGCTTTGTGGGCCTTGTTAAGCAAGCTAAAGTCCTCGGCAAGTTTTTCATGAACCACACCAAACTCAACCTTGTCCTTTTTAGCTCTTTTGTATTTAGCAATAGCATGATCACGCTCTTTAATGAGTTTGTTAACAATGATGTCATTGGCCTCATCAAGCCCTTCAAGTTTTGACTCAAGGGACAACCTAGTCTCTTGTTCTTCTTCTAGAGCATTGCTTAAAGCCTCTAGTTCAATCATATGTTCATGCCCAAGTTTACATCTAACATCTAGAAGTTCTTGAGTGTGGGAGAGTTGATCTAAGATGTTCCCAAAATGTAGTTTAGCATCACCTTCTAGGTTAGTCATGAACTCATCAAAGGCAATTAGTTCCTTTTTAACATCAAGAGACATTTCATCATCAATTTCATCATTATCTAATTGAGTAGAGTGGGATGATGAGGGTACCTCCGTTCCTCTTGCCATAAGGCAAGTGACGTCCTTGGAGGAAGAGTTCTCATTTGGAGAGTCGAAGAGTGAGAGTGTCGGAGTAGAGGTGGTGGATAGAGCCGCCATACCATGTGAGGTTTCTTCTTATTCCTCATCTTCATCATCTTCATTATCGGAGGAGTATTCTTCATGAGTGATCAAGACAATTTCTCCCGGTTTCTTGTTGATGGGGTTCTTTTTGATGAAAGGTTTCTTGTAGGGTGCCTTGAGAGTCTTCTTCAACACAAGCTTCCCACCATTATCTTCTCTCTTCTCATAGGGGCAGCTTGCCACAAAGTGGTAGCGGTCACCACAGTTGAAGCAAGTTCTCAACCTAGTGGCATTCTCTCTTTTCCCATTTGGATTGCTTCTTCGTTGCATTTCCATCTTGGCCTTGGCGGAATTATTCCAAAAGTTCTTTGCATAGAAAGCCATATATTGACTATGAGCAATCTTGACATCATCGGGATGGTCCAAGGAGAGGCCTTCATCACTATCATCTTCATCTTCAAAGTCCACAGCTTTGGCCTTTAAAGCAACATTGACCACATTGCTCATACCGAGGGCACGAGCACGGGCATCTTTGGCGTTCTTGGCGGCGACCTTGAAAGCGGCCATCTCTTGCATAACTTCGTTTGAGGTCATGAGATGGTAGTTGTGTCTTCCTTGTAAGCTCTTCAAGTCGGTGGGCTCAAAAGGCATGAGTGCACTCACATATTTCCTTTTTATCCATGCATCATCCACATGTGAGGCACCCACATTTCTAAAAGTGGTGGCGGTGGTCTTGAGCCTTCGATACATGTCTTCGTGATCTTCACCTTCTTTCATGTAGAAACCTTCGGCTTCATTGCTTAGAGCATCATATCTGTTCCTCCTCATACTCTCATTTCCAACAAACAACACAGTGAGAGCATCCCAAGCTTCCTTGGCAATGCTAAAGTGCTCAATGTGTGGATAATCCTTTGTTCCTAATCCTTGTTGAATCATATGCAAACCAGTGGCATTGAGTTGACTATTGACAACCTCTCTTCTTGTCAAGTTGTTTGGATCCCCAATAAAGAGTCCATGCTCGATGATGTTCCATAGTTCAATGCAAGAGCTGCGCATATGAGTTCTCATTAGTGATTGCCATTGAGCAAAAGTAGTAGACTCTTCTAGCTTAGGTGGGTCACCTCTATTGTACACATGAGGGTGAGGGATGGGAGGATCAAGAGAGTACCAAGAATCACGGTGCTCGCCCTTCCCCCCATCAAGTCGTGTGGAGGAATTAGCATTGTCTAGTTTATCCCCTACCACCATACCTTCGGGGGATACCGGAGTATTCCCTTTAGGTGCGGATGGTAGTTCCTCTTGAGGGGATGGGGGTGATGAGCCATCTTTGTCTTTAAGAAGTTGCTCAAGCATCTTCTTGACTTCGTTGACCAAGGAAGAGCTCAATCTTGTTTCCAAGTTTCTGAGATCTTCCATGGTCACCGGAGTTAGACTCACTACCACCATCCCCTTCTTGGCTACCCATATTCTCTTAGGCGGTAAAGCCCGAATAAAGAGTCGAGGCTCTGATACCAATTGAAAGGATCGTATGGGCACCTAGAGGGGGGGTGAATAGGTGCTACTTCAAATTTTCTTCTTTTTCAAATTAAGGTTTGACAATAAGGTAAATTCTCTAGATAATGCAACTATGGTGAATTTACCTATATGACAAAAAAGCAAGGGCTACCACAACACAAAGTAGTAACAAGTAAGTAAGGTGCGGTAAAGGATAGAGGTAACCGAAAAGTGGACGCGGAGACACAAGGATTTGTTTCCCGTAGTTCCTTCCTTTTGAGGGGAAGTACGTCTACGTTTGGAGAGGGGGTGGTTTCAAACCACCAACGCCACGAGAGGCCTCCCTTGTTCTCCGATGAATCTCACCCCAATGGGATCGATTCACCTTCCACTATATCGGCAACCTTCAAGGTGGAAGCCGGCACCGTTACAAGTTTGGGGCACACATCCACAACTTAATCGGAGGCTCCCAAATACAAGCAAGCTGTCAAAGCAATCAAAGACAAGCTTTTAAGAACAAAAACAAGAGCTAGGGTTTCCAACAAAACACTAGAGAAAAGGGGCCCTCAATGAAATGAGGGGGAAATGAAGATCTCTTTTGGTGAAGTAGTAGATCGGGGACTCCTCCTTCGATTCCCCAAACATCAAGGACTTTGGGTGGTTGGATGATGAGATATTGAGAATTTGAGTGGCTCCAATGGACTCCAATGGTGGGCAATGACTTTAATGAGCTGAGCAATTTGTCCCAAGGTAGGTGGAGGGGTATTTATACCCCTCCACGAAATAAATGGACGTTGGAGAATTTAATGACCGGTAGTACCGGTACTCAAGCGGTAGTACCGCTTGCATGCGGTACTATCGGTCCAGTACCGGACCAAGTACCGGTGGTGACCTTGTTCTTCAGAATTCTTCAGTCTTGGGCGGTACCCCCTTGCGGTACTACCCCCAAGCGGTAGTACCGGAGGTAAAAAGCGGTACTACCGGTTCGAGCGGTAGTACCGGTTCCAAGTACCGCTTGGTACTGGCCAAAACGGAGGGAGGTTGGTGCTAGTCAGTATGCCACGGTACAGACGAGCGGTACGACCGCCTCAAGCGGTACTACCGGTTGGGCCGATAGTGCCGCTTCGTGGTACCGGTGGGTACTGACTAGTACGCACCCTTCTCCCTTTTGATCAGTACCAACCGGTACTGGAACCGGTAGTACCGGTTGCAGGTCCGGTACTACCGGTTGACACAGAAGTTTCTGCAAGGGGAAAATGCTATGCCATGACTTGTGCCTTTTTATCAATCCTGTGATAAACTTAGTACACGGTTAAATCGATAAGTGTATTGTTATCAAACATCAAAACCAGAGGGATAGAAAAATGCTCTTTCACTTTTGTTTGCATGACCTCAAGGTAGCTGGGATGATGCCCCTTCTACCTGAGAAATTTTCGGTTGCGCCAGATAATGAAGTTGTGGAATCCGAATCCGAACTTCCCCCGGCGCAATCTCCTACCGCGGAAGCCCCCGAGCAGAGCGAAGGGCGGACCCGAAAGCACTCCTGGAGTGAATCTTCAGATGGGTCTACACCACCAACTCCAAGGGGTTCGTCGTTCCTCGAGCAGCACGGTGAGGACGAAGGTGCGTCATCTGCGCCTTTCCCTGTCGTGCCCATTCGGGCAATGGCTCCGCAGCCACCAGCCAAGAAGAAGAAGAAGAAGAAGGTGGCTCATGTCTTCAATTTGTCGAACATCGAGTCGTAAGTCATTTTGTTTGAGTCTTTCTTCCATGTTCATCTTCGAAGTTGTAGCTTGTTGCTGATTTGATAAGTGCTAGCAGTAATCCTTCGGAGGAGTCCCTTGACGGGGACACCCAAGAAGTTTTTGCGAAATTGAAGCCGATAGCTTCTATTCCCTAGGTGGTGGCCAACTCCGAGGACGATGACCCAAGCTTCGCTAGGCGAGAAACTCGTGTAGTTGTGACTCGGAAGGAAGCATGCAAACCTTCGGAGTCCATACCTAAGCATGTAAGTGTTGTCCTTTTACTCCATGGGGGAGTCCCCGAGTCCTTTATTGATCTGACATGTTGGTCTTTCGCTTTTCGGGGGGAAGCCCCTGAGCCCTTTTTCATCGATTTTGTTTGCTTCTGCTGTAGCCCTTTGTCCGTAGCGCCAATCTTCTGATCCAGTAGCATCTGGCGTTGGAGGATGAACTGAAGCAGCTTCGAGGTGCGTAGATTTTCACCTTGTTTATTGTTCGAGTCCACCAGGTTTGTTACTTGTGTTTACCTGATATTTCTTTATGATGTAGATGATAACAATGATGCACTACGAAGGCTGAACGCTCTCGAAAAGAGCCTCGGCCAAGCGGAGAAGAAGTCAGCGGATGATGCGGAGGCCATGGAGAGCCAGCAAAAGGAGGCCGAAGATCGCGGACAACAGCTTGCGGCCGTGGCAGCCACTCGAGAGAAAGTCGTGGCCGACAAGCTAATGGCTGCTGCCAAGGCTATCTCTGGTAATTTACTCTTGTATGCTTTGGGTGTTTTGATATTTGAGTGCATTATACTTTCTCATTCGAGTGTTCTTTTCTTCTTCTTGTCAGATGCTTCTGGCATCATGTTTGATCGTGGTGTGCTGGAGCACAGAGATGTCTTGGCTGATGCTGCTGCTGCTGCGATCAAGGATCGCTGCTTTGCTGTCGTTGGCTCCCTGGAGAAGGTCAAGAAGGTACTCACGCACTTTTACAAGGAGGTCGTCCCCAACCCAAAGGGTGTTTCCCTCGACAATGTTGACACCCTTGCGAATGCTCTGTCGGAGGATGCTCCAACGGAGTACAAACGCAAGCAGAAGGGCATTGGTGCTTCCATGGGGCTGGCCATATTGATGGCGTCCGGGGGCGAGCTGGACCTGGCCCAAGTTACATGCAGGATGCCAACAGTGGCGGATGGATCTGAGGTAGCTTTCGCCCTCTTTGCTTCTTGTTGTAAGCATTACGGGCCTAAGCTCATCGACCTCCTGGCCGATTATGCGGTGAAGCAGCAGCAGGAGGCCAAGAACAGGCAGTCTGGCTCCGAGGCTACTCTGGATGCTGGTGCTTAGGCCCTTGTACTGTAGCTAGTGTAGCTTTTCTACTTTTGGTGTTTTTTTGTAACGTCTTGCGGATGAACGAGTCCCACTTTGCCACGAGGTGGCTTTATTTGTGTATATAAGTCTACCATACTGTTGTCAAAAGTATTTGTGATGTTCATACTTGCTTGTTTACCCCTAGGATCCTTCGGGTGAGGCTCCAATGGTTACTCCGTATGCTCTTGATCCTCGCCCATCATTGGATGAGGCATCGCAATTGAACTTTCTGCGTGATCGCGTCCGCAGTCTAGACAAGGACATCCTCAGCATCTGAGGCCATGCGGATGTGTGGAATTCAAAGGCTGAGCGAGCCACTGCCAGGGAGGAGTTCTTGCTTGGGGAATTTCGGCAGATGGGTGAGCAACTGCAATGTGAGTCTTTGTGAACCGATGCTATTTTGGGTGTACCTTATTTGTATGCTGGCTCACCCCGTGATTTGTGCAAATGTGAATCTCATTCTGAGGGAAGAGAAGGAGTGCGTCACAATTCGGATGAACTGCCTGACGCAACAAGAGCTCGAGGCTGGTGGCTTTTTTTAGATGGATCGTGATCGAGCCATCGTCCTTGAGACGGTGCAAGATCGCATACACCAGGTTCTTCAGGTGCTGAGGCAGGCGAGGTCATCACTTGCGCCCATTTGGTTCGCCATGTTCCCTTTGGATGCTACGCCTTCTACTTTTTTGGGTCTTCTTGGTAAATTTCGGAATGTAGGCCACGTAAAGGAGTTGGTGTGTCATCAGCTGATTGCAGGGGTCAAGGCAGGCTTGTCTCTCGTTCAATTGAATCGTCGTGATGTCAATCTTGCAGAGGTAGCGACTGGACCGCCTCTTCGACCAGATGGTAGTTTATGGGACATGCGCCCTCATTACGCAGCTGTGGTGCAGTACGCCGAAGAAATTGTAGATTTGTTTGAGCAACGGGCGAATGTTATGCTCCAGAACAATTAGGTACTATAAAGAAAACGAGATAATGTAGTATTCGAGTGAGCTTGCAATGCCCTTTGTAAAGTTTATATGTAATGGCACGTGGTGTGCTAGTAATGTGCATGTCCTTTTTGTTAGCCTGTCGTCGTCATCTACTTAGGTTGTATGCATTGTTTTCAGTCGACGAAGTAATGAGGTGAGGCATAGCCCCCAAGCGTATTTAGAGAGAAGTAATGTAAGAAGAAAAGATATTTGAGCCAAGGAACTTAGATTTTATTCATAGCAAACGAGGAGGTACATTGTTCGGCTGAGTAGCCTTGGCTTAATATCCTTATTAAAAGTAAAGGGTAACTAGGGGTAGAAGTGTCGCAGTCGTGCGACATTCCAGGGGTTGGAGTATTTGATTCCGGATGCGATGTCCATGAGGCGTTAAGCGCCACCTGGGATGACTTTGGTGATGATGTAGGGTCCTTCCCAGGGTGACTCGAGCTTCTTGTGCCCTTCTTGCTTGAGTCGCAGGACAAGGTCTCCTTCGACGAAGGACCTTGGGCGCAACCGGCGGTTGTGGTAGTTGCGGAGGCTCTGCTGATAGACCAGTGAGCGAGCCGCGACGATGTCGCGTGCCTCGTCGAGTGTGTCGACAGCATCTTTGAGTGTTGCCGATGATTCGGCTTCGCTGTAAGCAACGACCCGTGGGGCCTTGTGGCTTACCTCAGCAGGTAGCACGGCTTCGGCTCCGTGCACCATGAAGAAGGGCATATAGCCGGTTGAGCTGTTTGGCGTTGTTCGCAGGCTCCAGAGGACGGAGGGTAGCTCATCTGCCCAGGCTCCCGCAAGCCTTTCGAGTGGGCATATTAGGCGCTTCTTGATGCCATTGCCTATGAGGTCGTTACCCTTTTCGACCTGCCCGTTGGTCTGCGGGTGCACCACGAAGGCGTATGATATGTTGATGCCGAGGTTCCTGTAGAATTCTCGAAATTCCTTCGAGATGAAGTTCGAGCCGTTGTCCGTTATGATGCTATGAGGCACGCCGAACCTTTAGACAATGGACTCGAATTTTTTTACGACAATTTTGCCTCTTATGTTGGTGACGGGCATGGCCTCGATCCACTTAGTGAATTTATCAACTACGACCAGGAGGAAGATGTGGCCTCCTAACGAGGACTTTGGTAGTTTGCCGATCATGTCGAGGCCCCACTAGGCGAAGGGCCAGGCCAGCGGTATAGGCCTTATCTCGGATCCTGGCGCGTGTGGCTTGTCCGCGTACCTCTGACAGGCGTTGCACCTCTAGACGATGTCCTTGGCGTCGTTCATTGCAGTTGGCCACTGGAACCCGACTCCAGAGCTTTGGCGACTAGGGCGCGGATGCCCGCATGATGGCCGCAGATACCCTCATGGATGTCTTGGAGGATGCTTTTGCCGCCACCGATGGTGACGCATCGTTGGATCACACCTAAGATGTTGCGCTTATACAGTTTTCCCTTGATGATGGTGAAGGCTTTTGACTGGCGAGATATGCGTCGGGCATCTGTCGGGTCATCAGGCAGTTGATTGTTTATCAGGTACCGAATGTATGGTTGCGTCCATGTTTCTTCAACTGCCATGACCTACATCAAGATGACCAGCTCGGCCTCTATGTCCAGCTTTTCAGGTCATTCCTGGCCTTCAGGTAGCGCAGCCCCCGAGTGCTCTACTTCTTCGGCTGAGCCTTTTGGGAATTTCCTCTTGATAGAGGGTACGCAGATTTGTTCGAGGAACACACTTGGTGGCACCCGTGCACAGGTAGAGCCAATGTTGGCGAGCCTGTCAGCCTCTTCATTGCTTTCCCTGCCGACGTGCCGAAGCTCGGAGCCGTCGAAGTCTCCTTTGAGTGAGTTGTAGAGTGCGCGGTACGCGATCATGTTGGTGCTATGGGCGTCGCACTCGTTCATCGTCTGTTGCACGACGAGGTTCGAGTCGCCATAGATGACGAGGTGTGTTGCCCCGCGTACCTTGGCCATCCTCATGTCGTGGATGAGGGCCTCGTATTTGGCCTCGTTGTTGGAGGCGCGAAATTTCATCCGAAGGACGTACTTCATCTTGTCGCCTTGGGGGGACGTCAGTATGACACCGGCCCCGGCACCGGCCTAGCGCTTGGAGCCGTCAAAGTGCATCGTCCAGGACTGCGACATGTCTGGAGTATCTGGCAGCTAGAGTTCCATCCAGTGGATGAGGAAGTCAGGGAGTACCTGAGACTTTATGGCGGTGCGCCGTTCGTAGATTATGTCTAGAGGGGACAATTCGATGCCCCATAAGGCTATGCTCCCCGTGGCTTTGGGGTTGTTCAGGATGATTGATAGTGGGGCGTCGTTGATGACCATGATCTGATGCTCCTGGAAGTAGTGGCTCAGCCGACGTGCCGTCATGAATACGCCGTAGGCGAGCTTCTGGTAGTGAAGGTACCTCTGCTTTGTCAGGGTTAGTACCTCGCTAAGGTAGAAGATTGGGTGTTGGACCCCATGGGTCTTGCCATCTTCAGGTCACTCGACCACGAGTACGGTGTTGGCCACCTGATGTGTGGCTACGATGTATAGCAGCAATGGTTCCCATTCCTTTGGTGTGACTAGGACAAGCGATGTGGAGAGTAGCCGCTTAATGTCCTCGAACGCATCGTCCGCTTCGGGTGTCCACTCAAACTTGTTTGTCTTGCGCAGCATCTGATAAAAAGGTAGGGCCTTATCACCCATTCGGCTGATGAATCTGCTCAGCACCGCGATTCGCCCAGCTAGCCGTTGGACGCCTTTGAGGTTTTTCGGCTTCTCCATGGCCAGTATGGCCCTGATTTTCTTTGGGTTCGCCTTGATGCCCTGTTGGGAGATGAAGTACCCGAGTAATTGACCTGACGGGATGCTGAAGGCGCACTTGTCTGGGTTCAACTTGATCTTGTAGCAATCAAGGTTGTTGAACGTCTCGTGGAGATCGTCGATCAGCGTCTTGGCCTCCCTGGTCTTGATTACTATGTCGTCGACATAGACCTGGATGTTGCGACCGATCTGGTTCTTCAGACATGCTTGCATGCACCTCTGGTACGTCGCGCCTACGTTCTTCAGCCCGAAAGGCATTGTGTTATAGCATAACACTCGGAACGACGTGATGAACATTGTTTTATCCTGATCTTCGACCTTCAGTTGAATTTGGTTGTAGCCTGAGTAGGCGTCGAGGAAGGAGAGTTTCTCTCAACCTGCAGTGGAGTCGATGATTTGATCGATCCTTGGTAGGGGGAATTGGTCCTTTGGACAGTGCTTGTTGAGCGATGTGAAGTCCACACACATCCGCAGGATGTCTATGTCCTTTTGGGGGACCAACACGGTGTTGGCCAGACACTCTCTTTCTTTGATTTCCCTGATGAAGTTGGCATCGAGCAGTCTGTTGACTTCGATTCCAACGGCTTCGGCTCTTGGCTTGGACAGTCGACGGATTGACTACTTGACTGGCTTCGCATCCGGAAACACATTGAGTGCATGCTCAATGAATTCCCTAGGAACATCTGGCATGTCCGCAAGACACCAGGCAAAAATTTCCTAGCGCTCACGGAGGAATTCGACGAGCGCGCTTTCCTATGTGGGACTGAGGTCGTTGGCGATCAACAACATCTTGGAGGCGTCCGTTGGGTGGACCTCCACCTTCTTCATGTTGACCGTGGAGTCGAACGACATATCAGGTGCGTTTTGTCTGGTGACTAGGGGTGCCCTGTTGTCTGTCACTTCTTTGAGCCTCGTGATCTCCTCCTGCATGCCGAACGACTGAGAGATTCTATTGAAGTCTCTGTCGCAGCTATCGGACCGGGTGAAACTTCCTTGGACGGTGATGCGCCCCTAGGTCATGGCATCTTCAGTAGCAGGTACGCATAGTGCGGTACTGCCAAGAATCTTGCGAATGCCACACAGCCAAGGATGGCGTGGTATTGTGATGGACATTCCACCACTTCGAACTCTAGTCGCTCGCGCTAGAAGTTTTCGGGCTGGACGAAGATGACGTCGAGCCATATCTTGCCCAGGGGGTATATGACCTTCCCTAGGACTATGTCGTGGAACGTCGTGTCTGACTGCTCCAGGTTGCACAGCGGGATGCGCATCGCTGCGAGTGTGCTGGCGAACATCTGGTTGATGTCGCTGGCGCCGTCCATGAAGATGCGGCCCATATCAAATCCGCCGATCTGTGCCTCGAGCACTAGGCAGCATGACCTGGACGAGGTGCCTGGCGTGGGTGATCCAAACGGTCGAACGTGATGCAGTATTCCGATCCGCTGAGGTACTCAGGTATGGATGGTGGAGAGGTCACGGCCAGGCTAACTTTTCGAGTGATCTTATTCTGCGCCCGGTTGGTTGGGCACCCTTTCTGGATCATCAGGTACCCTTTTGGTGGTGGGTAGCCACCTGCGCCGTTATTTGGCGCTGGTGCGACCGGTGGCTGCGATGGTCCGACGGGTGGTGCTGGAGGAGCTCCGTGGGCGATGGCACCTGGTGCGGGTGTGGGTCCAAATCCAGGGTTCACGGTCTGGCGCCGCATTTAGGTGAGGCCCTCGCCGAGCTTCTGGAATTCTCGGTAGTCCTTGAGCATGTGGCTGGCCTTCTTCTTACCATATTGCTTGTCGATGTAGAAGTGGATGGTGTGCAGGGACCAGACAACTTATCGTATGTCGAAGTCTCATCGTCGCGGCTGCGACGTTGCCATGCTTGTGTGGATCGTATGTCATCGCGGTAGTTGCTGCCACGGTATCCGCTGTTGCGGTTGCCGTCATCGCGTCGATCGGCGTACCCGGTTGCAACCATGTTGACTCCGTCGCGATCGCCGTAGACACGCGATCTTCTCTTGCTGTGGTGTTCGGGCCTGCGGCCATAGTCGTCTTCATCATCCGAATGCACTCGGTTGACGAAATTCTCGCCATCTGCCCAACAATTGGCGATGTCCATGAGCTGGTCGAGTGTCTTGGGCTTGACGCGCCCAAGATCCTCCTTGAAATCTGGGCGCCCGGCGCCATCCTTGAAGGCGTCAACTGCTCTTTCTTCGGAGATGTGCGCGGCGGAGTTCTTTATGTGGGACTAGCGGAGTATGTACAAGCGCAAGACTCGTTGGTCCGTTGGGTGCATGCCCGCATCTCCTCAATTGAGGCTGGCCTCTTGCTAGTGCCCTTGAAGTTGCGGATGAAGCTGTATGCCAGCTCTTCCCAGCTTTGGATGGAGCCGGAGGATAGGCTGCTGAGCCAGACCCTGGCTGCACCTGTCAGCTGCAGCTGAAGGCATTGTAAAGCGGTGTTACTTTTTTCCACCGTGGAGCTTGACCGACGATAGGTGATCATCGAGCCAAGCCTTTGGCTTCTGCGTGCCGTCGAACTTCGGATTGTCCGAATGGATCTTGAAATTTTTTGGCATCCGCGTTCGCCGAACGGATCTACTGAAGCATCTGGCTCCGCACAGCTCTCTGTCGTCTTCCTCTTCGAACTCAGTTGAGCACGCGCGTTTAGCACGTTCTTTGTCGATCTTGCGTTGGGTGAGCTTGTTGCGAGCGTCATAGTTGCTGCTGCGGCGCCGTGGGATCTTGCGGCACCGGGGAAGGTCGTGCTCGTCCTCCTCGGATGAGGGTGTAGGGCTTCAAGTGAACTTGACCGCAGCTTTTTTCTTCGTCTCCGCAGGAGTTTCGTTGTGGAGCACAGATTCGACCAGTCCGAGGCCTGCTAGCACGGTCTTGTGCATGGCGTTCTTTGGGTCACCCGCTGGAGGCGGATTGGACGCAAGATAGGTGGTGCCTGCCATGCTTGTAGCCTTCGGTGTTTTAGGCATGATGTTTTCGTGCGAGTCCATCATCGTGAAGGACGTATTGAGGGCACTAGTGACCTCGTGTCGTGCGGCGGGGTCCATGCGCTCCATGCGGGAGCGGTACTTGTTGGCATTGTTGCCATGTGAGGTGGATCCGTCAGCGGCGGAGAGCGCAGCTCGCCACGCGCTGGATTCCGCAGCTGCCTTCTGACGCTTTTCGAGCTCCTCCTACAGCTTCACCTGTTGTTTGTGCTCGTCGATCAGGAGGAGGTGGTAGGCCATCAGCAGATCTCAGGAGGCATTCACAGGCAGGATTTTGGTGCATGCCACGGCCTCGCGTGCTTGGCACGAGGCTTCCTCGTTGAGGTTGATCTAGTTATAGGCGTGATCATCGCCCGTGTTGGCTTTGTTAGGCGGATCTCCCCCATTTCCTCTGTTACCAGTTTGCGGGTTGGGAGGGGGATTGGGTGTTTGCCGCGCACTCGAACCTGGCGGTGGGTCCGCTTCGTTGTTGATGAAGACGACGCATAGGTAGCGCTCGTGGAGTGGGTTGCTGCTGCCGCAGCTTTTGGATCTGGAACCGTAGGTTCCTTCATCCGAAGGAGGGGCGCAAAGATCGGAGTTGCAGCTGCTTCTGTCATCCGAGTCATCTGTCAGCATCGATGCGTGCAACTCGCCGATGGGTGGGACCCACGAAGCGGGCCTGATGGATGGTGGTGGCACCCGCTCTGGGAGGTGGAGGGTGCCGGTCTGCCCCACCTTGAAGCAGAAGCTCCCGAACAGCATCTCGAGCCTGTTGCCGACGGACTCGAAATCCTTCAGGGTGGCCGGCGAGTGGGCGCTGAAGTCGAAGGCGCCGAAGAGGAGGTGACTCTGCATTGCTGATGAAACGAAGATCACTCCGGATGGAACCGTCAAGACCGCATGATCAGCGTCCCCGTTTCCCACAGACAGCGCCAATTGACGAGGTTCGATCTCGTCAATGCCCATTGTTATGGACTTCGGTTTTGGAAAAGATGGGGATGCTGGAAGTCACGGAACGGTTAACATACAAGAACCATAGGGACACGAGATTTACCCAGGTTCAGGCCCCCGGAGGGAGAACCCTACTCCTGCTTGTCTGCTCTTGATTATGGTTGTCGTGGGAATGGCCACGGCAGATGCTGCAATCGGCAGCGAGTAGTAGAACGAGGGGCAAGGGAGGCCAGCTAAAAGGGCATTTATTGTCATAATCACTTTTGGTGTTCGGTAACAACAAGTAGATCATTTTACAGTTTGTCACTGTCCACAGGTTGATATTGTGATAAGTGAAAAGCACCCTCACTCTTGGGAAAAGTCCACACTCAGTAGACACATTTCTGGAAACTCCAGACCGGAGTCTCCGGTCTGCCAAGACCGGAGTCTCCGGTGTGGTCCGGAGTTTCCGGACTTATCTCCGGTGGGGTCTTCAGGATCAGGGCTGGGACATTCTGACTAGGGGTCTGGAGCCTGCACCGGAGGATACTCCAGTCTCCGGACTTTGTTCAGACCGGAGTCTCCGGTGCTGGAAGACCGGAATCTCCGGTGTTGCTGGGGCAGAATTGCTCTGGGTAAGTCAGATGGGCAGTTCGGAGGCTGGTCCGGAGATTGGCCGGAGTCTCCGGTCTGACTTTTCTACAACGGTCAGAAAATGGTTCGTGGAGGGGGCTGCCTATAAAAAGGGACCCTTATCTTCTTCCTCTAGTTGCTTGAGCTGCTCAAGAACACCAACCCCATTAGAGCCACCAAATCTACAAGATCTCTTCATCCAACCATCCAAAGTCATTGATCTTTGCAGAATCGAAGGAGGAGGCCTTGATTTACATCTTCACCAAGAGAGATCTTCATTTCCCCCTCATTCACTTGAGGGCCCCCAAGCTCTAGTGTTTCATTGGAAACCCTAACTTTGATTTGGTTCTTACAAGCTTGTCTTTGATTTGTCTTGACAGCGTGCTTGTATTTGGGAGCCTCCAATTCAGTTGTGGACGTGTGCCCCAAACTTGTTGTAAAGGTGCCGGCTTCCACCTCGAAGGTTGCCGATATAGTGGAAGGTGAATCGAGCCCGTTGGGGTGAGGTTCATCGGAGAACAAGGGAGGCCTCTCGTGGCGTTGGTGGTTTGAAACCACCCCCTCTCCAAACGTAGACGTACTTCCCCTCAAAAGGAAGGAACTACGGGAAACAAATCCTTGTGTCTCCGCGTCCACTCCTTTGGTTACTTCTATCCTTTATCGCACTTTACTTACTTGTTCTTGCTTAGTGTTGTGTTAGCTTGTGCTTGGTTGACATATAGGTAAATTCACCATAGTTGCATATTCTAGAGAATTTACCTTTTCTTGTCAAACCCTAATTTGAAAAAGAGTAAAATTTGAAGTAGCACCTATTCACCCCCCCCCCTCTAGGTGCCCATACGATCCTTTCACCAGACATCTGCGGTGCGAGATGAGGGCGAAGACACAAGGGTTTACCCAGGTTCGGCCCCCCGGAGGGTAAAGACCTACTCCTGCTAGATTGTATTATGGAGAGAGTACAAGGGCGAGCTCGGCGACTAGGCGACGAGTCGCTAGGGTGTATGATGGAACGTGTCCTCTATGCGTACCCTAGGGAGGTTTATATAGGTTCACCTCGCTAGGGTTTACAGATCTACAACCGAATTGGTTAAGGATTCGGAGGGTATTTGACCTAATCCGACTGGGCCTAGCTGCACTTCTGGGCCTCCAGCTTCCATTCGCCTGAGTCCTCTCCAAGTCTTGATCCAGTCGCTGTCCTGTAGGCCCACTCGCTGGCAGCTTGGGCCAATTTGGAAACGTCCTGCTGGGTATACCCCGGTAGGCATATCCCCATCAGTAGTCCCCGAGGCCGTCGCTGATTCGTCACAGGTGTTCGTTGGCAGTCGGAGTATGCGGGTCCAATTCGGACGCCCAGTCGAATCGGCGATGGACTCCTGAACAAAGGAAAGAACTAGTCATTTGAATCGGATCGCAGCTTGGCGAACAGGTCGGCGAATAATTCAGTCACTGTCGTAGTGATCAGATCGGCGAATCGTCAAGTCGCTGAAGACAGCAAGTCGAGTGGATGAAGTTGGACCGTCAACTTGGTCAAACTAGTCGTTGGGTAACCCAACGGTAATATCGGTGTAATTACCGTGTGGTAACGGCTCCCCAAAAATGGCGGGTAACAACCACTATATAAGGAGAGTGACGGGTGAGGGGAAAACACTTCCATCACTTCCTTCGATCTCGTGCATTCTCAATCCTCCATTCCGCGCAGCGACCAGAGCGACCTAGAGCGATTTGCAGCACCAGATGCACCAATCGATGGCCCCCCTGCGGAACCATGGGGCAGATCCAAGTGTACGAAGGCGCTACTAAAATCATTCGAGGAGGCAGGGATCCTCCGCGCCGGGATATGGCACATCCCCGCGGCCGGAGAGGTGATCCCAGATCCGCGCGAAGGGGAGTTCGTCTGCTTCACCAGCCATCTGGAGCGGGGGCTCGGATTCCCTACCTCCCTCTTCTTCTGTCGCTTCTGCGCCTACTACGACATTCAACCGTCAGACCTGGGTCCGCACAGTATCGAACAACTCGCCATCTTCGTGGCGTTCTGCGAGTGCTACTTGGGCTGTCGACCATACTTTACCCTATGGCAAGATCTGTTCCATGGGAGGATCAGCCGCGAAGAGGCAGGCGGCCCGATGTTAGTTGCGGGCGGCCTGACTTTCCAGCTGAAGTCGAAGGCGTCGTTCTTCGATCTGATGCTGCCTGCCAAAGCAGCGAATGAGTGGAAAAAGAACCGGTTCTACGTGACCGAGTCGACGTCGGGCGACGAGGTGGCGCTTCCGAGGTACTCCGCCGACCGGCCCGAGCCGCGTCGGCTCCAAGTCACCAAGATTATGTTGTACCAGCGGATGGTCATCGACGAGATGTTGCAGACCATCCGCAACTTGAGGAAGAAGGGCCTTCAAACCATCAACCTCTACAACTGCTGGCTCGGGCGACGGCTCATGCCTCTGGCCAGCCGTGCCCACTATATGTACGAGTATACGGGCAAGGACGACCCGACGAAGTCCTGTCATGCCGAGTGGAGACTCAATGACTATACCCTGGACTTGAAGAAGATCACCTAGGCAGTGTATCTTGATGCGAAGGCCGGGGTCACACATTACACCGCGAAGCGCCAAGCTCCAACGGTGAGTTTTTATTTCCCATGCACTCGCAGTTGCAGTTTATGCATTCGCGGTCGTGCTAACGTTACTTGGTTGTTGCAGCTATTCCAAGTGGTGGAAGGTTGGTTTCCACCCGCAGATGATGAGAACTCGAACTCGTCCGCAAAAGACGAGAGCGAGTCGTCACCTGATAAGGGCGATGTCAGAAGTGACGGGGGCGGTGGTGATGACGATGATGATGATGGCGACGGAGCCATGGAGGTCGCCGCCCCCACGGTCCGCAAGACTCGTGGGCAACACCAGCACAAGCTCGAGACCAGCAAAAGCCTCGAGGCCCATGACGATGATGATGACGAGCTCCCCGAGCATACCTCGCAGCGTGAAGCCACACCATCAAAGAAGAAGAAGCTGCCGCCACCCAAGAAGAAGACGAAGCCGGCTAAGGCAGCGTCTCTGCCTCGGTCCGCGAGTAGTTCCGATGCTACCAGCACAGCCAAAGAAACAGCGGTTGTAACACCCCAGTTTTAGTTAATTAGTAACTAGGGTTTTGGTTATGCATAGCATGAGCATCATCATTTAAATTGTGCATTGAAGAAATAAATCAAAACCCTAAACCCTAGTTTTCTTCCCTCTCTTTGAAAAGCAATTCAAAAGGATTTGAATTTGAAAAGTTACCAAAATAGTGAAGCCCAAATGGACTAAAAGGGCTCCATGGTATTTTATATATTTCACAAAACCCTTCTGGTAATTTTGAATGATTCAAAACAGATTTGGAATTCAAAACATAAAACAGAAATCAAAACAGAACTAGAAAAATGTTCTGCTAAAAAAATACAGCCAGCTAACCCTATCAGGCCGGCCCAACTCCCTCTCTTCCCTCTCTTCCGCTCGCGCACAGCAGCCAGCAGCCGCAGCCGGCCCAAGCGTAGCCCAGCGCGGCCCAGTACCGCTTCGCCGCCCCTTTCGTCGTCTTCCTCATCGGGAGGAAGCAGCTGGGTGTCGCCGCCGCCGCCGTCGATCCCTGCTGCCTCCTCCCGGCCATCCGTCGAGCCCCGAGCATGGATAAGAACGACGCGGCCACGTCCCCGTCGCCCTCGTCCACTTTCCCCTCTCCAGCGACCCCTCTCTCTCGTTCCCCTCGCGGACCCGAACCCTAGCTCCGACGATCCCCGCCGTTCCCGACCGCCCTAGCCCGAGCCGTGGCCACCGCTGAGATTGCCGTGGTGGACTCTCTCACCTGCCCGAAGGAATCAACCGCGGGTGGTCGAAATCGAGACCACGGTCCCCATCTTCCCGAGCGCCGGCCACCGTCTCCGTCGCTGATTCCGGCCACGTCCGAGCTCGCCCGACCTCCCCGACCCCGCCAATCGCATCTAGGTGAGCTGGCAGTTCCCCAGAGCCTCTCCAACCTCTCCTCTCGCTCCGTTGCTTGCTCGCGTCGTGCGCCGCCCTCTGTCGTCGCCGTCCGCCATCGCCATCATTGTTCCGACGACCAAGCCGCCGCGGCGCTGCCCATTTCAGGTTCCCCTCGTTGCGTTGATTCGAGTAGGCTAGATCCTGCAGCCCCGTGTGCCCTCCTCCGCCATCTCTGGCCACTGTCTGGCGTGTACGGCGGCGAGCTGACGTGGTCCCGCGTGGCGTCTACGTGGCAGCCACATGGAGACGACGTGGCCCACCCGCTGCCTTCCAGCGTGGCTAGCTGAGGTGGCCCTGGGCCCCTCTGTCAGCCACTGCGGCTAGTTGTGTCCTCGGTGTAAAAAGGTTTCCCAGTTTTGTATAAATTTAGAAATGGTTTAAATAATTACAGAAATTGATTAAACATTATAAAATCAATAACTTTTTATTTATAAGTCAGTAAAATATGAATAATATATCAAAATGTTTAGAAAAATGAAACCTAGCTATTTAAGCTATAATCATGCATTGTTCAACAACTTAAATGGAAAGTTTAATTAGGACACTAATCAACCCCTCTCATATGCCTCCGGAGTTTCCCCGAGTTAAGGTTTCCACCCCTCGGAACCCCGATTAAATGGTCGAGCATGTTTTAGGGTTTCAATTCAATACAATTTAACTTGTCATATCATCATCCTTTGCTTGAGCATTGCATCGATGCCATGTGTTGATTGTTTCCCTCTCTTTCTAGTGTTTGGTTATTTCTGATAGAATACGATATCGAGACCGAGATCGAAGACCAAGATCAATACCGTTGAGGATCGAAGATCGACGAACAATACTTGACCAACTTTAACCAAGTCAAGTACAAGGCTCCCGAATATCTGCTTATCTGTTATCAACAGGCAAAGGCAAGCATAGCCCCACCGTGATATAATCCTATGATTTTGAAAGTGTTTAAATTCCTGCCATGGTGCATACGATTCTACTGTGGTCTTTTATCGATAGATAGAGTATCCTATCTATTGCATTAATCCCTTTGAGCTTATATTACCTGATCCACTTCTCCTAGCATAACTAGGTTTGGCTGTGTGCACTGCTAGAGCTTTTATATGTGTCTGCTTAGCCATGCATAACTGTCAATTCTGGTCCATCCAGATGATGTATCAGATGCAGAGAATCTAGTATGACAGGAGAACGTGATGAGATGATATCAGAGGTGATATGAGTTAAACATGCTAAGGCTTGTATGAGAGGCCACGGTGGGATGTGGTTTTTATAGTCCCATGCTCGCCACCACTAGGAACCGAGTTCTTGCCTTTGGAACCGAGACGAGCGTACAACCACACGGGGCCTGGAAAACCTCATGAGTAACTAACTTGACTAGTAGATTCCATGAGTCACATAGTTCAGGTGTTCCATTCGACATATGCATAGAAAACCTTTTGAAAGATTTGCCGGGTGAAGTTGGTGCATTCATAACAGGTAGGTAAGCGTGGACCGGGTTGCTTGGGGTCGATGGATCCCCTATCAAACCAACCTCGCCTCACATCTTTAAGTACCGGCTTCGGGATTTGACTCGTTACGGCGGAACCATACTTATTGCGTGATTCATGGTCTTGGCGAAAGCAAGGTAAAGTCGTGTCTAACCACCCTCTGCTGGCCTTCCAAGGAAGAGGGCTTATCTAGTGGCATTAAGAGAAGGTTAGTACGTGTGGGTAAAGTTGTACACCCCTGCAGAGTAATAATCTTTTCGAAAAGCCGTGTTCACGGTTATGAACGCTTGGTGACCAGATTCTAAGATCATAGAGAACTTTAACCTAATCGTAAAACTTGGCAGATCAATGTGTGCTTAAAGATGCTTCCTCATGGGTACGAGGGGGTGATCCTAGTTCAGGAGATGATGATGACCTGGTGGATATCAAAAGATGATGATCAATATTTTGGAGATGTCGCTCTCTTATCCCCTTTTAAAATACTCTGAATAGACGAGCTTCTTCTCTCTCTTGTTTTATAAACAAATGTGGCTTTATGCAAAACAACTCCACCAGCCATAAGTCTTGCGGAGTACACCCTGTACTCACCCTTGCTTTGTTGATATTTTTTTAGCAGAGTAAGTGTTCCCTGAAGATCAGTTTGGTACTACATCGACATCGACGAGTAGCTTGGGGTTCCCGGCCGGCAGCCTGGAATCTATGGGCTGGGACGTCATCGTTATGCTTCAGGCCTCTTAGGACATTTGTTAAGTTTGCTATACTTAATAGCATAATTTTCCTTCCGCTGATTGATGTTTGTGGTCAGTGACCTCTTCTTGTAATAATCTGGTTCTCTGCTCAGTTATGAGCTTGCTGTAATAAATTTTGTGTCGTAGGGTCACTGTTGTGTTACCGATTCTTCACTGGATATTCTCGAGCTTAAGGTTTAGCTTATATCAGACGGAGGTCTGGGATTTGTTTAGCCCTGATCCCGGGGGTGTCATAGTTCTTGGTATCACAGCAGTAGCGACTGTAGGAAAACCTTGCTATTGGTCGATGTTGAGTCTAGTGTTTGTGAAAACTATTTTAAAGATGAAAAGTATTTGCGAAAACTCTATTATGCTTCCTTTTCTCCTTATCCAGTTTCGTTCTAATTCTGGGTTATCTTACCTGGTGTTGATTTTGGAAAAGTGTTGATATCTCTTCTAGTCTTTCAAAACTTAGGTGCCTTCTTGGCATGTCGTTTCTCAACCAGTTGACCTAGTGTTGAGTTCTCTAGAGTTGTGTGTGTTGTGAATTCTTTGTTCCCCCTTTGCTCTTGTTTATCTGAGAGATTCATTTCCATCATGATCTCTCTATCTTTTGGACCCACAATATTATATTGTTGGTTCCACAATATTCTGTTCTAGGCTTCGAGGTCTCCTTTCGCCTCGTGTGTCTCCTTTTTGTTTGTTTGGTACTTCAAAAGTCATTTCTTCTCTTGGAAGCTACCTCGTTAATGCTATCTTGCAGTGTACACTATGTCACTCAAGTAGTAGTTACTCCTTTCTTCGGGTTTTAACCCTTGGACTTGAACCTAAGATCCCTGATTGTGCTGGATTCTGGTGTTGTGAATCTTGTACATGAAGCTGATCTTTAACCCAAGATTCTTTCCTTTGACCCCTATTGTTAATGTTCACACATTACCTCAGGATGGCTGGTACTACAATTCTAGCCTTCAAGCTTGTGGTCTTTGTCACGATTGAATTGTGACAATGAAGGACTTTCCCTACCACATTGTATGGCAGATGCTCTTTAATGGAACCAAGTAGATCACGACAAGAGTACTCCTCGAGAGTCTCGCATCTATACCCATGACTCTGCCACACCTTACCCCTTCTCTGCATTGGTTTTCGGAAAATTGTTGACTTATGCATCTACATCTTGGGATTCTATCCTGAGCATGTTCTTTTTCCCTTGTTATTTTTTGACCTTTATCTACCAGTTGGTAGCCAAGTAGTAAATTTGCATCGGTGTCTTCCGATGTAAGATACTCTTGTGGTCTGTCAAGACAAACCATTTCGGTATGTCTAGGAGAAACAAACTACAGTACCTCGTCATATCTAGGACTTGGTCAAAGTGTTGTAATCCGCAGATTAAGAGGCATTGATTGTCTTCCATCTGTTCTACCTTAAAGTATCACACTCTTTTATACTAAGAGGTCGTGCTGAGTTTTATGACCCCTTAAAGAAGTGATGCTTTTACACATCATTACCCACCCTTCCTCGATCTTTCGCACTCGTGCGTGATGTGCGTGTGTAATAATGTGGCCATCTGAGATTCTTAGCAATTTTTATTGTTTTGATCTCCAAGGACATTTGTGTCATTCATAGCGTGATTGGTTAACCCTATCACTAAGCAAAGTTTGATTGTGCTACCAAGTCCGTTATTCTGGTACACCTCTTCGGTCAAAGATTTAGGCTTGTTCCAAAGCTCTAAGACTATGTCTTCTTGTCTTACCAAGCAAGTTTCCTCTCGAACTAAGTGACCTATCGGTGGTTAGTGATATTCTAAATGTCTACTAGAAGTATCGCCATGTTGCCACATGACCGTGATGTCAAGTTGTTGAGCAGCAAGTTCTCTGAACTGCTCTTTTCTTCAAGGATCCGTACTGGATACCCCTAAACCAGTGGCGGCTCCGGGTTTTTGGTGATAGGTATTCATTGTAAAAAAAATCAATACACTATATAAACTAAAAAAAATGATAGGAGATACACAGAATGGTACGACAATAACAAATTTCTAGTAAAGTAACAACCCATAAGAGCTAAGATTATAATTCCATAATAACTACCAATACTATAATAGTATAATAACAATTTAGCATTGAGGCATTACCTCTTGATTGAAGAATTTATCATATCATCTTCTTACAAATTACAATATAACTTTGCGATCGTCTTGTTGTAAGAGATTGATGACATCCTCATCCTTTACTTGATTGAAGAATTCTCTCTCAATAAATGTAACCATACAATTGTCCAAGTCAGATTACATCTGCTATTCTACTAAAAATCTACGTGAGTAATCAACTATGTCAGTAATCAAATTGTACTACTCCCTCCGACCCATATTAGTTAACTCATATTTGTCTAGATTTAGATGAATCTAGACACTATTTAGTATATAGGTTCATCCAATTTTAATAAATCTAAGTCAACTAATGTGGGTCGGAGGAAGTAGTATACTAAGTCAGTTATCAACTACTCACACAAAAAATTCACCGCTAAGTAATATAATAATCTAATGCTATTCTAGAAAGCTAATTCGATTACATCTGCTACACTGCTACTCCAATGCTAATGCTAATCTGCTAGCGCTAGATGTTCCCTAATCCCTACGTGCTTCATCTATGAACAGTCCCTGCCGGGAAGAGCGGAAATTACCTGGCCTGGCCGCGTGCGCGTGCTCGCCTCGCTTGTCGCCGCTGGGTGCCCCGATCGCTGGTCTCCGTCACAAATGCTTGTCAGGCAATCACACTAATCGCTAGGGCCTGCCGCTGCGTTGGGTCGAGAGGATGAGGTCATGAGGCGAAGATCGAGAGCGGTGCGGTTGCGTGGTGTGCGCCAGAACAAAACCGTCTCATGCGTGCGGGGCGTGCGCGATCACGGCTCATGATCGGAGCGGGGCATTCATGTGGCCTGTTTCTGCTAATGGGCTGAGGTAGGCTGATTAATATGTATACATGAATTTTTTTGCACCAAATCTTTGGTATTCAAACGAATACCGGTGCATACCCCTGCCGCCGCCAATGCCCTGAACTAGTTGGTTGAGCTTAAACAACAACTTGGAGAGTTGTAAGGCAAAAGTTTTATCCGACTTTGTTCCTTCTTAAAGGAATGTCTAGTTTTTTTCGTGTTGAAGAAAGATAGTATTTCCTTCGCGGACATGTTATCTTCCCCTATCTTTGATTTGATTTGGGTTATCGTCAAATTAAAATCAGTTCCAAGGACTATCTTGATGATGTTTCTTTATGTGATGTTTCACTTGAGTACATCTTCGTGTCCTTTGATCTAACCAGTATTTTTGTCTTATTCACGCGACATATGAGTCCATCTTCTTGGAGTGTCATGGTAAGTTTGTTGTTGAGACCATCAATGACATTCTTATTTTCTCCATGTTAGATTGTATTCATATGGAACCTTTGGCATTAATATTGGAAAATTTCGAGAACCATCTTCAAGTCATCTCGAATTATGTGTTCTGGATGTTAGAAGTAACCTTCTCTGGTTCACGTGCAAATGATGAAAGATGCCGCCATGGATTCGAGAAGAGTTAACTCCGTTTATTAAGGACACATGTGTGTTTTATTGTTAGTACTTTATGTATGTGCAGTTGTCTTTCGGCAAGTTGCTACATACTTGGGTCTGACAATCTAGCTCAGTCTCTTGGAGCTTGACACTATAGTCCATATCTTGAGAATCTAGTAACTTTACCTTTGTGGTAAATGTTGCGAACTTTCTATTCGGACATGCTGAGTCCGAAACATCTAGCCTAACCAAAGCTGAATCTCAAGCAGCAACGATGATTAGTGTTCCTCAAGATTTTGACATAGGTCTCTTGGTAAACCTGGCAAGATTGATGTAATGGTTGACACACTTAGCCGGAAAGACCTCTTGTCATATTCTCTTGATTCAGCAATAACAAGCACTCTTCATGAGGCTTCTTCTATAGTTGATTATAGGAGTTGTGCTTATGGTTTCCTTTGTATCCGAAGTCCGACCTTTACTTGATGTATCGTGTCAAGAACATCAAGGAGAACATTTAAAGTAGTGTTGCTAAATGTCCCTCGGTCGATCCTCTAGACCCTTTTATGTTGGTAAATGTTTTGTTATGCCAAGTAATTGAAGTTTGAGAATGAAGTTTCCTTCTTCTCGTGTCATCAGGAATCTTCTTAACTATTCATCTTATTGGTGTAAAGTGATATCATGATCTTGGCAAAGATTTTGATAAATCTGGATGAATAAAGAGTTTTCTTCGTTTCTTTCAAACATGTTTGAAGAGCGGCTATGATTTTGATAATCTATAGTTTCTCTTGTTACATGTTTCTTGAGACTCTTATGAGTCCTCTCCACCAAAACACCTTTCTGTCTTGGCCTTCTGTTGGATGAAATAGTGATCCTTCTGTGTCAAAAGTAGTTCAACAGCTTGATTTTGTTGAAACATATCTCTGCAACCTGAAATCTCTACTTAAGCCGTTTAGTAGAGGTTCCTCATCGAAGTCTGTGTTATGTTCTTTCTCTTGGAAGCTTTCTTCTTTAGAAGCTTCAAAACCCTCCTGTAAGTTCCATGGTCTCAATCCTTATGAAGACCAGCTATCTAATAATTTGAAACCATCTCCTCTCGTTTCTTTCGTTACCTTGACGTATTTCATGTCGTTATCTCATAGTTATTCTAAACACTCCATCCAAGAGTTGACCATGAGATACTCTATGTGTTGTTCAGTGTGTTCCCTCCTATCTTTACAGTGGCCATGTTTCTTTCTCTCTCTGTCTCTCTTCCTACCTTTGGAATCTTGGGTCAAGATTCTCGTAAGGGGGATAGAGCTGTAACACCCCAGTTTTAGTTAATTAGTAACTAGGGTTTTGATTGTGCATAGCGTGAGCATCATCATTTAAATTGTGCATTGAAGAAATAATTCAAAACCCTAAACGCTAGTTTTTATATATTTCACAAAACCCCTCTGGTAATTTTGAATGATTCAAAACAAATTTGGAATTCAAAACATAAAATAGAAATCAAAACAGAAATAGAAAAATGTTCTGCTAAAAAAATACAGCCAGCTAACCCTATCAGGCCGGCCCAACTCCCTCTCTTCCCTCTTTGCCGCTCGCGCACAGCAGCCAGCAGCCGCAGCCGGCCCAAGCGCAGCCCAGTACTCCTTCGCCGCCCCTTTCGTCGTCTTCCTCCTCCGGAGGAAGCAGCTGGGTGTCGTCGGCGCCGCCGTCGATCCCCGCCGCCTCTTCCTGGCCGTCCGTCGAGCCCCGAGCGTGGATAAGAACGACGCGGTCACGTCCCCGTCGCCCTCATCCACTTTCCCCCTCTCCAGCGACCCCTCTCTCTCGTTCCCCTCGCGGACCCGAACCCTAGCTCCGACGATCCCCGCCGTTCCCGGTCACCCTAGCCCGAGCCGTGGCCACCGCTAAGATTGCCGTGGTGGACTCTCTCACCTGCCCGAAGGAATCGACCGCGGGTGGTCGAAATCGAGCCCACGGTCCCCGTCTTCCAGAGCGTCGGCCACCGTCTCCGTCGCCGATTCCTACCACGTCCGATCTCGCCCGACCTCCTCGACCGCGCCAATCGCATCTAGGTGAGCTGGCGGTTCCCCAGAGCCTCTCCAACCTCTCCCTCTCGCTCTGTTGCTTGCTCGCGTCGTGCGCTGCCCTCTGCCGTCGTCGCCACCGTCGTTCCGACAACCAAGCCGCAGCGGCGCCGCCCATTTCAGGTTCCCCTCGTTGTGCTGATTCGAGTAGGCTAGCTCCTGCAGCCCCGTGTGCCCTCCTCCACAGTCTCCGGCCACCGTCTGGCGTGTACGCCGGCGAGCTGACGTGGTCCCGCGTGGCGTCTACGTGGCATCCGCGTGGAGACGACGTGGCCCACCCGCTGCCTTCCAGCGTGGCTAGCTGAGGTGGCCCTGGGGCCCCTCTGTCAGCCACTGCGGCTAGTTGTGTCCTCGGTGTAAAAAGGTTTCCCAGTATTGTATAAATTTAGAAATGGTTTAAATAATTACAAAAATTGATTAAACATTATAAAATCAATAACTTTTTATTTATAAGTCAGAAAAATATGAATAATATATCAAAATGCTCAGAAAAATGAAGCCTATCTATTTAAGCTATAATCATGCATTGTTCAACAACTTAAATGGCAAGTTTAATTAGGAAACTAATCAACCCCTCTCATATGCCTCCGGAGTTTCCCCGAGTTAGGGTTTCCACCCCTCGGAACCCTGATTAAATGGTCGAGCATGTTTTAGGGTTTCAACTCAATACAACTTAACTTGTGATATCATCATCATTTGATTGAGCATTGCATCGATGCCACGTGTTGATTGTTTCCCTCTCTTTCCGGTGTTTGGTTCTTTCCGGTAGAATACAATATCGAGATCGAGATCGAAGACCAAGATCAGCACCGTTGAGGATCGAAGATCGACGAACAATACTTGACCAACTTTAACCAAATCAAGTACAAGGCTCCTGAAGATCTGCTTATCTGTTATGAACATGCAAAGGCAAGCATAGCCCCACCATGATATAATCCTATGATTTCGAAAGTTTTAAATTCCTGCCATGGTGCATACGATTCTACTGTGGTCTTTTATCGATAGATAGAGTATCCTATCTATTGCATTAATCCCTTTGAGCTTATATTACCTGATCCACTGCTCCTAGCATAACTAGGTTTGGCTATGTGCACTGCTAGAGCTTTCATATGTGTCTGCTTAGCCATGCATAGCTGTCAATTCTGGTCCATCCAGATGATGTATCAGATGCAGAGAATCCAGTATGACAGGAGAACGTGATGAGATGATATCAGAGGTGATATGAGTTAAACATGTTAAGGCTTGTATGGGAGGCCACGGTGGGATGTGGTTTTTCTAGTCCCATGCTCGCCACCACTAGGAACCGAGTTCTTGCCTTTGGAACCGAGACGAGCGTACAACCACACGGGGCCTGGAAAACCTCATGAGTAACTAACTTGCCTAGTAGATTCCATGAGTCACATAGTTCAGGGTTTCCATTCGACATATGCATAGAAAACCTTTTGAAAGATTTGTCGGGTGAAGTTGGTGCATTCATAACAGGTAGGTAAGCGTGGACCGGGTTGCTTGGGGTCGATGGATCCCCTGTCAAACCAACCTCGCCTCACATCTTTAAGTACTGGCTTCGGGATCTGACCCGTTACGGTGGAACCATACTTATTGCGTGACTCATGGTCTCGGGGAAAGCAAGATAAAGGTCATGTCTAACCACCCTCTGCCGGCCTTTCAAGGAAGAGGGCTTATCTAGGGGCATTAAGAGAAGGTTAGTACGTGTGGATGAAGTTGTACACCCCTGCAGGGTAATAATCTTTTCGAAAATCCATGTCACGGTTATGAACGCTTGGTGACCAGATTCTAAGATCATAGAGAACTTTAACCTAATCGTAAAACTTGGCAGATCAACGTGTGCTTAAAGATGCTTCTTCATGGGTACGAGGGGGTGATCCTAGTTCAGGAGATGTTGATGACCTGGTGGATATCAAAAGATGATGATCAATATTTTGGAGATGTCGCTCTCTTATCCCCTTTTAAAATACTCTGAATAGACGAGCTTCTTCTCTCTCTTATTTTATAAACAAAAGTGGCTTTATGCAAAACAACTCCACCAGCCATAAGTCTTGCGGAGTACACCCTGTACTCACCCTTGGTTTCTTGATATTTTTGTAGCAGAGTAAGTGTTCCCTGAAGATCAGTTTGGTACTACATCGACATCGACGAGTAGCTTGGGGTTCCCGGCCGGCAGCCTAGAATCTATGGGCTGGGACGTCATCGTTATGCTTCTGGCCTCTTAGGCCATTTGTTAAGTTTGCTATACTTAATAGCATAATTTGCCTTCCGTTGATTGATGTTTGTGGCCAGTGACCTCTGCTTGTAATAATCTGGTTCTCTGCTCAGTTATGAGCTTGCTGTAATAAATTTTGTGTCGTAGGGTCACTGTTATGTTACCGATTCTTCACTGGATATTCTCGAGCTCAAGGTTAAGCTTATATCAGACGGAGGTCTGGGATTTGTTTAGCCCTGATCCTGGGGGTGTCACAGCAGCGCACGCGGCCGCGGCGACTGGTGCGACCGTCGTGGAAGACGAGGCGCTGCTGGCATCACTGTCGCCGCCATTCTCCCAAGTTACCGGGCTGGTGGTCGCTCCGGCTGTAGGGGCCTCGCCACCGAGAGGAGCTTCCGCGACGATTGCAACTGAACCTTCTGCCGCGGCCTCATCCTCGAAGAATTCGTCGGTGTCTTGGGCTCAAAGCGTGTTCGAGACAGGCCTCAGTCGGAAAGTGGGGCCAGAGTTGGAGAAGCCAGCCAGTATTCGTACTGGCCTATGATTTATCCCAGTCGCTAAGTGAGTATTCCTCAATCCTTCATCTGTTTGCTTGGTTCGTGTTCGACTGGCGAGTGTTATTGACGGAGTTGTTTCGCATGACTGGAGTGAAGAAGATAGGTCACCCTTCGATGGCCAAGGTTCCATCGGTCGCCACAGAGGCGCCGGCTGATCCCTCAAAGAAGAGGAAGGGCGACGAGGTTGAGGCTCTCGTTGAAGGAACCAATAGGACAAAAGGTGACGAGGTCGTCACGATCTCGGACGAGCCAGCGGCTGCCACGAGCACCACGGTGGACGTGGTTCTGAAGGCCACGGAGGACGCGGAGTCGTAGTAGGCAGGCCCCATGGCCTCGATTGAGGCAACTGAGCCGCCTTCGGGTGGCGCGGGGGCCGCGGTGGTGACTTTCCCTCGCTTTGTAGCGAGGGCCGCCACGGCGAGTGCCTCGGTGCCATTGAGCCAACAGCCTGGGGCCACCGGCACGAAGGTCGAGCAGCTTCATGGGCATACTCCACTTGTGCTCTCATCAGTGGACACGATGGAACTTCACGGCATGCTAGGTGTCGCCATCCAGGTATGTCCAGTCCCTGAGTGTCTAGTCGCTGAATTTCAGCGGCTAGGCACTTAGGAAGTTTTGTCATCCTGTCCCCAAGTGGCTAGTCGCTGAATTTCAGCGGCTAGGCACTTAGGAAGTTTTGTCATCCAGTCCCCGAGTGGCTAGTCACTGAATTTCAGCGGCTAGGCACTTAGGAAGTTTTGTCATCCAGTCCCCGAGTGGCTAGTCGCTGAATTTCAGCGGCTAGGCACTTAGGAAGTTTTGTCGTTGACATTGTAATTGTTGCACAGGGCTTGCTGCGTGAGTCGGCCGAGCGACTTGCTGCCAAACACCGCGTGGAAAAGGAGCTCCTCGTTGTTCAGGATATGAACAAGCAGCTTCGAGCGACTGCGGGTGAGTGTTTGTCTTGTTTGGCGCTGGTCGCGAACTTGTTATGTTTGTAATCGTTTTGTTGTGGGAGCAGAGGGTAGTGCGGCCGCACTGAAGGAGGCTCGCCAGGGCCTTGTTCCGGCTGGTGAGTTGACGGCGGCTCGGTCGTCCTTGAGCGCCGCGGAGAAGCAAATCGCCGAACTGGAGCGTGAGCTCAAGGAGGCGAAGGCGGAAGCGACCTCTGCGGAAGGATGAGCCAAGGCGGCCGTTACTTCTGCTGCTGAGGAGCGGAAGGTGTCAGACGCGCTCATCGCCGGGCTGCAGAATGAACTCTCGGCTCTTCAAAATTTTATCACGGACCTCTGTCGCCCGCTGATTGGTGAGTGTTTCTTCTACGAATCCTCGGGCGCACGACTCGCATTGTTTTGCTGGTGATTCCCTTAATATTTTCTTGCGTGTTGCAAGCCAGATTACTGATAATGCCGAGGAAGCGCAGTTGTACGACGCGCGGCAATGTGTCACCACTCTGGTTGATTCTGTCACGCTGTCAGCGACCTGCCTCCGGGCGTATCTTCAGGAGATCTCGCCCACAGAGGTTATCCCGAGTGACCTCGTCGAAGTTTGGCGCTACCTGGAGAAGGTTCCGGCAGTTGTGGAGTTCATGACGCGGTCAGCCTTCCGTCGTGGAGCAGTGACTGCGCTGAGCCTTGGGCTCGCGCATTTTCCCGATGACTTCGACCTTGACGACGTCACGAGTGGGTACCCTTCATCGACGGGATCAGTCGAGATCGCCGAGGTCCTGAAGTTGACAGACCGGGCGGCGGTGTATTCCAACCGCGAGTGGGCGATGGGCGACCTTATTCCTTATCGCGACTTCAAGGTGGAGCAACCGTTTCGAGTGGCAATGGCGGGTGAGCTCACGATGTACCCGTTGAATCCTTGGGTTCCCTTTATCCGCAGCCGCAAGGATGGTGGCGCCTCCTCGTCGAAGCCTACGGAATAGAGTACTTTGCCGATCGGCGTTAGTTTATGACGACTGTGTAATTATCCTTGTAAGCGAACAAATTGTGCTGCTATGAAGAAATGCAAGGTTTCTTTTGTCATTGTTTTTGTGGTTTGGTTGTTGGTTGTGCGAGTCCCCGAGCGCATCCGCCTTTTTTATGGGGCTAACCTCGTTTTTATATGTTGTTTGAACTGTTAGTGAGTTATGGTCGACTCGCCATGGCTCGGGAGGCCAGTCGCATGGCGACTCCAAGGGGTGATCTTTACTTGACCGTTTTCCCGGGCGCGAACGGGGTCGGGTTGCCGAGCCCCCGAGCGTGGTACTTGGTCGTTCTAGTCGCATGCCCGAGGTAGGTGAGGACTAGGCGCATTGTGTTAGGCGCGTCACTCCACCTGGTCCGTAAGACCAATCGCGTGGCGAGTCCAGGGCGCACTCTCCTACTTGGAGTTTTTACCTAGCCGCTCTTCTTTGGGCTGGCGTTAGTCCCCCAGCGTGGTACTTTGCCGTTCGAGTCGCTGCCCCGAGGGTGTGGAGGATTGGGTCGCTGTGGGAAGCGAATGCAAGTGTCTTGGCTCGGGAAGCCAGTCGAGCGGGGGCGACTCCGATGGGGCTCCGGGTTAGCTTTTTTCGTGGACGGTACGAGGCCTGAAGTTTTCCAGTGCCCTCGTACCGCACTACTTGGCCGTGCCGGTCGCGTCACCAAAGGTTGACTTCTGCAAATAGCGTAGCGCTGTTTTTACGAGTGCGAGTGGCACAAGGTACGGAGAGTGGATGAAATTTGTGTGAATCAATCTTCTTTATTTCATAGTGGGGAGGAGGTACATGTCTGGAGTCCTAGGAGTAGAACTTCCGTAGGAGGTTTACATTCCATGGCCGCTTGACGTCGAGTTTTCCGTCGCCTCGAACGTCGGTGAGGTAGTAGGCGTCGTTACCCAGGACTTGCCCGATGGCGAATGGTCCCTCCCAAGGGGAAGAGAGCTTGTGCATGCCCTTCTTGTCCTGGATCTGACGCAGTACCAGGTCGCCTTCCTGGAATGTGCGAGTCTGTACTCGCTGGCTGTGGTAGCAACGAAGGTTACAGGGGTGCGCAGATGCAATCTGGCGTGAGGTGTGTATGAGGTGTTGAGAGATCCTTCTCGCTGTACCCTCATGGCCTTTATATAGATAGGCCAGGTCTCGGGACAGGTCGAGTCGGTTACAAATTAGGGTTGATACACTTTGAAATTCTATCTAATCTAGACTTGTCCTCCAAGGAGTTGAAAACATCATGGGCTTGGGCCACCCGAAGTCTTCATGGGCTGCGTGTCCTGACGTGGGCCTTCCTTGGGCTGGACCAGGTATACCAATGTTGTGCACCCATAGGGTATATCCATGTCAACTAGAACTACTCAGAAAGAAAAATAAACACATATGCACTATAATTCAGCTAATAGGAAATGACCAACACTTGCAATAGCCCATTGTTTTGCTTCAACTTTGATTTCTCTAACAATCTATAGAGTGATTTTAATCTTCTTTTCAAAAATCTAACCATTTCTTTCCCTCTATATCGACCAGGCCGCCGACATGATCAGAGTGTCGAGTTTCTTATTTTTGTCGGTATTATGGATACAAACTATTGCTTGTTGCCACCAAGAGCGAAAGTTCTGATTCATAATCGGGGTTACTTGTGCGAAACCAGCCTAGGTTATGACCAAGCCCCAAATGATGTTTACAACAACACATCCCATAAAAAGGTGTTGATGTGTCTCCTTCTCTAGGTTACAGAACACACATTTGTCCTTGTGTGGTAATCCTTGCTTGGTTAGCCTGTCAGCGGTCCAAATTCTCCCTCTGATGAAAAGCCAACAAGCGATCTTACATTGTAGAGGTGCCCATGAGCTTGATGACCCACAAGTATAGGGGGTGTATCGTAGTACTTTCGATAAATAGGAGTGTCAATCCCAACGAGGAGCAGAAGGTGCTGAACAGTGGTATGGAGCAGGAACTCTCTATAAATACTTAGCAAACGGATTTTAGGGGTTTTCTGATAAGGCGACAAAACAAAGAGCAAGTAATAAAGACAACTAACAAACAGAGCAAGTGGCCCAATCCTTTCTTAGCAAAGGATAAGCCGGTGGAAATACTTATAAGGACCAAACATTCTCGAGGACACATGGGAATCCTGTCAAGTGCTTTCGCTTCAAATAGCTGAGTACTCTTCTTTGGTGTTGTAAGTGTTGTGTGGGTGAACCTGTGCTAACATACCGACCTTACTTTGACTAATACATACTTGTGATTAAACCCCCTGCAAGCATCCGTAACTACAAGAAAGTAATTAAGATATAAATCTAACTACAGCCTTAAAATCTGAGATCGTACGCTCCCTTGTGCAAAGGTGTCCTAATGGGGGTTCAGGTTTCTGTCACTCCGGCAACCCCACAATTAGTAGCCAAATACACTATGCATTCCCCTAGGCCCATAAATGATGAAGTATCATGTAGTGGACGTTCACATGACACCACTAGAAGAATAGCACCACAACATAAATACTAAACCATTGAATAATAACTCAACAAAAATCCACTACTAACAACATGACTTCTCCCATGTCCTCAAGAACTAAATGAACTGCTCATAAGACATCATATGGATCAAGATCAAAGATGATATGGTAATGGATAACAATCTGAACATAAACAATAATCCAATGGTTCCACTCACAAGCATCAACTACAATAGTAATCAACACCGGAAATGTTTCCCCTAATGAACTAAAGCAATATCCAACACAATTGTTACAGCGGGATGGAATAATGATGATGGTTCTGGTGGAGATGATGGTGTGGATGATGATGATGATCCCGATGAAGCCTAGCTTGATTACGGTGTTGATGGAGACGGTCTCCCCTTTACGGGAAGGAATTCCCCCAGCAGAAATCTGTCTCCCGGAGAGATCTTTCTCTCTCGATGTTTTCCACCCTGTAGAGGCGGTGGAAATCTATCTGTGGTCGCCCTCCTGGTGTAAGGGTTCCATAGGGAAGATTAGGCGAGAGGGCGGAGTCGGGAGCTGGGCAGGTGGGCCACACCTGCCCTAGGCACGGCCCAGGGGGAGCCCGTGCCTAGGGGGGTGTGGGCCCCCTGCGGCCCTTCTTCGCCTCCCCTTATGGCTTCCTCTGTCTTCTGGAAAAATATAATTTTCCCATATTTTTCTGGTATTTTTCTGATCTTCGCGAAATTGCATCAAAACACCTCCTTTTCCATCAGAATCCATACTCCGGCAGTTCATCCTCCAAGAATCATCCAACATGCATAAACAGATGAAAAAACATAAGTAATACCTCATAATAAGACATATATCAATTAATAGAGGTAAATTATGATATAGAATGGTGATGCAAATTAGGCGTATCAACTCCCCTAAGCTTAGACCTTCGCTTGTCCCCAAGCGAAAACTGAGCTCAGTAAACATGTCCACCGGTTTATGGAGTGAAGTGTCGATAAAAGAATACGAACAAGAAGCATCACACTTACCATTACACAACTCATAGAAGAAAGAAACTCATCACTATATAACTTAGCTTGCAACAAGTACATGAGTCATAATAGAGATGCATAAAGATAAATCATAATTGGAATTGGCAAACTTTGTTCTTGGTCAGAGAGCACCTGGCAAACATTTTCACAAAAATCTTTCTGTAGAAGTTTTTAGAACAGGAGCACCCTTTGCTCAAAAAGGTTTTTCAAAATGAAGGCTTTCAAAGTAATACTCAATAGATAAGAGTTTTGTGCAAACAAGGAATATAAAGAACATGATTGAATAAATCACCATATGAATGCTTGAAACACAAAAACTCAAATGCTTGCTGGAGATAGAGAGGAAGTAGGTTTACTGACTCAACTTGGAAGTAGGAGAAATGTCCCTTTATAGAGGGAAGCAGGGATTACAAGTCATAAAAAGCTTCCAAAAGATTATGGTACTTACTAGCTTTGAGCCCTCATTGCCCCTATCATAGGCATCATGAGATGATTAAGGTTAAAGTGCACAAAGATGGAGTATATGCTTGACGAAATATAAGTTGGCAATCTCATGTCCCTTGAATATGAGGGCCACTCCTCATGCTACTCAACTTCAGTTACCGGTAAGTTCTTGTCATTGTAAGTACATGCGTATCATAGAGAACCGCCAACGGGGTACCCCTTGCACATGGTACATGAGCTTTCCCATAACCAAAATGACAAGGAAAGCAGACAATGAGCATCTCAGCGATCTTTTTATTTACTATGTGCATAGCTTTTTATTGAGGATGCTTCATAGATAGCTCACTATGGTGATTCTGCAAGTTTCCACCATGATTAGGCATGGCTTAGGCTAGCGGCCCAGGCGTTTCTCTAACACAAAAACAAACTCCATGGACTTACAGGTTCCCTCTTTATTTCATACCGGTGACATCCACACACAAAAGAGCACGATATCAACTATGTACAGAGTACAAGTGCAATGTTGAAAACGTTCCTCGTGACAGCATAGTTCTGCTAATTCCAACATATAGATGCAAGCATATACAACTTTGAGGACACAATAGTTCAAGTCTATTTGGGGCAGGAAAATAATGTGTGCCATCAAGTTCGTGAGAGCTTTACTAACTAGTTTTCACATAACAAAAAAAAATTAATTCGAAAGATAGATGAAGCTTGAGAATTTTCTTGGAATAGCAATAAAGCTAATAGGTAGATATGGTGGACACAAATGGCAAAGGTTTGGTTCAAAGGGATTGGGAACATGAGAAGTATGCCTTCTCAAAACAGGTTTTTGGCTAGCAAGGCTGGGTAACAAGCAAGAGAGTTGAAATAAACAAGCAAACATACAAGTAATAAAGCCAAACATGTAATCTTCCTTGAATACATAAAAGATCTTAAATAAAGAATACTAAGCTTATGAGCCAACAAGAAAGAAAATAAATGATACAAAATACCTGTAAGCTTTTTCTTTTCCTTTCAAACCTCAAAAAGTGTTGCTACTGACCAGAGCTCGGTTTGCCAAAACCAATTTAGATCTACTAGATGCTCCCAAAGTGATGCCAAATACTGATCAACAAGATCCATCATATAATAGAGATTGCAAACTAAAATAAGAAGTGCAAAAAGTAAAAGATGAGACTTCTCATTAATATTCAATAAAGGCACTCACACCAAGGGATACATAGATAACCAACTAAAGGAGAGATACTTCCACATGCAAACAAAACTATAAGATAACCTCTCTACCAAAGATATGAATCCACTAAAAATATAAAAGATAAAAGATAATGTTGGTGATACCGCGGCACTCCCCCAAGCTTGTAACAAGCCAAGGGGATGCCAAACCTGATGATGAATTACTCCTTTGGTGGTGGTGGTGTTCTCTTGATAAGCTCTTCAATAAGTTTCTTCAAATCCTCCATATCGAAGGTCAGCGTACGAATCAATTCCGAATTATGCTCAATGCAGTTCATGACCAATTCGGACCGAGGATCCCAGTCCTTGTTATTCTTTCTCCACTCTTCCTTCTTAGAGTATTCTTTCCCTGCATGGTTAGAACGAGTGGTACGAGGAGAAAGTGTCCGTGGAGCAAGGATATGACGCGGAGGTTTCCCTCCTGTAGACATATGTGTTGTCCTCCTAAGCTTGACAGGGTTTGCCACCACTCCAATGCTTGTGACGGTAGCGCGGGTGTCCAGATGCTTGTCCTCCTCCATGTCACCTTCATACCCTACCAAAATCTCCTCCTTGGGGTTTCGAGGATCATCTTCCTCGGGCTTCTTGCCTTTGTCGTTGTCAAAAGACCATGGTGGTCTAAACTTGAGAAGATTTCCTGACAGAAAAAGATCGAAATGAAAACACGACGAGAACACGATGCACGAACCTCGGGGGGTCCGAGGGTTATATATTACGAAGTTTCAATGCATAAGGAAGGTACTGGTACGAAAACGAGGCAGAGACGGAGCTCGGGGGTGGCACACCCCCTCCAGGCGCGGCCAGGCAGGGGCCCGTGCCTGGGGTGGGTTTGTCCACCCCCGGACTCCATTTCCTCCTCTGTTCCATCTTGTAACTTCCCTTATGTATTAAAAACATTAAAAATATAAAAAGATTGGGGTTTCAGGAACCTTCTGTTTTCACCACTTTTACCTATTCAAAGACGAATTCTGCAGATTCCTTTTCTCCTTCTCCTGGAAATTCCTTTCTTCACAAGGCAATACACAAACCTCAATGACAACATTAGTGTAATAAAAAACAATAAACCTTTGGATACACACTTCAACTAAAAACCCATCAAAACAAAAGCTTCTGTAAGAGGCAAATGCAAATGACGGCAGAAATCTGTCAAAATAGACCAGCAGGTAAAGATTGATTTTTTCGAAAACATTCTGTTGCTCAAATCAAAAAGTTCAGAACCAATGAAAGTTGGGTAACAACTTGGATAACAAGCTCAGAAAAATGCAGCTCCATCCGAAGTACTGAGATTCCTCACGAATTTTTACAATGCAACACAAAAATCTGTCCCACGACAGCCACTTTTCACAACTCTTCTACTTCACAAAAGTAGTTGAACTTGACACAAAAACCAAAAAAAAAAGGATAAGGATCAGTTATTACTGAAGTAATAACTTCCAAGACTCGACAAAACTCTTGGGTTATCTCCCAACAAGTACTTTTCTTTAATGACTTTAAGTTAGGCTTGAAACTTTCAAAGATGCTCACATAGGAGATAAATATTTGAAGTGAAAGAGAGCATCAAGAAGCAAATAACCAACACATTTGAGTCTAACCCACTTCCTATGCATGGGGGTAGCATGAGAAAACGAATTGTTGAAACAAAAAGCCACTAGCATAGGAAGACAAAACAAATGCAACTTCAAAGCTTTCAATATAAAATGGGGAAACTTAACATTATTGAGATGCATAAAACCATGTTTCCCTCTCTCATAATAACTTTCAGTAGCACTTTGAATAAATTTGACAATATAACTGTCACTGGTAACAACTTTATCTTCATAATAAGCATACTTACAGTCATCAAAAAGAGGTCTAAGGTCATAAACTGGATCAATAGAAGCAAGTTGTTCCATCCTGAAATCTTTATTAGGCAAACTATTTTCACAAGGAGCTTTAGAAAATTTGGAAAAGTTAAACTTATAAGAATCTCCATAAAACTTAGTTAAAACCTTTTCCTTCTTATAATCTATAATAGCTCCACAAGTGTTCAAGAAAGGTCTACCAAAAATGATAGGACAAGTTTTACTAGCGGCTGAGTTAAGCACTAGAAAATCAGCAGGATACTTAATCTTACCGCAGAGAACTTCCACATCTCTTACAATGCCAATGGGGCAATGGTTTCCTTATTAGCAAGGTGAATAACCACATCAATGTCCTCAAGCTCACAAGGACCAATCTCATGCATAATTTACCTGTAAAGCTCATAAGGAATAGCAATAGAACTAGCACCAATATCACATAAACCATAGTAGCAATGATCACCAATTTTAACAGAAAGCACATGAACACTAAATTTTCTAGATTTACTAGGATGAGAAATAATGTTAGAAGCGTCTTCACAGAAGACAATGTGCTCATCCTCTATTTTTCTAGTGACAGGTTCTTTCACAGTAGCTACCACAGGTTCATTATTCAAATGCTCATCAGGCTCCACAGTTTTCTTTGAACCTTTGTTATTTTCACTAATAATCATAGAATACTCCTTTACCTTAGCTGGGAAAGGAACTTTCTCAACATGAGGTTCAGGCACAATATGATTAGTAGTACAAATTTTAGTACTTCTAACCGGAACATGACTAACAACATCTTTATACGGAGCATGGTACTTATTCCACTTCTTCTTGGGAATTTCTATGTAGGAGTCAAAGGCCTTAAAACAATTGGCAATACTTTGGGAATCAAGACCAAACTCATTACTAATATCACGGAAGTCATCAGTTCCCATAAAAGATTTAATGCATTCATAATCATAGTTTATACCTGACTTTCTTCCTTTTTCATTCTCCCAAGCTTCAGTGTTTTCTTGAATACGGTCTAGTAGATTCCATTTAGCTTCTTCCTTCATACGTGTGAATGATCCAGCACAAGAAGTATCTAGTAAATATTTATCATGAAGAGAAAGCCTAGCATAAAAGTTATTGATAATAATATTGTTAGGGAGTTCATGAATAGGACATTTAAGCATTAGTAACTTCAATCTCCCCCAAGCTTGAGCTGTACTCTCTCCATCATGAGGCCAAAAGTTATATATATATATATATCAGATTTCTATCCTTATGAATATCACTGGGAGGATAAAATTTAGAGTAAAAGAGAGATGCCATCTCCTCTCATTCCATGGATTGTCCATTCTTTAGCAGCTTATACCATTCTTCAGCTCTCCCTTTCAAGGATATGTAGAGTAAATTCTTCTTCACCTGTTCAGTTATGATACCTGCACACTTAAAAAACCCGCATAATTCATGGATAAAAAGCAAATAATCACCAGGATGGACAGTTCCATCCCCAAAATAATAATTATCCATAACACGATCAACAATACTTGTAGGTGTCTTAAAAGGATCTATCTCAATAGGTGGTGGTTCATATACTACCCTAACAGTGGTAGTAGTTTTCCCAAACAAAAAACCAAGTGGGTTGTCCATATTGGAAACAAAGCAACAAACGGAAACAAAAGCAATACTTATAGTAGAAGTTTCCTTTACCAGTTCCACTCTTCAATAACGCTTCACTCCCCGGGAACGATGCCAGAAAATAGTATTGATGACCCACAAGTACAGGGGGGTGTATCGCGGTACTTTCGATAAATAGGAGTGTCGATCCCAACGAAGAGCAGAAGGTGCTGAACAGTGGTATGGAGCAGGAACTCTCTATAAATACTTAGCAAACGGATTTTTAGGTTTTTTTTGATAAGGCAACAAAACAAAGAGCAAGTAATAAAGACAAGAACAAACGGAGAAAGTGGCCCAATCCTTTATTAGCAAAGGACAAGCTGGTGGAAATACTTATAAGGACCAAACGTTCTCGAGGATACATGGGAATTCTGTCAAGTGCTTTCGCTTCAAATAGCTGAGTACTCTTCTTTGGTGTTGTAAGTGTTGTGTGGGTGAACCTGTGCTAACATACCGACCTTACTTGGACTAATACATACTTGTGATTAAACCCCCTGCAAGCATCCGCAACTATAGGAAAGTAATTAAGATATAAATCTAACCACAGCCTTAAACTCTGAGATCCTACGCTCCCTTGTGCAAAGGTGTCCTAATGTGGGTTCAGGTTTCTGTCACTCCGGCAACCCCACAATTAGTAGCCAAATACACAATGCATTCCCCTAGGCCCCTAAATGATGAAGTATCATGTAGTCGACATTCACATGACACCACTAGAAGAATAGCACCACAACTTAAATACTAAAGCATTGAATAATAACTCAACGCAAATCCACTACTAACAACATGACTTCTCCCATGTCCTCAAGAACTAAACGAACTACTCACAAGACATCATATGGATCAATATCAAAGATGATATTGTAATGGATAACAATCTGAACATAAACAATAATCCAATGGTTCCACTCACAAGCATAAACTACAATAGTAATCAACACCAGAAATGTTTCCCCTAATGAACTAAAGCAATATCCAACACAATTGTTACAACGGGATGGAGTAATGATGATGGTGCTGGTGGAGATGATGGTGTGGATGATGATGATGATCCCGATGAAGCCTAGGTTGATGACGGTGTTGATGGCGACGGTCTCCCCTTTCCGGGAAGGAATTCCCCCGGCAGAAATCTGTCTGCCGGAGAGATCTTTCTCTCTTGATGTTTTCTGCCTCACAGAGGCGGTGGAAATCTATCTGTGGTCGCCCTTCTGGTGTTAGGGTTCCGTAGGGAAGATATAGGCGAGAGGGCGGAGTCGGGAGCCGGGCAGGTGGGCCACAGGGGGACCCGCGCCTAGGGGGGTGTGGGCCCCCTGCGGCCCTTCTTCGCCTCCCCTTCTGGCTTCCTCTGTCTTCTGGAAAAAATAATTTTCCCATAGTTTCTGGTATTTTTCTGATCTTCGTGAAATTGCATCAAAACACCTCCTTTTCCATCAGAATCCAGACTCCGGCAGTTCATCCTCCAAGAATCATCCAACATGCATAAATAGATGAAAATACATAAGTAATACCTCATAATAATACATATATCAATGAATAGAGGTAAATTATGATATAGAATGGTGATGCAAATTGGGCGTATCAGAGCTCCAAATCTCCTTAGTTGTGTCACAGTTTACCAATGTTACAAAATGTGCTAGGTACACTGATTTGTTGTAAAGTTTTCATTGGGGTTCCAATTCCATATGTCCAAGTCATGGTTTAGATTTATATTACTTACTTCTTCCCATATGATTAGATCTGCACAAAAGTTCAAATGTTGGTTGGCCATCTCCACCCCTCGTCGTCGCCGTCTAGCTAAACCCTAGCCACCATCGCCGTCTAGCTAAACATTTATCCTCTAAACCGCTATCGTCTAGCTAAACCCTAGCCGCCGGCCACCTCCACCCCTCGGCCTCTAAACCCTAGTTGCCGAGGCTCTCTCTCTCTACTCCATCATACCCGCTCTGGCTTAGGCGAATCCCTGTGGGATTTTCCCTCTACTTCCACCACCACACCGTCGTGTTGTTGGAATCGCGAGGAGAGATCTACAACCTCCGTTGTCTGTTAGAACAAAAGAGAGGAAGGTCTTTATCGAGTACTCTACGTGTGACCGACTGTGGAAGCGCTGCCAGAACATGGCGCCATAAGGATCGTCTTCGCGATCTTGAGATCGGCAAGTGATCGACCACATCAACCACAAGAATCCGATCTCGTTAAACGCTTTGGATCTTCGAGGGTTAGTACTCTATCAACTCGTTGCACCTATCTAGTAGATTAGATCTTGGCTTGTGTGTATTCATGCGATAGAATTTTTTTATTTTCCATGCTACCAACCCCTACATTTTTAATATCCTTTATCCAAGTGTCATTATTCATCACCTCAACAACTGTTCTTCTAGCCCTAATCACCGGCAAGATCAGAGGGACTGCCCATGGAGCTATGTCCTCAATGGTCCTTCCGTTCAACCATTTGTCCATACAAAAATAGCATCTCTTACCGTTTCCAACGATCACCGTAGTCGCAGCATTGAAAAGGTCTCTATCTTTATCCTCCATGAGTGAACTAAAAGAACACCAAGGTTTCTCAATCTTGACTCTCAAATTCCAAGCCCATCTGACATGCAACACTGTTCATGTAACTCAGATTCATGATTACTAAGCTCCCTTGTGACTTTGGATGGCAAATTGCATTCCAATTAACGAAGCAGTGTCTATCTTGTATTGTGTCAGTTCCTTTCCAAAGATAGGCCCTTCAAATATTTTCTATGGATTTAAACACCTATGGTGGTGGACCCAACGACAAGTGAAAAATCTTCGTGGCACTAAGGACTGATTGCACTAGTATTAGTCTTTCGCCTTGAGTGAGCATGTAAGTTTTCCACATAGCCAATATGTTTTGAATTCCCAAGTTTTTGCCCCTGTCATCTAGGAAAGTGAGTCCAACTCAACTGGCTGGGAGAGTGAATGTACAAAGACAACATCTAGGTTTAAATCCTCATGAATGCAAATGTGGATTCCTATTTATACAAACAATTTCATAGTGTAGAGCAAGGATTTTAGCGACGCACCTGAGTCATGACCCTCGTTGCTCAAGGCGTTATACCGCTCCTACCAAAATGATATATGCAAATATTCTACTCTAGGTTGGTAATAATTAGTTTATGCCAAAGGCATAGCAGCATTTCTCCTAAACTGTTTTCAGGAAAAGGGGATTAGCTCGAAGAAAAACTAAAATGAAAAAATAAGAGCAACTCTGCCGATCCGGTGTAAGAGACAAAATAGGAAATTAGAAGAGTACTAGGAAAAGTGTCCGTGCGTTGCACCGAGAAGGAAGAAACAAGATCATCACACACCCTTAATAATATGTCAAACAGAATACAAGCTGATTTTAGGAACAAATCTAGATCTTCATCCTTGTTAGTTGTATCTAAACTATTTTTAAAACATCGCCCGACTCTTGGTTGATGTGGTCTCCTGTTTGGTTTTGATCCAGCCGTTTACTCACCGAATCATATGTGTCTTTTCCAAGCAGTAGAGGAACACTGATCCACACATGTAAAGTCAGGAGACACAATCCTTGGTGATATGAAGTTAGATAGCACGACATTGCGTTGTGTTTCAGATCGCTGAAAATTGGGTCACAAAAATCATCCCGGGATTGTGGCATGTCGGCTCCGATCATCATTGTGTCTTCTTCGTATTTGGTTCTATAATCTGCAATAGCCTCTCCACCCATGGCACCGGATCAAGGGCAATTTTAGGGGGTCAGCTGTCTAGTGTGTCGGACACAACGTGCTTGATAGCCTCCCTGACACTCGACATGGCCTTACAGCGGTCGGCGTTAGTTACCTGACGAACTCCTGGCCAGCTCTTGCACCGCGTTGTCCTGGCGGCGGCGTGGCCGCTGGCCGAGCATTATAGTACCTCGATGTATGAGATTAGCCTGCTGATCACAATGCCTGATATGACTATATGGAGCACGTCATCGACCGGGATCTTCTTAGACTTGTTCTAACATAGGGATCACAATGCCTGATATGACTATATGGATCACAATGCATGCGCGTCTGTCTCGACTGGATCTTTTCCGACTTGTTCTAACATAGGGATCTTAGAAGTGGCCAACACTCCGATGCAAACTCGATCGGCTCTGATCGAGGGAAGAAGAACTGTTCGGCCACCGCCATCGGAGACTGCGGCCGCAAACCCGTACCTATATCCGGACACAACCGATGCGCAGGAGTCTGCTACGGATCGCCGAGTCACTGTTGCCATATACGTATGCCTCGGTGCCTCCTGTTTGGAGGAACATGTTACGCACACGGCGGCGTCTGTAGAGCAGCTCGCGGGATGGCGGCTCGAGGTAGCTGTACGGCGCGCAGGGATCGACGTGGCGGCAAGGGATAGCGTGGCCCTTTAGCCAGTTCAAGCTCCGACCAACGACCAGCAGGAAACAACGCGAAACTCATGGCAGACAGCCAAGCAATATGGACGTGCACCACGTAGCTGCTTGGGCACCTTCACCTCGTGGCCCAGGGTAGATGCATGCAAGCAGTGCGGCGGAAAAGAGGAAATCAACCGCCACGGGATGTGAAACAAAAAAAAATAGAAAATAGAAGAACGAACCGGTACCTGATATACGGTGTGTTATATGTACTTTCGTGCCCGTTCGTTGCTACGGCTTGATTTTATAATCCGACTACCTCCATTCTAGTGCTACCCATCTATCTATATACCAAGGTGGTTAAAACTTTGCCGGGCACAAGGGGTAGAATCACGATTTACTTAATGCATGCTAGACTTTACATTTCTTCAATCTGGAAGGTCTGCGAACTAATAGCAGGGGTAGTAGGTGTGGATTGACAATTTTCTTTGTCTTTCACGGTTATACATGGATTAGCCCTTCAAACTTAACGATTGTCTAGTGATTACTTTGTTGTTTTTACTACTCAGTTTTGGATACTTTTGGGATATTGTGTTTATGTAAAATTGACATATTGTCTTGTTAGCAATCTATGGATATACAAACTAATTCAATGTAATTAGAAATGGATGAATCAGCTTTTAATTTTTTGGTAGTGTCGAGGCAACAATCATGGGCGGCGCTGACATAGGTGATCACTTCTCCCGTCACAAACCCGGGCATGTTTCCTAATATAACTCATAAATCACAAAAGCATATCATAAGCAAACCAAACCATGTTAAGGGCGTCCAGGCATAAGAAAATGCATTGTATCAAATAGTGCTTGAAACGATCTCCAAAACTTAGGTGCACAATTGTTGCATCAGGGTCCAAGCCTTGGTCTATCAGCACAACTGGTTGTGGAACTGCATCATCAACTGGGATCGGTACAACATGGTGACAAATTAGAGCTGAATAAAACAGAATCTCCATATAACTCTATAACTTATGCAACATTAGAGGAAAAAGAAATTCAACAATTTCCTTCCTAACTTTGTGCATGCGGAGGTGACTTGTGACGGAAGAAGTGCCTTAGAGGAAATTGTATAGCGATTGAATTACCAAAATGATTAGGGAACCGGAGTTTTAGCGACTGATGATGATTGACCTACTAAGGAAAGGACGGACAAATTATGCAGCCTAGCCAGCCCCCAACACCCTTGGTCTATCAGCACAACTGGTTGTGGAACTGCATCATCAACTGGGATCGGTACAACATGGTGACAAATTAGAGCTGAATAAAACAGAATCTCCATATAACTCTATAACTTATGCAACATTAGAGGAAAAAGAAATTCAACAATTTCCTTCCTAACTTTGTGCATGCGGAGGTGACTTGTGACGGAAGAAGTGCCTTAGAGGAAATTGTATAGCGATTGAATTACCAAAATGATTAGGGAACCGGAGTTTTAGCGACTGATGATGATTGACCTACTAAGGAAAGGACGGACAAATTATGCAGCCTAGCCAGCCCCCAACACCCCGGTCTGAAGCGTGGTATAATCTACCGTCGCCCCAGCGCCAAAGCTCCTCCGCATGCACATGGCCGTGCCCGCCTCCTTCCGCCGTGGTATAATCTAAGCCCGCAATCCCTTCTGATTAGCCACCGGCCCCGCACATTCCTTCCTCTTTAGTCAAGGATACCTTCGTCAATTCTTGATCAATCTAGCCACCAGCCCCGTACATTCCTTCCTCTTTAGTCAAGGATACCTTCATCAATTCTTGATCAATCAAACCAAACAATGGTCCTGCTAGTGCTTCCTGATTAGGCTTGCTGATATCCTAGGAATTTTTTTAACGTATATAAACAGGTGAGGTAGAGTTAAAAGAAGCAGGGTGGGACTAAACAGTTGTACCGGATTTTTTACGGCAGGTTTGTCTATCTTTTATTCTACATGGACGATTGAAGCAAATCAAAACAAGGCCCAACTCTGGCCCGCTTGATTGGACAGACGACAGAAGCCTGGAGTCCTTTTTTTTCATTACCAGTGGTACGGGGGTAATATCGTGGTTAGGTAGGAACCACGCTGTAGAGTTCCGGTGCACGCGACTGCTTTTTTTTTTTTTGACTTACGGGTGGCGTTGGTTGTAATACATGGTTTGGTGGAAGGGTAAACCCGTCCAAAAAAGTGTAGGTACTATAAGAAACACTCCTTCCTTTATTATTATATATACTAGTAAAATGCCCGCGCGTTGCTGCGAAAGAAGTTAGTCTATTCTCGTCGCCTTAAGTTCTGCACCGCGCCAAGTTTGATCGCCAGCACCGTCGGGCGTCCCTGAGCTCGTCCTCGAGCCCGTGCCTCCCGCACGCGTACGCAAGCGCGGCCACCTTCCTGCTGTGCGCCCCCGCAAGCTCGTCAAGTCCGGTCGACAGATCCTTCGCATCCCCATTGACACCCGGTTGCCCTGCTCGATGTGTGTAAACGACTACAGCATATACAGACCTTTTTTACTTGGCTGTGGCATGGAATGTTATATAACCGAACTATCAGGGGCAAAATCGTCGTCGCGGCTTTGGCCGAGTAATGGAGGAAGAAGACGGGATGAGAACACCGTCGTCACGGCGAGCCGCCAGATGGGGGATTGGATCCCGTCAAGGTGTGTTGTGCTTTTTGGCCAGAAGGGAAGAAGAGACGGGCTTGGATAAAGTAGTGGAGGAATAAGATGATGAGACGAGAAGACCGGGAAAGTCATAATCTTAATCTTGAGAAAAACTGGCCAAACGTGATGGTATTATCATCAGAATAAGTGTCATTACTGAAGCACACGCACACTTTGTTAGTAAAATTCAGTGATAGGTACCATTGCATTGGCCGCTTTTCCTTCTTGATGTCACCAAGCAGAGAGCGTTTTCCCTTGACGACATCAGAAAATGAGCGTGAGCATGGAGCTGCTTGATATTGATGTCATGGAGGTGAGCTGTGCCTGTTGATCGATCGCATCGCAAGGGATCAGCTAGCATAGTGGAATCGAGATGGAGCCATCCATGGCGGCGACGCACCTGTACGTACTATACGTGAGAAAATAATAGTCATGGGTGCTTGTTGGTGAGGACAGATCCTCCTCGGTCGATGATATGGGTTGATGAGCACTGCTGCTACATGAAGCAGGCGACGTGGTCGGGAAAGCAACCAGCTTTCTCTTGCCTTTGCCTTCGCCCTTGCTCTTGCTCGCCTTCATTCCTCTTGTCTTGGTCAACTCTGAATGACTCGATCGAGGAAACCTTAGCTAGCTAGTCTCGTGATGAGGCTGTGGTGCGAATTTGACCCTGTGGTTGGTAGGTAGAATATGAGAGATCCGGCGACGCCAGGGCCAGGCCTGTGAGGACATGGTCGCCCTTGCGTGGTACCTGAGGGGAGGTCGATCGCACGGTGCTTTCCGCCGGAGCGATCTGGCCGGCGCGGCGGCGGCGCTCGTGCTCGCCACGGCCGGAGGTCGTATGGACGTGGAGCGAGAGGGAGGAGGAGTAATCCAAAGCATGCAGCGGAAGGGAAGGAAGCCAAGGGCAGGGGAGTGGGCGTGAGCTCAAGACTTCTCTGCTTCCTCCACTGATCTTTGCCCTAGGCTGTTGTAAATAGCGTACCGTTTTTCACTTAATGGTGGCACTGTTGCAATACTTGGTTTGGTGGGAGGGTAAACTTGTCCAAAAAAGTGTAGGTACTACAAGAAACACTTCTTCCTTTATTATTAGGTATAGACTAGGAAAAATGCCCGTGCGTTGCATCGGAGGAAAAAAACAATGAAACGAAAGACGTGTATTTTTATTGAAAAAGAATCAGACCCCGGATATTTTTACTACTCAGAAACTGTTTTTATTAATACCACAAAGCAAATTTTGTCATTTAAATTTACCTAGAATTTCTAGTACAACAGACGATGAACATTTGTTAAGCTCCTTGACAAAAAGTGAGAATAAACATGCTAGCGGGCCACTTTAGCGGTTGTCGCACTTTAAGTCTAAGGGTTGCGCCATGTCGTGGTCGTCCTCAATCTGCTTCAAGTATAGCAAACTTTTACCGATCGCCATCTTTAAAGGTGCATAACCTCTCCATTATGAGGATAATCCACAAAGACAAAGACTCTTTCTTTACCTACCTTGTACCTAGTGGATCAATAAAGCAATTGGATTTACGTACTGAGATGGACAAATCAATGTAGAAACAAAATAACGCTGACTAACTTTAGCTACTAACCTCGAAAAGGCATGCAATGAATTCAGAAGATTTGCTAGTATAATGTAGATAGCGTGATGCCATACCTAGACGTTGCTTTCCTTCATCAAAATTTGTATAGCTTTCTCACACTTTTCTTTCAGCTGCAACGGAAGTGTTTACAAGCAAAACCAGGAGCAAACCAAACAATTTGTATATTCGGGGCTCTACACAGTCACTTCTGCATGCGCATGCTCAGGATTTAAGAACTACTCGCATCAAATATATTGGACACCCGCATGGCAGCAGCGACCGCCCATCCCGACGCCAGTTGCGCGCTGTCATCCACTGGCTCTCTCGACAAAAACAGGACCTTTGCGGTGGATTGAGAGTAATGACCAAAGGCAAGGAGTTCGTCGCGTCCTTGGTGTGTCGAAGAGCCCTCTGAGCGAGCTCTACACCTCCCGTCGCTCTTCTCGACTCTATCCCCATGTAGCGCCACTGGCCGCCGTCGAGGTTGTCGACACATGTGGCATGCCGAGGTGGACGACCCAATAGGTGACGTGCGAAAATCCGTACTGATATCCTTGAACATCATCTGCATCTTTCCCTCCTCCACCTCGGTGCCCACCGATTCGAGGATCTTATGGACATCGTTCTTGGTCGGGTCGAGTTGAGGATCTTGCCGGGACATTGCCTTTGGTCGCGCTCGCGTTATGTTCTCCTTGGTTCCGCTCTTGCTCTGCAGCTTGTCATCGATACTCCACATCGGCACACCCCGAGTTGAGGATCTTGTAGAAGTTGCTGTTGGTCGGCTCGGGATCCTCGGTCAGGTTGGCTAGCGGGTACGCTGCCGCGAACTTCTTCTCGATCGGATCCACGAAGAAATCCTGATAAAATCCTATCGATTGACGAAACACATGGCCAACGACGCCCTTTGTCGACCATATCACTACCAGGACTGGTCGGTTTGGGAGGATCAAATCACTTGGACGTCGGAGAGATTGAGCCGGACACGGTTATGGTGTAGTGCCGGCGAGATTGAGCTGGACGGGGTGACGACGGGTGGTGCCAACGGGAGCCAAGCCATCGTCGATTCTTCGTCCGCCGCATTTTCCTCCCTTGGTGTCCTCCGCCAATCAATCTCGCGAGGAGATAAGCTGATCAAGGACACGGTGAACACATATATAAAGAGACATTATTAGGATAGCCAGGCAAGCTCCGGCTACATACGCTATTTTGGTTTGGATTGGACTCTGCGGAACATACATAATTATTTTGCACGCCTAGGATCGAATTTGGGCAGGCTGCTTTGGAGATACACACGTATACGTTTTAGCAGTTGCAGATAAACAATGGATATTACTTTTGGCGTGTGGACGCATGACACTTTTTTTTTTGGTGGTATAGGGGTTTAGATAGATTCACTTACCGGTGGCATTGGTGGGTAATTTATTTTTTGGTCAAAAGGTAAAGCCGTCCAAAAAAGTGTAGATATTATAAGAAACACTCCTTCCTTTATTATTATATATAGCAAAAGGGCCCGTGCGCTGCACCGGAAAGACCGATCTAATTCACATCGAGAAATCTTTGTCTTTTCTCGTGACATCGGTCTCAAGCTAGACGTTTTTCTTATCTTAACCAAACATATTCACACCAATTACGGAACTTAGGCGCAAGGTTAAACTATTTAATATAAAAAATATTCATGCTTAGCTCGACATCTATTTGCAAGATGTTTTTACTATGATAATTCTAAAAAACCTTGTGGGACTGTCTAAAAAAGAAAAAATAACTTAAGAAGGCTCTATTGATGCACAAATAATATAATGGAAACAATTGATTTCAATGATAGTACTATATGCAATCGATAGCTTCACATGACTGACTGGATAGCTATTTCTTAACGCGCCCCTATATTCTATTTTATAGTGATTGAATCTAATAAAGGTGGAGGTGAACAATACCATGGGTCACACCGAAAGTTTAAAAAAGTATGATTGGAAATGGCAAAATTTTACCCCAAAGTTGATCCACATGTAACTATGGCCTACCGAATTAGCAACGATAGCAGGAGAGAGGAAGAAATATACCTCATTGTTGGAGCAAAAGCAGCGGTGAAGTGCACTCGCCACCAATTTTCTAACCAAAAAATGTACACGGTAGACAAGACACCAATTCACATAACAAACTCTATTTTAGCAATTCAACGTCCAATGAGATTAATGTAAAAAAAAAACATCCAATGAGATTGAAACTATATGCTCTGTTTTGGCAGAAGACAGCAATCGGGAGCACAATGTACAGATGCAAGCAATCTGATTATTCTAGATTAACCCCTAGATGGAGGCTATCAGGCGTAGCTCACAAACTTTACTTTTGGTGGGAAGGAGCACGCCTGGCGTTCTTGGCCACGGCCGCTGTACTACGTTCCTTTGCCGACGCCGTCAGGCAGGTCGCCCCTCCCGCTCCTAGCACCCCTCCTCCTCCTCCTCCTCCTCATAGGCTGCCGCCTCGTCGCCTTCTGCGACAGACCCGTCCGCTGCAGGCTCCATACAATCTCACGCTGCCGAACCAGCTAGATCAAAGATTGGGGCAGCAAGGCTGGTAGCCTAATCTTAGCCCCCTCTTGTAATTTCTAGCATATGGGAGAAGGCAGCCGTGGTTTTGCGGCACGTAGCCAGGATGGCATAATGTCGATGATGCACTTCGGCGTGGAAGGAGCCATCCAAGGTCGCTGCTATCCTGACAGGCGGCAGTGGTATCGCTATGGAATGAATCGAGGCTACCTCCTAGCTCAGGAACAAAGGGATATGGTATAGTACTGCCTATGAAACAACCATATTAACTATTTAGAGTAAGTATGGAGAATCTAAGAAACACTCTAACTAAACAAATAGCATGGCTGCACACTCCAGCAATTAATTAGGAAAGATTTCTCTGCCAAATTTATGTGAACCAAAGGAGGTTGCATCTTAAAATTTTCAGGTTCAGGTTACTTCGCTTTTGTCCAAGCTTCAAGTAGAGAACTAAATTCATAGATGTTGTGCATAAAGAAGGAAAATATATATAGGTGGGCTACGAATGTGCAAACAACTATTCACCATTCACAATCTAGCAAACTAAAACAATGACCATTGATCGAATTAGTTTTAGATTGAGGATGGGGTTACGCCTTACAGAAATTAGTTACAGAACCATGAACCTGGCGAAGCAGCACTTGAAAAAATTATAATTGAAACCATGAAAAAAATAATTCCATGAGAAATAAGGACAGGAGAATGGAAACGAATGCAGCACATGAATCCAACTACTGCATGTCCACTCCTCGTCGTTGGCAACCATAGAAATAGAGATCTTGGACCTTCCTTCCACGGCGGTTCCTTGTTCAAGAGCCCCTCGTGGCTTCCCTTCGAGCGAATCAAGGTGGCGCTGGAGCATGGAGATGGTAGGTGTGGAGCGCTGCTGCGCTCTTGTCTGCGCTGCTGAGCAGCTCCCTGGCTTGGCATGGCGCACGCGTCGCAAGCAGGATGCGGGCGGCATCCTAGCTCCGTCTTATCTGCGAACCCCTCTGTGTCCAGGACCGGGTCGGTCGGTCTCCAAAAAAGCAAACCGGTATTTCACTTACCGGTGGCATTATGTGTAATTTGGTGTTTTATGGGAGGATAAAACCGTCTAAAAAAGTGTAGGTACTACAAGAAACACTCCTTCCTTTATTATTAGGTATAGATATATACTAGCAAAAGTGCCCGTGCGTTGCACCGGAGAAACAAATACTCAAACACTCCACTAAACCATTTGTATTCACGTTTCCTTCCATTCATGACGAATTAATAAGCATATCTAAGAATATTAGATTCCAAACTCCTCACTGCACCGACCTATAATGCTGCATAGTTATAATGATAATTAAAAAAATCCTAAAATAAACCACCGACCAGGCCAAAAGACCCAGCTGGCCACCAAACCCACCTAATTTTCCCAAGACCCCAACCAACCCATGGCCAGGGATTTCCTTTTACTAACACAAACACGGTCCCTCTCGCCAGTCTCTCTCGTCGCTCTCTCTCGACACCTAACGCAACCACCCACTTGTTGTACATGTCTCTCCCCGGCCTCATGAGTAAGGCGATATCCCTCGGCCTGCGTTGCGATGGCTGTCGCCCACAAAGGCCCGCTGTGTGATCAACAGTCGAACACGCACGACCTTCTCGTTGATCATCGATCCGGACGAATAAAATAATGCTTACGCAATTACATTGTATGATTGGAAAATATATATACAAACTGTGTCTAATGGAATACACCTTCCTAAAATACAGAGGGTTATACTATTAATTAGTTATCGCTAACATGTAATTATGATCTAGGAAATGTGCCGGTGCGTTACAACGACGGATAAAAAGAATTAGTCAATCCAAATGTTTCCCTACTCGATTGATCTCCAACGCCACCTCCCTCCCTCTGGCTTGCTTCTAGCTTCCTAGCAAGGAAGACGCGTCCCAGCAGCCTATATTCCCTCGCAGCTCCTTGCCCAGCTTTTGTTTTAGGTCTCCTTCGCTAGTATCTGTAGAGCCTGTTCATGTCCCCCTTTAATTGTCGAGCCTGTTTATGTCCCTCTTTAATTATTGTACCAGTATGTGGGCCTACAAATCCCGTTTAGTTACAAACCATGCAAGTTCTCTTTGTCCTAAGGTGGAAGCCCCCAAATCATCACGTTGTGCAAGCCCAACTTCCCAATCAACTTTTTCTCTGATTCCCGATGCAGTTTTTGCTTTGATTCCCGATGCTGCTGGTGATTCGAAGCAACTTGTTAGCGTATATAAATCAGTAGAACTTGGTTTATGGTAGCAATGTGGGACTATTCAAGGTTAGTCATAGTAATAATTCCATTAAAAACGTTGTTTGACCGGTTTCCTCTTAAAATCTCTAAAACCTTGCTCGCGGCCCAAGAAGGCCCGACAACGTGAACAATCCCAAGATGGACCAGAGAAGTATTGGAATGTGTCGGGTCGGTTCTGACCGGGGGTCAACGTCTGGCCTACACACATCTCATAGTTTTTTCTTTTTATTGAAACAAAACGGTACGATGGCAGTTGCGCGTATTATGGGATTTGGTGGGAGGGCAAAGTCGTCCAGAAAAGTATAGGTACTACAAGAAACACTCCTTCCTTTATTATTAGGTATAGATTATTATTATTATTATTATTATTATTATTATTATTACTAGCATAAAACCCGTGCGTTGCTACGGTGTTACATTAAATTTAACGACCGATATTCTATATGAAAAACAAAATCCTTCTACTATATTCCTTAACTAAAGATAGCTAAATGCCCGTACGTTGCTACGGGTATAATATGTTAGACTTGGATAAAATCTCATACGATAACAGCGAGGAGTGCTTCAAATCATCTGCATATGCAAGCTTTGCTCTCCCAATGCCCCTCCATGCACGGCTCAACCCGACCAACAATGACCACGTCGATTGTCCCCGTGCTCCATGCTCCGTCCCGACCTATATGTACTCCATCAGGCCGTTGTGCCCATAAAAATACCACCCTATTAGTTTTTGTTATTCTTCTTTTATGAATCGGTCTTTGACATCATATTTTTGTTGCATATTTTTGCTCCTAAAACTATTTTTGCTAAATTATATATTTGTTGCTAAATTATTCTTCTTTTTTGTGTAGAGTTAAAACTCTATTTTTCGTTTATTTTCTGGTTCAAAATCAATTTAAAAACTGATTTCAAAACAAACATAAAATAATAATGAAAAATGTTTTAAATAAAATAAAAGGGGAGAGACCCTATCCGAACCAGCTCAGCGGGCGACCCAAGCCAGGCCCATCTTGAAGCTCCTTCCAGAAACCTTAATTCCACCAAAAAAAAGTATGCCCATTTTTGTAGACACCCCCTGTTTTCACCTCCCAAACGCGATCAAGTCCCTCCCAGATCCCCAACCTCCGCGCGGTTGAGCGGCGTCGCCGCCATGGGCTCACTCCCGGTGCTCTTCTCGCTGGAATGTGCTGCGCATCCTGGTGCGCCAGGTGTGAAGGTGGCGTCGGACCTTTGCCCCGCTCTACGACCGGCTCGACATGAAGCAGGCGGCGTTCGCGCAGGCTCATCTCTGGGTCAAGCAGCCTCACACCACGTACGAACAGGACCACTTAGCTAGCTAGCTGCAACTACGACGCTTGCTTCCTCGATTACTCCAAGCTCAGCCTTTGCGCCTCCAACGACACCACGTGCAGCTCGGCGCTTCCAATCGTCTACAACACAAATTTCACGACGGCCTTGCGGTGCCACGAAGGAGCTAGCCTGGCGGCACTCTTGAACGCCATCACGGACTATGCTGCCTCCATGATTTCGTGGCTATACGCTTCGGGCGCCTCCTCGACCCGCCATGGCCGTCATCGGCCGCGTCGTGCTCCTTCCTCTTTCCGACAGAACCACCACACACAGGCGCCCGCCTCGCCTCTCCAAGCCCCTCCGGCGCGCCATCTTCCTCGACCCCGTACGCCTCTTTGCCAGCGGACGCCGGCGCCTCGTCGACCCGCCATGGCCGCCCCGGAACACGTGCGCCTCTTCGCCAGCGGACGCCGGCGCCTCGTCGACCCGCCATGGCCGCCCCGGAACACGTGCGCCTCTTCGCCAGCGGACGCCGGCGCCTCCTCGACCCGCCATGCCAGCCGTCGGCCGGGTCGTCCTCCTCCCGACAGAACCATCACGTACAGGCGCCCGCCTCTTCAAGCCAACTTTCACTTGCGGTGGCATACTATGTAATATCCACAAATAATCAGGGGCAAAATCGTCCAACGAAAAATCGGAACCAAATCAGGGGAGAACGAACCTACCTCTGTGTAAATTAGTAGATAGATTATATTATTATTATTATTATATATAATATATATATATATATATACTAATTTTCCTTGAGGTAGGTTCGTCCGCCAGTTTTTTGGTTCCGATTTTTTCTTGGACCATTTTGCCCCTGCGAGTTTGGACTTATTACAATGACTGCCACCGCCGAGTCTGTCGTCCGTCAAAAAGAAACATAGCCGCACGCTCGGGAGCTCCTGCTGACGGAGACAGAGCCGGCCGGAGGAGCACATCCGGAGCATGGCGTCGGTTGGTGCCCGGGGTCCGGGTCGAGGCTAGCGCCGGTGGTGACATGGACAGAGAAGAGCAAGTGGCGGCGCTGGGAGAGCTTGAGCCGGGACTCTGCGGGAAGAGGGGAAGCGTTGCCTGGGGTCAGGCCCAGGCTCGAGGGCAGCGCTGGTGGAGGCCCGCCAATGCTGGCAACGTCGCGTTGCTGAACCGCGACCAAAGGAGTAGCGGGTACTCGAAGCACAATCTGGAGATATCGCCTGCGCAGAGGAACGTGGACATGCTCATGCCCGATCTCCAATTTTTTTTGGACCGGGGACCGATCTCCAATTGATGAGCTCGATCTAAAAAATTAACTGATGGAACGGGATGAGCGGTGGATTTGGACTTCCAAATTGACGTATCTCTTGATTTGATACAAAAGTTGGTGTTCAGTTTGAAACCTTGGGAGAGATTGTGAGACAGGGAAAAGAGAATTTGGGGAAGGAGAGGAACTGCTGTATGAGAGTTGATTGGGACGATGGGATAACTGGTGGGTTCATCAAGGTTGGCCAACTAACGCCTGGGCGAGGGCGGAGGCCGGTGGTGGGAGGATGTGACGGAGCCGGGAAGAAATAATGTCTGGGCGAGGGCGGAGGCCGGAGGCCGGTGGTGGGAGGATGTGACGGAGCCGGGAAGAAGAAAGGGGAGGGCGACGGGAGAGCATCAGGCACGGCCACGACAGGGATGGAGCGTGGCTGAGGAGAGCCGAAGGGCAGGGGCGCGCTCACTCGTCCGGGAGAAGAAAAAGGCGTCGGGGCGGAGATGTGCTGGCCCGCGGTGGCGCACGGTGGCAGGACACTGGCGACAGAGCAGAGGAGTGACCGCTTCGCGGGAGAGGAGGAGGCGTGATTTAGATGCGGCGCTGACGAGGAGACGATGGCAACGCGGCGATGCAGGCGAGCACATGGTGGTGGCGCGCATAGCGGCTGCGGGTGGAGCAGCAGCCGAGCGAAACAGCGTAGGAGGCGGGGGAGACCACGCCATGGAGCAAAACACAGCGAGGAGAGATTCACAACTTTTTTGGCTGATTATGCCATGGAGCAGAGCACAGCGAGCAGAACACAGCGAGGAACATAGCATTGCAGAGAGCTAGCAGCAACAGCAGTGACGAGGTCAAGAAGCAAATCGGGACTGCTTTGGTTGAATATAGACCGAACTGTAGCATGGGCAAATGTTAAAAGTGAATGTTTCTTTGTTCAGTGTGCGAGGCAAAAAAAATGATGAAAGACTATATTTATATTTTTTGTCATCATCTACACCTTGAACAATCAGGCAAGGTTCGGTGAGTTAGGATTACAATCTCATTTAGGATTTGTTTCGTGCAACTTTAAGTGATTAAATTATTATCCGCATATTTAGGTGTGTATTTATAGCCCGTAGCATCGCACGGACATTGTGCTAGTATATATATATATAAGAAAGCGTCCAAGGATGATAAAAGAGCGCCAAACGAAGTTGGGCCTAGTAGGTCCAATAAGAAAAACTCAAAAGAACATAGTGGGCTGCTGCCCGGGCCACTTCTCCCAGCTCAATGCAGCCTTTGTGCAAAAAGATTCTCCTGCCATTTGGCTCGGGTCTGAATCACGAATCTGATTTTTTTGGCTAAATCGTGAGCCAGACAGCGGCGGCGCCGTCCCAATGCGACGACGCCATCGGGAAGGACTACGCCGCCAGTCGTGGTTGCCGCTGGCCGCGTGCGACCGTCCTCCTCCACCTTCGCAGATGGCCACATTAACCCGTGACACCCGTCGATTCCGCCACCTGCGCGCCGCTCTATCGGAGTCCAAGTCCAAGGGAGTAGGAGACCAGCAACCGCAACTCGGTCGGCGTTGGCGTGCGTGGATCGACCGTGACGTCCATGGGACGTGGAAAGCGACGACCCATCGACAGCGCAGTCCTCTGCCGTGGCGGTGCAGGGGGGACGGGGACGTGCGCTCGCCGGTTTGGACGGCGAGCTTGTGGCTCCTTAGAGGACCCGCAGCGCAAACCACCTGTTCTACGTAATGCCAGAGCCAAGGATTACTCCCAGCCTACCAGGTATGTATCATACTCAGATTTGCTTCCCGTTTTTGCCTTTTTGTATCATGTACCCAGTTAAACATAAAGAGTGGAAACGAATTTCTGATTGCAACGATTAGCCACCAGCGATATAGGATAGCTACCATTTTGAGCATATTTATCATTCTTTTGTTAGCTCCAGACGATTGGAGACTCACAAAGTGACAAGCTAGGACAAATGCAAGCAGATGCCAATACCTCCTTTTGAACTCTAATCATTTATGTCAAACCCAGTGAAAGATAACTTAATATTGCAATGGTAATGATAAGCTACAGTTACGTACACAGCTACTATTTATTTAAAGTTCTTTCGTATTAACTTAATTAGTCATCTTGACTTTGTTGTACTTAGCTAATGTCTAAAATTCTTATGAAGTCCAAAACAACATGACATTGTACTCTTGAAAGAACAGAAAACATGACACACGGTTTAAGTGGGCTAAGGTGATAAACAAGGTTGGGTAACAGGGTAAGGTTATATGAAGGGAAACATGTGAACTCAACTGTGTATGTGAACTAAGTAAAGAACAAAATATCAACTGTGTGGGAACCTAAGTAAAGAACAGAATAGTTATGTCCTTCCTCAGAATATCTCCACTGACTTCGTACAAGAAAGAACAGGGGCATATAATGAAGCAGATATCATTTGCTTCAGCTATCACAAAAATCTCATGTACATACAACATAACAGAGGTTTTTCTGTTACTGAGTAGCAAGTTAGACCCCCATGAAGCGTGTCTTATTTTGTATGCAAAAATCATTCATTATCTTACATCCTTCACTGTGACAAAAATCATTTGACGGAAAAAACTGAGTACAATTATTTCTGCGAAGGTCACTGTTATTGAACTTTACTTCACTTTGTTGTTTCATTGCTATCACAAATGTTGTCAAGCCATAGAACTAATTCATCGGTCAATGGTCTCAGTTTAGGTGAGTCATTGATGCACAAACATGCAAGATCAATCATCTTCATCATTTGCATCTCAAATTTCTTGTCATACATTGCACGGTCCAGTACGTCGGCTTCACGGTGTTCTCCTTTCATGTGTATAACCCATGAGACCAATTCCCTAGCTCCCTTCCGCTTGCACATATCAACTGGCCTTTTTCCTGTTAGTAACTCCAGAAGAACAATGCCAAAACTATACACATCACCTTTGAAAGTGGCTACCGAAGAGTGACCATACTCAGGGGGGATGTAGCCTAGTGTCCCAACTAGGTCAGTTGTCACATGAGTATCATAGGGACAAATTAACCGAGCAAGCCCAAAATCAGCCAACTGAGCTTCAAAATTCTCATCCAAAAGTATGTTGCTTGACTTGATATCACGGTGTAGTATGTGGGGTTCACATGACAAGTGCAGATATGCCAAACCCCGTGCTGCTCCTTTGGCTATCTGAAGCCTTCTTTGCCAGCTTAATCTAGATGGGCCATCAGGCTTTTCATGAAGCCAATGGTCTAGGCTGCCATTCTCCATGTAGGAGTAGATGAGGAGCCTGTCACTGCCATTCCTGCAGTAACCTTGTAGAAGCACAAGATTAGGATGCTTAGCTTTTGATAAGGTCTCCACCTCTGCTTTGAACTCCCGCTCCATCTGTCCAAAATCACCCGATAGTCTTTTAATGGCGATCTTTGCTCCATCTGGTAGTGTTCCCTTGTACACTAGACCAAAGCCACCACAACCAATGATGTTAGCCTGATCAAAGTTGTTTGTAGATTTCAAGATATCACTGATAGTCAGTGTCTTGTCATCATCTTTGTTCTGAAACAGAAGTACCAGTGAGGCTGCTGTCAATTCTAGTGCTGCATTTGTATCTGCAACAGCCTTTACTGTATGATCATGCCTTCTGAAGTTTCTTCTCAACACAAGTACAACAGCAACAGAAAAAATCAATGCTGCTCCAAGTGCAATTCCAATTACTATTCCTAATATGAGACCCTTGTTCTTTCCATTTCCTGTTGCAGACATGATGGGAGCATGGCTGGAATTGCATTTAGATAAGCCAAAGCGGGTGCCACAGAGGTTGGGGTTCCCCTCGTAATCAGAACTTGTGAATGTTGAGAATTGGCCTCTCGACGGAATTGTGCCCATCAGATTATTGTATGCCACACTGAAGCTTGATAGAAAATTCAGCATTGTTAATGAAGAGGGTATGCTTCCAGTAAGATTGTTATGTGACAAATCCAAGGATTCCAAGCTAGACATGCCTGATAGCTCATCAGGAATTATACCAGAAATATTGTTGTTACTGAGGTCCAGGACATACAGGTTCTTGAGGTTTCCAAAGCCCGGCAATATGAGACCAGTGAGCTTGTTATGGCTGAGAACTAGAGAGGGCGGGAAGCTGCTAACCTGATTGTACTGCAACCCTTTGCCTGTTTTGTTCTTTTTAATGAAGAAAGGAAAACAATCAGTCTCCGTGGATTGCTGTGAGCTGTTGTATGTAACAAGGCCCTTCATGCTCGACAAACTGTTCGGTATTCCTCCAGTAAGTGAGTTGTTAGATAGATCCACATAGAACAGAAGCTCAAGATCACCAATCCATGCAGGAATATCCCCGGACAGTTGATTCCATGATAAATCCAGCACCTTCAGTTCTGTGAAATTAGCCAGCCATGGTGGTATTTCTCCTGAAAGGTGGCTATTAGCAATGACAAACACTTGGATGTTACGGAAGCCGTTTATTCCAGTCATTGGCAAGGCCTTCCCATCATGGAAGTTCTTTGTCAACACAAGGCTTGTTAGGTTTCGACAGTCTTGAAGCACAGATAATGCCGAGGCAACATTTGTGAAGCTATTGTTGGAAAGTGAGATGTAGGACAAAAACTGAAGCTTTCTGAAATCAGCTGGGATCTCGCCACTGAGGTTGTTTGTGCCAAGATTCAGGCTTCTGAGATGTTGGCAATCTGACAAGCTATCAATTGTGCCAGTGAACTTGTTGGCTCCAAGGTCAAGTGAGACCAGCTGTGTCATCTCCGAGCAGTTGAGATTGATATTTCCATTGAGCGAATTGTTCCTCAAGTACAACATCTTCAATGATGGTGACTGCGACAATGAGGAAGGCAATGGGCCCCTGAAGAAGTTGGACTGCGCAGAGAAGTACTCTAACTTGCCAAGCCTACCAAAGATATTTGGAAGGTGTCCAGAGAGCGAATTGAAAGAAATGTCCAGCTGAGCAAGGCTGGACAGATTGCCAAACCATGGGCTCATCCTATCAGTGAGCTGATTCTCCTGCAGAGACAAGTTCTTGAGAAACTGCAGCTTGAATAGGTCGTCCGGCAAGCTCCCGGAGATGCTGTTGAGCTCCACGTATAGCTCTTCGAGCTTCGTGCAGTTTCCGAAGCCTGCCGGAAATTCGCCAGCAAAGAGATTCGACGTGAACCGGGCCACACGGATCACTCCAGACGACTCACAGATGCTCGCATCAATTCTTCCAGTGAACATATTGTACCCTGCATCGAACACCGCGAGCTGCGGTGAACCATGGAGCGTGGGATGGGTTCCGCTGAACAAGTTGAAGGATATGTTGAAGACTTCGATCGCTGGGAGAGACACGTTGGCCGGGAACGCGCCAGAGAGCTCGTTGTCACTGATGTCGAGCCGCTGCAGCCTGTGGAGCTGAACGATGGGGCCCGGGATGGCGCCATGGAGGTTATTGGCGGAGAGGTTGAGCCACTGGAGGTGATCCAGCTGCGCGAGCGAAAGCGCCAGTTCGCCCTTCAGTTTCCTGCCGTGGAGGTTCAGCACGACGACCCGGCCACCGGAGTCGCATGTGACACCCGACCACGAGCAGCAGTTAGCCACCTCCGAGGACGTGTTTGGGAGCGTCCAGCTGCTGACGCCTCCGGTGAGACCTTTGAAGAAGCCTTCCAGCGCGCGATAATCGCCCGGGTTGCAGGAGCTTTGGTTGAGCGGGTAGACCGAAGACAAGAAGAGAAGCGGCAAGGACAGCCACAGGAAGAAACAGCTTGGCCGTCTGGTGGCGCTTCGGATCAAGACATGTCCCATTGAAGCAAGCAAGCAAGAAGAGCTGTAGTGATGGTGTTGAGCAGGGAGGAGTGGCTTTTGTTGGTCTGTTCAGGAGCTATATGATATCTAATGCCATTCGATGCGTAAAGCTGGCCCTCCTGAGCGCTTGCACCTCAAGCAACAATGGTGGCGGGCGGTGAAGAGAGAGGTGGTGGCTTGTTGCAAGACGATAGGCGTCGTATTTGGGAGGTGCGTGGTTTTGACTTGTGATTGTGCAGGCACTCACTCAGGCCGTGGGAGACCCGAATTTCCTCGAGAAAATTGATTGTCCCTGTTAACTTGCTAGAAAAACTCCATGGTCGGAAATCTTTTGACTTGTGTTCAAAGTTGGCCTACCCCCTGCCCGTCTTTTTCGTCCTCCCTTTCCTTCCTTTTGGCTGTTTTCATGGAAATGAATCTAATAACTAGCATGATAGCTGACCGGTGCAGCATACCAAATGTGATATCAATAGATATTCTGCAGAACCACATCAATTAGGTTTCTCCATGTGTGTCTATTCCCCCACAAATGACGTGTAAATAGTTACGGCTCAAGATACTGCTCAGCTAGTGGTCACAGGGCAAGTGTTAGAGAACCCGGATTAAGATTAATAACCATTGCAGAACTCTGTGACTGTTACTAAAATAGCAGACCAGGAGTTGCTATACTTGGCAAACTTTTATATCCTGATGGGTATTAGGTGAAGGATGGTGGGTAATGGCAGGAGAGGAGAAGTCAATGGCCAGCGGCAAGCTACGCATGTGCCGCCGCCGCTTTCGGCCGCGCCGGACAACGCCCTGCCGTGCCCGCCAGTGAACATATACAGCATGGCTCGGCTCCAAATACGGGGCAAAGGGCTGGAAAAAATACTACTCGAGCAGCCGACGGCTGACAAAATCTGCGGATCATGCAGCCGCCGCCGGCTGCGCTGCAAAGAGAACATGATCCATTGGTACATACTACACTGTGTTTTCTTTACAGGCATATGTTGTTGGTGAGAGCTGGATCATCGGTTCAATATTATCATCCTCGGTCTTATCTCTTCAGACGTGGTACTACGATGCCGCCATGTGTAGTGCCATTTTTCCTAGGAACTGAAGAGAGAGGGAGACGTAGTTGGACTCGATAGGTACTAGATCGATGTTCACGCTTGGCGTCCTAGTCGCGTGTTGTTTTTTCGTCCGTTGACGTTTTCGTGGTGGTTTATGTTGTCCAGTTATCCCGAGATCTGCTTCGCAAGAGGATCACTTCACTGCCTTGTATTGTTTGGCCGTCTTAGCTTTATTTATAAAGCGAGCCGAAATGTTGTTTCGAGAAGGTAATTACAACCTGATTTAAAATGGACCATGTGATTCCTTCTTCCTTTAAACGTTGTATGGAACTTTAACCGCGTGCTGTGTGACTAGGTTAACTGCGTACTATGTATTTGTATTTCACGAGTGTGACACATCGCTTTCTTGACAATTGCTTAACTGACGGGCCTCTTGACAATTGCTTCGGACAGGGACATGTGCTGCGTGGTAAAAATAGACCAGGTACCGTGGTACTAGTTGTGATGATCGGTGCGCAATTCGTCTAGTATACTACTACGGGCCACTGGGGACGGACGGACGGATAGGAGTGGCCAGTTACGTCGCGGAAATGCTACGCCACTACTCGCACGCCCACTATCCAGGTAACTTTCGTCTTTTCCTTTGCTCCCTTTTGCACTAATTAATTAATTGCCGAGTTGCGCGCGTAAGAAGATCGAGTAGAGTCTTGGAAAGGTGACCCACTGGATTTCCCCGAGCGAGCGAGAGAATGATGGCGTGCGTGTGCATGCATAATAACATTTAACATTTCGATCTTCCACTGTCAGACTGTCAGTACTGCATAATAACATTTAACATATTCCGATCTTCCAGGTCTTCCCGGTTTAATTTCTTCGCGCCCTAGCTCTTTGTGTTCCACCGTACGTCGTGGACTAATGGCACGGCAATGATCATATTCGTGTGCCATATATGCTGGCACAATTACGCGTTAGTGCGTATCTCCCCCTTTCTCCTTTGCAGAGACTTTAACCGAAGAACAGATCCGCACACGATTAATCAATTAACAATTCATATATAGCACGTACTGTTAGCCCGTGATTATATTAACTAATCGCTGCCTCGCGCGGAACCGGATTCCCGTGGCTAATGGTGCGCCTTATCTCCCTGCGCAGCCCACTACACCCTAGCTGACAACAATACATCCTATGGTGGATCGCGATCGAGATATTGCTAACTTTCATTTCGTTCGCCCTTTTTCTCCGGCCCAATGAGCTCGCGATCCGGCACCTGACACTGACATAGATCGCCGAAGACGTCCGCGCACGTAGGCACTACCCGGTCGATGATGCGCTGCTCGACAGCCGCGTGCGTTCGCTGCCGAATCGAACGATGGGGGCGGGCGTGCAAAGCCGGGCCTCAGTCAGTGTGAGGCTGCGAGGCACTGAGAGGCGGTACGTGTGACATCGACATGTACCACTGCCACTAGCTGACCAGCATACCACCACCACCAACAACAACGACCGTGCCGAGTGCGACGCGACACCACCACTTCTCCGACGGTTTTGTGGGCGGTGGGCCGGCAGGGGGGCGTACGTCGTCGTTCTGTATCGCTTTTATATCAGTGTCGTGACCTAACCATCCCAACGAATGGGTGTCGGGCGTCAAAGCGGCCCATCCATGGCTGGGCAGAAAGGCGGGTGGTGTCTTCGGTTAGCTCGCTGACACGGCCGGCCGGTCGGTCGGATTAGGCTTGGTGAGGGCCTCCCGAGCTGTGCACATTCTGATCTGTCCGTTGCGTGACTACGCCCTTCTGCTGTGGACCTTCAGTTCATGCTTCGGTGGAACATCAGGAATTTAGCCAGCAGCAGCAGGGCTCTAATTTCAAGTTTTTATCTAGGTTTTTTTTCTGTTGGCTCTAATTTCAAGTTCGGTTTTGCTAGTTCTCAGTTGTATGAGAACTTCTTAGGTCTCAGTCGTCTCTTTTACCGTTCGATTTATCTCGTGATTCGTGTAAAGTAAAAGTTACACATGAGTTGCAACTAGGATGTGACTGAGAATTTAATGAGTTGCAACTAGGTTGTAACTGAGAATTAGTACAAATATTATGAGTTGCAACAAGGTTGCAACTGAGATTTTACTAGAAATATTAGGATGACATCAGCGACTTAGACATAAGAAGTTCCCAGACGCCTGAGATCTAGACACTCCCTTTCAAGTTTTAGTGATGACCAGATGATGTATGCTAGTAGAAATGGCGACCAACAGTAACTAACTACTACTACTCCCTCAGTTCTGCCTAACTTTCAAATATTGACCAACTTCCAAGTAGTACTAACAGAAAGGCCATCTAGACGGTTTCAAGCGCAGAGATGAGACATCTGCTTATTATCAGTGCGGATCAAAACATTGAAATTCGGAGACGCCCTAGCTGAAACAGGAAGCCATCCTCTCTCCATAGCTGATACATTTATTCATCGCTGCTGGTAGAGGGAGCGGGCATGCATGATGACTAGAAGTTTGGTCCTTGACGACGTAAAGACTCGATCCAGTGAAACGACGCGCAACAATTCAGCCGGGGTGGGTAAAGTTTCATGTCTGCTCTAAGCATAGTATTCCAAAAAAAAACTGAAAAAAAAATGTTCACGAGGTTTAAGATATGTTCATGGATTCAAAACTCGGTCGCATATTCAGAAAAAATGTTCATGAGGTTCAAAACATTGTTCACGGTTTCAGAAAATCGGTTCACTGATTCAAAAATTGCCAATGCTCGTGTTTTAAAAAAATATTTACATGTTAATGATTTATGTTTAAAACAAAAACGAAAACGTAAACTTTTTATTACAAAAATATTAATGGAAATGGAAATATAAAAATGCAACAAAAACACGGAAAAAAAAAGAAAGAATCTACAAAACAAAAAGATAATAAAAAACTTGTCAAAATAAACTTTTGCATGTAATGTAGGTTCTCGATGTAACTAGCAATGAAAACAAAACTACAAACAAACTAATTAAGAAAACTAACTAACAAAACCAACTTTTAGAGAAAAAGAAAAGAAACTACAACAAAAGCAACGAAGCCACTAACAAAACTTGGAAAAGCTATATGGGCCAAGGCCATCGTGTCAGAATGAGGCCCCGAGCAAATTCGCAGGCTAGCGGCGAATGATGAATCCTATTCACCGCTCAACGCGAGATACATCATAAAATTCAAAAATTGGTTCATAATTTTTGAAAAATGATTAAGATTTTTTAAAAATTGTTCATGAGTTTTCAAAACTTGGTTTATGATTTTTATAAAATATGTTCATGAAGTTCGAGTTATGGTTCATGATTTTTTGAAAATTATTCATGAATTTCACAAGCTTTCAACAAAATTCAAGCTTTTATTTTTTTGTTTCTAAAACATCTTCATGAACATTCAAAAAAAAAATCAACGGTTGATTTGAAGAGGGGTGTCAACGAGCCGAACTCAAGCGAATATACTACAGCTCGGCTCGAGCTCGATTAACACCACGAACCTAATATTTGGCTCGAGCTCGGCTCGCGAACTCCTATCTAGGCTCGAGCTCGGTTGTACGAAGGCTCGATAACCACGCAGGGCTCGTTAATTCTTTAAAAAGATTTGTCGTTGCATGCGTTGCTGCGAAAGTTTGACTGCAATGTGTATTCTGCTTGTAGTTTTCCCTCTCCTTTAGCCTGAATTTTATAGCCAATGGTGAAGCTTAGCTCTTCTTACCTTACCGATGTGGTACTAAAAAGCATCAATTGTACTGTGTCTCCGTCACCGCCGATGCTGGCTTTGATGGGCCGTGCTAAGCTAAAAGGAACTCTATTGGGCTGCAGTGCAGACACATGCGTACAACACATGGTAAAAAAAACTAGAGGCACGTGGTATTTCTAAAGACAACCGAGCTGGAATGCATGCCATCGCTACTTAGCTTCCTGCGTAACTTTTTTTCAAACTGTTCGAGCTCGAGTTAAAAAGCTTGCGAGCTTCAATCTAGGCTTGAGCTCGGTTTGATAAGGCCTCGAGCCGAGCACGAGCCGAGCTTTTAGCGAATCAAGCTCAAACAGTTTGACGAGCCCGAATATTTTTGACAGCCCTAGCTGGTGCTAGCTACCTCGTGCGGGACTGAGATCACACACTGAAACATGCGGCCTCCCATCTGTTGTTCAACTTCTATCCAACGTACAACAATAGTCTAATGCAAAAATGATTTCAGATGTCCAGCTTGCTTCAGACTTTACAGTTTTAAACACTGAAAACAGCACATAACTCTTTAGACTTAACATTTTAGAACAATATACTATATAGACAGTAATATTTCAGTCCTTAGTATAAACATCAACTTTGAACAGTACACATTACAAACACCAGCCTTGTCCTTGGACAATACAAACGGTAGTCATATATTCTGTTTTCATTTATATTCAGAAGATATTTAAACATGCCATTCATCAATATTCAGATTGAGACAACCCACTTCATCATAAGAAATTCAGAAGCACATGGTTTAAAACTTCAGTACCACTTTCCATTGCATTCAGTAACATCTTAACATCAAATTGAGTGCCATTTGACTTGTACACTTAGGCCCCAAAATACTAGTTAGCCCAAAATCTTATAGTTAACTATGCCCAAAATACTATCTAACAAGCTTGCATGCTAGAACAAATCATCAACATCGCAAGGTGGAGCCGTCAAGAGCTGGGTGAAACTGATGATATCATTGCAATCTTGAAGCTCCAAATTTACTCCTTTGTTGTTATCACACTTCTCCACTTGTACTTTAGGCTGTACATCATTCTTTTTCTTTTGTTGCACATGCTCCTTCTTCTTTTGTTGCTGCCAATGAAAATTATAGTCATTAGTTTACAAATGAATAATTAGAACATATTATGTACTAATTGCAGCATACATTTGTTTCCTTTTTGGTCGGCGCGGTAGCTTTACATGGTTTGCGACCCTCGAGTAACTTATCAAGTTTTGGATTTTCTATCACGTTCCTTCCTTCTCTATTTTGTATACTTCCATTGCGAGCTTCTCTAGTCCATCTCTTCAAGACATAATGTGTCGGCAATGTTTTTATATTCATCAAATCAAGAACTTTTACACCATGTCCACACAATATCCCCGTCCTATTGAACATTCTACAACTACATGATACCGTTTTGGTCAACGGATCGCCTATCACTATGCGCTCCTCCTCAAACTCTAAATCACCATGCAAACTCGCACTAGCAATAGCAAATCTGTTATTTCCATCCAATACTCTACGACATGCAGCCATTGATCTTTCATACTCACCTTGAAAAGATTCAAAAGTTATCGGAGTGTACACTTTGCTTGCTTCCACCAACATAGGAGTGGACATCTTAATTCTTGGTATCTTCTTTCTTGCATTGAATTCAGATTCGAATTCCTTTGTTCGTTTTACTTCCACCGTCCTCTCAAAATGCATCAAGAATCGAATAATATGAAAATCCGACTTCAAATGATTTTTCAACGCATTGTTGAAGCTCTCACTTAATTGTGTACTTCTCACTCCCAAGCTAAAGACATCTCTCATATAACATTCGGTCCATTTTTCTTTCACCTTGTAGATACTATCTAACCAAGTTTGCTTATGCACTTTGAGCCTCATATTGTCAAACGCTTCTTCAAATGTTGCCTTATCCTCATAGCCATACATACAAGCACCAAAATCTGTGAGAATATGAGGCTCTTTTTCTTCATCCTCCACTTCATCCCCCTCTTCCACTTCATCTTTATCATCGCCCTTCGCCGAAGTTAAATGTTTGACAACATTTTGCATTATATTGAAGGTGCACAATCCATGATATGATTCTTTGAAGACTTCATCTATGGCTTTTCCCATTGCTGTATCTCGATCTGTATAGATAGTTCTAGGCTGCCTTCCATTATGTGCAGCTAGAAAAGTCTCAAAGAGCCAAATAAATGAGTCGCATGTTTCATGAAACATCAATGCAGCATCAAAAATGGTTGTTTCTCTAAACTGGTTGAGCCCAAGAAAAATACCAAATGGCCTATACTCTTTGTTTGTGCCAAATGTAGTGTCAAATGTGACAACATCACCAAAGTGTGCATAGTTAAGTAGCATTTTAGCATCAACCCAGAAGATGTTGGCTATATGCTCCTCACAATCCAACTGCAAATGATATTGGAAGATGGATTCTCGGCTATCTTGTCACGAAAAAACTTCAACATACTACCAGCCTGTCCATAAGCCAACTCCCGCTGCCGCTTGCTTCGCAGATGATTTTTATGGTCACAACAAGTGTAACCAAGGTTAAACTGGCCGCCAACTAGAAGACAAGCAAACTCATGTGCAGATTTTGGCATAATTCTAGAATCATCGGCTGTTTCTATCTCGAAAGCTTGCAGTTCTGAAATCTTCCTTTGTGATGCCAACACGTGACGAGTTTGTGGCAATTGAAGGAGGTGATTGTGTTCCAAATCAACTTCGGTGACTTCAAATTTTTTGGCCACTCGATCATATGAAACAATCATCCGAACTTTACAATTGGTTCTCGTTTCAGCTCTAATACTCTTTGGCTCATGATCTGTTTGACTTTTCCTTCGATGGCCTTCGTTGGAACAAACAAATCTGCATGAAGTGATCGTTCCATTACATCTGCTTTTGATGGTGTTTCTTTTCCTCACATCAAAGCCAATGTGACCACCATATTCTACCCAGAACTTCCAAGCCTGATCTGAATCTCTGAACCTCATACCAACTTTAGGTATCTTCTTGCCAATCGATACCATTGCATAACACTCGCAATTGCAATTCTGCCAAGTAGAAGCAAAGCGATCAGAACAAGCAACACTGAATATAAACTGATATTTTACCTGAATATAAACTGATCAGAACAAGGTAGCTATACTGAATATATTTGACAAGGTAGCAGCACTGAATATATATAAACACTACAATCTGAACTAATATTACTACAAAGTATATTAACCATTGGGTCTATTTCTAGTACAAATACCAATCGCAAAGAAATTGTGCCTGCATCTAATCAAGTGCACGAGGAAACAGCAGCAAACTATAAACTAACAGAATGGGATAGGCACCTGTGAAGAAGCGGCAGATAAATAGGCTACGTAGCAGTAGCCGCCGGCGGCGCTCGTCTCTGGCCCGGGGCAGCGCTCATCTCCGGCCCGCCATGGCGCTTGTCCCTGGCCCACGGCGACGCTCATCCCTGCCTCTCCTCCACGGCTGCTCGGAGCGTGCGAGGGCAGGAGCCGCCGACGAAGCGCGAGAGAGCAGGAGACGCCGGCGAAGCGCACAGAGAGCAGGAGATGCCGACGAATCGCGACGCCGGACGCCAAGCCCTCCTTTTCCCCACCTTCCCCGCCAGAATTTTTTGCTGCCCCGCGCGCTCTCCACGATTTGGTCCGCTTTGACAGGCCGCTGGGAGCAATTTTGCCTTGATGTGTTGTGGTGCGTCGGATGTGGGTTGGAGGGTGGATGAAAGGCCGCGAGTTACCGCGTGACATGCCGTTCGCATGTCACCTGATCTCAGTCCCCTCGTGCGAGCCAACCGTCGAGCGGATGGAACTAATTACCTATCCAGACATGAGATGCAACGATTTAGATACTCGTACTCTATGTGAAATTAAGCGATGGAGCCACCAGACAAAACAGCATGTCAGACGTGCCGCTAAGGGGTGGCATATATCGCCTCCCTGTTATGTCCCTAACTGAGGCAAAAAGTGTTTTTTTTTTTCTCATATGCCCTTTTATTCAAGATTTAGAGTTTACACGGATCTCCGTAACAAGACCAGCCGGTGTCTACCCACTGGCAAGGTCGAAGCATATCTCGCCAGATCGTGGGCTTCTCTATTGAAATTTCTTTTCTCATGTGAGAAAACTATATTACCTCTCACCTAGGCCAAATGCTAATGGCCGCTGGCGCATCCGGCTCCTGCCGTACAAGGCTCCCTCTGTATGTGCCGGACCATTTTCGCAGTACTACTGTTTATCTGTTCTTTTTTTTTCTTTTTTCTTTTTTTTCTTTTTCAATTTTCTGTTTCATTTTTCCTTTTTTATTTTATTTTTCGTTTTTATTATACTTTCATTCTGATTTTTTTTATGTTTGAAAAAATTCAAGTTTTTACAAAATTGGTTTATATTTTTGAAATTGGTTCATAATATTTTAAAATTGGTTTACGAATTTTTCAATTTGGATCATGATTTTTTGAAATTTGGTTCACGGTTTCAAAATTGGTTCATGATGTTTTGGAATTGGTACATGACTTTTTAAAGTTGGTTTATAATTTTTATAAAAATGGTTCATGATATTTGGAGAATGTCCATGAATTTCGAAATTTGGTTCATGAATTTCGGAAAGAAAAATAGTTCATAATTTTTGAAAGTATACATGTTTTTAAAAAAATGTTCAAGATTTTTAAAAAATTCTTTATGAATTTCGAAATTTGGTCCATGAATTTTTGCAAATTGATTCATGGTTTTTCAAAAAAAAACAAGTGAGGTGGTTCTTCTAATCACGTGCAACAGATTTTTTTTATATAGTCGTGAACCTCCTGAACTGTACGACCGTCGTGAACCGAACAACAGAAACGAGCAAATAAACTAACGAGCAAAATGAACTGACCCATCTCGCGTCAGCTTCAGGCGGCGCGCGCACGCAGCGCCGCATTGAGCGGCTATTATCATCTCCTGGCCATGTGTTTCGTATCAAAATTTACGTGGGCTTGTAGTAACTTGAGCCTCACCTCGTAAGAGAGGATAGGCCATGAATGTATTTTGGGCTGAGCATTAACTTTTAGGCTTCCTTTTATACTTTTCTTTCATGGGCTGCATTCTTTCTACCCTTCATTGCAGAAACATTTTCAGGATCACTCTCAATTCCTAATTATAAAAAATCCGGGCATTTTTTTTGGATTGCGTATATAGACACGTTTTAGTATATACGTTCAGTCGTTTCAGTTAATAAATATATAGTCTACATCAAAATATGAAAAAACTTATAATTTGGAATGAAAGATGGAAAAAATGCGACTTGACGGATAGAAAGTTGCCGTGTAAGCAATTCATTAGAATATTTTTTGGATGTGTACAAAAATAGAGCGACCGCCGGACGCTCAGACTTAAAACCCTAAACTCCTATGGGTTGTTGTGAGGTATTGATACCTGTACTCACAACCATCCCCACTAAGCCTCGGTTCACGGAACAAAGGACAGGACAATGAACACATCCTCCTCGAAACAGGCATACGCCCAGCTATATTAATATAGCAATTACGATTAAGACCGTTGTGGGCCAGACAGCACAACGCCCAAAGGAAAACGACAGAAAAAAGAAAAAGAAAAGAAAAAAGAAAAAGAAGAGAAAATAAAGCCGTCAACAGTGGCTCGACGAAAAAGAAGATGACCCGCGACCGCTGCGCCCTCCGAAGAATTCCCACCACGCTCCTAGCGCTTCGAAGCATCGCGTACCAAGCAGCACCTCCAAGAAGGAAAGCGACGACAACGACGCTACTGCCCGGACTAGTCCTAGAGTTTCCCCCGATACGCAACAAGAGGTGGGGAAGAGATACTCCCGACGCCCTTCAGGAAGGTCAGCGACACCCGCAGGCGTCGCCACATCGGTGTCGGAACATGGATTTCTCCCGATCCCTCAAAAAACCACGCTCTTGGATGCTTCAGATAGCTCCACCCCGCTCGCCGCCCACCTATACGCGCCACCACGGTCTTGCAGTCACCATCGCCGTCTCACCGTGGCCCACGTTGCGAGACTGGTACGTCCAAAAAGAAGGAAACCTCAGCGGGGGTCGGCGGTACAGTAACTCGCGGGAGGGAACTACCTCCACCGCCAGGGGCGATAGCCGACCGGATGCAGCAACCAGGGCAAACCAGACCCGCCTGGCCTGGCCGAGCCTCAAAGGACTCGTGAAGCCCCGCCGCCACACTGCATCAAGGGTGTCACCGTCGCCGCCAACCCTAGCACGAGCCCCTACTCCTTCGTCCCCCAGTGGATCCGCTGCCACCGCAGATCCCCCCGCCAAGCAGTGGCGACATCGCTACCGTGTTCACCCGGGCCAATCGGACTGTCACCGGTCTGAGGAGAACCCCGGTCTTAGCCCTGGCGTCCCTTCCATCGCGGACATGGGAGGACAGCACAAGACCCAGCCCACCTGGCCCCGATCTCGTCGGCACACGGGTAGCAGGGTGCGACGAGCATGCTCGCCCAGACCGCAACCCCACAGCACCACCAAGGATCTGCCCGGTGGCCACCAGAATTTGGCCCTCTTGGCCTAACTCCGGTGTCCCGACCAAGTAGCCAGAGGGTAGGCTACTGAGCCCCGCAGCCCGAGACCCGCCTAGGCCAGGCCCAGTGCACCCAGATCGGGCCCAAACGGGCCAAGATCTGGGTCGCACCGCCCAGCACCATGACCTACCACCACCGCCGCCTCCCATGTGCCGCGTCCGCAGCCCCTCCCCCCCCCCCCCCCCGCCTCGCCACCAGCGCCTCTTGGGCGACCACCCCACCCACACCCTATCCGGGCCATGGCAGGCCCGCCTCAGCCCAGATCGGGCGGTCCCAGGCGCCGCCGGGAGGAGCATCGAGAGGGGAGGAAAGGTGCGCACGGCGCCGCCGCGTCCTGCTGTCCGGAGACCGCCGCGCTGCAACCTGAAGGCCACGCCGGAGGGGGAAGAGCACCGCCGTGGAGCCGCCGCAAGACGAGCCATCCCCGCGCTGGCCCCCTTACGTGCGGACGGGAGAAGGCCCGCCGCCACCGGCACCGCGCGGGCTTTGCCCGGCGGCGGCGGGGCGGGGGAGGAGGAGAAGGTGTGTCTGGGCGGGGGTTAGGGTTGGAGCGCTCGGTCTCGGGGGGGGGGGGGGGGGACACATCCAAGCACATTAACACAATGCACGGTGGCAAAGCAGTGCGATCTGGCCCACACTGCCTCGCAGCGATTCACGAGTCTCAGGAGCCCGCCCGCCCGCATGTACGTGATCGTCTTGCCTATGGGCGTGGGTGTGGGTCTGGGCTCTGGCAAGAAGTGAGAAGAAGTCGGCAGAAAACCAATCCGGTACGCAGCAGGCAAAGCTCGTGAGTCTTGCCGACGAGCTCGTCCCAGGCTGCATGATCATGGCCGCTCCGGCGCTCCCTAGCCACCAGTTTGGAATCCAGCCGTACGTAGGCCCCCTTGTCCTGACCAGAGCGTCGCGCGTGCCTATCCTGCCCCGCCATGACAGGCTAAAGTCCAAGCACCTGCGATCGGTGAAAGTTTAGCCCGTGAAGGCGTGAAGTGACTAGTACTGTGCCCACATGGAATGGGCCAGCCACTGTGCTCTGCCTCAGCTCCAGTACTGTAGAGTTTAAGCAGCAAGTAAATGCCCATTACTTCAAACAACCACCACTGATTCTCGCCTCCGGCCGGTCCGGCTATATAAACCCTGCCCAAGCCCATTGTTTGCTCAAGTGTTCCGTTGCATCGCTAGCCAAGACAGCCCATCAGCTGCAGAAGCCATCTTGATTAGTGCGATTCAGACATCCAGTCTCGGGTGAAGCGGAGCAGATGGCCTTCTCTCGTCGCGTGGCCGCGTCCGCCCTCCTCCTCCTCCTGGTCCTCCTCGTCGCCACAGGTGCTTCTTCTTCCAGTAGATCAGCAGCTTCTCAAAGCAACATCTGCGCGCATTGTAAACTAATGGGTGATGAATGATGCTTGTTTTTTTGTGCATGCGTGCAGAGATGGGGACGACGAAGGTGGCGGAGGCGAGGCACTGCCTGTCGCAGAGCCACAGGTTCAAGGGCCCCTGCGTCCGGAGCGGCAACTGCGCCAACGTGTGCAAGACGGAGAACTTCCCCGACGGCGAGTGCCAGACCCAGGGCCTCCAGCGCAAGTGCTTCTGCAAGAGGGTCTGCTAGTGACTGCTAGCCAGCCAGCCGGCGCATTTGGCTCTCTGCCGGCCGGGAACCTCTCGATTAGCTGTTCGTCCGTTGTTGGTGTTAGTGCGCGCGTATGCTGTTGTTGTAGCTGTCTCCTCCGCGCGCGCGCTTAGAATAAAGTAGACTCGGTTAAATAAGTGTTGCTCGGGTATGCTTTCTGTGTGAAGTTTCCTGGCGCAAAATCGAAACCTCACAGTAATTGTGGTTCTGCTTCCGGAGGTCTAGGTCATTTAGTATCTCCCCGTGTTTTCTTAAGATGCTGCTGTATGCGTCATGTAAGCTTGTTGCAATGTATCTGTGTGCTGTGTGTGACCGTTTGTAGGTTGATCAGCCAACCAAATTCACCTTGAGTCTTAGAGCATCTCCACTCCTTGGGCAAACCCAGGCCAAAATATGGACCAAATTTTAGCCAGACGGAACTTGATTTCGGTCTGAAAACGCCGAGTTTCCACTCGCGTTTTCAGGCCGAATTCCCACGTTCGGCTAAATTTTAGCCGAGTTTGCCAAATTCAGGCGTATTTCATTAAAGATGGGCGAATATACGCGGATTGCATCGAATCTAAACTAAAGTAGTAGATAATAAACTAAAAAAACATTAAAAAGGCCGCCGACGTGGCCTTCGCCGTTGCCGTCGCCGTTCTACATGCCGAAGTTGCTGTAGAACGCCGTGTAGCCGGGATCGGCCCTGCCATCATCCTCGCCGCCGCCGTCGTTGTCGTCGCTCGGCGGCTGGGGCGGGCGGGAGCTCCCCTGGCGGAGGTCGCCGCACCTCCACGGCTGGTAAGAAGGGTCGTCCTCCTCGTCGTCGTCGAGGACGAAGAGTGGGACGCCCTGGTAGGCGAGCGCGCGCCCAAACAACGCCTGCCTCTGGGCCGCCTGCTCCTCGGCCTGCTGCTGCAGGCGGTGGACGCGTTGCCGCTCCGTCTCCTCCCAGTCCGCCCTGGACCATTCCAGGATGTCCGGCGAGGACGGCTCCACCAACAGCGGCTGCGACGCCGAGTCACGAAGCGACTGCTCCAACGCCATCCTCAAGGCTCTATCCTCGGGCGGCGTCGGGCCTTCAGTCGGCTTAGGCTTCGGGCGACGAAGGCGAATGCGGCTAGTTGGAGCCAACAACGCCGGTACACATGGCTCGCCGATGACGATGCCGCGCAAGCGTGTCTGTGGCGGCGAGCGCACAGGCGACACCGCCTCCCTCTTGACTGGACGCAGTGTCGACGAAGGACCCGCCGGCGTACGGAGGGGCGTGGAGACCGATGAGTGGGAGGCCGAGGGGAGGCGGAGGAGCTCAGGCTGGCCATCCTCCTCGGCATCCAGTTCACCAGAGGACGACGCCCCGACCTGGCCGCCGGCGTGGGTGTGCGCGGGAAGCCGAGACGCGGAGTGTTCCCGGCGTTGATGTGCTCCAGCACCGCCTTGAGCGTCCGTCCTGGCGCGCTCCAAAAACGTCGGCGACCGGCCGCGTTGTTGCGCTTCGGCGGTGACTCGTCCGGCGGCCCCTCATGGCGAGCGAGCTCCTGGGCGCGGCGTTCGACGAAGAACGTCTCCCAGTAGAGGAGGTTGTCGGGGCTCTCGGCGGCGGAGGGATCATCCATGGCCGCGATGAACTCCTGGATCTCATAGGGCAGTTCGTCTGGCATCGATGCCGGCGGGATAGGGATGCCGCCGGCGCTAAGCTTCCACCCCGGAGGATTCCGCGTGTTCGGTGGCGCCATGTAGCCGGCTTCGTCGAGCATGTACGCCTCCCAAGCCTGGAGCGTGCGCCGGCCGAAGCCATTCGTCGCCGCACCGTCGCCGGGAAAGCGCTCGGCCATGGCTAAGTGGGGAGGGGAGAGTTGTGTGTTCGCTGGAGTTTTGGGCTGGTGGGCTGGGGAGCTGTGAGAGGGTGTGAGGAGTTAACTAACGTAATTTTCCATGTCATATCCCATCGGGGCTATTCCATTATATATATGCACAGGAGCGGTTACAAGAGAGAGATCGGATCCCTACTAACACGGGATCACAGATCAATCGGTGTCAATGCATATTAATACACCTAGAATTAGCTATCCAATTCTAATACCTCCCCTCAATCTAAACCGTCATCGACAAGGTTGAGATTGGCGCGAAATCTATGAAGCAGCTGTTGAGTAGCTAGCTTGGTGAATATATCGGCTAGCTGATCTCCTGTAGCGATGTACCGAACATCGAGTGCTCCGGAGGCAACTCTCTCACGCACAAAGTGGAAGTCGACCTCAATATGCTTAGTGCGTGCATGGAACACGGGGTTGGCTGACAAATAGGTCGCTCCGAGGTTATCACACCACAAAATAGGCGACCTGGGCTGATGAACGCCGAGTTCAGTGAGCACTGACTGAATCCAAGTTGCTTCAGCTGTGCCATTCGCGAGAGCCTTATACTCTGCTTCAGTGCTCGATCTGGACACTGTTGGATGCTTGCGAGAACTCCAGGAAACAAGATTCGGTACAAGGAAAATAGCAAAGCCTCCTGTGGACCGTCGATCATCAGAACACCCTGCCCAATCAGCATCAGTGTAGATATTCAGAACAACTGGAGATGCCTTCTGAATGCGCAACCCCGTAGACACTGTTCCCTTCACATACCGAAGGATACATTTGACTGCCTCATAATGACCAGTCCTGGGTTGTGACAAGTACTGGCATACCTTGTTAACAACAAAAGACAAGTCTGGCCTCGTCAAAGTCAAGTACTGGAGACCTCAAACCAAGCTCCTGTACCGAAACGCATCGCCACTATCAAGCATATCTCCAAGATCACGAGACAACTTCTCTGTGGTAGACATGGGTGTTGAAACAGCCTTGCAATTCTCCATATTTGCACGCTGCAACAAATCAAGTGCATACTTATGCTGTGTAAGGACCATCCCCTGAATTGTAGGCTGCCTCAATACCAAGAAAATACTCAAGACGCCCCAAATCCTTGATAGGAAAGGTGGAAGCAAGGGTATGAATAAGATGATCAACAACAGCTGCAGACGAACCAGCAAGCACGATGTTGTCCACATAAACCAGCATGTAAATAGTGACACCCACATGATAAAATATGAAAAGAGAAGTGTCGGCCTTTCTAGAAAAAAACCCAAGCTGATGAAGCTTATCACTCAACCGGGCATACCAGGCGCGAGGAGACTGTTTGAGTCCATAAAGAGCTCTCTGAAGCTTGCACACATGCTGGGGAAACTGTGAGTCCTCGAAACCGGGAGGTTGTTGCATATACACTGTTTATTCAATAAATCCATGGAGAAACACATTACTCACATCAATCTGACGGAGACACCACCCACGAGAAACTGCAAGTGTAAGAATCAGACGAATAGTCACGGGCTTCACAACTGGATTGAAAGTATCATGATAGTCAATCCCATGTTGCTGTGTAAAACCACGCGCAACCAGCCGAGCCTTATGCTTGTCCACAGAGCCATCCGGGCGAAACTTCGTTTTGAAGACCCACTTGCTACCGACAATGTTAGTGCCAGTAGGGCGAGGAACCAGAACCCAGGTCTTATTTCGCTGAAGTGCTGCAAACTCATCTTCCATAGCCTCTCGCCACGCAGGATTAGAGAGAGCCGAAAGATGTGACACAGGTGTAGCAAAGAGAGCACGCCTGCGATATGGATCATACCGGACAGTTCCATCCGTGTACTGCTTCGGGCGATGAACATTATTTTGACGACGCGTAACCATCTGACGAGGCGGAGCTGCAGATGACGGGGGGTTGCCAGTGAAAGGAGCCGCTGAATCAGCAGCAGAAGACTCGTCTGGCGATGGAGCCAGCGTCGACGACCCAGGTGATGGGCCTGGCGAAGACGATGGGCCGGGCGAGGACGGAGACTTCCCAGGCGAGGGAGACCATGGCTCCGAGACGACGGGGTTGCTGGGCTCCGTAGCAGGCGCGGGCGAGGACTCCTGGGGATCCACCCCATGCACATGACGCGCGACGTCAAGCGACGGAGATGTCTGAACTGGCGACGTGAGCTGTTCCTGCACAACAACAGGAGAAGAAACAGGCGGATCAGCTGGCAACATGGAAACGTCATATTGACGCAAGTTAACATCCCGAATAGCTGGTTCATGCATAGGAAAAGTGACGGGATGCAATTTTGAGGCATCAACGACTACGCCTGGGGTAGCATAGGGAAAAACTTGCTCATCAAAGATAACGTCACGCGAGACGTAGATACGACCGGTGGACCGATCGAGACATTTGTATCCCTTATGCATAGGACTGTACCCCAAGAAAACACACATTCTGGAACGAAGCTCTAGTTTTCGCGAGTTGTACTTACGTAAACTAGACCAACAAGCGCAGCCAAAAACACGCAGAAAAGAATAGTCTGGCGATTGATTAAGAAGTTTGTGGACAGGCGTAGTGTTTTGGAGGACAAGCGTGGGCATCCGATTAATAAGGTAACATGCGGTAAGGAAAGCCTCATCCCAAAACCGAAGTGGCAGGGAGGAGTGAGCGAGAAGGGCGAGCCCAGTCTCGATAAGATGGCGATGTTTACGCTCAGCAATCCCATTTTTCTGTGAAGTGTGAGGACATGAAACTCTATGAGAGATACCGGTGCGCTGAAAATATTTATGGAGACGGTGATACTCACCTCCCCAGTCAGATTGCACAGTAAGAATTTTAGCGTTAAGATATCGTTCAACATGACGTTGGAAAGTGTAAAAAATGTCCTCAACATCCGACTTATACTTAATCAAGTATATCCAACAGTAGCGACTTAAATCATCGATGAAGCTGACATAATATTTATAACCTCCAGAGGAAGGCAAAGCAGGTCCCCAAACATCAGTATGAATAAGTTCTAGCGATGCACTAGAAACACGAGAAGAATGATTATAAGGTAATTGATGACTCTTTGCACGCTGACATGCATCACACACTGAAAAAGAAGAGCTTGGGGAACACACAAAATTATTATTCTTGACAACTGTTTGAACTACTTTATTTGGTGGATGTCTTGTGGGAAAGCTTGATACTAGGTGACGCATGATGTGGGGTGGATGCGGATGACGCTCTGTCGAAAGGAATTGGGTAGAGACCGCCACGACTTCTACCGCGAAGAATGACTCTCTTCGTAGCCTTGTCCTTTACACAAAAGAAAGAACGATGAAACTCGACAAAGACAGGATTATCAGAAACAATTTTATGAACTGAAAGCAAGTTTTTGCTAATATCAGGAATATGGAGAATATTGCGTAAAGCGAGATTATGCGTAGGACCAGCTAAACGGGAATGACCAACATGCGCAATAGACAAACCTGTGCCGTTGGCGACCTGAACTTGATCATTGCCATTGTAGCGTTCCTGAATATTCAGCCGTGCCATGTCGTTGGTGAAGTGCTCGGTGGCGCTGCTATCCATAATCCAGTGCGGAGGAGGCTGATCGTCGCGGCCGTGGGTGGCAGCGGAGTTGGCAGACCGGTTGTCAGCCTGAAGGAAACGCTTGCACTGCAGCGCCTTGTGACCCCAGGTGTCGACGAGGACGGTTCTTTCGGCCACCGCCATTGCCGCCACCACCGTTGCCCCCTCCGCGAGAGCCACCGCGTCCTCCTTGTTGACCCGCGCCGTGGTAGCCGCCGCCACCAGCGGGGTAGCCTCCGCCCTGATGCCCACCATGCTTGTAGGTGTTGCCCTAGCCTTGGCGAGAGGAGCCGCCACCCGGACGCCCACCGGTGCGGTTTCCTGAATTGTCGCCAGGATATCCCATGGCGCGGCCATAGTCGCCACCGCCGCGAGCTGCGGCGTTCGCAGAAGACACGAAGTCTGCGCCCTCCGTGTTTTGTGTCTGCATCGACTCGTACGAGAGTAACATGGCGTAGAAGTCGGTGAGGCTGAGGCTGACGGAGCTGGAGTTGTTGAGGACGGTGAGGGACGCCTGGAGGGCCTCGAACTGAATGTCGAGGCCCCAGACGATGTAGTCGATCAACTCGTCGTCGGACAGCGGAGATCCGACGGTGGCCATCGCATCTGCGAATCCTTTCATCAGGTGGAAGTAGGCGGCCTCCGTCATGTCCCTCTTCTTCGTCGACGCCAATTGGCGACGAATCTGGCGCACACCTGCACGGCCTTGAGCAGAGAACATGCCGGTGAGGCACGACCAGACCGCGGCAGAGGTGTTTCTCCCGACCATCTGGCCGAGGATGTCCTCGGTCATAGACCCGAGGAGGACACTGAGGACACGCTGATCGGTAGCATACCAGATCGCGTAGGCAGGGTTTGGAACGTCAACGGCGGCCTCGCCGGTTCCCTGCTTGATGGTCTTGGACGGCGCCGCACAACTCCCGTCGAGATAGCCGAAGTGACCAGCTCCGGCGATGCTCGGCACCACCTGGGTTTTCGAGAGAAGAAAATTGTTCCGATCCAGACGCACGATGATGGTGGAGGAGTTGATCGTGGTGAAAGTGGAGGAGGATGCGCTGGAGATCAATGCCGGGGTGGTGGAGACCTGAAGGTGCAGATCGGTGCCCATGGCGGCGCGCGTGATGGCGGCGCGCGAGGGAGCGATGCCGAGTCGAAGCCCTAGATCGATAGGGGGGCCTCGCTCTGATACCAAGTTAACTAACGTAATTTGCCGTGTCATACCCCATCGGGGCTATTCCATTATATATATGCACAGGAGCGGTTACAAGAGAGAGATCGGATCCCTACTAACACGGGATCACAGATCAATCGGTGTCAATACATATTAATACACCTAGAATTAGCTAACCAATTCTAATATGAGGAACTCCGGCGAGGGGCACGGCTTTTATAGGCCGAGATGGGCGGCGAGGGCGAGAAAAAGGGGAAACGGCGGGAAGTTAGTGTCCGTCGGTCCGTCACGGGAGCCGAGGCGGCGGCGGTGGCGCGGCAATTCAGCGACGCGTGGCTGAAACGACGGGCAGTTATTGTCCGGCGGTCGCCGTGTGGTTCCGAGGATGACGACGACTCGGCTTCCGTCGCTGACTCGGCGAGTCCATGCGCCGCTTCGTTTTTTTCACTGAGTTCGCTGCATCCGACGTTCCCAGGGCATACCCGGGATCCTGGGAATGTCCTGAGTAGTCCGGACCAAAGTTGATCCAAATCCGAACGAAAACAGGTTTCCGGGTACGCGACTAGGCCGATTTTCGGCGTCAGGATCTAAATTCAGCGTCAGGATCGGCGTCCTGGATAGCCGAGTGAAGATGCTCTTATATCACGATAGCAAAGAAAACACGTGCAAAGACGCCTACAAATATGATACAGGACGCAAAGGATAGGATGCGAGTAAAACTATCATATTTTGGGGCCACCTTAACAAGTTACTACACCTATTTAGCTACTTCCTTCATCCAAAATAAAAGAACATCATAAATTTGTCTAAATTTAGATGTATCTATACACCAAACAGTCGTTTAGATATATCGGAATTTAACAAATTTAAGACATTCCTTCTGGCCAGAGGGAATAGCCATTTCCATTTATTATTACGGTCTAAATTGACGCCTGAATTGATATCCACAAGATACCAGACCAGCACAAGCCTGAATTGATGAAGTTCTGGCAATGTCATTGTTTCGGATCCTCTTAGCCTCATCCATGATGCTTCTCTCCAGATTCTTCTGCCTATCCTTTGCAGAAGCCCTCGTTGCACGTAGCTGCTCCAAACTTGGAGCTAACCTTGGGTTGGTCCTCATCTTTTTGTTGTTGCTTCACATGCAATTGAACAAATATTTAATGTGGTGCATAAGTATGTAATGTGGTGTTGCTGCTTACCTGCAATTCGAGTTAACCAAGAGCATAAGTATGTAACGTGGTGCCAAATATTCATACAACAGAAACTAGAGCTGGCTTATGCAGGGTAAATTTGAACAAGACCAATGAAAAGACGTGATACCTACCCTCAAAACTTGGGTGATTTGAAACTGAAGGAACCTTCCCTTCAAAGGCTGCAAAGTGCAAAGTATCATGAGTTAGGTCTAAGGACAATACTTATGCTTAGCAGTAAAAAAAGATGAGTATTGTCTTGCTGCTAAGCATATTATGAGTTAAGTATGAACAAACTGAAAGTCTAACAAACTTCCACACTCCCCCCGGACTTAATCCTTGTTAAAATTTTAAATAATTTATATGCTTACACCATGCATGATCCTTGTTACACTTCGAAAAATTTGAAATAGCAAGCTTCAAACTCACGCTTAGTCAGTTGGTGAAGATATTTCAGGAAAAGGAAAAGGCAACTGGACATTATGATCCCACAAAAATGGACATTATGCTTACAATGCTAGACATTTTTTTAAGGTTATTCTAACGATGCATTGCCCTAGCTCTTCACATAATTTGTTAATCATGCCATATATATACAAATCAAATGCTATATATAGTATAAACTATCTTAAATATATCATGCATAGTACCTACCTGTCATTTCTGGAACACAAGATGCTTGTTTCTAGAAGTTTCAGAGTACTAGGTGACTACTTCAGGATGTAGCACTACTCCATGTGATTTTAACTAGAACTCCTAATGTTTATATTCTATGGTGTTTACACCCGTGGCTTTCCTATTTGCAATAGATTATACGTGTTAGTTAAAACAGTGACGATCGGTGTCAATCTAGTGTGAGTAGTGTTTAGTGTTAATTTTGGGAATATCCATGATTGTAGGGTAAATTTTGAGAAGAAAAAGTGATGAGAATAGACAACTAACATTGCAAAAGTATCAAGCATATGATTGAGATCCATGACTCATAGTAGCCTCAGTGCATACTAAAGTTCAATCAATCCTACCAAAGAACTTTCTGAAAAACTAAATGCAACTGAAGCAAAAGTGATGAATCTAGGACTCTTCACAAACCCTAGCCATGTTCAGGTTAGGCCAGTGTAGAACATCAACATGATGTTAGGTACATCTATGTCACATTTGGTTAAACAAGAAACTCAGCGTGCAACAAATGATCTTACAATGATCTCCATGATAATTTGTAATAAGGAGAAAACAAATTCACATGAAGGTACCATAACATTGATTTCAATTCAAGAAGAGACCGCCTAACTTAACATATAGATGCAAAATATGCTCCAAGCAATCTAGATATTTGAACTGAACTTCTTGCAGAATAGGAGTTTATTATGGATGCAGAATAGGATAAATTTGCAACCAGCATACTATACAAAATAGGCTGAACTTGCAACTAGAATAGGCTGAACTTCTATTTTGTTTGCGAACCTAACATTAATCCGACAGTACTCCCTATATACCCACTTGATAATATTAATCTTAAGGTACTATATTATATATCTATAACGTTTATCTTACAGTACAACAAGTAGTTTGGGTGTAACTAAGAGTATAAAGAACACTTACACATCCCAATATCCCACTTCTATTTCTGGTACTCCATGGATACAAATTCAGAACCATGTTACACAATGAATTCTATAGATTATGAGACAATCCAAGTTATCAGGTGAGGCAAAGGGAGAAGAGTGGGTGAAAGGGCATGTATGCCCCCATGTGTGGTTTTAGTAATTACACAATGACAATCACTATGAATTTGCATTGAGCTATACTTGTAGGAATTTTCCATTGGTATCTCTTGGACCCTGTGTTGGCTTCAAGGTAGAAGAAATGAAGAACATAAGCAATGCCTAAGGGCTTTGGGCATATTGGAATCATGTCGAAGAAAAGAAGATCAAGAGTCTCTTGAAGAAAAATACGGAGTTCCTCATGTGTATCTTAAAGACATAATTCTAGTGGAGTTGGAAAAAACAAAGTGCACGCTCAATACGTGCCATCTCTATAAGATCACATGCTAGAAACTTGCCATCCTCAGTGATCATGGATTGATGAAGACAAGTTAAAGGAAGAGGTCTCCCTATGGTGTATGGGGGAGCAATTCACAAGTCTTATCACGCAAGAGCAATCAAGAAAGTTGTTCCATTTTTAGGAGGACAAGATGGTCTACATCAAGCTCAAGGCAAATGTATGATCTTTATAGGTTTCTTTTTTTGCCGGTCTCATGTTTTTAGTTGGGAGACTAGGTTTAGGATAGAAAATCGTAGTATCAAGAGGGGCTCTCGAGTGAGTAACTCGATCGTATCTTTCAAAGAGAGCTTAAACCTTTGCATACTTAGCATCATCTTTATTGGTTGTTATTTGGATCTCATCATGTGAGTGTTTTTATCTTTATGACAAGCTCTAGTTCATAAAAAATGAATTCCCTTGCATATCTTATTGCGTTTTTTATCTTGAAGGTTTTCCGGTTCCACGTCTTGGGAGGTATCTCACATATTCATACTTAATATTTTATCTGATGGTGGTATCCAATATTTACACCTTTTGTTGGATTCTACTTGATTTTATCTTTCCACCATTTTTTTCATCTCAATCCGAATTTCCAAGGTCAAGTTCTTGCGCTTTGGGGTTTGGAGGTTTTAACGGTCCATCGCTTCTAGAGAGGTCATACATTTATCCATTTGGTTTTATACTCCCATATTGTACTATTATACTTATTTGCATAATCTTATATTTCTTGTTGTCTCTTTAAAACAAGCCCAAGATCATCGAAATTAGAGTCAGGAGTCAAAAGTTATTAAAGTTTTCATGCAATGTTGTCCAACGTTTTTGCTTGAGCGGAAGTTCTGGCCAAAGTTTCGAACAAGTTCAGGTGGATCTATGCCAGTAATTCTTATTCTCCTTACCGGTACTTTCGGTGGTTCACTGGAAGTTCTGCTGGCGTGCGTTCTGACCAAAAGGGCATATTTCGGTTGCCCTATTTAAGAGGCCCTTCTTTCCTAATGTTTCCCCAACTTTTGAGGCCATTTTTACTAGATCTTACACTATATCTCCTCCATTGTCGATCTCCAAGAGCTCGTCCTCTCCTCTTATCCCTCTCATGATTCTTGCATATTCTTGAGGGATTTGAGAGAGGAGATCTAGATCTATAACCCCACCTAGATAAATCTTTTCTTTGTGAAGGAATCCTTTGGATCTACACTTGGAGAGTTTTGTGTTATCCTATTGTGTTCTTCCTCTCTTATTTCCCAGTAGCTTTTGTGGTATTTGGAAGTGGAGGATTTTCCTTTGTTTTTATGCATAGGTTTGAGTTCTTCATGGAAATTCGGCGAGTTCAAGCTTATGGGCTTGTTACTCTTGGGTTTTTGAAACCCTAGATGGTTGTGTGGTTGTGGTGTGATTCCCATGGGGTCTCCAATTGAGCTATGGAGATTCCTAATTCTAGAAGCCTTGGTGGTGATTCTTGAAAGCCTCCAATTGAGTTGTGGAGATTGCTCCAAGCTTGTACGAGTTGGGTGACCGCCCTCAAGTGTCACATAGTGGATCAAGTGTCCACCTTTTGTGGTGCGCACTCAGGAGAATAAGGCAAGCCATTTGTGGCGTCGATGAGTAGCGTGCCTTCATATTTTAGGGTGAGGTCTTGTGTGGCGTTAGGTATGTATCGAGCCACCATACCTCAAGGTGAGCTATTTATCGTGTTCGAACAGCATTGCACCATCACACCTCTCCAACAAAGACGTGGCTTATTTGGAAGTGAATTTCTAAATAAAATCATCATATCCATGTCCATCAGTTATTCCTATACCCAAGCCCTTTACTTATGCACTTTAGATTATGATAGCCATAGTACTTGAAGTATTCTATCTTGCTATCACCTTGTCGCTTGTCTTGCATAGTATAGGTTGTTGGTGCACTTAGCTGAACCTAGTGATTTTAGGTTTTATGCTTTGGTAAATTAAATATTAGTTTTATTCTACATTTATTAGATTCTAAACCGTAATCATTTTAAAAGATTATTCACCCCCTTTAGGCGACATCCATTATCCTTTCAGTGGGGACTGACCTTCGCACTCGTCGTCGCTATCATTGTTGACGGGTTTAGACCATGTTGCCTTTTGCGTCCTAGGTTGCTGCATGGTCGCCGGTGGTGATGACAGCAACGAGATCCTCTGGTAGGTCGAAGGCCGGCTTGAACTCTTGTGGCTTCTTGCGCGGCAGCCCCCACGCACATCTTGGTGCGGGAGCCCTTCCTTCGTTCCTCCCTTCGCAATTCCTGCAGCCGTCTTCTCCTAGAACCCGTACTAGCTCCCCTCTAGGCCACGAGCACTGTCGTCAGAGCCATCAAAGTCTCACGATTTGGGAGAAAAGGGAATCTATTTCTTCTTTGATCTCCCTCCTCCTTGGGTTCTGGATGGTGAAATCCGGAGGAAGGAAGGTGGAGACACGAGGAGGAAGGGAGGTGGCCGACGAGGGAGCGGCGGCGCGGCCAAGAGCGAGGTGGCCGGTGGAGAAAGGGTATGGGCCGCGGGAGAGAGAGAGAGAGAGAGAGAGAGAGAGAGAGAGAGAGAGAGAGAGACGACACGAGAGCCGCGTCGTTTGTCGAAACTGAAATTAAAGGAGTGTTTTGCGGAAATCCATTTTTGAACCCAGGTGCATTTGCACCCGGTAAAAAATAACATATTTTAAAATGTTGAAAATTTTCAAAAAGAAAAGTTTATATGTAGTTTCATGTTTTAGTTTCAGCGAATTAATTTCATAAAAAACCGATATGTTTTGTGGGTTAAGCAAAAAAGCAAAAAGTTGTCTCGTAGCACATTACTTTAGCACCATTTTTTTATTTTTTTTGGACAAGTCACCCGAAATGTTTATTTTCACGAAACCACTTTGCGTGCACCTAAAACTTGAATTTTTACGTGCACATATTTTTTTTAATTTTTAGCATTTTAAATTTTGACAAAAATCAAATTCAAATAAAGGCTATATATGAGCTCGGGAGCTAAATAGCTGCGTCCGGTGTTTTGTGAAAAACGACCTCATGGCTATTGATCCGGAGTTCCGGAGACTACAAAAAGTTGGTTATGGTCCGAGCGAACATAGATTTTGTTTGCCTGTGCGAAATTGCGAACGACGCCGGTGTAATATACTTGTATTTTTTATTCTTGAATTATATTTTCGGAATTTGTTAAAATAATATTTTTAAAATAATCCTCAGCAAGTAGGAGAACACCCGTCGTCGCGGTTGGCACAAACTTGAATTATGGTCTGAGGGACTGGTTGTTTGTGCCAACCTGTCCCCGCGGTCCCCCGGTGTGGTCTGCTACTCCCTCGCCCCTGACACCCCGGCCCCGCTGGGTCTCGCGCAGCCCGCCGGTGACTCTTCCTCCCCGGCGGCGGCTTCCAAGCTGCGCCGTTCCACGGCTCCCCGGCCTCCTCCCCCGCCGCCCTCCCGCCACAGTGTTCGCCTTGCGGACTCCCGGACAGGCCTGTCCGGGCCCGAGCCGACGGTGGCGGAGAGGGCCGCGCGTCGGGTGGCGGCGCGTGATGACATCTCAGGTACCTCCTCTGATCCTGCTCCCCCTTCCCCTGTCCTAGGCTTGTCGGGTTCGCTTGGTTCTCCGTTCTGTGTGCTTTCAGAGGTTTCGCTGGCTCATCTCGGCGAGGTCGCTGCGGACTGCGGGCTTGTGTTCAGGGGCGAGAGGGGCCCGCGGATCGAGCAGCTTGCTGCCATTAAGGCGCGGGAGGGGTATGCGGGGGCGATCGCTGCTGCCCGGGCGCGTGACGCCCGGGAGCGGGAACGCTCCCGGATCCTTACCGAGGACAGGTCCAACGGACCTGACCCCAGTGGGGATCCCCCTCCTGCCCCTGATGTGCGGGAGATCGCCCAGGCGCCTACCTCCGCGGGTAGGCCACGTGGGAGACCTCCCAAGGCAGCTGCGCCCCGCCCCCCTCCTCCCCGCGCCCGGTCAGTCCCCACTAAGGGGACCGCCCCGGCCTAAGGATCCGGATGGACATCCTCCGAGCCTTCCGGATGTTCATTTGGAATATCCGGGGGTTCGGGCACGACGGCTGACGCCGCCAAATCAAGGACTACATCCGCCAGGAGCTGCCGGATATTGTCGGTTTCCAGGAGACGATTCGCCAAGACTTCACCATTTCCGAGTTGGAAGCCCTTAGCCGCTGCAAGTTCTCCTGGGCCTGGCTCCCTGCTTCTGGCCACTCGGGGGGTATTCTCCTGGGAGCGAAGGAGGATACCTTTGAGATTGATGATATGGACCGCGGGGACTTCTTCGTGAGCATGGCCCTCACCCATAGACAGACTCGATTCAGTTTCGAGGTGATTATTGTCTATGGCCCCGCGGACCATCGGAGGTCCACGGAGTTTTTTCTTGAGCTCAAGGCCAAGGTGGAACGGACTGATATCCCGGTGGTGATAGCCGGCGACTTCAATCTGATCCGCTCGGTCCAAGACAAGAGTTCGGCAAATGTGGACCTCCCTAGGATGCGTATGTTTAACGACTGCATCGTTGATCTCGCTCTCCGCGAGATTGCACATGTGGGCGCTAGATATACGTGGACAAACAAGCAGCTCCAGCTTGTCCGCAGTGTCCTAGACCGCGTCTTTGTTTCCGTTGAGTGGGAGGTGGCCTTCCCTCTGTGCGCTCTGAGGGCGGTCACTAGGATTGGGTCCGATCATACCCCGCTCCTCTTCTCTTCTGGAGGTCGGCGGCCTCCTAGATCGAACCGCTTCCACTTCGAGTCCTTCTGGCTACAGAAACAGGGCTTTGTGGAGGCGGTAAGGTCTAGGTGGCTAGCTGCGGCCGCCTCGGTCCCACGTGTCTACTGTGCTGTTGACATCTGGCACCATTGTGCCAAGATTTCTCGCCAGTTCATGAGGGGTTGGGGGGCCAATATGGGGGCGGACCTTCGTGCTCAGAAAGCGGCGATTCTAGCGGCGATCCAATCCTTGGATCAGGAGGCTGACCTCCGCGGCCTCTCGGCCGAGGAGTGGTCCCAGAGGTATTCCCTTGAGACCTCCATTATGGAGATCTATAAGGGTGAGGAGGCGTTCTGGTGGCAGCGGAGCCGCCAGAACTGGACGGTCCAAGGGGAATCTAACACGGCCTACTTCCATGCCGTTGCGAATGGTAGGAGGAGGAAGTGTTCGATCCCCTGCCTCTGGGCGGGCGAGGTCCTGTTGGAATCCCCACAGGCACTCTCCGCCCATATTTATTCATTCTACCGGGACCTCTTTTCGGCTGCCCAGCCGTCGGGTATCTCGCTGGCCCCGGACTTCTGGTCGGGGGCCGGTCTGGTCTCCCAGGGGGAGAATGAGCTCCTCACCCGCCCTTTTCTCGCGGAGGAGGTGTCGGCGGCCCTGAATTCCATGAAGGCTGGCTCGGCCCCGGGTCCTGATGGGTTACCCGTGGGCTTCTTCCAGACCTTCTGGCCTCAGCTCCAGCCGGTGGTTCTCCAGATGTTCCAGGAATTCTATGTTGGAACCCTGGTAATGCCTCGCCTAAACCTCGACGTTATTACCCTGATCCCCAAAGTAGTGGGGGCCACGGACATCCGCCAATTCCGCCCGATTACTGTGATTAACGTCATCCAGCGCTTGTTCGCCAAGGTCTATGCTCTCCGCCTCGCTCTGGTGTTGGAGCGGCTGACCCACCCCCTTCAGTTCGCCTTCTTAAAGGGACGCCTCATCCATGACGACGTCCTGGCCTTCCATGAAATTATTCATGAAGTCAAGACTCAACGTCAGCGAGGAGTCTTTCTCAAGCTGGACTTCCAGAAGGCCTATGATCGCTTGGACTGGGCCTTCCTGAGGTCGGTGCTGGAGAGGAGGGGTTTTGATGACCGTGTGATCCGCTGGATCATGCATTTCGTGATGAGTGGACAGACGGCGATCAACATCAACGGGGAGATTGGCCCTTACTTTCGGCCATCCTGCGGGGTCAGGCAGGGGGACCCGATTTCCCCCCTCCTGTTCAACGCGGCGGTGGACGCCCTGGCTGAGATCTTCGACAGGGCCAGAGTAGCTGGCCACATCTCGGGGGTGGTGGGCCATCTGATCCCGGGTGGGGGTGTTTCTCACCTCCAGTACGCTGATGACACCATGATCATGGTTCAGGGCTCGGACCTGGACATTATTAACTTAAAGTTCCTGCTTCTGTGTTTCGAGTCTTTGTCCGGGCTGACGATCAACTTCGACAAGAGCGAGGTGATGATTCTGGGGTACTCCGACTCTGAGCGGCAGCGGATCACTGACAACCTGAATTGTAAGCTGGCTGACTTCCCTATTACCTATCTGGGCTTCCCCATCCGGGAGACTAGGGTGTTGATCAGGGACCTGGCTCCCTTGATCTCGAGGGTACGCTCGCGAGCGGAACCCTGGCGGGCGCGCCTTACGACCAAGGGGAGCAAGTCCATCCTGATTAACTCATGTCTCTCGAGCCTGCCCATGTACCAGATGGGCCTGTACCTGCTGCCTGAGGGGACCCATGCTGACTTCGCCAAGGAGTTATCTAGGTTCTTTTGGGCCGCAAGGGACGGCCATCAGAAATATCATATGGTCAAATGGGAAGATGTTTGCACCCCCAAATGTCTTGGGGGCTTAGGGATCCTTGACTCGCGGCGCTTTAATGTGGCGTTGATGCTGAAGTGGGTGTGGCGCATCCTTAAGGATGACGGGGGACTCTGGCTGCAGCTCATTAAGGCCAAGTACCTCCGGGGTCGTCCCATTTTGGCATGCGAGAGGCGGGAGGGCTCTCAATTCTGGAGAGCCATCCAGGAAATCAAACACTTCATTGGCATGGGAGTGTCTTTTGGGGTGGGGAGTGGCCGTGGAGTGCGGTTCTGGCTCGATCCGTGGCTACTCCCAATCCCGCTGGGGGTCCAGTACCCCAGGCTCTTCGCCATCTCTTCCTCCCCGGCGGCACTGGTGGCGGAGGCCTTTGGCGATGGGCACTGGACCCTCCAGTTCCGGCGCTACCTCAGCGTGGCCGAAGCCGCGGACCTGCTGCAGCTTCGGGGCTCCCTCCCGGCAGCCTTGGCTACGTCTCCGGATTCGCCCACGTGGCAGCTGCTGCCATCCGGGGAGTTCTCCGTGGGCTCAGCGTACCGGGCCCTCTTCCAGGGCCCGGAGCTACCCTGGACCGCTCCCTTGTGGAAGGCCCCCCTTCCACTTAGTATTAGGATCTTCATCTGGCAGCTCCTTCGGGACAGGTTACCCTCGGGGGTCGAGGTGGCCAAGCGCCACGGCCCGGGTTCTGGGTTATGTCCCCTATGTGGGACTCCGGAGACATGTGCTCATATTTTTCTCTCCTGTTCGGCGGCTCGGGCTCTTTGGTCCTTTGTCCAGGAGACTCTGGGGCCTGCGTGGCAGGCGCAGGAGCTCGGGGAGTTCCTGCAAACCCAGGCAAACAGGGCCGGAGGAGGGCGCCGCCTCTTCTGGCTCGTGTTTGCGGGCATCTCTTGGACCTTGTGGAATGTGCGTAACAAGATGGTGATTGAGAAGATCTTCCCTTCCCGTGTGACTGACCCTGTTTTCTCCTTTCTTGGCTTCCTTCAGCAGTGGTCTCCTCTGGTGCGGCAGCGTGACCGGTTGACCTTCGATGACACTCTTCGGACCTTGAGGACAGCGGCGCTCCCCCTCTCCGCCCCTGCCCCGTCGACCCCCTCGGTGGCCTGAGTGTCCCTCCAGTCACCTTGTCATACCTTTTTTTGCTTTGCGGTTTGGGCTTTTCTTGTGCTGTGGCCCCAGCGGATCGTCATCACCTTTTCTTTTATGTTTGGCTGCGGCCCTCTTGGATGTTGTATGAACGTGGTTGTGGACTTTGCTTTATTTATAAAGCGGGGCGAAAGCCTATTTCGAGAAGTAGGAGAACACGTTGGCAGAAACGAAAAAACAACAACGAAAGAGCGGAGCGAAGCATTTCGCGGAGTCCTGACCGACCTCCCTGGTCAAACTCATAGCACGGTACAGTCCAAGCACTGAAAGGACTTGCCAGTGTTGCTATTGATCATAAATGAGTTAAATATATCAGACCCTATATTTGTCGGGCTAGTCCGATTTAGTCCTTGTACTCGGAATTTGCTAAATTTTGTCCATATACTTGTGAATAGGGTTTAATTAAGTCCAATTTGATGTTTGCCGTCGAATTTGAGCTGACGAGGATGACACGTATACTGAAATCTTTCAAAAACACACTCACACATCTGAGAAAATTGCAAAAAATAACCACAAATATTGCAAAATACAGGATTAGTCCATGTACTTGTCCAGATAACTCAATTTAGTCCTGATACTTGTCAATTAGACTCGATTTAGACCAAATGCATGTTTGCTGTCGAATTTGAGCTCATGCGGAGGACACGTGAACACATGTCCCACTTACAGAAACCTAAAAATTTGTAGAGACTCCCTTACGCATCTAGAACGTATATTTTTCGCTCCTAGATATTTACATGTACTTACTCTCCATCTAATACATAAGCCAGTTGTTACGGTACCCTTCAATTCAAGACTGTTCTATGAGTCGATAGAAATAGAGGCGACGGTGACGACGATCACTAGACCAGAACGTGTAACTTTTTTCATAGAGAGGAGGTGACATCGAAATGATATCGGCAGCCGCGAAAATGTACGTTCTAGATGTGGGAGGGATACTACAAGTTTTCACGCCAGCCGCTCTACTGTAAGTAGGACCCGCGTCACGTGTCTTTCACTGGTCTAGTGATCGTCACTGGACCAGAACGTGTCGTTTATTTCGATACACATTCCGGTCTAGTGATCTCCGCCACCGTCGCCTCCATTTCTAGAGTTCAGTGTGAAGAAACATACGCGACTTGGATTTCCGTTGCCCCTAAAATACCTTGGAATCGTGATGCTCCTTCCCTCCTCCCGTCCTCTGTTCGTTCATGACGTCGTGTCACTGTAGGCATTGCATAAAGGACTTGTCACGGGGTCAGTTTGCAGTGCGCACCATCTCTTTCCTTTTTTTTTTTTTTTTTTTGCCAAGAGTGTGTACCATACGGGACAGTATGGAGGAAGGTGAGCACCTCCATACCAATGACACAATAACGCACATTGCGTCTTGCGAGGACAGACTTGGCCCCCCGATCCCACGGCGATTCACCACTCTCACGCGCCCGTTTCTACTTGTCGCGTTTTCTCATGTGTATGTGCGTTTCACGAAGAGGAGAAAACGCTGGCAGAAACAAAAGCAAAAGAGTGTACCGGAAGAAGAACAATGAAAGAGCCTAGCAAAAGCGTGGAGCGGACTCGTGACCGACCTCCATGGCTTCTCCCTGGCCGTCGTCTGTCGGGTTGGAATCCGGCCTGACCAGCATGTTGCGCTCCCTGCCTTTTGCGGCAACGCGATGACAGGTTACAGGGGAAGCATTTAAAGCATATGCCATTGTTGCCATTGATCATAAATTCTGCTCGTGGGATGATCGGTCCACTTTTGTGCAAGGAATTCCATTGCCACAAAAACACACATTGCGACAGAGTTGGCCCAATCCCACGGCGATTCACCAGTGTCACATGTTCCCTCATACCAAGTAGGTGCGTTATACCAACAAAATAAAACGTGATACCAGCGTGTCAATCTACGACGGTGTAATTGTCTGTCAACCACATTTCTTCCGGTTCGTTGCACGAATTTTCTTGCGGGTGGTCGTCTCAGCACCCTCGACAATGTCCACGGCTCCAACCAGCCGGGTCAAGAATGACGACGACTACCTGATTCCACCGAAAGGCATCATGAGAGCCGGACGAAGACTGCTTTTCGCTCCACGGTGGATGAGAAGCTGGTTGACGCCCCCTGTTATAATTAATTAAACATAGTTAATTAGGTGTTAATCCCCACTTCTGTAATCCCACGTATGTGGAACCGTCGGGCAGTTAGGATTCCTGGAGCGCTGCCTTCCGGAACCGACCTTCCCCTGTATATATACTTGATTCATTCATCAATAAAGATGCTTAATTCTTTCCATTCAACCGGTCTCTTGTTTGTCTCTCGTTCAATTCAACACGTTACAAGTACCAGAAAGAATGCCCGGAAATTGAATGGAATGCTATCGCCCACTAGTGGAAACGAGGTCTTTTGTTGATCCCGAAAAAGGGCTTTAACACCGGTTCTTCTACGAACCGGTGTTAAAGGGGGGGGGGGGGGGGGCGTACCAGCGTGGCTCCTGCGGCAAAAACGGAGCCCCCCTTTAACACCGGTTCATGCCACGAACCGGTGTTAAAGGTCCCTGCAGCAGTGGCCCGCGCACCCCCCCCCCCTTAACACCGGTTCGTGGCATGAACCAGTGTTAAAGGGGGGGGCTATATAAGACACCACCCCAGCCCACACACACCCCACTCTTCCATTCTTTCACATTTTGAAGCCTAGCAAGAGGGTGTGAAGAGTGCTAGTTTGTGTTTTTTTCATATGCACAAGAGGTGTTCGGTGAAATGCCCGAGAGCTCAAAATAAGTTTTCTTGTTGCTCTTTCCGTCTCGGTCGAGGTTGGCAACTATAGTTTCATGTGTCATTGATGTACTATATATATAAATGGTCATCTTCCTATTATTTTTTGATATATACTACATATTAATGCAGATAAACCGGCAATAGATGTACGGGGACCGCCGCACTTCCGAGTACATTACGGGCCTCCAAAATTTCATTGTTGTGGCTAATGCAAACCGTGGTCACAATGGTTTTATGTGTTGTCCGTGTGTTCACTGTCAGAACAAGAAAGACTACTCAAATACCAGAACCATTCACGCCCACCTGCTTCGATCCGGTTTCATGCCCAACTATAATTGTTGGACCAAGCACGGAGAAAAAGGGGTTGTGATGGAAGACAACGAAGAAGAAGAGGATGATGACAACTATCATAATATGTATCCTGAATATGATGATAATGCAACGTGGGTAGATAATGAAGATCAAGAGGGAGCAGATGGGCCCGCTGATGACGATCTTGGTCGGGCCATTACTGATGCAAATGAAGAATGTGAAACTGAAAAGGAGAAGGAGAAGCTGGAGCAGATGTTAAAGGATCACAAAATATTGTTGTATCCAACTTGCGAAGATGGCCACAAAAAGCTAGGTGCCACACTGGATTTGCTGCAATAGAAGGCAGAGAATGGTGTGACTGACAGCGCGTTTTCAAAGTTGTTGGTAAAAATGAAGAATCTTCTTCCAAGAAATAATGAGTTGCCCGACAGTACATACCAAGCAAAGAAGGTTGTCTGCCCTCTAGGATTAGACGTGCAGAAGATACATGCCTGCATTAATGACTGCATCCTCTACCGCGGTGAGAAATACGAGAATTTGGATGCATGCCCGGTATGCACTGCACTGCGGTATAAGATCAGACGAGACGATCATGGCGATGTTGAGGGCGAGGCCCCTAGGAAGAAGGTTCCCGCCAAGGTTATGTGGTATGCTCCTATAATACCACGGTTAAAACGTCTCTTCAGAAATAAAGAGCATGCCAAGTTGTTGTGATGGCACATGGAAGACCGTAAAAAAGACGCGATGTTGAGACACCCCGCTGATGGGTCACACTGGAGAAAAGTCGAGCGAGAGTACCCGGACTTCGCACGTGACGCAAGGAACTTAAGGTTTGGTCTAAGTACAGACGGCATAAATCCTTTTGGTGAGTAGAGCTGCAGTCACGGCACCTGGCCTGTGACCCTATGTATCTATAACCTTCCTCCTTGGTTGTGTATGAAGAGCAAGTTCATTATGATGCCAGTGCTCATCCAAGGCCCGAGGCAACCCGGCAACGACATTGATGTGTACCTAAGGCCATTAGTTGAAGAACTTTTACAGCTGTGGGCCAAACCAGGTGTACGTATGTGGGATGAGCACAAAGGGAAGCCATTTGACCTACGAGCATTGCTTTTCGTAACCATCAATGATTGGCCTGCTCTTAGTAACATTTCAGGGCAGACAAACAAGGGATACAATGCATGCACACTATTTAGATGATACTGAAAGTGTATATTTGGATAAATGTAAGAAGGTTGTGTACCTAGGGTATCGCCGATTTCTTCCGAACCTGCATCCAGTAAGAAAGAAAGGCAAGCATTTCAAACGTCTGGCAGAACCCCGGAGGAAGCCTGTCCTCCGTACCGGTGAGGAGGTATTTGGTATGGTCAAGGACCTAGAAGTAATCTTTGGAAAAGGTCCTGGCAGTCTATCTGTTCTGAATGACGATGTCGGACACGCGCCCATGTGGAAGAAGCAATCTATATTTTGGGACCTACCCTATTAGAAAGTCTTAGAGGTCCGCTCTTCAATCGACGTGATGCACGTGACGAAGAATGTTTGCGTGAACCTGTTAGGCTTTCTAGGAGCGTATGGGAAGACAAAAGATACACCGGAAGCACGGCAGGACCAGCAACGTCTGAAGGCCCCTGAAGAGCCTATGCATCCTGAGAACGAGAAGGGTAAACGATGCCACTTAACTCCTGCCAGCTACGCTCTTACCAAAGCAGATAAGGAAATCTTTTTTGAATGTCTGAGCAGTATCAAGGTCCCGTCTGGCTTCTCGTCGAATATAAAGGGAATAATAAATATGGCAGAGAAAAAATTCCAAAACCTGAAGTCTCATGACTGCCACGTGATTATGACACAATTGCTTCCGATTGCATTGAGGGGGCTTCTACCTGAAAATGTTCGAGTACCCATTGTGAAGCTATGTGCATTCCTCAATGCAATATCTCAGAAGGTAATCGATCCAGAAAGCCTACCAGGGTTACAAACAGATGTGGCCCAATGTCTTGTCAACTTTGAGTTGGTGTTCCCACCATCCTTCTTCAATATTATGACGCATCTCCTGGTTCACCTAGTAGAAGAGATTGCCATTCTCGGTCCTGTATTTCTACACAATATGTTCCCCTTTGAGAGGTACATGGGAGTCTTAAAGAAATATGTTCATAACCGTGCTAGGCCAGAAAGAAGCATCTCCAAGGGCTATGTAACAGAGGAGGTCATTGAGTTCTGTGTTGATTTTATTCCTGACCTTAAGGCGATTGGTGTTCCAGAATCACGACATGAGGGGAAACTGCGTGGAAAAGGCACCCTAGGATGTAAAGCAATGATATGTAGGGACGGGCATTCTCTCAATCAAGCACACTACACGGTTTTACAAAGATCTATCTTGGTTGCCCCGTATATCAATGAACACAAGAATTTAATACGCCTCAAACACCCGGGGCAGTCTGATGAATGGATTATAAGTGAACACATGGCGAGTTTTGGCGGCTGGCTGCAAAGACTTCTCACGAATAACACCACTGTTGGGGATCAGCTGTACTTGTTGGCCAGGACACCATCTTCGACTGTATGTACTTTCCAAGGGTACGAGATAAATGGGAATACATTTTACACGATAGGCCAAGATAAAAAGAGCATCAACCAAAACAGTGGTGTCCGCTTCGATGCAGCAGAAGACAATGGGCAAAAGACCACGTATTATGGGTTCATAGAGGAGATATGGGAACTTGACTATGGACCTAATTTTAAGGTCCCCTTGTTTCGATGCAAATGGGTCAAGCTAACAGGAGGAGGGGTTGAGGTAGACAAGAAGTACGGAATGACAATGGTGGATCTCAACAATCTTATGAAGGTAGACAAGAACTTAGACGAACCATTCGTCGTAGCCAATGATGTGGCTCAGGTTTTCTATGTGAAGGACATGTCCTCCAGACCAAAAAAAAGAAAAAATATGCAAACGAATACATCATATGATGAGCCAAAGCGTCACATAGTTCTTTCAGGGAAAAGAAACATCGTGGGAATCAAGGACAAGACAGACATGTCAGAAGATTATAATAAGTTTGATGAAATTCTGCCCTTCACAGTGAAAACTGACCCAAGCATTCCGTTAAGTAAAGAAGATGCTCCATGGTTACGTCTGAAGCGATCATAAGGAAGGACATATGCCAAGAAGTTCATGCTCATATTATGTAACTCTAGTTCATGTTTTTAATATTAATACATGTCTTGAGTGTTAGTCATGTTTTGTGGATGGACCGGGACTATGAGAAGAAGTTGTCCCGATTCGTACTTACCATTAAGATCTGATCTCCAAACGCGCGCGGTCACATATTAGGGAGTGCCTCTATGACCAGTTTCTTGGAGATGCCGGAGGACTAGGCTCCGTCGGCATCTCCCTGAAACTGGCCGTAGTGGTGTCCCTGCTCTCGAAAACCATCTTGCAGCTTTGTAACTTCTCTAACTAGATCAATACACCTGGGAGCTAACTAATTTCACATATTAGGGAGTGCCTCTATGACCAGTTTCTCGGAGATGCCGGAGGACTGGGCTCCGTCGGCATCTCCCTGAAACTGGCAGTAGTGGTGTCCCTGCTCTCGAAAGGAGGTAAGGCATAGCCTCAAACTGGCTGGAGGACTGGACTCACAAGGATGCCTATTTATAGTACAAGCAGCTCGACATAGTGTCGACACTTACGAAATAATGTCGACACTCACCCCTATTATTAGTGCTGACTCGTGTTTTGTCCCGGTTGGTGTCTCCAACCGGGACTAAAGGTTCATCTTTAGTCCCGGTTGGTGACACCATCCGGGACAAGGTACACGCCGTACGACATAATGTCGACACTCACCCCTATTGTTAGTGCTGACTCGTGTTTTGTCCCGGTTGGTGTCTCCAACCGGGACTAAAGGTTCATCCCGCCATTTTTTCCCGCCATTTTTCTTCCCGCCATTTTTCTTCCTGCCAGTTCTTCCCTCCAGTTCTTCCCGCTAGTTCATTATATATATATGTAGGGGGTTGGCCTCCATTGTCATTGCACATCTCTAGACTCATATCTGCAACCTCATCACTCTTTCCCATGGATTCCACCGTAGCACTAACCCCCAGGGAGGCGGAGGCGCTTTGCGCCTCGAACTACCCCTGCCCGCCGGGCTACTGTGTCCCCGTCGGCTGGATGCTGAGCGTCGGAGGCGTGCCGGTTCCTCCTGTCCCTCTAGGTGTGGCGCGCTGGATGGACATCACGAACCACTACTACTTCGAGCTCACGCCGGAGCAGCGGAGCAATCCCAGATGGCATCCCGACTATTTCCCTACTTGGGAAGCCTTCTTCGTGGATCGGCATGAGAGGGCGCTCGCCAGGCACGAGGAGGACGGCCCACCTCCTCCTAACTTCAACGAGGCCGGCCGTCGGCTATGGTGGCGCGGTCGGACTCTCCAGAGCGTCATGGCCTATGACACTGCCGCCGACTCTAACCCCCGTCTGCGCTACCCTCAAGTCCATCCCACGCGCTACCCTCAAGTCCAGCCCACGCGTACTCTCCAGAGGTTTAATTACGGCGACCCCGACGACGACAGCGATGACGGCGGCGGCGAGTACGACGACTACAGTGGCGAGTATTACAGGTGTAGCATGACTGAATCACTCCAACATTCCGAAACAAGTTCGGCCGATTGTTACTTAATCTGGCCATGTATCTTAATTTTCAGTTCCAGTTCGGCTTTATGTAACTTACTATTAGTTGCATTCTCATTCGAGGTTGACAATATGCTATTTTATCAAAAAAAAACAATGCAAGTTGAGCGAGGCTTGGCCCCGAGCTAAGAATCATCATGCCCGTTGTTCGACAAAGTTTGTCGATAGTTTAAAACGGGGATAAAAAAATAAAAAAAGATCGAAACAGTGCGAAACCTTCGCGTGGTGTTATATTATGTGACATAGTTAGAAGGAAAAATCTCAAACTTGGTATATTGATTATGTCTTGAAAAAACCTTCACAAAATGACCTATCTCATTCGAGGTTTCTTGGCTTTCGGGTCAAATGACCAATGTTATGGCTAGAATCAAGGCATAGTTTGTGATAATATGGCCATATTGTGCATACATGTGCATCATGGCATGGCAAACAATGTTGCAAGAGGAATTTTTCCTTTTTATCGCACCAAAAAGGCATTTTCCATTTTCCAAACGGTTTTGTGAAGCAACCACCAAATGGCTAATTCAAAAAACCACCAACACATTTTACAAAAATACTAGACCACCTTATTTGCACAATGTACCAATAGGGGATCTGAAACCTTTTCGTCCACCTCTGGTGAAAAAGACAAATTCCTACCGAATCGGTAGGAAGTGGGTCAGATATGAACTACAGGTACATGATACGATGCTCATGATTTTTTACAAAAATCATTTTTAGGTTCACAATATGCTATTTTATCAAAAAAAAACAATGCAAGTTGAGCGAGGCTTGGTGAGATTCAAGTGTATACAAAAGATGCGACATTTAAATATCCAATCAATTCAAAAAGGTTAATACAAAAGATGCGGCATTAAAATATGATTTGATCTAATAAAATAGGGTTAGATTTATTTTTAGATGCTTAATATTTCTTATGTTCAAAGTTTTAGGATTTAACAATTTATTTTTGTTTGAATTGAATAATCAAAATTTATATGTAAGTGTTTTAATTATTTTGAAAATTTTCATGTAAAGTAAATATAAAATGATTTACATGAATGGATAGATATTATTTTTCTGAAAATTATGATATATTATTCATATTTTTCTGAGTTGAAATGAAAAAGATGAGAATTTTCTAAATTCATATCATATTTTTTGAATTAAAAATGCCCCTTTAATGCATGAAATAAATGCCCCCCCTTTAACACCGGTTCCAGACACGAACCGGTGTTAAACGGGGGGGGGGGTCATTTATTTCGTTTCCCGCACGCACCACACCCCCCTTTAACACCAGTTCGTGGCTGGAACCGGTGTTAAAGGGGGGTAATAAATGCGCGCGGGAAACGGAATCCCCCCCTTTAACACCGGTTCCAGCCACGAACCGGTGTTAAAGGGGAGGGTATTTAATTCGCCTTCCCCTTCCTTTCTTCCCCCCAGAGCCAGATCGAACACCGCCGGCCACAGAGAGAAGCGTCGCCACCGCATCGGAGCAGAGAGAAGCCACCGCCGGCCGCCACCGCCGGCCGCCACCGCCCTCGGAGCTCGCGCGTCTCGCCGCCGCCGCCCTCGGAGTGAGGGAGGAATCGTCCGTCTCGCCGCCGCCGCCTCCATTTCCGTATGACCTCTCCCGCCCCCCTGACCACCACCTCTTCCCCGTGCAGGAGCAGCCGACCGCGCCTCGCCGGAGCACCGCCGACGCCGCCCGTCTCCACCGCGCCGACGACCGCGCCTCGCCGGAGCACCGCCCGACATCGCCGGAGACCGCCGCATCCGCCACTAGCACCGCCGCCCGACGAGCCCGCCGCCTCCGTACGTCACCCCACTGGTGAGCAAACCAGAATGCGCCACCTGTCTGCCATGTCAGCGATGACACATCGCCAGTCAACGTTGACTCTCCTGAAAAATAGAAGAAAAAATAAAAATTGCAGAAAATTGTATAATCTTGCAAAAATCATATAAAAAGATTCGTAGATCCAAAAATAGCAAATTATATATCAATGAATTCAGAAAATTGAGTAGATTATTAATATCAAGTTGGATTTAACTTTTACAGTACGTGTTTACTGTAATAATTTAATTAGTTTTAATGGTCTTTTAGGTTAATAAATTCATAGTAAAATATCTACCGGTCCAAAAATCACAAATAATATACCTATGGATTCACAATTGTGTGTAGATCATCAATATGCAAATGGTTAAGCCAAATAATATAAGGTTTTTCAGCAATTAAATAAATGGTATAATGGCTTATTTAGAATAATAAATTCATAAGAAAATAAATAATGTTCAGAAAATTACAAATAATATGTCCCTGGAATCACAACCCCGTGGGGATTATATATCTGATTTTAGTTTGATTTTTAGACAACAGAAACTATTTAAATGATTTAAAACCCATTAAACACTATTTAAATCATAAGAAAAGATTTGTAACTCTGATTAGGGTGAATCCAACGCCTACTGGTTTGTATTAATGTCCTCTATCCATAACAAATACTCCATTGCATTAATTGGCCTCTTGCATGCATCATATACTTCAGTATTGTTTAGAGAACTAAAGTAACAACCATTGTGACTTATTAAATTGCCATGCATGCATTTGTTGCATTTGTTTGATCTCTATGTGCTATTGTTTATGTTGTATGAAATTGTTTGCTCGATAGATTGCGAGGAGTGCAACGTGTGTGATTGCTGACTCATCCTGATTAAAACTTGTTTGCTCGATAAATTGTACTACATGCATAGATTAAAACTTGTATACAAATTGGACCTCTGACTCATCCTGATTAGGGTTTTGACCCCTCGGAACTCGTTTAAAATGATCAAGCATCCTTAGGGTTTTAATTTCATTTGTGTATTTATTTGTGTATAAATAATATGTATATTTGTGTATGAATCCAAGTCCACTTGAATGTTTACACTCTTACTCTAGATAATATTATTGTTTTAGAAACTATGGATCCACTTAGTAGAAACCTTGAAGAAGAAGAAATAATGGAGAACATTATTGATGAGGACACCTCACAATATCTGAACTTGGAGGGACATGATGACGACAACTCAAGTACTAGTCATGGAGAAGATGAAGACTCCGGTGAACGCAATTTAATGGTTACAAAGTCCGCGAGGTATATGCATTGATTAAGCCTCTGCTGACTTCCACCAACAATATTCTTCTACATGTATTAATTAACGCTTCTTTCTTCTTTTAGCCCTCTGGATCGACCAGCCAGCAACCATCTTCTTCTACGAAAAAGATCAAGCGAGGCGCGAGCCAGCGGTTGAAAGATCGTGCAAAGTTCACGATCGAAGCAGTCCGTGTTGATGGGAGGCCGATGGAGCCCAAGAAGGCCACACACAAATTTGTACGTCAGGCTGGAGTTCTTGTTAGGGACCAAATCTCAATCATAATTGAAAATTGGAATAAGCCAAAGAAGGGTGACGGTACCTTTGTCGATGACAGATCCAAAGAAACGCTTTGGAATTCTTTGTTGGTAAATTTCACCCTTCCGCCAGAGGAGGATGAAAACAACCCGGTTATAAAGGAAAATGTCAAAGAGTGGACTCTAAAGAAGATGGCTGACGCTTTCCGCAACTGGAAGACAAAATTGAACAAATTTGTCAAATCTGGCGAGACTCCAAATTTCGAAGACGCATATTATGCGAAGATAAGACCTCACTGGCCCGAATTTGAGACATATAAAAAAGTGCTATAGCTAAAAAGAGGTCAGAAACCAATACGCTTAATGCCCTGAAGAAGGAATATCACCAGAGGACGGGGTCAGGTGGCTACATATCTCAGAGGCCTAAGTGGGAGGAAGCTGAGAAGGCCCTGCGCGAGAGAGGGATCACACCCCAGACAGATGGGTGGGACCTACGTGCAAAGACTTGGTTCTACGGAATCGGGGCAAGGTTGGACCCAGAAACATGATTGTGTATCTTCCCAACCCTCCTTGCCAAACCCGTCACTGAACTCATCACGGCATACGAGGAAACATCCGCCAGGACCTTCCATCCCGACAGAGAGAATGACTAGCTCACACGCGCCATCGGTAAAAAATAACACCCTGGACATGCACGAGGCACAGGGGGTATAACGTGGAAGGATGGGTTTGCCGACTGGAGCGACTCTTACAGATGGCACGGCAGAAAATAAAAAGAGTGTACAGAGCGGATGACACAGATAGAACATGCACTTGCGGCGCTGCAGGCGCAAGTGAATGCACAACAGAGCCATCAAGCTACCGGCCCATCTCAGCGGCACGAAGAGCCTGCATTGGAAGCTGCCGGCGGCCCAGACTCTACGCGGAAAAGCAGTGTGGCTTCCACGGAGAACGTGCAGCCCACGCTTGAAATGGCGGGTCCTCGATACCCCGTGGATGAGATCACGGAGAGCGAACATGCTGAGTTGCATGCGAGATTAATGGGCTTATCCATTAAGGTGGTTGTCGGCTATGCCTTACCTCCTGTAGCTGGTGGAACTTACCACTACCGACCAATTCCAGATGGCTATGCTATTGTCGGGGTGGATGAGGTTGTGAAGGAATATGAGGAAGCACAGCTTGACCATGCTACAGGTGAAGGGGAAACTCAACTCAAATTTGCAGTGAAAACAACCATTCTTTGGAAGAAGGAACACATTGTGCTTCCAAATTGGAGGTCACTGGCACCCCCGCCGTCTCCGCAGCGTCAGCAGTCTGAGCCGCTTCAGCTATCTCCTGCGCGTCAGCCATCTCCGGCGCGGCAGCCATCTCCTGCGCGGCAGCCATCTCCTACGCGGCAGTCATCTCCTCAGCGTAAGCGAAAGAGCACTGCCACGAAGAGCATCAGTAGCACTGCCACAAAGAAATCCGCAGGAAACCGTACGCCAAAGAGTTCAAAAAACTACGTCCCGCAGCCTTCCGCCAAGCCATTGCCGGTTTTACCGTGGAATCGCAGCGACGAGAAGACCAATAGGATCTCGGAAGAACAGGTCAAGAAATTCTTTGCACCTAGACGGGCCGAGCCAAAGGAGAAAATAGATCTGGCGGTGGTGGAGAAGTTTTACAAAAATCTTTTGAAACCTGAAACCCCACTTATGCCGGACTACGAGCGCCAGATTTTGAAGGCGGATGCAAGGCGCCATAGGGAGACTGAAAGTAGCAGTCGTGAGGCACCCCAGAAAACAGTTCCCATGCTCGGAGAGCAGGAAAACCAATCATGCGCCCCGCTCCAAATGTTCGACACACGGGACGCTCCTCCCGTAAATGATTACGAGGCAGAGCTACAAAGAAAGGCCAATGAGATGGGGATGACTTACATTGCATACTTTAACGTCATGGGAGACAACTTTCCTAAATGCGATGCCAATCCCATACAGCCATGGAAGTATGGGAAGAATCTCGTCAAGAAAGAGGAGCTCAAGAATCTACCAACAAAGATGCGAAAATTGCACAAGTGGTACCTTGATTTCTTCAAGACGAGAAAAGAAGAATGGATCACGGCGCATATAAGAGATCAGATTTTCTTGTGCGGAGACGACGCGATCGACTTCAACATTCAAGACTTGCATTTTCTATTCAATCAGAAGGAACTCGACAAATCTGCCATCAGCCTTTATTGTGTGTAAGTACTATTTCTGTAATTTTTATCTCATCTCATTCACTTCATTAATTGCATGTATATATATATATGCTCACCATATATGTATATACTATTATGCAGGAAAAAGGTTATGGAATGCATGAAAGGAGGCCCTTTTGACATTGGGTTCGTTGACCCAAATAGAGTTCATGAATAAGTGGTAAGAACCAAACCCGGGCAAACAGAAGATTACTTGCTAAAGTCTTTACTGAGACAACAAACCAAAAGGGAAATACTATTGCCTTACAACTTCTCGTGAGTACTGTTACCCTCTCTCTTGTACACATTCTGTTTCGGCTTACTCGATGTTAAGTGTAACTGATGATGAGTTATGCGTGCGTAGGTTCCACTTTATTCTGCTAGTCATTCAACCCGACTCAGGAAAAGTCCTTGTCATGGACTCGTTACGAAAATAAAAAGAGATATGGGCAGACTTTAGAGAGATGCTCCAGAGGTAATTTCAATCATATTATCGCACTAGATCGGCAACTTTCGTGACAACAAGTAATTAATTACTCCTTTATCCATTTTCTTTGCCGGACAGGGTTTGGAAAAGGTTCACGGGCAGGGCCGTGGGTGAATGGTCAGAAGAACTAAAATTTGTAGACCAAAATGTAAGTAATACTAGCTAGCTTCCAATTCCATTATATCATGCTTTATTGATTATTATTTTGATTGAACTCTCTATTCTCGTAAAGTGCACGCATCAGGGACACGACAATAACTTATGTGGGTACTATGTTTGCGAGTTCATTCGCAACACGATATGTGCGACGGGCCAAGCCGCACTAGAACAACTTAGAGTAAGTAAACAAAGTCCACAACATTATTTTATTACCATCAATTGTGTTGAGTTTTATTCTTATATATATATTGACAGCCCATTCTTCATATATATTCAGATCGAACGGATGCGGGACCAACTCCTACCATTTGAACGCATACAAGCCATTCAAGAGGAATTGGCGGGGTTCATACTTGATGAGGTCGTCACGCCTGGCGGAGAACTCTTTAGATATCCACCAAAATGAACGATGACGATGTATGTGCCGATGACGATGTATGTGCCGATGACGATGTTTGTGTATAATAATAGTTGCTTAATTATTCATGTACTCGTATGTACCGATGACGATTTATGTGTATACCGCTCCCGATCGAATCCCCCTCGCCCCCCTCCCGCAGAAATACGCCCAGAACGGGGCAGAGGCAGAAGTCTACCGTGGCAGAGATTTAGGCCGTTTTCCTGCCGCGGCAGGAAAACGGCCTAAATCTCTGCCGCGGCAGAAGAACCTTTAACACCGGTTCCAGCCCTGAACCGGTGTTAAAGGGGGGGGGCTGAGGCATGCGGCAGCCCCACGTGCGCCACCCTTTAACACCGGTTCGTATAAGAACCGGTGTTAAAGGGGCCCCCCTCTAACACCGAACCCTCAACAACGGTTGAGGAACCGCTGTTAGAGGGCCCTCCCAACCGGAGTTAAAGGGGGGGCTCTGCACTAGTGGCCATTTCAACCTCTGATACACGTACCCAAGAGACCGAACTCCAAGTTCGGAAAATCATCAATTTGCAACATCTTGCAAATAATCTGTCTGATTCATTTACTGATCTAAAAGGTGTTATAAAATCCTGGAAACCGGCCAGAAATGTGCCCGAAAGAGTGGAGGTACCAATAAAAACCACTTAACTCCCTGATCCTAAAAAGAGGGGGAGTAGTACGGCCTCTGACTTGAAACCTGCTTCTCGCAAGCAACAAAGGAGAGAGAGGAGAAAATCCTCCAAATCAGTAAATGCAAGTCAACTCAACGTTGGCAAACACCTTATGGGTAGTACACACCCAGTTGAAGGGCAACCTCCAACCCAGCTCCAGCTTGTACACACTGGTTGGAACATTGGAACACCTAGACTCACGCATATTGGGAAATCACAAAGAGTCACCAAGGGTGCATGAGATATCCACCAACTATATCAATTCTGGAGAATCATTCAACCGTAAGTCTACGATTGTCGACACTTATTTATCTACTACAATTGCAAATACCTTTCTCAGTGATCATGATCCAAAGGCTATCGTTGAGTGTGAAAAACGCTCCAACTGGCCTCAATGAAAGGATGCAATTCAAGCAGAACTTGCCTCGCTTAATAAAATGAAGGTATTCACTGAAGCAATACCAACACCTCCCAATGTTTTCCCTGTGGGATTCAAATGGGGTTTCCTCCAGAAACGGAATAAGAACGGGTTTCACGCAGAGACCCGACATTGATTTCAATGATACATATTCTCCGATAATGAGTGGTATCACTTTTCGATATCTTATATCTTTGATAGTGCAAAATCGTCTATCTATGCAGTTGATGGACGTCGTGACCGCATATCTTTACGGGTCACTAGATTCGGACATATACATGAAGGTTCCCGACAGAGTCTCTGTCCCGAATGCAAGCGCTAAACGTAACATATACTATGTAAAACTAAACAAGTCTTTATACGGCTTGAAACAGTCGAAGCGGATGTGGTACAACCGACTTAGTGAGTTCCTTCTTCAGAAGGGATACTCCAATAGTGATGACTGTCCATGTGTCTTCACCAAGAAGTCCTCTTCAGGATTCTGCATCATTTCTGTGTATGTCGATGGTCTTAACATCATTGGCAACACACAAGATATTGATGAAGCACGCAATCATCTAAATACAGAATTTGAGATAAAGGATTTGGGTGAAACCAAATTTTGGTTGGGTCTCCAACTCGAGCACCTTCCCTTAGGAATAATGGTAGACCAAGCTGCCTATATCCAGAAAATATTGGAGAAATTCAATATGGACCATCTAAAACTCTCATGGTGGTTCGTTCTCTAGTCATAGGGAAAGATCCGTTCAGGCCAAGGGATGATGGATAAGAGACATTGGGACCCGAGGTTTCATATATCAGTGCTATTGGAGCGCTTATGCATCTTGCAAATTGTATGAGACCTGACCACGCATTTGCAGTGAATATACTTGCTAGACACAACGTAGCTCCGACCAAACACCATTGATCAGGAGTCAAGAATATCTTTCGATATCTCTAAGGCACAAAGGATCTTGGCATATTCTTTCAGTTTCAGAGAAATATGGACTCCGGTACGATTGGATACACTGATGCTGACTACTTATCTGATCCCCATAATGCCAGATCACATACCGACTTTGTGTTCCTACATGGTGGAACTGTTATATCATGGAAGTCTTCAAAACAGACTCTGGTTGCCACTTCTATCAATCATTCTGAAATAATTGCATTATATGAGGCATCACGCGAATGTGTGTAGCTTCTCAGAATGATAAACCATATACGATAGTCATGTGGAATTGGTTCTATCGAATCACCTACCATTATCTATAAGGATAATGTGGCTTGTGTTGCATAGATGCAAACATGATATATCAAGAGAAATATCACTAAGCATATTGCCCCCAAGTTGTTTTATCCCCATGAACTCCAGAAGAGTGGGAAAATAAACATCTTGGAAGTCAAATCATGTGATAATCTCGCCGACTTATTTACGAAGTCTCTACCAACTTCAACATTGCAGAAATATATTCGTGGAATTGGTATGCGACGGCTTCGAGATTTGCAAGAATCAGGGGGAGTATCTTCCTAAACTATTCTTGTTCAAAGCATCATATTACACTCTTTTCCTTTGATGAGTTTACTATTCAGGTTTTCATTAAAGTTTTTAATGAGATAATATTAACATAAGATTATATGTCATACTATCTGTTTTCCCCACCGGGTTATTTAGAAAGGTATAAACGACATATTTATTAACCTTTATATTCTATAAATTTACTTCATATCGAGTTAATAGAGGCAATAATAATTATATGTCGTATCATTTTCTTCTTATTTTCCCACAGGGTTTGAAGGAGTTTTAACAGCATATCCTACACCACTCCTCATTTTTTTTCCACAAGGTTTTTGGAGGAGACTTGAATCAAGATGATGGATCTTACAATGAAGCGGTGATTAGGAGAGTGTTAGAATTGATTAAACATAGTTAATTAGGGGTTAATCCCCACTTCTGTAATCCCACGTATGTGGAACCGTCGGGCAGTTAGGATTTCTGGAGCGCTGCCTCCCAAAACCGACATCCCCGGAACCGACCTTCCCCTGTATATATACCTGATTCATTCATCAATAAAGACGCTTGATTCTTTCCATTCAATCGGTCTCTTGTTTGTCTCTCGTCCCCATGCACACGGCCGTGTAATATTTTTGCAATTTTTTATTTTAGAATTATCATTCTGGATTTTTTAGTTAAAATAAATTCATCACCACAGACGTGCTCCTTTCACAAACATGTGAAAACGTTGGAAGAAACAAAAGCAAAATAGTTTTACTAAAAAGACCCCGAAAGACTGTAGAAAGCATGGCGCGGACTCCTGCCCGACCTCCATGGCCTGTACCTAGCCGTCGGTTTGGAATCCGCCGTGACCAGCATGCATGTTGCGCTCCCTGACTTTTTTTTTGCAGGGACGCTCCCTGCCTTTTGCGGCAAGGCGATGACAGGTCACAGTACACATGCACTCAAAGCACTTGCCGTTTTTGCCATTGATCATAACTCGGCCCGTGGGATGACCGGTCCATTTCTGTGCAAGAAATTATTGTGGTCTCGTGGGCTATCTCTGCTCCAGTAGGCCGCGCGTTACTACGAGCAAATACACATGTCAGCTGGTTATAAAAAGTAAATTATTATATTTATGCTGAGTATAAAAAGAGATAAAAAGAAAAGAGAAGATAAGCCAAATGTAAGTTAGGAGTCCGCTTTAGCATGTGCTCTTAGGTGCTTTATGAGAATAAAATAGTGCTCTTAGGTGCTTTATGAGAATAAAATATGAGCCACATGTAAATTAACTAGATAGAAAGAGCCACATGTAAATTAACTAGATAGAAAACACGACTTGTCGCTTGTTTTGCCCGTCTGCAGCGGCCAAGCAAATTAAAAAAACCTGATAAAAATACATAGTTTGATATAACATAGACGTAGGAGGTGAAATTCATGTGTTAATTTCATATACTTGCAATTTGCTTACAACCAATGTTATTGTACCTGAGTTGTTTTTATCTTATACTCACGATCATGTTAACATAATCTAAAATGATTTAGTAATTCTTTGAATTTGAAGACGTGACAATTGAAATTTAGATCAGCCGAGGTACAAGCGAGCTATCTCTGCTCCAGTAGGCCACGCATTATCACTAGTAGAAAACAGGTCATCCGTCCGCGCCCCCTCAGAGCATTAGTCCCAGTTGCGCCACGAACCGGGACTAATGCTGGCACGCGTCCCGGTTCGAGCGGACATGGGGCCCGGAGGCATGCGTCTCGGTTGGTAAGAGGGCATACGTCCCGGTTTGTAACACAGTCCGGGACTAAAGGTTGGGCGTCAGCCACGTGGCGTGGCACACGTATGCTCTCGCCCTCTATAAATGCAACGCCCCAGCCCTCTGCCTTCACTCTGTTTTTTCTTGGTGGAAGGTGCGAGGGGTGTGCTAGTTTTTTCCCCTATGCATGCATTCAAGGTGTTTGATGAAATGTTTGAGTGAATGATCCCGTTCAATTTCTCATAAAACAAAAATATAGAAGGTGTCCGAGACGCACTTGAGCTTTCTCCTCTTTATTTTCCTCGATCGAGGTTAGCAATCTTATCTTTTCTCTGTCATTGATACAATGCATGTGTCGATGTGAATTGGTCATTTCACTATTTATGATGTCTTGTTTTTTGATAAACTTACTTATATGATGCAGATGAACGGTCGGGAATGGATGTACGGTGACCGGCGCGTAGCCGGGTATATGAAAGGCGTGGATAAATTTATCGATGTGGCTACGGCAAACAAAGAGAATGGTTTTATACGTTGTCCATGTGTTCAATGTCGGAACAACAAGGAGTACTCTTCCTCGAAAATCATTCGCGGCCACCTGATTATGAAAGGTTTCATGCCCAACTATAATTGCTGGACCAAGCACGGGAAAAGAGGGGTTATGATGGAAGATGGTGAAGAAGAAGATGATGATAACAACTATCATCATATGTTTCCTGAATACAGTGATACTGTAATAGAAAACAATGGAGAGGAAGGAGGTGAAGAACGGGCATCCGATGAGCCGGCTGATGAACTTGGTAGTGTCATTTCTGATGCAAAGCGAGACTGTGAAACAGAAAATGAGGAGTTGAAGTTAGAGGGCATGTTAGAAGATCACAAGAAATTGTTGTACCCAAATTGTGAAGATGGCAGCACAAAGCTCGGTACCACACTGGAATTGTTGCGATGGAAGGCAGAGTGTGGTCTAACTGACTCCTCATTTGAAAAGATGCTGAAAATAATGAAGCCGAAGTTTCCAAAACATAACGAACTTCCCGAGAGTACCTACGAAGCAAAGAAGACTCTTTGTCCTCTAGGATTAGATGTGCAGAAGATACATGCATGCATTAATGACTGCATCCTCTACCGCGCTAAGGAGTATGAGAATTTAGATAAATGCCCGGTATGCAATGCATTGCGGTACAAAATCAGACGAGATGAACCTGGTGATGTTGAGGGAGAGCCCCTCCGGAAGAGGGTTCCTGCTAAGGTTATGCGGTATGCTCCTATAATACCAATGTTGAAACGCATGTTCAGAAACAAAGAGCATGCAAGGTTGTTGCGATGGCACAAAGAAGACCATAAGAAAGACGGGAAGTTGAGACACCCTGCTGATGGGTCACAGTGGAGAAAAATCGAGAGAGACTTCCCAGACTTTGCAGGTGACGCAAGGAACTCATGTTTTGGTCTAAGTACGGATGGAATGAATCCTTTTGGGGAGCAGAGCTGCAGTCACAGCACCTGGCCCGTGACTCTCTGTATCTACAACCTGCCTCCTTGGTTGTGCATGAAGCGTAAGTTCATTATGATGGCAGTGCTCATCCAAGGCCCGAAGCAACCGGGCAACGACATTGATGTGTACCTTAGGCCATTAGTTGAAGAACTCTTACAGTTGTGGGGAAAACCAGGTGTACGTGCGTGGGATGAGAACAAACATGAGCCATTTGATCTACGAGGGTTGTTATTCGTAACCATCAATGATTGGCCTGCTCTTAGTAACCTTTCAGGACAGACAAACAAGGGATATAAGGCATGCACACACTATTTAGATAAGACTGAAGGTACATATTTGCATAAATGCAAGAAGGTTGTGTACCTGACGAATCGATGATTTCTTCCGACCAATCATCCCGTAAGAAAGAAAGGCAAGCATTTCAAAGGTGAGGCAGATCACCGGAAGAAGCCTAAACTCCCTGCTGGTGATGATGTATTTGGTATGGTCAAGGACATAGAAGTAATCTTTGGAAAGGGTCCCGGCGGTCAATCAGTTCCGAACGACGTCGCTACAGGACACGCACCCATGTGGAAGAAGAAATCTATATTTTGGGAGCTGCCATATTGGAAAGTCCTGCGTGTCCGCTCTTCAATCGACGTGATGCACGTGACGAAGAATCTTTGCGTGAACCTGCTAGGATTCCCAGGCGTGTATGGGAAGACACAAGATACACCAGAAGCACGGAAGGACCAACAAATTATGAAAGACCCAAAGAACATGCATACACAGAACAAGACGGATAAAGGACATCACTTAAGTCGTGCCAGCTATGCTCTTACCAAAGCAGAGAAGGAAATCTTTTTTGAAGTCCTTTACAGTATCAAGGTGCCGTCGGGCTTCTCATCTAATATAAAGGGGATAATAAATATGGCAAAGAAAAAGTTCCAAAGGATGTGGTACAATGTCTTGTTAGTTTTGAATTGGTGTTCCCACCATCCTTGTTCAATATTATGACGCATCTCCTGGTTCACCTAGTGGAAGAGATTGCCATTCTCGGTCCGATATTTCTGCATAATATGTTCCCCTTTGAGAGGTTCATGGGAGTCTTAAAGAAATATGTTCATAACCGTGCTAGACCAAAAGGAAGCATCTCCAAGGGATATGGAACAGAGGAGGTCATTGATTTTTGTGTTGACTTTATTCCTGACCTTAAGCCGATTGGTGTTTCTGACTCGCGACATGAGGGAAGACTAAGTGGAAAAGGCACGCTGGGAAAGAAAGCAATGATATGTAGGGACGGGGATTCTTTCACTAAAGCACACTACACAGTTCTACATAATTCCACCTTGGCAGCTCCGTATATCGAGGAACACAAGAATATTCTACGTTCCAAAAACCCGGGGAAGCCTGAATCACTGATTACAGATGAACACATGAAGTCTTTTGGTGGTTGGATGCGGACACATCTCTTGAATGACACCACTGTTGGAGATCAGCTATACTTGTTGGCCGCATCACCATCTTCTACTGTATTGAATTTCCAAGGGTACGAAATAAATGGGAATACATTCTACACGATCGCACAAGATAAAAAGAGCACCAACCAAAATAGTGGTGTCCGCTTTGATGCAATAGATGAGAATGGACAAAAGTACACATATTATGGTTACATAGATGAGATATGGGAACTAGACTATGGAGTCTCTTTTAAGGTCCCTTTGTTTCGCTGCAAATGGGTCAACCTGAATGGGGAAGGGGTAAAGATAGAGCAGTTGTACGGAATGACAACAGTGGATCTCAACAATCTTGGTTATAGAGATGAACCATTCGTCCTAGCCAATGATGTATCTCAGGTTTTCTGTGTGAAGGACATGTCCTCCAGACCCAAAAAAAAGAAAAAATATGCAAACGAATACATCATATGATGAGCCAAAGCGTCACATAGATCTTTCAGGGAAAAGAAACATCATGGGAATCGAGGACAAGACAGACATGTCAGAACATTATAATAAGTTTGATGAAATTCTGCCCTTCACAGTGAAAACTGACCCAAGCATTCCGTTAAGTAAAGAAGATGCTCCATGGTTACGTCTGAAGCGATCATACGGAAGGACATATGCCAAGAAGTTCATGCTCATATTATGTAACTCTAGTTCATGTCTTTCGCGGTTTGTGGCTTCACCGAAGGATATCTTTCGCGGTTTGTGGCTTAACCGAGACTATATATAGGGGGCCCTTTAGTCCCGGTTTTGTAGTCTCAGTTTTTAATATTAATAAATGTCTTGAGTGTTAGTCCTGTTTTGTGGCTGGACCGGGACTATGAAGAAGTTGTCCCGATTCGTACTTACCATTAAGATCTGATATCCAAACACGCGCGGTCACATATTAGGGAGTGCCTCTATGACCAGTTTCTTGGAGATTCCGGAGGACTGTGATACGACGGCATCTCCCTGAAACTGGTCGTAGTGGTGTCCCTGCTCTCGAAAACAATCTTGCAGCTTGTAACTTCTCTAACTAGATCAATACACCTGGGAGCTAACTAATTTCACATATTAGGGAGTGCCTCTATGACCAGTTTCTCAGAGATGCCGGAGGATTGGGCTCCGTCGGCATCTCCCTGAAACTGGCCGTAGTGGTGTCCCTGCTCTCGAAAACCATCTTGCAGCTTGTAACTTCTCTAACTAGATCAATACGCTTGGGAGCTAACTAATTTCACATATTAGGGAGTGCCTCTATGACCAGTTTCTCGGAGATGCCGGAGGACTGGCCTCCGTCGGCATCTCCCTAAAACTGGCCGTAGTGGTGTCCCTGCTCTCGAAAACCATCTTGGAGATGCCTCAAACTGGCTGGAGGACTAGACTCACAAGGATGCCTATTTATAGTACAAGCAGCTCGGCATAGTGTCGACACTTACAAAATAATGTCGACACTCACCCCTATTATTAGTGCTGACTCGTGTTTTGTCCCGGTTGCTGTCTCCAACCGGGACTAAAGGTTCATCTTTAGTCCCGGTTGGTGACACCATCCGGGACAAGGTACACGCCGCACGACATAATGTCGACACTCACCCCTATCATTAGTGCTGCCTGGCCCAGCCTGCCGAAATCCCTCCAACCGGGACTAAAGATAAACCTTTAGTATATTGAAAATCCGAACAATGAAAATCCTTCGCGTGGTGTCATATTATGTTACGTAGTTGAAAGGAAAAATACCAGACTTGGTAAATTGATCATGTTTCGAAAACAACCTTCACAAAATGACCTATCATGTTCGAGGTTTCATGGCTTTCGGTCCAAATGACCGATGTTATGTATTGAATCACGGCATAGTTTGTGATGTTGTGTCCATATTATGCATGCGTGTGGACATTGGTATGGAGAACAATGTTGCAGGAGGAAGTTTTCCTTTTTGTCGCACGGAAAAGCCCTTTTCCATTTTCCGAGCGCAAAAAACGGGTCGTTTTGTGAAGTAACCACCAAAATATCGTTTCAGAATGCTACCGTCCCATTTTCCTAAAATACTAGACCACCTTACATGGACTATCTCCCAACCGGGACATCTCAAACCTTTTCGTCAATCCCGGGTAAAAAGGACAAATGTGTGCCGAATCGGTAGGAAGTGGGTCTGGTTTGTACTACAGGTACATGATCTATCGCCCGTGATTTTTTGAAAAAATCATTTTTAGACTCGCAATATGTGGTTTCTTCAGAGATCCAATGCAAGTTCTAACGATGCTCGTCCCCTATCTTCATGCACACCTTTTCGTCCATAGTTAGAAATTCAGATAATTCAAAACGGGCATAATAAATTCAAAAAAAATCCGAACAATGAAAATCCTTCGCGTGGTGTCATATTATGTTACATAGTTGAAAGGAAAAATACCAGATTTCGTATATTGATCATGTTTCGAAAAAACCTTCACAAAATGACCTATCATGTTCGAGGTTTCATGGCTTTCGGTCCAAATGACCGATGTTATGTGCTGAATCACAGCATAGTTTGTGATGTTGTGCCCATATTATGAATGTGTATGGACATTGGTATGGAGAACAATGTTGCAGGAGGAAGTTTTCCTTTTTGTCACACGGAAAAGTTCTTTTCCATTTTCCGAGCGCAAAAAACGGGTCGTTTTGTGAAGTAACCACCAAAATACCGTTTCAGAATGCTACTGTCCCATTTTCCTAAAATACTAGACCACCTTACATGGACTATCTCCCAACCGGGACATCTCAAACCTTTTCGTCAATCCCGGGTAAAAAGGACAAATGTGTGCCGAATCGGTAGGAAGTGGGTCTGGTTTGTACTACAGGTACATGATCTATCGCCCGTGATTTTTTGAAAAATCATTTTTAGACTCGCAATATGTGGTTTCTTCAGAGATCCAATGCAAGTTCTAACGATGCTCGTCCCCTATCTTCATGCACACCTTTTCGTCCATAGTTAGAAATTCAGATAATTCAAAACGGGCATAATAAATTCAAAAAAATCCGAACAATGAAAATCCTTCGCGTGGTGTCATATTATGTTACATAGTTGAAACGAAAATACCAGACTTGGTATATTGATCATGTTTCGAAAAAACCTTCACAAAATGACCAATCATGTTCGAGGTTTCATGGCTTTTGGTCCAAATGACCGATGTTATGTGTTGAATCATGACATAGTTTGTGATGCTGTGCCCATATTATGCATGCATGTGGACATTGGTATGGAGAACAATGTTGCAGGAGGAAGTTTTCCTTTTTGTCTCGCGAAAAGCCCGTTTCCATTTTCTGAGCGCAAAAAACGGGTCGTTTTGTGAAGTAACCCCCAAAATGATGTTTCAGAATGCTACCGTCCCATTTTCCTAAAATACTAAACCACCTTACATGGAATATCTCCCAACCGGGACATCTCAAACCTTTTCGTCCATCCCGGGTAAAAAGGACAAATGTCTGCTGAATCGGTAGGAAGTGGGTACGGTTTGTACTACATGTACATGATCTATCGCCTGTGATTTTTTGAAAAAATCATTTTTAGACTCGCAATATGTGGTTTCTTCAGAGATCCAATGCTCGTCCCCTATCTTCATGCACGCCGGTTCGACCATAGTTAGAAATTCAGAAAATTCAAAACGGGCATAATAAATTCAAAACAAATCCGAACAATGAAAATCCTTCGCGTGGTGTCATATTATGTGACATAGTTAAAAGTAAAAATACCATACTTGGTATATTGATCATGTCTCGAAAAAACCTTTACAAAATGACCTATCATGTTCGAGGTTTCATGACTTTCGGTCCAAATGACCGATGTTATGTGCTGAATCACGGCATATTTTGTGATGCTGTGCCCATATTATGCATGCATGTGTACATTGGTATGGAGAACAATGTTGCAGGAGGAAGTTTTCCTTTTTGTCGCACGGAAAAGCCCTTTTCCATTTTCCGAGCGCAAAAAACGGGTCATTTTGTGAAGTAACCACCAAAATGCTGTTTCAGAATGCTACCGTCCCATTTTCCTAAAATACTAGACCACCTTACATGGACTATCTTCCAACCGGGACATCTCAAACCTTTTCGTCCATCCCGAATAAAAATGACAAATGTCTGCCGAATCGGCAGGAAGTGGGTCCGGTTTGTACTACAGGTACATGATCTATCGCCCATGATTTTTTGAAAAAAATCATTTTTAGACTTGCAATATGTGGTTTCTTCAGAGATGCAATGCAAGTTCTAACGATGCCCGTCCCCTATCTTCATGCACGCCGGTTCGACCATAGTTAGTAATTCAGAAAATTCAAAACAGGCATAATAAATTCAAAAAAAATTCGAACAATGAAAATCCTTCGCGTGGTGTCATATTATGTGACATAGTTAAAAGGAAAAATACCAGACTTGGTATATTGATCATGTCTCGAAAAAGCCTTCACAAAATGACCTATCATGTTTGAGGTTTCATGGCTTTTGGTCCAAATGACCGATGTTATGTGCTGAATCACGGCATAGTTTGTGATGTTATGCCCATATTATGCATGCATATGGACATTGGTATGGAGAACAATGTTGCAGGAGGAAGTTTTCCTTTTTGTCGAACGGAAAAGCCCTTTTCCATTTTCCGAGCGCAAAAAAGGGGTCGTTTTGTGAAGTAACCACCAAAATGCTGTTTCAGAATGTTACCGTCCCATTTTCCTAAAATACTAGACCACCTTACATGGACTATCTCCCATCCAGGACATCTTAACCCTTTTCGTCCATCCCGGGTAAAAAGGACAAATGTCTGCCGAGATCCAATGTCTGCCGGGACAAAATCATTTTTAGACTCGCAATATGTGGTTTCTTCAGAGATCCAATGCAAGTTCTAACGATGCTCGTCGCCTATCTTCATGCACGCCGGTTCGACCATAGTTAGAAATTCAGAAAATTCAAAACAGACATATTAAATTTTTAGACTCGCAATATGTGGTTTCTTCAGAGATCCAATGCAAGTTCTAAATGAACCATTTTTCTTCCCGCGATTTTTCTTCCCGCCATTTCTTCCCGACATTTTTCTTTCCGGCATTTCTCCCGCCATTTCTTCCCGCCAGTTTTTTCCGCCAGTTCTTCCCTCCAGTTATCTTCCTGCCATTTCTCACTATATATATATGTAGGATTGGCCTCCATTGTCATTGCACATCTCTATACTCATATCTGCAACCTCATCACTCTTTCCCATGACTTCCACCGTAGCACTAACTCCCAGGAAGGGCGGAGGCGCTTTGCGCCTCGAACTACCCCTGCCCGCCGGGCTACTGTGTCCCCGTCGGCTGGATGCTGAGCGCCGGAGGCGTGCCGGTTGCTCCTGTCCCTCTAGGTGTGGCGCGTTAGATGGCCTTCACGAACCACTACTACTTCGAGCTCACGCCAGAGCAGCGGAGCAATCCCAGATGGCATCCCGACTATTTCCCGACTTGGGAAGCCTTCTTTGTGGATCGGCGTGAGAGGGCGCTCGCCAGGCACGAGGAGGATGGCCCACCTCCTCTGAACTTCAACGAGGACGGTCGTGAGCTGTGGTGGCGCGGCCGGATTCTCCAGAGCGTCATGTCCTACGACACGGCCGCCGACTCTAGCCCCCGCATGCACTATCCTCAAGTACAGCCCACTCGTACTCAGCCTTCAAGGTTCAACTACGGCGACCCCGACGACGACAGCGACGACGGCCGCGGCGAGTACGACGACTACAGTGGAGAGTATTACAGGTGTAGGCAGGAGCATGAATGAATCACTCTAACATTGCAAAACAAGTTCGGCCAATTGTGGCTTAATCTGGCCATGTATCTTAATTTTTATTTCTTCTATGTAACTTTGTGTTAGTTGTGTTATGTACTTTAATTCCAGTTCTATCCTAATAAAATTTTCTTTCCGCCTATTATTTCCCGTCCTTTTTTTCCGCCCATTAATATATAAAAAATATAAGTTAATTCAAATCCAAATTAAAAACAGAAAATGGTTTTGAATTATTTATTCAAATCCAAACACTTTTTATGTTTACAGTTTTTCTAAATTCCAAATTAATAATAAAAAAATATAAGTTAATTCATTTTTAATTGTAAATGGTTACATTAATTATTTTTTAAAACAGAAAATGGTTTTGAATTATTTATTCAAATCCAAACACTTTTTATGTTTAAAGTTTTTCTAAATTCCAAATTAATATTAAAAAAATATAAGTTAATTCATTTTTAATTGTAAATGGTTCATATTTTAAATGGTTACATTAATTATTTTTTAAAACTGAAAATGGTTTTGAATTATTTATTCAAATCCAAACACTTTTTATGTTTAAAGTTTTTATAAATTTCAAATTAATATTAAAAAAATATAAGTTAATTCATTTTTAATTGTAAATGGTTCATATTTTAAATGGTTACATTAATTATTTTTTAAAACAGAAAATGTTTTAAATTATTATTCAAATCTAAACACTTTTTATGTTTAAAGTTTTTATAAATTCCAAATTAATATTCAAAAAATATAAGTTAATTCATTTTTAATTTTAAATGGTTACATTAATTATTTTTTAAAAACAGAAAATGGTTTTGAATTATTTATTCAAATGCAAACACTTTTTATGTTTAAAGTTTTTCTAAATTCCAAATTAATATTAAAAAAATATAAGTTAATTCATTTTTAATTTTAAATGGTTCATAGTTTAAATGGTTACATTAATTATTTTTAAAAACAGAAAATGCTTTTGATTTGTTATTCAAATTCAAACACTTTTTATGTTTAAAGTTTTTCTAAATTCCAAAGTAATTATTATTTAAAAAACATTACAAATTTAAACCCCAAATAAAAATAAGGCGGGAACTGAGAGAAAATTCCTGAAAAATTTGAAAACAGGGTCATATGTCGCAGTTGGAGCCACCAACCGGGACTAAAGAGTCCTGCGCGTGCCCCTTGGTCTGATGAAAAAAAAGTAGACTATATGTCCCGGTTGGTGGCTCCAACCGGGACGTATGACCCTTAGTCCCAGTTGGAGCCACCAACCGGGACAAAAGGTCCTTTGGTTATAACTGTTCGCCCCTTCTTCTTCTCCTTCTTCCCCGTTCCTCTTAACTCACCCGCAACAGATCGCCGCCGCCGCGAGGCAAGCGCTCGGACGCCGTCAGGCTACCCAACCGCCGCCCCGATATCGGCCTCCACGCGCTGCCTCGCCGTCGGACTCCACTCACTGCCCCGCCGTTGCGCCTCCACGCGCTGCTTCTTCCTCGACCCCGACGAGCTCCGCCGGCGCTCCGAGCCTCGCCTTTCCTCACCGTCGTCCCCAATCGATTCAGGGTGAGCCGCTGAACCTCCCTGACCCAGTATTTTCTTCCTGGCGTCGCGCATAGCCGCTGCTCGCCGTTCACCCGAGAGCTCCGCCACAGATGCTCGCCGTCGTGCTTGCTCTGGCAACCATTAGCTAGCGATGCTAGGTTAGATAGGTTCCTCTCGCTCGCACGGTTTGAACAGACCCAACGACGCTCCCTAGAATCGCGGGAAAATTCGCCGGCGACCACCGCCTGCCGCTCCGGTCGCGTCATCGCGAGTGACGTGGCCACCACGTGGCCACGGGGTGGACCAGCATGGCCTAGGGCCCGCTCGTCAGCCCCTCTGGCTAGATCCAGCCCCGGTGAGAAACGCCCTGACCCCCCCACTTTGCATGTGGGGCTGCTGATGTGGCTCCGGCCCCACCAGTCAGTCTCTATGGGTAGGTTCAGTCGTGGTAACAAAAGCCCTGGGTTCTTTATGACGTCAGCCTGATGTAATAAGTTGTTTTATAATTCCAGAAAATGATTAAATATTGTAAAATTCATATCTTATTATTTATAAGTCAGAAAAATCTTTACTATTAAAAAGAAGTTGGTGTTGGTACGTTCACTTTAACTTCAAACATCCACTTTGACATCAAACGTTAGAGAAAGCATGACCGTCTGATCTATATCCGATGGTCACAGTGAGCTGTCCAAATACTGGCTTAGTTAATTACATCTTCCTACCCCGATAAGTGGAAAATCTCGGTGGAGAACGCCCAAAGGAAAAAAAAGAAGCTGGGCCACGATCTCTCATCCACTACCTCTTCCCATGACATCCGTCCCGCCTCCACGGCGCCACCGCCCCTCCCATCTCGCCCCCGTACCACCCCCGCGGCCCTACGTCCGCGAAGATCCCGAGCACCTCCAAGGAGGACGCCGTCCTCCTTCCATAGAGCCTCTATCCCGACGAAGTCTGAGATCGCCGCCGCCGATGTTTCCCAGTCCATTGAGGAAGAACTAATTGGTCCAAGAGTGGACGTATCTGTAAAGGCTGTTGCAGGTGCGGCAATCGAGCTCCAATCTGAGCGGTGATAGACATCAGCGGCGGCAAGTTCACATGGAAGGGCGTCGAAGGCTACACCGCGAGGTTCTATCTCATTGGCAACAAAGGGAACGAAGGCGTCCTGCTCTGCTACATCACCAAACTCTACGCATGTAAGCGACTGCTTTTTTTTCTGCTGCATCTTGCAGTGCAAGGGTTGGTGCATATTCAGTTGTCCTGATTACTAAATCCTAAACTCTAGCTATTTGTCCTGATTACTATTGTGAGTCAGCCTCAATCTGATCGGTTGCACATGAGCTGACTTCCATTGCGGTCGTATATTCAGGAGATCTTTCTCGTTTCCTTCACCTTCACATCTTGTGTCAACTTGAGGTGTATTTGCCTGATTAAGTTCAGTCATCAAAATTCTCCAAAAAAAAAAAGTTCAGTCATCAAAAAGAATTGTTGTAGGCTCAGGGTTTTAATGCCAAATATATATTTGTGAATTCCTCTTTCGCCTATCATTGTCTAATAACTGTGGGATGATAGTTCCTATTTTGAGCAGCTCCTTGTTTCTGATCTCCTATTATTTGCATCACAATAGAGAATTTGGTCAGATTTGGTATTGGTTTAGACCAATGATCGATGGAATCGGCTACATCTTTATCACCTACATCCGACAACCGCCGACACCAAGGTCCGCCGCCTACGATTGCCCATAGCCACTGCTCGGCAGCCGATATTTGGACCAATGATCGCTGGAATCATTTTCCGTTGATTGGTTTTCTATCCATGATTTTTTCAATGGATTGCAAGGAGCATCTGGACAACGGTAATGTGGTTTTTTTATCTTTTCTATGTGAAGTAGTGTGCAAATTTTTCTATGAAATTAAATATTTTCTGTAGCAATCTTGGTTGACTTGATTTTATTTGGATTTGTTCTATGTTTCGGCAATTGGCATTGTTAACAATCAACATGTTTGTGTATCTAAGAATCAAACTGTGAATATACAGCAATATCTTTTTCACATTTTGTCTCAACTGTAGTACTTGATGGTATGTAAGGGAGGGTATGGCAGAGGAGGCAGTAATCTTCACCGGATCGCTTATTTTCCTATCCAAGGGGACAAAACCTGTGGCGATTCAATCGACAAGCCTTGCTGGTCTGATGCCGTTCCTCTTCTTTCTTCTCCTCCCGAGTGGCCGGGTGAGCGGGCGGGTGAACGATCAATTCCTTGCTACCATGCTTCAATTCGCCTGCTTCAATGTGCCTAATCAATACTATGTTCGCTCGTGAGCACGTCCTCCTCCTCTCCTCGCGTGATAGTTACGCGGAAAGCTAGACCGAGTTCCCTCTCGCTCGCGAGTACCACCGTCCCCTCTCTCTCTCTCTGAAAATATTTTTCTTTGTTTGTCGATCCTCTTTCCGAGCATGGTGCAAGAAGATAATCAGGGGAGCAACTCGTGGTGTGTGGCCACCATGCAGGCGCGCGATCAGAAGTGTTGAGCGTGACGTCAGATGAGGCGAAAGATTAGGTTGGCCTCGCGCCAGGAGTGGATAGCCACATTGGGAACGGCGTCACCGGCCAGCACACGACGGAGGAGCACAACAAGATCACAAAGATCGGTGGATGGAAAGATCAACAAAGGAAAATGGAAGTTGCAGGTCTATTGTTGACAATAATGATCCACTGATTTTATTTGGATGATACGTACAAACTACTAATTAAAATCTCATCCTAATTTGTAACCTGTAATCAGAAATTAATTATGAGATCAACCAATTGTGAGCTATGAATTAGAGATGAGACTAGAAGAGATAATTATGAGATTGACGAATACTTAGGCCCATGCTTAATTGGTAGTATGAAGAGGGATTCCTTGGATTTTGTTTAATTTCTATTTAGTTCGGGTTTAGTCAAAGTCATTTTTTGAGAATTTTGACTAAAAATATATAAAAAATACAACGTGCATAACGCCAAATACAGATTATGAAGATTTTAATACTGTAGATAGTTTTTACACAGTATATGTTCTTTTTTCCTAACTAATTGGTTAAACTTTGCAAAATTCAACTTTGACTAAACGCATAACCCAAAGTAATTGTAAACAAAGATAGTGAATGTGGATTACTTTTTGAAGGAGTGCCCTAAGAAACCCCTGCAATGATTCTCGGTTTTTTTAATAATAAGAACTCAAATTTACGTCTGTGAGAACCTGGTTAGATGGGTTGTATATCCACTTTCATAACCAAGTGTAGCATCCCGCAAAACCACTACTAGAAAATCGCGTTGTTTTTGTGCATTGCATCGTCATGACCGCATGCTCATATCATCATGCCGCATTGCATTTGAGCATCGTCATCGTCTTGCATATGCTTGCATAAAACTATTTTCGAGAAAACCCAAATTGTTTTTCTAAAACGCCCCGTCTTTTATTCAAACGCCAAACCCGGGTCTCCGGATTATTTTGTTTTGTTGCTATCGGTTTGCAAACGGTCCAATTAAAGTAAATAAAATATTAAGTTATTTTTGGTGGGGGCAGTCGAACGGGCCGACCCGACCCGAACGACCACCCCCATGTTCAAATCGGTCCACCAGACAAAACCTAAGGCTACCAGATATTCTACCCACACCCCTTTGGCCACCTCACCCGGACCAATCGGAGCCCGCCACCTCACCCTCTCCCTCCCCTCTAACCTATCCCCAACTGCCACCTAGACTAAACCACCTCCACCCCCTCTCTCTCCTCTCAACCCAGCCCCACACACGCATGCACTCACACCCACGCCTGCCACCGTCCCTGGCCCACCTGGCCCCACCGCCTGTCGGGTCCTCCTCCCTCCTCTCTTCTCTTCTCCCCCCCGCACGCAACCGCCTCCGCGCGCCTGCAGCCCTCTCCCTCCCCGCGCGGCGCCCCTCCTGCCTCCTTCAGCGCCCGCCGCTCTCCCTCTCCTCTGTCCTGCGCCGGCGCCCCACCCTCCGCGCCGTTCCCCGAGCCCGCGTCGTCGATCGCCTCGCCTCTGGCCGACGCGCGCCCCTCCCCGTGCTCCCCGCGACCCACCGCCTCCGGCCCGGCCTCCCCTCCTCGAGCCCGTCCCGCCAGCGCGCGCCCCCAGGATCCGCCGCCGCCGCGCCCGGCTCCCCCTCTGCAGCCGCCGCCGCGCGCCCCCTCCGAGCCTCGTCCGCCTCGCGCCGCCGGCGAGCTCGCCCCGAGCGCATCCCCTCGCCGCCGGCCGGCCCCGCCCTCCGCTCGCCAACCCCGTCGCCTCGCGCAGCTCTGCCGGCCGCCGCCGCCCGGGCCCCCTCCTCCGTGCTCCTGCCCCACCCCCGCAGGCCGCAGTAGCCCCCGCCTCCTCGTCGCCCGTCCGCGACCCCGACCCCGTTCGCCGTCACCGACGCCATGCCCTCCGACCGCCGCTACCCCTTGCGCAAGACCGCCACCAGGCCGAACCTCGCCGGCGACGCTCTGTCGCGGACCCCCACGCCGCCACCGCCCGAGCACCCCGGCGCCCATCCCCTCTGCAGCGAGCCGTCCACCGAGCCCTGGCCGTGGCCGCGCCGCGTCGGCCTACCCTTCCTGCCCGGCGTGGTACCGCAGCAGCTGCCCCTCCCCTGCTCGTGGACCGCCGCGTCGGTGCTCGCCCTCTGCCCCGCCGCCTATCCTCGGTCGCCGCCGCCCCGCGAAGGCCGCCAACCGCCCGCTCGCCTCCGTGTGTTCTTCGGCTTGGACGCGCAAGACCTACTCCAAAATCGAAGGCCGTCGACATGGAAAGACAAGGACATCTGCCGGAGCCGCGGCACTGGAGAACCCCCGGTCGCCAAAATCGCACAAGACCACCAACACCGAACCAAGATCGACACCGGCAATCGATAACCGAATCTCCAAGTTCGTCGACATAGAAGAGTTGGCCGTAAACCAAGATCTCCTTCACGGACCCGAAGACCACCAAGTGCTCCGTCATGGATAAGAAGACCGGACCCCGAAAACCGAACCCGGCACGCCAAGTTCTCCCTCTCGGATCCGAGGACCGAAGATGGCCGGGACGCCACGACCGTCTCGATGGCGCGGTATCGACAAGACCCTCGCAACGGCAAGCTCGACCCCGTGGGACCCGACAAGATCTGCATGACGACAAGAACGGCATCGACCCGGAAGAATCCGACGCGCCGACACCGACCCAAGTCCTGCCTCCCGGACGCGACAAGAACTACCCCAGTAATCCGAGAACGACCCCGGAGGCCGAGAACGATCCCGTCGAACCCCAGATCCGAACCTCGCCGACCCGTCGAACCCTGGACCCTGAGACTGACCCCGAACCCCAGAACCCCAAGATCTGCCGAACCCTAATGTGTGAACCTTTTCCCGAGCCCTATTTTATAAATGCTATATATAAATTTGTCGCATATTAATTGTCTTGCATGCATACATTCATGTGGTCTGGGGGCCTTATGCCGATTCACCTCATAATTAAATATGGGGCCCATATGCGGGCAAATCTAGTCTCATATCGGCCTCATTTAAATTTGTGTAGCGAACCGGTGCTCTCTTCTGCCATGCTAATACAACATTTAAATTGCGGGGTATCTAAATAACATGAACCATTTAATTAAATGTCGGGACCCTGGTTCCGCTTAATATGACCTAGTTGCATCGCACCTGTGCCATGTCATACATCATACATGCATCATGCCGATCTTCTGCCGTTGTATTAAATATTGCATCCGGTGTTTATTCTAGCGTTTTGCTTCTTCGCGGATAAGGCCGATGAGTTGATGTGAGCTTCGCCCCGATCTTCGGTTGAACCTTCGGCAATGTTTTCAGGCGAGCATCTCCCCCTTTCTACCTATCTTACTTTTCTAGTATTTATTCCCTTCTGTTGATCTTTGCTATCTGTGTTGCGATGCTCTAGTTTTCGTACCCGTGATATCCCTTGCAGCCATATATAGCCTTGGACACATCCTATTACCTGTTGTTTGGTAGATAGTTGGACCAGCGCGTCGTAGTCGCTTGCTCAAGTGTTGTCGCGTGTCGTCAAGTACCACAGTTGTTGGAGAAGTGCCGCATGTCCAATGTTGGAGATGATCATGGTTTACTTATCGTTCACTTTAATTACTGTTTAACAACTAAAATTGAATTAAGCAGAGGCATCGGTGGGTGATAGGTAAGATTTGGTTTCCGACCGCCCACTTGTGTCCCGTAGGACCCGAGTTCTTGACACCTGTTCCGAGATCGAGCGCGCTAACCACAGGTGGGGAGATATGGGCCCCCCATTGATTATTACCTGATTTCAAAGTATTGTACTGGGGGCCACAAACTAGTTTGAGGTTTTATTTATTATCCTGTACTTATGCCATGTTTACTGCTTTATTACGTTTGTGCGAGGAGCACACTGTACTGTTTAGGGTCGGGCCACGTTTCGCGGTGTCGACAGTCCCCGTTTGGGGATTTGCTGTCGTTCACAGCCGTTTGCCCAAACCCCAGTCCGTCTCGGAGACCGGCCGACTTTGTTGCGGGTGTCGACTTGGTGGGGTGGCCCCCACGTACTTGCTTTGGGTCTGGGAACGTCGTGACTTAGGCCCCGCCGACATACCGATGGATGTATGTTAACTGATCTGGCAAAAAGGGTCGAAGTGCTTGTGGATACTTTGGTGCACCCCTGCAGGGTTAAATCTTTTCGAGAATCCGTGTCCGCGGTTATGGACGACTTGGAGCACAGTGCTTGATCATAGATAACTATAACTAAAGTTTATTGCTATAAATTGACTTGTATCCGATATGACTAGTAATCAGCTTCACTACAACGGAAGGGCTAAGTAAAAGTACCAACAACTGCTGGGTTTTGGGTTGTCTCATGCTAATCGAATCTGACTAGTAAGTGTTGCCACTATAACAGAATGATTAAATAAAAGTGCTCACTGCTTATTTTATCAGGACGACTATCTTTAACTGACTAGTAAATTGCCGCAATTATAACCGAATAAGTAAAACTGCCAACGGTGTGAGTTCCTCGGTCGACTTCCTCGTTTGGTATCGAGGGGGGGGGAAACACCAGGATGGGTTTGTTTGGTGGTAGTATCAGGTTGTTTCCGAATAGGTCCTTCTTACCCCTCTCTGATAGTCGCCAGTTGTATCGAGTCTCTATAGTTTGTTTAGTGCATGCTGCCGCTGCCGCTTCAGTCCACCATACCTATGTAGGCGAGGACCGCCGAATTCTAGCCTCGCCGTGTACTGGCCTCAGTACTGACGCTCCTCTTTTTCCTTTGCCCTTTGTCGGCACCCCTTTGTTTAAGCAGGTTTTGAGATCGACGCCGTTAGCAGGGTTACCCTTCCGGCTTGGCCTGGGCAGGGTTATGGACGCCATTGGTTATTCTTCAGGGCTCTTAGCCCCATTTGCATCTTGTCCGTAGCTGGACGCTCTATCGTTTTCAAGGTGATTTGGATCTTTGTACATTATATCTGTATTCTTGACTTGTTGAGTCGCTGTTGTATTTATCTGTTCTGTGGGTCCCATCGAGGACTGTTGTGTAATGTTATTACTTCGTTTTCCACCCGCACGAAAGTGCCTGGTGGGCACCTTCGAATCGTTTCTATGCGGGTTTGGCGGGTTTCGCTAAAACTTGCATAGGGCCGATTCTGAGGGTGTTACAGAGTGGTATCAGAGCTCAGCAGTTGCGATACCCCACAAGTCCAGCCTGTAGGATAACCTAGCTAACGGCCGAAGTAGAGTGTCAAAATTATTTTGCAAAATCGGTTGGATAGTTCCGATTAGGTCTGATTTTACACCTTACCCCTCTGCTGCTCTCCTCTCACCTCTACGTGTTTTGAATCCGCTCTCTTCCCTTTCTTCGAGTCCAGGAATTCTCGTGGTTGGGTTTCCGTCGTACCTTCAGGGTGTCGCTCCCTCCTTTGATAACGGTGTTCTACCATCCGGTGTTCAAGCTGCCTGATGAATCCGTCTGCTGTGGTATCATTTTTGCTCCTTGTTTGTGCCTTCCGGTGTTTTCCGACGCGACGACACCCTCTACGCCAGATCCGATGCAGAGTCTGCATCACTCCTTTGTTTCCGAACCTCGTTTGTCGATATCTTCACTCTGAATCCTGAGGGTTGGTTGCATAATCTGTCTATTCGTGTACATAGTAATGCTTTGGGTGCGGGATGGAGTCGCGACCATACCACTACTCTTATCATTTGCTCTGTATATTGAATAGTGGATCGATGCAATTTACTCCTTCCGCTGAAGTTAGAGGTGGCCTTACCTTTAACTTCGTCCGTTGTTTATCCGGAGTGCTCTCTTGACGAACAGGATCAACGAACCCTTGTTGGTGGTGTCGCCGATTTCAAGACGAAGAAAGCATCATTGATAGTGGTGTCGCGAGGATCTACACGAAGCGAGAAGACGCAGATCGCCGACCTTCCTTCCGGTACCATGAGGCGGATCTCGAGGGCGAGATCCTTTGTTAGTGGTGTCGAATTGTGGCATCCCGCAAAACCACTACTAGAAAATCGCGTTGTTTTTGTGCATTGCATCGTCATGACCGCATGCTCATATCATTATGCCGCATTGCATTTGAGCATCGTCATCGTCTTGCATATGCTTGCATAAAACTATTTTCGAGAAAACCCAAATTGTTTTCCTAAAACGCCCCGTCTTTTATTCAAACGCCAAACCCGGGTCTCCGGATTATTTTGTTTTGTTGCTATCGGTTTGCAAACGGTCCAATTAAAGTAAATAAAATATTAAGTTATTTTTGGTGGGGGCAGTCGAACGGGCTGACCCGACCCGAACGACCACCCCCATGTTCAAATCGGTCCACCAGACAAAACCTAAGGCTACCAGATATTCTACCCACACCCCTTTGGCCACCTCACCCGGACCAATCGGAGCCCGCCACCTCACCCTCTCCCTCCCCTCTAACCTATCCCCAACTGCCACCTAGACTAAACCACCTCCACCCCCCTCTCTCTCCTCTCAACCCAGCCCCACACACGCATGCACTCACACCCACGCCTGCCACCGTCCCTGGCCCACCTGGCCCCACCGCCTGTCGGGTCCTCCTCCCTCCTCTCTCCTCTTCTCCCCCCCGCACGCAACTGCCTCCGCGCGCCTGCAGCCCTCTCCCTCCCCGCGCGGCGCCCCTCCTGCATCCTTCAGCGCCCGCCGCTCTCCCTCTCCTCTGTCCTGCGCCGGCGCCCCACCCTCCGCGCCGTTCCCCGAGCCCGCGCCGTCGACCGCCTCGCCTCTGGCCGACGCGCGCCCCTCCCCGTGCTCCCCGCGACCCACCGCCTCCGGCCCGGCCTCCCCTCCCCGAGCCCGTCCCGCCAGCGCGCGCCCCCAGGATCCGCCGCCGCCGCGCCCGGCTCCCCCTCTGCAGCAGCCGCCACGCGCCCCCTCCGAGCCTCGTCCGCCTCGCGCCGCCGGCGAGCTCGCCCCGAGCGCATCCCCTCGCCGCCGGCCGGCCCCGCCCTCCGCTCGCCAACCCCGTCGCCTCGCGCAGCTCTGCCGGCCGCCGCCGCCCGGGCCCCCTCCTCCGTGCTCCTGCCCCACCCCCGCAGGCCGCAGCAGCCCCCGCCTCCTCGTCGCCCGTCCGCGACCCCGACCCCGTTCGCCGTCACCGACGCCATGCCCTCCGACCGCCGCTACCCCTTGCGCAAGACCGCCACCAGGCCGAACCTCGCCGGCGACGCTCTGTCGCGGACCCCCACGCCGCCACCGCCCGAGCACCCCGGCGCCCATCCCCTATGCAGCGAGCCGTCTACCGAGCCCTGGCCGTGGCCGCGCCGCGTCGGCCTACCCTTCCTGCCCGGCGTGGTACCGCAGCAGCTGCCCCTCCCCTGCTCGTGGACCGCCGCGTCGGTGCTCGCCCTCTGCCCCGCCGCCTATCCTCGGTCGCCGCCGCCTATCCTCGGTCGCCGCCGCCCCGCGAAGGCCGCCAACCGCCCGCTCGCCTCCGCGTGTTCTTCGGCTTGGACGCGCAAGACCTACTCCAAAATCGAAGGCCATCGACATGGAAAGACAAGGACGTCTGTCGGAGCCGCGGCACTGGAGAACCCCCGGTCGCCAAAATCGCACAAGACCACCAACGCCGAACCAAGATCGACACCGGCAATCGATAACCGAATCTCCAAGTTCGTCGACATAGAAGAGTTGGCCATAAACCAAGATCTCCTTCACGGACCCGAAGACCACCAAGTGCTCCGTCATGGATAAGAAGACCGGACCCCGAAAACCGAACCCGGCACGCCAAGTTCTCCCTCTCGGATTCGAGGACCGAAGATGGCCGGGACGCCACGACCGTCTCGTGGCGCGGTATCGACAAGACCCTCGCAACGGCAAGCTCGACCCCGTGGGACCCGAGAAGATCTGCATGACGACAAGAACGGCATCGACCCGGAAGAATCCGACGCGCCGACACCGACCCAAGTCCTGCCTCCCGGACGCGACAAGAACTACCCCAGTAATCCGAGAACGACCCCGGAGGCTGAGAACGATCCCGTCGAACCCCAGATCCGAACCTCGCCGACCCGTCGAACCCTGGACCCTGAGACTGACCCCGAACCCCAGAACCCCAAGATCTGCCAAACCCTAATGTGTGAACCTTTTCCCGAGCCCTATTTTATAAATGCTATATATAAACTTGTCGCATATTAATTGTCTTGCATGCATACATTCATGTGGTCTGGGGGCCTTATGCCGATTCACCTCATAATTAAATATGGGGCCCATATGCGGGCAAATCTAGTCTCATATCGGCCTCATTTAAATTTGTGTAGCGAACCGGTGCTATCTTCTGCCATGCTAATACAACATTTAAATTGCGGGGTATCTAAATAACATGAACCATTTAATTAAATGTCGGGACCCTGGTTCCGCTTAATATGACCTAGTTGCATCGCACCTGTGCCATGTCATACATCATACATGCATCATGCCGATCTTCTGCCGTTGTATTAAATATTGCATCCGGTGTTTATTCTAGCGTTTTGCTTCTTCGCGGATAAGGCCGATGAGTTGATGTGAGCTTCGCCCCGATCTTCAGTTGAACCTTCGGCAATGTTTTCAGGCGAGCATCTCCCCCTTTCTACCTATCTTACTTTTCTAGTATTTATTCCCTTCTGTTGATCTTTGCTATCTGTGTTGCGATGCTCTAGTTTTCGTACCCGTGATATCCCTTGCAGCCATATATAGCCTTGGACACATCCTATTACCTGTTGTTTGGTAGATAGTTGGACCAGCGCGTCGTAGTCGCTTGCTCAAGTGTTGTCGCGTGTCGTCAAGTACCACAGTTGTTGGAGAAGTGCCGCATGTCCAATGTTGGAGATGATCATGGTTTACTTATCGTTCACTTTAATTACTGTTTAACAACTAAAATTGAATTAAGCAGAGGCATCGATGGGTGATAGGTAAGATTTGGTTTCCGACCGCCCACTTGTGTCCCGTAGGACCCGAGTTCTTGACACCTGTTCCGAGATCGAGCGCGCTAACCACAGGTGGGGAGATATGGGCCCCCCATTGATTATTACCTGATTTCAAAGTATTGTACTGGGGGCCACAAACTAGTTTGAGGTTTTATTTATTATCCTGTACTTATGCCATGTTTACTGCTTTATTACGTTTGTGCGAGGAGCACACTGTACTGTTTAGGGTCGGGCCACATTTCGCGGTGTCGACAGTCCCTGTTTGGGGATTTGCTGTCGTTCACAGCCGTTTGCCCAAACCCCAGTCCGTCTCGGAGACCGGCCGACTTCGTTACGGGTGTCGACTTGGTGGGGTGGCCCCCACGTACTTGCTTTGGGTCTGGGAACGTCGTGACTTAGGCCCCGCCGACATACCGATGGGTGTATGTTAACTGATCTGGCAAAAAGGGTCGAAGTGCTTGTGGATACTTTGGTGCACCCCTGCAGGGTTAAATCTTTTCGAGAAGCCGTGTCCGCGGTTATGGACGACTTGGAGCACAGTGCTTGATCATAGACAACTATAACTAAAGTTTATTGCTATAAATTGACTTGTATCCGATATATTGACTTGTATCCGATATGACTAGTAATCAGCTTCACTACAACGGAAGGGCTAAGTAAAAGTACCAACAACTGTTGGGTTTTGGGTTGTCTCATGCTAATCGAATCTGACTAGTAAGTGTTGCCACTATAACGGAATGATTAAATAAAAGTGCTCACTGCTTATTTTATCAGGACGACTATCTTTAACTGACTAGTAAATTGCCGCAATTATAACCGAATAAGTAAAACTGCCAACGGTGTGAGTTCCTCGGTCGACTTCCTCGTTTGGTATCGAGGGGGGGAAACACCAGGATGGGTTTGTTTGGTGGTAGTATCAGGTTGTTTCCGAATAGGTCCTTCTTACCCCTCTCTGATAGTCGCCAGTTGTATCGAGTCTCTATAGTTTGTTTAGTGCATGTTGCCGCTGCCGCTTCAGTCCATCATACCTATGTAGGCGAGGACCGCCGAATTCTAGCCTCGCCGTGTACTGGCCTCAGTACTGACGCTCCTCTCTTTCCTTTGCCCTTTGTCGGCACCCCTTTGTTTAAGCAGGTTTTGAGATCGACGCCGTTAGCAGGGTTACCCTTCCGGCTTGGCCTGGGCAGGGTTATGGACGCCATTGGTTATTCTTCAGGGCTCTTAGCCCCATTTGCATCTTGTCCGTAGCTGGACGCTCTATCGTTTTCAAGGTGATTTGGATCTTTGTACATTATATCTGTATTCTTGACTCGTTGAGTCGCTGTTGTATTTATCTGTTCTGTGGGTCCCATCGAGGACTGTTGTGTAATGTTATTACTTCGTTTTCCACCCGCACGAAAGTGCCTGGTGGGCACCTTCGAATCGTTTCTATGCGGGTTTGGCGGGTTTCGCTAAAACTTGCATAGGGCCGATTCTGAGGGTGTTACACCAAGTGAGCTAGACTCAGCTCTTAGATATGGATTTTCTACACATGTAGATATTGTGTGTTATTTTTACATGTTTGTGAAGTAAAAATTGAGAAGACCGTAGCAACGCACGGACATTCAGCTAGTACAAATAATATATCAAAATGTTCAGAAAAATGAGTTCTACCTTTTTAAGCTATAATCACGCATTGATAATCAAATTTAATGACAAGTTTAATTAGAGAACTAAATCAACCCCTCTCATGTGTTTCCGGAGTTTCCCGAGTTAGGGTTTTCAACCCTTGGAACCCCGTTTAAATTGCCGAGCAAGTTTTAGGGTTTCAGTTTAATGCAATTCAACTTGTCATATCATCATCCTTGTTTGAGCATTCCGCCTATCCCTCCCCCCCGACCGCCACAGCGCCTCCGTCTCCGTCCATCGCCACGCGCTCCAGCCGCCCCTTCCCTTTTATTGTGTATGTATATATTGTGTATGTATATATAGTGTGTATGTATATATTTTTATTATTATGTATGTATATATTAGGGTTTCTCTGAATTAGGGTTTATCCATTTTGACTTATCCGTTTTTCCACCTATGCAGAAAATATGGACCCACACGACAGAGACGAAGAAAAGGAAGAGTTGATCCAAGGTGTGATCCGCGGGGAATAAAATTTAGATGTACCAACGTTTCTGAACAACTCCGGTGAGGGTGATCCTCTTTATGCCAGAATAGACGAATTGTTTGAGGTTGAAGGTGTTGCCTTCCGCGAGGGAGAAGGCGATGCCTTGTGTAATCGAGAAGACGACCGCTCCGGCGAGGTGCATGTAATATAATTAGTTCATTAGTTAATCATCTGCTATCTATATAGAAATATTAACGATGATCTTTCTTCTTTTATCCCTCCGGATCGAAGAAATCTACTGAAAAGAGCAGCCGAGGCCCAACCAAAAAGTTGGTAGACCATGAGAGGTTCAGGATCGAAGATGTCGCTGAAGACAGCAAACCGACGACTCCCGAAGTTGTCGCAAACAAATTTGTGGCACAATGCGGAGTAATCTTTAGGGACTTAATCCCGATCACCATTTGAAATTGGAATAGGCCTGCTGATGCGGAAGAAGAGGGAACATGTTTATTTGTCCCTAACCACGCCAAAGATTTACTGTGGAAGAGGCTCATGGTTAATTTCAAACTACCGAAGATAGAGCTGGATCCAAATGCGGAGGATCCAGTTGAGGATGCCTTAGAACATGGGAGAGCCATGGAGGCTAAGGTCAGGGAGTGGGCTTTGAAGAAGATGGCCCAGTGTTTCACCAATTGGAAGAAAAGATTGCACCTTGACTATGTCGTGAAAGAGAAGACTCCCGATTTCAAGAATATTCAGTTTGAGAAGATAAAACCATTCTGGGCTGAGTTTGTGAAATACAAGACATCAGAAAAAGCTAAGAAAATGTCTGTAACGAATAAGCTGAATGCTGCTAACAAGAAGTATCACCATACTATGGGGCAAGGTGGTTACAGGGCTGGCATTCCTAAGTGGGAGAAACTTGAGAATGAACTGCGTGCTAAAAAGATCACCCCAGAGACAGACGATTGGGTAGAACGTGCAAGGAATTGGTTTTACGGGCATGGGGGCATGTTGGACTCGGAAGGGAAGTGTATATATAACATACGACATAAAGAAGACCCCTTGCCAATCGAGAAGATGAGAAAAGCAGTAAAGGCTGTTAAATATGGGGAATTCATTCCCGATAGAGAGAATGATGAGCTCACACTCGCCCTTGGAAATAAGGAACATGATGGACGAACACGAGGCACAAGCGGCTCCAAACCATGGAGGATTGGGTTTCCCGAAGAGAGGAAGAAATATCCTGATAGAAGCCGTCAGAGGAGAAAGGACAGAGTGGAAGTTGAAGCAGATATTCAGAAAGAGCGAATGTGTATAATTGAAGAACGAATAAAGCAACAACAAGATGAAATTAACGCACTTAAAGAGCAAAGTACTACCGGCCCATCTCAGCAGCACACTGCATTCGATGCTACCGGCCTATCGAATAATCAAAAAAGCAGTGTGGCTTCCACCGAGGTCCCGGGTGATGACAATGGCGATGACGATGGTGCACCGACGATGGATCCTGTTGGCTACCCAGTGGATGATATCACATAGATGACACACTGCGAGCTACATGTCAAAGTTGTGAACATATCAATGAAGGTGGCGGTCGGCTATGCCTTACCAATTGGACCCACGCCAACTTACCACTGTCGTCCGGTTCCAGAGGGCTACGCTGTTGTCAGGGTGGATGAAATCATGCACACCTTTGAAGTTTTGGATCTTCACTACCCTACAGGTGAATGGGATGTGACTGTACTGGGAGACGCAACAAACTTCACCATTCTATGGCCAAAGGAATGTATCGTGCTTCGAAATCACACGCCAAGGCTATCTTCGCCGCCGCCTCACCCGTCTCCAGCGAGGTCGTCGCTGCCGCGGCAGCCGTCTTCGTCGCCTCACCCGGCTCCGTCGCCTCACCCGGCTCCGGCGCAGCCATCGCCGCGGGATCCATCGCCGGCGCCTCGGGATAAAAAGCGTAAGTGTACCGCTACTCTGCATCGTGGTAAGCGATCGCCGAAACGTAAACAATAGCCTCTTCCAAAATTACCAAAGGTTCCTCCCAAGAGAGCTTATGACTGTACTAAAGAGGAGACTGCGGCGATCGTTGATGCGGAAACAACAGCGTTTTTCGCTAAGCTGAGGCGGCTGAAAGAGCCAGAGTTCCCCAGCACAAAAGAAGAAAAAGCCAGAATGTTGAAAATGCTAAAGACTCTTCATCAACCCGAGCCAAAGCTGTCATCAGACTATGAGCGTTCTATTCTCAAGTCACATGCGACACAACAAGCCTCGAAGAGCAGTACTGATGCAAGCGAGAAATCTGTTGCCCAGCTCGGAGAACAAGCAAAACAGTCTTGCGCCCCTCTCAAGGTGATTTCCCATACCAATGTGGGGTCGAGCAAATATGGGGCCGAGGAGCAGTATGATCCTGAGGTAGTTGCACAATACGGAGAAGCTGCCGCTGCTCAAGGTATGAGTATTGCCCAATACTTATCCCAGTTAGAGTACTTCCCCGTGAGTGAAGTAGCATACAAATACCAGTACGGCAAACCTCTCGTCAAACCTGAGGAGGTAAATAATCTTTCAACAAAAATGCGAAGATTGCATAACTGGTACATGCATGCCACAAAGGCCGGGGCTAACTGGATAGTGCTGAAGGTTACAAAAAAGCATTATGGGAAAGATGTAGATGACATGATATCCATTGAATTTGATGAACTATTTCAATTATTCAATCAAGACGCCTTGGAAAAATCGATCATTAGTGCCTATTGTCTGTAAGTACTAATTCTGTAATTAATTTAGTCTCCAGCTATCTCACCTTGTTTATTGCATGTATATAATCATACTGTAATATGCAGAATGAAGATTCTCGAATGCAGCAGAGGATAAATCTATGACATTGGCTTCATTGACCCATATTGGGTTCATGAAGCTAATCTCAAAACAAGTCCCCAGGATACGGAGGATAATATAGTACACGCGTTAAGGTTTTAAGAAACCAGAAGGGAAATACTTTTTCCTTACAACTTCGAGTGAATGTTATTGTCTTCTATACACTTTCTATTTCGCTTACTCGATGTTAAGTATATAATTGATTAGTTATGCATTCGCAGCTTTCACTATATTCTGTTAATCATTCAACTTGACAAAGGGCGTGTACTAGTCATGGACTCGAAACATAAACCCCTTGAGCAGTGGAAGGACATGCAGATGCTTCTCTAGCGGTAATTCTAATCATTACGACACTATATCGATAACGTTCGTGAATTTTATGATATCAAGTAATTAATAACTTATTTTATTTTTTTTCTTCGCCGGGCAGCGCTTGGAAACGGTTCACCAACAAGGCTAGGGGTATTTGGAAAGCGGAGCTTACATTTCAAGCACTAGATGTAAGCACCACTAGCTATATCCGCGCATCTCTTTGATTCTAGTTTTGATACAGTTATTATCATGCTTGATTATTATTTTGATTGAACTATGTTCTCGTAAAGTGTCTGACACAGGGACCAGGTAATATTCTATGTGGATACTATGTTTGCGAGTTCATCCGGCAGACGTGCGATGAGAAGGGCAGAAATTTATAGCAACTCCACGTACGTAAACAATTTCTATAGTTTTTAATTATAATCAAATTGTGTTTAGTTTAATTAATATAGGCTGACTCCTTTTTTAAATCAGATCGAACGTCAGCGGGATGGTCTTCTACCAAAGGATCGCGTACGAGCAATTCAGGAGGAATTGACAGGATTCTTGGATGCAGAAGTCCTAAACCCAAAAGAGGAATACTATTCGGCTGTGTATAGACAATAGGGATTGTAAAAAGAGCAACTTTTGTATGTAGTGCATGAACTCGATCCATGTATCGAATGTAATATTATCATGATGATCTTGTATAATATAATGGTTCCTTTATTGATGAGTGCAAAACACTAAATAAACAATAAAACAACCTAAATGAATTCTCTGCCGTGGCACAAAAAGTGGCGAAAATGCTGCCGCGACAACAAAAGTTGCCAAAATGAATTATTTGCCGCGACAGAGAAATGTGCCAAATCTCTGCCGCGGCAGAAGGTTATTTGTCCCGATTCGTGTTACGAATCAGGACGATTGCTCCACCCCCCCCTCCCCCTCGCCCTCTGACGCTGCCACGTGTACCCGCATTTGTCCCGGTTGGTGGGGCAACCGGGACTAAAGGTTGGGGCTTTAGTCCCGATTGCTCCGTCCCGGTTGGGTAACCGGGACTAATGTCCCTTACCAACAGGGACCAATGGGACGTTTTCTACTAGTGTATTACTACTGTAGAATCTCGATAGTTCTTGACGCGTGTTGCGAGGCAGTGAAGCAAATGAATGCAGCGCTAGGTTTGCTTAGAGCAAGTACAATAAGCTTATGTAAGCAGGCTATAAGACTTTAAATAATATATTTGAAATGAGATGGATGAGAGAGAAGAGGAGAGAGAATACTAGTGGGCTCTCATGCAAGAGCCAGCTATAGCACGTGCTCCTAGACACTTTGTGTGAGTGTAAAGTGAGCCTTAGCTAAATAAAGTAGTACTTACTTATAAATAACTATTGTACGTGTTGGCTATTAGACCGACTATAGTTGATGTGGCGGTGGCTTTATAGCCAGCAACGAGCTATTGAACTCGCTCTTAGCAGCTCCGCCCAACCACCCTCCGCTCCGCCTATATAAACCCTCTCCTGCCTGGCTGCCTCCGATCGTATATGCACACACCAATGCACTCGCTCAGTAGCTTAGCCTGATCCATCCAAGTTCCGCCATGGCAGTTTCTCGGTCCGCCCTCCTCCTCCTCCTCCTGGTCCTAGTCTCCACCGGTAGGGGTTTCTTTTCCTTCCCACGGCGGCGAGCTTAACTCCCCTACGCGCAGTTGTTCAGCTAGCTAGCTAGCGAACTGATCTAATCTAATGGTGTTTCTTTCTCTTTCGCGTGCACGCAGAGATGGGGCCGGCGACGGTGGCGGAGGCGAGGACCTGCATCTCGCAGAGCCACAGCTTCAGGGGCGCCTGCATCAGCCGCACCAACTGCGCCAGCGTCTGCAGGACCGAGAACTTCCCCGACGGCGACTGCAAGACCCAGGGCCTCACGCGCAAGTGCTACTGCGTCAAGCAGTGCCGCTAGGCGCTAGCTAGCCAGCCTCTTCTCGGCTAGCTAGCTCGCCGCCGGCAGCCGGCGATGCCTCGGCTTCTGCACCCCCCTGCCGAGATCCACCATCTGTTCGTCCCTTGTTCGTGTGTGTTGTGTCCCGCCTCTGTTCATCTCGCTGTTTCCTCCGCGCGCGCGCGCCTAGAATAAAGTAGATCGACTAGGTAGTCAAGTGCTAGCTGCTCGGGCATACGCATGCATCCTTCCCGTGTGTGCGTGAAGCTTCCTGCTGATTTTGCGCCTGCAGAATCAGTGTTGTGGTTCTGCCTGCGTCCGGAGGTTTAGGTGATTTAGTGTTCGTCGATCCTGTCTGTGTGCAAGATGATGATGCTGCTGCTGTCATGTAAGGTGTCGTTCCGTGGATATATGTGATGCATCCGTGTTTTGTGTTGTGCGTGATCGATCGTTTCTTGGTGAATCAGTAAATACTGCACTGCTAGACACATGTGACTTTCAACCAAGACATACCAAAACAGTCACTTGAGACACAACACCAAATGTGTGGTTGAGCACGTACGAAACAAGGGGAATGGGCAAACATGAACATGTGCATTCCAAACCGTAGAGTGCATAGTGCCAACTATTTCAACAAGTAAAGCTGATGTCAAAACTGACGAGTAAAGAAAAAAGGGAAAATACGGGTGAAATCATCTTCATACTACACTTTTCCGAAATAGACGAGATCTTGTTGGCCACACATGCACAAGAAAAATGTTCTCTTCCTTTATAACTCGTCTTTTAGAAGTTGGAAGATGTATTACCCTGGGTCTCTGCTTCACAGATGCATCCGATGTAGTACAAAAAGTTTAAATGGTGAAGAAAATTAAAATTGTGCTGAGCAACAATTGCATGCAAGAGTTGCGTGGTGGTCCAGTTCTCCTATTTTAAGCCTCTATGGCTCACATTCATGACCTGCTAGTTAGAAAGTGGCATGTGCGATGGCAGATATAGACGACAGTCATAGGAGATGGAAGAGGAAGGGTGCAAGCATCAATATAATTCAAATTGCCCATGATTGACATCTACGACCTCTACGACAAGCAGCTACCCCAAAATGATGCCATAGAAAGGAGAACAACGGGTGGCGTCTCCATTGTCTGATCCAGGAGCCCGGTTGAGGACGTGAGAGTAGCATTTACGATGCCTTCGACAAGGGAGCGTTGCGGAAGACACCGCCATTGTCCGCCCTGACCAGAGTCGGCCCAGTTTCACTAGTAGCCAGACATCTTCACTGACAGATCCGCGGTTCAGCCACCAAGAGATCCTGACGAATGCACATCAACCATGGTGTTCCTCGGCCCAAAGATCGCGCCCTAGCAGCCTTGCCACCACACAGACCATGGGCGTCGATGACAACCATTTAGCCTGCGCCACCTTGCCTCCCGTAGAATGTCGACCGCAACCACCGCCATCCGGATGCAAACCACGTCCTACCATCCTCCGGACCACTGTAGGAGGCATCTGTGCTGCAACGACAGCAATCGCGACACACCACAAATTGCTCTGAGTGTTTAGGGTTTCAGGATCTAAGTTATACATTTGCTGGGTTATGATCAATGTAGTGTAAAGTTAAACGACTTGCAAACTGATAGTTTCATAGCTATATCAATCTACTCAAGTCATGTATTAAACTACTAGATATTATGTATTTATAGGTTCATGTTTCAAATTTGTTAGGTCATAGTGAAGAGTAGAGAATTATCTCTTCTAACACCTTAAGAAATACTTGTACCTAAAGTGCGAGGAATGTTTTTGGACAAATTCCACCGGTCTATTGATAATCATCACAATAGTATAAAGAACATAAAATTTTAATAAAACAATACAAATAAGTTCTCAGACCACTTAGCGACGACTACAGACACTAACGTGAGCTGAAGGCAAGCAAAGCTTGTCATAGTAGAGTTTATTACAGTGAACAAACAAAAAGTCGTTGTGCTAAGGCCGGATGGATGAAAGTTGAGTAGACTAACTTTTGTGGTGGCATAGCCAACATGGTGTAAGGGTGGGGCCCATCCTAAGATCCAACCCAGCCCATATATTAGCTAGAGAAAAAATAAAAAAAAAATGAAAAGGCCCAGTCCATGTAAGATCTGTCCCACCCTAGTAAAATGGACTAGATTCGGTTAATAAGTAAGAGATCGAGGGTGGCATGTGTTTGATTTATCTTATAAAAATCTCAAGCGTCATCGATCATTTAACTCATTTTGCATGTCTATGGTCTTCGAGCGTGATTGATCTTTTAACTCATTTTGCACGTCTATGGTCTTCGGATAGATTACAAAGAAAATAATTACAGAAAACTGAAAACAAGAAATGCACAAAAAATCTTATCTTGCTGTAATGGGCCAAACCCCAAAACAGTAGGATGTGCGCTAGCTATTTAGGCCCATGTTTTCATGATCGGATTTCGATTGGGCTGGAGAGGACGGCCTCTAAAAGGCACGGAGAGTTTTGCTAAAAGGAGAATGTGCACCTTCGAATCTTGAATGGTCCGCCTCTCATCCTTCTGAGCAGGACGTACCTGTTTTTTAATTTGAACGGAGAAAGGTCCGAAGAGCCTAGAAGCTGCTCAATTTAAAAGACGATGGGTACATATTACAAGCAGGCCTCTAAAAGAGGGGGAAATTGAAAGCAATACTGAAACTATTATAGGAAAGACCCTATGACTAAAAATTGAAAAGCAATCGGGTCCTTAAGCCTCTTCTCCACCGCAACCGAAGGTGAGCACCTTTCGCCAGCCACCAGAGCGTCGCCGGGGACGAACCACTTGGCAACACTGAGAGGAGAACTCCGACGAGGTACTCCAAACAGGGCCTCCACATTGGAGGTTTGAGATAGCGCAATCTTGGCGCTTATTGGTCGCCATTCGACCAGAACAGGCAGCAGCCCAGCAGCGGTCACCGCTATCAACAAGCCACTGTGGATGAACATTAGTAGGAGCATCCAACGGAGAAGCAAAAGAAGGCCGACGATGGTGGGCCCGCCAGGAGCCACCATTACGATGGTTCCGTCTCGATAGCTCTCCCACCATCCGTCCTCTTCGCTTCTCCAAGAAGACGACCTTCCCCACGAGAAAGTTCAAGATCCACTGCGTGGCAGAAGGACGAGCTGGCACACAGACGCACCCCCCATCCTCGCCGCCACGGCCGGCCACAGGGAACATCGCAGCAACCACTCTTCAGGCACCGCACTACTCTCCCTCGCCGCCTTGGCCGGCCATGAGCGTCACATCACCCACACCTCCACCGCACCGATGGAGAAAAACAACTTTATTGACGAAGAAGCCCTCTGCACCGCCCGCCGAAGCACCACCGCGGGGGACTAAAAGAGGAGGCAACTCTAGATCCAGCCAGAAGGGTCTGGAAGCTTTTTCTTCTGGGCATAATGCCAACATACGTCATATAGCCAAACCCTACAACTACAACCTCTACAAGAACATAAAGCTATGCCGGCGCCAACCTCCCGCCGCCACTCACCGGCTAGTCCGGCGAGGGATGCATGGGAGAGGCCCGGGATGGAGGAGACTCTCAAAGTGCCTCTCGATTCGTGTAGGACCAGGACGTACATGTTACTATATCAGTCGCAAAAAATAGAGACTTATTACTGCATCGACGTGCATAGGTGGTAGGTGGGACTCCACCAAAATCCCGCTTCTTATAATTCAATTTTAAAAAATATTAGACTATGATTTGACAAATTAGGATGTCAAGTGGGATCTCACAAAATCTAACTTCTAATTTAATTGTCAAAATCTAGTATAATTTTTTTACTTAAATTTTAAACTAGATTTTAGCAAATAAACTAAAAATAAAATTTTAGTGTGATCATACTTAACACCCTACGACAAATGAAATAAAACTGGGATTTTGGTGAAATCCCGCTTAACATCTTAAGCGTGCACCGTCCACGGACATGAAGGAGGGAGATGGACACATCCATTCAATCACACAACGAGCCGTTCGTCGACCTTGTGGTGTGCTAACCAACACACACACCCTCCGTCCAGTCCTACCTCCGTACCATCCTCTAATTGCATTTCACGAAGGGCGTTGGGAGAGCTCCTGTACACCGCTCAGTGAGGCCAGCGATACGCACACCTCACCCAGGCCCGTACTGGTCTTTTCTTTTTCTAGTATTTTTTCTCCAAAATCTTAATATCTTTTCAAAACTTTTTTTTTTCAAATAACTCTTTTTGAAAATCCGAATAATATTAGATATGGAAAAATTAAAATTTTGTACAATTATCATTTTTTAAAATCTGTTTATTAAAACCTAAACAATTTTAAAATTTGAAAGATTTTTCAAATTTGGGCATTTTTAAATTTTGAAAAGTTTCCAAATTTAATGGTTTTCAAATTTGAACATATAAAACAAACATTTCAAAAATAAAAATAAAAATAAAAACAGGAATGTCAGCAGAAAAAACTTAAAAGAAAAAACAGAAAACCAAACCGGAAACAAGACGGGAAAGCAAAACCAAACAGGAATATCAAGAAGGTTATGGGGCGCCCGGTAGACACTGACCAATGTGGTGTATATGGTTTATCGGTGGCCTAAGCCTCTGGCGACGGGCCTAGCTATATTCGTCATAAGTTAGTCTATATTTTATAAAATTTAGATTAATATATAACAACGAAATGGTCAGAGACTTATAAAATTATTCTGATCACATGTCAGAAATAATAAGCTAAATTATTTGGCTCATGTAAGACTTCAATTTTTTTCTAAATCACAAATCTCATGTGTGTGAAAGCTCATAGGTATGCCCATGTTGGTAGGAGCTCATCTGCGTATGACAGAAGAAGTTAAACCTAAAGTTTAGCCATCCATAAAAAATTGGAGAGTTGCACCATCTTATAGGGTGAAGTGTTTTATCATTTGATAAATGAGTAAGAAGAGTAGTCATACATACACACACCCCCGTCACTCGCTCGCTTCGTCACGACACGCGCGTCGTGGTTTGCAAAGTGAACCTCGGGCTGAACTTATTTTGCCGCTCCGAAAATTACGGTTTTGACAAACGCGTCAAAAAGTTAGTCATTCGGGTCGCTTCCGAATATTTGGCTATCTATAACTGACCCGAACATGCGTTACATGGACTCGGTTAATCTTGTATATGTTACGGTTTTTCTGATTTGCTCCTTATAAAGCCTCGAAAGATTTCTGCCGCCTTTCTACTTGTGTCGCCATCGTAGTTTATTCCGTTCTACGCAGATCTGCACCGGTGAACAGGAGAGTAGGTCTCTAAAACCACTCATCTGTGTAATCATGTACGAGAGAGGATGCATAAGGTTTTTAGGAAGCGATTTGTGCAATTGCTCGTGATCTTCATCGCGGCTCGATTACCTAAGTCGGGCGTCGCTATGTTTCATTGTCTTTGACGTTGACCCTCCGCTACAACTACGGGTGCTCCATATGCAAACGATCACTATGTGGGTTATGCTTCTAATTAGTGTCCAAACATGTTTTCATTCTGTATATTTTTGTTCATCATATTATTAAATGCATCGTGTATATTCTAGATACATGCGGTAGCTTTTGGTTTTTTATGCTTTATTTTTTTTTGAAAGAAGCATATATTAATATAATAAAATAAAAATTATACCTAGCCTCCGCAACAACGTAATATCCTATTTGCATTACGCATGCACACATCTAATAAAAAAATTACAAAAAAAAAAGTCCCGCTACAATGATCAGTTCCTAAAAACAGCGGGCAGAAAACACCACCAAAACAGCACCAAAAATCCAACAACTCCAAAAGCGACGCCTCAAAAAAGTAACAGTGCTCAAGCGCCGTCATCGAAAGTACACACACAAAACAATGCCTTCAACAAGGTTATTGCCCGACACAACCAGTTAAGGCCAGACATTGGGTTTTCACCCTGCAGGTTTAGACACTGAGGGGTTGTTTGGGTTCTAGCCACATTTTTTCAGCCACAATTTAGTTGGCATGTGTTTGGTTTTAGCCACACTTTGTCTTGCCACACTTTATTGCACTTATGCCCCACTTGTCAAATTTGGCTTAAAAAAGTTAGCCACACAAAGTGTGGCTGCCACACTTTTATGGTTAGCCACACTTTGGCTTGGCAAAATGTGGCTATGAACCAAACATCCCGTGAATTCATCCCGTGTTGTCTCTCCCGCTTGCTAATTTCGCTGCTCCAAATCACAAAACATTGGGCCAGAGATCCAATATTCCCAAGGCTCAAACTTCCATTGCTAGTTTTTGGTTCTCGGCTTCCATGCCATTATTCACGTCTGACTTCACAATGAAACCAATCATGTCCCATAATGGCAACATATCGCAGAACTTCACAATGCCACCTCTGAAACCAAACATCCAGTAAAAATGGTTGTGTGTGACTGAAACACCGTCCGTGCCGGCAAACTCCAGGCATGTCGTTCATGTGGAATTCACCGACGTAGTCTTTCGGAATTCGGTAGTCCGTCCAAGATCAATGACGACTCGCGACAGGTAGTTCCTCGTCACGGCGAGAGGGAAATCCAAGAACGACCATCTTTATTCAAGCCAATCCAGCACAGCAGCCTCCACACCGCAAGCGGGCCGCTGGCGATCGAAACGAGCGGGTCATCCTCCGGCCTGGACGAGCCCGAGGAATCCCAGATCCGACATGCAAATCGAGCCAGGACCGTTGCCACAAAGGCAGCCCCCGCCTCGACCATCTCTACAGCCATCTCCGTCCTCCTCCGTGCCTTCTCGCCGTGTGCCGCTGCGATCCACTACCCCGCCGGAGAAGACGTTGCCGCTCCACCATCGCGGTCACCGCCGCCCCACCGTATGGCCTCCGCCCGCCCATTTGCCGACCTCCCGCGCGCAGGAGCCCGACGAGGCACGCATAGGATGCCCCTGCCTTCGGCAGCCAGGACGAGGCCGCCACCGCCGGTGCTGTGGCGGCATCGGACAGAGGAATCGTCCATCGACGGCTGGATCTATGGTTTTTTTGATCCTGTAGAGCCGCCACGCGCAGCGACCCGGGAGGGTTTTTTTTCAACCGGGGAGGAATAGACAACTTCTCACGCCATGTATGATGCTTTGTATTTCTTGTTAGATTATATTTACTTGCATATCAAGTTAGGGTTTAGGCCAGTGCGCTGCACCTCCTCCCCCCTCTCCTACCATTGTATTCTCTCATTGTACAATCATCAATTATCAATTATTATTATTATCACAAATTTATATGGTATCAGATTAAGGTTAGATTCTAGGGCATGGCTCCCACGCCTCCCACCCCGCCGCCGCCGCCCCCTCCGGGTTCTTCGAGTGGCGCGCCGCCATGGCCGCCGTCGCAGCTGCCAAACCATGCACCACATCCGCCCCACCTCCTATCGCCACCACCATCAACTTCGCCGATACAATCTCCGACATTACTCCATTGATTCCCATCACTTTAGATCTTCCCAAACACAACTACTACCATTGGAGGCATCTTTTTGAGGTGCACTTGGGCCGCTGCAACCTCATGGCGCACGTCGACCCCAACATCTCGCCGTCTCCCTCGGATCCCCGCTGGGTCAAGGATGATCTCGCTGTGATACACTGGATCTACCAGCGGGTGAGCACCGTGATTTTCAATCTCGTTTTCAGGGCTGCCACCAGCGCCGCCGCCCTTTGGGCAGCCCTCCGTCAGCTTTTTCAGGACAACGCCGACGCCCGTGTCAACACGCTCAACACGCAGATTCGGAACACCGCCCAGGGCGTCTTGCCCGTAGGGGTATACTGCCAGCGCCTCCAGACCATCGCCGATGAACTCCGTGAACTCGGTAATCCCGTTGAGGACAAATAACTCATCAAGATCCTCCTCGTCGGCCTCAATCAGCGCTTTGACAAGCAGCAGTCCTTCATCCCCATGATGCGGCCGTCTCCTTCCTTTGCAGAAGTCCGCTCCATGCTCTCCTGGGCGGACCGCGCCATGACCACTCAAGAGTCTCGCCCTCAGGCCTATGATGCTGCTCCACGACCTCCTGCACCGCCATCGCCTTCGGCTCCGCTTGCGCCTGTTCCACCGCCAGGTTGGCGCCCCAGCCCCAACTATAGGGGCACCCGGCCTATCTATCGGCCGCCTGCACCACGGCCTCCTCCAACAGCACCGGCTCCTCCACCTGCCCCGGCACCACCACCGGCTCCACCTGCAGCACCAGCTTGGTGATCTTCTCAGGACCCTTGGACTGGCATGGTTCAGGCTTGGCCAATGCCCTGGACCACGCCCTCTCCTGTTGGCGCGCCACCTGCCTACACTGGTTCCTGGCAGCCCGGCGTGCATCCTCATACAAGCTCACCTAGCCTCCTTGCACCACGGGTCCCTGCACAAGCTCATTACACCGCTCCTTCACCGCCCATGTATGCTGCACCATCGCCGGCTCCCTATGACTCGCCGATGCCCTTTGCTATGGTTCCTTATGGCCCTTCGGCACCGGTCACTTATAATCCTGGAGGCTACTACTCGCCATACACCATGTACTCGACTCCTGCTGCACCGCCACCACCTGCGCCAGTACCTGCTCCGTCAACTGCACCGACTCCCTCTACTCCGAGCTGGGACCAAGCTGCGTTTCTACAGGCCATGAATAATTTTGCTGCTCAAGGTAACTCAGGTACTGATTGGATTTTCGATTCTGGTGCTTCTAGTCACATGTCTTCATCGAATACTATGATGTCAACTTGCATACCATCTCATTTTTCATCCATTACATTAGGCGATGGTTCCTCCATACCAATTTCATGTGTCGGTCATACAAACCTTGCATCTTCCACTTCCAAACCACTCCTACTTAAAGATGTCTTAGTCGCACCAGCCCTCATTAAAAATTTAATCTATGTTCGTCGTTTCACCAAAGACAACCATGTTTCGTCGAATTTGACCCTTTTGGCTTGTCTGTGAAGGATTTCATGACCAAGGCGGAGATCGCTCGCTTCGATAGCTCTGGCGACCTCTACTCTGTTCATGGCACTCCTGCGTCCTCGTCTCCATCATCCATGCTCGCCTCCGTAGATCTATGGCATAAACGCTTAGGCCATCCGAATAAAGCCACTTTATCCTCTCTACTTAGTGATTTTTCGATCCCTTGTAATAAAGAGGTTCATAATTCCTCCGTTTGTGAGTTCTGTCAACAAGGAAAACATGTTTGTTTACCATTTGCGCATTCTACTTCTCATAGTACTTATCCCTTTGAACTTTTGCACTGTGATCTATGGACCTCTCCAACTGTGAGTCTCTCCGGTTTCAAATACTACTTAGTTATTTTAGATGATTTTACACACTTCGTTTGGACTTTTCCACCTCGCAACAAATCTGATGTCCACTCACTTTTTCTCAACTTTAAAACCTATGTCAACACACACTTATTTTTACCCATAAAATTTATCCAATGTGACAATGGAAAAGAATTTAACAACTTTGCAAACCGTAATTTCTTTCTCCAACATGGCATTCTCCTTCGTTTCTCTTGCCCTTACACTTCCCCACAAAATGGCAAGGCTGAGCGATCACGCCGCACCATCAATGACATAGTTCGCACACTCCTCATTCAATCATCTATGCCCTCCATGTTTTGGGCTGAAGCTCTTAGAACCGCAACCTATCTCCTCAATATTCGACCATCTAGCACTAACCCAAACACCACACCTTTCTACTCCCTTTTTCTCTCTCACCCAAACTACACTGAGCTTCGTGTTTTTGGTTGCCTTTGCTTTCCCAATGTCTATGCAACTTCCCCAAACAAACTATCTCCTCGTTCCCTTCCTTGTGTCTTCTTAGGTTATTCAGATGAACACAAAGGCTACCGGTGTTTTGATCTTATGACCGGTCACATTCACATCTCTAGGCATGTCACTTTCGATGAAAACACCTTTCCTTTCGCCACTAGAACCCCTACATCTCCTCCCACCACATCCACCCCTCGCCCAGCCAATTCCATAAAACCTCACTTTTTCGTTCCTAACCTGCCCTACAACCCTGCCACGGCTGCCTACTACCCTCCCTCGACCAATACCGCTCCCGATTCTCCTGCCACGGTAGTCCCTAACCCTGCACCATCAGCACCCGTGTCTCTACCACCCATAACCCAAGTTTCCGCTCGCCGCCCCAAAACTCCTGCTCCCGACAATCAAACTACCCAATCCTCTGCCCCTCATGCTGCTGCGTCCTCCTCCTCCGCTGCGCCGGATGCAACAGCTCCTCCTTCACATGCCGTTCCCATTATCGCACCTAACAACGACCATTCCATGCGCACACGTGCCAAGTCTGGTTTTCGACTTCCTCAAACACGCCTCAATCTTCATGCTTCTCCAACTCTCTCATCTCTTCCCAAAACATACAAATCTGCTCTTCTTGATCCGAACTGGTCCGCTGCCATGCGCGATGAGTTTCAAGCACTCCAATCCAATAACACATGGCAACTTGTTCCCCGACCTCCTAATGCAAATGTTGTTTCTGGAAAGTGGGTGTTCCGTCAAAAAATTTCATTCTGATGGCACTCTCTCTCTCGGTATAAAGCGCGTTGGGTTTGTCGTGGGTTCTCTCAACAGCACGACGTTGATTACGACGAAACTTTCTCTCCAGTAGTTAAACCTAGCACCATCCGAACCATTCTTAGTCTTGCTGTTTCCTCTTCCTGGCCTATTCATCAACTCGATGTAAAAAATGCTTTCCTCCATGGTTCCTTAAACGAAGTTGTCTATTCTCAACAACCTTCCGGTTTCGAAGATTCTTCTTTTCCTGATCACGTTTGCCTTCTCCAAAAATCTCTCTATGGCCTCAAACAAGCACCCCGAGCCTGGTTTCAACGTTTTTCTACCTTTATTCAAACTATAGGATTCACTCCCTCTCGTTCTGACTACTCTCTTTTTGTTTATCACTCTAACACCCAGGTTGCATATCTCCTACTTTATGTTGATGATATAGTTCTCACTGCCTCCTCCCCAACTTTTCTCACTCATATTATTTCTCTCCTACAAATTGAATTCTCTATGACTGATCTAGGTCCCCTTCATCACTTCTTAGGTATAGCTGTCACTCGTGATTCTTCTGGTCTTTTTCTCTCTCAACGTCAGTACTCTATTGATCTCCTAACTAGGGCTGGAATGTTAGATTGTCAACCATCCCGTACACCTGTAGATACTTCTTCTAAATTTTCCTCGGATGGTGATATTTTTCCTGATCCGACTCTATACCGTAGCTTAACTGGAGCCCTTCAGTATATCACCATTACATGTCCAGAAATATCATATGCTGTCCAGCAAGCTTTTCTTTACATGCATGATCCAAGAGTCCCGCATTTTAACATGTCAAATGCATACTTAGATATCTCAAAGGTACATTAGATCATAGTTTGCATATCAACCACTCATCACCCACATCATTGACAGCATATTCCGATGCAGACTGGACTGGTTGTCCAGACACTCGTCGATCAACTTCAGGATACTGCGTTTTTCTTGGCAATAATTTAATTTCTTGGTCTTTAAAGCGTCAGCTTACGATTTCTCGCTCGTCCGCAGTGGCTGAGTACCGTGCTGTTGCTCACGCAGTTGCTGAAACAGTTTGGTTGCGTCAGTTACTTGTTCAGTTACATCGACCTATTGGTCAGGCCACAGTGGTATATTGTGATAACATTTCAGCTGTTTACATGTCTGGAAACCCCGTTCCGCATCGGCGGACAAAGCATATCGAGATTGACATCCATTTTGTTCGATAGAAGGTCGCTTTGGAAGAAGTGCGTGTTCTTCATGTGCCTTCTACGGCCCACTTTACAGATATTTTTACCAAAGGACTTGCTACTACACCATTTACAGAGATTCGTTTCAGTCTCAACGTTGTCGAGCCCACGGTTGAAACTGCGGGGGATGTTAGATTATATTTACTTGCATATCAAGTTAGGGTTTAGGCCGGTGCGCTGCACCTCCTTCCCCCCTCTCCTATATAAACCATTGTATTCTCTCATTGTACAATCATCAATTATCAATTATTATTATTATCACAATTTTACATTTCTGAAATTAATAATGCCTAATTATCCAACATCCCATGCGATGGGCATGCTGTTCCAGACTTCTTGTAGACCGCCCACCACCGTAGAGAACTTGATCGGCACCGAACCCGTTTCAGGCAGGCAGGGTAGCAAAATACAGTATTACTTGATGTGTCAGCCCACAAGTAAAACATGGACTAACCACCTCGGCTGCCCCTCCGCCTATACAAACCCCCATCCGCTCCTCCGATCCTGCAAGTCCATTATCAACTTAGCAGCTACAAGGAGACTGACCGTGATCATGGCAATTTCTCGTCGCGCTGCGTCCACCTTCCTCCTCCTCCTCCTGGTTCCTGTGGTCTCCACTGGTAGGTTTTCTCCTCGCGTGATTTGTTTCGCTGATGCTTGGTGCGAACGGCGGTTTTTCTTTTCCGTGCAGAGATGGGGGCGGCGGAGGTGAGGACCTGCCTGTCGCAGAGCCACAGCTTCAAGGGCGCGTGCCTGAGCAGCGACAACTGCGCCAGCGTGTGCAAGACGGAGAATTTCCCCGACGGCGACTGCAAGACGCGGGGCTTAACGCGCAGATGCTTCTGCATGAAGGACTGCTAGCTCTCTGCAGGCTGGCGACTTCCGCTTCTGCTCCTGCCGATCGGTTACCTATTCGTTCCGTCTGTTGTCAGTGTTATGCGCTCGTTTATATATTTCTGCTACCTGTTTCCTCCGCATATGCTTAGAATAAAGTAGACTCAGTAAATAAGTGCTAGCTGCTTTGCAGCCTTTGTGTGTGAAGAACCTTCCCGGTGAGAGATTTTGCGCCTGCAAAAAACCTCGCAGTATTGTGGTCCTGCATCCGGAGGTTTAGGTAATTTAGTCTCTCGTCGTGTGTCTGTTCAAGATGCTGCTGCTTCCATGTAAGGCCGTCCCATGGATATATATTACAAATATGCATAAATATTATCTAAAATACATTAAATCGATCATGTTAGATCCAAAAGTGAGGCCTTCACCATCTCGACCACCTCTTCCACCATCTCGGCCATCTCAAAGAGCACCTCGGCCACCATCACCATCACCACCACCTAGCTCTCGGGCCAAGATTCTCGGACGAGCAATCTCCCAATATGCCCAAGCCTTGTCATCCAATGTGCTTGGATTTATGAACATGATATTGCGGTTAGCACCCTCCCTCTTCTTGGCCAACTTCTCCCTCTCAAGTGTTACCCTTTCCTCTTCTATCTTCTTCTCTTTCGTCACCCTCTCTTCTTCAAGTGAAATCCTTCGCTCCTCCACCGCCAACTTGGGCCGCCACTTCTCCTCCTCCTCCAACACTTCTAGCTCATTCCACCTAGCCTCCTTGTCCGCTTTGCGTTCCGTCGCCAAATCTTTCTTTGTCTCAATGATGGCATTGAAATCTTCCTTGTAGGCGCCGACACATCACCTCTTCTTCTTCTTCTTCTTATTATTATTATTATTCTTCTTCTTCTCTTTGGCTATCTTGACCATCTGACCTCTTGTTGAGGTCTTCCTCTTCATCATCGGCCTCATCCTTTTGGCTTAGAATAGCCCTCTTCGGTGTGGTCTCATAATTCCTTCGAATCTACTTATCATTGCCTTGGAGCTTCTTGTAGCAATGGTGCAAAGCAAAGGCTTTGTTGTTGATGACCCACAAGTATAGGGGGTGTATCGTAGTACTTTCGATAAATAGGAGTGTCGATCCCAACAAGGAGCAGAAGGTGCTGAACAGTGGTATGGAATAGGAAATCCCTGTGAATACTTAGCAAACGGATTTTTAGTGGTTTTCTAATAAAGTAACAAAACAAAGAGCAAGTAACAGAAGTAACGAACAAACAGAGAAAGTGGCCCAATCCTCTCTTAGCAAAGGACAAGCCAGTGGAAATAATTATAAGGACCAAACATTCTCGAGGACACATGGGAATTCTATCAAGTGCTTTCGCTGCAAATAGCTGAGTACTCTTATTTGGTGTTTGTAAGTGTTGTGTGGGTGAACCTGTGCTAACATACTGCCCTTCCTAGGACTAATACATATTTGTGATTAAACCCCCTGCAAACATCCATAACTACAGTAATTAAGATATAAATCTAACCACGGCCTTAAACTCTGAGATCTTACACTCCCTTGTGCAAAGGTGTCCTAACGGGGGTTCAGGTTTCTGTCACTCCGGCAACCCCACGATTAGTAGCCAAATACATAATGCATTCCCCTAGGCCCATAAATGGTGAAGTGTCATGTAGTCGATGTTCACATGACACCACTAGAAGAATAGCACCACAACTTAAATACTAAACCATTGAATAATAAATCATCACAAATTCACTACTAACAACATGACTTCTCCTATGTCCTCAAGAACTAAACGAACTACTCACAAGACATCATATGGATCAAGATCAAAGATAATATGATAATAGATAACAATCTGAACATAAAAAATAATCCGGTTCCACTCACAAGCATCAACTACAATAGTAATCAACACCGGGAAAGTTTCCCCTAACGAACTAAAGCAATATCCAACACAATTGTTATAGAGGGACATAGTGATGGTGCTGGTGGAGATGATGGTGTGGATGATGATGACGATCCCGATGAAGCCTAGCTTGATGACGGTGTTGATGGCGACGGTCTCCCCTCTCCAGGAAAGAATTCCCCCGGCAGAAATCTGTCTACCGGAGAGATCTTTCTCTCTCGGTGTTTTTCGCCTCCCAGAGGCGGCGGAAGTATATCTGTGGTCGCGCCCCTGGTGTTAGGGTTCCGTAAGGAAGATATAGGCGAAGGGGCGGAGTCGGATGCCGAATAGGTGGGCCAAACCCATCCTAGGTGCGGGGTCATGTGGGCCCGCGCCTAGGGGGTGTGGGCCCCCTGAGGCCCCCCCTTCGCTCCTCCTTCTGGCTTACTTCGTCTTTCGGTAAAATAAGATGTTTCCATATTTTTCTGGTATTTTTCTGATCTTCACGAAATTGCACCGAAACGCCGTATTTTCCATCAGAATCTAGACTCCGGCAGTCCATCCTCCAGGAATCATCCAACATGCATAAACAGATGAAAATCCATAAGTAATACCTCATAATAAGACAAATATCAACGAATAGAGGTAAATTATGATATAGAATGGTGATGCAAATTGGGCGTATCAACTCCCCCAATCTTAGACTTCAATTGTCCCCAAGCGACTGAGCTTAGTAAACATGTCCACGGGTCTATGGAGTGAAGTGTTGATAAAAAGAATACGAACAAGAAGCATCACACTTACCCTTTGCACAACTCAAATAAGAAAGCAACTCACCATTATATAACTTAGCTTGCAACCAAGTACATCAGTCACAATAGAGATATATAAAGATAAATCATAATTGGAATGGGCAAACTTGTTCTTGGTCAGAGAACACCTGATAAACAGTTTCACAAAAGCTTTTTGTAGAAGTTTCAAAACAGGAGCACTCTTTGCTTAAAAAGGTTTTTCACAAGTGAAGGCTTTCAAAGTAATACTCAATAGATAAGAGTTTTGTTCAAACAAGGAAGATAAAGAACATGATTGAATAAATCACCATATGAATGTTTGAAACACAACAACTCAAAAGCTTGCTGGAGATAGAGAGGAAGTGGGTTTATTGACTCAACTGGTAACTAGGGAAAGGTCCCTTTATAGAGGGTAGCAGGGATTACAAGTCATAAAGAGCTTCCAAAATATTATGGTACTTACTAGCTTTGAGCCCTCATTGACCCTATCATAAAAATCTTGAGATGATTAAGGTTAAAGTGAACAAAGATGGAGTATATGCTTGACGAAATATAAGTTGGAAATCTCGTGTCCCTTGAATATGAGGGCCACTCCTCATGCATACTCAACTTTGGGTCCAGGTAAGTTCTTGTCATTGTAAGTATTTGCACATCATTGAGAACCGCCAACGGGATACCCCTTGCACATGGTACATGAGCTTTCCCATAACCAAAATGACAAGGCAAACAGACAATGAGCATCTCAGCAATCTTTTTATTTACCATATGCATAGCTTTTTATTGAGGATGCTTCATACATGACTAACTATGGTGATGCTGCAAGTTTCCACCATGATTAAGCGTGGCTTAGTCTAGCGGCCCAAGCGTTTATCGAACACATAATACAAACTCCATGGACTTACAAGTCCCCTCTTTATTTCACACCGTTGACATCCATAGACAAAAGAGCATGATATCAACTATGTACAGAGTACAAGTGTAATGTTGAAAGCGTTCCCCGTGACAGCATGGTTCTGCTAATCAACATATAGATGCAAGCATATACAACTTCGATGTCCACAATGGTTCAAGTTTATTAGGGGCAAGTAAATAAAGTGTGCCATCAAGTTCGTGAGAGCTTTACTGACTAGTTTTCACATAACAAAATATTTTTTAATTCAAAAGGTATATGAAGCTTGAGAATTTACTAGGAATAGCAATAGCTATTAGGTAGATATGGTGGACACAAGTGGCAAAAGTTTTTGGTTCAAAGGGTTTTGGAAACATGAGAAGTATGCCCTCTCAAAATAGGTTTTTGGCTAGCAAGGCTGGGTAGCAAGCAAGAGAGTTGAAAGAAGCAAGAAAACATACAAGTAATAAATCCAAACATGCAATGTTCCTTGAAAACACAAAAGAAACTTAAATAAAGAATACTAATCTTATGAGCCAACAAGAAAGAAAACAATTGATACCAAATACCTGTAAGCTTTTCCTTTCTTTATTTTCTTTCAAACTAATGCCACTGACTAGAACTCAGTTTTCCAAAACCAATTTAGATCCACTTGATGATCCCAAAGTGGTGCCAATACTGAACAACAAGATCCATCATATAATAAAGATTGCAAACAAAAATAAGAAGTGCAAAAAGTAAAAGATGAGACTTCTCATTAATATTCCAACAAAGGCACTCACACCAAGGGATACACGGATAACCAACTAAAAGAGAGATACTTCCACATGCAAACCAAACTATAAGATAACTTCTCTACCACAGATATGAATCCACTAAAAAGGTAAAATATGAAAGTTAAAGGTGGTGATACCGCGACACTCCCCCAAGCCTGGAACAAGCCAAGGGGATGCCAAACCTGATGACGATTCACTCCTTTTGTGGTGGTGTTCTTCCAACTCTATCTCCACGGGCTTATTGCCTCTGCGTTGGCGGAGGCCATGGTGCTCTAAACTTGAGAAGATTTCCTGACAGAAATAGATTGAAACGAAAACACGACGAGAACATGATGCACGAACCTCGGGGAACCCGGGGGGTTATATATTACGAAGATTCAATGCATAAGGAAAGTTTTGACACGAAAACGAAGTGGAGACGGAGTCTGGGGGTGGAACACCCCCTTAGGCGCGGCCAGGCTGGGCCCGCGCCTGGGGTGGGTTTGTCCACTCCGGGATCCGTTTCCTCTTCAGTTTCGTCTCGTAACTTCCCTTATGTATTAAAAACATAAAAAATATAAAAAGGTTGGAGATTCGCAAACCTTCTGTTTTCACCACCCTTTACCTATTTGAAGACGAACTCTGCAGTTTCTGGTGTTTGGTTCTTGATAAATTCTTCTGGAGTCACCATTTTAATAACATCCACTTCTTCATTGTAAGAATCTCCAGAAATATAATGTTTTAGTCTTTGACCATTAACCACCTGTGTTGTGTCATCCTTCAGAGAAGATATTTTGATGGCACCCGAACGGTACACTTCCTTGATAACAAAAGGTCCTTCCCATTTGGAGAGTAGTTTCCCTGCAAAAAATCTGAGACGAGACCTATACAAAAGAACTTTCTCACCAACATGGAACTCCCTTTTGATAATTCTCCTATCATTCCATCTTTTTACTTTCTCCTTAAAGATCCTAGCATTTTCGTAAGCTTCCCCTCTCCACTCATCTAGATTACTCAAATCGAGCAGTGTCTTCTCACCAGCAAGTCTAAAATCTCTATTCAACTCTTTAACTGCCCAATAGGCTTTGTGTTCTAATTCTAAAGGCAAGTGACAAGCTTTCCCATAGACCATTTTGTAAGGAGACATCCCATAGGATTTTTATAAGCAGTTCTATAAGCCCACAAAGCGTCATTCAACTTTTTAGCCCAATTTTTTCTAGACCTATTGACAGTCTTCTGCAAGATAGATTTAATTTCCCTATTGGAAAGTTCTACTTGCCCACTAGTTTGGGGGTGATAAGCTGAAGCTATTCTCTGGTTTAGATCATACTTAGCGAGAGTTTTTCTAAAAACCCCATGAATAAAATGGGAGCCTCCATCAGTCATGAGATATCTATGTACACCGAACCTAGGAAAAATCACATCTTTGAGCATTTTCAAAGAGGTCTTACCATCAACACTGCTCGTAGGTATGGCTTCTACCCACTTTGTAACATAATCAACAGCAACAAGAATATGAGTATACCCTTTTGAAGGAGGAAAAGTCCCCATAAAGTCTAATCCCCAGCAATCAAAAGGCTCAATAACAAGAGACTAATTCATAGGCATTTCATTGCGTCAAGAGATGTTACCTACTCGTTGGCACTCATCACAGGATAAGATAAACTTCCTTGCATCTTTAAAAAGAGTAGGCCAATAAAATCCAGATTGTAAAACCTTTTGTGCAGTTCTATCCCCAGCATGATGTCCTCCATGAGCACTTCCATGGCATTTTCTTAACATCTCTTGTTGTTCAAATTCTGGAACACATCTTCTCATAATGCCATCTACTCCTTCTTTATATAGGTGTGGGTCATCCCAAAAGTAATGCCTTAGATCATAGAAGAATTTCCTTCTTTGTTGGGCTGTAAAGGTTGGAGGCAAATACTTGGAAACAATAAAGTTAGCATAATCAGCATACCAAGGATTCTCATGTGGGCTTACCCTTATTGCAGCTAATTTCTCATTTGGAAAATTATCATTAACAGGCAAAGGGTCAAAAGAAATGTTTTCCAAACGAGATAAATTATCAGCAACAGGATTATCAACACCTTTCCTATCCATAATATGCAGATCAAACTCTTGCAAAAGCAACACCCACCTTATAATCCTAGGCTTAGTGTCCTTCTTTGTCATAAGGTACTTAATAGCTGCATGGTCAGTATGAATAATAACCTTAGAATCAAAAATATAAGGTCTAAACTTATCACGGGCAAAGATTAAAGCTAAGAACTCTTTTTCAGTACTAGCGTAATTATTTTGAGCAGCATCTAGAGTCTTGCTATCATAATGAATAACATTCAGCTTCTTGTCAACACGTTGTCCAAGGACAGCACCCACAACAAAGTCACTAGCATCACACATGATTTCAAAAGGTAAACTCCAATCAGGTGGTTGGACTATAGGAGCAGTTGTTAAAGCTTTCTTCAAAGTTTCAAAAGCTTCCTTACAATCATCATCAAAAAGAAAAGGTACATATTTTTGAAGAAGATTAGTAAGGGGCTTTGAAATTTTGGAGAAATCTTTAATAAATCTCCTATAGAAACCAGCATGACCAAGGATACTACGAATACCTTGGATATCCCTAGGACAAGGCATCTTCTCAATTGCTTCAATTTTTTCTCTGTCAACTTCAATATCTCTTTCAAAGATCTTATGTCCAAGAACAATTCCTTCATTAACCATGAGATGACATTTCTCCCAGTTAAGAACAAGGTTTGTTTCTTCACATCTCTGCAAAAATTTATCAAGGTTGTGCAAACAGTTATCAAAAGAAGTTCCATAGACGGAAAAATCGTCCATGAAAACCTCCACAATTTCTTCACAAAAACCAATACATCTCTGAAAGGTAGCAGGAGCATTACATAAACCAAAAGGCATATGCCTATAAGCATAAGTACCATAGGGACAAGTGAAAGTGGTTTTCTCCTGTCCTGTGCTTTCACAACGATTTGAGAAAACCTAGAATAACCATCAAGAAAGCAAAAGTGAGTCTTTTTGGACAGCCTCTCAAGCATTTGATCAATAAAGGGCAAAGGATAATGATCTTTCTTAGTAACTTTATTAATCTTTCTAAAATCAATGCACATTCTATACCCAACTACTACTCTCTGAGGTATAAGCTCATTATCCTCATTAGGCACAACATTAATTCCTCCTTTCTTGGAAACACAATGAACATGGCTAACCCATTGACTATCAGCAATAGGATAAATAATACCACCATCAAGGAGTTTTAATACCTCATTTCTTACCAGTTTCTTCATTTTAGGATTTAAGCGGTGCTGGTTCTCAACAACTGGTTTTGCATCAGGCTCAATATTAATAGCATGCTGACATATAGTGGGAGAAATTCCTTTTAAATCATCCAGAGTATAACCCATAGCTCCTCGGTGCTTCTTCAATACCTCCAATAGCCTTTCTTCTTCCTTCCCTAAAATTTTAGAACTAATAATAACAGGATATATCTTCTTATCATCAAGATAAACATATTTAAGATCATTAGGTAAAGGCTTTAATTCGAAAAGAGGATCTCCTTTGGGTGGTAATGTGGTACCCAAATCCTCCACAGGTAAATTATGCTTAAGTAACTCAGGCTGACGAAGGAAAACCTCATCAATCTCATCTCTTTCCTTCATAAAGGTATCACTTTCATGATCTTCCATGAACTGCTGTAAAGCATTGTTAGGAGCAAGAGAAATAGAAGACAGTTGTTCAACCTTGAAATCCTCATCAGGTAATTCATTTTCATAGGGTTTTTTGGCAAATTTGGAAAAATTAAACTCATAAGATTCTCCATCAAACTTAGTCAAAACTTTTTCCTTCCTACAATCTATGATAGCCCCACAAGTATTAAGGAAGGGTCTACCAAAGATGATAGGATAAGTTTTACTAGCTTCTTTACCAAGTACCAGAAATTCAGCAGGATATTTAATCTTACCACAAAGGACCTCCACATCTCTTACAATACCAATGGGGCAAACTTGCTCTCTATTGGCAAGGTGAATAACCACATCAATGTCTTCAAGCTCACAAGGGCCAATCTCATGCATAATTTCCATGTAAAGCTCATAAGGGATAGCACTAGAACTAGCACCAATATCACATAAACCATAATAGGAAATGATCACCAATTTTAATAGAGAGCACGGGAACACTAGCATTTCTAACTTTCTTAGGATGAGAAACAATATTAGTAGAGTCCTCACAAAAGACAATGTACTCATCCTCTATATTTCTAGTGACAAGATCCTTCACAATAGCTACCACATGCTTGATATCAATAAGCTCATTGGATCCTACAGTTTTCTTTGAGATTTTGCTAACCACATTAGCCAAAATAGAGTGTTCCCTTACCTTGGAGGGAAAAGGGATCTTCTCAACATAAGGTTCAGGCAAAATAGGATCAACAGTACAAACCTCTACACTAGCAGGAACGTGGGTAACAACGTCTTTATAAGGAGCATGGTACTTATCCCACTCTTTCTTGGGAATCTCAATATAAGAGGCATAAGAATTAAAACATTCCGAAAGAACTTGAGGATCAAGGCCAAACTTATTGCTAATATCATGGAAGTTATTAGTTCCCATAAAAGATTTAATACATTCATAATCATAGTTTATACCTGACTTCCTTCCTTTGTCATTCTCCCAAGCTTCGGTGTTATCTTGAATACGGTCCAAGAGATCCCATTTAACTTCTTCCTTCATACTTGTGAATGATCCAGCACAAGAATTATCTAGTAAACATTTATCCTGAAGAGAAAGTCTAGCATAAAAGTTAGTGAGAATAATATTGTTAGGGAGTTCATGAATAGGAAGCATTAGCAGCTTCAATCTCCCCCAAGCTTGAGTTGTACTCTCTCCGTCAAGAGGCCAAAAGTTATATATAAGACTTCTATCCTTTTGGGTTTCACTGGGAGGATAAAATTTAGAGTAAAAGAGAGATGACATCTGCTCCCATTCCATGGATTGTCCATTCTTTAGCAGCTTATACCATGCCTCATCTCTCCCTTTAAAAGATATGGAGAGTGACTTATTCTTCACCTGTTCAGTTGTGATACCTTCACACTTAAACAACCCGCATACTTCATGGATATAAAGCAAGTGATCACCAGGATGGACAGTTCCATCCCCAAAATAATAATTATCCATGACACGATTAACAATACTCGCAGGTATCTTAAAAGGATCTATCTCAACAGGTGGTGGTTTATCTACTACCCTTTCAGTGGCAGTAGTTTTCCCAAACAGAAAACCAAGTGGGTTATCCATATTGGAAACAAAGAAACAAATAGTAACAAAAGGAAATACTCATAGTAAAATTTCCCTTACCAGTTCGACTCTTCAATAGCGCTTCACTCCCTGGCAACGGCGCCAGAAAATAGTCTTGATGACCCACAAGTATAGGGGGTGTATCGTAGTACTTTCGATAAATAGGAGTGTCAATCCCAACGAGGAGCATAAGGTGCTGAACAGTGGTATGGAATAGGAAATCCCTGTGAATACTTAGCAAACGGATTTTTAGTGGTTTTTTGAAAAACTAACAAAACAAAGAGCAAGTAACAGAAGTAACGAACAAACAGAGCAAGTGGCCCAATCCTTTCTTAGCAAAGGACAAGCCAGTGCAAATACTTATAAGGACCAAACGTTCTCGAGGACACATGGGAATTCTGTCAAGTGCTTTCGCTGCAAATAGCTGAGTACTCTTCTTTGGTGTTTGTAAGTGTTGTGTGGGTGAACTTGTGCTAACATACTGCCCTTCCTAGGACTAATATATACTTGTGACTAAACCCCCTGCAAACATCTGTAACTACAGGAAAGTAATTAAGATATAAATCTAACCACAGCCTTAAACTCTGAGATCCTACACCCCCTTGTGCAAAGGTGTCCTAATAGGGGTTCAGGTTTCTGTCACTCTGGCAACCCCACGATTAGTAGCCAAATACACAATGCATTCCCCTAGGCCCATAAATGGTAAAGTATCATGTATTTGACGTTCACATGACACCACTAGAGAATAGCACCACAACTTAAATACTAAACCATTGAATAATAACTCATCACAAATTCACTGCTAACAACATGACTTCTCCCATGTCCTCAAGAACTAAACGAACTACTCACAAGACATCATATGGATCAAGATCAAAGATGATATGATAATAGATAACAATCTTATCATAAACAATAATCCAATTGTTCCACTCACAAGCATCAACTACAATAGTAATCAACACCGAGAAAGTTTCCCGTAACGAACTAAAGCAATATCCAACACAATTGTTACAGCGGGACGGAGTGATGGTGCTGGTGTAGATGATGGTGTGGATGATGATGATGATCCCGATGAAGCCTAGCTTGATGACGGTGTTGATGGCGACGGTCTTCCCTCTCCCGGAAGGAGTTCCCCCGGAAGAAATCTTTCTGCCGGAGAGATCTTTCTCTCTCGGTGTTTTTCGCCTCCCAGAGGCGGCGGAAGTCTATCTGTAGTCGCGCCCCTGGTGTTAAGGTTCCGTAAGGAAGATATAGGCGAAGGGGCGGAGTCGGAGGCCGTACAGGTGGGCCAAACCCACCCTAGGAGCAGGCCAGGCGAAGGGGCGGAGTCGGAGGCCGTACAGGTGGGCCAAACCCACCCTAGGCGCGGGGTCAGGTGGGCCCACGCCTAGGGGGTGTGGGCCCCCTGAGGCCCCCCTTCGCTCCTCCTTCTGGCTTCCTTCGTCTTCCGGTAAAATAATATGTTTCCATATTTTTCTGATATTTTTCTAATCTTCGCGAAATTGTACCGAAACGCCGTCTTTTCCATCAAAATCCAGACTCCGACAGTCCATCCTCCAGGGATCATCCAATATGCATAAACAAATGAAAATCCATAAGTAATACCTCATAATAAGACAAATATCAATGAATAGAGGTAAATTATGATATAGAATGGTGATGCAAATTGGGCATATCAGTTGCCACCTCTCTTGTTGCGCTACTTGTACGCATCTTGTTGGAGAGGACCCCACTCGGTTATTTGCACCCCACTCGGTGGTGCATTGGTGACATACTCCATGGCCCCGGCCCAACGGTTGCAACACTCAAGAATTGTGCCCCAATGATGACCAAGTGTGTAGGGTTCGTTGCATGTAAAACAAAAAAATTCTATTGCGTGAACACACAAAACCAAGATCTAATCTATGGCAAAGCCAAGATCTAATCTACAAGATCGGTGCAACGAGATTTTAGAGAACTAACCCTCATAGATCCAAAGCGTTTAACGAGATCAAATTCTCTTGGTTGATATAGTCAATCACTTGCCGATCTCAAGATCGTGTAGACGATCCTTCCGGCGCCACGTTCTGCCAGCGCTTTCGCAGGCGGTCTTGATACATCGGAAACGTATCTATAATTTTTGATGTTCCATGCTTGTTTAGTATCTAGTTTTCTTTGCTTTGTCCACACTTTGAGGTGTTTTTATATGTTTTATGGTACTAACCTATTAATAAGATGCCACAGTGTCAGTTGCCTGTTTTCTTCTATTTTTGATTCTAGAAAGGCAGAAAATCAATATTCTCGGAATTGCACGAGACAAAAGCCAAAGTCAATGTTTTACCGTGGGGAACACGAAGCCTGAATACGAGATGGAGGAGACCCACCAGGGGTCCACACCCCCTTGCCATGCGGGTAGGCCCACCCCGCGCCTGGGGGTGCAGCGGCCCTGGTGGCCCTCCTGCCTCGCCTCTTCACCTATAAGAAGCCCCCGATGCCTAAACCCTAAGCACCCGATCAATATTCCACGAAACTGTCTGTAGCCGCTGCCACCATCGTCCCTAGATAGGGGGGGATCTAAAGCTCTTACCTGCACCCTGCCGGAGGGGAGATCATCCCGGAGGCCTTCTTCTTCATCATGCCAGCCTCCGGTATGAAGCGTGAGTAGTTGCACCTTGGACTATGGGTCCATGTAATAGCTAGATGGTTGTATCTCCTCCTTTGTGATTTCATGTCTAGATATTGTGAGCTCCGTCCATGATCAAGATCTCATCTATTTGTAATCATGCATGTTGTGTTTGCGGGGATCCGATGGATATTGAGATTACTATGTCAGATTGATTAATGGTTTTGTCTTATTGATTCTATCATGTCTGTGTTGTTTGTGATCTTGCATGCTCTCCGTTGTTAGTATCTATCTTGGCCAATTAGTTGCTAGTGACTCCAAGAGGGGGTATTTATGCTAGATAGTGGGTTGATGCCTCTATTTAATCAAGGGAAGTGACAGAAATCTCTAAGGTTGTATATGTGATGTTGCCACTTGGGAGAAAACAACGGTCTCTTGTTCATGGAACAAGTGGATTGTTTACCTTACACACTTTGCTTAAAGCAGTTGTCTTTTGCTTGAAACTTAATACTCGAGGGGGTTCGGATGATAACCCAAAGGTGGACTTCTAGTCATAGATGCAGTTGGATGGATGTCTATGTATCTTGTTGTATTGACCAATCGAATCTCATAGGATCATGCTGTCTAGTATTGCATTGTTATGCCTTGCTTAGTCCTGTCAATTGCCCTGGTGTAATTTGTTTACTCTGCATGCCATGTTTGTTTATCTAAGGAGAACACCTCTAGTGAACTATGGACCCCGGTCCAATCTTTACCATTGATACATCCTCCACTATTACTGTTTACTTGATGCAAACCACTATCACCTTCCACACCATACAGTTAATCCTTTGTGTTACAACAACCGGTGAGATTGACAACCTCACTATTCGTTGGGGCAAAGTCTTGAGTTTGTGTTGTGCAGGTTTCCAAGTTGCTTGCAACACCTTTGAGATGTTTCCTTTCTCCTACTGGTTTGATAACCTTGGTTTCTTACTGAGGGAAAACTTGTTGTTGTGATGCTTCACACCTTGCTCTTGGAGTCTCCCAACGAGGCGTCAACACGCCACTGATACGTTGGAAACGTATCTATAATTTTTGATGCTACTATTTTGTATCAAGTGTCTTATGTTTTGTCTACACTTTGAGGTATTTTTATACACTTTCTGGAACTAACCTATTGACAATATGCCATAGTGCCAGTTGCCTATTTTCTTCTGTTTTTGGTTCCAGAAAGGCAGAAAATAAATATTCTCGGAATTGGACGGGATAAAAGCCAAAGTCATTATTTTTCCCGGAGCAACACGGAACCACGAAGCAGAGTCGGAGGGTGGCCGCACCCCCTAGGCGCGGGCAAGCCCTAGAGGCGCCCATAGGGGGTGTGGGCCCCCTGGACCCCCACTGAACTTGATTCCTGCGCCTATAAGAAGCCTCAGACCCAAAAACCCTAGGGCATCCAAAAGAAATCCACGAAAACCTCCATAGCGCCACCGCCACCGAAGGGGAGATTCGGGGGACAGAAAGTCTCTATTCCGGCACCCTGCCAGAACGGGGAAGTGCCCCCGGAGCCATCTCCATCGATCTCCACCACCATCTCCATCACCGTTGCTGATTCCCATGATGAGGAGGGAGTAGTTATTTCTCAAGGCTAAGGGCTCTACCGGTAGCTATGTGTTCATCTCTCTCTATGCATGATCTTGTTGTGGTCATGAGCTTTGTAATCAAGTAGATCTACCTTGCTACTCAAGTGCTTCAATAGATCTCTGCTCTCCCCATGTGTGTGAAAGTGACAGCGTGCACGCCATGGTGGCACTTAGGTTTGAGTCTACATAAATACTCTTTGTGCTTTAATAGATCTATGCTTTTCCCCACGTGTGTGAAAGTGACAGCGTGCATACCGTGTGTGGCACTTTGGCTAGATTGAATATTTGTTATGAGTTATATTTGGAGTTGGATGTCTCTATGAAATTGTGGTGTTTGTTGGAACCATCTAGCGCTCAAGGTGACAGTGTGGGGTTATTTATATTGGGGAAGGCCCTACCGTGGATTAGAGTGTCCAACCGGAGAGTAGTTAAGACTAGTATCATGAAGAGGATATTTATATGAGAGAGTGTTCACTAGTGAAATTATGATCCCTAGGCCTTGTTTCTAAACATTGAAACAACGTTTGCATCTAGATCGGTTGCATGTTTGCTTGCTTTAATCTTTACCTCACCGTCAAGCTATTTTCTGGCACCGTTACCACTTGTATTTCACTATATCTTCACCGAACTAGTGCACCTATACACCTGACAAGTATATTGGGTGTGTTGGGGACACAAGAGACTTCTTGTATCTTGATTGCAGGATTGCTTGAAAGGGAATACCTTTGACCACTTCCTCCCTGAGTTTGATAAACCTTGGGTAATCCACTTAAGGGAAACTTGCTGCTGTTCTACAAACCTCTGCACTTGGAGGGCCAACAACTATCTACAAGAATAGAAGTTTGTAGACATCAAGCTATTTTCCGGCGCAGTTGCCGGGGAGGTTTTGGGCTTTTACCTTCCCTCCATGCCATCAGCTTATTTTCTGGCGCCGTTGCCGGGGAGGTAAGGTAAAAGGTACTCACATCCTCCGGTGTGAGTGCTCGAAGTTATTTCCTTTAGATTCTGCAGTTTTTTATTTTTGTTTCTTGTTTTCACTAGTTAGGCTTAATGGAAAACAACAACAAAATTAGAGAGCTTTATAGTGTTTATCTTGAGTTAGGACATGGAGTGTTTGAAGAGAAAATTAAAAAACCTATGGAACTTCATTTGCATGCTAATAGCAATGTTATTAGTATGAATTCTTTGGACAACATTGTTGCTAATGCCATGTAAAAGTCTAAGCTTGGGGAAGCTAGTTTTGATGAAAATGATCTTTTTAGTTCCCCAACTTTGGAAGATAGCTATTCTATTGCTTATGATGATACCAAACCTCCAATTTATGATGATTACAATGATGATTATGATATTTTTAGTCCACCTACTATTGAGGAGAAAATTGATTATGATTACAATATGCCTCCTATATTTGATGATTATGGTGATGATAATACTAATGCTAGCTATTTTGTTGAATTTGCTCCCACTACAATTAATAAGAATGACTATGTTTATGTGGAGAGTAATTATTTTATGCATGTGGCTCATGATAAGAATGCTTTATGTGATAGCTATATTGTTGAGTTTATTCATGATGCTACTTATGATATAGGAAAGTATGGTTGTAGAAGTTTTCATGGTACTGAAACACCTCTCTATGTGCTGAAAGTTTTGAAGTTGCTATTGTTTAATCTTCCTATGCTTGTCACTTTGTTCTTTGTGAATTTATTTGCATACAATATTCCTATGAATAGGAAGTGGGTTAGACTTAAATGTGTTTTGAATTTGCCTCTTGATGCTCTCTTTGACTTCAATTCATATTTCTTATGTGAGCATATTCTCAAACTACCAAGCCTAACTTAAAGGCATTAAAGAAAAGTACTTGTTGGGAGATAACCCAAGAGTTTCCTTGAGTCTTGGAAGTTATTACTTCAGTAATGACCTCTCCTTATCCTTTTTGTTTTCTTTTTGTGCCAATAATGACCTCTAATGAGAGGGAAGTAAGATTTGGGGATTTGCTGTCCCGAAACAGATTTCTGTCCTCCACCAAAAAAATTCGTGAGGAGTCTCTGTAAGTCGGATTGAGCTGAAAATTTATGAATAAATCCCCCCCAGTATGTTAGCTAACTTTCGTTAGTTCAACACTTTTTTATTTGAGCAACATAAAATGTTCTAAAAAATCGGTTTCTACCTGCTGGTCTGTTTTGACAGATTTCTGCCATTATTTGCATTTGCTTCTTATTGATTCCTTTTTGGGTTCTTTTTGGGAAATTGAGCTTTTTGAAGGAGTTGCTACAGTATCTTGTGTTTTTAGTGAAAAGTTTTTCTGTTCCAAAGCTTTGCCAGAGGTCTAATATCTTTTGAATACACTAATGTTGCTAATGAAGATTGTGTGAAGTTTTGTATGAAGGAAAATTTGGAGGTGTAGAGAAAGAGTGATGTAATGAGATGAAGAATGGACAAAATCTAAAGCTTGGGGATGCCACTCCGTTTCACCCCAAGAAATATTCAATAGGTACAAGCATAAAAGCTTGGGGCATCCCCTTGTTCATCAATAAAAATCTCAGGTCTTTCTAGACACTTCATTTTTATTGTTTCATGCATTGTTGTGTTGTTCTTGGAGCGTCTTAGTTTTCATTTTTTGTTTTAATTTGCTTAGTTTGCTTGAGTAAGTTGGTTGGTTACACCAGACTTCTTTTGGAGAGAGACACACTCTATTTTCATTTCCTAGAACACTCTAGTTTTCACTGTTATTGTTTTGTGAGTGTTCACTTTTGCTAGCACTGCGTTAAGCCTTAGTTTTCGTGTTATTTCAGCTTAGAACTTTTTAGTTTTTCTTTGTGGATTTGTGAGACAAGATCACTGATATTTATTGATTATTATCTTTGTGAGTTGTTTCAAATAAGTCGATTGGTATTGGAAATGAGTAGGAAGCTTCATGCTTAAGTGGTACAAAAGGGAGCTTGCATTGACTGTGACTTAGACTTTGGAATGACATGCTAGGTGTTGTTTTGACCTTATGCTTAGCGATTATTGCTGTAGCATGTCTTGTTCCAAACAATTGGGATTGCTTAGTGTAGAGTTCCCAACCTTCAATAAGGTAGAGATCCCTGTGTTTACAATGCTAGTCCCTGGATCAATAGCTAGCATCCACAGTTAAGATGTAATATCAAGAAACAAAGGTCATATTACAACTTTATAACCAGGAATAAGATAATTTATTACATCTTACATAGCTCATTTGGCTATCTCATTACAATGCAGCAGAATATAGCAATAGCATGGGGTCCTTCTTTCAAAAAGTGCCACAGGCAAACATGTTGGTTGTAGACTTGTAATCCTAATCAACACATCTTACTAACATCAAACAAACCTGCAACAGAACAAGTTACAGCCACAAGGGTCAATACATTTGAATTGTATTGGCAAGTGATACTATGGTAGTATAGTTGAGTCTATCATCTATATGCATTTGGCTAAGTGGAGCTTAGGGTTGCATTGCTCAAAATAGATTTTCCTTATCATTTGAAAACACTAAGTTTTTGCTTGACAAAAATCACCCAAGGCATCTACCAATCCTTGATTGAAGATCCTTAACCCTTGTTCAACCACAAGTTTTTAACTTAGAAATTGGGATGAGGAGATTCTTGATAGCTTCCATGTCTTGATGCTCAAATTGTCCTTTACCAGGGACATGGCTAAGTACTTAGATTTTACACTCTGCAGAGGTAGTGCACTTTCCCCACAAGACTTGGTTTCACCAAGACAAGATCTTTCAGAAGCCTTCCCTTAGACCAGAATGGACGCGTTCCAACCTATCATCCCCTACCACCAACTGTCCATTTGGCTAAGTTATTGCAACCTATATGATCCAGGCAGAGCCCATAATGCCAAGTGTCTGCACTTGAAGCTTCTCAGCATATGACATCTCAAATCTCTTTGTTCCTGGGTGGCCATCCACAAGTGAGATACCAAGTTTTCCCCAGCATACTGGACTTGGTGATGCCAAAGTTTTCCCTAGTATACTGGACTTGCATAACAACTCAACACAAACCATTCTTTCCATTCCACCCAGGTGATTCATTCACTTAGTTGTTTTATTAAATAAAACACAAGTCCTTGACTTAGAAACATTCCATAGCATGAAAAATATTCCACCCTTGTTTTCTACTGGCTAAGCTAAGCATGATAGTAGTAGGAATCTTAACTTAGGAAATTCTACTAAGGTTTCATCTACTAGGATTTCCCATGGCATAGTTTATACTTAGCAAAAATCCATGCAAGTCCTACTTAGAAATATCACTAATGCATAGTGAAAATAATGGGACAAAAGTATAAAGCATCACTTGCCTTTTTGGTAGAGAATATAAGTTCACTCCTTTATCTTGCAATACTCACACTCTTCAAATCACTACAATTCAATCAAGCAAGAATTATCTCAATCTACCATTCAAGCAACATCACATAAGATAATAAAAACAAAGTAATGCATGCAAGCATGCCAAAGATTGTTTAATTTGGAAAAGTGGTTTCTAATAGGTTATAAACATTTGAAAACATCTACTGGTCATTTTATAAAGTGGCAAAATCATTTGCAAAATATTTTACTTCATAACCCATTTTTAAACCAAGTCAATATTTTATGTGGTTGAAAATGCCTTTAGCAAAGCAATAATTTTTATAGGGTTCACAAATTATGTTTTTAAACATAAAACTTGGTTTTTGGGGTCAGAGAGTTTAAATCAAAACATTTCCTAAAAGGTTTTCTTCCAAAGTTATTTTTTTACCATAATCAACATTTTTAATTGGCTAGAAATGCTTTTATTCAAAGATTTGTACCTTTGCTTCACCAAACACATTTTTGAAACCACCAATTGATTTATATGGTCAGTAGGTTCAAAACAATCCATTTGTCAAAGATTTCATCTAAAAAAACATTTTAGAACAAATTTTATATTCTAAACATGCATACACAAGTTTCTGCAAAAACAATCAATTTAACAGAAGCAATTTACTAAACAAAGGGCATGGTTGGATAGGGCTTGTCTTGCTGAATCCATTGATATAAAATTTGCAAAATTTGGACATGTGGTTTGAAAGTTATGAATTTTTCAAATTAGAACTTCAAATAGAACATTTCTGGTTTTATTCAAAAAGACAGGGCCACGTGGAGCAATTTCATTGGGCGATACCGTTTCGGTTGGATCGAGCCTTCTGGGCCGTCAGATCTAAATGACTACGCACGGTACAGATCAAAATATACCTCTTCGATTAAGTTTCTATCGCGTGCGTTGGATCTAAATCCTAAGGCGCTCAACCACTGACCATTCACTAGCGGTGCTGGCGGCGGCGACTGGCGGCGGAGCGGCCTGGCGGTGGCGTTGCTGGCGATGCAGGAAGCGAGAGAGGGTGGGGAGATGCTCACCGAGTTTGCCATGGCGTGGGGAAGCTCAAGGCGGTCCTTGCTGGAGAAGGGGCACTCGGGGTCGATGGGAATCGCTCGCCGGAGTTGCTCCTGGCGACGGGTTCGCTCGGCCGTTGTCAAGGACGTCGTTACAGAGCGTGCTGGGTCAAACGAATGGTGCAGTTAGACTCGTGGGAAAGTGGTGAGTATGTGAGCATCAAGAGAGGGGAAGGGAAGGTCTGGTCTCACCAGTAGTGCTCGTCGGAGCGGAGGCAGACGGTGGAGCTGCTCTGGCGGAGACGTTGTCGAGCTTGTAGGGCACGCGCGGGCGAGCTGACGATACGGGGAGGTCCGCCAGGAGATGGGGAGCAAGCTCATGTGCGCCAGGGAGCAAGGGGGGCGTGGGCTGGCCGGAATCGCCGCGCATGTTCGTCGGAGACAGGGAGGTCGTCGCAAGCAATTCGGGCAGCCTAAGGGCGGAGAGTGTGTGGCGTCTGAGGAGAAAAGAGAGAGGGAACATGGGCGATTAATACTGCATGGTCACAGCGAGGAATAAACGCGGCATTAGGGAGAAATCAAGCAGAGAAATTAGTGCAGCAACGGCAGCGGCGTTGGGGGAAGAAGGGGTCGTCGCGGGGAAGACGCTGATGTGGTCGTGGGGTCCGTTTGACAGCGAGAGAGGAAGAGAGGGAATGGGGTCCAGTGGTCAGCGACTTAGCGGGTTCAGTCTGCGGTGAGGAAAAACGTTTCGAGGAGAGAGGAATAGGTGGCCTGCTGGGCCTTAGTGGGCTAGCTGGGCTGGGCTGCTCCGATTCAATTTTTTTTGTTCTGGTTGTTTTTCCTTTTCCATTTCTAATATTCTGTTTTGATTTTATTTAATCAATTCAAGCATCCATTTGAATTCAAACCTTTGTCAAACTTTGTGTGGATTCAAACACTGTTTATTAACACATTATGAAGTCAAATTTAGAATAAATATTTTATTCTTTTTAGGGTATATTAATTAAAGTAGGCCCTTGTATTAATTCATTCAAGATTTAATAATGTTTTTAAAATCCATTTGAATTCTAAATCCTTCCAAAACCTTTCAGTAAGTTTTATTCACTTAATAGGGTGTCAAAATATTCACCTAGAATCATTTGGAATATATTTAATATGATTCATTAATCATTTAAAATTGGATTTGTCTTTATTCAAATAGAATTTGGTTTATTTTATTTTACTTTGGAATTCTTTATCCAATATTTTATTTGGATTTGGATTATAATCATTCCTCTTGTTTATGGATTAGGCCAAGATTTAATTTGATCTTTAAATATTCCTTATTTAATATTTCTTTATTCATCTTATAAAATCCATATTCTTTTATTTAGGGATCCAAACTTGGTGATTCCAATTTGTAAAATCTTATTTAATATTTGTTTATCCTTTTAAATCCCTTTGGGATCATTTGCTCATCATTTGGTATGGATTTCTAGATAGGTGCTTTATTAGCTTTGGAAATTACTTTTCCTTATCTTATTAAATTCATAAGATTTTATCCATGGCTCCAAATTAAGTGAAACCAATTTCTATGGTTTACAATATTTCTATTTGTCATTCTTGATCTTTTGTAAATGTTTGTTGACAAATTTTTATATGGATCAAATCCATAGACTTGGAGATAACTTGGAAATGTTTTCATTCTATTAGGGTTTGAGGGTTTTGGTTTAATTTTCCAAGTGTTTAAATTTCAAGATACATTCATTGAGGAATGCACTCACTAGATTTGAATTTAGTTAGATTCAAACTTTAACCAAAGTTTGTTCGAGATGGGATTTTTTTTAAGTTCCCATTTAGAAACAAAAGTTTCTTTTCACCTGGAAATTCAATAGTTATTTATTTTGTTTATTTATTTGTCACATTACAAGATTTGGAAAATCTTGGGATGTGACACTTAGCGTGCCTTGAAGAAATTATGCGTTGTTTTAGCACGCAAAAGCATAGTATTGTGGTATTCTCCTTTGATGTTTTGTTTGGGTTGACTTGGCACGTGCTCACACCATGTTATGACTATGAAAAGTCACCATTAGCCTCTATGATCATTTAGTCCTTGACTTGTAGTACCACTCTATGCTTTGATTAGTAATGCTTTGTTGCTCTGCATGATTATGGCCATTATTGCTCTCTTAGTTTGTTGCTCCCAGTCTTTTGCTAGCCTCCACTTGTATGAGTAAGTTCTACTCATGCCTCCAACTACCAAGAAACCAAGTTATTCCAAAGTGTCCACTATAAACTCCTATGCATAGTGTGTTACACCATTCCAAAGTATATTCTTGTTTTCATCTATCTTCCAATTAAAAACTATTTTGTTATGTGAAAACTTAGTGATTAAATCCCTCACAAACTTGATGGCACACTTTATATTCCTTGCCCCTAATAAACTTGAACCATTGTGTCATCTATGTTGTATATGCTTGCACTTATACGTTAGAATTAGCAGAACCGTGCTGTCACAGGAAACGTTTTCAACATTGCACTTGTACTTTGTACTCAATTGATATCATGTTCTTTTGTCTATGGATGTCACTCGTGTGAAATAAAGAGGGAACTTGTAAGTCCATGGAGTTTGTATCCTGTGTTAGAGAAACGCCTAGGCCGCTAGCCTAAGCCATGCCTAATCATGGTAGAAACTTGCAGCATCACCATAGTGACATCTATGAAGCATTCTTCTTATAAAAAAAGAGACACATTGAGAAAAAGAGGAAAGAGAGAAAACATCACCATATTCCCATGGTAAATAAGAAGATTGCTGAGATGCTCATTGTCTGCTTGCCTTGTCATTTTGGTTATGGGAAAGCTCCTGTACCATGTGTAAGGGGTACCCCGTTGGCGGTTCTCTATGATATGCAAATACTTACAATGACAAGAACTTACAGGTGACCAAAGTTGAGTAGCATGAGGTGTGGCCCTCGTATTCAAGGGACTTGAGATTGCCAACTTATACTTCGTGAAACATATACTCCATCTTTGTTCACTTTAACCTTAATCACTTCAAGATGCTTATGATCGGGGCAATGAGGGCTGAAAGCTAACAAGTACCATAATTTTTGGAAGCTCGTTTTGAAACTTGAAATCCCTGCTTCCTTTATAAAAGGCCTTTCTTCCACCATTATATTGAGTCTCCACCTTCTACCTTTAGGCACCATTAAGAGAGCATAGTTGCCATTCTGTGTGCAGTGTCCCAAAACTTATAGATTGATGCATATTGTGATATTACTTGTTCTTGTGCTATTTGTTTCTAGTCACCCTTGTGAACTTTGAAGGTGTCCTATGCATCTATTAGCTACTCTATGAGGGACAAGCTGAATGCCACTATGCCATGTTTTCTGTATGTGAAACAAACAAATGTATTTCAATGCATGTTATTCATGATCTTTGTTTGTAGCCTTTCATGTTTCATGCATAGTTACTTTGTCCTATTGTTAGAACTCCATCTTTCATGCACATGTTTAGAGTTCTTTGATCACAACTTTCAATGCTTGCAAATGGTTTGATCTTTATTGTGAGGGTGCATGTCACCTCAAAAATTATTCTTTTTATCACTTACCTACTCGAGGACGAGCAGGAGTTAAGCTTGGGGATGCTTGATATGTCGGAAACGTATCTATAATTTTTGATGCTCCGTGCTTGTTTTGTATAATTTGTCTTATGTTTTGTCTACACTTTGAGGTATTTTTATACACTTTCTGGAACTAACCTATTGACAAGATGCCACAGTGCCAGTTGCCTGTTTTCTTCTGTTTTTGGTTCCAGAAAGGCAGAAAATCAATATTCTCGGAATTGGACGGGACAAAAGACAAAGTCATTATTTTTCTCGGAGCAACACGGAACCACGAAGCAGATCCGGAGGGGGGACATAGGGTGGCCGCACCCCTAGGCTCGGGCAAGCCCTAGAGGCATCCATAGGGGGTGTGGGCCCCCTGGACCCCCACCGACCTTGATTCCTGCGCCTATAAGAAGCCTCCGACCCAAAAACCCTAGGGCATCCAGAAGAAATCCACGAAAACCTCCATAGTGCCACCGCCACCGAAGGGGAGATTCGGGGGACAGAAAGTCTCTGTTCCGGCACCCTGCCGGGACGGGGAAGTGCCCCCAGAGCCATCTCCATCATCGTTGCTGATTCCTTGATGAGGAGGGAGTAGTTCTTCCTCAAGTCTAAGGGCTCTACCGGTAGCTATATGTTCATCTTTCTCTCTATGCATGATCTTGTTGTGGTCATGAGCTTTGTAATCAAGTAGATCTACCTTGCTACTCAAGTGCTTCAATAGATCTCTGCTCTCCCCTTGTGTGTGAAAGTGACAGCGTGCACGCCATGGTGGCACTTAGGCTTGAGTCTACATAAATACTCTTTGTGCTTTAATAGATCTATGCTTTTCCCCACGTGTGTGAAAGTGACAGCGTGCATACCGTGTGTGGCACTTTGGATAGATTGAATATTTGTTATGAGTTATATTTGGAGTTGGATGTCTCTATGAAATTGTGGTGTTTGTTGGAACCATCTAGCGCTCAAGGTGACAGTGTGGGGTTATCTAGATTGGGGAAGGCCCTACCGTGGATAAGAGTGTCCAACCGGAGAGTAGTTAACAGTAGTATCATGAAGAGGATATTTATATGAGAGAGTGTTCACTAGTGAAAGTATGATCCCTAGGCCTTGTTTCTAAACATTGAAACACCGTTTTCATCTAGATCTGTTGCATGTTTGCTTGCTTTAGTCTTTACCTCACCGTCAAGCTATTTTCTGGCACCGTTACCACTTGTATTTCACTATCTCTTTCCCGAACTAGTGCACCTATACACCTGACAAGTGTATTGGGTGTTTAGGGGACACAAGAGACTTCTTGTATCTTGATTGCAGAATTGCTTCAGAGGGAATACCTTTGACCACTTCCTCCCCGAGTTTGATAAACCTTGGGTAATCCACTTAAGGGAAACTTGCTGCTATTCTACAAACCTCTACACTTGGAGTCCCAACAACTGTCTACAAGAATAGAAGTGCATAGACATCAGCCACCATCAAGCTTTTCTGGCGTCGTTGCCGGGGAGGCTAAGGACGTCTTCACAAGGGGAGTCCTTCTCAACCTTTATCTTTACTTTGTTTTTGGTTTGCTTAGTTTCTTTTGCTTGGTTTTGTTTGCCTATTTTTATCAAAAACTCCAAAAAATAAATTAGTTTAGTTTGGTTTGCTTTCTCTTATAAAAAACACACAAAAAATTAGTTCCTGCTCTAGTTGCTGCTGCTATTTTGGCTTGCTCCACTTTTGACAAAATGAACTTTGCTGAGAACACCAAGTTGTGTGACTTCACTAGCAAAAACAACAATGATTTCCTAAGCACTCTTATTGCTCCACCTGCTCCTGATGCTACCTTTTATGAAATTAAGCCTGCCTTGTTGAATCTTGTGATGAGAGAGCAATTTTTAGGTGCTATTTCTGATGATGCTGCTGCCCATCTCAATAACTTTGTTGAACTTTGTGAGATGCAAAAGTATAAGGATGTAGATGGAGATATTGTTAAGCTCAATTTTTTTCCTTTCTCCTTGAGGGGAAAAGCTAAAGAATGGTTGCTATCCTTGCCTAGAAATAGTATTGATTCTTGGATTAAGTGCAAAGATGCTTTTATTGGAAAGTACTACCCTCCTGCTAAGATTATATCTATGAGAAGTGATATTATGAAATTTAAACAACTTGATAATTAACATGTTGCTCAAGCTTGGGAAAGAATGAAATCTTTGATTAAGAATTGTCCCACTCGTGGACTTACTGCTTGGATGATTATCCAGACTTTTTATGCAGATTTGTACTTCTCTTCAAGAAACCTGTTGGATTCAGCTGCTGGAGGTACCTTTATGACCATCACCTTGGGTGCTGCAACAAAACTCCTTGATAATATGATGGTTAATTATTCTGAATGGCACACTGAGAGAGCTCCACATGGTAAGAAGGTAAATTATGTTGAAGAAACCTCCTCTTTGAGTGATAAGATAGATGTAATCATGGCTATGCTTGTTAATGGGAAAGCTCCTTTAGATCCAAATATTGTTCCCTTAGCCTCTTTGGTTGCTCAAGAAGAGCAAGTTGATGTGAAATTCATTAGAAACAATAATTTCAACAACAATGCCTATAGGAATAATTTTGGTAGTAACAACAATTATAGGCCTTATCCTCCTAATAATGGCAATACCTATGGAAACTCCTACAACAATGCTAGAAGTGCCCCCTCTGAACTTGAAGTCATGCTCAAAGACTTTATTAGTAAACAAACCGCTTTCAATAAGACTATGGAGGAAAAGCTTTTAAACGTTGAGAAAAATATTTCCTCTTTGTCTAAAGCATAGTCCTCTTTGATTAATAAAATGGCTGCTAAACCTGAAACCATGGAAAGTACCTTTGCTGCTACTCATACCATACAAGTTACTATTGATGAAAATGTTATATTGTTATCCCAACTTCATGCTAAGTGGGAAAGAGAAGATGAAATTGCTAGAAACAATAGTGTGTGCACCATCACCACCACCAATATGGATGCCACTGAAACACAAGAAGTCTCTATTCCTCCTCCAACAAAGCCTAAGGCCAATGAGTCTGCTACTAGTGATGCTAAGTTTCATTTTGATCTTGATGGTTGCAATATTTCTAAAGTGATTATGTTTCTGCAAAAGCTTGCTATAAGTCCTGATGCTAATGATATGCATCTTTCTTTCACCAAACACATTACAGATGCTCTTGTTAAAATTAAGGAAGAGAAGTTGAAACACAAAGCTTCTATTCCTAGGAAAGTAGAAGATAGTTGGGAACCCATTATTAATATGGAAGTGAATGACTTTGATCTCAAAGATTCATGTGACCTTGGTTCTAGTGTCTCTATTATGCTTAGGAAGATTTATGAAATGCTTTATTTGATGGGGATGTGCCTACCGGGGTATACCCAGCAGGACGTTTCCGACTGGCCCAGAAATCAGCGAGTGGGCCTGCAAGACGGCGACTAGATCAAAGCCCGGCGTGGATCCAAGCGATTGGAAGCTGAAGGCCCAGGCGAGTAGATAGGCCCAGTTGGATTAGGTTAAACAAGTACCGAAGCCTTAACTGATTCGGTTGAGATATGTAAACCCTAGGGGAGTTGAGCCTATATAAACCTCCCGGCAGGGCGTGTAGAGATACGTTCCATCATACACCCAAGCGACTCGCCGCCTAGCCGCCGAGCTCGCCCATTGTACCACCATCATAATACAATCTAGCAGAGTAGGTCTTTACCCTCCGGGGGGCCGAACCTGGGTAAAACCCCGTGTCTCCGCCCTCATCTCGCACCGCAGATGGCTGGCCGCCCTTGCCCCTCGTTCTACTACTCGCTGCCGATTGCAGCATCTGTCGTGACCATTCCCACGACAGTGGCGCCCACCGTGGGGCCTGGCCGGTCTGGCCGGTGTTCTACGGCGAGATCCAATCTGCCCATCAACGAGACGGTCGCCACCGGCCGCATGATAGCGATCGACGAGATGCTCCAAATCTTGCCGAGCATCTACGTCCCGGCGGCGCGACCCGTCACGCACAACGTGATCCTGCCGGTCGGCACGATCAGCCTCTTCGTCGGCCTCACCGACGTCATCGTCTCGGAGGACTCGGCTCGCATCCGCGAGTCGCCGCCACGCGATCGGCTCTCCGAGAGCCAGATCCGCACGATCCATCGCCTCGCCTCCGAGTACAACTCGGCCCACAGCAACGTGGCCGAGAACTCAGCGGCCGCAGAAGACGCGGCCCTCAACGACGACGCCGATTCGGCGACCCCGGCGTCACTCGCTGGATCCATCACCGCGGCTTCACCCGCGGGCTCCATCACCCAGGTCTCCAACATGGGAGACTTCGAGGACCCCTCCATCCTCGGGATCTTCGACTTCGACTCCGGGTCGGAAAACTCCGCCGACCTCCGCGACGGCACCGGTCACCACGCCGCATCGAGTTCCTCCGTGAGAACAGGGACATCTTTGCATGTAAGCCCTCTGACATGCCTGGTGTCCCTAGGAAGCTTGCTGAGCACAAGCTCAACGCCGACCCCAAAGTGAGACCCGTCAAACAGTCGCTGTGGCCCTTCAATGAAGAGCGCCGCCGAGCCATCGCCGAGGAGGTGCAGCGTCTACTCGCTGCAGGCTTCATCCGGCCAATCAAGTACTCCAAGTGGCTGGCAAACCCAGTCCTGGTCGAGAAGAAGAACGGGACCTGGAGGATGTGTATCGACTACACAAACTTGAACAGCGCCTGGCCAAAGGAGCAGTTCGTCCTCCCGCGGATCAACCAAATAATCGATTCCACCGCGGGCTCGGAGTCGCTATGTTTCCTCGACGCCTACTCTGGGTATAACCAGATCAAAATGGCTATTGAGGACGAGGAGAAGACGGCGTTCATCACGCCATTCGGAGCCTTCTGCTAAACCGCCATGACCTTCGGCCTCAAGAACGCCGGGGCGACCTACCAGCGGTGCATGCAAGAGTGCCTCGCGAGCCAAATTGGCCGCAACATCCACGTCTACATCGATGATGTGGTCGTAAAGTCCGCTCACCAGGGTGACCTACTCGCCGACCTGGCGAAAACGTTCGCCAACTTGAGAAAATACAAGATAAAGCTTAACCCAGGCAAATGCACCTTCGGTGTACCAGCAGGACAACTACTGGGGTACGTCGTCTCCAAGCGAGGGATCGAGGCGAACCCCACCAAGATCGACACGTTCTCCTGACTCGGCAAAGCCGAGTGCCTACGCGACGTCCAGAAGCTGGCCGGGCGAGTAGCGGCTCTCACTCGCTTCATCCCCCGCCTGGGTGAAAAGGCGATGCCCCTATACCGCCTGATGCGCAAGAACCCCACCTTCCAGTGGGACAAGGAGGCAGATGACGCGCTTCGCGACCTCAAGAAGGTGCTACTCGCCGCACCGCTACTCGCCGCCCCTGCCGACAAAGAACCCATGCTGGTCTACGTCGCGGCTTCCGAGCGCGTCGTCATGGTCGTCGAACGGCCGGAGGAAGGAAAGGAGCGCCCAGTACAGCGACCGGTGTACTACATCAGCGAGGTCCTCACCGAGTCACGCCAGCGATACCCGCAGTACCAGAAACTGGTATACGCGGTCTTCAGAGCACAGCGGCGCCTGCCGCATTACTTCCAGGAGCACCCGATCACGGTCGTCTCCTCAGCACCATTGCAGGACATCATCCGCAACAGCGAGGCGACCGGGCGGGTCGCCAAGTGGGCCATCGAGATCGGCGTCCACAACATCAAATACGAGCCACGAAAAGCAATCAAGTCGCAGGCCCTAGCAGACTTCATCGCTGACTGGGAGGAGGCCCAGCAGCCAGAGAAGCTGCCATACCTCCATTACTGGAGCCTGCACTTCGACGGCTCCAAGAATGCGGACGGCGCAGGCGCAGGGATCGTGCTAACTTCACCGAAGGGCGACAAGCTCCGCTACGTCCTCTGCCTCGACTTCACACCCTGTACCAACAACATGGCCGAGTACGAGGACTTACTCCACGGCATGCGAGCTGCCAGGGAGATGAATGTCAACCGCCTACGCTGCTACGGAGATTCCGACCTCGTCGCTGGGCAAGTCGCTGGCACCTGCGACGCCGTCTCCCCCACCATGGCGGCGTACCGCCAAGCAGTGGATAAGCTGGGCGGACACTTCGCAGGCTACTCCGTTGAGTGGATCGACAGGCGGAAGAACGAGGAGGCCGACGCACTCTCTCGCATTGGGTCGGCTCGACTCGCACCACCCGCCGGTGTCTTCCTCGACACGATCACCAAGCCATCAGTCTCTCCCCCGAGGGAGATCGACATCGGAGTCCCGTTACAACCGGAGGCAGCCCTGGTCGCACTCGTCAACGAGCCAGACGACTGGACCAAGCCCTACGTCGCCTACCTATAGACCGACACCTTGCCGGCAGACGAGACGGACGCTCGGATGATCGCACGCCGATGCAAGTCCTACACCATCATCGACGGCGAGCTCCACAAGCGCAGCGTCACCGGCATATTCCAACGTTGCGTCCAACCCGCCGAAGGACGCAAGATCCTCCACGACATCCACTCCGGCGACTGCGGCCACCATGCCGGCGCCCGCTCTCTGGTCGCCAAGGCTATGCGACATGGCTTCTACTGGCCTACCGCACACGCCGATGCCGTCGACATTGTCCAGCGGTGCGCCGGGTGCCAGAAGTACGCCAACCAGACGTACGTGCCGAGCTCAGCGCTCAAAACAATCCCCATCACCTGGCTATTCGCCGTGTGGGGCATGGACATGGTAGGCCCCTTCAAAAAGGCTCCCTCCGGCTAAACCCACCTCCTGGTCGCGGTCGACAAATTCACAAAGTGGGTGGAGGCCAAGCCAGTCCGGAAATGCGACGGGAAGACCGCCACTAAATTCCTACGCGAGCTCATATATCGCTACGGGTTCCCAAACAGCATCATCACGGACAACGGCACCAACTTCGCCAAAGGAGCCATGGCCGAATTCTGCGAAGAGCACCACATCCGGCTCGACCTCGCGTCGGTCGCCCACCCGGAATCCAACGGCCAGGCGGAACGGGCCAATCAAAGCATCCTCCACGGCCTGAAGCCGCGACTCCAAGTACCACTCGAGCGCACCGCCGGGTGTTGGGTCGAAGAGCTGCCCTCCGTCATCTGGGGGATCCGCACCTCGGTCAACAGGTCGACAGGATTCACCCCCTTCTTCATGGTGTACGGCGCCAAGGCAGTCATGCCCACCGACCTCGAGCACGACTCGCCGCGGGTCGTCCACTACACGGAGGCTGCAAACGAACTCGCCCGCCAGGACGGAGTCGATCAACTCGATGAGGCACGTGACCTCGCCTGGTCACGCACCGCCATCTACCAGCAGGGACTCCGCCACTACCACAGCCGGCGGGTGAAAACTCGCACCTTCCAAGAAGGCGACCTGGTGTTGCGCCTCATCCAGGACAAGAAGGGCATGCACAAGCTCTCCCCTCCGTGGGAGGGACCATTCGCCATCGGGCGAGTACTCGGCAACGGCGCCTACTACCTCATCGATGTCCGCGGGGACGGCGAACTCGACGTCAAGCGACCATGGAATGTAAACCTCCTACGGAAGTTCTACCCCTAGAACCCCACATATGTACTCTCCAGTCGCTATGAAATAAAAAGATTCGTTTACCGCAACTTGCGCCTACTCTCCGTGTCTTGTGCCACTCGCACTCGTAATAACAGCGTCAAGATAACCGCAGAAGTCAACCTTTGGTACGGCGATCGGCACGGCTAAGTAGTGCGGTGCAAGAGCACTGAGTCACCTCAGGTCTTGCATCGTCCATGAAAAATGCCTACCCGGAGCCCCATTGGAGTCGCCCAGCCCGACTGGCTCTACGAGCCAAGACAACTGCCTTCGCTTCTTACAGCGACCATGGTCCTCCGCATCCCTCGACATAGCGACTCGAACGGCCAAGTACCACGCTCGGGGACTGACGACCAGTTCATCGTGAGCGGCTCGGGAAAACGCCAAGTAGGAGAGCATGCCCAGGACTCGCCACGCGACTGACCCAACGGGCCAGGAAGGAGTGATGCGCCCAAACTAACGCGCCAAGTCCTCACCCACCCTTGAGCCGCACCTAGAACAACCAAGTACCACGCTCGGGGACTCGGCCACCCGACCTCGTTCGTGCAAGGGAAAACGGTGAAGTACAGAGCGCTCAAGGGAGTCGCCCGGCGACTGGCTCTGCGAGTCCGGGTGAGTCGACCACAAAAACAAAACATTCAAAAACCACAAACACATCACACACGAGGTAAACCCCACAAAAGGGCGGACGCGCTCGGGGACTCGTTCAAACCTCAATCGGAATTCACATGACAAGTCATAAAACAAACACGATATCAAATTTATAGCTTGTTGCAATCATCTCAGAATACAAGGGTGACGATGTCGTCACAATCTCTGATGACACGGCGGTCGCGCCGAATGAACCTGCAGTGGAGGCGGTCGTACCCACAAAGGAGGGTGCTCCTTCGCCTGGGGTGACCGAGCCGGTTTCCTTTGGTGCCGGTGCCTCCATCGCCATGTTCCCGCGCTTCATGGCCAGATCGGCTATAGCGAGTGGGACTTCGCCCTCGAGCCGTGCACCTAGGGTCGCTGATGCGGAGGTCGAGCAGCGTCGTGGGCATACGCCGGCTCTCCTCGCGTCCGTGGATGCGATACAACTTCACGGCATGCTTGGCGCAGCTATCCAGGTATGTCCAGTCCCCGAGGATCAGGCCGGTGTGCTACAGCGGTCTGATTCTTTTAGTGTCTTGTTATTATTTTTCGCGTCCAGTCCCCGAGAGTGCACTCGCTGAATTTCAGTGGGTGGGCGCTTAGGATTTCTTGATTGCCAGTCCCCGAGCGCGCACTCGCTGAATTTCAGCGGGTGGGCGCTTAGGATTTCTTGATTGCCAGTCCCCGAGCGCGCACTCGCTGAATTTCAGCGGGTGGGCGCTTAGGATTTCTTGATTGCCAGTCCCCGAGTGCGCACTCGCTGAATTTCAGCGGGTGGGCGCTTAGGATTTCGCCTCGATTAACTGTTTGAATTGTGTGCAGGGTCTGCAACGTGAGTCAGCTGACTGATTGGCAGCGAAACACCGCGCGGAGAAAGAACTAGCCTCCGTCCAAGAAGCGAATAAGGGGCTTCAGGCAGTTGCTGCGAAGGCAGAAGAAGCTCGCCAGGAACTTGTCCCTGCGGGTGAGTTGGCAGCGGCGCAATCGGCTTTGAGCTCGGCTGAGAAGCGGATCGCCGATCTCGAGCGCGAGCTAAGGGAGGCGAAGGAGGAAGTGAGCTCGGCTGATGGGCGAGCCAATGCCGCCATTATAGCCGCCGAAGAGGATCGTAAAGTGTCCGACGCCCTTGTTGCTGGGCTTCAAGACGACTATACTTCGCTTCAACGCTTCATCACGGATCTCGCCCGCCCCTTGATTGGTAAGTGTATCTGCTTCTGCCAGTAGTGTGTGCCTTTTTGTGATGTCCGACGTACTCACTATTGTCTTCTACTCGCAGGTCGCATCCTTGATAGTGTGGAAGAGGCGAGCTCGTTCGACGCGCGGCAATGTGTGGCCACACTTGTCGACTCGGCGACGTTGTTGGCGACGTGCATCCGAGCCTACCTCCAGGAGATATCGCCTACGGAAGTAATTCCCAGTGACCTTGTCGAGGTGTGGAAGTACTTGGAGAAGGCGCCGTCGGTCGTTGAGTTCATGACGCGATCGGCGTTCCGGCGCGGAGCTGCGACGGCGCTTAGCCTTGGGCTTGCTCATTTCCCTGAAGACTTCGACCTCGATGACGTGACGAGTGGCTACCCGTCATCGACTGGCGCGGTGGAGCTCTCCGAGGTGCTCAAGTTGACGGACCGCGCCACGATGTTCTCCGAGCGTGTCTGGGCAATGGGCGACCTCCTTCCGTACCAGGAGACGGTCGTCGCACCTAACGACCCCGAGCCACAGCACCGGGATTTCAAGGTCGATCAGCCCTTCCGCGCGGCGATGGCGGTGAGCTGACGACGTACCCGTCGAACCCGTACACGCCGTTCATCCGCAATCGCCAGGGTGCTGGCGAGTCGTCGTCGAAGCCTGCGGAATAGGGTAGTTTGCCTTGGGGCATTAGTAACAGATCTGCCGTTTGGGCATATTTCCTTCTTGGCGCCATCCGCTGGGACGACAACTTCGTCCGCCTTCCTCTTTCGGGAGGGATCCTCTTCGCCGATGACGGGTGGCACCTTAGCCACGGTCGGATGGCCTATCTTCTTCGCTCCGGTCCTACAAATCGATCGCGTGAGCAAGATAATTCAAGCTGCTATGAAAGACAAGGTAGGCGAGTGAACTCACTTGGCGACTGGAATAAAGCGTAGCCCGGTGCGGAGGCCGGCCAACTTCTCCAGTTCAGGGCCCAGTCGGCGGCTGAGCCCCATCTCCAGGACGTCGCGTGCCCAAGACACGGACGGCTTCTTCGTCGTCGAGGCTGCAACGGGAGCCTCTGGGACATCTTCGGCAGGAGCTTCCCTGTGAGGTGAAGCCGACGCAGCCGGAGCATCCCCCAGCCCAGAGACTGGGGCGAATGGCGGAGGCATCGAGGCCAGTGGCACCTCGATAGTGGCCGTGTCCAGCGCGGCTGCCGTCGGTGGCGCCTCGTCCTTGACCGGGCTGGGGGCGTCGGAGCTGCTCGCCGAGTGCGGTGGCGAGGCCGGCCTCATCGGCTTCGTCTTCTTCTTCGGAGGCGCCTTCGTCTCCTTCTTCTTCTTCTTCTTCTTCGACGGGGTAGCCTGGCGGCGCGAGGTGGTCTCCGGAAGTTCGTCATCGTCATCATGACGCTCGAGGCTTTTGCTCGCCTCAAGCTCATGTTGACGCTGCCCGCGGGTCTTGCGGACCAGCGGGGCGACCTCCTCCTCGGACTCGTCATCGCCGTTACTCTCTTCGCTCCCGGCGCCGCCCTTGGCGGGAGGCGATTCGCCCATGTCCTGGATGGACGAGCTCGAATTCTCGTCGTCTGAAGGCGGGAGACATCCTTCCACCACTTGGAATAGCTGCAATGAACGCAAGATGAAATTAGAATGACCGCGACTGCAAAAACTTCGACTGCGAATGATGCGAGGTGATTACCGTTGGGGCTGGACGCTTTGCGGTGTAGGGGGCGACCCCAGCCTGTGCGTCCAGGTACACCGCCTGGGTGATCTTCTTCAGTGCTGCGGTGTAGTCCTCGAGCTTCCACTCGGCCAGGCTGGACTTCGTCGAGTCTTCCCGGCCCATGTATTGGTACATGTAGTGGTCGCTCCGAGCCAGAGGGACGATCCGCCACCCGAGCCAGCAGTTATATAAGTTGATCGACTGGAGGCCCTTCTTCTTCAAACCGCGGATGGTTTGGAGCATTTCGTCCACGACCATCCGCTGGTCGCTGGGGAGCTTGCCGACTTGAAGACGGCGCGGTTCGGACCAGTTGGCGGAGTATCGTGGGATCGCCGTCTCGCCCTCCGGGGTCGCCTCGGCAACATAGAATCAAGACTTCTTCCAGTCGCTCGCCGCCTTGGCGGGTAGCATCAAGTCAAAGAACAAAGCCTTCGACTTCAGCTGGAATGTTAGGCCGCCCGCGGCAAGCATTGGGCCGCCCGCTTCCTCGCGGATAATCCGTCCGTGGAACAGATCTTGCCATAGAGGGAAATAGGGCCGGCAGCCCAGGTAGCACTCGCAGAACGCCACGAAGATGGCGAGCTGCTCGATGCTGTGAGGACCCAGGTCCGACGGCTGGATCCCGTAATAGGCGCAGAAGCGCCGGAAGAACAGGGACGTAGGGAATCCTAGCCCCCGTTCCAGGTGGCTGGTGAAGCAGATGAATTCCCCCTCGCGCGGGTTCGGGGTCACCTCTCCGGACGCGGGGATGCGCCAACAGCCGGCGCGCAGGATCCCGGCCTCCTCGAAGGACGCCAGTTGCGCCCTCGTGCACTTAGATCTACCCCAAGGCTCGGTGGAGAGGGCCATGGCAAAAGGATTTGTGGGGGATCGGAGGATCTCGGGTCGGCTGGATCGCGATGCGAGGGAAGGCAAGAATGCGTGCCATCGGAGGAAATGGCGAGAAGATGGTTCTCTGATCGCCTGCCATTCCCCTTATATAGCGGTTGTTACCCGCCAAATCAGGAAGCCGTTACTGCGCGGTGATTACGCCAAAAGTTATCGTTGGATTACCCCAACGGCTAGTTTGACCACACTTAACGGTCCAACTTCAGCCACTCGGCTCGCCGACCCGATCACTACGACAGTGTTTCGCCGACTCGACTCGCCAAAGCTGCGATCAGGATGACTAGTTTTCTCCTTTATACAGGAGCCCGCCGACGATTCGACTGGATGTCTACTCTGAAGCCGTATGCTCCGACTGCCAGCAGCCACCTACGCCCAATCGACGACGGCCTCGGGGACTACTGATGGGGATGTGCCTACCGGGGTATACCCAGCAGGACGTTTCAACCTGGCCCAGAAATCGGCGAGTGGGCCTGCAATACGGCGACTGGATCAAAGCCCGGCGTGGATCCAAGCGATTGGAAGCTAAAGGCCCAGGCGAGTAGATAGGCCCAGTCGGATTAGGTTAAACAAGTACCGAAGCCTTAACTGATTCGGTTGAGATATGTAAACCCTAGGGGAGGTGAGCCTATATAAACCTCCCGGCAGGGCGTGTAGAGATACGTTCCATCATACACCCAAGCGACTCGCCGCCTAGCCGCCGAGCTCGCCCATTGTACCACCATCATAATACAATCTAGCAGGAGTAGGTCTTTACCCTCCGGGGGGCCGAACCTGGGTAAAACCCTGTGTCTCCGCCCTCATCTCGCACCGCATATGGCTGGCCGCCCTTGCCCCTCGTTCTACTACTCGCTGCCGATTGCAGCATCTGCCGTGACCATTCCCACGACATGATTTGCCACCTTTGGAAGATTGTTATTTGGATGTCCCACTTAATGATAATGCTAAGACGAAACTCATGGGGAGTGTTAATGATGTTCTAATTATGGTTAACAATGCTTATGTCCCTGTTGATTTCTATGTTTTGGATGTTGAATACAATGCTTCCTATCCTATTACTTTGGGAAGACCTTTTCTTAGAACTGTTGGTGCCATCATTGATATGAAAGAAGTCACCTTTGAAAGCAAGGTTTGATGTTAATGCTTCTTAATTTGAAAGCAATGTTTGATGTTAATGCTCCTCCTTTGAAAGCAAGGTTTGATGTTAATGCTTCTTCATTTGAAAATACTTGATTTCTTGCTTCTTGTGCCTAACTTAAAGGCGTTAAAAAAAGTACTTGTTGGGAGATAACCCAAGAGTTTCCTTGAGTCTTGGAAGTTATTACTTCATTAATGACCTCTCCTTATCCTTTTTGTTTGCTTTTTGTGCCAAGAATGACCTCTATTGAGAGGGAAGTAAGATTTTGGGAGTTGCTGTCCCGAAACAGATTTCTGTCCTCCACCATAAAAATTCGTGAGGAGTCTCTATAAGTCATATTGAGCTGAAAATTTATGAATAAATCCCCCAGTATGTTAGATAACTTTCGTTAGTTCAATACTTGTTTATTTGAGCAACAGAAGATTTTCGAAAAAATCGGTTTCAACCTGCTGGTCTGTTTTGACAGATTTCAGCCATTATTTGCATTTGCTTCTTATTGATTCCTTTTTTGGAGAAATTGAGCTTTTCGAAGGAGTTGCTACAGTAGCTTGCGTTTTTAGTGAAAATTCTTGTTGTTACAAAGCTAAACCCAAGGATCTATTATCTTTTGAATAGACTAATGTTGCTAATGAAGATTGTGTGAAGTTCTGTATGAAGGAAAAATTTCAGGTGTAGAGAAATAATGATGTAATGAGATAAATAATGGACAAAAGCTCAAGCTTGGGGATGCCACCCCGGTGTCACCCTAAGAAATATCCAATAGGTACAAGCGTCAAAGCTTGGGGATGCCCAAGGCATCCCCTTCTTCATCAATAAAAAGCTCGGGTCTTTTTAGACACTTCGTTTTTATTGTTTCATGCACTGTTGTGTTGTTTTGGAGCGTATTAGTTTTTGTTTGCGTTGCTTAGTTTGCTTGAATAAAGTAGTTTGCACCCCCGTTATCGTTGTGTTGTTTCAAATAAGTTGATAGGTGTTGGAAAGGAGTAGAAAGTTCTTGCTTGAAATAGTGCAAGAGGAGCTTGCTTTGACTATGACTTAGACTTTAGCATGGCATGCTAGGTGTTGTTTTGACCTTATGCTTAGTGATTATTGTTGTATCATGACTTGTTCCAAACAATTAGGATTGCTTAATGTGCCTTGAAAAAATCATGCGTTGTTTTAGCATGCAAAAGCATAGTATTGTGGTGTTCTCCTTTGATGCTTTGTTTGGGTTGACTTGGCACATGCTCACACCATGTTATGACTATGAACAAGTCACCATAGCCTATATGATCATTTAGTCCTTGACTTGTAGTACCACACTATGCTTTGATTAGTAATGTTTTGTCGCTCTGCATGATTATGGCCAGTATTGCTCTCTTAGTTGGTTGCTCTCAGTCTTTTGCTAGCCTCAACTTGTATGAGTAAGCTCTAGTCATGCTTTCAACTCCCAAGAAACCAAGTTATTCCAAAGTGTCCACTATAAATTCCTATGCATGGTGTGTTACACCATTCCAAGTATATTCTTGTTTTCATCTATCTTCCAATTAAAAAAGTATTTTGTTATGTGAAAACTTAGTGATTAAAGCTCTCACAAACTTGATGGCACACTTTATTTTTCTTGCCCCTAATAAACTTGAACCATTGTGTCATCTATGTCATATATGCTTGCACTTATACGTTGGAATTAGCAGAACCATGCTGTCATGGGGAACGTTTTCAATATTGCACTTGTACTTTGGTACACAGTTGATATCATGCTATTTTGTCTATGGATGTCGCCGGTGTGAAATAAAAAGGGAGCTTGTAAGTCCATGGAGTTACGTATTTTGTGTTAGAGAAACGCCTAGGTCGTTATCCTAATCCATGCCTAATCATGGTGGAAACTTGCGGCATCACCATAATGAGCAATCTGTGAAGCATACTCAATAAAAACCTATGCAAATAGAAAATAAAAAGAACGCCGAGATGCTCATTGTCTGCTTGCCTTGTCATTTTGTTTATGGTATATAGCTCCTGTACCATATGCAAGGTGTACCCCGTTGGCAGTTCTCTATGATACATATGTACTTACTATGACAAGAACTTACATGTGACTAAATTTGAGTAGCATGCGATGCGGCCCTCGTATTCAAGGGACATGAGATTGCCAACTTATAATTTTTCAAGCATATACTCCATAGTTTGTTCACTTTAACCTTAATCACTTCAAGATGCTTATGATAGGGGCAATGAGGGCTGAAAGCTAACAAGTACCATAATTTTTCGAAGCTCTTTTTGAAACTTGAAATCCCTGCTTCCCTATATGAAGGGGCCTTTCTTCCACTATTATATTGAGTCTCCACCTTCTACCTTTAGGCACCAGTTAAGAGAGCATAGTTGCCATTCTTAGTTCTATGTGCATTGTCCCAAAACTTATTGATTGATGCATATTGTTGTTATTGCTTGTTCTTGTGCTACTTGTATCTAGTCACTCTTATGAACTTTGAATGCATCCTATGCATCTATTTGCTACTCTATGAGGGACAAACTGAATGCCACTATGCCATGTTTTCTGTATGTGAAACAAACAAACATTTTTCAATGCATGTTATTCATGATCTTTGTTTGTAGCCTTTCATGTTGCATGCATAGTTACTTTGTCTTACTTTTAGAACTCCACCTTTCATGCTCATGTTTAGAGTTCTTTGATTCCAACTTTCATTACTTGCAAGTGGTTTGATCTTGATCTTGATGGTGCATGCCACCTAAAAATTATTCTTTTATCACTTACCTACTTGAGGACGAGCAGGAGTTATGCTTGGGGATGCTTGATACGTCGGAAACGTATCTATAATTTTTTATGTTCCATGCTTGTTTAGTATCTACTTTGCTTTGCTTTGTCCACACTTTGAGGTGTTTTTATATCTTTTCTGGTACTAACCTATTAACAAGATGCCACAGTGCCAGTTGCCTGTTTTCTTCTGTTTTTGGTTCCAGAAAGGCAGAAAATCAATATTCTCGGAATTGGACGGGATAAAAGCCAAAGTCAATGTTTTACCGTGGGGAACACGAAGCCTAAATACAAGACGAAGGAGACCCACAAGGGGCCACGCCCCTGGCCGTGCGGGTGGGCCCACCCCGCGCCTGGGGGGTGCAGCCGCCCTGGTGGCCCTCCTGCCTCGCCTCTTTGCCTATCAGAAGCCCCCGAAGCCTAAACCATAAGCACCTGATCAATATTCCACGAAACCGTCTGTAGCCGTCGCCACCATCGTCCCTAGATCGGGGAGATCTGAAGCTCTTCCCGGCACCCTGCCGGAGGGGAGATCATCCCGGAGGCCTTCTTCTTCATCATGCCAGCCTCCGGTATGAAGCATGAGTAGTTCCACCTTGGACTACAGGTCCATGTAGTAGCTAGATGGTTGTATCTCCTCCTTTGTGCTTTCATGTCTAGATCTTGTGAGCTCCGTTCATGATCAAGATCTCATCTATTTGTAAGCATGCATGTTGTGTTTGCGGGGATCCGATGGATATTGAAATTACTATGTCAGATTGATTAATGGTTTTGTCTTATTGATTCTATCATGTCTGTGTTGTTTGTGATCTTGCATGCTCTCCGCTGTTAGTAGATATCTTGGCCAAGTAGTTGCTAGTGACTCCAAGAGGGGGTATTTATGCTCGATAGTGGGTTCATGCCTCTATTTAATCAAGGGAGGTGACATAAATCTCTAAGGTTGTAGATGTGTTGTTGCCACTAGGGATAAAACAACGGTCTCTTGTTCATGGAACAAGTGGATTGTTTACCTTACACACTTTGCTTAAATCAGTTGTCTGTTGCTTGTAACTTAATACTGGAGGGGGTTCGGATGATAACCCAAAGGTGGAATTCTAGTCATAGCGGCAGTTGGATGGCGGTCTATGTATCTTGTTGTATTGCCCAATCGAATCTCATAGGATCATGATGTCTAGTATTGCATTGTTATGCCTTGCTCAGTCCTGTCAATTGCCCTGCTGTAATTTGTTTACCCTGCATGCCATGTTTGTTTATCTAAGGATAACACCTCTAGTGAACTATGGACCCCGGTCCAATCTTTACCATTGATACATCCTCCATTGTTACTGTTTACTTGTTGCAAACCACTATCACCTTCCACACCATACAGTTAATCCTTTGTTATAGCAACCGGTGAGATTGACAACCTCACTGTTCATTGGGGCAAAGTCTTAAGTTTGTGTTGTGCAGGTTTCCAAGTTGCTTGCAACACCTTTGAGACGTTTCCTTCCTCCTACTGGTTCGATAACCTTGGTTTCTTACTGAGGGAAAACTTGTTGATGTGCTGCTTCACACCTTGCTCTTGGAGCCTCCCAACGAGGCGTCAACACGCCACCATCAAATCACACATACCGTAGTCGATGAAGACCTTCCTCTTCCTTGTTCCAGCAGTGCAGCGGAGGTAGTAGATCTCCTCGGAATCCGAACATCACGACGGTGTAGTGGTGGTGGAGGAGGAGGAGAGATTTCTGCAGGGCTTCGCCTAAGCCGGAGCAGGACGGTGGACAAGAGAGAAGAGAGGCGGCGACTAGGGTAGGCACCAAGGGACAAGGGGCTTAGAGGGGACGCCCCACTCCTCCTTATATGGGTGGGGGCGGCGGCCAAGGGCCTCCTGCCCAAGCCGAGTTTCCCCCCAACTCGGCTAGCAACGGTAGAGACCCTCACCCAAATCGGCTAGGAAGAGGAGAGGTGGAAACTTGCCTTTCAAGTTTCCCTTTTCTTCCCAAACTAGGATTTGACTTTTCAAACTAGGGTTTGACCCTTTCCTCCTGGTCCTTGGTCGATTTGCCCTTGGGCTTGGTGCAGCCACCCCCTTCGGGAATGCCGCATCCCAAGTGACCCCTCCCGGGTGGTGGACCTTCCAGAACATTCTAGAAGCTTCGGGTCAAAACACCGAAAACATTTCCGAACCCCGGAAATTGACTTTCCTTATATATATCTTATTCTCCAGACCATTCCGGATCTCCTCGTGATGTCACAGATCCAATCCGAGACTCCGAATTACGTTCGGTCTCCAACTCATATTCTATATCTACTTAAACAACATCGACTCCTTAAGTGTGTCTCCCTACGGTTCGTGAACTATGCAGACATGATTGAGACACCTCTCCTATCAATAACCAATAGAGGGATTTGTAAATCCATATGGCTACCACATATTTATATGATGACTTCATGATCGAATGAACCATTTACATACGATACCGATTCCCTTTGTTGCGCGATACTTTACTTATCTGAGGTTCGATCATCGGTATCTCCATACCTAGTTCAACCTCGTTACTGATAAGTACTCTTTACTAGTTCTGTGATATGATATCCCTTGTGACCTAGTCACATGCTTGCAAGCCAATTGGATGACATTCCACCGAGAGTGCCCAGAGTATATCTATCCGTCATATGGATGGACAAATCCCACTCTTGATCCATGTGCTTCAACACATACTTTCAGAATACCTAATGCCACCTTTATAACCACCCAGTTACAGAAGTGGTGTTTGATGTCATCAAAGCATCCATCTGGTGATGGTGATTAACATGATCTCATGGTCGAAGGATTAAGTTACTATGTATTTAAAATCATATAGCAAACAAACTCTAAATGACTTGATCTTATGCTATGCTAACTATAGGATTATGTCCATCACATCATTCTACTAATGACATGATCTTGTTATTAATAACATCTAATGTCCATGATTAGGAAATCATGATCATCTATTAATCAACAAGCTAGTTTAACAAGAGGCTTACTAGGGACTCTTTTATGTTTACAAAACACACAAGTATGAATGTTTACTATTAATAAAATTATAGTATTGGATGTAAACGTTTATCATAAACACAAAGATATAATAATAACCACTTTATTATTGCCTCTTGGGCATATCTCCAACAAAGTGAGCCTTGGGTATGGTAGGATGGCACGGTGACCACCTTCTGGTAGTAATCCTCAATTCTCCACCAAAAATTCTCCTTTGATTGATCGGCGCCAACCGAAGCATCGAGCGAGATATTCATCCAAGCGTGGCACAAAGCAACATCTTCTTCCTTGCTATAGTTAGCAGATCTCTTGCCAAGGGCCTTGGACATGTTCTTTCCCTTGCTCTTCTTCTTTCCCACCTCGGTCAACCCTTATTTGGCCTCCTCGGTGGCATCCTTGGTGGCCTCCTCTTCCCTAGTCTCCTCGGTGGCATCCTTGTCACCCACCTCATCATCACTGCTAAAGTCGAGGTCACTTCTGATGGTTTTGAATGGGAGGGGTCAGCGGCAAGGCGGGAGGGGAAAATATAGGAGTCGAGTTGGAGGACGAGAAAATTTGGGAGAGAGAGATGGGATATTATAGGAGTCGGTATCACATATTTGCACCTCTAACCGTTTTTGTGGCTTTGGTTAGATCCGCCTTCGATGGTTAGAGGAGAAAATAAAGGGATGCAGCCACATAAAGGGGATGGGTTAGAGATGCTCTTACTTCGGCAAAATAGATACATCGTCTGACAGAATGAACACTAGGAAATCAGGAGGTTCCTCTTACCACACAACAGACATAGGCCCCTCTAGATGTCTAGCTAGATAATCTACAGCTACATTGGCTTCCCTAGGACAGTGGTAAAATTAACTACTGTAAAACAGTAGTGCATTCCTCATACATTATCACAACTAGTCCGAGTGAGTTGCCTTCATTCTGCATGACCTAGATGACATCAAGATAGTTTGAATTTACTTCCAGTTTGTTGGAACCGATTTGTCCTACCAGAACCAGTCCATCATGAAGCATCGTGAATGCTCTCTCGGTCCATCGTGATTTGATCAGGACTGGGACGGTGTAGACGATTGTCGGTCCGAGGGACGACGGCGCTCGTAGATGCGGGAGAGGGGGCTCACTGACTCACAGGTGGAAGGCGAGGAGGCAGGTGGATTGGAACCGGATGCATGCATGTTGCATCGGAGTGGCCATGGAGGATGCTAGGCCACCCTTAGGCGGCGGCGCTGCTATTCGGGATCTTGCAGAATTGGGCTTAGTCTACTATTTCGATCGCTAGAAGCCGGCCGGCGGTGTGGGGACTGCTGCATCGGCATCAATAAGGAGGTGGCACTAGAGTTTCTTCCGCGCAAATACGAAGATCTAATTGATGTTTGCCCTCGTAGCATCATAAGTAGCACAATATATCTACATAATACATAAGTAAGATTAGCTAGTATCATATATAAGTAGTACAATGGTAGCATAATAAGTCTATATAAGTAGTATGATAGGTAGCATAAGAGTCACGTGAGAACATCCTAAACTCGAGTAGACCCAGTGTCAGTGACATCGTCATCACAAAAGTTGTCCTAGAAAGAGGATGACAGGCTGCTAGAGTCGTCCTGCTGCGTGCCGGAGGGCCAGGCTGACACTGCTGCTGCGTGTCAGAGGGGCCAGCCTCACCATGTCTGTGCTGCTGCCGCTGCTGGATCTCTCTAAAGACCTCATACTAGACCGCCATCACTTGTGGATCAAGTAGGAGATCCCTAACCAAGGGGTCATCCTCCTCGCGATAGTGGAGCGCTAGCTGACTCTCTGCCTACCGGTGCTCCCTCTCCTCGGCCCTCGTGGCGATCCTCATGCCATCTGGCACTAACAGATGCGCCACGTGACACTTATCATCGAAGTTGAGGACCGCTCTTGCCCCCAAGTGCTGGACCGCGGCGCAGCCATAGGCGCGGGCCGCTGCCACGGGCACCTGAAGGTACCTAGCTGGATCTTCCTGTTATCCACTGTGATCTGAGCTACCCAAGTCAGGGTCCTCGTGGATTTTCGGTGAACACCACGAAACTTTGGCTTCGACTTTGGCTCTGACATGATACTAATTAAGTAGTTAAACAACAACATTTCATACAATTGTTAGTCAACATATAAGAAATGAATATATATATGTACATTTGCCACATCTATCCCTAAAGTTAGATTTCTACCCCTAAAATAATCTACACTAAATTATCTACAATCATCTACACTAAATCATCTAAAATCATCTAAACTAAATCATCTACAATCATCGATCTACACTAAATCATCTACACTAAAACAAATAAAAAAGGGGAAATAGGGGCTCACCGGCGGAGGCGGCGACGCGGGAGACAGGGACGAGGGGGCGATAGTGAGACGGGCACGAGGCGACATCGGCGAGACGGGGACGAGGCGGCGGTGGCTGATGCGGTCGAGGCGGGGGCGGTGATGGCCGAGGTGGGGGTGGTGACGGGGGAGATGGGTACGAGGTGGCGTCGGCAAGACGGGGATGAGGCGGCGGTGGCCGATGCCGTTGAGGCGGGGGCGCAGCGGTGGCCGGTGCGGTTGGGAAAGGGATGGTTGGGGAGTGAGAGGGGGAGTGAAGGGGGTGGGGGGAGATGCGGTTCACAGGGCGGCGCGGGTTGAAAAATGGCGTCCAGATTGGTGGCGTTTTCAAATTCCGATCGCCACCTCTAAATCTAGCTCGGTTCCACATCTGGTTCCGCTTTAGTAATAACGTCAGCAATACATTGAACGCCACCGTTAAGCATTAGTAGTGGCATTCGGTATATTCGAGACATTGCTACTATGTTGGCTATTAACAATGGCGTGTTCTTTATAGGACACGTACCCTCCTCCTCCCGCGTCGCTCCCGTGAGCGACCGGGGGGAACCCTACCGCCGCCGCCGGGCCGCCCCCCTTCTGCTCCTCCAGCCTCGCCGCCGCCAGGACACGCCGGCGGTAAAGCCGCTCGGCGTCGGTGGCGGCGGGGCTCCTCTTCTCCCCCTGGTTCACCAGATCTAGGCGCGGGCCAAGATCGACGACCGGCGGCGGCGCACGTGCGCGGGGCGCGGCGGCGTCCGGCTTGGTGGCGCGGCTCGACGCGGTGGAGTCGCCCTGCTGTGGCTAGGAGGCCTGCGTGGAGCAGAGGTTTCGTGCTCGGGGCTGGCGGCTGCTAGACCGGGGCGGCGAGGGCCGTGGGAGGCGTTGGCCAAGATCTGGAGGAAGCGGCGGACGTGGTGCTGCAGGATGGAGGCGATGGCACGTCCTTAGTGGCGGTGTTAAGCCTACGTGCTCATCGGCACCGATGGTCGGCCTACTCGATCCGTTCTCCGAAAATCGGCTGGCGGTGTGGGGATCGCTGTGTTGGATCTAATAAAGGAGGTGGTCCTTTGGTTTCTTTCGCACGAAGACGAAGATCTGCTTGATGTCTACCCTCATTTCTCTGGTCTGTAGAGGCGGGTTCCGGAAGGCTCCGCCGGCAAACTCCCATGGGCATATCATGCCTGGAGATTGCTGGATCGGAAGGTATTCGGTTGCGCACCTTGTTCTTCTGGACGTTTGGTTTCAGCGGGAGCGTTGCGAAGCTCTGTTGTTTGTTCCCACCAAGTGCCATTCTTAGAGCCATGGTGAAGTCAGATACGAAGAATGTCAGGAAAGCGGAAATATGAGGGTAGCGATGGTGATTTTTGTTCTTGTGGCGATGGAGAACTGGCCGCGTGATCTAGGACACGTTGCAGCAACTGTTGGTGCAGGAAGACAACACAGGGGGAGTTTTCAGTCTTATCTTGCAGGGTGGAAATCCAAGGTCTGGCCTTAACTGGTTGTGCCTGGCAATGACCTTATTGAAGGCATTGTTTTGTGAGCGAAGACGTTCTCCAAGGTTAAAACCTATGATCTTTAATCGGGCAACGATGTCGCTTGGGCACTGTTTCCTTCTTGAAGGCGTTGTTATTGGAGTGGAGGACTACTGGTGTTGTTCTGATGGTGTCACTGTCGTTGCTTTGAAAATTAGTTCTCTGTAGCGGGACTTTTATTTTTTGTAATTCTTCTTTCTTTTTTCTGGGTCGTGTGCATCCGGGGCCGCTAGGGCATGCGTTGTTGCAGAGGCTGGGTGTAATTGGTATCCCTGTAATATTAATATATACTCTTTTCCAAAAAAAATATCAAACTAATTTACAAAGAACACACTACTAATAAACCATAATGCATCCACGCACGCGCACTTAGTTAAAATAAACAATTATATATGCACCCTTAATATTACACATAGGCACGGACGCAAACAAGCATGTACATATATTGACAAGGACCAACAGCCTACTAATTCTCATGCCTGGTGCAGTTTATACATAGCATGCACCATGCATGCCAGCAATCTACATGAGAAAATTGGGGAGCCCGATCTTCTTCCCCGTCTTCTTGACGTCTTCCTGCACCCTTCTCCGGTACTCCCCGAAGGTGAACGTCCTGTAAGGCGAAGGCTCCTCGCACGCGCCGATGGGCGAGTCGTAGGACGGGCAGAGGAAGTAGGCCACGGAGAACCTCTCCGTCGTCGCGTTGGTCACCACTTTGTGCTCCACGCTCTTGTATCTGTCGTTGCTCCATGCCTTCAAGAGATACAAAGCAAAGCGAAGGAGAACATTATCAGGAACCGATCGACCTTCATTCTCAGCAGGAAAACTGAAATCAATTTCCTTGTGGATATACATGCATACATGCATGCTCAATGATGATTAATATACGGTACTCCATATAGGAAAAAAGCTGAAGTACGATGTGCTGCGCTGTGTGTGTCTCGGTTGCCTAGCTAGCTAGCTAAAGTTGGAACGGAATGTACCATGTGAGCTGCACCATGGACTGCACAGGTCATCAATCTCTTTTCTACATGCAATGTTTCCCTGTCCCTCCTGGAGTTAGCGGAATCCATAGGCTTTTTGTTAGCGGCGGTACACAGAGGCACAGCACAGCGCATACAGGTACGCGAGTTGTGGATATGTATGACGGGGCAGCTCCGGCTTTTGGAGCGCCGGGGTACACACCCGGCATATGTTCAGAGGTGCCGCACTTGTACGCCGCCAGGATGCCACTGGCGAGTACACATGCCTATTGTGGTAGTGGAGGCCGGCCCGGCCGCAGGTGCGTACATTCCTTGACAAGTGTATGCCATGGCGCCGCTAGGGCAGAGTGCATGTAGCTACCTACTAGCTAGGCATAGGCAAAGCGCGATCGATCGATTATAGAGCGAGCGTACCTGGAAGAGGTCTCCAATGTTGACGATGAGAGCGTTGGGGATGGGCTTGACGGCCACCCAGCGGGAGCCCTTCATGAGCTGCAGCCCGCCGACCTGGTCCTGGCACAGCACGGTGAGGAAGTCGCTGTCCGTGTGCGGCACCAGCCCGAAGGCGTCCGGCGAGAACGGGCACGGCGGGTACCGGTTCAGCCGGAGGAAGCACGTCCTCTCGTCGCAACCCTCAGGGAACTGCGAGCCGGCCCTGCTGTGCCCGAGGCTCTCCGCCAGCACGCGCGCCAGCGTGTTGGCCAGCTTCGACATAGCGATCGCCACCTCCTGGGTCACATCCCTGCAGCAATGCCATCCGCACTGATCAGTTAAACTGTACTATACAACTGTAGTATTTCGCTTTAATTTGCCGAACATGACCTTCAAGGCTTCATAAATGAACTTAATACAGGTATGTACTACGTACGTACGTAGACAGGAATGTTCAGTTAATTGACGATACATCGTGTAGGTATCGTTTTCACCGCGCGCGATTGGACACACCCATGATCTAATTGTCTATCAGCTACCTGATAGATACATGTATAGTTGAAATGAAGTTGATCGAGACACCTTACACGGACTAATTGCGTATCCAGCTTACTAACATTCAGAGTTATACTACTGTATTGCTTTCCACACCAGACACCCACGGATTTGGGTCTACTTCTCGACCACAGCATGATCATGCGTACTCGCTGTAACTGTAACTACCCCAGCCCTTCTTTTCTAGCACCGGATATATAGTACTTATTCGGCTGCACTAATCAATGTCGTGGTCATAATATTGCCGTGACGGAATATTATTTAGTTGCCACTAGTCCTTTCGATATTATTCCCGGTACTTGAGAAGCACCGGCACTTCACTAGAGAAAAGTAATCTGAATCAGGAGCGGCCAGGAGGGCACACATGTCAATCCAGCAGCCTAATTAAACACACTAGCTAGCTCTATATAGTTAGCTAGCTAGCCACTCCTAGCATGACACTGCTGTATGTATGAGCTGCACATACAAATGCGTACCTGATGGAGGTGAGCTCGCCGTAGCTGCAGCGGTCGTCGGAGATGCCGGCGAGCGGGACGTGGAAGGCCTCGGACCAGGACAGCTGCCCTGACGAGGTGGCGGTCGGGGTGCCCCAGCGGTAGGAGTCGTTGAGAAGGCCGGCGGTGGTCTTGGCCTCGAACGGCAGGCGGAAGAGGCGCACCTGCTCCCGCCGCATCGCGTCCAGGAGGTCCTGCCTGACGCCGTGGTTGACCACCTGGAAGAACCCCCACTCCGAGGCCGCCGCCGCGATCGCCGCCGCGCAGGCCGCCCGCTCCTGGGGGGTCGCGCCGGCGGCCGTCAGGCACCCGACATCGATCATCGGGAGCTCGCACTCGGACACGGGCTGCGGCTGAGCCTGGCAGCCCGTCGACGGCACTGCCGTCGCGCACGCGTCGACGACTCTGTTCGAGCCTTGGTCGCGACGGAGCAGCGCGTGGTAGCTGTCGGCCAGCGGCGGCTCGGCGGCGCTCTCGGCGAAGGCCGGCATGGCTGGCTGGCTGGCTAGCTGTTCAAAATAATTCGCTAGGCGGGAGCTGTGAGTAGCTAGGTGGGTAGCAAGGCGTCGTACGTGTGCACGCGCGAGCAGCAGCAGCTTGGACTGACCGAGACGAGCTAGCTGTGCGCGCCTTGTTTGCTCTGGGATGTGGGCATGGCCAGGCTTTATATAGCGCGCGAGCGCGTCCGATCCGGCGCGGTCGGTATAATTCGTGTGGGTTCGATCGATCGGCTTTGTTGTGTGACGCGCACTCGTGGGCAGCAAGCGACCGACCGATTAAGCGGCTTGCGTGCATGGGTGGTGATAGATGGCCCGCCCGATCGAGCGGCTTAAACTTTAAAAGTTCGGCCTGGGCCAGGGCAGGGGCCGGGGCTGGATCGATCGGCCGGGCTGGTAACAGCGCGGCGCAGGGCGACACTTGGAGGCGGCAGGCGCGACGCGGGTAGCGTGGGGGTGGTCCGCGTTGTTTGACCCGGCCAATGGGAGAGCCGCGCGGCCGTGCCTGTCATCGGGGCGTGCATGGCGATGGCGAAGATGCGGACAGTTTAAATCTTGTCTCGTCCGTTTTTTTCTCAATAGTATCTCGGCCACAACTGTACGTGCGCGCGCGTACGTACGGACTCAACAGTGGGATTGTCTGGAAGTGTCCCCCTAGTTAATTCCTGGCGCGCGCGGCCCCGCCTCGATCGGCCGATCGGAAGCACGTCGCTGTACGCGTGTTTCGCCGCGAGCGCTACGCGGGCGTGCCGCGCGTCACCACAGCTTCTCATCGCACCGTCCGCTGCTCTCATACTATTAAGTGGTGCACATATGCTACATACATACACGTTGCACCGTGCCTCCCGATCGATAGACATAATTAAGTCCTCCCTCCGTTTGGAAATATAAGATGTTTTAGATTTATGAAGAAGATGTATCTAGATATCTTTTAGTGTCTAGATTCAGTTGAACCTATACACTAAAAGTTGTCTAAATACATCCCCTCCACAAACCTAAAACATCTTATATTTCTAAACTGAGAGAGTAATATATAATAACTGTTGTATACCGTGTATAGAATAGTGTTCTATCCGTATACAACTTTTCTGTAAATACCACCACATGTGCAATATAACACGAACCCGATACCTCTAACGGGGCTATCGGTTCCACTAAAACGACACGGTATAAGAACATCTTTAGCAGTAATCGTAAATATCATAGTATAGAGTGTTGAATCCGCGATTACTTGTTTCGAGAGACGCCGCTGAGTAATGTTCGTAAAATCTAAACTGAATAATTTGAATTTGCGAACAGAGGCAAAATTCAGAGGACGAACATCACGGATTTCAGTAGAGAGACAAGCACTAATTTTAAACAAAAGCAGACAACGCGTACATTCTACACAAAATGCGACTCCCGAGCCTTGCGTGTCGTCGGATGGTGGCAGAGACGGCGTCGCCGCTCTAGTCGAGGTAGATCACCGGAGGCTCCTCCGTCTCCTTGGCCTTCTCCGCCTCCTGGCGCCGGAGGCGTTCCACCGCGCGCTCCTCCGTCTCCAGGCGCTCGATGAGCCAGAGCGCTTCAGCGAGCTCCCTCTCCTCCACGGCGACGGCGAGCAGGTGCGCGCACTCCGAGTGGCGGCGAAGGGAGTCCATGAAATCGCGCGGGGCCCGACCCGCCGCGCTCTCGTTGGAGCTGTCGCTCTCTCCAGGCGTCACGTAATCACGATACCCAGAGGAGATTGAGCTCGACGGAGACGGTGGGCGTGGCCGCGACGAGCCCGCCTCCGATGTGGTTCCCTATACCATGCGGGGCATAGGGGAGGAGCGATGTAACACCCCAGCATTTAGGAACCAACGAAGGGTAGAAATAGGAATCTGAGCCTATCCATGCATTCATCTATAAAAATCTGGATAAAGTTTTCGCCAAACAAAAACCTAAAGGGATAAGAGTTTCTTTCACTATCCAGAGGTAGGAATAGCTCTTTATAGCGATTTCTATAAATTTTAACATGACCTTTAGGAATTAATGAGTTTTGGGAGGAAATAATTTGAATACAAATTTGAAATTTAAATCATTTTGAAAATATTTGGAAATTAAAAGTTAGTAATATTAAGTTGTTTTCCAAAATAATTTAATAACATTGTTTGATTATATTAAAGATATATTAAACAATAATAAGAATTTAAGACAAGGAAATTTAAATAAGAAATTAATTCTTATTTCTTTTCTTTATTCCATAACCATATTACAAAGTGAGATAGATACAACAAATCAAAAACATTACAGGAAGTGAATTACAATGAAATGAAACTTTATTAAATTGTAAGAATACTATTATAGAATTCTTTAAGGAATAATAATAAAAGATTACAATAAAGACCTAGACTACTTATCTATCTCTACACTAAATCTTGAGCATCCAGATTCTTGTTCCTGCAAAATAAGAAAATCAACTCCAAAAGAAATAAAATGTTAGATGGTTAGTTTTACTCTCAGTGGAGAATAGTGTAATGCACTGTTCATAATACCTCATTGAGTAGTTAAAGGGGAAAATTTCACCAATATATAGCATATGTTCTTTTCAATAAAATAGCTTCAGATCCACATCATTAGCACAATAAAGGGGCAAGTTTCACCAGGGCAGTAACTAGCAAAAGGATAAGAAGCGAAAACTAATTCACTTGATCTGATCCAAAACTAGCTCAAACAGTAAAGCAGCTCAGTCAACTAACTGCATGCAATGTGCTATCGAAACAGCAGCAGCACAAGCAATCAAAAGAGAACACACTGTCGTAGCACTAACACTAGCAGTCTCATTCTATCCTCACATTCTCAAGCACACAGCCAAGAACACCTTGAGCTTGCCATATTCCCAAATAAATCCACCAGCCAAGAAACACAACAAATCATCCAACCATCCACAAGATGGTGACATAAGGACGGGGTGGTGCAGGAGGATAGCAAGGCCAAGTACAAGATCATAGGAGCTAGGAGGAGTAGTACCAGGGGGTGCAGAATAAGATCAAGCCAGCAAGACCAAGCCAATCATCACACAACATCATCACCAACAAGCAAGTTGTGTGGTGAGTCCACATAAAACCATCACATGATAAATCTTATCTAGATTATCAAAGCATGTGTTGTTTTATATGAAATCTTCTCGGAAAACACCCAAGTGGGGTGTATCCATCACAGAAGGAAATAAATAGAGCCAACAAGCAATCTTTGCAAACCATACCAAGATCTGAGCTTGTGCATCACTGATCTTCGACAATAATCCCTATTTTCCCAATTAAATATACAAGCAGTCTTAAATGAATAATTTTGGGCACATCTTTTGGAATAGTAGCACCAGTAAGGATCTATTATATGGTTATACCAAGGGACTATAAAATTAATTCCCAAGAATTGTAGTAATTATACTTGGGATGATCCATCATAGATTACTAAACAATTGAGGCAGCAGATAAAAACAAGTGTTATTACCTAGCCATACCTTAGACCAGCATCACAGGATAAAGGAAAATCATAAGCATCATGGTCTAATATAATCAGTAGGGCTTTATACCTTTAATAACACCAAGCCACTCTAGAACATAGATAGAAAAAGCCCAGTACCAGAAGAAATTCTTGTGTACCATTCCAAGGAAGATGTCACACGCATTTACTCTAACCAAGTAAATCCTGCACAGAGAATTCACAATCATCTTCCTAATATAGTAACTAGGAATCATTTTGTTTTGTATAAAGGAACTTTCACCAGGGGCATCAATAGTAAATGCCCAGGAAGTCAAATACAGGTTCCAGTACTAAAAGTAGCTAACCATTACCAATAACAAGATATCAAACTAGATAAGAGCCACAACATCACCAATTGTACACTTATAGTATCCAATATCAAATAAAAATTGATCTAACAGAGCCACTAGCAATTCCAAATCCATCAGTAGACAATTATTCAGTATCGTATAACCACCACAACTAATCCTAAATAGTTCATTATCTCCAATGATCAACACAAAAGGGGTAGAACCTAATAGCACAGATAAACCCTAATTAGGGATTTCTCACTTGAAGCACACAGTGGCTAGCAAGAGAGGCAGAGGGAGAATAAGAATGGGAACATAAGAACTTACCCGAGGTCCTCACTGGAGTATAAAACAAGAAGCAGAACGGACGACGAGCGCACACGGCAGCACGGGGAGCACCCGAGGGCGCTGCAACCCACGCCAAGCCATGGCACGACGGCCACAGCCACACAAGCGGCCTAGCAGCACCATAGAGCCACTAGGGTCACGGAACAACAACACCAGGAGCGGCGGAGCATCGTCTACGAGCACCAAACCCTAGGGTTCGGAGTGGAGCCAACCTAGCCCGTTGAGAGCCCTAGAGACAAATCAAACAGGACCAATCGGTGGAGCAGGGTCGACTACCTCGACACGCACCACGGCGGCCGCCGGGGAGGCCTGGAGTGGTCGAAATCGAGCGACGACAGCAGCGACAGCACCATACTACAACAGAACAAGAACGAGAGAGGAAAGAACGCGAGTGAGCGAAGAGATGGGGTGCATACTAGGCCGGTATGGTCCAGTACCACTCTAGTGAGGTTGACCAGCCCAAATGGGCCGAGTCAGGGCTAGGCCAGCCCAATGGCTAGGTCTAGATTTCAAATAGAAAATCTAAAATAATTTAATAAAAGACCAAAATACCCCTAGGACTTAATAAATCCTAAGAAATAAAATAAAAACATAAAAATACAAAAATATATTTATAGGTTCATAAAATACCCGATAAAATTAATAATTCTATATTTAATAGAATTAATTTAGGTTTATTTTTATAATATATGTTCCTTATAGAATTTTATAAAAATAAGTATAATACCTAAAAATAAATAAAAATTACTTCTATCATTCTTAATTAGCGTTGTATTTTATAAAATACTAGATTTCTATTTAAGGTAGCAAAATAAGATCTTATAAATTAAAACACTTATTCTTAAAAAGAATATTAAGAAAACAATAATAGGAGTTGAAAATAAATAAAAATAAGTTTTAAACTCTTCTATTAATATATTGTATTACAAAAATATTAAATATAATATTCTAAAATGATAAGAATTCTCCTTTAAACAACTTTCTTTATTGTATAAAGAAAATTAATATAATGGATGAAACACACAAATAAGATAAATATTAAATAATGCATTGCATTACTATGATATTCATTATTGCTTCTTTAAATATTGTCCTTACCAGGCAATAATGGTGTTTTGTAGAAATAGAAGCTCAAGGTCGAGTGTAAGCATCCGACTTCACTACCTTGCAATCACAAGGCAAGTTCATCATTTGCTCATGCTTTGATGAGTCGTTATCAAAGTAATTGCAAAATTGTGTGTTATCATTTATGTTCCGGAGAAAGAAAATTATTATTTCTCAAAACAAATAAATCGTGTTACCATCCTAAGTGGTGATATGGATAAAGTGGGCAATGGAACTTAGGTTTCCAATTGTAATAAGATTAATCACTTAGGACTTAACAACCCATGCCATCAGTGATTCTAGCGCCATATATTACGCGTTAACCATGAGATTTGGAATGGGACGAAGAAGTCAGCTGTATCTTCTTCCTCTCGCATATAGCCGGATGTGCGGGTCGTGGCTGTTATCCTTGTAGCGTGCATCAATTGGTAATTCGTAGAGGATATGCATCATATGGGTGGGGAGCCTCAACATCCCACAACAGTTCTGGCATCTGAACGGTTTGTACTAACCATTGTCGTAATGAAATATGTGGGCATGGAATACACCAAGGAGACATGCGGGGTCGCAAAGGGGGCAGCGATTGGCTTGGATCACCTACTGGGCCTCACATCATAGAATTGTGGACGAAAAAGTACGCCCGATTGTGCAACAAGGAGTTGATCTCTCATGGGTAAAGCAACACACATCTACAGAGTGTAAGAATTGTAACTTGTTACTCCCTGTTTCGGGAAGGAACTACGAACGCCGCAGGAAAGTAACTCCATGAAGTTATGTTCAACCTGTGAAGGCTGATGGGCATAGTTTTTAATAATAAAATCAGTCTTTGAAGAAATGTTTATGAAAACTGCATAGTGCCAAGGACTAATAGTCCGAGGTGGTATATAGTGCATCAAACTTCCCACCTTGCATATAATGAACTTTCTAGGTAACACTGTTACTCACTCTTTCCTTTGATCCCCTGCTAAGACTCTGAAGAACCAGAAGACACTCCAATGTATGCAGCCGAAGGGAAAGAGGATGTCTACTACAAGGAGCCAGATCTATCCAGAGTAGTGGAAGGGGTGGACTATGAGATACGCTATGGAGTGGAGGGCAACGAGTCCAACTAGTTGCCATAGTTATTAGTAGTCCAATTGAGCCGAGCAGCATAAACCTTATATAATAAGTTGTTGAGCTCAATTTGGAGTATAAGTTTGAAACTTCAAATCTTCTGTTGAAACTGTTTAAGTGTGGTTTGTAAGTTTGAATCACTTAAAGTTCCGAACTTATGGTAATGTAATAATAATGAAGTGTGTATGTTTGTAATATGGACCCACAATGTTTCTGTTGTACCACTCTGAGTGATGTGATATTTTACAGAACAGTGTTCTGTGGATGTCATGTCAACGACTATAGTGTACTACACATGCAGTAGTATGATGGGTCACCGCAGCTGGTATCAGAGAAATTGCTTTGATCTTAGGTTGGAAACCTATTAAAGGGTATTACATGTAGGAGTTTATAGCAACAATAAAGAATTTTCTAAAAGGGTATAATGGGTATTCAAATGAGAATATTCCGTTGTATATTTTATTGCGATAATCCTTTGTATGATGCAATATTAGAATTGATTATTAATTAAAATATTTTGTATACAGTGAAATGGCACCAAAGTTTTTAAAACAGACTTTGGTAAGTAAAGAAGAGACTCTCGATGATTATCAGGGATCATTCACTAATCAGCTTCGTCAAATTTTGAGGATTTTTAGTTGTTCAACCACTATTCCAGTGAATACCATAACCTATTATGATGGTTGTATGATATCCAAGTATCGTGTGAGTATCCATCTTCCATAGGAGCTTGGATTATATCACGATTTACCCATGGGTGAAGGTAGAAGTCACTTAGCAGTATATCATGTTGCTATTCTAGAGGCGTTAGCCAATATTCGGGAGCACAAATCCCAAGATCTGGAAGTAAGCACATTTTTGGTGACTCCTCATGATTCTATAGACACGGAGCCAATACCGGATCATCTTACTCTAGTAAAGAAGCATCCTAAATTAGCTTCCAAGTTTATGGATCGATATCGACTGATAGTTGGGTCTTGTATAAGACACATCAGGTCATAGTGGAGGATAAGAATGACATGTTAGAGGATCTAACTGATTCAGAACGAAGGGAGAAGTTAGCATCACAATTGGAGAATGAAGTGGTGAGTAGGGCTAACCCATTTTCAAGGTTATTCCTATAGATCCAGAATCTTTTACACCATATCCTTATTCACCTAGACCAGAACCTACCTATGATCCTACTTTAGATATGAGATATTCTGTACCACAGGCTTCCGAGGAAGGATCTGATTCAGAACTTCCTATTGAGAATTCTGATGGATGGAGGATGGGATCACCTGATGGACCTCGAGGCAACCAAATGTCAGCTGATGGTTCTGACAGAGATGTTGCACAATTCAGCTGGATGGGGGCCAGAACCAATACTAATGTTAGTAGCAGGCATGGTATGCTTGGAGGAAGTCAGTATGAGGAGGAAGATCCTGAGGAGAGGGTGTTTGAATCACCGATACATTATCAAAACCCAGGGAATGTACATTATCCAGTGTATAACTATCTTGCCCAGCAGAGCACCTAGGGAGCAACGAAATCTAAGCATTCGGTTGATTACTCTAGGGATGTGGCTCAGGAGATGCAAGTGGGTGATAGTGATGAACATGTTTATGTAGACTTTTCAGCTGAGATGGATGGAGTCAATACACTCAGGCTGAGTGATAACTCAAGTCCTGATACTTCAGATACCGAGTATATTCCATCTAGAAGGCCAGTTGTTCCACAAACTGTGTTTTGTATGTCATGTCGGCACGGTTAGACCCCAGGCATGTATTATGAGCATCATGGATACTAAATACATAGTACTCCCGTGGTGGAGTAAAAGGGTATTGCGTATTGTAGTACCGAGAGAATGTTGTACTTAAATAAGTGGTGTAGCATCCACATGGTTTGTGGTACCTATATGGTATGGGCTTGTAATAACATTATACCAACTATATGGTTTGTAATGTAAATGCATATTTGGTTCTTATTTGGATTTTGTGTTCCATTTTGTGACTAGTTATGTGTGTGAAGTTGAGCTCAGAACACATATGCATGATGTAATTATGAGTATTTGCTTTATGTTGCAGGACTAGAGGGTCATGGAATTGGGTGTAGAGACTAAATCTGAACAATAGCGCATGGAGCGTGAGGCTAAGGAGAAAGCGGATGCAGACACCGGAAATCAAGGAGCATTACCACCACCACTAATGAGGTTGTTAATGGAGCAGAACGTTATGCAATATATGCAAATGATGCAAGAATCCCAAAACAAAATCATGGAAGAGTTGTTGGGACGAGTTGGAAACACTAGATCACATGAACGTGGAGGAGTGAGTCTTTCCGACTTTCAGAATGCAAGGCCGTTACCTTTCGCATCAGCTCTAGAACCTATGGATGCGGAGGATTGGTTTGCAGACACCGAGAGAAAGATAAAGACTGTTGGTTGCAATGATGAGGAAAAGTTGAGGTATGCAACACATCTTTTGACCGGACCTGCAGCATAAGAATCAGTTAGCAATGCAACTTCCAGGAAGGGAGTACAACTGGGAGGAGTTCAACCAGAGATTATGTGAGTATCATGTTCTAGAAAGTATGATGGAGTAGAAGCGCGGGGAGTTTGAGGAGCTTAAGCAAGGTTATACCAGTGTCATGAAGTACATCCGGGAGTTTAGCCAATTGTCATGTTATGCTGAGGATGAAGTGAACACTAAGGAAAATAGGAAGAAACGGTTCATGTGTGGTTTAAATCCATTTGTGAAGATGCAGCTGAGGCTAGCCAATAAGCAGACTTTCCAACAATTACTTGATGCAGCCATCACATTTGAAGATGATTACAAGAATGTCCAAGAGGACCACAGGAAGAGACCAAAGAAGGAAACCAAGAGAATCCAAGCAAGTAATCCTAAAACCAATTTGGAATTCAAACCCAGAAATAGACCTTATAGTAAAAATAATAGGAGTGGCAATAACAATGGAGGGCAGTCTAACCCTAGAAGGAACATCATCTGCAACAATTGTGGAATTAAAGGGCATTCACAAAGGGAATGTAAGAAACCCATAGTTATTTTCTATGGATGTGGTCAAAAGGGTCATATCAAGCATGATTGTCCGAATAAACCACCAGGTGGTTGGCCCACGAAGGGTGGATGACAAGCCAGTGGAGGCAGTGGACAGCCTAACAAGGGAGGAAATCATGTCAAGAATAATAATGGTAAAAGGAGCAGTCCTACTAGGAAGATGAACCGTGCAAACTTGGAGGAGGTGGATAACTCCGAGCATGCAGTGATAGGTACGCTCAACATTCTTACCAACCCCGGAAAAGTTTTATTTGATACTGGTGCAACTACTTCCTTCATATCCGAAGAATTTTGTGATAAATTCGGGATTAGAAGAGCAATGTTAGCAAACCCTATGACCATAGTGATGGCCGAGGGAAATGTAGTGGTACACCACATTAAACAAGATCAAGTTATCTCGATCTGTGGCTATACACATTTCACAGATCCATATGTAATTCCATTGAAGGGAATTGCAGTAATGCTAGGTATGGACTAGATGACTGAACATTGAGCCCAGATAAATTGTGGGGACAAAACTATTGCAATCAAGACTCCAAGCGGATCAAGGATAGTATATTAAGTAGATAAACATAGTCATATCATGGTAGATCTTCAATTGAACTCAATGAAGGAGGTTAAGTTGGAAGATATTCCTGTAGTGAAGGAATTTCAAGATGTTTTTCCAGCAGAGTTACCAGGAATGCCACCTGATAGGGCAATAGAATTCACCATTGACCTGATACCTGGTACAACACCAATAGCTCAGGCACCATATAAAATGGGTTCGAAAGAGTTAAAAGAGCTTAAGGAGCAAATTGATGAGTTAGCCAGGAAAGGATTCATTCAGGAAAGTGTATCTCCATGGGGAACTCCAGTGATTTTTGTGGAAAAGATATGGATGACGAAGAATGTGTGGGGATTACAGAAATCTCAACAACGTCACCATCAAGAATAAATACCCATTGCCTAGAATTCAAGATCTATTTGATCAAGTCAAGGGAGCTGTAGTATTTTCCAAGATTGATCTGAGATCAGGATCAGATAAAAATTAAACCCGAAGATGTTCCAAAAACAACATTTGTGTCAAGATATGGTCATCATGAGTATCTCGTTGTACCATTTGGGTTTACCAATGCACCAGCAATCTTCATGAATTTGATAAAAAAAATATTTATGCCTTACCTGGATAAGTTTGTCATAGTGTTCATTGATGATATTTTAATATATTCTAAAGATAAAGAAGAGCATGCTGATCATTTGAGAATAGCACTACAAATTTTAAGGGAACAAAAGCTATATGCTAAGTTCAGTAACTGTGAATTCTGGTTGGACAAGGTAGAAATCCTTGGTCATGTGATCAGTAAGGATGGAATCGCTGTAAATCCATCCAAAGTTCAATCAGTGTTGGAATAGAATGCACCAACTAATGTGAAGCAAATCAGGGATTTCTTAGGCATGGCAGACTATTATAGGAGATTCATTGAAGGTTTATCCAAGATAGTTGGTCCAATGACCAAATTGCTAAGAAAGAATAAACCACTCATATGGGATGAGAAGTGCGAAGCAAGTTTTTAGGAGTTGAAAACCAGACTAACCACCGCACCAATCTTAGCAGTTCTTGAAACAGGGAAGGATTAGATAGTATATTGTGATGCATCCAAGGAAGGATTAGGATGTGTGATAATGCAAGATCGTAAGGTAATTGCTTATGGATCTAGACAACTGAAACCACATGAAGTTAACTATCCAACTCATGATTTGGAGTTAGCAGTAGTAGTCTTTGCTTTAAAAGGATAGAGGCATTTTCTCTATGGATCAAGATGTGAATTATACACTGATCAGAAAAGTCTCAAATATTTCTTCAATCAAAAGGAATTGAACATGAGACAAAAGCGTTGGATAGAGATAATCAGGGACTATGATCTAAAGATCAATTATACTCCCAGAAAAGCCAATGTTGTGGCAGATGCTTTAAGCCGAAAGAGACAGATACTCAACCCATCAATAGAGAACTGCCAAAAGAGTTGCAAATGGATTTGGAAAGATTGGAAATACAATTCATAAGTACAAAAGTTCTTGGAGGATTAGCTACCATGAGAGTAGTCGAGGAGCGAAGTAGTGATCTGCGAAATGAGATTTTTATACATCAAGATGAAGTCCTTTCATTATTGAAGAACTTTGAAGAATCTCTCAAGGTCAAACATTAGCTTTTCACTTAGGAGATTATAGATCTTTATGGTTTCAAAACCGTCTTTGTGTACCAGATGTACCAGAAATTCAGGAGGTGATACTCCGAGAAGCACATGAAACACCATACTCTATACATCCAGGAAGTACAAAGATGTACATGGATTTGAAGGAATTGTTCTGGTGGAATAATATGAAGAGAGACATTGCAAAATATGTTTCTGAATGCCATACTTGCCAAAGGGTAAAAGCTAAACATCAAAGTCTAGCAGGACCATTACAACCTTTGGAAATTCCAGAATGGAAGTGGGAAGAAATTTGTATGGATTTTATCACAGGATTACCCACGACACCGAAGCGAAAAGATATGATATGGGTGACTATGGACAGATTCGCAAAAAGTGCACATTTTATTCCAGTAAACCAAAAGGATAATGCCGAGAAGTTAGGTGAAATATATGTCAAGTAGATAGTTGAAGGGATACGGGTAGGCTACACTAGCGCAAATCAAAATTTTCTACCACGTAAACCAGGATTACTGTTGTCATAGATCACGGGATTACCACTAGACGCGCAGTTGCGGAACTTGATGAAGCGCGTCGAGGCAGTGTAGATATTCTACGTCTCCTCCTCGTACTCGTCCCACGAGCATCTCCCCTTGCGTGGCTTGTCCAAACGCTACAGATGCAGCGCCTCCGAGGTATCCACACATACAGGGTGGAAGCGTCAGACGCCGGACTTCTAGGTCCGCGCGTGCGACACAAGCGTGAGGAGTGGCGGCTGAGGAGAATGGTCTAACCCTGGTCAGCACGCCCCACGCTCTCTTATATAGGCGTCCCTAGTGGGCTTCTACATTATCAGCCCATTAGTAGCCTAAGCCTGGTCTAATTCGGATCCAATCCTCATTAGGCTTCCAGCCCCTTAAGTGTGTGACCCTATAGGTTCATATATGTATAGACATGACACGAATACACTTATTCTTTCAATAGTTGGTAGCGGTCTCTAGCAAGACGTGCCAACTCCTAAACGCATACAAAGATCATATCGTACGAACCATCACAAGGTTTAGTACATGTATTTCCCTTTGCCTCATGATATTTGGTCTAGCTCCAAGCTAACCTCCCTTTCTCGATACTGTGATTCGGAATCCCTTTACTAGGTTAACTCTTAACCATATGTAGCACGGCCATGCATTTCTGGATCCGATCACTCGAGGGCCCTAGAGATATCTCTCTCAAGTAGAGAGGGGCAAATCCCATCTTGATTGACCATGCCTTGCAGCATGCTTCAGGACAAACCCAAAAGATACCTTCATAACTACCCAGTTACGGAGTAGCGTCTGATAGCCCCAAAGTATGTCGATCCACATCTCAAGTACATGCGACAATCTCAGGTCTAAGGACAAAACGTACACAATGTGTAGAGAGAGAGCTGCAACTAATTGCCAGTCTCAAGTTGGGTCAGTCCAACCCCATGTTCATAACATGTGTCCACATCATTGGTTTGACATCTCCATGTCTATGACTTGCGAAACATAGTCATCAACCAATCGATGTGCTAGTCTAATATTCACATGTGTCCTCACATGAACTCCGACTAGGGACAACTATTAAATAACCATACAATTAAAGAGTTTCACAAACAATTCACATAATTGCCAATCAATACAAGTTACCTAATATGGATATTCAAGGAACATTACAATAACTGATGGATACATAAGAGATATAATCATCTCTATGATTGCCTCTAGGGCATATTTCCTTCAATAGTGAGTAAGCACGGAGTACCCAAGAAGATTGTATCAGATAGAGGATCTATGTTTATTTCAGCATTTTGGAAACAATTACATGAAGCACTTGGCTCAAAGTTGGATTTCAGCACAACCTATCATCCAAAAACTGGAGGCCAGACAGAAAGAACTAATCAAATCTTGGAGGACATGATTAGAGCTCGTGCATTAGATTTTGGAGGTTCGTGGGAAGATCATTTACCTTTAGCAGAATTTTCCTACAACAATAGCTATCAGAGTAGTCTAAAGGCAGTACCATACCAAGTACTTTATGGAAGAAAGTGTAGATCACCAATATGTTGGTATGAACCTGGTAGTAGCAAATAATTTGCACCGGACTATATCAAAGATAAGTAAGATATCATAGATATTATTAGAGATAGATTGAAAATAGCTCAAAGTAGACAGAAGAGTTATGCTGATCAAAGTCGAACATCATGGCATCCAGAAGTGGGGGGTATGGTATATCTCAAGGTAAGCCCAATGAAGGGAGTCAAAAGATTCGGAGTTAAATAAAACTAAGTCCAAGATATATTGTACCATTCAAGATACTGAGTCAGAATAGAACAATAGATTATTCTCTAGAGTTACCAAAGAGACTGGCTCAAGTTCATAATGTTTTCCATGTGTCACAACTTCGGAAATATATTAAAGTCCCAGATGATGCAATCGCACATCAAGAGATTGAGTTACAAGCATATTTGACCTATGTTGAGAAACCCTGTAAAATTATGGAAGAAAACTGGAAGAGGTTGAGAAACAGGGTAATCAAATACTACAAAGTACAATGGGAACATCACCCTAAACGAGAAGCTACATGGGAAAAAGAAGATGATTTAAGGGAAGCATATCCAAAACTATTTAGGTACACATCAACAAACTTCGGGACGAAGTTAAATTTAAGGGGGGAAGTCTATAACACCCCAACATTTAGGAACCAACGAAGGGTAGAAATATGAATCTGAGCATATGCATGCATTTATCTGTAAAAATCTGGGTAAATTTTGTGCCAAACAAAAACCTAAAGGGATTAGAGTTTCTTTCACTATCCAGAGGTAGGAATAGCTCTTTATAGTGATTGCTATAAATTTTTGACATGACCTTTAGGAATTAATGAGTTTTGGGCGGAAATAATTTGAATTCAAATTTGAAATTTAAATCATTTTGAAAATATTTTAAAATTAAAAGTTAGTAATATTAAGTTGTTTTCCAAAATGATTTAATAACATTGTTTGATTATATTAAAGATATATTAAACAATAATAAGAATTTAAGACAAGGAAATTCAAATAAGAAATGAATTCTTATTTATTTTCTTTATTCCATAACCATATTAAAAAGTGAGATAGATACAACAAATCAAAAACATTACAGGAAGTGAATTACAATGAAATGAAACTTTATTAAATTATAAGAATACTATTACAAAATTCTTTACAAAAGAATAAAAAAGGTTACAATAAAGACCTAGAGTACTTATCTATCTCTACACTAAATCTTGAGCATCCAGATTCTTGTTCTTGCAGAATAAGAAAATCAACTCCAAAAGAAATAAAATGTTAGATGGTTAGTTTTACTCTCAGTGGAGAACAGTGTAATGCACTGATCATAATACCTCATTGAGTAGTTAAAGGGGCAAATTTTACCAATATATAGCATATGTTATTTTCAATAAAATAGCTTCAGATCCACATCATTAGCACAATAAAAGGGGCAAGTTTCACTAGGGCAGTAACTAGCAAAAAGATAAGAAGTGAAAACCAATTCACTTGATCTGATCCAAAACTAGCTCAAACAGTAAATCAGCTCAGTCAACTAACTGCATGCAATGTGATGTCAAAATAGCAACAACAACACAAGAAATCAAAAGAGAACACACGGTCGTAGCACAATCACTAGCAGTCTCATTCTATCCTCACATTCTCAAGCACACAGCCAAGAACACCTTGAGATTCCCAAACAAATCCACCATCCAAGGAACACAACAAATCATCCAACTATCCACAAGATGGTGACATAAGGACGGTGTGGTGCAGGAGGATAGCAAGGCCAAGTACAAGATAATAGGATCTAGGAGGAGCAGTACCAGGGGGTGTAGAACAAGATCAAGCCAGCAAGACCAAGCCAACAAGATCAATCAACACACAACATCATCACCAACAAGCAAGTTGTGTGGTGAGTCCAAATAAAACCATCACATGATAAATCTTATCTAGATTATCAAATCATGTGTTGTTTTATATGAAATATTCTCACAAAAACACCCAAGTGGGGTTTATCCATCATAGAAGGAAATAAATAGAGCCAACAAGCAATCTTTGCAAACCATACCAAGATGTTAGCTTGTGCATCACTGATCTTGGACAATAATCCCTATTTTCCTAATCAAATATACAAGCAGTCTTAAATGAATAATTTTGGGCACATCTTTTGGAATAGTAGCACCTCAGAAATTATTTCATAATAAGAATGCATTTCAAACAGTAAGGATCTATTATATGGTTATACCAAGGGACTATCAAATTAATTCCCAAGCACTGTAGTAATTATACTTGGGATGATCCATCATAGATTACTAAACAATTGAGGTAGCAGATAAAAACAAGTGTTTTTACCTAGCCATGCCTAGAACCAGCATCACAGGCTAAAGAAAAATCATAAGCATCATGGGCTAATATAATCAGTAGGGCTTTTTAACTTTTAATAACACCAAGCCACTCTAGAACATAGATATAAAAAGCATAGTACTAGAACAAATTCGTGTTTACCATTCCAAGGAAGATTTCACAAGGATTTACTCTAACCAAGCAAATCCTGCACAGAGAATTCAAAATAAAACTCTTGAAGAAAGATATTCAATCATCTTCCTAATATAGTAACTATGAATCATTTTGTTTTGTATAAAGTAACTTTCACCAGGGTCATCAATAGTAAATGCCCAGGAAGTCAAATACAGGTTCCAGTACTAAAACTAGCTAACCATTACCAATAATAAGACATCAAACTAGATCAGAGCCACAAAATCACCAATTGTACAATTATAGTATCCAATATCAAATAAAAATTAATCTAACAGAGCCACTAGCAATTCCAAATCCATCAGTAGACAATTATTCGGTATCATATAACCACCACAACTAATCCTAAATAGTTCATTATATCCAATGATCAACACAAAAGGGGTAGAAACTAATATCACAGATGAACCCTAATTAGGGATTTCTCACTGGAAGCACACATAGGCTAGCAAGAGAGGCAAAGGAAGAATAATAAGGGGAACAGAAGAATTTACCCGAGGTCCTCGCTGGAATATAGAAGAGGAAGAAAAATGGTCGACGAGCGCACATGACGGCACGGGGAGCACCCGAGGGCGCTGCAACCCGTGCCAAGCCATGGCACGGCAGGCACAGCGACACAAGCAGCCTAGCAGCACCACAGAGCCACCAGAGTCATGACACAACAACACCAGGAGCAACGGAGTACACATCATCGACGAGCACCAAACCCTAGGGTTCAGGGTGGAGCCAGCCTGGCCAAGAGAGAGCCTTAGAGATGAATCTAGCAAGACCAATCGATGGAGCAGCATCGACTACCTCGACACGCACCACAATGGCGTCCGGGGAGGCCTGGAGCGGCTGAAATCAAACGGTGACAGTGGCATCAGCACCACGCCGTAGCGAACAAGAACAAGAGAGGAAAGAACACGAGTGAGCGACGAGAAGGGGGTGCGTACCGGGCCGGTATGGTCCAGTACCAATCTAGTGAGTGGGTTGACCAACCCAAATGGGACGGGTCAGGGCTGGCCAGCCCAATGGGCTAGGTCTAGATTTCGAACAGAAAATCTAAAATAATTTAATAAAAGACCAAAATACCCCTAGGACTTAATAAATCCTAAGAAATAAAATAAAAATCATAAAAATACAAATAATATATTTATAGGTTCATAAAAATATAAACCACCCAATAAAATTAATAATTCTATTTTTAATAGAATTAATTTCAGTTGATTATTTTTATAATATATATTCCTTATAGAATTTTAGAAAATTAAGTAAAATACCTAAAAATAAATAAAAATTACTTCTATCATTCTTAATTAGTGATTTATTTTATAAAAAAATACTAGATTGCTATTTAAGCTAGCAAAATAAGATCTTATAAATTAAAACACTTATTCTTAAAAAAGAATATTAAGAAAATAATAATAGGAGTTAAAAATAAATAAAAATTAGTTTTAAACTCTTCTATTAATATATTGTATCACAAAAATATTAAAAATAATATTTCCAAAATGATAAGAATTATCCTTTAAACAACTTTATTTATTATATAAAGAAATTTAAGACAATTAATATAATGGGTAAAACACACAAATAAGATAAATAATAAATAATGCAAGGTCGAGTGTAAGCATCCGACTTCACTACCTTGCAATCACAAGGCAAGTTCATCACTTGCTCATGTCCTTTGATGCGTCTTTATCAAAGTAATTGCAAAATTGTGTGTTATCATTTATGTTCCGGGGAAAGAAAATTATTATTTTCTCAAAACAAATAAATTGTGATATAATCTTAAGTGGTGATATGGATAAAGTGGGCAATGGAACTTAGGTTTCCAATTGCAATAAGATTAATCACTTAGGACTTAACAACCCATGACATCAGTGATTCTAGCACTGTATATTACTCGTTAACCATGAGATTTGGAATGGGAAGGAGAAGTCAGCTGTATCTTCTTCCTCTCTGTTGTAGCCGGATGTTCAGGTCATGGCTGTTATCCTTGTAGCATGCATTAATTGATAATTCGTAGAGTATATGCAGCATATGGGTGGGAACCCTCAATGTCCCATGATAGTTTTGGCATCTGAACGGTCTGTACTAACCATTGCCATAATTCAATATGTGGGCATGACATACACCAAGGAGACATGCGGGGTCATGGAGGGGCAGTGATTGGCTTGGATCACCTATTGGGGCCCACATCACGGAATTTTGGATGGGAAAGTACGCCCAGTTTCACAACAAGGAATTGATCTCTCATGGTTAAAGAAACGCACCTCTGCAGAGTGTAAGAACTGTAACTTGTTACTCTCTGTTTTGGGAAGGAACTACGAACGCGGCAGAAAAGGAACTCCATGAAGTTCTGGTCAACCTGTGAAGGCTGATGGGCATAGTTTTTAATAAAAAATAAATCTTTGAAGAAATGTTTATGAAAACTGCATAATGCCAAGGACTAATAGTCCGAGGTGGTAGATAGTGCATCAAACTTCCCACCTTTCATATAATGACCTTGTTGGGTAACTCCGTTACTTACTCTTTCCTTTGATCCCCTACTTAAACTCTGAGGAGCTAGAAGACACTCCAATGTATGCAGCCAAAGGGCAAGAGGATATCTACTACGAGGAGCCAGATTTATCCAGAGGAGTGGAAGGGGTGGACTATGAGATACGCTATGGAGTGGAGGGCAACGAGTCTGACTAGTTGCCTTAGTTATTAGTAGTCCAATTGAGCCGAGCAGCATAAACCTTATATAATAAGTTGATGAGCTCAATTTGGAGTATAAGTTTGAAACTTTAAATCTTCCAGTGAAACTGTTTAAGTGTGGTTTGTAAGTTTGAATCACTTAAAGTTTCCGAACTTCTGGTAATGTAATAATAATAATGAAGTGTGTATGTTTGTAATATGGACCCAAAATGTTTCTGTTGTGCCACTCTGAGGGATGTGATATCTAGGGAATGGTGTTCTGTGGATGTCATGTCAACGACTATAGTGTACTACACATGAAGTCATATGCTGGGTCACTGCAAGCGACACCAGCATATGCGGCGAATGCACCCACCGGAGCGCGGCGCGCTTCTTGGTGCCGACGGTGTGGCTGCGGGCGAGCTCCTCCTTGGTCTTGAGGAGCTGGCTACGCAAAGCCAATGCGGCACTTCCTCGACAAGCTCTCGGGATGCATGGCGACAAGGAAGAGCATTTGGCGGCGGCGACATAGGGAATGGTGGAGGTGCCGAGCTGGATTTGATCGCTGGAGAGGTTGCCCGTGGCGACTGAGAGGGAGAGGGTGCGCGGCGGAGAGGGATAGGGTTTCGCTTGGTCCGCCCTCTCCAACCGCTAGATATGTTAGTCGCGTCATGCGTTTAATGGGCCACCAAAAAAATTTACGGGTCGGGTGAGGTATACGGGCTCTGATCTATGCCAAAAGTTGAGTGTGGCCCGTATTTCGCCGGAAAAGTTTAGTTTTGACCTCTTTTACGGTTACTGCTAGAGATGCTCTTAGAGCTTGGCTCTTTCATTGTCTGGACCTAGAAATTCTTATCCAGGAAAACCTCCACTGTTCTCCTTCATCACATCATCCAGAAAACACCGGCCGAACCCCTTGGTCTTAGCATCCCAAAACCCAAGACGATTTACCAGATTGCAGCATCCAAATTCCAAGTCAATCTACCAGATCGTAGTATCTAGAAAACAAGGCTGATCTTCGGATCATAGCACCCAGAAAACTCAGCCCCCCAGCGTCTACCTCCACCTTGCTCTCCTCCTTGGTGTCGGCCCTTGGGTTTTCACCCATGGAGAAGCTGGCGAGACGCAACTTCTTGTACTGGCAAGTGAAAATTCCTCCCTCCGATGTCGCGCCCCCTATAACTTCGGAGGATGTGGATGGAGAGAAGACCCGGAAAGTTAAAAACCCGGCCTACTTTGCCTGGCTATCCTATGACCAGTAGGTCCCAGGCTTTCTTCTAAATTCCATGACGTCTAATGTTCTTGGGGAGGTTCTCGTCGAGCACGCAAGATACGTATGGGAAGATATCATGAAGCTCTACTTGTTGTCTAAAGCTCGTGTCAGTATGGTGCGGGGTGCCCTCACCAACACCAAATGACATGCCTACTTCTCAGTTTATCGCAAAGGTGAAAGGGTTTGCAAGTGAGCTTGCGGCGGTAGGGAAGAAACTTGATGATGATGAGATGAAGAGTTATATACTCACCGTCTTGATGGAGATTACAACCCACTTGTTTCCTCCATTAATGTAGTACCTAGCACCACACTCACAGACATGTGTGTGCATCTTACCACCTTTGATTATCACCAGCATATGCTCACCGAGACCGGGAAAATTCCTTCTCCTCTTTAGTTGATGTTGTTGCATGTCGCAGGATTCCTTTTCATGGCTAGGATCAAGACCGTGGGTATGAAGGTTGTCAAGGAATACAATGTGAGCGTCCTGGCCGTATCCAGAACCAAGGTCGTGGTCAGGACCAGCGTAGTGATTAAGGATGCTATGGACGACCAACCGCCAAAGGAGTTATGTTCATGGCGGTTGAAGGACTCCCTCTCCCTTCCTAGATATGACTTGCCATATTTGCAATAAATATGAGCATCCCGCCATTGAGTGCTAGTGGAACTATTCGAATCGTGATGATGACGATGATTCTCCATGGAGGGGAAAGGTTCCTATGGAGTTGATACAAAGTTGTACAAGGTTACCAATGCCACTGATCATATACAAGTGAATTAAACAAGTTCAACACTTCTGATACTTATAAGGGTCATGGTCAACTTCACACCACTAGTGGTAACGGTATGTAAATTCAAGTTGGTCATTCAAAAATGCATACCCCTAATAGTTCTATTCAGTTTCGTGATATCTTGCATGTTCCTAGTGCTTCCGAAATTTTATTATATGCCCATAAAATTTCCCTACACAATAATGTATTCATTGAGATTCACGTGTTTTTCTTTTTGATTAAGTATGAGACCACAAAGCAAATGATGTTTAGAGGTCCTTGTCATGGTGGTATATACATCATTTTGTATCAGTACCCACGGGGTCTCACAAGCATGCCTGCATCACCATCAAGCCTTCTTCATCTACATGGCATCGACATTTAGGGCATTCATTATATTTTAGTGTTACCCAAAGATCCCTAGGAAAAATAAACTATAATATTCCTCTGAATAAATCTGTACATATGTGATCTCTTTCGACAAGATAAGAGTCATCACATACCCAATCATGTCTCTAGTAGTGTGTATACTTTTCCTTTGGAATGAGTATTCTCTAATTTATGGGGTCTAACTCCTACTTATATTGGCAAATATCAATATTATGTAAGTTTCCTCGATGATTATGGTAAATGTACTTGGATATACTTTCTCAAGAAGTGTTATGATGTTTATCTAGTCTTTCTTAATTTCCAGCAACTTCTGGATGAGAATTTGATCACAAGATTATTAGTATGAAAACCAATTAGGGTGATGAATACGAAGAACTCCATAATTTTTCAAAAAGTAGGAATTACGCATCATGTCTATTGTCCACATGCTCACCAAAAAAATGGCTCGGCTGACTGCAGACATCATCATATTGTTGAAGTTGGTATTGTATTGCCTGCTAATGCTTCTATGTCTTTAGAATTCTAGGTTGAAGTTTCCCTTGAAGCTACCTTTCTCATTGTTTTTCTTCTTACTAAGGTACTCAATTTTGAGATCCCCACGGAAAAATTCCTCCAAGTCAAGTCCATTTATGACTCCCTTCATGTTTCTGATTATGCTTGTTGTCATCCCTAAGAGTCTACGACAAAATCAAGCTTGATTTCCACTCCAATGTTGTGTTTTTATAGGCTATAGCCTCCTCCATAAAGGGTGTAAAATTTATTGATGTGTCTATTGTTGGACAAGTCTATATTTCTCGTGACGTTGTGTTTCATAAAGGTGTTTTTCCCTTTGTGTCACTTTGTCCCAATGATGGATATCGTCTCACAAGGAAATATCTTTTCTTCCTTCATATGCTAGTAATGAGGGGTGCATATTGATGAACACAATAAAATGTTCTTATCATTCATCATAGATAGGCGCTACTCAAGAGAGGTGAAAATTCCAGTCCAAGTGCCAAAGAAACTAGTGAAAATGGTGCAGAAATCAGTCAAAACAACCATGAAATAACAAAAGGAGCAATTTGGAGTCCATCACATCCTCGGGTATAGATTCCCTGGGCGTATCTTCCTTGGATTGGCCCATCCTGCAGCCGAGGCAATCAGCCTCGAATCCCCAGCTGACATGGATATGCCCTATAGGTACCTACCTTCAGCCTACCTGGTGCGCCTCAACAGAAGGCCCACTCGACGATCTATCGAGGTCCACGACACTCATGACGGTTCGGGTGATACGAAGCCATATGGACACGGACTCCCAAGCGTACAAGATAAGAAAATCTTAAGACTAGAGTTTGAATACAACTTGTAACCTACTTGTATAGGTACCTAAGACCTAGCCTCCTCATATATAAAGGCTAGGAGGGTCCAACGAGGAGGGCACACAATAGACAAATCTACGGTACAATAGGCTACGACCTAGATCTCTCTCTCCATCGTCGCAATAGATAGATCTACAGATCTAGATCTCTCAACTCTCACTGCATACACATATCCACGCCAGATTACATCTACGCACCCCTGTAATCTTTGGTTCCGCCGTAATCAAGAGCAAACAAGCAGGAGTATGGTTTTCCCTCCGGGGGCCTGAACCTGGGTAAATCTCGTGTCCCCATGTTGCTTGCCTGTTAACCGTTCCGCAATCTCCAGCATCCCCACCTTCTCCAAAACCAAGCTCATAACAATGGGCATTGACAAGATCGAACCGCGTCAATTGGCGTTGTCTATGGAAACTGAGGACGCTGATCGTGCGGTCGTGACGGTCCTATCAACCTTGGCAATCTACGATTCGCCGATCTTAGGATATCAACGTCTACTTTAGTCTCACACAAGATGAGAAGAAATCTATGCTACGTGCTCGTAGGTTCAAGATTATCGTCGCCCTCGAGCACAACTGGTCCGATCTGCAAGATTGAGAATTCCAAGATATTCGACGTCGGCCAGAGAGAATCATTATGGACAGGCCGAAAGATTCAACAACTCAGACTTATAGCCAAATCGGCGACATAGTGAAGATCTACCATGACTGGCCCGTCATACGCCACCATGAGGGAGTTGATCAACAATCGTTTAGTTGTGTCTCTCTGCATTAGACAATCAGCTTGATCTTCGAAGATGCGCAGCTGATCAGCTCACTAGTAGAAAAAGGGTCTTCAGTTCGGTCCAGAGTCCAACACTAGTCCCGATTTATTACGGGTCGGGACTAGTATGAGCACTAGTCCCGGTTCGTACCGTTTTTGGTGGCTGGAAGCCTGAGGAAACTTTAGTCCCGGGTTGCTTTGGACCTTTAGTCCCGGGTCGTGATACGCCCGGGACTAAAGGGGTTCGGGCACGGGCAATACCCTTTAGTCCCGGGTCATAATACGGGCCGGGACTAAAGGGTGCGGGCCGCGGCAGAAAAACTTAAAATGGCTATTACTTTTGCGTACAATGTCGGAAAAAATGTACAACCTATTAAAATGTGCGGAAAAAAATTGTGAGTTTGATTTCAATGGCTGTTATGGATTATTTCAGATTTTTAAAATTCGAAAAGGAAAAAAGTTATTTAAAAAATGAATTTTTTTTGCAATTTTATTTATTCTATATTTGGATTCCTCACATTTTTCTGATAATTATGGATATATTATTTGTCGAATTTCGATTTACAGATTTAAAGATATTATTTATGCCATATTAAATGAATAAATAGCAAAAAATGAATAAAATATTATTTTATTTAGTTTTTTACTTTCATTTGATTAAAATATTATTATCACTTATTTATTGTTGTTTACTAAAATATTTGTTTGTAATTTCAAAAAATAAAGATGTATGGCATATTGATATGAGCTAATAGGATTGATATGATAGTGTTGACAACAAGGTACAAATGGGCTTCGCGCAAGGACATATGATGGAACAGAGAAGTTAAGCGTGCTGAGGGTGGAGTAGTGCTAGGATGGGTGACGAACGGAAAATTTGACCACAAGTGTAATTTGACCTAAGATAAAACATACTTAGTGCTAAAAATGTTCCAAATAAGAGGATTACGAGTCAAACAATTCAAAAGTTTAAAAAAAATTGAAAAAATATCTTTAGTCCAGGGCCGACCCGGGACTAAAGATCATTCTTCCCACCACTGCAAAAAGGGGCCATGCGGTAACCTCTAGTCTCGGTTTGTAACAAACGGGACTAAAGATAGGGGCCTTTAGTCCCGATTTCGCAGTCCCGGATGCAAAATCGAGACTAAAGGCTCTTACAAACTAGGACTACAGGCCATTTTTCCACTAGTGGCTGAATCAAACGTGGGGCCGAATCAAATACAAGTCCTAAAAGCATGTACTGTATAGGTTCACTTCTTACGAAAATAAGCAAAAGAGAAATCCCCAGGACGGATCGGTCAAGCTTGTGGGAAAAAAAATAGATAAGCTAACTACTGGAACATGCGATGATGCCTACTCAAGAATTTAGACACATCTATTTTTGTGTTCCTACGCGTGCTTACCGCTAGATATTTTTAATTGCCGGTTTTGACATTGTCGCGAGCAGTCACTCTGACGACCCGGGGCTCTCTCGGCATCGGCGACCCGCTGTGGTGACCCGCTACATGTTTCGGATGCGGCGATCCGACGCGATCTTCGATTGCGGCAACTGGCCGCATCGGCTTCAGCGACCACGACTCGGGGGCTTCTTCGAGTCTCGCGACCCGCTACGGTCTTCGGTTGCGCCAACTCACCGCCGCCATCGGCTACGGCAACCCACTGTAATCTTTAGCTGCGGCGACTCGCCGCTACGGTCTCCGACTCCGGCAACCTTCTACGGTCTTTAGCTGCGACGACCCGATGCGGTCTTCGACTGCTATGGCCCGTTACAGTATCCGGATGCGGCAACTTGTCATCACCATGCGACTCTGGTCCGCCGCGCCGACTACGTCCGCCGCGTGACCCATTGCCATGTCAACTACATATCCACTACACAAACTCTCGACCGCCACGTTGACTACTCGTCTGGCATCGATCTCGCGACCTGCTGCAGTTTTCGACTCCGGCGATCCTCTACGATCTTCGGCTCCACCAACTCGGGGGCTCGGGGGCTCCCTCCGCTTCGGCGACCAGCCGCGGCCTTCGGCTCTAGCAACCCGTTGCGGTCTTCATCTCCGGCGAACTGTGTGGCCTTCGGGTGCGGTGACTCGCTACATTCTTCGAATGCGGTGACCCGCTGCATTCTTCGGATGCGACAACTCAGTGTGGTCTTCGATTGCAACAATCTTCCGGTGCGGAACTCGCTGTCGCCATCAACCCCATGAACCCGTCGCTGCTACGAGTGCGGTCCACCGCGTCGACTACATCCGCCGCGTGACCCGCTACAGTGTCAACTTCGCCACGACAACCAACAAAGCTAAGTTTTCCTCTACTTAGAGATGATTTTATTTTTTAACTCGCACTAGATACACTCGGGGGCTGTGCCCTCTTTGAGTATCCTAATGTGTCATCGGCTCCACGCACTCGAGCACCTCGAACGCGACAGCCCGAGTAGCTGATTCTTCCTGATTGTCGAATCCTACTGAGACTAAGGATAATTAGGCTAACGAAAAGGCCTAGCAAACAGTGCAAAAATATCGACTCGATTGGCACCAGAATTTTACTTTACAAGCCAACAGGCAAATATTCTTTACAAGATACAAATATTTCACAATTGTTTATGTTTTCTGCAGCTTACAAGGACGTCGACTGTGCCTAGATATTCTATCGGATCCTCCAACAAGAGTCCACAAAACAACTGGCTACGCCATACACCCAAGACTCGAGTATAGTCACTCCTCGGATGGTTGCTGATGCTACACAACGTGACACTGGCCGCGCACCCAACAGAAGAAACGGCGTCGACTTCATCCGGAACGTCGAGTCCTTTCGGCTAAGCGTCACGTGACTTTGCTACGTTGACTCCTGGCTCCTTATGCGCGAGACGCTGATTTGATGCACTTCCGGGTCAGTGGTTTCTCTTCGCATGAGTCTTCACTCGAGTCTGCGACTCGACTAGACACTTGGGGGATACTCCTATCAGGAGCGCTGGTCGCGCACCTGATATACTTTCGGTCAGCGGTACGCCCACAAAATTGTTGACTACAACTGCATGATACAAGACTCGAGTCTCTGCCCGAGTCTGCGACTCCGCCAGACACTCGGGAGCTACTCCGAACTAGAGCGCTGATCGCGCATTCGAAGATCTTCGAGTGACACGCTTCGTTTCCTCACTCGAATCAACGATTCGTCTGAGGACTCGGGGGCTACTACCATAGGGAGCGCTGGTCGCACATTCAAAAAAATGAAGGCATTCAGGACATCTGCAAGGTCATCCGAACGAATTTCGTGTCGCTGTAACCCACAACCGATGACTATAAGTCTCTGGTCGAGTCTATGACTCGAACAGACACTCGGGGGCTACTCCCATAGGAAGCGCTGGTCGCGCACCCTATAGTCCATTGTGTTGGCTGCGTCCACGATGTCGACTCCTTTACAACAACCGAACAAATTCAGCTGGCCTGATGAACTTTCGGGTGAAGAGCTTCACACTCGACACAACTTTCGACTCTGACATCAAATGCAAGGTTCAAGACAACTAAGTCTCCACCCGAATCTACGTTTTGGATGGACACTCGGGGGCTACTGACATGGATATGCCCTACGGGTACCTACCTTCAGCCTACCTGGTGCGGCTCAACAGAAGGTCCACTCGACGATCTATCGAGTTCCACGACGCTCATGACGGTTCGGGTGGTACGAAGCCATATGGACACGGACTCCCAAGCGTACAAGATAAGTAAATCTCAAGACTAGAGTTTGAATACAACTTGTAACCTACTCGTATCGGTACTTGAGACCTAGCCTCCTCATATATAAAGGCTAGGAGGGTCCAACAAGGAGGGCACGCAATAGACAAATCTACGGTACAATAGGCTACGACCTAAATCTCTCTTTCCACCGCCGCAATAGACGGATCTACAGATCTAGGTCTCTCAACTCTCACCGCATACACACATCCATGCCAGATTACATCTGCGCACCCCTGTAACCTTCGGTTCCGCCGTAATCAAGAGCAGACAAGCAGGAGTAGGGTTTTTCCTTCGGGTGCCTGAACCTAGGTAAATCTCGTGTCCCCGTGTTGCTTGCCTGTTAACCGTTCCGCGATCTCCAGCATTCCCACCTTCTCCAAAACCCAAGCTCATAACAATGGGCATTGACAAGATCGAACCTCGTCACCAGCAAGCATAGGCACGGCCAGGCCAGCCTCGTGCTGTCTTGTCGCCCTGGTCATGCACCTGAATGTGACAATCTTTGGCGTTGATAGCATCGATGCAAAGAAGGATCCGCAGATGCCTGGGTCATGTGCCTCTATCCTGCACATGTCCAGTGGTGACATTTTGCCCGTGACTTTGGGAACTGCCCATGCCACTTGGATTTTCTTTGGCGGATACTACTACATTGATCCATACCGGATCATTTGTGATTGTCGAAAACCCAAGACCTATTAGATACTCTACAGCTAGTGATCATGTAACTCCTCCTTCGGCACCTCCTGCACATCATCATGGCACTGGACTTCATAAATATTTGACATCCACAAATTTATAATGATGGAACTATTATATATGGATTACTCACATCTAAAGGAGAGCCTCAGAATATTAATGATGCACTTGGTTATGCCAACTGGAGGAGATCAATGTAAGATAAATATGATGCATTGATGATTAATAAAACATGGCATCTCCCCCAAGTTCTAAAAAATGGTTGATTGCAAATGCGTGTTTCACATCAATAGAAATGGTAATGGAGATATTACAAGCTATAAAGCACTGACTTGTTGCAGAAGGATTTAAGCAACAATATGCTATTTATTATAAATATACTTTTAGTCCTATTATTAAGGCTGCCACTATCAGAATTATGATAGCCTTGCCAGTCTCTCGGTGTTGTAGTTTAGGACAGCTAGACGTTAAGGATGTGTTTCTTCATGGTGTTATGGAATATGAAGTTTACATGAACCCCCTCTCCCCCTCCTAGTTTTATTCTTATCGGATTCCTCATTATATATGAAAACTTGATAAACCCCTTTATGGTCTCAAATAGAATCATCCTGCATGGTATTCTCAACTCAACTCCTAGCTTTGTGAGCTTAGTTTTATACCTTCCAAGGCTAATACATCATTATTTCTCTATAATATGTCACGTATCACTATGTTTATCTTGATATATGTTGATGATATTATAGTGGCTGGATCATCAGATTACTCTATCTCTATTTTTCTAAAAAAATCCGAGTCACAACTTTGCACTCTAATATACCATTGAATTGCACTATTTTTGGGTGCTAAAATCAAGAAGTCGTGATCTTGGTTAGTTCTCACCTAGGAAAATTCTGCAGCTAATTTCTTGCACATGTTGGGTTGACTAAATGCACAACTTTCCCTACACTCATGTCTACTAATGACAAACTGTCGCTCACCGACGACTCTTCTCCTAGACCCGAGGACATCACAAATTATGTAGTATTGTTGGTGTTCTCCAGTACTTGACACTCACACAACATTGCATATCCTTTCTCTATTAGTATATCTATGTTGTTGCTATTTCTCATTCGACAAGTGCAAAGCAAATTTTGAGATACATTCAAGGTACCCTTAAGGTTGATCTTACTTTTTAGCGACTTCCTTCTACATTACTTAGTGTTTTTTACATGGATATTGGATAGGCGCTCTTGATGATAGACGTTCTAGAGGTGGATTTGCAATATGTTTTGGTCCAAATTTGGTTTCTTGGAGTGCCGAGAAATAAGCTATCGTGTCCCTCTCTAGCACCGAAGTTGAATACAAGGCTATGGCTAATGTCACAACTAAGTTAATTGGGGTTGAAGCTTTACTTCGAGAACTTGGTGTTTCTCTCAATAAAAACCCTTTCTTTTATCTGATAATCTTTGTGCTATATATATTTTCGCAAATCTAGTGTTTCATGCCCATATATTGAGATTGATTATCATTTTGTTCATGAAAGAGTTGCCAACAAACAACTAAATGTTAAGTTTATCTCCAGCAATGATCATGTCATTGATGGGTTTATACATGTTTATATGTGGTATAAAACTTTGCCTATCAAGAGTTTACACGAGTTTAGGCGTAATATCAACCTTTCAAAATATTTTGATTAAGGGGTGTGTGTGTTAGACATATGTAATACATGTTTATATACGATAATAGAATAGTATTCTATACGTATACAACTTCTCTGTAAATGACACAGCATGGGCTTTTACTATGCCATATAACAAGAATCTGATGTCCCCAACGGGGCTATCATTTCCGCCCACATCGGCACTAGTACTCATTTGTATATATTAGAAGTGGCTAGTTAGGTATCTACATATTATAAATCAGCACTGGTGTTTAATAAAAAAAAACGTCCAAGCACCTCTATAAGCATCTTGTATTTCATATTTTTATTGGCGCCTTGCTTTCCCTTGCTTCTCAGTTTGCTGCGTGATCCAGTGTGATAGGGTTATGGTTTTAAATAAACTCTAGTAGACCCCTAAAAGTGTCCCCTAGTCGTAAAAGGAACTAGCAAAGTAGGAGATATGTGACTCTAGCAAACCTCCTAAAAGTTGTATGTCATTAAAAGAAATTATAGTTGACCCAATAACACTATGCTTTACCTTAGGTTTAAGGTGAAGGGTTTGTGGTTTAGGGTCAATCTACTCGTAGAAGAGCAACAACCGGATTCCCGCTTCCCCTCTCCTTTCCCACTGAATCCATCCTCTTCCAACTGGTTGTTGTGTCATTTGGGCCTCAAACATTATCTTGGTTATGCTATTGAAACTGGACATATCCATTCTCTCCATCGCATGGATCTGGAATGCTGCCACCACCTAATAGATCTGCCCACCGCCTTAGCTCAGAGCACATTTATCGAGCCGAACCGAGTCAGACCTACTCAACAACTTCCTGAGCTGCTTCTCTCAAGGTTTGGCACTTCCAACACCTCTACCCTCGAGATTTTATCCGATCAACTGTCGTCGGATTGATGACAAGTACGCCATGAGGGGGTCCTCGAGGCATGGCAAAGGGTGGGGTGTGAGATGTACGGTTATCCGGGATGGTGAGCACACAAGTTTACCCAGGTTCAGATCCGACAGCGGTGGCCGGATCATACTCCTGCTAGAATCCACTATATTGGCAGAGCCGGATGTTTACATAGGATTACAAGAGATGGTATCTCATGTGCGAGTTGTGTATGTCAATTCCCTAAAGGCTGGTCCCTAGGCCAGCTTATATATTCATCCGATCTAGGGTTTACAGGAGAGTCCTATCCGGCTACGATACAAAGTTGGTACAAAAATCAACTTGGACTACAAGTCAAACTACATGACTAAGTCGGTAAGTCTTCTAGGCCTTCGCATAGCAGGATGGGCCTCCGTATTCTTTCCCTGCCTGGTTCGCCCATGGAGCAAAGCTCTAACATAGAGGTGGACCACCCTAGTTAGTGAGTAACTATGGGTATACCCGGAAAGTATATCCCCAACATTAACGCCCCCAACTCTCATGCAAATGCATTTTTGTCACTTTTCCTATAAGTTGATGAATTTAAACGAGTGTTGAATTGATGATGTGCAATGATGTTGGTGTAGTAGGAAACAAATTGAGTGTTTTTTCGAGGATTCATCATTATGATGAGTTCTTGAGTATGATGGTGATGTTGAGATTGCTCTTTTGCTAGCTGATTTAGAGGAGTGCGACATGCCACCATGTCATACAGGATCTTGGGGGAGGGGCGAGGATTCGTCGGAACATTCTAGAAGGACTTGGAAACATCGTTTGTAATTAGTGTGTAAAAAATCCTATGTATCACAAAGATATTTTTACATGACACTTTAGGATGTCAAACGGTCTCTTTGTTAGTATTATCAAGGCCATGAAAGAAAACAACAATTACTTCAAGTGTTAAAGAAATGCAGCTACAAAGTTGGATGTAGTGCTTTGCAGAAGGCCAAAGCAGCAATGTATGTGACCACATATGGCATCCCAACTAACTATGTTGGTGACTACCTAATACTAGAGAAAAACCACTATCATGACAGCGAGGAAAGGTTCCAAGATTGTGATTGAGGTGTTTGGATAAGAGTCCATGAGAGAAAACAATGCTCAAGATACCCACATGTTATGGAGATGCATGATGCTAGAGGGTTGTCTAATGTTGGGATGCATTGAGACTGTAGAATTTCTCTACAACATAGCATGTAAATTCACTAGGCATTTCAGATATCCAACAATCATACTCGAAGAAGTTAAATTCTATGATCCATGGATTTGGAATTATTACTTTGGGACACGAGGATCAAACTGCAAGGCTTCCAAATATACCCTTTATATGCAAGGCTAGCCCTAGGGAAAGATCAATTCAACTTAAAGGTGACTGATCAATGGCTATGATATGGGCTACCCTGCAGATGGCATCAACCCAGCTTGATCCACCTTTGTGTAAACAATATCAACCTGACAAGGTAATAAGAGAGTCCACTTCTCTAAGGCTATTAAGCGGTGAGGAGCTGCATTGAACGAGCATTTCAGGAGTTACAAGCTTGTTTTGTAATTTCACCTGGACCTGCTTGATTGGGATCAACGAGCACTCTGCGAATCATGAAAACTTATGTGACCATGCATATGATAATAGAGAATCAGCATGATCTTTATGAGAAGTTTGAGTATGATTTGTGTAGGAACAACTATGACCCTCAGGAGGTATACTAATCGACTTTGAAGATTTTTGGAAGTCCACTGAAGGATAGAAGACATGGCTTCACATGAAAAGCTTCGGCAAGACCTTGTTGAGTTTTGTGGTGGTAGCAAGGGTAGTAATTCAGTCATGTTCCATCATTTTTATTCATGTTTTATTTAGACTATTTGATGATTTTGAGGCTTTGCTAAATTATCTTTTAATCTGAAAGTTATGGATTTGAAATATTGTTGAATTGTGTGTGGTGGAAAGTTGAAATTTTGAATGCAAGTAAATACATTGTAGGGATTGGAGTTTTAGGGGCTTTGCTCTAGTAATGCACCCATAAGTCGGTAAAACATTTTATTGGATGCATTTTTAGGGGGTCTACTAGAGTTTCTCCTATGCTTATATTTGTCATCGAATGCTCTCATCACATCAAGACGGGTATGGTTGTAGTACTATGACCACACTGATGGATTTTAAGTTGGTCTAAATACCTTTAATTTCAGAAATTTCACCTGATTTGGAACCCTCGTCATAGAAGTTCGGGAAAATTCATTTTTCCCTCAAATTTCTTCAAGTGTTCTTTAAATTGTATTACCTACCTGTGTTTCCAAAATTATGTCCAAAAAATTTAAGCCTTTCCCTTAAATATCTATAATCATATGTTCTCTCAAATTTCTTAACCTTCCCCTTCTAGCCTCAAAATTTTGAAAGCTAGTTTGAAAAAAGTCGAAAGCAGTAGTTGTACTATGCAATTTTCCGGGGTGATGGGGTGACGCCACTCGCGGGAAAAAGATAGGTATCAGAGCTAATCACGAAAGTTCCTGAGCAATGAACCGTAAATACACAAATCCCCTTAGAAGAAGTTATTAGGTCATGGAATAAATAAAATTTTGTGTGTGAAATAATGCATCATCTTTGATAACTCTGTGAATTGCACTCATTAATTGTTCTATCCCTGCTCCAGTCAGGGATAAGATGCCATTCCTTATAGCTTGGTGATGTTCCTTGGGCTGGGTGGGGCATATGGGTTGGTCTGCAGTTTGGAGCTAGAATTGGTGGTTCGCACCTGCAGATTGAGTTGGTTCTGACCTCCTCCACGTCATAAAAGGCACAAAACCACGTGAGAGGGTTTTAAAAACTCGGAGCTGGCATACTAGATGGCGTTAGATTAATCATATGAAGTAGCCAGAGATATTTTTGCGCACCGAATGCTTGCTTCTCTATAATGTTATCTGCCGTCCAAAACGGGAAATCCTACATACATATTATTATGCGTGTCTCCTCATAAATTGTCGAGTAGAGAATGGAATATAATATTTACATTTGATCATAGAGCACATAATCTTCAATTTTTAACAGAAGCAGCTCAGTATTTTGATGCAAAGTAGTGATACGGTAATCGATGATGATGCCGCGGGCATTACACATTTTTCTGTTGAGCAGACATGTGATGTGAGACAATTGTCAACTCCATCCATCACCATATTCTTTGTAACTACTAGTGCTACTACTTTGTAAGCATCCATGACCCATATATACTCGATACAAAGTACCTAGCAGTTAGTCAATACCATATCCGTTTAAAAAATCACGTAGAGTACTTGCCCGGTCCGCCGGTTCTGACTAATTAAACACGTTTGATTAAGGAACATGCTCCGTCGATCCATCGACGGTGAAGAGAGAATAAAGGAAGTGTCAAGGGCGGCAGTTTGTTCCCTAGCTCCTCCACTGGAGCAGACAAAACTCTCCAACGGCGGCTTTTCTCCTGCTAGTTTAATACTCTGACCGAACCCAAGTAGTTTTAACCTATATACATAGCTTTTTTTTTGAAATTAACCTATACATACCTCTGTTCTGTAGCTGATCAGCTGAGATTTGGCACCAGGGAGAGTATAATGAAATGCAATGGGGGTTTCTTCGCCTTCTTTTTAAAACCCAGATCGAGAGAGCGTGCGAGAGTTCAACGGTTTCGATCAGACGACGCATGGGATCACGCGCAGACGCAGCAGGCCACTGCATATTCTACTCGATCGATCCATCCAGCTGCTGTGCTGGCCAGGGTTCCTCTGCTACTACACTGTTCGATCCGGCCATTATTCTCGACGGTTCATGTATAAAATAACCACGGAGGTAGAGGGTGCTGGAAGCATCGTAGATCTCGTCTGCCAGCAGCATGCCATATTGCGTTGTTTCCTCGATCAACTCCAAGGAGGTCCTACGTACACTGCACTCGTGTGTCGTGCGTACGTGTGTATGTTTTTTTAGAATATACATGTATACGTACGTACGGCGTGTTCGTGGAAAAGTCCTTCATGTTTACACTAGAGCTTTCTCTTGCCAGATCTACCAATACGTACGTAGATACAAAACTACTAGGATTAGCTTTTAGCTATTAGTAGTACGTACGTACGTCTCAGAATTAACGAAGCAACGATGCCGGTTCTCGCCCTATGTTTGCACGGTCGACCTGATTCCTGTATAGTTATTAAGTGGCCTATATATTGCCGCTCGGAGGCTTCAAACAAAATAATGATCGGTCCACGGACGGCAGGGAAGAACAGGAAAGTCAAAGATACTCCTTTATATATATATATATATATATATATATATATATATATATATATATATATATATATATATATATATATATTTGAGTAGATTATATTATGTTTTTTTACTAGCAGAAGAAGATTTTTTTTGTTAGGTCGGCAAAACGCGCGATGAGGGTGTGGCGTTTCCGGCCTAGAACTGAACAGCGTGCATACCGACGGTGCCGGCAGCGGAAAGCCCACGCACGTACGGTCACCACCGGGCTCTCCATCGATCGCGCGCGCGTGGCGCGGTGCCCCCCTTTTCGCTCTCCTCTCGCGATCCGATGGAACAGCGCGCGTGCGTCTCCCAGGCCGTGTTGTGTGTTTTTGTGGTGGCGGCAGACGGAGCGCGGCCTGCGAGACCCCCTTTCCTTTTCTGGAATAGGAGGGCAAAGGCTAAAAGGGACTCGGACGCTGTTGGTCCCGGCCGCATCAAGCTTGCACAAGGGCGCGCGCCTACTTTTCCTCCCGAAATGTGGGCGTCTAACAGCGAGTGCTTTTGTGAGACCGATGTCCCAAAGCTAGCTCTAGTAGCTTGGACGTAGGCCGGTTAACCATCTCTCGTTCTAGGACCCAATCAGAATTCTCCTCGTAGCATGTGTATGGTGTGACCGTGTTGCGGATGGGACCTCGATCGTGTACCTTTGGACGGCAGCCGGGGCTCTCACCCGCCGAAATCTGACGGAATTCGGACACCATTCCTTTTGAGGTGAGGAAGAAAGTGCCGACGCGCCTTCTCTATATATGTTCCATAGGTCGTGTGGAAGAAGAAGACCGTTTGAGATTCATGGGCCAACGCCTGAATTCCACATTCGTGCCTTTCCAATACAAAGTCCCACGACTTGGAATTCAGCCCGCCACATCCTCGGGCTGAACTTTCGCGACGTGTATGGTTAATACGACCCTTATTTTCTGTTTTTGTCAATTGCCCCTTGGATGCTGCATGCGATCGAAAAAAGTGCCTTGAGCTAGCTTTGACATCTCGTTTGGTTGTCTATAGTTTTTTGTGCTATTTCTGTCAGTTGTTTGTTTGCATATATTTGCGGTTTATCTATGCATTGATAAAAATAGTTGTTGTTTGGTTTTGTGTGTTTTGCACTTTCATATCACTGTTATGGTTACAAATTTCTAATTTGGTGACCTTACCACCACATTGCACATAGCACACATGTTAGCGTTCACTTGGCCAGCTCAGCATTTAGCTTACGTTCTGAACGTTTATGCGCACACAGACCGGTAATAAGAAGAGAGCTCACTTCATCCCAAAAGCCTGAACTTGAAGGGAGCACTGGTGGAAAATAGACGTATAGTCCCGGGCCGTAACGGGCTCTAGTCCCGGTTTTGGGCCTGGGACTGCCAAAACGGGACTAGAGCCCCCCCCCCCTCTCTAGTCCCGGCTCTCTACGTCACGCGACAGATAAGAGCCACGTGGCTATTTCAGCAAGGCGGGGGGCGGAAACCCTCTAGTCCTGGGCCTAACACCATCCGGGACTATACGGTTTCCTGCCGCAGCAGAGAATTGTGTGTTTCTCTGCCGTGGCAGAGATTGTGTGTTTCCTTTTTTTTGCCATTTCGTTCCTTTTTCGTTTTGTGTTTCACTATAATTTCAAACATATATTTCAGTACATATATTCTACGCTACTACATACACAGTACACGTTGATGCATCTATATAATTAATCGATCCCGTGCAAGCATACATATAATCAATTATATCAAAAGGAAGAAATGTTTTGAAATTACATGGTCATTGATGATATATATATCATATCAACTACATGGAGATCACTAAGGAATATAGAGTTCCTCGTCATCCGCATAATGTTCTCCATGTACATCAAGGACCTCCTTCATCAGAAATCCCGCCAGCTCCTCTTGAATTGCTCGTATGCGCTGGTCTGGCTCTAATTTCTCCCGCAAATCATAAATATAATGTGAATCTACTTTCCGCTCACTGCTCAACTCGCGGATGTACTCGCAGACGTAGTATCCACATAAATGAGTTCCTGGTGGCTGCTGTAAACTCTTCACCATTTTATAAGTTAGCTCCTCTTTGAATGGACCTGGTATTTTCTGTCTGAACCGTGTCCAACACCTTCTCGGCAAAGAAAATGAACAAAGGAGTTATTAGTTACTTGATATCAGGAAATGAACGAAATAGGCCGATATAATACGATAATGATTGAAATTACTTATGGAGCATTGCTTTCATGTCGCTCCACTGCTCTTGGTCCCAACTTAATGAGTCGTGGACTTCAACTAGGGACTTGTCAACTTGAATGTTTAGCAAGATCTAGTGGAATCTGCGGACATTTATATAAGCATACATGCATAGCTCATCGAGTAAGCAAAAATAAAATGTGTACAAGATAGAAACACTCACTTGAAGTTGTAAGGAAATAGTATTTCCTTAACAAAATTATTCTTGGTTAAGAACCTGCACAGGTCTTCCTCCACGTCCTTGGGGTGATTCTTTAACGTATATTCATTAACGATATATGGGTCAATGAACCCAACGTCATATCTTCTAGCTCTTTTGCATTCAAGCATCTTCATTCTACAGAATATAATATCATACAAAAGGATATATAGTTAGGATAATATATTAAATGCAATGAACGAGCTAAGCTACAAACTTAATTATAGAAATAAATCACTTACAGACAGTAGCAACCAATAATAGATTTGTTGAGGGCGCGCTGGTGATACGTCGAATTTGCATCACCATTCTATATCATAATTTGCCTCTATTCATTGAATATGTCTTATTATGAGGTATTACTTATGTCTTTTCCACTATTTTTGCATGTTGGATGATTCTTGGAGGATGGACTGCCGGAGTCTGGATTCTGATGGAAAAAGAGGTATTTTGATGCAATTTCGCGAAGATCAGAAAAATATGGGAAAATCATATTTTCCTGGAAGACGAAGGAAGCCAGAAGGGGAGGCGCAGAAGGGCCGCAGGGGGGCCACACCCACCTAGGCATGGGCCCACCTTGCCTCGCGTTTAGGGCAGGTGTGGCCCACCTGCTCGGCTCCCGATTCCGCCCTCTTGCCTATATCTTCCTTACGGAACCCTAACACCAGGGGAGCGACCATAGATAGATTTTCGCCACCTCTGCGAGGCGGAAAACACCGAGAGAGAAAGATCTCTCCGGCAGACAGATTTCTGCCGGGGAAACTCCTTCCCGGAGAGCGGAGATCATTGCCATCAACACCGTCATCAAGCTAGGCTTCATCGGGATCATCATCATCATCCACACCATCATCTCCACCAGCACCATCATCACCACTCCGTCCCGCTGTAACAATTGTGTTAGATATTGCTTTAGTTCTTAGGGGAAACTTTCCCGGTGTTAATTACTATTGTATTTGATGCTTGTGAGTGGAACCATTGGATTATTGTTTATGTTCAGATTGTTACTCATCACCATATCATCTTTGATCTTGATCCATATGATGTCTTGTGAGTAGTTCGTCTAGTTCTTGAGAACATGGGAGAAGTCATGTTGTTAGTAGTGGATTTGTGTTGACTTATTATTATTATAATGGTTTAGTATTTAAGTTGTGGTGCTATTCTTCTAGTGGTGTCATGTGAACGTCGACTACATGATACTTCACCATTTATGGGCCTAGGGGAATACATTGTGTATTTGTCTACTAATTGTGGGGTTGCCGGAGTGACAGAAACATGAACCCCATTAGGACACCATTGCACAAGGGAGCGTAGGAATTCAGAGTTTAAGGCTCTGGTTAGGTTTATATCTTAATTACTTTCATGTAGTTGCGGATGCTTGCAGGGGGTTTAATCACAAGTATGTATTAGTCCAAGTAAGGTCGGTACATTAGCACAGGTTCACCCACACAACACTTACAACACCAAAGAAGAGTACTTAGCTATTTGAAGCGAAAGCACTTGACAGAATTCCCATGTGTCCTCGAGAACGTTTGGTCCTTATAAGTATTTCCACCGGCTTGTCCTTTGCTAAGAAAGGATTGGGCCACTTGATGCGTTTGTTCGTTGTCTTTATTACTTGTACCTTGTTTTGTTGCTTTATCAGAAAACCCATAAAAATTTGTTTGCTAAGTATTTACAGAGATTTCCTGCTCCATACCACTAGTCAACACCTTATGCTCCTCGTTGGGATCAACACTCCTATTTATAGAAAGTACTACGATACACCCTCTATACTTGTGGGTCATCAAGACTATTTTCTGGCGCCGTTGCCAAGGAGTGAAGCTCTATTGAAGAGTGGAAATGGTAAAGGAAACTTCTACTCTGAGTATTGCTTTTTGTTACTGCTTCTTACTTTGTTTCCAATATGGATAACCCACTTGGTTTTCTGTTTGGGAAAACTACTACCACTGTTAGGGTAGTAGATGAACCACTACCTGTTGAAATAGATCCTTTTAAGATACCTACAAGTATTGTTGATCGTGTTATGGATAATTATTATTTTGGGGATGGAACTATCCACCCTAGTGATCATTTGCTTTTTATCCATGAATTATGCGGGTTGTTTAAGTGTGCAGGTATCACAACTGAGCAGGTGAAGAAGAAGTTACTCTCCATATTCTTGAAAGGGAGAGCTGAAGAATGGTATAAGCTGTTGAAGAATGGACAATCCATGGAAATGGCTTCTCTCTTTTATTCTAAATTCTATCCTCCCAGTGAGATTCATAAGGATAGAAATCTGATATATAACTTTTGGCCTCGTGATGGAGAGAGTACAGCTCAAGCTTGCGGGAGATTGAAGTTACTAATGCTTAAATGTCCTATTCATGAACTCCCTAACAATATTATTATAAATAACTTTTATGCTAGACTTTCTCTTCATGATAAAGATCTACTAGATGCTTCTTATGCTGGATCATTCACACGTATGAAGGAAGAAGCTAAATGGAATCTACTAGACCGTTTTCAAGAGAACACTGAAGCTTGGGAGAATGACAAAGGAAGAAAGTCGGGTATAAACTATGATTATGAATGCATTAAATCTTTTATGGGAACTGATGACTTCCGTGATATTAGTAATGAGTTCAGTCTGGATTCCCAAAGTATTGCCAATTGTTTTAAAGCCTTTGCCTCTTACATATAATTTCCCAAGAAGAAGTGGAATAAGTACCATGCATCTTATAAAGATGTTGTTAGTCATGTTCCAATTATAAGCACTGAAGTTTGTACTACTAATCATAATGTGCCTGAACCGTATGTAGAGAAAATACCTTTCCTGGCTAAGGTAAAGGAGTATTCTATGATGATTAATGTAGATAATAAAGGTACTAAGAAAACTATGGAGCCTGATGAGCAGTTGAATATTGAACCTGTGGTAGCTATTGTGAAAGATCTTGACGCTAGAAATATAGAGGATGAGCACATTGTCTTCTGTGAAGACTCTTCTAATATTATCTCTCATCCTATTAAGACTACAAAAGCTAGTGTTCATGTGCTTTGTGTTAAAATTGGTGATCATTTCTACTATGGTTTATGTGATATTGGTGCTAGTTATAGTGCTATTCCTTATGAGCTTTACATGGAAATTATGCATGAAGTTGGTCCTTGTGAGCTTGAGGACATTGATGTGGTTATTCACCTTGCTAACAAGGAAACCATTTGCCCTATTGGTATTGTAAGAGATGTGGAGGTTCTTTGTGGTGAGATTAAGTATCCTGCTGATTTTCTAGTGCTTAATTCAGCAGCTAGCAAAACTTTCCCTATCATTTTTGGTAGACCTTTCTTGAACACTTGTGGAGCTATTATAGATTGTAAGAAGGATAAAGTTTTAACTAAGTTTGATGGAGATTCTTATGTGTTTAACTTTTCCAAATTTGCTAAAGCTCCTTGTGAAAATAGCTTGCCTAATCAAGATTTCAGGATGGAACAACTTGCTTCTATTGATCCAGTTTATGACCTTGGACTTCTTTTTAGTGACTATAAGTATGCTCATTCTTGTGATAAAATTGATTCCTTTGATGGTTATATTGTCAACTTTATTCAAGGTGCTACTGAAAGTTATTATGAGAGAGGGAAACATGGTTTTATGCATCTCAATAATGTTAAGTTTCCCCATTTTATGTTGAAATCTTTGAAGTTGCATTTGTTTTGTCTTCCTATGCTGGTGGCTTTTTGTTTCAACAACTTGTTTTCTCATGATACCCCCATGCATAGGAAGTGGGTTAGACTCAAATGTGTTGGTTATTTGCTTCTTGATGCTCTCTTTCACTTCAAATATTTATCTCTTTAGTGAGCATCTTTGAAAGTTTCAAGCCTAACTTAAAGGCATTAAAGAAAAGTACTTGTTGGGAGATAACCCAAGAGTTTGGTTGAGTCTTGGACATTATTACCTCAGTAATAACTGCTCCTTATCCTTTTTGTTTTGGATTTTGTGTCAAGTTCAACTACTTTTGAGAAGTAGAGGAGTTGTGAAAAGTGGTTGTCTGGGGACAGATTTTTGTTCTGCATTGTAAAAATTCGTGAGGGAGCTTAGTACGTCGTATGGAGCTGTATTTTTCTGAGATTGTTCTCCAAGTTGTTACCCAACTTTCATTAGTTCTGCACTTTTTGATTTGAGCAACAGAAGGTTTCCAAAAAAGTTAATCTTTACCTGCTGGTCTGTTTTGACAGATTTCTGTTATCATTTGCACTTGCCTCTTATAGAAGCTTTTGTTTTGATGGATTTCAGTCGAAGTGTGAACCTAAAGGTTAATTATTTTGCTTACACTAATTTTGCCATTGAGGTTTGTGTGAGACCTTGTAGGAAAGGAAATTCCAGGAGAAGGAGAAACGGAGTCTGCGAAGTTCATCTTTGAATAGGTAAAAGTGGTGAAAACAGAAGGTTCATGAAACCCCAATCTTTTTATATTTTTGATGTTTTTAATACATAAGGCAAGTCACGAGATGGAAAAGAGGAGGAACCAGAGGCCGGGGTGGCCAAACCCACCCCAGGCGCGGGCCCTAGCTGGCCGCGCCTGGAGGGGTGTGCCTCCCCCGAACTCCGACTCCGCCTTGTTTTCATATCAAAACCTTCCTTATGCTTTGAAACTTCATAATATATAACCTCCCGGATCCCCCGAGGTTCGTGCATCGTGTTCTCGTCGTGTTTTTGTTTCGATCTGTTTCTATCAGGAAATCTTCTCAAGTTTAGAGCACCATGGTCTCCGCCAACAACAAAGGCAAGAAGCCCGAGGAAGATGATCCTCACAAACCCAAGGAGGAGGATATTTTGGTAGGTGATGAAGAAGACATGGAGGAGGACAAGCAACCGGGCACCCGCTCTACCGTCGCAAGCATTGGAGTGGTGAAAAAACCTACCAAGCTTAGGAGGACAACACGGATATCTACAGGAAGGAAACCTCCACGTCATACCCTCTCTCCACGATCACCTCCTCCAAGTACCAAGAAACCCTTCCATACTCTTATACATGAGCGTCAATATCAACATGTTCCCAAAGGGAACTTTCCCTCGATGTGGGATATGCCTCGTTCTAACCATGCAGGGGAGGAACACACTAAGAAGGAAGAGTGGGGAAAGAATAGCAAGGACTGGAATTCTCGGTCCGATATGATCATGAACCTCATTGAGCAAAACTCGGAGTTTATTCGTACTCTAACCTTTGAGATTGAGGAGTTGAGGAAGCTGATTGAGGAGCTTATCAAGAGAACACCACCACCACCGAAGGACTAATTCGTCATCAGGTTTGGCATCCCCTTGGCTTGTTCCAAGCTTGGGGGGAGTGCCGTGGTATCACCATCATTATCTTTTACCTTTTTAGTGGATTCATATCTTTTGTAGAGGTGTTATCTTATAGTTTGGTTTGCATGTGGAAGTATCTCTCCTTTAGTTGATTATCTATGTATCCCTTGGTGTGAGTGCCTCTATGAAATATTAATGAGAAGTTTCATCTTTTACTTTTTGCACTTCTTATTTTAGTTTGCAATCTCTATAATGATGGATCTTGTTGATCAGTATTGGCATCACTTTGGGAGCAACAAGTAAATCTAAATTGGTTTTGGCAAACCAAGTTCTGGTCAGTAGCAACACTTTTTGAGGTTTGAAAGAAAAGAGAAAAAGCTTACAGGTATTTTGTATCATTTATTTTCTTTCTTGTTGGCTCATAAGCTTAGTATTTGTTATTTAAGATCTTTTGTGTCTTCAAGGAAGATTGCATGTTTGGATTTATCACTTGTAGGTTTGCTTGTTTCTTTTAACTCTCTTGCTTGCTACCCAGCCTTGCTAGTCAAAAACCTGTTTTGAGAAGGCATACTTCTCATGTTTCCAATCCCTTTGACCAAAACCTTTGACATTTGTGTCCACCATATCTACCTATTAGCAATTTCTATTCCAAGCAAATTCTCAAGCTTCATCTATCTTTCGAATTAAAAAGTATTTTGTTATGTGAAAACTAGTTAGTAAAGCTCTCACGAACTTGATGGCACACCTTATTTCCTTGCCCCTAATAGACTTGAACCATTGTGTCATCGAAGTTGTATATGCTTGCATCCTTACGTTGGAATTAGCAGAACCGTGCTGTCACGGGGAACGCTTTCAACATTGCACTTGTACCTTGTACATAGTTGATATCGTGCTCTTTTGTCTGTGGATGTCAACGGTGTGAAATAAAGAGGGAACTTGTAAGTCCATGGAGTCTATATTTTGTGTTATAGAAACGCCTGGGCCACTAGCCTAAGCCATGCCTAATCATGGTGGAAACTTGCAGCATCACCATGGTGAGCTATCTATGAAGCATCCTCAATAAAAAGCTATGCACATAGTAAAAAAAGATCGCTGAGATGCTCATTGTCTGCTTTCCTTGTCATTTTGTTTATGGGATAGCTATTGTACCATGTGCAAGGGGTACCCCGTTGGCGGTTCTCTATGATCTTACAATAAAAAGAACTTACCGGTAACTGAAGTTGAGTAGCATGAGGAGTGGCCCTCATATTCAAGGGACATGAGATTGCCAACTTATATTTCGTCAAGCATATACTCCATCTTTGCGCACTTTAACCTTAATCATCTCAAGTAGCCTATGATAGGGGCAATGAGGGCTCAAAGCTAGTAAGTACCATAATATTTTAGAAGCTCTTTATGACTTGAAATCCCTGTTACCCTCTATAAAGGGAACTTTATTATATTCTTTAAGTTGAGTCAGTAAACCTACTTCCTATCTTTCTCCAGCAATCATTTGAGTTATTGTGTTGCAAGCATTCATATGGTGATTTATTCAATCATGTTATTTATCTTCCTTGTTTGCACAAGACTCTTATCTATTGAGTATTACTTTGAAACTGTTTTCCAGCTGTTCTCTAACCAGGAACAAGAGTTTGGCAATTCCAATTATGATTTATCTTTATGCATCTCTATTGTGACTCCTGTACTTGTTGCAAGCTAAGTTATATAATGGTGAGTTGCTTTCTTCTATGAGTTGTGTAATGGTAAGTGTGATGCTTCTTGTCCGTATTCTTTTATCGACACTGCACTCCATAAACCCGTGGACATGTTTACTGAGCTTAGTTTTCGCTTGGGGACAAGCGAAGGTCTAATCTTGGGGGAGTTGATACGTCCAATTTGCATCACCATTCTATATCATAATTTGCCTCTATTCATTGATATATGTCTTATTATGAGGTATTACTTATGTCTTTTCCACTGTTTTTGCATGTTGGATGATTCTTGGAGGATGGACTGCCGGAGTCTGGATTCTGATGGAAAAAGAGGTGTTTTGATGCAATTTAGGGAAGATCATAAAAATACCAGAAAAATATGGGAAAATTATATTTTCCCGAAAGACGAAGGAAGCCAGAAGGGGAGGCGCAGAAGGGCCGCAGGGGGGCCACACCCCCTAGGCATGGGCCCACCTTGTCCCGCGCCTAGGGCAGGTGTGGCCCACCTGCTCGGCTCCCGACTCCGCCCTCTCGCTTATATCTTTCTTACAGAACCCTAACACCAGGGGAGCGACCACGGATAGATTTCCGCCGCCTCTGCGGGGCGGAAAACACCGAGAGAGAAAGATCTCTCCGGCAGACAGATTTCTACCGGGGAAACTCCTTCCCGGAGAGGGGAGATCGTCGCCATCAACACCGTCATCAAGCTAGGCTTCATCGGGATCATCATCATCATCCACACCATCATCTCCACCAGCACCATCATCACCACTCCGTCCCGTTGTAACAATTGTGTTAGATATTGCTTTAGTTCTTAGGGGAAACTTTCCCGGTGTTAATTACTATTGTATTTGATGCTTGTGAGTGGAACCATTGGATTATTGTTTATGTTCAGATTGTTACTCATCACCATATAATCTTTGATCTTGATCCATATGATGTCTTGTGAGTAGTTCGTCTAGTTCTTGAGAACATGGGAGAAGTCATGTTGTTAGTAGTGGATTTGTGTTGACTTATTATTATTATAATGGTTTAGTATTTAAGTTGTGGTGCTATTCTTCTAGTGGTGTCATGTGAACGTCGACTACATGATACTTCACCATTTATGGGCCTAGGGGAATACATTGTGTATTTGTCTACTAATTGTGGGGTTGCTGGAGTGACAGAAACCTGAACCCCGTTAGGAAACCATTGCATAAGGGAGCGTAGGAACTCAGAGTTTAAGGCTCTGGTTAGGTTTATATCTTAATTACTTTCCTGTAGTTGCGGATGCTTGCAGGGGGTTTAATCACAAGTATGTATTAGTCCAAGTAAGGTCGGTACATTAGCACAGGTTCACCCACACAACACTTACAACACCAAAGAAGAGTACTTAGCTATTTGAAGTGAAAGCACTTGACAGAATTCCCATGTGTCCTCGAGAACGTTTGGTCGTTATAAGTATTTCCACCGGCTTGTCCTTTGCTAAAAAAGGATTGGGCCACTTGCTGCGTTTGTTCGTTGTCTTTATTACTTGTACCTTGTTTTGTTGCTTTATCAGAAAACCCCTAAAAATCCGTTTGCTAAGTATTTACAGAGATTTCCTGATCCATACCACTAGGCAACACCTTATGCTCCTCGTTGGGATTGACACTCCTATTTCTCAAAAGTACTACGATACACCCCCTATACTTTTGGGTCATCAGCTGGTTGTATACTGAAACAATTCGGTCATTTGAACATGTATCGAGTATAGTTTGAAGTGATGCTCCTTTCTAATGTCTACCGCAAACCAATCTTTCTGATGCTTTTTTTGTTTGCACCATGTACCATGTGTGTAGATGTCGCGTATGTGTGGATAGATGCGTGAGCTCCTCATTACTGACTAGAGGCTCCCCTTGGACATACTTCCGTACTATCTGACCCACTGGTGTATCTTCATAGCCTAAATATTGACCAAGAGACATATTTGCTGTGTAGGAAAGTGCTTTGGTCTCCGATACAGTGATGCCCATTAGTGCAGCATTAGTACTGGCTCTGTGGTCCATTATTTGCATGTCCATATCCATTTCAGCTCTGAAGGCCTTGTCGAGGTCTGAAATTACTTTGAGCGGGGGGGGGGGGGCGATTGATTCTTCTGTTGTCCGAGCTGGGCAACTTGCTTCCCGCTTTTGGCGCTTGTGCTTTTTTTATTCTTTGCTTGCTTAAATCTCCCGGTCATAGTCTGATTCCAGATTCATCGATATCTGGAATGGTTGCTCAAGAAAGGACTTAGCCCACGTTTTGGTTTTTTCATCATATACCGGTTTTGGCTTAGACTTTTTGGGTGCAAAATGCGCCTTAACTTGGGCAGCCACATCCGCGGCATTTTCCTCATCGGTCTTGTCATAAGGTCTCTTTGGAAGAGCCAGCGGGATGTCGACTATCTTCGCCGTTTGACCTTTCTTTGATGTGGGGCGTGGGGGAGCGGCGAACTTCTGTTTCTTCGACGAGGTAGTAGTATTGCACGGAGGCGGAGGTGGAGATCGAGTATTGCACGGAGGCGGAGATCGAGTTGATGTACTCCTGCTGCGGCGATCGACATCGGGGCGGGGTGGACTTGGAGGTTGACGATAATTGGGTTGGGGTACACTTGGAGGTTGACGATAATCAATGCAGGGTGGACTTGGAGGTTGACGATCATCGGGGCAGGGTGGACTTGGATTCCTTGGAGTCGGTGACCTTGGCGCCGAGCCTGGAAACTTGGTGTACTTCTTCTTGAAGGGTTTCGCGGCATAGTAAATCAAAATTTTCTACGGATGCGAACAGAGGGAAAGCCAAGATCTAATCTAGGAGATGCAAACAACGAGAGAGATTAGATTAGATCTTCATACCCTTGAAGATTCGAACAGCGGAACGTTCGTCGGAACGTGGGTGATGTAGTCGTACTCGCTTCTCCTCCTCGCGATCCGATCTGATCTAGCACCACAAGTGGCGGTGCCTCCGTGAGATGCACACGTGCAGCACCTCGACGTCTCCTCCTTCCTCGGACCAGCAAGTATGGTGGAGAGATGGATTGGATCTACAACACGACGGCGTGGTGTATATGGTGGAGAATTTCTGCAGCAGGGCTTCGCCTACAAACAGTCGGGAGGGAGAGAGGAGGGCAGCAGGGTGGCTAGCTCTTGGAGGGGAAGGTGTAGGGGGGTGGTGCGCCCCCAGCCCTCTATATATAGAGGGGTGGGCACAGCCCTAGCCCCTCCCCCAAGCCAAACCGGCGGCCCCAAAGGAGGAGGAGTGGGGGGGCAAGGAAACCCCCTTTCTAGAAGCTCTATCTAGGGTTTAAACCCTCTTTGGCCGGCTGGGCCCTATGGGGCCTTGTGCCCCTGGCCCAATGCGGCCAGGGCACTCCCTCATAGGCCCATGCCCCCTCCCAGAAGGTGTGGACACGTTGGTCCCCTTCCGGAAGGTTCTAGAAGCTTCCGGTACAATACCGATTAACCCGGAATAATTCCGAACTCCAAAAACTGCACTGCCTTATATGAATCTTATTCTCCGGACCACTCCGGAACCTCTCGTGATGTCCCGGATCCCATCCGAGACTCTGAACAAAAACTCATAAACCAATTATCCAATCTATCCTAGCGTCGAGACACGTTAAGTGTGTGACCCTGCGGGTTTGAGAATATGCAGACATGATCTTCTATCAATAATCAACAGCGGGGCCTGGAAACCCATATTGACTCCCACACATTCATAGATGATCATATCGGATGAACCACGATGCCAGGATTCAATCAATCCCATATATATATTCCCTTCGTCTCGCGATATTTTACTTGCCCGAGATTCGATCGTCGGTACCGTCATACCTAGTTCAATCTCGTTCACAGCAAGTACTTTACTCGTTCCGTAATCCAATATCACTTTGTGATTAACTCCTTAACCACATGCTTGCAAGCGGTGTTGAATCGATTATCGAGTGGGCCCGAAGTATATCTCTCCGACTTGGGAGGGACAAATTCCATCTCGATACATACAACCCAACAGATACTTTCCGATCACCTGAGAGACACCTTTATGATCACCCTCTCATAGGATGACGTTTGATGACCTCAAAGCTTTCTTCCGATACCAGGGAGTTGTATTATCTCATGGTCTAAGGAATACAATATTTGACATAGGAAAGGCTTCGCAAAGATGAACACGATGACACGATCTAATTGCTTCGCTTAGTTTGGGTCTGTCCACCATATCATTCTCCCAATGATATGATCTCATTATTAATCGACAACTCATGTCCATGGTTAGGAAACCTTAACCATCATTAATCAATGAGCTAGTCCATAGAGGCGTACTAGGGACACGGTGTTGTTCACAAACCACACAAGTATTAAAGTTTCCGCTTAATACAATTCTAGCATGGAATATAAACATTATCATGAACAAGAATTATAATAATAACATCTTTATTATTGCCTCTAGGGCATAATTCCAACAGTCTCCCACTTGCACTAGAGTCAATAATCTAGTTTACATCTGGCAACAATCTCACACCCATGGCACTGAGGTGCTGATCATGTTTTACACGTGGAAGAGGTTTAGTCAATGGATCTGCGACATTCAGATCTGTATGTACTTTGCTAATCTTTAGATCTCCATCTGCTATATAATCTCGGATTATATGAAACTTGCGGTTGATATGCTTGGTCTTTGGATGATATCTTGGTTCCTTAGCGAGTGCTATGGCGCCAGTGTTGTCACACAATATCTCCAGTGGGTCCAACGCACTTGGAACCACGCCAAGCTCAGTGATGAAGTTCCTGATCCAAACTCCTTCACTTGACGCTTCTGCAGCAGCCATGTATTCCGCATCTACTGTAGATCCCGCGATCACGCTTTGCTTGCAGCTTCTCCAGCTCACAGCTCCTCCATTCAAAATATAAACGTATCCTGTCTGAGATTTAGAATCATCCTTGTCGGTGTCAAAACTAGCATCGACGTAACCTTTTACGACGAGCTGTTCATCACCCCCATAGACTAAGAACATTTCTTTAGTTCTATTTAGGTACTATAGGATGTTCTTCATGGCTGTCCAGTGTTCCACTCCTGGATCACTTTGATATCTGCTCGTCAAACTAAGAGCATTGGACACATCCGGTCTAGTACACAGCATGGCATACATGATAGAACCTATGGCCGAGGCATAAGGCACTTTGCTCATAGCTTCCCTATCATTTACCGTAGCTAGACACTGAGCCTTGCTCAATATCTTACCTGACAACATAGGCACTGAACCTTTCTTTGCCTTATCCATTCTGAACCTTTTCAGAACTTTGTCTAGGTATGCACTCTGGCTTAAAGCTATCAGGCGTCTTTGTCTATCTCTACAGATCTTGATGCCCAATATATAAGCAGCTTCACCTAGGTCTTTCATTGAAAAACACTTGTTCAAATAACTCTTCACATCGTTAAGCATGTTGATGTCATTTCCAATAATCAATATGTCATCCACATATAGTACCAGAAACGTCACCGAGCTCCCACTCACTTTCTTGTAGATACAAGCTTCGTAGCAATTTGGAACAAATCCAAAGCTCTTGATCACTTGATCAAAACGAAGGTTCCAACTCTGAGATGCTTGCTTCAGTCCATAAATGAAACGCTGAAGTTTGCATACTTCATCAGCATCCTTAGGATCGACAAAACCTTCGGGTTGCATCATATACAACTCTTCATCAATGTTGCCATTGAGGAATACAGTCTTGACATCCATCTGCCATATTTCATAATCATGAAACGCAGCAATTGCTAATAAAATCCGAATGGACTTAAACATCGCTACGGGAGAGAAAGTCTCATCGTAGTCAACACCTTGAACTTGTCGAAAACCTTTCGCAACAAGCCGTGCTTTATAGACGGTAACATTACCATCCGCGTCTGTTTTCTTCTTGAAGATCCATTTGCACTCAACGGCCTTTCGGTCGCTAGGAGGGTCTACCAAAGTCCATACTTGGTTTTCGCTCATGGATCCCAATTCGGATTTCATGGCTTCTAGCCATTTCTCAGAGTCTGGGCTCATCATCGCTTCCTCATAGTTCGTAGGTTCACTGTCTTCTACTAACAAGACAGTCAAGACAGGGTTGCCGTACCACTCAGGAGGGGCACGCGACCTTGTCGACCTGCGACGTTCAGTAGCAGCATCGTCGAAGCTTCATGATCCTTGTCATTAGCTTCCTCTATTGTTGGTGCAGGCGGCACTGGAACAATTTCAGGTGCTGCGCTACTCTCCAACTCAAGAGAAGGTTCAATAACCTCATCTAGCTCTACTTTCCTCCCACTCACTTCTTTCGAGAGAAACTCCTTCTCAAGAAAGGAACCGTTCTTTGCGACAAACACTTTGCCTTCGGTTCTGTGATAGAAGGTATACCCAATAGTTTCCTTAGGGTATCCTATGAAGACGCATTTCTCCGCTTTGGGTTCGAGCTTGTCCGGCATCAACTTCTTGACGTAATCTTCGCATCCCCAAACTTTAAGAAACGACAACTTAGGTTTAGCACCAAACCACAGTTCATACGGTGTCGTCTCAACGGATTTATATGGTGCCCTATTTAAAGTGAATGCAGCGGTTTCTAATGCATAACCCCAAAAAGATAACGGCAAATCAGTAAGAGACATCATCGATCGGACCATATCTAATAGAGTTGGATTCCGGCGTTCAGACACACCATTGCGCTGTGGTGTTCCGGGTGGCGTGAGTTGCGAAACAATTCCGCTTGCTTTAAGATGCGTGAGAAAATCATAAGTTAAATACTCGCCCCCACGATCGGATCGTAGAAACTTGATCTTTCTGTTACGATGGTTCTCCACTTCATTCTGAAATTCCTTGAACTTTTCAAATGTTTCAGATTTATGTTTCATTAAATAGATATACCCATATCTACTTAAGTCATCGGTAAAACTGAGAAAATAGCGATATCCACCGCGTGTCGAAACACTCATCGGTCCGCATACATCGGTATGTATGATTTCGAACAAGTCTGTTGCTCGCTCCATCATACCGGAGAACGGGGTTTTGATCATCTTGCCCATGAGGCATGGTTCGCATGTGTCAAATGATTCAAAATAAAGATAATCCAAAAGTCCATCAGAATGGAGTTTCTTCATGCGCTTTACACCAATATGACCTAGACGACAGTGCCACAAATAAGTAGTATTATCACTATCTACTTTGCATCTCTTAGCCTCAATGTTATGGATGTGTGTTTCATCCCTTTCGAGATTTAGAAGAAATAAACCATTCACAATAGGTGCATGACCATAAAAGATGTTACTCATATAAATAGAACAACCATTATTCTCCGATTTAAATGAATAACCGTCTTGCAATAAACAAGATCCAGAAATAATGTTCATGCTCAACGTAGGCACATAATAACACTTATTAAGGTTTAAAACTAATCCCGAAGGTAAAACTAAGGAGAGCATGCCGACGGCCATCACATCAACTCTTGATCCGTTGCCAACGCGCATCGTCACCTCATACCTCGCAAGCCGCCGTCTATTCCGTAGCTCCTGTTTCGAGTTACAAATATTAGCAACTGAACCGGTATCAAATACCCAGGCACTACAACGAGGGCTAGTAAGGAAAACATCAATAACATGTATATCAAATATACCTTTGATGGTGCCAGCCTTCTTGTCCGCTAAGTACTTCGGACAGTTTCGCTTCTAGTGACCCTTGTCCTTGCAATAGAAGCACTCAGTGTCCGGCTTAGGACCAGACTTGAGCTTCTTCTCAGCAGGGGCAACGCGCTTGCCGTCGCCTTTCTTGAAGGGCTTCTTTGCACCCTTACCTTTCTTAAAGGTGGGGGGCTTGTTGACCATCAACACATGATTATCCTTTTTGATGTCCACTTCCGCGGCCTTCAGCTTTGCGAAGAGCTCGGTGATCGTATCAGTGGAACCAATCTGATTATGAGTCACTACAAAACTTTTGTAGCTGGGAGGGAGTGATTGCAGAACCCTGTCAATCTTGAGCTCTTCTGGAATCTTGCAGTCCAGTTGCTCAAGGCGTTGAGTGTAGCCCGACATCTTAATGGCGTGCTCACTAACGGAACTCCCTTCCTCCATCTTGCAGTTAAAGAATTTCTTAGAGATCTCATATCTCTTAGAACGGGCTTGGTTCTGAAACATGTTTTTTAGCTCCTCGAGAATCTCAAAGGGCCCGGGATAGTCTTCAAAACAATTTTGAAGTTCCGGTTCCATAGCAAACAACATGGTGCTCTTAATCACACCATAATCATCTTTGCGCGACTGATAAACAGCTTTCTCATTAGCCGGCGCATCTATAGCAGGGGCGTCACCTAGCGCTTTCTCAAGGACATAGTCCTTTTGTTCGCCAGCGAGAATGATTCTCAGAATGCGGAACCATTTGGTGAAGTTAGACCCATTGTTTCTAAGCTTTTCTATCTCAGCAAAAACGTTGAAGTTGAAGTTGGACTTAGCCATGTGATCTACAGTATTTGCAAGTACAATTTAGACTATGTTCATGATAAATAGTTCAACTTAATCAAATTACTAGATGAAGTCCCACTAAATTCAACATCCCTCAAGTTGTTTAGTGAACATGATCCAAATTCACCACACCTAATCCGATCATCACGAGAAGAGATGTGGCTTCAATGGTGGACAACAAAGTGTCGATCATATCATTCATATGACTCATGCTTAACCTTTCGGTTCATGTGTTCCGAGGCCATGTCTGTACATGCTAGGCTCATCAAGTTAGACCCAAGTATTTCCGCGTGTGCAAAACTGGCTTGCACCCGTTGTATGTGAGCGTAGAGTCTATAGCACCCGATCATCACGTGATGCTTGGACACGACGAACTTTCGCAACGGTGCATACTTGGGGAGAACACAGTTTTTATCTTGATCTTTAAGTGAGGAATCATCTTATAATGCTACCGTCGCGATCTAAGCATAATAAGATACATAAAAGGATAAACATCACATGCATATAACTTTATGTGACATGGTATAGCCAATCTTCGCGCAATGATCTCCATCTTGTGTGTTCCGGCATGATCTCCATCACTCCACCATGATTGCCTCCACCACGAATAGCAACTACAACTATTGCTAACTACTTAGCGATAAAGTGAAACTATTACATGGCGCATAAGAAGTTGACACACAGGTCATACACAATTATAAAGACAACCACATGGCTCCTGCCGGTTGTGTACTCTTCGACATGCAAGTCGTGAAACATTACAAAACATGATCATCACATACAATATACACATCACATCTTGGGCCATACCATCTCACAGAAAACACTCCCTGCAAAAACAAGTTAGACGCCTCTACTTTGTAGTTGCATGTTTTACGTGGCTTATGGGAGTAGATGCTAAGAACGATTCTTACCTACGGAAAGCCACAACGGTGATATTATGGTTGCCAAACTCCGATGTTAATCCCATGACAACTATAGTGAGAGAAACTGGCATCCACCAGCCGCATGTGTGGAACAAGCCACACATCAAGTGCGGAGCCGGTCTCGCGAACGACGTCGCGTAAGGTTGGCCTGGACCGCTTCAATCTCACTATCCCGCGTCATAAGAAGAACACAAACAAGAGGATTGCAACAGAAAACATCAACGCTCGCAACAACCATGTTGCGTTCTACTCGTGAAACACATCTACGCATAGATCTAGCTCTGATACCACTGAAGGGTTTCGCGGCATAGTAAATCAAAATTTTCTACGGATGCGAACAGAGGGAAAGCCAAGATCTAATCTAGGAGATGCAAACAACGAGAGAGATTGGATTAGATCTTAATACCCTTGAAGATTCGCACAGCGGAACGTTCGTCGAAACGTGGGTGATGTAGTCGTACTCGCTTCTCCTCCTCGCGATCCGATCCGATCTAGCACCACAAGTGGCGGTGCCTCCGTGAGATGCACACGTGCAGCACCTCGACGTCTCCTCCTTCCTTGGACCAGCAAGTATGGTGGAGAGATGGATTGGATCTACAACACGACGGCGTGGTGTATATGGTGGAGAATTTCTGCAGCAGGGCTTCGCCTACAAACAGTCGGGAGGGAGAGAGGAGGGCAGCAGGGCGGCTAGCTCTTGGAGGGGAAGGTGTAGGGGGTGGTGCGCCCCCAGCCCTCTATATATAGAGGGGTGGGCGCAGCCCTAGCCCCTCCCCCAATCCAAACCGGCGGCCCCAAAGGAGGAGGAGTGGGGGGCAAGGAAACCTCCTTTCTAGAAGCTCTATCTAGGGTTTAAACCCTCTTTGGCCGGCTGGGCCCTATGGGTCCTTGTGCCCCTGGCCCAATGCGGCCAGGGCACTCCCTCATAGTCCCATGCCCCCTCCCGGAAGGTGTGGCCACGTTGGTCCCCTTCCGGAAGGTTCTAGAAGCTTCTGGTACAATACCGATTAACCCGGAACAATTCCGAACTCCAAAAACTGCACTGCCTTATATGAATCTTATTCTCCGGACCACTCCGGAACCTCTCGTGATGTCCCGGATCCCATCCGAGACTCTGAACAAAAACTCATAAACCAATTATCCAATCTATCCTAGCGTCGAGACACGTTAAGTGTGTGACCCTGTGGGTTCGAGAATATGCAGACATGATCTTCTATCAATAATCAACAGCGGGGCCTGGAAACCCATATTGACTCCCACACATTCATCGATGATCATATCGGATGAACCACGATGCCAGGATTCAATCAATCCCATATATATATTCCCTTCGTCTCGCGATATTTTACTTGTCCGAGATTCGATCGTCGGTACCGTCATACCTAGTTCAATCTCGTTCACAGCAAGTACTTTACTCGTTCCATAATCCGATATCACTTTGTGATTAACTCCTTAACCACATGCTTGCAAGCGGTGTTGATATCGATTACCGAGTGGGCCCGAAGTATATCTCTCCGACTTGGGAGGGACAAATCCCATCTCGATACATACAACCCAACAGATACTTTCCGATCACCTGAGAGACACCTTTATGATCACCCTCTCATAGGATGACGTTTGATGACCTCAAAGCTTTCTTCCGATACCAGGGAGTTGTATTATCTCATGGTCTAAGGAATACAATATTTGACATAGGAAAAGCTTCGCAAAGATGAACACGATGACACGATCTAATTGCTTCGCTTAGTTTGGGTCTGTCCACCATATCATTCTCCCAATGATATGATCTCATTATTAATCGACAACTCATGTCCATGGTTAGGAAACCTTAACCATCATTAATCAATGAGATAGTCCATAGAGGCGTACTAGGGGCACGGTGTTGTTCACAAACCACACAAGTATTAAAGTTTCCGCTTAATACAATTCTAGCATGGAATATAAACATTATCATGAACAAGAATTATAATAATAACATCTTTATTATTGCCTCTAGGGCATAATTCCAACACTTCTTCCATAGAATGATGTTGCGCTTGACATCTCCTAGATTCGTAAGGCCTTCAGGGGTAGCGGTGTCAATATCTAGGTCTGCAAAATCCTCCACTATGTCATCCACCGTGACATGAGCATAGCCAGGTGGAATCGGAAGTGAATGGTGGAGTGCTCCAGGTAGACAAGGTAAAGAAGTGCCGATCGCCACCTTGAAGGACGGGTTGTTCATTGGCTGATGTAGCTCACATTGTGCCATCTCTCTGACATCATCCATGGGGTAGCGAGGAGCCGGTGCATCATCCAGCAGTGCTTGATCATCAGCCCGGACCTCCTTGGAAGCCACGCTGCTTCTCCGCTAGCTAAGATCCAATATAGGATCATCAACCTGCGGGTGAGTTGACGATGGCCTTTGGCTAATTTCTTGCTTGAGGTTCTTCAGATTAGCTAGGTCCTTCTCTACCTTGGAGATCCGGTCTGCCTCCCGGTCCTTCTTCCTCTGACGGCTTCTGTAACTGTCATCGTACTAAGGAAACCCTTTCTTCCACGAGACACCAACGCCTTTGCCTCATGTTCGTCCACCCTTTTTAGGATTCCCGAGGGCGCGTCTCAGCTCGTCGTTCTCTCTCTCGGGATGAAACAATCCCAATTGAGCATCGTTCATTGCTTGAATAAGGTCTTCGGAGGGTTTTAGAATTTTTTCATGAAATAATGTCTTCCCTGTTTCTGGGTCCAACGATCCCCTGTGCCCGTACCACCAGTGCTTTGACCTCTCGGTCCATCCATCTATACCAGGAGTGATGCGTCTAGTCCTCATGTCCTGCTCCATAGTTTCCCACTTAGGGACGACACTCTTATAGCCACGTGTCCCCATTTTATGATGGTATTTCTTTTTGGCAGCATTTAACGCATTCTTTGCCGACTTTGTCTTTGCTTTATCAGATTGCTTGTATGTTACAAAATCGGGCCACTGTTCTCTCAACTTCTCTTTTGCTCCTAGGAAGACTGGAGTTTTCTTTTTTCACGACATATTTCGCATATAAACTTTTCTTGTGGTTCTAGTATAGTTCGGACATCTTGCTTAGAGCCCACGCCTTGACTTTCGCTCTTGTTTCCAGCCCACCCGGCCTTGGGGTAATACCATCTGCCTCAAATTCTTCATACTCTGGAGGTAGTATGAAATGCACTATGAGCTTCTGCCAAAGGTCATCTTTGGCATCATCGGTGACATAACTGTTGGATTCTTCACCGGGTTTCTTTGAATTATTCCATTCTTGAATGGTGATCAGCAGGTTGTCCCTAACAATCACCCTGCATTGATTTGTAAACATCCTCCGGTGATTCTCTGGAGCAATCGGTTCTCCATCATCATCTATTTCTTCGATGGTGAACCTCTGATTACCATCCAACTTTCTATTTGGCCCTCGTTTCTTTCGAGCTGTCGATTGCTTTGATCCGGTGGGCTAAAAAATAAGAGAGAGTGATTAATATATATATATATATTGATATATATAGATCAATTAATGAATAGAGGTAACATGAGGCTTTATATATATGTACCTCGCCGGATCCTGTCGAAGGGCCATCATTATTGTTGTTATTTGTTTGCCCTTCGTCCATCCGGTCTTCCCCTTGGTACATCAGGTTTTCCTCTAATCCATCACCGGATGGATTCAGATATGAGGAAATATCTTCCTCGAGCAAAATATCTTTACCGGTAGTAATAAGAGGAATTTCACCTCTTATCATTCCCTGAAGAAGATCTTCACCAATGCGACCATCATCCATGACTTAACTATAATAGAAAGAGAGTTAAACATGTGAGAAAAATTTCAATAATATATACTAATAATATTAATAATATACTACTAACAATATTACCACAAATAATATAATATACAAATAATATTACTACTAACAATATACTACTACATTACCACAAATAATATACTACTAACAATATTACCACAAATAATATAATATACAAATAATATTACTATACTAACAATATACTACTAATAACATTACCACAAATAATATACTACTAACAATACTACTAAAACATTTATTAATAGCATTTATATATTAATAACTAATAATATATTAATAACAATAATAAGTAAAACAAATAATATACTACTAACAATAATATACTACTAACTAATAATAGCATTATTAGTTATTATACTACTAATACAATAATATACTACTAACCCTAATAATATTACTACTAACAATAATATACTACTAACCCTAATAATATACTACTACCAATAATATACTACTAACCCTAATAATATTACCACAAGGTTATTATATATTAATAACAATAATATTAACTAAAAAACAATAACCCTCCTAATACTAACCGACGTTGGTGGCAGCACGATGGCGGCACGACGAGGCGGCGGCGTTGAGGGGTGGCGCGCGGCAGCACGTACGGTGCGGGGCGGCGGCACGGCCGGAGACGAGGGCGGCGGCACGGTGGAATCGGGCAACACCTCCCCTATGATTCTCTGCATCGGCGCCTTCGTCTTCGTCTTCGTCGAAGAAATTCTAAGTGCTGGGTGGGAGGTGGCGCGCAGTATATAAAGCGACGACCCTTTAGTCGTGGGTTAAGCCACGACCCAGGACTAGAGGGTCTCTAGTCCCGGGTCGTGGCTTAACCCGCGACTAAAGACCCACCCTCTACTCGCGGGTCAAGCCATGGCCCGGGACTAGCGGGTTTTTTTGGCCGCTTCGTTTTCACGCGCGCAGGGACCCTCTAGTCCCAGGTCCAGCCACGACCCGCCACTAGTGTATTTTTTGTAAATTTTCTTTTATTTAATTCAAATCAAATATAAAACTTTGGAAAATCATATCTCCTATTGTAAAAATCCAAATAAAACAAATAATATGTCTATTATTATTAGAAAAATATAAAGAATCTAAATATAATATCCATACATTTGTTTGCATAATTTATAAATTATGTCATTTGTAAATTTTCTTTTATTTAATTCAAAACAAATATAAAACTTTGGAAAATCATATCTCCTATTGTAAAAATCCAAACAAAACAAATAATATGTTTATTATTATCAGAAAAATATAAAGAATCTTATATAATATCCATACATCTGTTTGCATCATTTATAAATTATGTTATTTGTAAATTTTCTTTTATTTAATTCAAATAAAATATAAAACTTTGGAAAATCATATCTCCTATTGTAAAAATCCAAATAAAACAAATAATATGTCTATTATTATCACAAAAATATAAAAATCTTAATATAATATCCATACATCTATTTGCATAATTTATAAATTATGTCATTTGTACACTTTCTTTTTTTAATTCAAATCAAATATAAAACTTTGGAAAATCATATCTCCTATTGTAAAAATCCAAATAAAACAAATAATATGTCTATTATATCAGAAAAATATAAAGAACCTTAATATAATATCCATACATCTGTTTGCAGCATTTATAAATTATGTCATTTGTAAATTTTCTTTTTTAATTCAAATCAAATATAAAACTTTGGAAAATCATATCTCCTATTGTAAAAATCCAAATAAAACAAATAATATGTCTATTATTATCAGAAAAATATAAATAATCTTAATATAATATCCATTTAGTCCCGGTTGTAGTTACTCACCGGGACTAAAGATATTTCCTGTCATTTCCCACCGCTTCCCGCCAAGTTTTCCCGCCCTTTCCCTCTACCTCTAGGTCGATCGTGCCATGGCTATACACACATCCACACCTTCCTCTCTCACAATAATGGACAGTGCCTATTGGGCCATTCTGACCCTCGAGGAGACCGAGGTGCTATGTGCCTCCAGCTACCCTTGCCCGCCGGGCTACCGGCCGCCCGCCAGCTGGATGCTGAGCGTTGGAGGGGTTCATGTCCCTCCTGTCCCTCAAGGTTCCGCACGCCAAGCGGCCATCACGAACCATTTCTACCACGAGCTCACGCCGGAGCAGCGGATGGATCCTAGTGGGATCTCGATAACTACGAAACCTGGAATGCCTTCTTTGCTAACCGGCAGGAAAGGGAGCTCGCCAGGTACGAGGGTGATGGCCTGCCCCCGGTGAACCACAACGAAGACGGCTGCCGTTTGTGGTGGGCGAACCATACTATCATCGGCGTGATGTGCTACATCACCGGGGGAGACCATCCTCGCATGCGGTGCCCACAAGTCCACCCACCACAGAGCCACAAGAAGGCTCCTCCCCCGACCGTCGGTAGCGGCATCGTCTTCCAGGAGACCCCTCCCCCGCCCGCCATGAATCCGAGGCCGGAGTGGCAGGTGCCCCCGGTATATGCCATGGCTGGGCTGAGGATCGACCCGTGTGCGCCTAGCCATGACGACGATGACGATGATGATGACGAAGAAGACTCTGAAGCTGCGTACTATAGGACTAGGCATGATTATGACTAAAGGGGGCGGCTTTAGTCCTGAGTGTTAGCTAGTCCCGGTTTGTCCCAATTTTTAATATTAATAAATGTCTTGAGTGTTACCTAGTCCCGGGACTAAATATGAAGATGTTGTTATATTCTTGTGAGTTCGCTCAGGTGATCAAATGATGCTTTTTCTACCTGCCTACAACAATCAAAATGTCTTGAGGGGGCCTTTAGTCCCGATTCTGTAGTTTTGAAACTAATAAATGCATTGAAACTAATACATCTTGCTCAATCAAACTGGGCGACGACTCCCAGTGCCTAAGCCGCGGGAGGTGAAAACCCAAAGAGATGGAACGATCACACGAGCATAGCTCGGGTGAGATCCCTGAAGAATCTGCCAGGTATCGTCTACCCTGGTGTCCAACGTAGCCATATAGCGACAGACGTGCTTGTCCTCCTCCCTAACACGACGCCGTACCACCTCCTCGGTGGCCGGCTCCCTCTGCACCCTTCCTGGACCAGGCTACCTCCACCAAAGAAGCTCCGGGTCGAAGACGACACCCGAATTCCTCAGCAAGCTACGCATCCCGGAAGGTAGCACCATCCAGTGCCAGCCCGGCGGAGGCCAGTCTTGGACATGCCTGGCGGATCCCACTACTCCATCGTTGCTACCGAGTAGACTATGAGGATGCGGGATGGGCACCCTAAAGTAGGCGGCGAGGAATGTGTGTATGTGTGGGTGGCCATGACGGTCGCCCTATAAATAGAGGGAAAGGGCGGGCAGGCTGGATCGGGCAGCCTATAAATAGAGGGTTCATCTTTAGTCCCGGTTGGAGAAACCAACCGCGACTGAAGGGATTGCAGTAGACTGGGCCAGGCAGCACTAATGATAGGGGTGAGTGTCGACATTATGTCGTGCGGCTTGTACCTTGTCCCGGATGGTGTCGCCAACCGGGACTAAAGCCGAACCTTTAGTCCCGGTTGGAGACACCAACGAGGACAAAACACGAGTGAGCACTAATAATAGGGGTGAGTGTCGACATTATGTCATGAGTGTCAACACTATGCTGATCTGCTTGTACTATAAATAGGCATACTTGTGAGTCCAGTCCTCCAGCAGTTTGAGGCATCTCCAAGATGGTCTTCAAGAGCAGGGACACCAATATACCTAGTTTGAGGGAGATGCCGGAGGAGTCTAGTCCTCCGGAATTTCCAAAAAACTGGTCATAGAGGCACTCCCTAATACGTGAAATTACTTAGCTCCTAGGCATATTGATCTAGTTAGAGAAGTTACAAGCCGCAATATGGTGTGCGAGAGCAGGGACACCACTACGGCCAGTTTCGGGGGTCTCCAAGAAACTGGTCATAGAGGCACTCCCTAATATGTGACCACGCACGTTTGGAGATCAGATCTTAATGGTAAGTATGAATCCCGGTCCAGCCACAAAACGAGACTAACACACTCAAGATGGTTTGCAGACAACACTATATGCGTCATGGAGCATCTTCATTAATAACCGTGTTTAATACATAAAAATGGGCACATGGAGCATCTTCATTCATAAAAGGTTACATTATTACACATCATTTCTTCGTGTGTGTCCCTTTATGATTCCGCCGTATCCATGGACCATCTTCATTCATTAACATGATGCTTGGGTCATCCTTCACTGCGAAGGGCGGAATTTCATGAAACTTATGACAATCTTCTGTCATGTCTGTCTTGTTCTCCACTCCCACGATGTTTCTTTTTCCTGAAAGAACTATGTGGCGCTTTGGCTCATCGTCTGATGTATTCTTTTTCTTATTTTTTCTTTTTCTAGGTTTGGTAGACATGTCCTTCACATAGAAAACCTGAGCCACATCATTGGCTAGGACGAATGGTTCGTCTAACTACCCAAGATTGTTGAGATCCAACAATGTCATTCCGTACTTCTTGTCAACCTCAACCCCTCCTCCTGTCAGCTTGACCCATTTGCATCGAAACAAGGGGACCTTAAAAGTAGGTCCATAGTCAAGTTCCCATATCTCCTCTATGTAACCATAAGATGTGGTCTTTGACCCATTGTTGTCTGTTGCATCAAAGCGGACACCACTGTTTTGGTTGGTGCTCTTTTTATCTTGGGGGGTCATGTAAAATGTATACCCATTTATCTTGTACCCTTGGAAAGTCGATATAGTCGAAGATGGTGACCTGGACAACAAGTATAGGTGATCTCCAAGAGTGTTGTTTTTGATGAGATGTTGCAACCAACCGCCAAAACTATTCATGTGTTCATCTCTAATCCAAGAGTCATGCTTTCCAGGGTTGTTGGAGCGTAAAATTTTCTTGTGTTCCTCGATATACGGGGCTGCCAAGATAGAATTCTGTAGAACTGTGTAATGTGCTTCAGTGTAAGAATGTACGTCCCTACATATTATTGATTTCCTTCCTAGAGTACCCTTTCCACTCAGTCTCCCCTCATACCGCGATTGAGGAATACCAATCGGCCTAAGGTAAGGAACGAAGTTAACACAAAACTCAATGACCTTCTCTGTTCCATAGCCCTTGGAGATGCTTCCTTCTAGCCTAGCACGGTACGAACATATTTCTTTAAGATTCCCATGAAACTCTCAAAGGGAAACATATTGTGTAGAAATACAGGACCGAGAATGGAAATCTCTTCGACTAGGTGAACCAATAGGTGCGTCATAATATTTAAGAAGGATGGTGGGAACACCAACTCGAAACTGACAAGACATTGGACCACATCATTCTGTAACCGTGGTAGATCTTCAAGATTGATTATCTTTTGAGAGATTGCATTGAGGAATGCACATAGCTTCACAATGGGTACTCGAACATTATCCGGTAGAAGCCCCCTCAATGCAATCGGAAGCATTTGCGTCATAATCACGTGGCAGTCATGAGACTTTAGGTTTTGGAACTTTTTTCTGCCATATTTATTATTCCCTTTATATTCGACGAGAAGCCAGACGGGACCTTAATACTGCTCAGGCATTCAAAAAATATTTCCTTCTCTTGTTTGGTAAGAGCGTAGCTGGCATGACCTTGAAACCATTCTGGATGCAGGCCATCTGGGTCTTTCATACGTTGATGGTCCTTTCGTGCTTCCGGTGTATCTTTTGTCTTCCCATACACGCCCAAGAATCCTAGCAGGTTCACGCAAAGATTCTTTGTCACATGCATCACATCGATTGCAGAGTGGACCTCTAAGAATTTGCAATATGGTAGCTCCCAAAATATAGATTTCTTCTTCCACATGGGTGTGTGTCCGTCAGCGTCCTTCGGAACAGATTTTCCGCCAGGACCCTTTCCAAAGGTTACTATTTGATCCAAATCTTTGACCATATCAAATATATCAGCACCAGTACGCTCCTTAGGCTTCGTCTCGTGACATGCCTGACCGTTGAAATACTTGCCTTTCTTTCTTAAGGGATGCTTGGCCAAAAGAAATCGACGATGCCCATTGTACACATTCTTCTTACAATGATCCAAATATATACTTTCAGTCTCATCTAAACAGTGTGTGCATGCATTGTATCCCTTGTTTGACTGTCCTGAAAGGTTACTAAGAGCAGGCCAATCATTGATTGTTACGAAAAGCAACGCTCGAAGGTCAAATTCTTCCTGAATGTGCTAATCCCACACGCGTATGCCGGGTTCGTGCCACAACTGTAAAAGTTCTTCAATTAATGGCCTTAGGTACACATCAATATCGTTGTCGGGTTGCTTCGGACCTTGGATCAACAATGGCATCATAATGAACTTCCGCTTCATGCACAACCAAGGAGGAAGGTTATAGATGCATAGAGTCACGGGCCAAGTGCTGTGACTGGAGATCTGCTCCCCAAAAGGATTCATGCCATCTATACTTAGACCAAACCTTAAACTCCTTGCATCATCTGCAAAGTCCGGGTACTTTCAATCATTTTTTCTCCATTGCGACCCATCAGCGGGGTGTCTCAACATCCCGTCTGACTTACGTTCCTCTTTATGCCATCGCAACAACTTGGCATGCTCTTTGTTTCTAAATAAGCGTTTCAACATGGTATTATAGGAGCATACCACATCACCTTGGCAGTAACCCTCTTTCGGGGGGAGGGGGTCGCCCTCAACGTCACCAGGGTCATATCGTCCGATCTTATACCGAAATGCAATGCATACTGGGCATGCATCCAAATTCTCGTAATCCTCACCGTAGTAGAGGATGCAGTCATTAGGGCATGCATGTATCTTCTGAACCTCTAAACCTAGAGGGCAGACAACCTTCTTTGCTTCGTACGTACTGGCGGGCAATACGTTATCTTTTGGAAGCATATTATTCATCATTTTCAGCAACTTTTCAAATGATGAGTCAGGTATAGCACACTCTGCCTTCCATCGCAGCAATTCCAGTGTGCTGCCCAGCTTTTTCAGACCATTTTCGTAATTTGGGTACAACAACTTTTTGTGATCCTCTAACATGTGATTGAACTTCTCCCTCTCCTTTTCATTTTCACAGTCTCTTCGTTCATGGAAATGGTCCGACAAGGATCATCAGCGGGTTCATCATGTGTCTCTTCTTCAGCCTCCCCTTCAACATCCCCCATGGAAGTATCTCCGTACTCTGGGAAACCATGATAGTTGTCATCCTCCTCCTCTTCTTCATTGTCTTCCATTATAACCCCTCTCTCTCCGTGCTTGGTCCAACAATTATAACTGGGCATGAAGCCAGACTTCAACAGGTGGTTGTGAAGGGTTTTTTAGTCACAGTAATCCTTCTGATTCAACATCCACTACATGTACAGAATACAAAATCATTGCGCTTGTTTGCATCAGCAACACGGAGGAATTCATGCACGCTATTAATAAACTCGCCAGAGCGTCGGTCAGTACCGTACATCCATTCCCGAACCATCTGCATTATAGTAAAAGTATATCAAAAACCATTACACAACATGATAAATTTATTACAAGTTATAATGAGAGCTTCTAGAGCATTAATTTTGAATTTTGAAAAATTTACATGCATCAATTTGTGAATTGGAGAAAACAATTAACATGATAAATGTGGAGTTTTTGATTATTGTTCTATCAGCGAAAACCTCATTCCATTCTAAGCTTTGAAACTCTAAAATTACACATTTCAATTTTCAGTAACTATGTGCTTAATCAAAATTTGTTACACATATCAAAATCCTTCTACTTCTAGAGCATGCATGCATTGATCCATATCTCTATACTTCTAGAGCATTATAGATCTAAGTAGCAATAAGAGATGAAAGAATGAAGTTCTAACGTTTTAAAATTTTGGATTTAGGGGTTGCAAACTAATTCTTGACAAATCTTGAGAAAAAAATGGCATGAACTCGGCTTGCTTCTTTGAGTAAAATGGCCACCATATGGCTAGGACAGGTGGATATGAAGCTGTATATATGCTGAGGGACAACTAGTCCCGGGCGGTGATACGACCCGGGACTAATATTCTGCGAAAAGAGCAGCGGGCCCGCTCCAGGTTACTAGTACCGGGACGTATTACGGACCGGGACTAGAGGTTTGGTCCGGCCTGGGACTACTGGCTATCGCGATTCCTAGCCATTGGAGGCGTCATGGCCCGGGACTAGTGCTAGCACTAGTCGCGGTTCGTGACAGGACGTGACTGCTGGCTTTGTGCAGATTGAACCGAAGACCCGTTTTCCAGTAGTGGAGGAAGGAATCTCTCCCGGTGTGGCCTCCTTCCGTAGGTGAGGTGGGACTAAACCAACCAGCCTTCACCGGTCAATGGAGGGTTCTTAACATCCCATCCCCCTGAGAAGCCCCTCAGGAAGGCGTGGCGATGCTGGCTCTGATACCATATGTTAGCGTCCACTTAGCCAGTTGATACGTCCAAAACGTATCTACTTTTTCGAACACTTTTGCTATTGTTTTTCCTCTAATATCTGTTATTTGGATATAACTAACACAGACTAACGCTGTTTTCAGCAGAATTGCTTTGGTGCCTAGTTTTTGCGCAGGAAATCAACTTTTAGGAATAATCCCGGAAAATATCACAAAACTCCTATTTTACCATAAGACTCACGGAGCCCAGAAGACGAGACGGAGAGGGGCCACCAGGGGCCCACGCCACCTGGTGGCGCAGGCCAGGCCGTGCCAGGGGGTGGTGTGGCCGCCTCGGTCTTCCTCTCGACCTCTCCTTCCGCCTACAAATAGCCTCTGACCGAAAAACAAAGGGGTTTGACGTTTTTCCTGAGAGAGTTCCGCTGTGCCGCCACCACCAGAAACCGCGATTCGGAACCAGAAACTCTGTTCTGGCACCCCGTCGGGATGGAGAATTGGAGGAGATCATCACCATCATCATCATCAATGCCTCTCCATCAACCATCCATGATTCCCCCATCCATGAGTGAGTAATCCCCCGTAGTAGGCTATGGGGATGGTAGAGATTGGATGAGATCTCTGATGTAATTACATAAGATTGTTAGGGCATGGTGCCTAGTATCTATTGTTAGTGTTTTTTGACATTATTGCAACTTGTTATGCTTAATGCTTGTCACTAGGGCCCGAGTGACATGATCTGAGATCTGAACATGTTATTGATTCATGATGATATTATTGTTTGTGATCTTACCTCTAAGTTGTATACACATATCATTGACCGGAACCCGAGGCTCCGAAGTGACAGAAATCGGGATAACCGGAGGGGATGGCTGTGATGTGAGGATCATGTGTGTTCACGGAGTGTTAATTCTTTGCTCTGTTACTCTATTAAAAGGAGTACCTTAATTGCCAGTAGATTCCCTTGAGGCCCCGCTGCAACGGGCTGGCAGGACAAAAGATGTTGTGCAAGTTCTCATTGCTAGCACGTATGACTATATATGGAACACACGTCTATGATTACTTAGTACTTGGATTCTTTATCTTATTTACCTACAAATGCCCTTGGTCTTGATATTACATGAATAGTATTGTCCATGCAACTCCCGTCCATCCATCCCTATGCCTACTGCGTCTTAATCCTTTTGTTTACTACTATTGTTACTATTGTCCTTATTTTACTAATGCTGTTACTTTGCTATTGCTACTACAAAACTGTTGCTACGGATAAACTGTGATCAAGACTATTTTCAGGTGCAGCTGAATTGACAACTCAGTTGTTAAGGCTTATAAATATTCTTTGGTTCCCCTTGTGTCGAATCAATAAATTGGGTTTTACTTCCCTCGAAGACTGTTGCGATCCCCTATACTTGTGGGTCATCACCGGTCCAGTACTCAGCCTATGTTCTGGACGTTTATGTGCACACAACCCAATAATAAGAAGAGAGTTCACTCCATGCCAAAAGCCTAGACTAGAGGGAGGAAGGAATCTCTCCCTTATAAGCTGGGTGTGACCTCCTCCCATAGGCGAGGTGGGACTAAACCAAGCAACCTTCACCGGTCAACAGAGGGGTCCTAACAACACAACACAAGATATAGATAACAACTTACACTAAGATATACTAAGGCAATACATAACCACCATAGTTAACAGGTTATAAAAACACATACACGCCACAATTAGGGTTCTTACCAACGCCCTGGTCAAAAGCAACATGAACAGGGACATCCCATGCCCCTGTACCACCAGGGGTTTAACTCGTGATCAAAAGCAACCCACGGTACTACATACGTTCATAGGTTCGTCATACTATGTTACTACATACATACATAAACATCCAGACATCATCATTGATCGCCATCCTAGCCATGGTCAGTACAGTTGTACTGCTTGGCGGTGGAGTTGTCTCCGTCTCAATGCCTCCTTACTGGAGGAGGAGGCGAAGTGGGAGGGCACGTGTGTAGCTCTCCATGTTGGAGATATGCCCAAGAGACAATAATAAAATGGTTATTATTATATCTTTGTGTTTATGATAAATGTTTGCATAACATGCTATAACTGTATTAATCGGAAACATTAATACTTGTGTGTTTTGTAAACATAAAAGAAGTCCCTAGTAAGCCTCTTATAGATGATCATGGTATAACTGTAACTAGATTTTTGATTAATAGATGATCATGGTTTTCTGATCATGGACATTTGATGTTATTAATAACAAGATCATGTCATTACGAGAATGATATGATGGACACACTCCTATAGTAAGCATAGCATAAGATCAAGTCATTTAGAGTTCGTTTGCTACAAGCTTTCAAATACATAGTATCCTAATCCTTCGACCATGAGATCATGTTAATCACCATCACCGGATGAATGCTTTGATGACATCAAACACCATTTCCGTAACTGGGTGGTTATAAAGGTGGCATTAGGTATTCTAAAAGTATGGGTTGAGGCACATGGATCAAGAGTGAGATTTATCCATCCATATGACGGATAGATATACTCTAGGCCCTCTCGGTGGAATGTCATCCAATTGGCTTGCAATCACGTGACTAAGTCACAAGGGATGTCATATCATGGAACGAGTAAAGAGTACTTATAAGTACCGAGGTTGAACTAGGTATAAGAGATACCGACGATCAAACATCGGATAAGTAAAGTATCACGCGACAAAGGGAATCAATATCATATGTAAATGGTTCATTCGATCATAATGTAATCGTAGAAATATGTGGGAGCCATAATGGATTTCCAGATTCCTCTAATGGTTATTGATCGGAGAGGTGTCTCGATCATGTCTGCATAGTACACGAACCGTAGGGACACACACATAAGGATTCGATGTTGTTTAGTAGATATGGAATATTAGTTGGAGACCGAATGTTGTTCGGAGTCTCATATTGGATCCAGGACATCACGAGGAGATTCAGAATGGTCTGTAGAATAAAATTCATATAAGGAAAGTCAATTTCCGGGGTTCGGAAATGTTTTTGGTGTGTTAACCGAAAACTTCTAGAATGTTCTAAAAGGTTCACCACCCAGGGAAGGGGTACATGGAATGTGCCATACCAATGTGGAATGGTTGCATAGTACCCTAGACTAACTAGGTGAGGAAATAGGATGAGATATCAAACTCTAGTTTTATTATATCAAACAATTGTTTGAAAAAGTCAAATCCCAAATTGAAAAGTCAAAAGCCTAGTGGAGGCAGGAGAGGAAACCTAGAGAGGAGAGGTTTCCCTCTCCCTCCCCAAGCCGCCGACCACAAGGTGGAGTTGGGGAAGGACAAGGCCTCCTAGGCCGCCTCCCCTCCACCCATATAAGGAGGATAGGGGGCACCACCCCCTCCACACCTTGACCTAGGTCGTCGCCGCCCTAAACCCTAGAGCCACCAGCGCTTGCCTCTTCTTGGCACCTACACCATAGCCGTCGAGGCCCTCTCTCCTCCATCATACCTGCTCCGGCTTAGGCGAAGCCCTGCAAGATCTACTCCCCCACCTCCACCACCACACTGTTGTGCTGTTGGAACCGCGAGGAGATCTACAACCTCTGCTGCCTGCTGGAACAAGGGAGAGGAAGGTCTTCACCGACTACCGTACGTGTGATTGACTGCGGAAGCGCTGCCAGAACGTGGCGTCGGAAGGATCGTCTTCACGATCTTGAGATCAGCAAGTGATCGACTACATCAACCACGAGAATCTGATCTCGTTAACCGCTTTGGATCTACGAGGGTTAGTTCTCTACAAACTCGTTGCACTGAACTCGTAGATTAGATCTTGGATTTTATATGTTCCCACGATATAATTTTTTGTTTTCTATGCTGCGAACCCTACACTCTAAGAGTAAGCAATGATGGCGGTGCCACCGGCCGCTCCCTGCAATCTCCTGCTCCACAGCTGAAGCCCGGCGATCTAGCGGCTGCCCCAAATCTTCATCGACCTCACGGACGACGATGAGTAGGCCCCGACGGCGACGACAGCACCCGTGGCCCCGCCACCTAGCTAGATAGGGTGTTTTGTTATATATTTTTCTTTTTTAGTTGAGCCAACTCCTTTTTAATACATATGTATAATATTTCTATTTTTGTTTTGTGTTTTGCATTTTTTTAATAGTGTGCAACTTTTTTGGGGGTGTCGTTAGGTGCACTGGCCACCCCCAAACGCAGAGAGGACATGGTCCTCTGACCTATTTGTCGGTCACCGTTGGAGATGCACTTGCCCCTTTCGGGCATCTCTAGCCGATACCTCAAATTTTAGAGGAGTAAACAAGTATAATTTAGAGGAGGAGTATATTTGCTCCTCTATTTTTTTGGTTTCTAACTGAACCCCTAACTTTACTCCTTAAACACAAATTCATACAAATTTGACTTAAACCAGTACATTAAACTGGATTTAAACTGCTAGGATAAACTAAACTATTACCATTAAACAAAATTCATTTCTCGTCGCTATGGAATAACACAAGTACCACTGACTTCATCGACGCGTTGGTGTTGGAGTTGAGGTCGACGACTTCGTCGGTCTTCTCTGCCTTGTAGAGCTCATATGTGACATGCTCCGAATACTGGTGGTGGGGCTCCACAATGTACGCCATCGGCGCACTCTGCCTTGCTCTCTTCCTTGAGACGCTCACGAATCTCCCTTTCCTCCCACCACTTGCGGGTTGACCGGAATCACATCCGACCACTAGGGGTTGCCCAAGAGGAATTGACCCATGCCTCCGATCCGTGGAGGTGCACTGACTTGATCTCGTATGCTTGTGTCACCTGGGTCACCGAGTGGAATGTCCTATGTTGAAATATAGGGTGGGCTTTAGGCCCATCTAACAATTTCATGAAAATCCCTGAGGGCCCATTCATGGCAAGAGGAGTGGTGGGAGTTTAGTATCACATGACTAGTTGGGAGAGATTTCCACCAACATATAAGGTGAGCTCTTTTTCCACTAGTATGATTTGGTGTGAAGTGAGGATAGGTGTTGTACACGCGCTCCCCTCCTCCGCCGCACGCCTCGTCACGACGCGCGTGCGTTGTGGGTTGCGGGAATCTCGCAGAGTCGATGTGTTCTTTTTGTCGCGCAGATATGGGATAGGAACGATTGCAACTAAAACGTTAATGAGAATGAATACGAGCTGAAATATTTTATCTTAAGTGCTATTAAGTAAATGCGTTTTCAGTCATTCACTACGGGCATTTTTTTTCATTGAACCCTCTCGTATCCGCTTGTGCCTATATATTGGAGAGATCGCTCCTCTCTAAGAACACAACAGAACCACTGTCTCCACGCGTGATTGCCTCTGTCATTTCCTCCACTGCTGCTGTCACGGGTGATCCCATTCCATCCATCGCGTACACAGCTGACGGGAGAGCAGGCCTCCGAAGCTCCGCCCCTCGAGATCCTATACGGGAGAGGGAAGGTTAGGTTTTTGGGGAACGTCTTCTACGCGATTGCTCGCTTTCGATCAACTGCATCCACTACTTTCACGCCCTCGTCATCACCATGGCTACCGACGATGAACAGGCCGCTTCTTCCAAGAGTGTGGCCGACGAGGCTGCCACCACTTCTTCCTCCGTTGCTGCTATGGCCACTTGGCCTATCGGAGGGTACAATATGCTTATCCCTCTCCTACTTATTTATGTGTACACAGTACTAGTAATTTGGGTAGACGATTTTACAAATTGTCTAGTACTACATGATTACACTATCGAATATCAGTATGTGCATGTCTTGCTCATGATTTATTTCTGTATTAATATAATCGAAAATTTGCCTAGATACTCAACATCCTGATGCAAATCCTCTTGTGGGTGACGCGGTCGGTGATCTCTTCCACCCACATCCTCCATGCCCACTGATGCATGCTGAGGTACTTCCTCTGTGGCGATGGTGGCGATGGTAGGTCGGGAACCGGAAAGAGAGCATGCCGCTGTGGGAGGATCCGCCACCTCCTCGGGCTCGGGACAGCTGTGCGGGGCATCGCCCACTCTCCGAATCGGTGGAGGTATGGCGGTAGAATCCAGCCATCGTACGGCGCCGGACTAGGCCTGCGGCGGTGAGGAGAATTTGAGGAGAACAGTGGAGAGGAGAAAGTTTTACTTGGCCGCTTGGTCCATGAGTAAATATAAAGGACCGAGCAGCCAAAGAGTATAACTTTTTCTCCAGTAACCGGTTTGGGAGATTGTCCATATACGGTTTAGAGGAGCTCCTCTACTGATCAGCTAGAGATGCTCTTATAGACGGCTGAGGTGTACTATTATACACGCCCTTAGTTTCCACCATAGATATTCCCTCCTCCGATCCATATTATTTTGTTATTAAAATGAACATATTTAGACATGTTTTAGTATTATATATATTCATTTTAACGACAAGTATATTTAGACATGTTTTAGTATTATATATGTTTATTTTAACGACAAGTAATATGTATGGAAAAGAATAGAAAACTCAGGCACAACCATGTCTCCTCGACCGTGACACCAGTCCATTTTAGGGGCACCATCGGTTCCCAAAAATCTTTCCTCTGCGCGTATGGTGGAACGACTTCCTCCTCACCTCTTCTCTATCTCTAAGAAAAAACGTGTGGGCCTCAGTTTCCTACTGCCAGTTTTGGTTATTTCGCCATTTCCGTAGTTAGCTAGCTTCTAAAACACTCCTTAGGAATCAAGTCTCGTGCATGTGTCTGCTGGACAGTCACACATAGCGCATCTTCTTCTCCATGTATCCATCGACAGCGATGAACCGAAGATAATGCTTACCCGCCCAGGACATGGCGGTGTTTCCTCCCGGGTTGCACGGTTTCATTCGGAGCTACAGCACGCAGGTGGATGAGCATCTAGGCGCGGGTCATGCAAGTCCAGGTTCAAACTATCTGCTGTCGCTCCTCGCAAAGGTGATTCCTCCTCAGCGGCAAAGCATGATATGTCTCCGACATGCGTACGTCGACACCTCGAGAACAGCTCGATCAGTCGACACTGCCGTCGGCGTCAGTTAATATTCTTGGAATTCTTGCATCAGAACAGAAAATAAAAAGCACCCGTAGAATTCAGAGAGCTTTGTGGATTGCGAATTTGGAGCGCCGAGAAAGAATGTTGTGCTTTTTTTTTAGGGAAGAAAGAATGCTGGGCTGTGGCCTGGCTTTGCGCTTAGAGTTGTTGGGCTTGGAGGTGTCGTGCAATCGATGGACGCGTGCGCCGTGCGCCAGTTGCCTTTTTCTTTAGTGGCCGTGCGCCAGTTGCCTGTTGGGCTCTTGCGCTGTTAGGATGAAATGCAAGATCATGGCCTAATATGTGCTGAAGAACCAAGGAAATATCATATTGGGCCTTCTGATTGCTCCCTGTGGTATCCTAGCAATTTGGATCTGCTAAAAAAAAGCAATTTGGATATAAAAAAGGACAGTGTTATGCTTCTCCCGGGGGCCTGGGTATAAAAAAACTGTAATCGCCTTTTTTGCTAAAAAATATTCTGTTTTTACTATATTTAAAATACATTCTAGAAAAAAATAGTTCATCCTAAAAAAAAGACCTCGCCGAACACATTGAAGCAAAAAATCTATGCTGATGTATCAAAACTGGCTCCCAAGACCTCGTCGAAGACATCGCGAGAGACTAGCCAGAGACCTCGTAGCTAAAGCTTTGCACTATTGTAGAAAAACAAGAAAACATTTGTAGCAAAAGAATTCAGCAACTATAGAAAAAACCGACTTCGCCGAAGATTCTCTTCGGAGACGTCGTAGCAAACACTTTGTACTATTGTAGCAAACCTATAAAACGGTTGCAGAAAACAATATGCTATTGTAGCACTTTGTATTGCGACGTAGACATCACCGGAGACATCATCGGTGACATCGTAGCAAAAACATGATCTATTATAGCATTTTGAGAACAAAAGATGTATCACAAAAATTTAGATACCCAGCAAATCCATGGAGAGGCACCCATCCTAGCTACAAACCGTGAGCTCCAACATCGCCCATGGATACGATCCCTGCACGGCCTCAAGTTCCACTATAGGGCGGCGGCAGGAAAGGGCCTGCAGATGGGAGCGAGAGCTTTGCACGGATGCGAGAGCTTTGCAGGGATGTGATGGAGCGCGGCCAGAGCGACGACGGCTAGGGCAGCGGCATGCGGCCAGGTGGCGATGAAAGTTAGGAAAAAAATGGACGGAGGAGAATAGGTTCATTCAGGGGCCACCCACAATGCAAAGGAAGCATCCCACACGGGAGACCCGGATGATGGAAGTCACGGGATCTACGAGGGGAGTAGTATCATTTCCCATATAAAAATACCTAGCAGCCGTTAAGCCACACCCTACACAAAGACCGCGGTTGTTGGAGAAGCCACCTTCTCCACTATCTTGACCGTCGACCCCCTCGCTTCCGGTGGCCGATCTAGCGCATAGAGGAGAGGGAAACCCTCGATCTACATCTTATTTCAATTTTTATGTTAAGTTTATATGTTGCCAATGGCATGAGAACTTGGAACGCACGAATACGTCCCACGGTTCTATCATGTCCTAGTGTTTTCGTCGTGGTTAGCCTGGCTGGTGACAGGAAGTTTGTGTTAGCTTTAGATTTAATGATCTGTCGCACATCGTTCCCGCTAGTTTTGGCGATGGTAACAACTAAGGTTAGAAAAAGCGCTAGGCATATGTGAGACGACTGACATTGTCTAGTGTCTAGGCGACACTCAAATTCCCTAGACATTGCCTAGGCAGGCATATTGTTTTTACCATAACTATCACCGAAAGATGGCCCATCTAGCTCGTGGGTGCAATATGGCGCGATTTCTTCTTGGAGAAAGATAATTTCTTGCGCCCTGACGCCTATAGGCCCGCTTATGCCCTAGGAGAGTTGTTTGTCAATCGCCTAGTGTCTAAGTGTGCTAAAGGGTCGGCTAGGCATTGGCTTTTTCAACACTAACCGATTGTGTCAATATTTCATGTGTTTCATTTTTTCTGCTCAAAAAGTTATTCTCAAATAGTACTATAGTTAATTGACAATTTTACAACCCATCTTGCAAGTTGTGTGTACGGCACCACAACACGTTCAACAGTATTAGGTTCTCACCTATTGGGTTGGGAGACTCAAGCAACTAATCGGAGATTTTTGAAGTTGTTTAACTGTTCTCCGCAATTTATTCACCCGAGTCTTGAAGTAATGTCAAGATACAAAAGTAGAATCTAGAGACAACAATTTCAAAGATCTTTGTAAATTTTATTTTTACCAGAAATCTTTCCGATTTGCATATATTTCACGTTAACCGTCTCATGTAAAAAGAAATATAATTTGGTGAAGAAGGTGGTCCCATGATTTCAACTATTGCAAATTTTTCACCTACAAAAGAAGAAGATCAAACATGGAGGCTCAGAGCAACTCTAGTATATCCTTTAAAATCTTATACTCCCAAAAAAGGGTTTACGGTACTGTAAACCACATTTTTCAGTATGAGATGTTATCTACGAGAACAGATCTCCTAAATACATAACCTAAATTTCAAATCTGCATTTCCTACTAGTTTTGATACATAATGCAAACATAGCAAACACACATAGTTCAAGTATAAACATAGATTAAACATAGGTCCAAACATATTACAACAGATAGTTCAAATAGATTACATAGCAAATTAGATTAACATAAAATAAACTAGAAAAAGTGGCACCAGGATAGTTGCTAGGTGACCGGTGGCTATGGATGAGCCAGCAAAGTCCGGCCCCATGAGAAACTATAAAATTGGGCCCAATATCGTATTCAACACTTATAATAGTTTAAATCCAGGGCTCCTGTTCGCCCGCGATCCTTCGCCGATAGGCTGAGGGACACAGTGTTTTTCAACCACATGATGGCGAAGATTGTAGCGTCGTGGGGAGACGAGAGGATGGTGTATTGGGGTGGAGGTAGTCATGGTGGTCAGCTACTCGGAAAATATGGCGGAAGAGGAAATGATGGCATGAGGAAAAGGAAATTAACACAGACAGAGCACGTGAGAAGATAGGGAGAAGAGGAAAACTTGTTTGCCGTACCATAAAATCATACCGCGGTAATGCTACATAGTATGCGGTAAAGTAGCTTATTCTAGGGCTTTCTTAGAATATATGGGCTCCGCTGGGTTAGGCTAGTTTTGGCCAATAGTGGAAAATGCTTAGCTTTTTAGTGACTCTCCTGCTTGCTCCGATCCAATCAATAATAAGTTACTTACTAAATCAACTAAAGTTATTCAATAGGAGGGAGTATTAAGTTTGCGCCTTTTTTGAGAGAGAACATACACGCAAAGCGTCGCCTTCGATAGATTAGTTATGCCAATTGTACGCATGTATCTGCTCATATGTTTGTACTGGTACAGTTATGTATTCTATCCCTTCATGTATGAATACAAGGAACGTATGCCTGGACGTACAGCAATAAAAAGTCCTCCGAACTCTACCATTGCAATCTTGTAATGGTTTATTGCTAGGCTGATGCTGTCCATATTGCGGAGCACATGTAGTTATGCCTTACAAATGCATTACATGTGCTCAGTTAAAGGGGTGTTTGGTTGGTCGGGACCAAATTTCTCGTTTTTCCTATTTGGCTTGATAGGATGCTGCATGGGGGAGATAGGGCTTTTGACAAGTTTGGCACTTTGTTTGATTATTCATATCTAGTTTTCCTACAATTTTGGCAAGTTGTTTGGTTCATAACAAAACTGATTTTGTCTTGTTTAATGCAAAAATCTACATGTTTGGTTGCTCATGCCATAGTGATATGCTCACCACTTCTCAGAGTTGTTGATGTTATCACGTAATACCAAATAGACAGCAAACTGAAATAGCAATTTCAAACAAATGGCAAATTAAACTCGCAGTACCAAATTACCACCTTGGCTACTAGCAAATATGAGTTTACGACAATGTTATCTAACTACTAGAAAATGACAGTTCACCACAATATTACCTAGGTACTACGAATGAATATTTTATACCCACATCAGGGGTTGTTCATGGAACACAAGGGCAGCACTTCATTAACAAACCATCTTCATCTTCTTCAGATCATGTATTTTCCTCTCATCGTCTGCATGTCGAGCGCCTACTATTGTCTCCTACTCTTTCAAGCAGCACAATCGTTATGTGCAATATTGGAATTTTTGCCTAAATGGTCCAGACCATATTTCCATTTTAATAATTCCTAAAAATCCTAGAGGTCCATGTGACTCATTCATGCATGGCAATAGGTGGCACAAATATTTAGTCCTACATTGCTAGTTGAAGGAAGATGTCACCATCTTATCAGGGGGCTCTTCCACCACTTGGTAAAAGGATGAGAAGGAGAGAGACATACACGAGCGCTCCTTCTCCGCCACCCACCTCGTCACGACCCGCGTGCGCGTGCCGCGGGAATGCCTCGAGCCGAGTGCTTATCTTTCTATTTGCTGCGCATGAATGGACTAATAATTGAACAACCTGCATAAGTGGGTGTTTAATATGAACTCGGTGGAGATTTAATTCAAACTTAGTGGAGTCTGTTCGGATTTGGTCGTTGCATGTTCATTTCATCTCTCAATGCCGCATGTTCGCCTGCCTACCCATGCCTATAAGGGTGAGATGTCGTTCCTCTCCTCAGACACGCTTCAGTACATCGCCTATAGTTCCCAAGCATTCTGTTGCCACTCCATTCTTACCTATCCCGTCTTGCGACGTGCACCGCTAGTCGGGGCAGTATGCCTCTAAGACCCCGCTGCTTCGAGTCCTGTACGGAAGAAGGACAATAAGTTTTTTGGGGAGCGCTATTGGCACGACTACTGGCTTCATCACGTACTCCTTCACGGATAGCGATAGCACCGACGTCTTTCCCAACAACGACTTCTTCCCCGACATCAAGAACCTCTTCCTCGACGACATGGCTAACGCCAACACTGGAAGTTTCTCTGCTGTGATGTACATCCTCTTCCTCAATTTTGTTTATCTTAGTCAGATAGTATGTCGTTCCATTTGTTTGTTGTAGGCCGTGCTCTGATCTTATCTCACGTTGTATGCTTTGCAATCCTCTTTGATATCTGCCTTAATTTATATCCGCTAATTCACATGATTATTTTAATTTCTATTATTCTATTCATGTTTTATCTAGCGTTTATCTTGGGTAAATTGCTCTTATACTCAACAATCAAAAAACCTTATTATAGGAAATTTGCCCCGAGTGGATTTGTTGCATCCATGAAGCCACTTGTGTTTGAAGGTGTCAATTATAAAAGATGGCGTGCGAGGGCAGTGCTCTGATTTCAGACCATGAGCTGCTATAACATCATCTATGGCACACCTGAGGGAGATCTTAATCCTGCTCAGAAAGAGGCCTTTCAAAAACTTGATACCACTTTTAAGGTTGCCTTGATCAGCATTCTTGGCGACAATATTGTCGATTCATACCTGTCATTTAGAAGTGGCGAGGATATGTGGGATGCGCTCGAGAGAAAATTTGAAGTCTTCGATGCTGGTAGTGAACTGTATATCATGGAACAATTCTATGACTATAAGATGGTTAATGACTGCCCTATTATGGAGCAGGCTCATGAAATACAGTCACTTGCTAGGGATTTTGAGCACTTCACTTGTGTGTGATGGTGCTCGACGTGGCACTTTGTTGATAACCCCAAGCGCAGGGTGTGAAGAGCAAGCAACAAGTTTTCCCTCAGTTGAGACCGAGGTTATCGAACCAGAAGGAGGAAGGAAACGTCACACAGGTGTTGTGAGCAATGTGGATACCTGCACAACACAAACTCAAGACTTTGCTCCAACAAACAGTGAGGTTGTCAAGCTCACCGGTTTGCTATAACAAAGGATTAAACGAATGGTGTGGAAGGTAATGGTTTGCAGCAAGTAAACAAGTAACAATGGAAGATGTATCAATGGTAAAGATTGGACCGGGGTCCATAGTTCACTAGAGATGCTCTCCTTAGATAAACAACATGGCATGAAGGGTAAGCAAATTATACCAGGGCAATTGACAGGAACTGAGCAAGACATAACAATGTAATTACTAGTCATAAAGATCCTATAAGGTTAATTGGGCAATACAACAATATACATAGACCTCCATCCAACTGCATCTATGACTAGAAGTCCACCTTTAGGTTATCATCCGAACCCCCTCCAGTATTAAGTTGCAAGCAACAGACAACTGCTTTAAGCAAAGTTTATAAGGTAAACAATCCACATGTTCCATGAACAAGAGACCGCTGTTTTCTCCCTAGTAGCAACAACACATCTACAACCGAAGAGATTTTTGTCACTTCCCTTGGAAACTAGAGGCATGAACCCACTATCAAGCATAAATACCCCCTCTTGGAGTCACTAGCAACTACTTGGCTAAGATAGCTACTAACAACGGAGAGCATGCAAGATCACAAACAACAACATGATAGAATCATGAAGACAAAACCATTAATCAAACCAACATAATAATCTCAATATCCATTGGATCCCCGCAAACACAACATGCATGATTACAAATAGATTAGATCTTGATCATGAACGGAGCTCACAAGATCTATACATGAAAGCATAAAGGAGGAGATACAACCATCTAGCTACTACTACATGGACCCATAGTACAAGGTGGAACTACTCACGCATCATACCAGAGAGAAGGCCTCCGGGATGATCTCCCCTCCGGCAGTGTGCCGGGAAGAACTTTAGATCCCCCCGATCTAGGGACGATGGTGGCGGCGGCTACAGACGGTTTCGTGGATATTTGATCGGGTACCCAGGGTTTCTGCATCGGGGGCTTCTTATAGGCAAAGGGGAGACCGAGGCGGCGGCCAGGGCGACCAAACCCAAGCCAGGCGCAGGGTGGGGCCACTCACGCCTGGGGTGGGTCTGGCCCCTCTAGCCAGCCCCTCCGGCTCTCCTCTAGACTTCTTGTTCCCCACGGAAAGTAATTGACTTTGTCCTTTGTCCCGTCCAATTCCGAGAATATTTCTTTACTAACTTTTCTGAAACCAAAAATAGCAGAAAACAGGCATTTGGCACTGTTACAACTTGTTAATAGGTTAGTACAAGAAAACATGTAAAAAGCACCTCAAAGTGTAGGCATGCAAAGCAAACTAGACACTAAACAAGCATGGAGCATCAAAAATTATAGATACGTTTCCAATGTATCAACATCCTCAAGCTTAACTCCTGCTCGTCCTCGAGTAGGTAAGTGATAAACAGAATAATTTTTGAGGTGACATGCACCCTCACAATAAAGATCCAACCATTTGCAAGCATTGAAAGCTGGGATCAAAGAACTCTAAACATGTGCATGAAAGATGGAGTTCTAACTATAGGACATAGTAACTATGCATGCAACATGACAAGCTACAAACAAATATCATGAATAACATGCATTGAAAAACGTTTGTTTGTTTCACATATAGAAAATATAGCATAGTGGCAATCAGCTTGTCCCTCATAGAGTAGCAATATAGATGCATAGGACACCTACAAAGTTCACAAGGGTGACTAGAAACAAGTAGCACAAGAGCAAGTAATAACACAATATGCATCAATTAATAAGCTTTGAAACACTGCACACAGAATGACAACTATGCTCTCTTCATGGTGCCTAAAGGTAGAAGGTGAAGACTCAATAGTGGTGGAAGAAAGGCCTTTTTTTGTAAAGGAAGCAGGGATTACAATTTTCAAAAAGAGCTTCCAAAAATTATGGTACTTGTTAGCTTTCAGCCCTCATTGCCCCTATCATAAGCATCTTGAAGTGGTTAAGGTTAAAGTGGAAAAGCTGGAGTATATGCTTGACGAAGTATAAGCTGGCAATCTCATGTCACTAGAATATGAGGGCCACACCTCATGCATACTTAACTTTGGGTCCAGGTAAGTTCTTGTCACTGTAAGTATTTGCATATCACTAAGAACCGCCAACGGGGTACCCCTTGCACATGGTATAGGAGCTTTCCCATAACCAAAATGACAAGGCAAGGAGACAATGAGCATCTCAATAATCTTTTTATTTACCATATGCATAGCTTTTTATTGAGGATTCTTCATAGATAGCTCATTATGGTGATGCTGCAAGTTTCCACCATGATTAGGCATGGCTTAGGCTAGCGGCCCAGGCGTTTCTCGAACATAGGATACAAACTCCATGGACTTACAAGTTCCCTCTTTATTTCATACCGGTGACATCCATAGACAAAAGAGCATGATATCAACTCAGTACAACAAGGTACTAGTGCAATGTTGAAAACGTTCCCCGTGACAGCACGGTTCTGCTAATTCCATCTTATAAGTGCAAGCATATACAACAAAGTTGTCACAATGGTTCAAGTTTATTAGGGGCAAATAATAAAGTGTGCCATCAAGCTCGTGAGGGCTTTAATCACTAAGTTTTCACATAACAAAATAGTTTTTCATTGGAAGATAGTTGAAACAAGAATATACTTGGATTGGTGTAACACACCATGCATAGGAGTTTATAGTGGACACTTTGGAATAACTTGGTTTTTTGGGAGTTGGAGGCATGCGTAGAACTTACTCATACAAGTGGAGGCTAGCAAAAGACTGGGAGAAACCAGCTAAGAGAGCAATAATGGCCAAAATCATGGAGTGCAACAAAGCATAATAATCAAAGCAAAGAGTGGTACTACAAGTCAAGGACTAAATGATCATAGAGGCTAATGGTGACTTGTGAGAGTCATAACATGGTGTGAGCATGTGCCAAGTCAACCCTAGCAAAGCATCAAAGGAGAATACCACAATACTATGCTTTTGCATGCTAAAACAACGCATAATTTCTTCAAGGCATACTAAGCAATCTCAATTATTTGGAACAAGACATGCTACAACAATAATCACTAAGCATAATGCTAAAACAACACCTAGCATGTCATGCTAAAGTCTAAGTCATAGTCAATGCAACCTCCTCTTGCACTTCAAGCAAGAACTTACTACTCATTTCCAAACACCAAGCAAACTTATTTGCAAAACAACACAGCGAGAATGGGGGTCCAAACTACTTTATTCAAGCAACCTAAACAACATAAGCAAATCAAACTAAAACTAAGACGCTCCAAGAACAACACAACTACGCATGAAACAATAAAAACGAAGTGTCTAGACAGACCTGAGCTTTTTATTGATGAAGAAGGGGATGCCCCCAAGCTTTAACGCGTGTACCTCTTGGATATTTCTTGGGGTGACATCATGGTGCCATCCCCAATCTTGAGCTTTTTTCCATTCTTCATCTCATTGCATCATTCTATCTCTACACCTAAAATTTTTCCTTCATACAAAACTTCACACGATCTTCATTAGCAACATTAGTGTATTCAAAAGATATTAGACCTCTGGCAAAGCTTTAAAACAACAAGGATTTTCTCTAAAAACACAAGATACTGTAGTAACTCCTTCAAAAAGCTCAATTTACCTGAAGATAACTCAAAAAGGAATCAATAAGAAGCAAATGCAAATAATGGCAGAAATCTGTCAAAACAGACCAGCAGGTAGAAACCAAACTTTTTATAACATCTTCTGTTGCTCAAATCAAAAAGTGCTGAACTAACGAAAGTTATCTAACATACTGGGGGATTTACTCGTAAATTTTGAGATCAATCCAAGTTACAGAGCCTCCTCACGATTTTTTTTGGTGGAGGACAGAAATCTGTTTCGGGATAGCAACTTCCCAAATCTTACTTCCCTCTCATTAGAGGTCATTCTTGGCACAAAAATTAAACAAAAAGGATAAGAAGAGGTCATTACTGAAGTAATAACTTCCAAGACTCAAGGAAACTCTTGGGTTATCACCTAACAAGTACTTTTCTTTAACGCCTTTAAGTTAGGCACAAGAAGCAAGAAGAATTAAGTATTTTCAAATGAAGCATTGCCCTTTTGTTCCTTCTTTTCTTACCTTTCGTTTTCTCCTTAGGGAAGATATGATTGCTTACCGGGGGATCAAAGTGCATGATGCCTTTTCCCACATCTATTACTGCCCCAAGGTGTTTCAGTAGAGATCTTCCAAGTGTGACCTGTCCTTTGCCTACACATTCAATAGCAAGATAATCAGTAAACACCATTTTCCCTGAGATTTTTGTAAACACACCTTCAGCTATTCCAATGGGCAATATAGTGGCATTGTTGGTAAGAGAGATTTCCTCTCGTCCTTCAATAAGCCCCCAAAGACTCAAGGAATCAAAAATATCTTTAGGCATGAGACAAAATTCAGACATGATATCACATCGAGCATCGAAAAGTGTAGTATTTATAGAGACTTTGATTGTGGGAAACCACTTTGAAGGCTCAGAATTTATGGGAATATAATCATGGTAAGCCCTAAGAGTTTGATAGCAACTATTCATAGTAGTAATACTAGTTTCAAGAGTGTTCAACCTAGCAAAAATATTTGTGAAAGAGGAATCAGACTTGCCAGGTGTACCATAGATCATGATTAATTTCCTTATGGCATCAAAAGCTTCATCCTCAGTACAAAGCAAAAAATCTTTCTCGGCCACAGCATCCAAAGCATATCTATAACGAAGAGCAATACCGCGGTAGAAACTATCAATAACCAAGCTGAGGCTTACCTCAGGATTTGTTTCCCTCTAGAAAGCAGAGATTCTAGACCAAGCCTCCTTAAAACTTTCTTCAGTTTTTTGCTTAAAAGTGGAGATTTCTATCATAGGGGAAATAGGGGTTGATCCAAAACCAGACATGGCAACAACTAGAGCAGGAACTATTTTTTTTGTGTTTTTGAATAAAGCAAGCAAACCAAACTAGACTAATTTTTTGGGGTTTTTTGGAAAGAGGCAAACAAAACCAAGCAAAAGAAACAAAGCAAACTAAAAAAAAGTAAAGAGAAAGTAAGTTAAGGACTCCCCTATTGAAAACGTCCTTAGCCTCCCCGGCAACAGCGCCAGAAAGACTTGATGGTGCTCGATGTGGCACTTTGTTGGTAACCCCAAGCGCAGGGTGTGAAGAGCAAGCAACAAGTTTTCCCTCAATTGAGACCAAGGTTATCGAACCAGAAGGAGGAAGGAAATGTCACACAGGTGTTGCAAGCAACATGGAGACCTGTACAACACAAACTCAAGACTTTGCCCCAACGAACAGTGAGGTTGTCAAGCTCACAGGTTTGTTGTAACAAAGGATTAAACGAATGGTGTGGAAGGTAATGGTTTGCAGCAAGTAAACAAGTAACAGTGGAAGATGTATCAGTGGTAAAGATTGGACCGGGGTCCATAGTTTACTAGAGGTGCTCTCCTTAGATAAACAACATGGCATGAAGGGTAAACAAATTACAGCAGGGAAATTGACAGGAACTGAGCAAGGCATAACAATGCAATTACTAGTCAGAAAGATCCTATAAGGTTGATTGGTAAATACAACAATATACATAGACCGCCATCCAAATGCATCTATGACTAGAAGTCCACCTTCAGGTTATCATCCGAACCCCCTCCAGTATTAAGTTGCAAGCAATAGACAACTGCTTTAAGCAAAGTGTGTAAGGTAAATAGTCCACATATTCCATGAACAAGATACCGTTGTTTTCTCCCTAGTAGCAATAGCACATCTACAATCGAAGAGATTTTTGTCACTTCCCATGGAAACTAGAGGCATGAACCCACTATCGAGCATAAATACCCCCTCTTGAAGTCACTAGCAACTACTTGGCCAAGATAGCTACTAACAACGGAGAGCATGCAAGATCACAAACAACACATACATGATAGAATCATAAATACAAAACCATTAATCAAACCAACATAATAATCTCAATATCCATCGGATCCCCGCAAACACAACATGCATGATTACAAATAGATTAGATCTTGATCATGAACGGAGCTCACAAGATCTATACATGAAAGCACAAAGAAGGAGATACAACCATCTAGCTACTACATGGACCCATAGTCCAAGGTGGAAATACTCACGCATCATACCGGAGAGAAGGCCTCCGGGATGATCTCCCCTCTGGCAGGGTGCCGGGAAGAACTTCAGATCCCCCCGATCTAGGGACGATGGTGGAGGCGGCTACAGACGGTTTCGTGGATATTTGATCGGGTGCTTAGGGTTTCTGCATCGGGGGCTTCTTATAGGCGAAGGGGGAGACCGAGGCGGCAGCCAGTGCGACCAAACCCTAGCCAGGCACGGGGTGGGGCCCACCCGCTGAAATGGATCGTATGGGCACCTAGAGGGGGGTGAATAGGTGCTAACCAATTTTTAATACTTTTTCAATTTTAGGCTTGACACAAAGTAAATTCTCTAGATATGCAACTACGAGAATTTCCCTATATGCAACCCTAACTACTAAGCACGTAAAAGAGGAGCGAGGAAACCGTAGTGGAGCACGCGGAGACACAGGGATTTGTTTTACCGCAGTTACTTCCTTGTTAAGGGAAGTACATCTGCGTTGGAGGGGTGGGCGGTTCTAAGACCACCACGCCACAATAGGCCTCACCCTATTCTCCGATGGATCTCACCACGAGAGGCCTGATCCACCTTCTCCACTATTGGATCCCTTCGAGGCAGGAACCGGTGCCTTTTACAACACTATTGGGGCACACACCCACAACCGAATTAGGGGGCTCCCGAGATGACAACAAGCTGCCACAAGAACAAGGTTTATCAATATAAACAAAAACGAGGATCTAGATATTTGCAAGAAATACTAGATCGGAGGTTCTCCAAATGAATGGAGAGGAGATGAAGCGCTTGATTGCTGATGATGAAGATCGAGTTCTCCTCCTTCGATTCCCCAAGGGATGGGGCCTTTGGGTGGATCTCGGTGGAGCACTCTTGGATGAAGCTTTCAGATATGATCTGTTCTTTTTCGAGATGAATCAAGAGTTCTGGCAGGAGGGGGATGGCTGGCTTAAATACCCCCTCCCCAAATCTGGCCGTTGCACAACTTTGGGGGCGGATTATCCGCCACCCACTTGGGGCGGATTATCCGCCCCCTGGGAAAACTCCACCCCCGGGGCGGATTCTCCGAGGGAAACTCCGCCCCCTCTCTGGGGCTTGCGCCTTGGTGAAGCTTGGTGAAGATCTTGGGGGGCGGATAATCCGGCCCCCCTGAGGGGCGGATTATCCGGCCTAGCCGGACTTTCCGGCCAAAACTCCGCCCCCTCTCTGGGGCTTGCGCCTTGGCGATGAGCAAGGGGGCGGATTATCCGGCCCCCCTGAGGGGCGGATTATCCGGCGGGGCCGGAAAATCCGGCCAAAATTCCGCCCCCTCTCTGGGGCTTGCGCCTGCTTGGGCAAAGGGAGGGGCGGATTATCCGCCCCTGGTGGGGCCGGATTATCCGCCCCTGGTGGGGCCGGATTATCCGCCCCCAAAGGCAGAGTCCTTTTCCCTTTGTTCCCAAATAGAGCTGCAACACTTCAACACACATTAAATGATCCTTGGTATTGTTATCTAACACACAAAACACTAGGGATTAAGAAATGTTCTTTCACCCGCGCCTGGTGTGGGTCTGGCCCCTCTGTCCAGCATCTCCGGCTCTCCTCTGGACTTATTGTTCCCCACGGAAAGTAATTAAATTTGTCCTTTGTCCCGTCCAATTCCAAAAATATTTTTTTACTAACTTTTCTGAAACCAAAAAAAGCAGAAAACAGGCATCTGACACTGTTGCAACATGTTAATAGGTTAGTACCAGAAAACATGTAAAAATCACCTCAAAGTGTAGGCAAGCAAAGCAAAGTAGACACTAAACAAGCATGGAGCATCAAAAATTATAGATACGTTTTCAACGTATCAGTGTGTTACTGAAAAAGTTTGTTGTCGGAGGCATTATTTCCAAGCTTCCCAGTCATGGAGGAATTTTGCTACTTCTCTGAAGCACAAGAGACAAAGAGTTTTTCGTGACGGATCTCATTGGGACTCTTTATGTGGAAGAAAATGCGAGAGCAAAAGACACACGTGCTCGAGGTACCGAGAGAGGTTCTAATGCCAATTTGGTATAGAAAAGGAACTTCCAGCCTCACAAGTTCAAAAACAAGTGCAAGTTTGATGGCAAAGGAAAGATCGATGGAAATAACAAGGCCTCATAGTCTACCAGTTTCAAGAAGAAGACTAATAATAAGAAAGGTGCTTGTCATGTGCGGTGATCATGATCATTGGGCTCCTGCTTGTCCCAACCACTTTGACAAGCGCCAGCATGGGAAGGACAGCAATACTGCTAATGCTGTCATGAGCGATGTTGAGATAAAAGATGTTGGGTATGGTATATTACCTACTGTCTTTTATTATGACATTCTCCTGATTGGTGGACTGACACGGGCACTAATGTACATGTATGTTCTGATATTTCTATGTTTTCTTTATATCAGGTTAGAGGGAATCAAACCGTGCTGATAGGGAACAACTCGCATGCTTTTGTTCATGGTGTTGGTACGGTTGATTTGAAGTTCACTTCGAGAAAGACCATTCGCCTGAAGAACGTGCATCATTTTATCTCAATAAATAAAAATCTTGTTAGCGAATCTCTTATGTGTCGAGACGGCTACAATATTATATTCAAGTCTAATAAATTTATAATTTCTAAGTATGAAACCTTTGTTGTTAAAGGTTAAGAGTGCGGAGGCTTGTTCCGCTTATCTCTGTCAGGTGTTTGTAATAAAGTTGTCAATCATATTTACACGAATTTTGAATCAAATGTCTGGTATTATCGTCTTTGCCATATTAATTTGGGTTGTATGACGCGACTAGCCAAAATAAATTTAATTCCTGATTTAACTACTGTTAAGGGATCTAAGTGCCAAGTCTGCGTGCACTCATAACAACCTCGCAAGTCACATACGACTGAAAAAGTGAGAAATTTAACTTCACTAGAGCTCATACATTCTGATATTTATGAGATGAATGGTATGTTGAGAAAATACGGAAAGGAATATTTCATGACGTTGATTGATTACTCTACGAGATACTGTCATGTGTATCTTCTAAAATCAAAAGATGATGCTTTGAGTTTGTTCAAAATTTATAAAGCTGAAACAGAAAACCAACTTGATTGAAAGATTAAAAGGCTTAGGTCTGATCGTGGTGGAGAGTATTTTTCCAACTAGTTTGATTCCTTTTGTGCGTAACATGACATAATTCATGAGAGGACGCCTCCCTACTCACCCCTGTCAAACGGGGTAGCCGAAAGAAATAATCATACTCTAACATATTTGGTTAAAGCCATGTTAGACAGATTGAGCCTCTCCAAGGAATGGTGGGGGAAGACACTATTGACTGCGTGTCATGTCCTAAACCGAGTTTCCACAATGAACAAAGAAATTACTCTATTCAAAGAATAGAGAAATAAAAGGTTAAAACTCTCGTACTTACGTACTTGAGGTTGTTTGGCAAAGGTTAATGTACCAATTCCCAAGAAGCGTAAGCTTGAACCAAAAAACCATTGATTGTGTTCTTCTGGGCTATGCTTTCCATAGCATTGGTTATAGATTCTTGATAGTAAAATCTAAAGTACCTGGCATACATGTTGGTACAATCATGGAGTCAACTGATGCGACTTTCTTTGAGGATATATTTTTTATGAAGGATAAACCTAACTCATCAAATCCATAGATACCTAGTTCATCTAATCAAGAATTTGCTACAATTTTTGAACCTACCATTCCAAATTGAACACTCTGAAAATCCTAAGGAGGATGATAATGAAATTCCTAAAAGGAGCAAGAGATAGAGGACTGCAAAGTCCTTTGGTGATGATTTCATTGTATACCTTATGGATGACACCCCCACTTCCATTTCAGAAGCCTACGCATCTCCTGATGCTGACTACTGGAAGGAAGCCGTCTGTAGTGAGATGGATTCCATCTTAGCTAATGGAACATGGAAGATCACCGATTGCCCTTATGGGTGCAAACCTGTAGGATGCAAGTGGGTGTTTAAGAAAAAGCTTAGGCTTGATGGTACTATTGAGAAGTACAAGGCACGACTTGTGGACAAGGGATAAACTCAAAAATAAGGTGAAGACTTCTTTGACACTTACCTATTGCCGGATTGACCACCATTCGAGTAACGCTGTCATTGGTTGCCTCTCATGGTCTTCTCGTTCATAAAATGGACGTTAAGACAGGAAATTTATATGGATCAGCCAGATGGCTTTCTGGTAAATGGTCAAGAAGGAAAGGTGTCAAGTTGTTGAAGTCTTTATATGGCCTAAAACAAGCCCCTAAGCAGTGGCATGAGAAGTTTGAAAGAACTTTAACTGCTGTAGGCTTTGTTGTAAATAAAACTAAATGTAGGGGTTCGTAGCATGGAAAACAAAAAATTTCTACCGCATGCAAACAAACAAGCCAAGATCTATCTACTAGATTGTAGCAACGAGTCGATAGAGGAATTCACCCTCGAAGATTCCAAAGCGGTCAACGAGAGCAGATTCTCGTGGGTGATGTAGTCGTACTCTTGCCGATCTCAAGATCGCGTAGACGATCCTTTCGGCGCTGCGTTCCGGCAGCGCTTCCGCAGTCGGTCACACATTCGGTACTTGATGAAGACCTTCCTCTCCCTTGTTCCATCAGGCAGCGGAGGTTGTAGCACTCTCCTCGTGATTCTGGCAGCACGACGGCTTGGTACTGGAAGTAGAGGGAAGATCTCGCAGGGCTTCGCCTTAAGCCGGAGCGAGTATGGTGGACTATGAGAGAGGCCTTGGCGATCTAGGGTTTAGAGGACACCAAAGGGGCGGATCTTGGCCGGTGTCTAGGGCTTGGGGAATCCCCAAGTCGTCGGCTAGGAGAAACCCTAGGGGCGGCGGCGAGTTGCAGGAGGCCGGCGACTAGGGTTAGGGTTTGGGTGGTGTTGGGTGTAGGGAAGAGGGGCACCCCTGTCCCTTCTTTTATAGGTGGGAGCGCGCCGGTTGGGAGGAGGGAATCCTCCCCCAACTCGACCTCCTTGGCCGGCGGGTGGAGAGAGGAGGACTTCCTCCCCAAGTAGGTTTCCTACTCTCCCTCCACCAAGCAAACTTGTCGTTTGACATTTCAAATTGGCGTTTGACTTTTCAAACTAGGATTTGATTTCTCCCTTTATTTTGCCCAGCCATGATACCTAGTACATGATGAAACCATTCCACATTGTCATGACACATTCATGTACCCTTCCCCTCCGGAGTGCCGGACCTTCCGGAACCTTCTAAAACATTCCCGATGAAAACATCGGAATCATTCCCCAACTCCGAAACAGGACTTTCCTTATATGAATCTCATTCTCCGGACCATTACGGATCTCCTCGTGATATCCCGGATCCCATCCGAGACTCCGAACAACATTCAGTCTCTTACTCATCATTCCATAACTACTCAAAAACATCGAATCCTTAAGTGTGTCTCCCTACGGTTCGTGAATTATGCGGACATGATCGAGACACTTCTCCGAACAATAACCAATAGAGGAATCTGGAAATTCATATGGCTCCCACATTCTACGATTACTTTGCGATCGAATGAACCACTTACATACGATACCAATTTCCCTTTGTCTCACGATAGTTTACTTATCCGAGGTTTTGATCGTCGGTATCTCTGCATACCTAGTTCAACCTCGTTACTGATAAGTACTCTTTTCTTGTTCCCGTGATATGTGATCCCTTGTGAGCCAGTCACATGCTTGCAAGCTAATTGGATGACATTCCATCGAGAGGGCCCAGAGTATATCTATCCGTCATATGGATGGACAAATCCCACTCTTGATCCATGTGTCTCAACCCATACTTTCCGAACACTCAATGCCATATTTATAACCACCCAGTTACGGTGTGGTGTTTGATGTCATCAAAGCATCCTTCCGGTGATGGTGATAAGCATGATCTCATGGTCGAAGGAATTAGGTTACTATGTATCAGAAAGCTTATAGCAATTGAACTATTAAAATGACTTGATCTTTATGCTACGCTTATCTATAGGAGTATGTCCATCATATGATTCTCCTAATGATATGACCTTGTTATTAACAACATCTCAAATGTTCATGATCAAGAAACCATGATCATCTATTAATCAACAAGCTAGTATTATAAAGAGGATTTACTAGGGACTCTAAATTAGTTTACAAATCACACAAGTATTAATGTTTCTGGTCAATACTATTATAGCATGAATGTAAACATTTATCATAAATACAAAGATATAATAATAACTACATTTATTATTGCCTCTAGGGCATATCTCCAACAGTCTCCCACTTTCACTAGAGTCAACTAATCTAGATTACATGGTAATATACCGAACACCCATAGCAGTTTGGTGTTGGTCATGTTTTGCCCTCGGGAGAGGTTTAGTCAACGGACCCGCCACATTCAGATCTGTGTGTACTTTGCAAATCTTTATGTCACCATCTTGGACATGTTCTCGAATAGCGTGAAAACGCAGCTTTATGTGCTTCAGCTTCTTGTGTGACCTTGGTTCTTGCGCATTGGCTATGGTGCCCATGTTATCACAGTAGATAGACATTGGGTCCAACGCACTTGGAACCACACCGAGCTCTGTAATGAACTCCTTCATCCATATCGCTTCTTGTGAAGCCTCCGAAGCAGCTATGTATTCCGATTCAGTTGAAGATCTTGCCACAACGCTTTGCTTTGCACTCCTCCAGCTAACTGCTGCACCATTCAAACTAAATACGTATCCAGATTGAGAGTTAGAATCATCCGGATCGGTGTTCCTATTGGAATTATGCCCTAGAGGCAATAATAAAGATGTTATTATTATAATTCTTATTCATGATAATGTTTATAATCCATGCTAGAATTGTATTAAGCGGAAACTTTAATACTTGTGTGGTTTGTGAACAACACCGTGTCCCTAGTATGCCTCTATGGACTAGTTCATTGATTAATGATGGTTAAGGTTTCCTAACCATGGACATGAGTTGTCGATTAATAATGAGATCATATCATTGGGAGAATGATATGATGGACAGACCCAGACTAAGCGAAGCAATTAGATCGTGTCATCGTGTTCGTCTTTGCGAAGCTTTTCTTATGTCAAATATTGTATTCCTTAGACCATGAGATAATACAACTCCCTGGTATCGGAAGAAAGCTTTGAGGTCATCAAACGTCATCCTATGAGAGGGTGATCATAAAGGTGTCCCTCAGGTGATCGGAAAGTATCTGTTGGGTTGTATGTATCGAGATGGGATTTGTCCCTCCCAAGTCGGAGAGATATACTTCGGGCCCACTCGGTAATCGATATCAACACCGCTTGCAAGCATGTGGTTAAGGAGTTAATCACAAAGTGATATCGAATTACGGAACGAGTAAAGTACTTGCTGTGAACGAGATTGAACTAGGTATGACGGTACCGACGATCAAATCTCGGGCAAGTAAAATATCGCGAGACGAAGGGAATATATATATATGGGATTGATTGAATCCTGGCATCGTGGTTCATCCGATATGATCATCAATGAATGTGTGGGAGTCAATATGGGTTTCCAGACCCCGCTGTTGATTATTGATAGAAGATCATGTCTGCATATTCTCGAACCCGCAGGGTCACACACTTAACGTGTCTCGACGCTAGGATAGATTGGATAATTGGTTTATGAGTTTTTGTTCGGAGTCTCGGATGGGTTCCGGGACATCACGAGAGGTTCCGGAGTGGTCCGAAGAATAAGATTCATATAAGGCAGTGCAGTTTTTGGAGTTCGGAATTGTTCCGGGTTAAGCGGTATTGTACCGGAAGCTTCTAGAACCTTCTGGAAGGGGACCAACGTGGCCCCACCTTCCGGGAGGGGGCATGGGCCTATGAGGGAGTGCCCTGGCCGCATTGGGCCAGGGGCACAAGGCCCCATAGGGCCCAGCCGGCCAAAGAGGGTTTAAACCCTAGATAGACCTTCTAGAAGGGGGGGGTTCCTTGCCCCCCACTCTTCCTCCTTTGGGGCCGCCGGTTTGGCTTGGGGGAGGGGGCTAGGGTTGCAGCCGCCCACCCCTCTATATAAAGAGGGCTGGGGGCGCACCCCCCCACACACACACACCTTCCCCTCCAAGAGCTAGCCGCCCTGCTGCCCTCCTCTCTCTCTCCCTCCCGACTGCGTGTAGGCGAAGCCCTGCTGCAGAAACTCTCCACCATATACACCACGCCGTCATGTTGTAGATCCAATCCGTCTCTCCACCATACTTGCTGGTCCGAGGAAGGAGGAGACGTCGAGGTGCTGCACGTGTGCATCTCACGGAGGCACCGCCACTTGTGGTGCTAGATCGGATCGGATCGCGAGGAGGAGAAGCGAGTACGACTACATCACCCACGTTCCGACGAACGTTCCGCTATGCGAATCTTCAAGGGTATGAAGATCTAATCCAATCTCTCTCGTTTTTTGCATCTCCTAGATTAGATCTTGGCTTTCCCTCTGTTCGCATCCGTAGAAAATTTTGATTTACTATGCCGCGAAACCCTTCAGTGGTATCAGAGCTAGATCTATGCGTAGATGTGTTTCACGAGTAGAACGCAACATGGTTGTTGCGGGCGTTGATGTTTTCTGTTGCAAGCCTCTTGTTTGTGTTCTTCTTATGACGCGGGATAGTGAGATTGAAGCGGTCCAGGCCAACCTTACGCGACGTCGTTCGCGAGACCGGCTCCGCACTTGACGTGTGGCTTGTTCCACACATGCGGCTGGTGGATGCCAGTTTCTCTCACTATAGTTGTCATGGGATTAACACCGGAGTTTGGCAACCATAATATCACCGTTGTGGCTTTCCGTAGGTAAGAATCGTTCTTAGCATCTACTCCCATAAGCCACGTAAAACATGCAACAACAAAGTAGAGGCGTCTAACTTGTTTTTGCAGGGAGTGTTCTCTGTGATATGGTATGGCCCAAGATGTGATGTGTATAATGTATGCGATGATCATGTTTTGTAATGTTTCACGACTTGCATGTCGATGAGTACACAACCGGCAGGAGCCATATGGTTATCTTTATAATTGTGTATGACCTGTGTGTCAACTTCTTATACGCCATGTAATAGTTTCACTTTATCGCTAAGTAGTTAGCAATAGTTGTAGTTGCTATTTGTGGTGGAGGCAATCATGGTGGAGTGATGGAGATCATGCCGGTACGCACAAGATGGAGATCATTGCGCAAAGATTGGCTATACCATGTCACATTAAAGTTATATGCATGTGATGTTTATCATTTTATGTATCTTATCATGCTTAGATCGCGACGGTAGCATTATAAGATGATTCCTCACTTAAAGATCAAGATAAAAACTGTGTTCTCCCCAAGTATGCACCGTTGCGAAAGTTCGTCGTGTCCAAGCATCACGTGATGATCGGGTGCTATAGACTCTACGCTCACATACAACGGGTGCAAGCCAGTTTTGCACACGCGGAAATACTTGGGTCTAACTTGACGAGCCTAGCATGTACAGACATGGCCTCGGAACACATGAACCGAAAGGTTAAACATGAGTCATATGAATGATATGATCGACACTTCGTTGTCCACCATTGAAACCACATCTCTTCTCGTGAAGATCGGATTAGGTGTGGTGAATTTGGATCGTGTTCACTAAACAACTTGAGGGATGTTGAATTTAGTGGGAGTTCATCTAGTAATTTGATTAAAAGTTGAACTAGTTATCATGAACATAGTCTAATTTGTACTTGCAAATATTGTAGATCAAATGGCTAAGTCCAACTTCAACTTCAACGTTTTTGCTGAGAAGGAAAAGCTTAGAAACAATGGGTCTAACTTCACCAATTGGTTCCGCAATCTAAGAATCATTCTCTCTGGCAGTCAAAAGGACTATGTCCTTGGGAAAGCGTTAGGTGACCCCCTGCTGCAACTGCGCCGGCTGATGAGAAAACTGTCTATCAGTCGCGCAAAGATGATTATGGTGTGATTAAGAGCACCATGTTGTTTGCTATGGAACCGGAACTTCAAAATCGTTTTGAAGACTATCCCAGGCCCTTTGAGATTCTCGAAGAGCTGAAAACCATGTTTCAGACTCAGGCCCGTCCTGAGAGATATGAGATCTCTGAGAAGTTCTTTAACTGCAAGATGGAGGAAGGGAGTTCCGTTAGTGAGCACGCCATTAAGATGACGGGCTACACTCAACGCCTTGAGCAGCTGGAATGCACGATTCCAGAGGAGCTCAAGATTGATAGGGTTCTGCAATCACCCCCTCCCAGCTACAAAAGCTTTGTAGTGACTCACTATCAGATTGGTTCCACTGATACGATCACCGAGCTCTTCGCAAAGCTGAAGGCTGCGGAAGTGGACATCAAAAAGGATAATCATGTGTTGATGGTCAACAAGCCCACCTTTAAGAAAGGTAAGGGAGCAAAGAAGCCCTTCAATAAGGGTGGCGACAAGCGCACTTCCCCTGCTGAGAAGAAGCTCAAGTCTGGTCCTAAGCCGGACACTGAGTGCTTCTATTGCAAGGACAAGGGTCACTGTAAGCGCAACTATCCGAAGTACTTAGCGGACAAGAAGGTTGGCACCATCAAAGGTATATTTGATATACATGTTATTGATGTTTTCCTTACTAGCCCTCGTTGTAGTGCCTGGGTATTTGATACTGGTTCAGTTGCTAATATTTGTAACTCGAAACAGGAGCTACCGAATAGACGGCGGCTTGCGAGGGATTAGGTGACGATGCGCGTTGGAAACGGATCAAGAGTTGATGTGATGGCCGTCGGCACGCTCTCCTTAGTTTTACCTTCGGGATTAGTTTTAAACCTCAATAAATGTTATTATGTGCCTGCGTTGAGCATGAACATTATTTCTGGATCTTGTTTATTGCAAGACGGTTATTCATTTAAATCGGAGAATAATGGTTGTTCTATTTATATGAGTAACATCTTTTATGGTCATGCACCTATTGTGAATGGTTTATTTCTTCTAAATCTCGAAAAGGATGAAACACACATCCATAACATTGAAGCTAAGAGATGCAAAGTAGATAGTGATAATACTACTTATTAGTGGCACTGTCGTCTAGGTCATATTGGTGTAAAACGCATGAAGAAACTCCATTCTGATGGACTTTTGGAGTCTCTTGATTTTGAATCATTTGACACATGCGAACCATGCCTCATGGGCAAGATGATCAAAACCCCGTTCTCCGGTATGATGGAGCGAGCAACGGACTTGTTGGAAATCATACATACCGATGTATGCGGACCGATGAGTGTTTCGACGCGCGGTGGATATCGCTATTTTCTCACTTTTACCGATGACTTAAGTAGATATGGGTATATCTATTTAATGAAACATAAATCTGAAACATTTGAAAAGTTCAAAGAATTTCAGAATGAAGTGGAGAACCACCGTAACAGAAAGATTAAGTTTCTACGATCCGATCGTGGAGGTGAATATTTGAGTTATGATTTTCTCACGCATCTTAAAGAAAGCGGAATCATTTCGCAACTCACGCCACCCGGAACACCACAGCGCAATGGTGTGTCTGAACGCCGGAATCGAACCCTATTAGATATGGTCCGATCAATGATGTCTCTTACTGATTTGCCGTTATCATTTTGGGGTTATGCATTAGAAACCGCTGCATTCACTTTAAATAGGGCTCCATCTAAATCCGTTGAGACGACACCGTATGAACTGTGGTTTGGTGCTAAACCTAAGTTGTCGTTTCTTAAAGTTTGGGGATGCGAAGCTTACGTCAAGAAGTTGATGCCGGACAAGCTCGAACCCAAAGCGGAGAAATGCGTCTTCATAGGATACCCTAAGGAAACTATTGGGTATACCTTCTATCACAGAACCGAAGGCAAAGTGTTTGTCACAAAGAACGGTTCCTTTCTTGAGAAGGAGTTTCTCTCGAAAGAAGTGAGTGGGAGGAAAGTAGAGCTAGACGAGGTTATTAAACCTTCTCTTGAATTGGAGAGTAGCGCAGCACCTGAAATTGTTCCAGTGCCGCATGCACCAACAATAGAGGAAGCTAATGACAAGGATCATGAAGCTTCGGACGATGCTGCTACTGAATGTCGCAGGTCGACAAGGTCGCGTGCCCCTCCTGAGTGGTACGGCAACCCTGTCTTGACTGTCTTGTTAGTAGAAGACAGTGAACCTACGAACTATGAGGAAGCGATGATTAGCCCAGACTCTGAGAAATGGCTGGAAGCCATGAAATCCGAATTGGGATCCATGAGCGAAAACCAAGTATGGACTTTGGTGGACCCTCCTAGCGACCGAAAGGCCGTTGAGTGCAAATGGATCTTCAAGAAGAAAACGGACGCGGATGGTAATGTTACCGTCTATAAAGCACGGCTTGTCGCGAAAGGTTTTCGACAAGTTCAAGGTGTTGACTACGATGAGACTTTCTCTCCAGTAGCGATGTTTAAGTCCATTCGGATTTTATTAGCAATTGCTGCGTTTCATGATTATGAAATATGGCAGATGGATGTCAAGACTGTATTCCTCAATGGCAACATTGATGAAGAGTTGTATATGATGCAACCCGAAGGTTTTGTCGATCCTAAGGATGCTGATGAAGTATGCAAACTTCAGCGTTCCATTTATGGACTGAAGCAAGCATCTCGGAGTTGGAACCTTCGTTTTGATCAAGTGATCAAGAGCTTTGGATTTGTTCCAAATTGCTACGAAGCTTGTATCTACAAGAAAGTGAGTGGGAGCTCGGTGACGTTTCTGGTACTATATGTGGATGACATATTGATTATCGGAAATGACATCAACATGCTTAACGATGTGAAGAGTTATTTGAACAAGTGTTTTTCAATGAAAGACCTAGGTGAAGCTGCTTATATATTGGGCATCAAGATCTGTAGAGATAGACAAAGACGCCTGATAGCTTTAAGCCAGAGTGCATACCTAGACAAAGTTCTGAAAAGGTTCAGAATGGATAAGGCGAAGAAAGGTTCAGTGCCTATGTTGTCAGGTAAGATATTGAGCAAGGCTCAGTGTCCAGCTACGGTAAATGATAGGGAAGCTATGAGCAAAGTGCCTTATGCCATGACCATAGGTTCGATCATGTATGCCATGCTGTGTACTAGACCGGATGTGCCCAATGCTCTTAGTTTGACGAGCAGATATCAAAGTGATCCAGGAGTGGAACACTGGACAACCGTGAAGAACATCCTAAAGTACCTAAATAGGACTAAAGAACTGTTCTTAGTCTATGGGGGTGATGAACAGCTTGTCGTAAAAGGTTACGTCGATGCTAGTTTTGACACCGACAAGGATGATTCTAAATCTCAAACAGGATACGTGTATATTTTGAATGGAGGAGCTGTGAGCTGGAGAAGCTGCAAGCAAAGCGTGATCGCGGGATCTACAGTAGAAGCGGAATACATGGCTGCTGCAGAAGCGTCAAGTGAAGGAGTTTGGATCAGGAACTTCATCACTGAGCTTGGCGTGGTTCCAAGTGCATTGGACCCACTGGAGATATTGTGTGACAACACTGGCGCCATAGCACTCGCTAAGGAACCAAGTGTAGGGTTCGCAGCATAGAAAACAAAAATTTTCCTACGATATGAACTATATACCAAGATCTATCTAATAGATACAAACAACGGGCGGATGTATATCCGTAGAGAACATACCCTTGAAGACCGACAAAGCTTAACGAGTTCAACTCGTGGTTGATGTAGACGATCTCTTGCCGATCTCAAGATCGAGAGGAAGTCCTAGCGCCGCAAATCAGCAGCGCATCCGTGCTCGCACACACGTTCAAGGCACCGAGCAACCTCCGCCTCCTCGCTCCAGCGATGCAGCGGAAGCACAACTCTTTCTTTCCGAATAGCCACCGAGAACATGTATCTCGCTAGTTCGAGACCATGGGGGATAAATTCTAGAGGGGGAGAGAGATCCTTCACGAGGAGGTGTGTGAGACAAGTGAGGAGGGGGGCTCCTTTTATAGGAGGGGGGGGGACCCCAAGGGTGTGGCCGGCGCATGGGGGCTGCCCCCTTGCCCTCCCCTCTTCATGTGGGTGGACACTCCACTCACAAATCTCCTTTAAATTCCCTCCACTCAAAAGTCCACTCAAATTCCCATTAAATTTCCACCAAATTTAATGCAAACTCTCATTAAATAAAACTCTTTTATTTTATTCAGAATTTTGTCAATTACTTTAATGACAAACATTCACAAATAACCCCTTGCTAGAATTCTATTTCACATGCATAACCACTTTATGCAATTTCACCCGAAAACCTGTTTCGGTATCTAGTGAAATAAATTCCTGCGCTTGTTCATTCTTTCGGCATGAAACATTTGCTCCAATTGGATGTAGGTGTCTCTTAAGTGTGTCACCCTACGGTTCGTGAATAATGCGGACATGATCGAGACCCCTCTCAGATCAATAATCAGAAGCGGGATCTGGAGACCTATACTGACTCCCACACATTCAACGATGACTTTCTTGTGATCGTCGGAACCTTTTACGCTAGTATCTTAATCCCTTTGTTTCACGATATATTACATGTCCGAGATTCGATCATCGGTATCTCCATACCTAGTTTGATCTCGTTACCGACATGCACTCTTTTCTCGTTCCTGTGATATAACATTCTAGTGATCAAATCACTTGCTTGCAAGCTAATCAATGTGATATCACCGAGAGGGCCCAGAGTATATCTATCCGTCATCGGGATGAACAAATTCCACTCTCGATCCATGAGCCTCAACATAACACTTTATTAGTTCTGAATCCATCTTTATAATCACCCTGTTACGGTGTGACGTTTGATGTTATCAAGAAACTCTTCCGGTGTTAGTGATTGACATGATCTCATGGTCTAAGGATTAGGATCACTTTGTAAGTTGTTATAGCAATATAAACTCAATGACTTTGATCGTAATGCTATACTTCGGATGAATGTTCATCACACCATTACACTAATGTTGTGATCCCGTTATTAACAACATCCAATGTCCATGATCAGGAAACCTTGATCATCTTGTTAATCAACGAGCTAGTTTATGAGAGAGGCATAACTAGGAACTTTCTGTTTGTTTATTAAACACACATGTATTAACGTTTCCGTATTAATACAATTATAGCATGCAAAATAAACATCTATCATATACTTGGAATACACATAATAAACACTTTATTATTGCCTCTCAGGGCATATTCCCTTCAGTCTCCCACTTGCACTAGAGACAATAATCTAGTTACATAGTGATAAATCTAACACCCATTGAGTTCTGGTGTTGATCATGTTTTGCTCTAGGGAGAGTTTTCGTCAACGGATCTGCTACATTGAGATCCGTATGTACTTTACAAATCTTTATATCTCCATCCTTGACATGCTCGCGGATGGAGTGAAACCGGCGCTTAATATGCTTGGAATGCTTGTGAGACCTTGGCTCTTTGGCATTGGCAATGGCACCATTGTTGTCACAATAGATCACCATTGGGTCCAACGCGTTTGCCACCACTCCTAGTTCGTATATGAACTCCTTCATCCAAACTACTTCCTGAGTCGCTTCTGAAGCAGCAACATATTCGGCCTCCGTTGTTGATCCCGCTACCACAGGTTGTTTGGAGCTCCTCCAACTAACTGCTCCGCCATTCATGAGAAATACGTATCCGGATTGAGACTTAGAGTCATCCGGATCGGTGTCAAAGCTAGCTCCGACATAACACTTAGCGACGAGCTCTTCTTCACCTCCGTATACAAGAAACATATCCTTAGTTCTTCGTAAGTACTTAAGGATATTCTTGACCGCTATCCAGTGTTCTGAACCTGGATCCGATTGTACCTACTAGTCAAACTAATAGCATGTGCCACATCCGGTCTTGTACATAACATGGCGTACATTATAGAGCCTATGGCTGAAGCATAGGGGACTTTGTCCATTATCTCTCTTTCTTCCGCCGAAGCCGGACTTTGAGTCTTACTCAATGTCTTGCCTTGCAACATAGGTAAGAACCCCTTCTTACTTCCATCCATTTTAAACTTCTTTAAAATCTTATCAAGGTATGTACTTTGCGATAGCCCTATTAGGCGCCTAGATCTATCTCTATATATCTTTATGCCTAATATGTATGACGCTTCACCTAGGTCCTTCATTGAAAATTTGCTGTTTAGATAACTTTTAACACTGTTTAAAAGATCTATATCATTTCCGATCAATAATATGTCATCCACATATAATATCAGAAATGCCACATTGCTCCCACTCACTTTCTTGTAAATACAAGCTTCTCCATAAGTTTGGACAAATCCAAACTCTTTGATCACCTCATCAAAGCGTAGATTCCAACTTCGTGATGCTTGCTTCAATCCATAGATGGATCGCTGAAGCTTGTACACCTTGTTAGCATCCTTAGGATCGACAAAACCCTTTGGTTGTATCATATACAACTCTTCTTCAATATTACCATTGAGAAACGCGGTTTTGACATCCATCTGCCATATCTCATAATCGAAATATGCAGCAATTGCTAACATAATCCTAACTGACTTTAGCATCGCTACGGGAGAGAAAGTCTCATCGTAGTCAACTCCTTGAATTTGTCGAAACCCCTTTGCGACAAGTCGAGCTTTATAGACAGTCACATTACCATCAGCATCAGTTTTCCTTTTGAAAATCCATTTGTTCTCCACGGCCTTTCGGTCGTGAGGTAATTCCACCAAGTTCCAAACTTGATTTTCATGCATGGATTCCATCTCGGATTTCATGGCTTCTAACCATTTGTTGGAATCCGGGCTCATCATCGCTTCTTCATACGTCGCAGGGTCATCATTTTCATCAACCATGAAATTCATGACAGGATTTCTGTACAGCTCGGGAGCTGCACGCGTCCTGTTTGACCTGCGAGGTTCGGTAGTACTCTCTTTCGGAGTTTCATGATCATTATCATTAGTTCCCTCTTCAACAGGTGGAGCCAACTCCGGAACAACTTCCGGCGCTGCGCTACTCGCCATACTTTGAAGAGAAGGTTCCACAACCTCTTCGAGTTCTACCTTCCGACTACTCACACCTTTCGCGAGAAACTCTTTCTCTAGAAAGGATCCATTCTTGGCAACAAAAACCTTGCCCTCGGATCTGTGATAGAAGGAATACCCAATAGTTTCTTTAGGGTATCCTATGAAGACGCATTTTTCCGCTTTGGGTTCGAGTTTATCCGGTTGAAGTTTCTTCACATAAACATCGCATCCCCAAACTTTAAGAAATGACAGCTTAGGTTTGTTTCCAAACCACAATTCATACGGTGTCTTTTCAACGGATTTAGATGGTGCCCGATTTAAAGTGAATGCAGCAGTTTCTAGTGCATAACCCCAAAATGACAACGGCAAGTCCGTCAGAGACATCATAGATCGAACCATATCTAATAAAGTACGATTACGACGTTCCGACACACCATTTCGCTATGGTGTTCCGGCAGGTGTGAGTTGTGAAACAATTCCACACTCTTTCATGTGAGTGCTAAACTCGTAACTTAGATACTCACCTCCACGGTCGGACCGTAGAAATTTGATCTTTCTATTACGATGATTTTCCACTTCATTCTGAAATTCCTTGAACTTTTCAAAGGTTTCAGACTTGTGTTTCATCAAGTAGATATAACCGTATCTACTCAAATCATCCGTGAAAGTAACAAAATAACGATATCCACCTCGCGCCGACACACTCATTGGACCACATACATCAGAATGTATGATTTCCAATAAATCTGTCGCCCGTTCCATTGAACCGGAAAACGGCGTTCTAGTCATCTTGCCCATAAGGCATGGCTCACATGTATCAAATGATTCATAATCAAGTGATTCCAAAAGTCCATCCGAATGGAGCTTCTTCATGCGTTTAACGCCAATATGACCTAGACGGCAGTGCCACATATATGCGGATATATCATCATTAAGTTTAATCCTTTTAGCATCAACATTATGAATATGTGTAACATTATCATCGAGATCTAATAGAAATAAACCATTCATCATCGGTGCATGACCATAAAAGATTTCATTCATATAAATGGAACAACCATTGTTCTCGGATTTAAATGAATAACCACTTCGCATCAAACACGATCCAGATACAATGTTCATGCTCAGTGCAGGCACCAGATAACATTTATTCAAGTTTATAACTAATGCCGACGGCAAGTGGAGAGGCAGCGTTACGATGGCGATCACATCAACGCTTGATCCATTGCCGACACGCATCTTGACCTCACCCCTTGCTAGCGGTCGCTTGTTCCGCAGCCCCTGATTCGAGTTACAAATATTAGCAACTGAACCGGTATCAAATACCCAGGTGCTACTGCGAGCACTAGTCAAGTACACATCAATAACATGTATATCATATATACCTTTGTTTGCCTTGCCGGCCTTCTTGTCTGCCAGATACTTGGGGCAGTTGCGCTTCCAGTGGCCAGTCCCCTTACAATAGTAGCACTCGGGATCAGACTTAGGTCCAACTCGGGGTTTCTTTTCAGGCGCGGCAACCGGCTTGCCGCCCTTACTTACCTTCCGTTTTCCCTTCTTGTCTTTCTTGAAACCAGTGTTCCTATTGATCATCAGCACTTGATGTTCCTTTTTGATCTCCACTTCTGCAGTTTTAAGCATTGACAGAAGCTCGGGGAGAGAATTCTTCATGCCTTGCATATTATAGTTCATCACGAAGCTCTTATAGCTAGGTGGCAGAGACTGCAGAACACGATGGATGCCTAAGTCAATGGGAATCGATATTCCCAAGGACACAAGCTTATCGGCGTAACCCGACATCTTGAGTACATGCTCACTAACGGAGCTGTGCTCTTCCATCATGCAGCTAAAGAACTTTTCTGAAGCGTTGTAGCTCTCTACAGCAGCATGTGTGTCGAAAATCATTTTCAACTCACCCATTGTATCAAATGCATTGCCGTTTTCGAAACGCTTTCGAAGTTCCGGCTCTAGCCCATACAATATGCCGCAATGAACTAAGTTGTGGTCCTCCTGACGAGTCTGATAGACATTCTTCTCCTCGTCAGGGGCATCATCAAAAGGTGGGGGGCCTAACGGCGCTTCTAGCACATATTGCTTTTGTGCAGCAGAGAGGAGAATCCTCAAATTCATGGCCCATTCGGTAAAGTTGCTACCGTTCGTTGCTAGTTTCTCTTTCTCCATGAACACATTGAAATTAAAAGCAGGTGGTGCCATCTACAACAGAATTTGTAAAGTTTAGACTAAGTGTATGATAGATTGAGTTCAACTAATCTATATTACGAATGAACTCCCACTCAAAAACGACATCCCTCGTGCCTTTTTGGTGATTACATGAACCAAATCCACTACACTAAGTCCGATCATCACGTGAGTCGATATATCTTCAAAGGCGAGCATCAAATGGGCATCATATCAACTATATGACTCATGCTTAACCTTTCGGTCCGTGTTCCGAGGCCATGTATGTACATGCTAGGCTCGCCAAGTTAGAACCTTAGTATTCGCGTGTGTAACTGTTTTACACCCGAAATATGGTCGTGGATCCAAGAACACCCGATCATCACGTGATGTCTTGGAGCGACGAAAACATAATCGGTGCATACTAAAGGAAGAACACATTCTTATCTTGATATTTAAATGAGGGATCATCTTATTATGCTAACAAAGCGCTAAACAAGCAATATAAGATGCTATCAAACATCATATGTTTATTAGTGAAATGATATGGTTCCCGTAGATGATCTCTATCATGTGCATCGTGGTATGATCACTATCATACCTATATGTGTAAATCCAAGGTCTATGGATTTTACACGCTATGTGTGTTGTAAGAGTATCATCTCATACTTCTACTTACAACACTACCATATCATAACACTAGCCCAGCAACAATCTAAACTAGACGCCTCTAATTTATCCATTGCAAGTTTTACGTGGCTTAGGGCTTTCGAGATAGAACCGTTCTTACCTACGAACATGAACCACAACGAGGATAATCAAATTGTTGACAACTCACTTGCAAAATAGATATTGACTATAGTAGGAGAGACAGACACCCGCTAGCCACTTATGCAAACTAGTTGCATGTCAAGCGTGGAACAGGTCTCATGTGCGAGGACATGTAAAGTTTGTCCGGGCCTCTTCATCCCACTATGCCACCAATATCCAAAATTACAAAAAAGGAGCAACAACATGATCATCATCGCCCACATACTCATATGTGTACTACCCGTGTAAAGTATCCGGCTCTGATACCACTGTAGGGTTCGCAGCATAGAAAACAAAAATTTTCCTACGATGTGAACTATATACCAAGATCTATCTAATATATACAAACAACGGGCGGATGTATATCCGTAGAGAACATACCCTTGAAGACCGACAAAGCTTAACGAGTTCAACTCGTGGTTGATGTAGACGATCTCTTGCCGATCTCAAGATCGAGAGGAAGTCCTAGCGCCGCAAATCAGCAGCGCATCCGTGCTCGCACACACGTTCAAGGCACCGAGCAACCTCCGCCTCCTCGCTCCAGCGATGCAGCGGAAGCACAACTCTTTCTTGCCGAATAGCCACCTGGAACATGTATCTCGCTAGTCCGAGACCATGGGGGATAAATTCTAGAGGGGGAGAGAGATCCTTCACGAGGAGGTGTGTGAGACAAGTGAGGAGGGGGGCTCCTTTTATAGGAGGAGGGGGGAACCCCAAGGGGGTGGCCGGCGCATGGGGGCTGCCCCCTTGCCCTCCCCTCTTCATGTGGGTGGACACTCCACTCACAAATCTCCTTTAAATTCCCTCCACTCAAAAGTCCACTCAAATTCCCATTAAATTTCCACCAAATTTAATGCAAACTCTCATTAAATAAAACTCTTTTATTTTATTCAGAATTTTGTCAATTACTTTAATGACAAACATTCACAAATAACCCCTTGCTAGAATTCTATTTCACATGCATAACCACTTTATGCAATTTCACCCGAAAACCTGTTTCGGTATCTAGTGAAATAAATTCCTGCGCTTGTTCATTCTTTCGGCATGAAACATTTGCTCCAATTGGATGTCGGTGTCTCTTAAGTGTGTCACCCTACGGTTCGTGAATAATGCGGACATGATCGAGACCCCTCTCAGATCAATAATCAGAAGCGGGATCTGGAGACCTATACTGACTCCCACACATTCAACGATGACTTTCTTGTGATCGTCGGAACCTTTTACGCTAGTATCTTAATCCCTTTGCTTCACGATATATTACATGTCCGAGATTCGATCATCGGTATCTCCATACCTAGTTTGATCTCGTTACCGACATGCACTCTTTTCTCGTTCCTGTGATATAACATTCTAGTGATCAAATCACTTGCTTGCAAGCTAATCAATGTGATATCACCGAGAGGGCCCAGAGTATATCTATCCGTCATCGGGATGAAAAAATTCCACTCTCGATCCATGAGCCTCAACATAACACTTTATTAGTTCTGAATCCATCTTTATAATCACCCTGTTACGGTGTGACGTTTGATGTTATCAAGAAACTCTTCCGGTGTTAGTGATTGACATGATCTCATGGTCTAAGGATTAGGATCACTTCGTAAGTTGTTATAGCAATATAAACTCAATGACTTTGATCGTAATGCTATACTTCGGATGAATGTTCATCACACCATTACACTAATGTTGTGATCCCGTTATTAACAACATCCAATGTCCATGATCAGGAAACCTTGATCATCTTGTTAATCAACGAGCTAGTTTATGAGAGAGGCATAACTAGGAACTTTCTGTTTGTTTATTAAACACACATGTATTAACGTTTCCGTATTAATACAATTATAGCATGCAAAATAAACATCTATCATATACATGGAATACACATAATAAACACTTTATTCTTGCCTCTCAGGGCATATTCCCTTCACCAAGATATCATCCAAAGACCAAGCATATCAATCGCAAGTTTCATATAATCCGAGATTATATAGCAGATGGAGATCTGAAGATCAGCAAAGTACATACAGATCTGAATGTCGCAGATCCATTGACTAAACCTCTTCCACGTGTAAAACATGATCATCACCTCAGTGCCATGGGTGTGAGATTGTTGCCAGATGTAAACTAGATTATTGACTCTAGTGCAAGTGGGAGACTGTTGGAATTATGCCCTAGAGGCAATAATAAAGATGTTATTATTATAATTCTTATTCATGATAATGTTTATATTCCATGCTAGAATTGTATTAAGCAGAAACTTTAATACTTGTGTGGTTTGTGAACAACACCGTGTCCCTAGTATGCCTCTATGGACTAGCTCATTGATTAATGATGGTTAAGGTTTCCTAACCATGGACATGAGTTGTCGATTAATAATGAGATCATATCATTGGGAGAATGATATGATGGACAGACCCAAACTAAGCGAAGCAATTAGATCGTGTCATCGTGTTCGTCTTTGCGAAGCTTTTATTATGTCAAATATTGTATTCCTTAGACCATGAGATAATACAACTCCCTGGTATCGGAAGAAAGCTTTGAGGTCATCAAACGTCATCCTATGAGAGGGTGATCATAAAGGTGTCTCTCAGATGATCGGAAAGTATCTGTTGGGTTGTATGTATCGAGATGGGATTTGTCCCTCCCAAGTCGGAAAGATATACTTCGGGCCCACTCGGTAATTGATATCAACACCACTTGCAAGCATGTGGTTAAGGAGTTAATCACAAAGTGATATCGAATTACGGAACGAGTAAAGTACTTGCTGTGAACGAGATTGAACTAGGTATGACGGTACCGACGATCAAATCTCGGGCAAGTAAAATATCGCGAGACGAAGGGAATATATATATGGGATTGATTGAATCCTGGAATCGTGGTTCATCCGATATGATCATCGATGAATGTGTGGGATTCAATATGGGTTTCCAGACCCCGCTGTTGATTATTGATAGAAGATCATGTCTGCATATTCTCGAACCCGCAGGGTCACACACTTAACGTGTCTCGACGCTAGGATAGATTGGATAATTGGATTATGAGTTTTTGTTCGGAGTCTCGGATGGGATCCGGGACATCACGAGAGGTTCCGGAGTGGTCCGGAGAATAAGATTCATATAAGGCAGTGCAGTTTTTGGAGTTCGGAATTGTTCCGGGTTAAGCGGTATTGTACCGGAAGCTTCTAGAACCTTCCGGAAGGGGACCAACGTGGCCCCACCTTCCGGGAGGGGGCATGGGCCTATGAGGGAGTGCCCTGGCCGCATTGGGCCAGGGGCAAAAGGCCCCATAGGGCCCAGCCGGCCAAAGAGGGTTTAAACCCTAGATAGACCTTCTAGAAGGGGGGGGTTTCCTTGCCCCCCAGTCTTCCTCCTTTGGGGCCGCCGGTTTGGCTTGGGGGAGGGTGTCGTGGTGGTATCACGGCATATGCCATGGGTAGGCTAAAGTTGGGGCCGATGGACGTGGAGGAATCCGGGGAGGGATGATGCAGTGAAGACCGCACTCGTATGAACAAAGAGAAATACAATGCATATTGGATTGAAGCTCTCAAGTGGGGATAACACCTCCTTCTATACATCTAATCTCTTATAATCTTGCCATACTTGTGGCTACAATCATGCTCCTGGAGCTGTATCTCCTATCCTTCTGTCTAGATCTCTCTCTGAGAGTGGAGGAAGAGGAAGAAGGGGAGCTCCTAATGAGCAGAGAGGGGAGGAGCCCTTCGGGGGCCTCTCCTAGAACGATCCCCCTGGTGCTCCTTATAAAGGGGAGCCCAGGGGACAAGTCTTGTGCTGCACGCTTAGCATCTGCGTAGCATATTCCCGGCATCTTCTTAGATGCTCAGCATATGCCTTGGCATCTTTGGAGATGCCATGGCATATTCCTTAGCATATTCTGGATGCCAAGGGCATATCCTCCAGCATCTTCTTGATGCCAAAGGCATATTCCATATGCCTAGGTGCCAGTCTGAGCCATGGGCGTCCCAAGACTGGCACGACACCTGTTGGTCTTGTCTTGATCCGATGGCGTATATCTGGAGACAAATAAGAGGTCATACGGGGTGAAATAACTCGGCCCAGGTGACCTAGGCGTAGTATTAATTCGGCCTGTTCCTTAGTCGATTCGGCCTGGTCCTAATTGCAAAAGAATAAGGCCCAGCCGAGTTACTGGTTGGCCCAGCCGGGTTACTCGCTATTCGGCCTGGAGGGGATTCCGGCCTGAGCCTGCACGTGGCCCAGCCGGGTTGATGGCAGCCCAGCCAGGCTCTCCCTCTCTTGGCCCAGCCGGCTGGCTCCGGAGGTTGGCAGGGCGAGCTCGGCGCTGGATCCCGCGGTGGGCCGCCTTGCGTTCGTCCCGGCCCACCCGGGTGCGCTTGGTGACGCAGTGTGGAGTCGAGGCCCGTGGTGGGCCGAGCTGTCGCCTGCCTCGGCCCATCCGGGGGAACTGCGCCCTGTGGGGGAGTTCGACGGGGAGCCTTGGCGGGAGCGACGCTGGCGACGCTAGGGCGAGTTGGCGGGAACTGGCAGTTGGCGGGAGCGGCGAAGTGAGGTGGTCGGTGGAGCTCGGCCGGTGGGCCGGATTAGGCCCAGGTTGTTGCTTTCGCCCAGGAGGGTGGCTGGAGCAGGCCGAATTAGTTTTAATTCGGCCCTAGTCCTCTTTTTCCCTTTATCTTTTTCTGTCTATCTCTTGTACTCATATTTAATATAATTTTCCTATATATGTATCTTATTGACTTACTTAATTCACCAACTCTGGGGTACCTGGGGGTACACCCCCGACATTAGTCCCCGAGGCTATGTGGGACTCGTAGAGTCGTGCATAGGCTTCATATTAAATATTCCCAGAGTTGTCTTTCGACTTATAATCTCTTGGTTGCATAACATTTTTGGGCAAAGTTTGTGACTTTGTCCTTCTTGGGCTCTGCTCTTAACCTTTCTGGGCAAGTTTCTGGACCTCTGGCCATCATGGGCACTGGTCATAACCCCTTTGGGTAGGTTTCTGGACTTCTGGCCTTTACGGGCACTCGTCATAACCCCTTTGGGTAGGTTTCTGGACTTCTGGACTTTACGGGCACTCGTCATAACCCCTTTGGGTAAGTTTCTAGACTTCTGGCCATCATGGGCACTGGTCATAACCCCTTTGGGTAAGTTTCTAGACTTCTGGCCATCATGGGCACTAGTCATAACCCCTTTGGGTAAGTTTCTGGACTTCTGGCCATCATGGGCACTGGTCATAACCCCTTTGGGTAAGTTTCTAGACTTCTGGCCATCATGGGCACTGGTCATAACCCCTTTGGGTAAGTTTCTAGACTTCTGGCCATCATGGGCACTGGTCATAACCCCTTTGGGAAAGTTATGAGTTCTGGTCTTCTTGGGCACTGCTCTTTTAACCTCTTTGGGTAAGTTGTGAGTTCTGGCCTTCTTGTGCACTGCTCTTTTAACCTCTTTGGGTAAGTTGTGAGTTCTGGCCTTCTTGGGCACTGCTCTTTTAACCTCTTTGGGTAAGTTGTGAGTTCTGGCCTTCTTGGGCACTGCTCTTTTAACCTCTTTGGGTAAGTTGTGAGTTCTGGCCTTCTTGGGCACTGCTCTTTTAACCTCTTTGGGTAAGTTGTGAGTTCTGGCCTTCTTGGGCACTGCTCTTTTAACCTCTTTGGGTAAGTTGTGAGTTCTGGCCTTCTTGGGCACTGCTCTTTTAACCTCTTTGGGTAAGTTACGTCTGAGTTATCTGATTCCAAATCCGAGTTACTTTACTCAAAATTCTCTTTGTCTTAAGCCTGAGTTATCTAACTCAAATCCGAGTTAAATTATTCAAATCCGAGTTAACTCAACTCAAATTCGAGTTACTTTACCCAAAACTGACTTTATGTCTTAAGGACGAGTCCTCTGGCTCCAATCCGAGTTACATGATTCAAATCCGAGTTAACTCAACTCAAATCCGAGTTACTTTACCCAAAACTGACTTTATGTCTTAAGGACGAGTCCTCTAGCTCCAATCCGAGTTATATGATTCAAATCCGAGTTAACTCAACTTAACTCCGAGTTACTTTACTCAAAATTGACTCTATGTCTTCATCTGGCTCCAATCCGAGTTATATGATTCAAATCCGAGTTAACTCAACTCAAATCCGAGTTATTTTACTCAAAATTGACTTTATGTCTTTAGGATGAGTCATCTGGCTCCAATCCGAGTTATATGATTCAAATCCGAGTTAACTCAACTCAAATCCGAGTTACTTTACTCAAAATTGACTCTATGTCTTGATGAGTCATCTGGCTCCAATCCGAGTTATATGATTCAAATCCGAGTTAACTCAACTCAAATCCGAGTTACTTTACTCAAAATTGACTTTATGTCTTAAGGATGAGTCATCTGGCTCCAATCCGAGTTATATGATTCAAATCCGAGTTAACTCAACTCAAATCCGAGTTACTTTACTCAAAATTGACTTTATGTCTTAAGGATGAGTCATCTGGCTCCAATCCGAGTTATATGATTCAAATCCGAGTTAACTCAACTCAAATCCGAGTTAATTTACTCAAAATTGACTCTATGTCTTAAGGATGAGTCATCTGGATCCAATCCGAGTTATATGATTCAAATCCGAGTTAACTCAACTCAAATCCGAGTTACTTTACTCAAAATTGACTTTATGTCTTAAGGATGAGTCATCTGGCTCCAATCCGAGTTATATGATTCAAATCCGAGTTAACTCAACTCGAATCCGAGTTATTTTACTCAATTTTGACTTGCATCCCGAATCTGAGTCATCTGACTCAAATCCGAGTTATCTCATCCTAAATCCGAGTTACTTTACTCAATTTTGACTTATATCCCGAATCTGAGTCATCTGACTCAAATCCGAGTTAACTCAACTAAAATCCGAGTTACTTTACTCAATTTTGACTTATATCCTGAATCTGAGTCATCTGACTCAAATCCGAGTTAACTCAACTAAAATCCGAGTTACTTTACTCAAAAGTGACTTATATGTAAGTCTGAGTCATCTATTTGCCATGATATAGCTTGATTTGGCGTGATGACGATAACTTGCCTTTGATATGGATCCGAGATATAGATCCGAGATTAAGCTTTGGGATATGATAATAGGGCTAACCGCTGAGAGATCCGATTTGAGATGTAGATATGAGATATAGATTCGAGATATGATAAACTGGCCAATATTCATCCGAGATATGGGATAACCTGGCAAGATGGTGAGATATCAATCCGAGTCATAACATAACCTGGCAATCCGGTGAACTGAATAAAGCTCCGGCCTGAATCAGAGATACAATTAGTACGCCGAGTCTGAGTACCAATCCGAATTATAAAGTACCCTGGCAAGCTGAATCAAATGTTAGTCCGAATCAGAGACAATTTACTGAGCTGAGTTAAAGGTTAATTCAAAGCATAAACAAATTGACTTCAAGTTACATCTAAATCAACAATAAGCTGGCTGGTAAGCTGAGTTAAAGGACAATCCAAAGCATAAATAAACTGACTCAAAATCTACTTGAATCACAAATAAGATGATTCAACTCATGGCCGAGTTAACAGATAAGCTGGTTGGTGAGCTGAGTTAATGGGTAATCGAAAACATAAACTAACTGACTCAAAATCTATCTGAATTACAAATAAGATGATTCAACTTATGGCCGAGTTAACAGATAAGCTGGCTGGTGTATAGATCCAAATCAACATAATGCTCTCTTAATCTAAAGGTGACTCTACGGATAAGTTGACTAGTCCCCTGGTTGAGTTATTCTCTCCCTGGGATGAAGGATTGAGTATAGGTGGCTGAGTTACCTGGTACTTACAGCATACTTGGAGAAGTGTTTGGGTGAGTCTTGCTAGGTCATACTTGCCCTGCTGAGTTACTTGGTACTTACAGTAAGCTTGGAGTAGTGCTTGAGTCCTTCTTGCTGAGTCTTACCTGCTTTGATGAGTTAGACTTGGAGAGTCTCTGCGCTTACTCTTTGTTCTCTGTTGACTTGGTGAAGCTGAATGAGCCCTGTGAGGAAGAAGTTGATGAAGATGTTCCCGTCCGGATGGAAACCCAACCAACGCCACAGGGAGGCCCCACGGTGGGCGCCAAATGTCGTGGTGGTATCACGGCATATGCCATGGGTAGGCTAAAGTTGGGGCCGATGGACGTGGAGGAATCCGGGGAGGGATGATGCAGTGAAGACCGCACTCGTATGAACAAAGAGAAATACAATGCATATTGGATTGAAGCTCTCAAGTGGGGATAACACCTCCTTCTATACATCTAATCTCTTATAATCTTGCCATACTTGTGGCTACAATCATGCTCCTGGAGCTGTATCTCCTATCCTTCTGTCTAGATCTCTCTCTGAGAGTGGAGGAAGAGGAAGAAGGGGAGCTCCTAATGAGCAGAGAGGGGAGGAGCCCTTCGGGGGCCTCTCCTAGAACGATCCCCCTGGTGCTCCTTATAAAGGGGAGCCCAGGGGACAAGTCTTGTGCTGCACGCTTAGCATCTGCGTAGCATATTCCCGGCATCTTCTTAGATGCTCAGCATATGCCTTGGCATCTTTGGAGATGCCATGGCATATTCCTTAGCATATTCTGGATGCCAAGGGCATATCCTCCAGCATCTTCTTGATGCCAAAGGCATATTCCATATGCCTAGGTGCCAGTCTGAGCCATGGGCGTCCCAAGACTGGCACGACACCTGTTGGTCTTGTCTTGATCCGATGGCGTATATCTGGAGACAAATAAGAGGTCATACGGGGTGAAATAACTCGGCCCAGGTGACCTAGGCGTAGTATTAATTCGGCCTGTTCCTTAGTCGATTCGGCCTGGTCCTAATTGCAAAAGAATAAGGCCCAGCCGAGTTACTGGTTGGCCCAGCCGGGTTACTCGCTATTCGGCCTGGAGGGGATTCCGGCCTGAGCCTGCACGTGGCCCAGCCGGGTTGATGGCAGCCCAGCCAGGCTCTCCCTCTCTTGGCCCAGCCGGCTGGCTCCGGAGGTTGGCAGGGCGAGCTCGGCGCTGGATCCCGCGGTGGGCCGCCTTGCATTCGTCCCGGCCCACCCGGGTGCGCTTGGTGACGCAGTGTGGAGTCGAGGCCCGTGGTGGGCCGAGCTGTCGCCTGCCTCGGCCCATCCGGGGGAACTGCGCCCTGTGGGGGAGTTCGACGGGGAGCCTTGGCGGGAGCGACGCTGGCGACGCTAGGGCGAGTTGGCGGGAACTGGCAGTTGGCGGGAGCGGCGAAGTGAGGTGGTCGGTGGAGCTCGGCCGGTGGGCCGGATTAGGCCCAGGTTGTTGCTTTCGCCCAGGAGGGTGGCTGGAGCAGGCCGAATTAGTTTTAATTCGGCCCTAGTCCTCTTTTTCCCTTTATCTTTTTCTGTCTATCTCTTGTACTCATATTTAATATAATTTTCCAATATATGTATCTTATTGACTTACTTAATTCACCAACTCTGGGGTACCTGGGGGTACACCCCCGACAGAGGGGGCTAGGGTTGCAGCCGCCCACCCCTCTATATAAAGAGGGCTGGGGGCGCAGCACCCCCCCCCCCACACACCTTCCCCTCCAAGAGCTAGCCGCCCTGCTGCCCTCCTCTCTCTCTCCCTCCCGACTGCGTGTAGGCGAAGCCCTGCTGCAGAAACTCTCCACCATATACACCACGTCGTCGTGTTGTAGATCCAATCCGTCTCTCCACCATACTTGCTGGTCCGAGGAAGGAGGAGACGTCGAGGTGCTGCACGTGTGCATCTCACGGAGGCACCGCCACTTGTGGTGCTAGATCGGATCGGATCGCGAGGAGGAGAAGCGAGTATGATTACATCACCCACGTTCTGACGAACGTTCCGCTGTGCGAATCTTCAAGGGTATGAAGATCTAATCCAATCTCTCTCATTGTTTGCATCTCCTAGATTAGATCTTGGCTTTCCCTCTGTTCGCATCCGTAGAAAATTTTGATTTACTATGCCGCGAAACCCTTCAGTTCCAACTAGCATCGGTGTAACCATTAACAGCGAGCTGTTCATCACCTCCATAAGAAAGAATCATATCCTTAGTTCTTCTCAAGCACTTAAGGATGTTTTGACCGCTGTCCAATGATCCACTCCTGGATCACTTTGATATCTGCTAGTTAAACTAACAACATATGCAATGTCGGGTCTAGTACATAGCATGGCATACATTAGAGATCCTATGGCTTAGGCATAGGGAGTCTTACTCATCCTTTCTTTATCTTCTGTCGTTGCTGGACTTTGAGTTTTACTCAACGTCGTATTGGGCAGCATGGGCAAGAACCCTTTCTTGCTATCTTCCATTCCAAACCTCTTTAGAACTTTGTCCAAATATGTACTTTGTGACAATGATATTAGGCGTCTCGATCTATCTCTATAAATCTTTATGCCTAATATGTAAGCTGCTTCGCCAAGATCTTTCATTGAAAAACTATTATTCAAATATTCTTTGACACTATTAAGAAGGTCTACATCATTCCCGATCAACAATATGTCATCTACATATAGTATTAAGAATGCTACAGAGCTCCCACTCACTTTCTTGTAAATACAAGCTTCTCCATAAGTTTGTATAAAACCAAAACTTTTGATTACGTTATCAAAACGTTGATTCCAACTTCGGGATGCTTGCTTCAACCCATATATGGATCGTTGAAGTTTGCATACCTTGTTAGCATCTTTAGGATCGACAAAACCTTTGGGTTGCATCATATACAACTCTTCATCAATGTCTCCATTGAGGAACGTTGTTTTGACATCCATCTGCCATATCTCATAATCATAATATGCAGCGATTGCTAACATAATCCTCACAGACTTTAGCTTCGCTACTGGTGAGAAAGTCTCATCGTAGTCAACTCCTTGAATTTGTCGAAACCCTTTTGCGACAAGTCGAGCTTTATAGACAGTTACATTACCATCAGCATCTGTTTTCTTCTTGAAAATCCATTTGTTCTCGATAGCCTTCTGGCCATCCGGTAAGTCCACCAAAGTCCATACTTGGTTTTCGTATATGGATCCAATTTCGGATTTCATGGCATCTTGCCATTTATTGGAATCTGGGCTCATCATCGCTTCCTCATACGTCGTAGGTGTAGGGGTTCGTAGCATGGAAAACAAAAATTTTCTATCGCATACAAACAAACAAGCCAAGATCTATCTACTAGATTGTAGCAACGAGTCGATAGAGGAACTCACCCTCGAAGATTCCAAAGCGGTTAACGAGAGCAGATCCTCGTGGGTGATGTAGTCGTACTCTTTCCGATCTCAAGATCGTGTAGACGATCCTTCCGGCGCCACGTTCCGGCAGCGCTCCCACAGTCGGTCACATGTTCGGTACTCGACGAAGACCTTCCTCTCCCTTGTTCCAGCAGGCAGCGGAGGTTGTAGCACTCTCCTCGCGATTCCGGCAGCACAACGGCGTGGTACCGGAAGTAGAGGGGAGATCCCGCAGGGCTTCGCCTTAAGCCGGAGCGAGTATGGTGGAGTATGAGAGAGGTCTATTAGTGGTCTAGAGATTAGACACACCAATTAGAAGGCTCTAAACCGCAGGCTAAAGCAATTAGAAGCTCTAAACCAGAACGGCTCTAAACCGGAGATTAGAGGTGGAAACTTGTGTGTCTCAAGGAGGAGCCCTGCCCCTCCTTTTATGGGTGGGGAGGCGCGGCCAGGGGAGGGGAGTCCCTCCCCAAGTCGGCCTTGGGCTGGGCGCCGGCTTGGAGGAGTGGGACTCCTCCTCCAAGTTGGTTCCAACTCCTCTTGCTTGTTTCCCACAGTTTCCTGTTTCCCACAGTTTCCTATTTTAGCCGTTTGACTTTCAAACTGGCAATTTGACTTTCATGTTTTTGGAACAGCAAGAACACTTAGTACATGATGCAATCATTCAATGACACACTCATGTACCCTCCCCCCCGGAGTGCCGGACAATCCGGAACCTTCTAGAACATTCCCGATGAAAACACCGGAATCATTCCCGAACTCCGAAACGGGACTTTCCTTATATGAATCTTATTCTCCGGACCATTCCGGATCACCTCGTGATATCCCGGATCCCATCCGAGACTCCGAACAACATTCGGTCTCTTTCTCATAATACCATAACTACTCAAAACAACGTCGAATCCTTAAGTGTGTCTCCCTACGGTTCGTGAATTATGCGGACATGATCGAGACACTTCTCTGAACAATAACCAATAGAGGAATCTGGAAATTCATATGGCTCCCACATATTTCTACGATTACTTTGCGATCGAATGAACCACTTACATACGATACCAATTTCCCTTTGTCTCACGATAGTTTACTTATCCGAGGTTATGATCGTCGGTATCTCTGCATACCTAGTTCAACCTCGTTACCGATAAGTACTCTTTTCTCGTTCCCGTGATATGTGATCCCTTGTGACCAAGTCACATGCTTGCAAGCCAATTGGATGACATTCCACCGAGAGGGCCCAGAGTATATCTATCCGTCATGTGGATGGACAAATCCCACTCTTGATCCATGTGTTTCAACCAATACTTTCCGAACACTTAATGCCACCTTTATAGCCACCCAGTTACGGTGTGGTGTTTGATGTCATCAAAGCATCCATCCGGTAAAGGTGATATGCATGATCTCATGGTCGAAGGAATTAGGTTACTATGTATCAGAAATCATATAGCAATTGAACTATTGAAATGACTTGATCTTTATGCTACGCTTATCAATAGGAGTATGTCCACCATATCATTCTCCTAACGATATGATCTTGTTGTTGATAACATCTCAATGTTCATGATATGGAAACCACAATCATTTAATCAACCAACAAGCTAGTGAAGTATAGAGGCTATACTAGGGACTTCAATTTAAGTTTACAATTCACACAAGCATTAATGTTTCCTTGTTAATACTATTATAGCATGAATATAAACATTTATCATAAACACAAAGATATAATAATAACTATATTTATTATTGCCTCTAGGGCATATCTCCAACAGTCTCCCACTTGCACTAGAGTCATCTAATCTAGATTACATGGTAATATACCGAACACCCATGGCAGTTTGGTGTTGGTCATGTTTTGCCCTCGGGAGAGGTTTAGTCAACGGATCCGCCACATTCAGATCTGTGTGTACTTTGCAAATCTTTATATCCCCATCCTGGATATGTTCTCGAATAGCGTGAAAACGCAGTTTGATATGCTTCAGCTTCTTGTGTGACCTTGGTTCTTGCGCATTGGCTATGGCGCCCATGTTATCACAGTAGATAGACATTGGGTCCAGCGCACTTGGAACCACACCCAGCTCTGTAATGAACTCTTTCATCCATATCGCTTCTTGTGAAGCCTCCGAAGCAGCCATGTATTCTGATTCAGTTGAAGATCTCGCCACAACGCTTTGCTTTGCACTCCTACAGCTAACTGCTGCACCATTCAAAATAAATACGTACCCAGATTGTGATTTAGAATCATCTGGATCGGTGTTCCAACTAGCATCGGTGTAACCATTAACAACGAGTTGTTCATCACCTCCATAAGAAAGAACCATATCCTTAGTTCTTCTCAAGTACTTAAGGATGTTTTTGACCGCTGTCCAATGATCCACTCCTGGATCACTTTGATATCTGCTAGTTAAACTAACAGCATATGCAATGTCGGGTCTAGTACATAGCATGGCATACATTAGAGATCCTATGGCTGAGGCATAGGGAGTCTTACTCATCCTTTCTCTATCTTCTGCCGATGTTGGACTTTGAGTTTTACTCAAGGTCGTATTGGGCAACATGGGAAAGAACCCTTTCTTGCTTTCTTCCATTCCAAACTTCTTTAGAACTTTGTCCAATTATGTACTCTGTGACAATGATATTTGGCGTTTCGATCTATCTCTATAAATCTTTATGCCTAATATTTAAGCTGCTTCGCCAAGATCCTTCATTGAAAAACTATTATTCAAATATTCCTTGACACTATTAAGAAGGTCTACATCATTCCCAATCAACAATATGTCATCCACATACAGTATTAAGAATGCTACAGAGCTCCCACTCACTTTCTTGTAAATACAAGCTTCTCCATAAGTTTGTATAAAACCAAAACTTTTGATTACCTTATCAAAACGTTGATTCCAACTTCGGGATGCTTGCTTCAATCCATAGATGGACCGTTGAAGCTTGCATACCTTGTTAGCATCTTTAGGATCGACAAAACCTTTGGGTTGCATCATATACAACTCTTCATCAATGTCTCCATTGAGGAATGTTGTTTTGACATCCATCTGCCATATCTCATAATCATAATATGCAGCGATTGCTAACATAATCCTCACAGACTTTAGCTTCGCTACCGGTGAGAAAGTCTCGTCGTAGTCAACTCCTTGAATTTGTCGAAACCCTTTTGCGACAAGTCGAGCTTTATAGACAGTAACATTACCATCAGCATCTGTTTTCTTCTTGAAAATCCATTTGTTCTCGACAGCCTTCCGGCCATCCGGTAAGTCCACCAAAGTCCATACTTGGTTTTCGTACATGGATCCAATCTCGGATTTCATGGCTTCTTGCCATTTATTGGAATCTGGGCTCATCATCGCTTTCTCATATGTCTCGGGGTCATCGGTGTTGTCCACCAACATGACACTCATAACGGAATCATACCAATCTGGAGTGATACGAGTTCTCGTTGACCTCCGAGGCTCTGTAGCAACTTCAACCGAAGTTTCATGATCACCATCATTAGCTCCCTCTCTAATTGGTGCAGGCACCACAGGAACTTCTTCCGGTGCTGCGCTACTCGCAATTTCGAGAGAAGGTTCGACAACCTCGTCGAGTTCTACTTTCCTTCCAGTCACTTCTTTCGAGAGAAATTCCTTCTCTAGAAAGGATCCATTCTTGGCAACGAAGATTTTGCCTTCGGATCTATGATAGAAGGTATACCCAATAGTTTCCTTCGGGTATCCTATGAAGACGCATTTTTCCGCTTTGGGTTCAAGCTTGTCCGGCTGTAACTTCTTTACATAGGCTTCGCATCCCCAAACTTTAAGGAACGACAATTTAGGTTTCTTCATAAACCATAATTCATACGGTGTCGTTTCAACGGTTTTAGACGGTGCCCTATTTAAAGTGAATGCGGCTGTTTCTAATGCATAACCCCAAAATGATAGCGGTAAATCTGTAAGTGACATCATAGAACGAACCATATCTAAGAGAGTTCGATTACGATGTTCGGACACACCATTACGCTGTGGTGTTCCCGGCGGTGTCAATTGTGAAAGTATTCCTCACTTCTTTAAATGCTCGCCAAACTCGTAACTTAGATATTCACCTCCACGATCAGAACGTAGAAACTTAATCTTCTTGTTACGTTGATTCTCTACCTCACTTTGAAACTCCTTAAACTTCTCGAAAGTTTCGGACTTATGTTTCATGAAATAGATATACCCATATCTACTCAAGTCATCTGTGAAGGTAAGAACATAACGATAACCACCGCGCGATGCTACACTCATTGGACCACATACATCGGTATGTATGATTTCCAATAAGTCCGTAGCTCGCTCCATCATACCAGAAAATGGAGTCTTAGTCATTTTGCCCATCAGACATGCTTCGCATCTATCAAGTGATTCAAAATCAAGTGATTCAAGAAGTCCATCGGAATGGAGTTTCTTCATACGCTTCACTCCAATGTGACCAAGACGACAGTGCCACATATAGGTCGAATTATCGCTTGATTTCAAACGTTTAGCTTCAATATTGTTGATATGTGTATTTCCACTATCGAGATTCAATAAGAATAGACCATCTATCAAAGGTGCATGTGCGTAAAACATATTACTCATATAAATCGAACAACCATTATTCTCTGACTTAAACAAGTAACCGTCTCGCAATAAACAAGATCCTGATATAATGTTCATGCTCAACGCAGGCACTAAATAACAATTATTTAAGTATAAAACTAATCCCGATGGTAGATGAAGAGGTAGCGTGCCGACCGCGATCACATCAACCTTTGATCCGTTTCCCACGCGCATCGTCACCTCGTTCTTCGCTAGCTTCCGTTTATTCTGCAGCACCTGTTTCGAGTTACAAATATGAGCAACCGAACCAGTATCAAATACCCAGGCACTACTACGAATACTAGTGAGATACACATCAATAACATGTATATCAGATATACCTTTCTTCTTGATGTTGCCGTTCTTCAAATCCGCCAAGTACTTTGGGCAATTCCGCTTCCAGTGACCTTCTCCCTTGCAGTAAAATCACTCAGTTTCAGGCTTTGGTCCAGCCTTGGTTTTCTTCGTCGGCGTGGCAACTTTCTTACCACCCTTCTTGAAGTGTCCCTTTTGCTTAGACTTGCCTTTCTTGAATTTGGTGGTCTTATTGACCATCAACACTTGGTGCTCTTTCTTGATCTCCACTTCTGCAGATTTTAACATAGCAAATAGTTCTGGCAACTCTTTGTTCATGTTCTGCATGTTGTAGTTCATCACAAAGTTCCTGTAACTTGGTGGCAATGACTGGAGGACGCGGTAAACCCCCAAAGCATTAGGAATCACTATACCCAAGCTTTGAAGTTTGTTTGCATGCCCAGACATCTTAAGCACATGCTCACTGACGGAGCTGTCCTCTTCCATCTTGCAGTTAAAGAACTTTTCAGAAGCCTCATAGCTTTCAATTGCCGCATGAGTCTCAAAAATCAATTTGAGATCCTCGACAATATCATATGGGTCTGACTCTTCAAACCTTTTCTGAAGCTCCGATTCTAAACCATACAAGATAGCACACTGAACTATGGAGTACTGATTCTTCCGAGCGAGGTAAACATTCTTTACTTCATCAGGAGCATCAGCTGCAGGTGGGTCACCCAGCGGTGCATCCAGCACATAGGTCAAATTACCAGCTGTGAGGACAATCCTCAAATTGCGGAACCAATCCGCGAAGTTGCTTCCATTGTTTTTCAACTTTTCTTTCTCTAGGAACGCATTAAAATTGATGGTAGGGGCTGCCATTGATCTACAACATATTTGCAATAGTTTAGACTAAGTTTATGACAAATTGAGTTCAAATTAATTAATGAAATTAAACTAGGTGAACTCCCACTCAAAACAACATCCCTCACATTGTTTTAGTGATCACACGAACCAAATCCACTACATCAACACCGATCATCACGAGAGTTGATATAGTTTCAATGGCGAACAATCATCATGTTCATCATATCTACTATATGATTCATGCTTTACCTTTCGGTAATCCGTGTTCCTGATACCATGTCTGTACATGCTAGGCTCGTCAAGATCAAACCTTAGCCACCGCATAAGCAAATCTGGCTTGCTTACGTTGTATACACTTGCGGAATCTAACACACCCGATCATCACGTGGTGCTTCGAAACAACAAGCTTTAGCAACGGTGCTAACTAAGGGCGAACACTTTATGATTTGAAATTCATGTGCATGAGGGATCATCTTATAATGCTACCGTCGTCTACTAAGCAATACAAGATGCATAAAGGATTAACATCACATGCAATTCATAATATGTGATATGATATGGCCTTTCTTCTTTGTGCTTCCGATCTCCATCTTCAAACACGAACATGATCTCCATCATCTCCGGCATTGCATCAAGGTCAATGACGCTTCACCATGGTTGTCGTCCACCGGCTTCAACTATTACAACTACTTTGAATAGACACGCGGGTCTTAACATAAATTAAAGACAACCATATGGCTCCTGCCGGTTGCCAACTTACAATAAGGAACATTGCATACATCAAATATAATCACAATCATGGCCATATCACATCACTGCACACCCCTGCAAAACAAAGTTAGACGCCTCTACTTTCTTTGCATATTTTACGTGGTTTGGGGCTTTCAATAAGTGTCGTTCTAACTTACGAACAAGAACCACAACATTGATACTAGCATTGTTGATTACCCGTTGTAAATTGGATCTTAACTATGCTAGGAGAAACAGGCACCCGCAAAGCCACTTATGCAATACAAGTTGCATGTCAAGCGTGGAGCAAGTCTCATGAACGATGTCATGTAAGGTTAGCCCGGGCCGCTTCATCCCAACATACCGCAAGATGCAAAGTACACAAAAAGCAATCTACAATAAAAGCATCAACGCCCACAATGACCATTGTGTTCTACTCGTGCAACAGATCTACATATAGACACGGCTCTGATACCACTGTAGGGGTTCGTAGCATGGAAAACAAAAAAATTTCTATCGCATACAAACAAACAAGCCAAGATCTATCTACTAGATTGTAGCAACGAGTCGATATAGGAACTCACCCTCGAAGATTCCAAAGCGGTTAACGAGAGCAGATTCTCGTGGGTGATGTAGTCGTACTCTTTCCGATCTCAAGATCGTGTAGACGATCCTTCCGACGCCACGTTCCGGCAGCGCTCCCGCAGTCGGTCACACGTTCGGTACTCGACGAAGACCTTCCTCTCCCTTGTTCCAGCAGGCAGTGGAGGTTGTAGCACTCTCCTCGTGATTCCGGCAGCACAACGGCGTGGTACCGGAAGTAGAGGGGAGATCCCGCAGGGGTTCGCCTTAAGCCGAAGCGAGTATGGTGGAGTATGAGAGAGGGCTATTAGTGGTATAGAGATTAGACACACCAATTAGAAGGCTCTAAACCGCAGGCTAAAGCAATTAGAAGCTCTAAACCAGAACGGCTCTAAACCGGAGATTAGAGGTGGAAACTTGTGTGTCTCAAGGAGGAGCCCTGCCCCTCCTTTTATGGGTGGGGAGGCGCGTCCAGGGGAGGGGAGTCCCTCCCCAAGTCGGCCTTGGGCTGGGCGCCGGCTTGGAGGAGTGGGACTCCTCCTCCAAGTTGGTTCCAACTCCTCTTGCTTGTTTCCCACAGTTTCCTGTTTCCCACAGTTTCCTGTTTTAGCCGTTTGACTTTCAAACTGGCAATTTGACTTTCATGTTTTTGGAACAGCAAGAACACTTAGTACATGATGCAATCATTCAATGACACACTCATGTACCCTCCCCCCCCGGAGTGCCGGACAATCCGGAACCTTCTAGAACATTCCCGATGAAAACACCGGAATCATTCCCGAACTCCGAAACGGGACTTTCCTTATATGAATCTTATTCTCCGGACCATTCCGGATCACCTCGTGATATCCCGGATCCCATCCGAGACTCCGAACAACATTCGGTCTCTTTCTCATAATACCATAACTACTCAAAACAACGTCGAATCCTTAAGTGTGTCTCCCTACGGTTCGTGAATTATGCGGACATGATCGAGACACTTCTCTGAACAATAACCAATAGAGGAATCTGGAAATTCATATGGCTCCCACATATTTCTACGATTACTTTGCGATCGAATGAACCACTTACATACGATACCAATTTCCCTTTGTCTCACGATAGTTTACTTATCCGAGGTTATGATCGTCGGTATCTCTGCATACCTAGTTCAACCTCGTTACCGATAAGTACTCTTTTCTCGTTCCCGTGATATGTGATCCCTTGTGACCAAGTCACATGCTTGCAAGCCAATTGGATGACATTCCACCGAGAGGGCCCAGAGTATATCTATCCGTCATGTGGATGGACAAATCCCACTCTTGATCCATGTGTTTCAACCAATACTTTCCGAACACTTAATGCCACCTTTATAGCCACCCAGTTACGGTGTGGTGTTTGATGTCATCAAAGCATCCATCCGGTAAAGGTGATATGCATGATCTCATGGTCGAAGGAATTAGGTTACTATGTATCAGAAAGCATATAGCAATTGAACTATTGAAATGACTTGATCTTTATGCTACGCTTATCAATAGGAGTATGTCCACCATATCATTCTCCTAACGATATGATCTTGTTGTTGATAACATCTCAATGTTCATGATATGGAAACCACAATCATTTAATCAACCAACAAGCTAGTGAAGTATAGAGGCTATACTAGGGACTTCAATTTAAGTTTACAATTCACACAAGCATTAATGTTTCCTTGTTAATACTATTATAGCATGAATATAAACATTTATCATAAACACAAAGATATAATAATAACTATATTTATTATTGCCTCTAGGGCATATCTCCAACAGTAGGGTCATCGGTGTTGTCCACCAACATGACACTCATAACGGGATCATACCAATCAGGAGTGGTACGAGTTCTCGTTGACCTGCGAGGTTCTGTAGCAACTTCAACCGAAGTTTCATGATCATCATCATTAGCTTCCTATCTTATTGGTGTAGGCACCACAGGAACTTCTTCCGGTGCTGTGCTACTTGCAAGTTCGAGAGAAGGTTCAACAACCTCGTCGAGTTCTAATTTCCTTCCAGTCACTTCTTTCGAGAGAAATTCTTTCTTTAGAAAGGATCCATTCTTGGCAACGAAGATTTTGCCCTCGGATCTATGATAGAAGGTATACCCAATAGTTTCCTTCGGGTATCTTATGAAGACGCATTTTTCCGCTTTGGGTTCAAGCTTGTCCGGTTGTAACTTCTTTACATAGGCTTCACAACCCCAAACTTTAAGGAACGACAATCTAGGTTTCTTCCCAAACCATAATTCATATGGTGTCGTTTCAACGGATTTAGATGGTGCCCTATTTAAAGTGAATGCGGTTGTTTCTAATGCATAACCCCAAAACGATAGCGGTAAATCTGTAAGTGACATCATAGAACGAACCATATCTAAGAGAGTTTGATTACGACGTTCAGACACACCATTACGCTGTGGTGTTCCCGGCGGTGTCAATTGTGAAAGTATTCCGCATTTCTTCAAATGCTCGCCAAACTCATAACTTAGATATTCACCTCCACGATCAGAACGTAGAAATTTAATCTTCTTGTTACGTTGATTCTCTACCTCACTTTGAAATTCCTTAAACTTCTCGAAAGTTTCGGACTTATGTTTCATGAAATAGATATACCCATATCTACTCAAGTCATTCGTGAAGGTAAGAACGTAACGATAACCACCACGCGATGCTACGCTCATTGGACCACACACATCGGTATGTATGATTTCCAACAAGTCCGTAGCTCGCTCCATCATACCAGAAAATGGAGTCTTAGTCATTTTACCCATCAGACATGCTTCACATCTTTCAAGTGATTCGAAATCAAGTGATTCAAGAAGTCCATCGGAATGGAGTTTCTTCATACGCTTCACTCCAATGTGACCAAGACGATAGTGCCACATATAGGTCGAGTTATCGCTCAATTTCAAACGTTTAGCCTCAATGTTATTTATGTGTGTATTACTATAATCGAGATTCAATAAGAATAGACCATCTATCAAAGGTGCATGTGCATAAAACATATTAATCATATAAATCGAACAACCATTATTCTTGGACTTAAACAAGTAACCGTCTCGCAATAAACATGATCCCGATATAATGTTCATGCTCAACGCAGGCACCAAATAACAATTATTTAAGTATAAAACTAATCCCGATGGTAGATGAAGAGGTAGCGTGCCGACCACGATCACATCAACCTTTGATCCATTTCCAACACGCATCATCACCTTGTTCTTCGCTAGCTTCCGTTTATTCTGCAGCACCTGTTTCGAGTTACAAATATGAGCAACCGAACCAGTATCAAATACCCAGGCACTACTACGAGTACTAGTGAGATACACATCAATAACATGTATATCGGATATACCTTTCTTCTTGATGTTGTCGTTCTTAAAATCCGCCAAGTACTTTGGGCAATTCCTCTTCCAGTGACCTCCCTTGCAGTAAAAGCACTCAGTATCAGGCTTAGGTCCAGCCTTGGTCTTCTTCGCCGGTGCGGCAACTTTCTTACCGCCCTTCTTGAAGTTTCCCTTTTGCTTAGACTTGCCTTTCTTGAATTTGGTGGTCTTATTGACCAACAACACTTGATGCTCTTTCTTAATCTCCACTTCTACAGATTTCAACATGGAGAAGAGTTCTGGCAACGTATTGTTCATGTTTTGCATATTGTAGTTCATCACAAAGTTCTTGTAACTTGGTGGTAGTGATTGGAGGACACGGTAAATCCCCAAAGCATTAGGAATCACTATACCCAAGCTTTGGAGTTTGTTTGCGTGCCCAGACATCTTAAGCACATGCTCACTAACGGAGCTGCCCTCTTCCATCTTGTAGTTAAAGAACTTTTCAGAAGCCTCATAACTCTCAACTACCGCGTGAGCCTCAAATATCATTTTGAGTTCACGGACAATATCATGTGGGTCATGGTTCTCAAACCTTTTCTGAAGCTCCGATTCCAAACCATACAAGATAGCACACTGAACTGTGGAGTACTGATTCTTTCGAGTGAGGTAAACGTTCTTTACTTCATCGGTAGCATCTGCTACAGGCGGGTCACCCAGCGGTGCATCCAACACATAGGTCAAATTACCAGCATTGAGGACAATCCTCAAATTGCGGAACCAATCCGCGAAGTTGCTTCCATTGTTTTTCAACTTTTCTTTCTCTAGGAACGCATTAAAATTGATGGTAGGGGCCGCCATTGATCTACAACATATTTGCAATAGTTTAGACTAAGTTTATGACAGACTGAGTTCTAATTAATAGTTAAATTAATCTAGGTGAACTCTCACTCAAAACAATAGCCCTCACATTGTTTTAGTGATCACACGAACCAAATCCACCACATCAAAACCGATCATCACGAGAGTTGATGTAGCTTCAATGGCGAACACTCGACATGTTCATCATATCTCCTATATGACTCATGCTTTACCTTTCGGTGATCCGTGTTCCGAGACCATGTCTGTACATGCTAGGCTCGTCAAGATCAAACCTTAGCTTCCGCATGAGCAAATTTGGCTTGCTCACGTTGTATACACTTGCTGAATCTAACACACCCGATCATCACGTGGTGCTTCAAAAAAACAAGCTTTAGCAACGGTGCTTACTAAGGATGAACACTTTAAAACTTGAAATTTATGTGCATGAGGGATCATCTTATAATGCTACCGTCCTTAACTAAGCAATACAAGATGCATAAAGGATTAACATCACATGCAATTCATAATATGTGATATGATATGGCCTTTCTTCTTGTGCTTCCGATCTCCATCGTCAAGCACTAACATGATCTCCATCATCACCGGCATAGCGTCAAGGTCAATGACGCCGTTTCATGGTTGTCGTCCACCAACTCCAACTATTACAACTACTTTGAATAGACACGCGGGTCTTAACAGAATTTAAAGACAAACATATGGCTCCTGCCGGTTGCCAACTTACAATAAGGAACATTGCATACATCAGATATAATCACAATCATGGCCATATCATATCACAGCACACCCCTGCAAAACAAAGTTAGACGCCTCTAATTTCTTTGCATATTTTACGTGGTTTGGGGCTTTCAATAAGTGTCGCTCTAACTTACGAACAAGAACCACAACGTTGATGCTTGAACTATCAAGTGCCTGTTGTAAATTGGATCTATACTATGATGGGAGAGACAGGCACCCGCAAAGCCACTTATGCAATACAAGTTGCATGTTGAGCGTGGAGCAAGTCTCATGATCGATGTCATGTAAGGTTAGCCCGGGCCGCTTCATCCCATCATACCGCAAGATGCAAAGTACACAAGAAGCAATTGATAATAAAAGCACAACCGTCCACAATGACCATTGTGTTCTACTCGTGCAACAGATCTACATATAGACATGGCTCTTATACCACTGTATGGGTTCATAGCATGGAAAACAAAAAAATTCTACCGCATACAAACAAACAATCCAAGATCTATCTACTAGATTGTAGCAACAAGTCGATAGAGGAACTCACCCTCGAAGATTCCAAAGCGGTTAACAAGAGCAGATTCTCGTAGGTGATGTAGTCGTACTCTTGCCGATCTCAAGATCGCGTAGACGATCCTTCCGGCGCTGCATTCCGGCAGCGCTTCCGCAGTCGGTCACACGTTCGGTACTCGATGAAGACCTTCCTCTCCCTTGTTCCAGCAGGCAGTGGAGGTTGTAGCACTCTCCTCGCGATTCCGGCAGCACGACGGCGTGGTACCAGAAGTAGAGGGGAGATCTCGCAGGGCTTCGCCTTAAGCCGGAGCGAGTATGGTGGACTATGAGAGAGGCCTTAGCGATCTAGGGTTTAGAGGGCACCAAGGGCGGAGCTTGGCCGGCGGCTAGGGCTTGGGGAAGCCCCAAGTCGGCGGCTAGGAGAAACCCTAGGGGCGACGGCGACTTGCACGAGGCCGGCGGCTAGGGTTAAGGTTTGGGTGGTGTTGGGTGTAGGGAAGAGGGGCACCCCTTCCCCTTATTTTATAGGTGGGAGGGCGCCGGTTGGGAGGAGGTAATCCTCCCCCAACTCGTCCTCCTTGGCCGGCGGGTGGAGGGAGGAGGACTTCCTCCCCAAGTAGGTTTCCTACTCTCCCTCCACTAAGCAAGCTTGCCGTTTGACTTTTCAAATTGGCGTTTGACTTTTCAAACTAGGATTTGATTTCTCCCTTTATTTTGCCCAGCCATGATACCTAGTACATGATGCAACTATTCCACATTGTCATGACACATTCGTGTACCCTTCCCCTCCGGAGTGCCGGACCTTTCGGAACCTTCTAGAACATTCCCGATGAAAACACCGGAATCATTCCCCAACTCCGAAATAGGACTTTCCTTATATGAATCTCATTCTCCGGACCATTCTGGATCTCCTCGTGATATCCCGGCTCCCATCCGAGACTCCTAACAACATTCAGTCTCTTACTCATCATTCCATAACTACTCAAAAACATCGAATCCTTAAGTGTGTCTCCCTACGGTTCGTGAATTATGCGGACATGATCGAGACACTTCTCCGAACAATAACCAATAGAGGAATCTGGAAATTCATATGGCTCCCACATATTTCTACGATTACTTTGCGATCGAATGAACCACTTACATATGATACCAATTTCCCTTTGTCTCACGAAAGTTTACTTATCCGAGGTTTTGATCGTCGGTATCTCTGCATACCTAGTTCAACCTCGTTACTGATAAGTACTCTTTTCTCGTTCCCGTGATATGTGATCCCTTGTGAGCCAGTCACATGCTTGCAAGCTAATTGGATGATATTCCACCGAGAGGGCCCAGAGTATATCTATCCGTCATATGGATGGACAAATCCCACTCTTGATCCATGTGTCTCAACCCATACTTTCCGAACACTATGCCATCTTTATAACCACCCAGTTACGGTGTGGTGTTTGATGTCATCAAAGCATCCTTCCGATGATGGTGATAAGCATGATCTCATGGTCGAAGGAATTAGGTTACTATGTATCAGAAAGCTTATAGCAATTGAACTATTAAAATGACTTGATCTTTATGCTACGCTTATCTATAGGAGTATGTCCATCATATCATTCTCCTAATGATATGACCTTGTTATTAACAACATCTCAAATGTTCATGATCAAGAAACCATGATCATCTATTAATCAACAAGCTAGTATTATAAAGAGGCTTTACTAGGGACTCTAAATTAGTTTACAAATCACACAAGTATTAATGTTTTTGGTCAATACTATTATAGCATGAATGTAAACATTTATCTTAAACACAAAGATATAATAATAACTACATTTATTATTGCCTCTAGGGCATATCTCCAACAAAAAATGTGTGTACCATCGCCATGGTGGGGGTGAGGGAGTCATCCTTTGTTTGTATGTTGATGACATACTGATTTTCAAAACCAACCTTAATACAATTAAGGAGGTCACGGATTTCTTATCTCGTTCCTTTGAGATGAAGGATCTGGGAGTAGTTGATGTTATCCTGAACATCAAGCTAATGAGAGATGATGACGGTGGGATTACATTGCTTTAGTCTCACCATGTGGAAAAGGTCTTGAGTCGTTTTGGGTATAACAACTACAAGTTTTCTCCTACACCGTATGATCCTAGTGTGTTGCTTCGGAAGAATCGAGGAAATGGTAGAGACCAACTGCTCTAAAATTATCGGCTTGCTTATGTATTTAGCTAGCATCACGAGGCCTAACATCGCTTTTGCTGTAAGCAAACTCATTTGATTTGTTTCAAATCCAAGAGATGATCACTGGCATGCTCTTGAGATAGTTATGCGCTATCTAAAAGGCACTGCGAGCTACGACATCCACTATACCGGGTATCCGAGGGTACTAGAAGGTTATAGTGATTCAAATTGGATATCTGGTGCTGACGAGATAAAGGCCACGAGTGGATATGTATTCACACTTGGTGGTGATGTTGTTTCTTGAAAGTATTGCAAGCAGACCATCTTAACGAGGTCAACTATGGAGGCAGAACTCATAGCATTAGACACATCCACTATTGAAGCAGAGTGGCTTCATGAACTCTTGATGAACTTACCTATGGTTGAAAAACCAATACCCGCAATCCTTATGAACTGTGATAATCAAATTGTGATTTTCAAAGTAAATAGTTCTAAGGATAATATGAAGTCATCAAGACATGTGAAGAGAAAAATGAAATCTATCAGTAAAATGAGAAGCTCTAGAGTTATTGCATTGGATTATATCCAAACATCTAAAACTTGACAGATCCCTTCACAAAGAGTCTATCACGCAACGTGATAGAAAATGCATCAAAGGAGATGGGTATGAGACCCACAATATGATTTTTTCATAGTGGTAAACCACTCTATGTGATCGGAGATCCCGTGAATTAAAATTGGGAGACAAGCTATTGATTAGCTGAAAGGAAAGTATTCCTACTTTAATAAACACCACTCCATAAAGATACAATACTTTCCTATTCTGCACGACAGGTTGATTTATTATCTCAATGTGTTCTAAGTGGCTTATCTTAAGCAGAGATATTGTCCTGCATAACATCTTTTGAAGAACACACCTATATGAGTCTGACTGTTAAACGTCGCAGTCTATAAGAGTAGGGTGCTCTCTAATAAACTCATAAAATGCCATGGAATATGACATATAAGCTCCACCCGCGGAGAAGTCCCACGACAATTCAGTATCGGTCAAGACTTTGTGTGAACCTAGTTTCGCAGAAAACTTGCAGTTCAAGACATAGTCCACTATATAAGTTATAGCCTAGTGTACCATAAAGTTTTAGGTATAAATTCAACTTAATAGTCTCTACTATAGTACCGGTATATAAACAATGTTTTGAAACCAAAGACAAACTTCATGTGTCTCAGGGATCTGGTCGGGGATTGTTGGAATCTTTGCCTAAATGGTCCAGCCCATATTTCCATTTTAATAATTCCTGAAAATCCTAGAGACCCATGTGTCCCATTCATGCATGGCAAGAGGTGGAACAAATGTTTAGTCCCACATTGCTAGTTGAAGGAAGATTTCACCACCTTATAAGGGGGCTCTTCCACCACTTGGTAAAAGGATGAGAAGGAGAGATACATACACGCACGCTCCTCCTCCTTCGCCGCCCGCCTCACCTTGTCATGACGCGCGCGCTGCAGGTTGCGGGAATGCCTCGAGCCGAGAGCTTCTCTCTCTTTTTGCCGCGCATGAATGGATTAATAATCTGAACAGCCTGCATAAGTGGGTGTTTAATATGAACTCGATGGAGATTTTCCGCGCATGAATGGATTTATAATCTGAAGATTCTGCATAAGTGGGTGTTTAATATGAACTCAGTGGAGATTTAATTCGAACTTAGTGAAGGTTGTTTGGCTTTGGTCGTTGCCTGTTCGTTTCCTCTCTCTCTCGATGCTGCTTGTTCGGCTGCCTACCCGTGCCTATAAGGGTGAGAGGTCGCTCCTCTCCTCATACACACTTCAGTACATCGCTTCTAGTTCCCAACCATTGTGCTGCCGCACCGTTCTTCCCCATCCCATCTTGCGGAATGCACCACTAGCCGGGACAATAGGCTTCCGAAACCCTGCTGCTTCGAGTCCTGTATATGAGAAGGGCGATAAGGTTTTTGGGGAGCGCTATTGGCGCGACTACTGGCTTCATCACGGACTCCTTCACGTATAGCGATAGCGCCGATGTCTTTCCCAACAACGACTTCTTCCCCCGATATCAAGAACCTCTTCCTCGACGACATGGCTGGCGATGGTGCCAACACCAACACTAGAGGTTTTGTCTGCTGTGATGTTCATCCTCTTCCTTAATTTTGTTAATCTTAGTCAGATAGTATGTCGTTCCTTTTTTTTGTTGTAGACCTTGCTCTGATCTTATCTCAATTTCTATGCTTTGCAATCCTATTGGATACCTGCCTTAATTTGTATCCGCTAATTCACATGATGATTTTTATTTATATTATTCTATTCATGTTTTATCTAGCGTGCAACACCATGGCCACCGCCAGTGTCGTTGTCATCAGGAACTACATCTTCCTTAGCTGGAAAGTACTCATCAGCGCCAAATTGCAAGATCTAGTTGTGCAAAATGCAACATATAAGAACAAGATTAACTTGGGTGGAGAAAGAGTGGAAAGACTTTTAGTCAAGGATCCTAAACCTGTTCTTTAGAGCAGCAAAACCCTCTCAATCGTGACTCTAAGGCTAGAGTGCCTAAGATAGAGAAGTTCTTCCAAAGTCTTTGGGTAGTTCCTAGCAGAGAACTCATTGAGAGGGTACCTTGTTGATCCAAAGGGTGGCAGAATTCCAGGCCGGGGCCCGCCCCGACATCTTCAAGGTAGAATTTTCCGTCAGGGAGCTTGAGGCCACCAGGTCTGCTAAGGCTGTCAGCTAGAATTGTCGCATCATGGGCAAATCCTTCCCACCCAGCAAGCACATATGTGAACTTCATGTCGGAATCAACAGCGTCAAGCACATTCTGACTGGGGTAGTGCTTCCTCCCCCTATATGCAGCCTGCTCATCTTTCGACACTCTAGCCATCATATGAGTACCATCAATTGCTCCAATATAATCCTGACATTACACGAATGTTAGTCGGCTGTATAATACAATCATCCAACAAAGAACATGCTAAGAGTTGCTCACCTTGAAAAAGGGTAACCATCGACTGTTGCCATGTATCTTCGCTGGGATTTGACCAGATGGTGGCTTGATCATCTCTTCTTTGAGTTCTCCAACAGCATACAACACCTAATGAAAATACCGGTAAATTGTCTCGGTTGATCTCCTCTATGTGTTGTGAATCACTCAAAATCTCTGGTTATGGCTTAGAACATAAAGAAACAGATCCACCTGTTCTTCATACAACAGTTGATGCTGTCCTTGAGCAACCCCTAGACCTAAATGTCTATACAAGATGGTTAAATGGGGCTCTTCTCATCCTGAGCATGGCGATAGACTCCACATCGTTGTTGTTGTAGATATAATTCAGATTTGCCAGTCTCTCTTCCGCGCTGCATCAGGGGACCATGTTTCACTGTCGGCCTGTTATTCCTACCAGCCGCTCTTCTGTAGATCAGGAACATCCATGTCTGAATCACATCGACTAGAGCAGCTGCCTGGATGATAACCTTCAATTGTTGGCCCTAAACAGAGTGGCATTGCGTAAGCGTTGTGTATGTACTACCCCAATGTCGAGCTAACTATGTTGGTAAAAAAGTTAGAGAGGGGGCAAGGCTGTGGTTCTTATCTTCCTGGTGGCGGACGTCGAGGACCTGCCGCAGGCGGAGAAGAAGACGAGGGAGAAGTTGACGCCACAGATCTGCGAGCCAGCAGATGCCGGAGTCAAATAGAAGACGCCAGCCGGTGACGGAGTGTGCTTAGCAGCTGCTGCCGGAGATCTAAATCGTCGTTGTCGCCAAAGCCGCCGTACAAGAGAAAAATAGGGAGGGATTTGTCTTCTAGCGAAAGGTGGTAGCATAAGAGGGAGGTGAGCCTATTTTTCGTGTGATTCTTTTGGCTTTCTCTATCTCCCCGCTGCCTCTCCGCGCACGTCGTTCCTCTCCTTGCGCTCGCCGGGGCCTGTCCCTGTAAAAATGCTCTATTTCAGCGTTCCTTCGGAGCCAGGATGAGAGCTGCTTTAAGACCCGTGCATGCCAAATCCCCGACACGCCACGAGACACGAAACATGCTTATTTCTTCCGGCCAGGTGCGAAAAACGAAGATCGAACCAACCAAACACGCTCTAAATGACCTTGGCGGATCTTTGAAGCTGCCGCATACCCCCAAATGAGAAGGGACATCATGGAGATCATCTCATAAATGGATATGAATAAGCTGTGCTGCTTAACGGAACCGAACCAGACGTTCAACAACTTAACATGTGTTATACTGTATACTACCACTCCCGACTCATGAATACTCATCTCCCGCAAAAAAAGAAAATAATGATCATGAATATCCATGATAAGTAAGTACGAGTAGCACTAGTGCAGTGCCAGTTGGATTTGCCAGCAGTCCTGGGCTAGTTTTTTTAATGCGCCGGCGACATCGATGGAGCAACACGGAGGCACCATGATGGAGGACGCGTGGGGGAAGCCTCCAAGCAGATCCCAGTCGTCCGGTGCCGGTAGATCGGAGCAGGTGGCTGGCTTCGTGGCGAGTCTATGCTGCCGCGCGTGTTGACTTGTTCGTGCCCCCGAGCCAAAGGCAGGCAGACACGACGAGGCGTCGAGGCGTGCACACTCACATTCGCCCCCTCTCCGCCAAGCCAAAGCTACCGAAAGATGCACGGCTTTGCTTTCCCGGCCGTGCGAAAGGCAGAGCGCGAGGAATCCGGTGCTTTCGTGGTCTGGTCGTGGGTCGATCCGCGCCGTTGATTCTCCGGAGGAAAATCCGTAACGGGCATATACGGCACGGTACGACTTCGTTCGTTCCTTCCGGTGGTTGCAGACGCGTGCGTGCGCCTTTCACTCGTTTCTGCGCCCCCTCCTCTCCTCTCCGCCCCCAGTCGGACGCCAAATCACCGAAAAAGTTAGTGCTGGGGAGTTCTCCCGAGAGCCAGCAAGGAGGCAGCGCGGAGGCCCAGGGCCAGGCCACCGTCGCGTGGCGCCCCACCACCACCCTTCTCCTCCTCCCCCCTATCGGATCCCGCGACGCGCAGATCCGCCAAGCCCCCGGCAATGGCTTCCCCGGCGGCGGAGGGAGCGGGTGAGCGGGCGGAGGGGAAGGGGAAGGAGGAGAAGACGAAGAAGGGGGGAGGAGGGGTGCTGGGGCGGATGTGGCGCGGCCTCTTCGGCGGCCGCGAGGACTACGAGAAGCGGCTGCAGTACCTGTCCAAGGAGGAGTCCTCCGTGCACGCGCGGATGCGCCGCCGGACCCAGGCCTCCCGCCGCACCGTCCGCAACATCATCGTCCTGTCCGTCCTCGCCGAGGTAAAACCAAATCCCCCGCCCCCTCCCTCTCTTTTTTCTTCACGAATTCGTTACCGCGCAGACGCTGCCTGAGATCATCTGGCGTGGCGTCTCTAGATGTGCCTATCTCTGGATTCGTGGTGATTCGGTTTCTTCACGCTCGCCCTTTCGATCAAACCTTCTCAAGTATCTGTCCGTGCGTGTTATGGTAGTGTTTTATTTCCACGTAGGGTAAAAGGGAAACAACTTTATTGGAATGAAGTGAACATAGTCACTTCTGGCAAGTAATAAACAGAACCAGGTGTCTCAGGATTAGCTATGTGTGTTGTGTCCGACGCTCCACGGTGATGAGACATGGATGCTTACACTACATTTCAGTCCTTGCACTCTAGATTAAATCTTCTCAGTGGAAATAGATGCATAAAGGTTGCCTGTTCCACCAGATATCCAAGTAATAGCAGAACCAGGTATCTCAGGATTAGCTATGTGTGTTGTGTCCCATGCTCCACGGTGATGAGACATGGGTGCTTACACTACATTTCAGTCCTTGCACTCTAGATTAAATCTTCTCAGTGGAAATAGATGCATAAAGGTTGCCTGTTCCACCAGATATCCACATGATCAATATCCAATGTTATTTGTGAAGTCCTTTTGTAATTTCTTATTAGTAGCATACGAGTGTTGTGTATGATGAATTTGCAAAGTTTTTGTAAGCCTTTTGTACACTTGCGCAAAGGTTCCTTTCAGTCCTATGTTACGTAGGGTAAAAGGGAAACAACTTTATTGGAATGAAGTGAACATAGTGTTCTCACACTTTTCGCAAGTAATTAACAGAGCCAGGTATCTCAGGATTAGCTATGTGTGTTGTGTCCCATGCTCCACGGTGATGAGACATGGGTGCTTACACTACATTTCAGTCCTTGCACTCTAGATTAAATCTTCTCAGTGGAAATAGATGCATAAAGGTTGCCTGTTCCACCAGATATCCACATGATCAATATCCAATGTTATTTGTGAAGTCCTTTTGTAATTTCTTATTAGTAGCATACGAGTGTTGTGTATGATGAATTTGCAAAGTTTTTGTAAGCCTTTTGTACACTTGCGCAAAGGTTCCTTTCAGTCCTATGTTACGTAGGGTAAAAGGGAAACAACTTTATTGGAATGAAGTGAACATAGTGTTCTCACACTTTTCGCAAGTAATTAACAGAGCCAGGTATCTCAGGATTAGCTATGTGTGTTGTGTCCCATGCTCCACGGTGATGAGACATGGGTGCTTACACTACATTTCAGTCCTTGCACTCTAGATTAAATCTTCTCAGTGGAAATAGATGCATAAAGGTTGCCTGTTCCACCAGATATCCACATGATCAATATCCAATGTTATTTGTGAAGTCCTTTTGTAATTTCTTATTAGTAGCATACGAGTGTTGTGTATGATGAATTTGCAAAGTTTTTGTAAGCCTTTTGTACACTTGCGCAAAGGTTCCTTTCAGTCCTATGTTACGTAGGGTAAAAGGGAAACAACTTTATTGGAATGAAGTGAACATAGTGTTCTCACACTTTTCGCAAGTAATTAACAGAGCCAGGTATCTTAGGATTAGCTATGTGTGTTGTGTCCCATGCTCCACGGTGATGAGACATGGGTGCTTACACTACATTTCAGTCCTTGCACTCTAGATTAAATCTTCTCAGTGGAAATAGATGCATAAAGGTTGCCTGTTCCACCAGATATCCACATGATCAATATCCAATGTTATTTGTGAAGTCCTTTTGTAATTTCTTATTAGTAGCATACGAGTGTTGTGTATGATGAATTTGCAAAGTTTTTGTAAGCCTTTTGTACACTTGCGCAAAGGTTCCTTTCAGTCCTATGTTACGTAGGGTAAAAGGGAAACAACTTTATTGGAATGAAGTGAACATAGTGTTCTCACACTTTTCGCAAGTAATTAACAGAGCCAGGTATCTCAGGATTAGCTATGTGTGTTGTGTCCCATGCTCCACGGTGATGAGACATGGGTGCTTACACTACATTTCAGTCCTTGCACTCTAGATTAAATCTTCTCAGTGGAAATAGATGCATAAAGGTTGCCTGTTCCACCAGATATCCACATGATCAATATCCAATGTTATTTGTGAAGTCCTTTTGTAATTTCTTATTAGTAGCATACGAGTGTTGTGTATGATGAATTTGCAAAGTTTTTGTAAGCCTTTTGTACACTTGCGCAAAGGTTCCTTTCAGTCCTATGTTACGTAGGGTAAAAGGGAAACAACTTTATTGGAATGAAGTGAACATAGTGTTCTCACACTTTTCGCAAGTAATTAACAGAGCCAGGTATCTCAGGATTAGCTATGTGTGTTGTGTCCCATGCTCCACGGTGATGAGACATGGGTGCTTACACTACATTTCAGTCCTTGCACTCTAGATTAAATCTTCTCAGTGGAAATAGATGCATAAAGGTTGCCTGTTCCACCAGATATCCACATGATCAATATCCAATGTTATTTGTGAAGTCCTTTTGTAATTTCTTATTAGTAGCATACGAGTGTTGTGTATGATGAATTTGCAAAGTTTTTGTAAGCCTTTTGTACACTTGCGCAAAGGTTCCTTTCAGTCCTATGTTACGTAGGGTAAAAGGGAAACAACTTTATTGGAATGAAGTGAACATAGTGTTCTCACACTTTTCGGAAGTAATTAACAGAGCCAGGTATCTCAGGATTAGCTATGTGTGTTGTGTCCCATGCTCCACGGTGATGAGACATGGGTGCTTACACTACATTTCAGTCCTTGCACTCTAGATTAAATCTTCTCAGTGGAAATAGATGCATAAAGGTTGCCTGTTCCACCAGATATCCACATGATCAATATCCAATGCTATTTGTGATCTCCTTTTGTAATTTCTAATTATTAGCATACGAGGGTTGTATATGATGAATTTGCAAAGTTTCTGTAAGCCTTTTGTTTTTTTACACTTGAACAAAGGTTCTGTTCAGTCGTGTGTTACTGATTTCAAAGTAGAAATCAATGTATGCTTAATTGAAATGCTTAGATTATTAATGCGTAAGAAGCAGTTTCTTTTTGAAATGTGTGTTTACAGGAACATTATACTGTAATCTAGTTGCACCTTGGTGTATTTGAGATTTTGATTGGAAGTACAGTAAGTAGGATAGCTGAGAAGGTTTATTTGTTGAGAGTATCAAGTATCATCCGAAAAGAAAAAAGTTGCTTTTCGGTTGAGCTGTTGTGAGAGCCTCTTTGGGCGCTTTAGGGGGTTTCCCAGTTTGCCTCTGTGTTCCTCTAGTTACGTGAACTATTGTGTTCTGCACTTTACGGGTTACAATCATCTTAGAACAGCAATTGCTTCTTTGCAGTACAAATACCCAGCAAGCACTGTGTGCATGTTTAATAGTTTGATCCTGTCCTCAGGTTGTGGCTGTTGCTTATGCTATCATGATGACAAGAAATGAGGATCTAACTTGGCAAACTAGGGCAATTCGAGTACTGCCTATGTTTGTTTTGCCTGCCGTATCTTCTATACTGTATTCAGCAGTTGTGAACTTCACAAGGATGCGTAAGTATCTCGGAATTCATGTCAGAACATTCATATCTAGTAATCCCAATATTTGAAATATTTATTTTAATTATTTTTAGCGAGTCGTGCATTGCTGCTGTCATGTTAATATGACATGAATTTCTAAACTATATATTTGCCTTTAATTTTGTGAAGTATGAAGCACTATGTTGGTTTCTTTCTACCACTGAACAGTACGTTCATATCTGTCAGAGAATCGTACTAATCTCTGGATGCTGGGTCCAATTTTATTTTTAAGTTTCTGGCTTCAATTTCAAATAATTCAGCAAGCATCCATTCTTTTCATATTTGATAAGTACGCTGCACAAACCAAATCCACAATATATTTATACATTGGCAATGCAGTTTTTTTGTTGGACTTTTTTGCACACCTTTTGTATTTGTGGTGTTTTACCATTCTTTGCACTTTTGCTCTTATGCAAATCTTATCAGAGGTGTTAGTTTTTTTACTTTTATCTTACCAGACTTCCATAGAATTTGTGCCCTGCAGTAAAGGATAGTTTTGGGGTCTGACTTCAGAGATTGTAATATGCAGCTGATTTTCAAGAATTTATGTTTATACTTTATAGTATGGAGTTTGCGCTTTGTCTGGGATATTGATTTGTTTCATATTTTCTGTTGACATTCTAAAATTTGATTGCAGACAATGTGTGTTTCGAATTGTTTGTGACTTAGATAAGTGTAAACAAGTATTCCATGAATGAGGTTATTATCCCCCTGATTCCTGTCTATCCAAAACGGAAACAATAGTTTGTGTTATAACCAGCTTCATAGTAATTGCTTTTCGAGAAAATGCAAAACTTTTTATTCCTTGGCTTTATTGCCAAGTTTATTGAAATTTCTGCTATAACCAGCTTCATGGTCAGTTTTATCCGAAAACAAACTAAGGGGAGAAAAATGAAGAGTTATTCCTTAGCTTTATTGCCAAGTTTGAGTCTTAGCAAGTTGATCATCTTGTATTTATTGCACAATGACAAGGTAAATTTGCCAAGTTCTTAGCACCAGAACTGATGTATCATCAACAAAGGATTAATAAGCTGTCAAAAGAGGAAGGGATCAACAAATAATGATAGTTGCATGATTGCTTGACGTGTTTTATTCTGGAGATTTGGATAACATTTTTTTTTTCAGGAATGAGCTTCACATCTATAATAACTTGTCATACTTAGTACTCCCTCCTTCTCAAAATAGATGTCTCAGATTTGTCAAAATTTAGATGAATCTAGACACTATTTAGTATATAGGTTCATCCAAATTTTGACTAATCTGAGACGTCTATTTTGAGACGGAGGGAATAATATGGTGATCATGTACTAGTATACGGTGTAGCATCTTATCAGTACAGCTCGTTTTATCGTTGAATTACTTCCATGTGTTTGCAGTTGAACGGAAAGACGAGAAAACACTTGAAAAGTTGAGAGCTGAGAGGAAATCCAAGATTGATGAGCTGAAAGAGCGGACAAATTATTACCTTACCCAACAACTTATCCAGGTCAGTGGACATTACTCAAGCTATTGAGTACCATGGCAATCGCCACACTGATTCTAAACAATGACAAATTGTATGAACCTGTGCAGAAATATGATCTCGATCCAGCTGCAAAAGCTGCTGCTGCTTCAGTTTTGGCATCTAAGCTGGGGGCGGATTCTGGCTTAAAGATACATCTTGGGGAAGAACCAAACTTGGATGCAGCAGCGGTTATGAGCAAGAATGCTGAGATATTGCCATCAGATGGGCTGAGAAACAGGAAGCAACCCAATGTAAGAGGCGGCAGGACTGGAAGCACAACATCTGTTCATACCTCCGCACAAGGGGCTGAATCTGGTCCAACTCTTAGTGCTGGCCTGGAAAACTCACAGCCTTCAAGGGTTGTAGAACATTATCAAGGCTCAGGGGCAAGTGATGGTGGATGGATTGCAAAAATCGCGGCCTTACTCGTGGGGGAGGACCCATCACAGTCATATGCTTTGATCTGTGGGAACTGCCACATGCATAATGGTGTGTATTTTAAACTAAACTCTCCAATCTTTTCAGCTATTGCATTATACAGAGTATGGATTCATTACCTACTAATATTGCTAATGCGCGTGCAGGCTTGGCCCGGAAGGAAGATTATCCGCACATTACATACTACTGCCCACATTGTAACGCACTAAACGCATCAAAGCACTCAGCAGGGCAGTTCTCTGGCTCCACCTCAGGCCCATCGACCCCAGTTGCTCCTGCTGATGGAATATCTGCTACCAGTTCAGTAGTAGAAAGCGAGTTGATTAAGATGGCTACGGCTCAGGAACTACCAAAGGAAGAACATGCAGAGAAGGAGGAAGTGGAGGCGAGTTGATGGTCCACGGTTGATCTATATGTGAAATTAGTTCAGATTTTTGGCATATACCGTCGTGTTTGAACTGGTCCGAGCCGCCGCAGATGTAGCACTGTTGTAAAATATATGTAATAGTGACTGATATATGATCCACAGAAATCCAGTAGTAGTACAATATAAGTATTTTTTGCCTGTGTGTCCATCCTTGACACCTTCGATGGACGGACGAATTTTGTTTGCAACGGGGACCGCTGAACTGGAGGCTTACTGCCTGCTGCCTGAGAAGACGAGGTTGGACCCATAAGATGGAGGCGAACAGGTCAGCTGTGTAATGGTGGTGGTGTAAACATGGGTATTGGTCGATGCCTGTATTGTACCCATATATGTTTACAGTTCGCTCGGATGGAGAGTTGGAAGATGGGGATTTTTTGACAGTTGGTCGGACATTTACGGTCGCAGCTTTTGTTATCATGATGTTTGTAGGGTTTCTTTTCCTCCCAGTGTCTACTGTCTCGTATACTTTGCAAACAGATCTTTCTATCCAATTGTTGAGTAATCTTTTTACGCGTGGCAGTTTTCTGGCACTTCCTAGCTGTCGAGGGTGTCGTGGCATCAGAAGAAGACCAAGGACTCGCTGGTTTGCCTGGGCAAGGCACGCCAATCCTGCGATGGGTGGCCGTGCAGCACTGCATGGTAGACAGGAAAGCAGCGACCGGTTAGATGGACTGGCAGTACTGATACCGTTGGCTGGTTCCAAGTAGTCGACGCGACTTTGAGCGATTCTATAAGGAAGAAGAATACATGACCGCGACCGGGAGTGCGATTTAGCCAAACAGGCTGGGTGACCGCGACCGACAGAGTCTGAATCTGATTTAGTTGACGCGGCTGGTCAAGAGGGTTCGTCCCAGGTGGCGTGGGCTGATCTCGACACCACGCCCGACGATTCCCCTCGTCGCGTCGGGCTTGTGCTGCCAGATGTTCAGTGGCTGGCCACAATTATTCCGTTCTACAGTATGTATTTGGGTATGCAGTGCGCCTTAGGACATCACCTATGTATAAGGAGAACTTTAGCTATAAGGCGGGAACCACCTTTCTTGTAAAATCTTTCACTATATATAAGATGAACTTTAACTATAAGCTGGAACCCATATGTCTTATCCTATATATTCATGCACGAGAGGAAAGAGAGAGTAAATTATTTTCTATTGCTTGTGAAGAACCCATAAGCTTAAGGTCACCTACAAGCTTATGGACAACTCTTATTTCTTCCACTATGTATAAAGTAGACTGCAAGCATTGCCACATAAGACTTAAGGTATGGTTTTTTGCACATAGTGGATACCCTTACCTGTGTGGGGGTTTCTTTCCCGTTCCAACGTTATTGGTTTACATCTCAGTCCTACATGCTCTAAATGAACTTTGCTTTTTTCCTCCGAAACTTTACTTGCTCCGAACTTCCCTAATAAATGATCTTATAGCATCTCTAACCCATCCCCTTACTGCGACCGGGTGGGCAAATTTTCTCCTTTAACGAGTAAATATAGAAATCCGGCCCCAAAAAATTCGGCCCTCTATCTCATATTTGCTTCTTCTCGCAGCCGATACGAAAAAGTCTACCGCTCTTCTCCACCATCGCCGTTCTACTCCCCACAGCTAGTCCTTCCACCCAAACCGACCGGAGATGGCCGGTTCGAGCCGCAGGTCGCCGCCGCCAATCCGTAGCGCCGTTCGGCGCCGCGGCACGCCCCGTGGCCGAAGATCGAGGTCACCCGACCTCCCACCGCCGCCGACAAGCCATTACTACGGCGTGCGCGGTGGCAGTGGGGGACCTGGGTCAGCAAAATCACCGACCGCAACATCGCCCGCCGCCACTAGATTGGAACCTTCCAATTGGCGCTGCAGGCGGCGTGGGCGCACAACATCAAGAACGTCGAGCTCCACGGCAGCGACTGCAGCCCTCTCAACTTCCCCCTAGGCCATCTCGGCAAGGTCCCGGAGCTCTTCTCCCCTCCCAGCTGCGGCCGAGCTGCGTGCATCGCTTGGGAGGACCGAGAGGCGCGGGAGTTCCGCATGGTCGGCGACAGGGCCTTCTTCCTCCGCGACGACGGCTACGTCTTCCTTGACGCCAACGCACAAGGTCATCGACCTCGGCGACAGTGACACCGACAGCTTTACGCGTGGCTCGACAACCTCGACAAGTAGGTGGCCACCGACGCTCGGTAGCATAGCTAGGGTTTTTGTGACGGCCACCAACGACGGTGACCATCATAGGGTTAGAATCTATGTATAAACTATGCAATGTGTGTATGAACTAAGTGGTTTAGTTTGATTTTGATGTGTTTTTATTTTATTGCAATGTGTTTGATCAAGTGTCTAGCTGAAGTTTAAATTTAGAAGTCCAGATAAAAGGATCAAAAATTTGGAGGAGCAAAAATATAGGAATCGATAAACAGTACATTAAATTGGGCTCTAACATTAAAGGAATGAGTTAGAGATGCTCTTATATCTTTTCTTTGGTCGAATTAGAGATGACCTGAATTAGACGAGGAACAAGTATCCGAAATTGACCCGAACTGATTCCACAATCGAACACGACGCGGTCGAGTCCCCATCAAACACCAAATCCGGCATGGCCTGATGGCCACCACCACCACAGTAACAACGCACGGGGGAGGCTTTGCATCGCCACCACCTCTCAGATTATCTAGACCTTGTGCCTGTTCCTGGCGAGTAGACTAGGAGCATATAAAACTCACGCTCGACATAGGCTCGTCTCGGCTCGGCCGGGTAGATCGTGGTGGTCTCAGTATTCGTACCTAGGAGACCGCGCAAGAACACCATCCCCTCCTCCTCTTTTACCGACGCCGTCGTCGAGGTATCTCGTCAGGTACGCTGCAAGAAACACACACACTCATCCCCCTGTTTCCCTGCTGCTTGTTTCGTACTGTTTCCTGTGCACGATTCTTTCAGATTATTAGCATTAAACTTGGATGGAGTGGCAGCTGATTGCCCCTGGCTGGAATAGGCGTTTCCTTTATCCTCCATTTAACCTTGATTATATCGCTAGAGCCTCTTTGGGCGAAAATTTACTTTTGACGCGTCTCTCCTCAAGAACAGCGAGCTCCCTCCCTCGCTTTATCCCCCCCATTCATTTATGGGATGGAAGATCTTTTGGAGATAATATCCCGTCTTTCCAAGATCCTTTCTCTTTCCCGTGGGGCCACGACTCCCCGCTATAGGTTCTTGGCTTCTACCGGGCCGGGGAAGAAGAGGGGGGCTGAGAAGAGCCTGATTTGATTCGTGGTGAGTGGAGTGAAATAATAACCAATGTTAGAGGGGAATCTATGCTGGTTCGCTCCTAATGTGGTTGATTTCTCTCTCTCCCGCCGTGATCTGGAAGAAGCTGACTCCGATCGGGCGCTCCTGTCTGATCGGACTCGATTTATTGGGTTCAGTTCAAGGGAGATAAATGCTCCTTTGTTCATTGTCTGCGCTCAATTTGTCCTGTTGTTTTTCTTGTTTATGAATCAATCATCCTTCTTGCCCAACAAAACAAAGTTTTCTGCTAGTAGAAAGATCGAAGCAATCTCAAACTGACATTAGTCAACTCCTCTTTTCTGAAATGTTTCAGTTGGATCAGTGTGTTGTGTTCTGATGAGGAAATTCAGAGACAGTGCGAGGTTCAGAAATAAATCTGGAGGAATTAGTAGTAGACTAGTAGTTGAATGGAGAGTTACTAGACGCACTTAATTATCTTTGATTTACAACAGCTTTATCCTTTCAAATACTCTGACACTGCAGGCTGGGTTGAGGAGGGATCTGTAGTTTTGTACTCTGCTTTTCACGTTTCTATGTTGCATTCCCTGTTTCTAGCAGCTAAATCACTTTACCTTTCTGTGGCCCCTATTGTTGGTGACATTGTTGAACTCCTACTGTTTTTGACTACTCAACGTCAAGCCACGATGGAATTCTGTTTATTGGTCAATGATGATGACCTAATTAGCATTTGAAACATATTAGTCTGCGGATCTTTCCACTTTAATGTTACCATCAGTTCATGTGAACTGCTACTACTTTATTAGAGTAAAGAGTTGTGTTTTCCGCCCATGTTCCACATTTGACAAGCAGGTGAAACTGTCATTCTCATGAGGTCAGTGGCCGAGCTAGAACCAAAACCCTGTGGGGCCAACTCGTCTGAACTTTCTGGCGTTTTATGTCTTTTTTGATACAAATATTAACAAGATTAGTAGTATCGAATTGCAAAACCCTGTGGTGGAGCCACGTTCAAACCTGTCGGGCATTTAAATATCGGTCAAAGATTGAAGATTGGAGAAACATACTTACATACAACTTTGTCCAGAGTATACTAACATCAAGAAATTGATTGTAAATAGGACAAATGCAGACTTCTTAGTTAGCATTCAACTTGAGAATTACGTTGGAGTTTTAAATGGAGAAGCCTGCTACTACCATACATTATTTGCTAGTAACAGGAATTGCATAGATAATAGTAAAAGAAAAATGGAGGCTTAACTTGTTTGTTTCATGACATATCAGCAACCAAGGTTCTTTACTATGGAGTATTATTTACAAACTGTTAGTTGTCCTTATAATTTGGAGTTTGTTTGCTTTTATAGTGTATTTTGGAGCACCATAAGTTCCCAACTTTCCTACCTTTTCCTTGCCATCTGAATTATTATGGTTGCAAAGTGTCACGCTTTAAGCATCTCTCATAAATTACACTTTTTTTGCGGGGATCATAAACTATACATGTTTCCTTGGGGCAATTCCTAGTAGCTTCTTCTGCTGCCACCTTTTCCTTGATATCTGAAGAGAGGCAAGGTAGCCAAACTCGGTTTTCCCTTTTCTTCTTTTCACTTTTGTCTTAATATGCCCATCGACATTCAGAAAGGTCTCATCCTTAACCAACCTTGTAGTGTTCTGCATTGACCACTTTGCCCCTTGCTGCATTACACGGCCTCTTTCCTCTGATGCACATGCTGACATCTGTTGCTTCTAGACATGCTCCAAGAATCAGTTTCCTTTTGCCTTTCCATAAATACATCCACATCATTGGCTCTGATATTTTGTCATATGCAAAGTAGGGAGGAGGGAAGTACACAAAGGGGCAGCTATGGATGGAGGGATGGAGCTGAAGGGGTGCGTCTACCGGATCAAGAACTGCGCCGGCCAACTTCTGTCGATGGAGGAGGATCTGGCGACTGATCTGGACGATGACTCATGGGACTTGGTCTTGAGGGACATCCGGCTGAAGGCTACCTTCTTGTACATTGATCTGACCCGTGTGATCTCCCAGAGCGAGAGCGATGAGCGCAGGAAGGCGCTCACCCTTCTCGCCAACAAATTCTTCTACTGCATGGATGAGGTGATTGGTCGTTGTTTTCTCCCCAAATCATCATTAGATTTTCTTGCAAAAGAGCAAGATGATTTATTTACCTGCAACGAAAAGACAGCACATAGCAATTATTTTACAGAATTCTTACCTCATAGGCGTGCACATAAAATATACAGTATTATATCAGGCCCACTTATGAGTAAATCTTAGAAAGAAAGATCACATCTATTTTTCGCCACATGCATGCTAGTGTTCAGTTAACAATGTTTGTTGTTTAAGAATTGCCTCCGTATCATGTACTCCCTCCGATCCTAAATAAGTGTCGCGGTTTTGAACTAACTCTAGTTCAAAATGGCGACACTTATTTAGGATCGGAGGTAGTAGAAAATTCAGAAATTTCCTAATCTGGATGCTGTTCGTAAACTCGGATAAACCAGTCTCATGGGAAGCTAACTCCACTTCAAATTGCTTTTGTTTTCACATGTTTATATCATATTTATTTAATGGACGACTGGTTTCACTGTTAGTAAGTTCCAGCTGTCAGTAACAGTACATGAGAAGAGAACCTTCTCGGCCTCCATTTCCCACATCATCTGGTAAACAAAGACTAAAGTTAGATCTTCGAGATGTCTCTTAATTGTAGATCAATGCTTCTGCCCCTTTAGCTAGCAAGTTGATATGGTTCTTGACACCGATCACCGAATAAATAGATGTCCACAGCGTTTTATTCACATTTTTTTTGCGGGTATTATTCACATTATTTGACTAGCAATGCAGCAGACTATTCATGGTCAAACATGAATGAAAATCTCAAAAATTGGTGATTGAGTCTTTGTTGTGCACAAGTCTAAATTGGTGAAATACACAAATGTAGTCAGCTCAGTCCGTTTACTTTCTGGATGTGTTTGATGCTTTGATATAAAACTGCTCCTGGACAAATGGCAGCTAGGCGATGCGGTGACGAGCCAAAGCGTCTCCGTCATGAAGATGTGCTACAACGACACCGCCGAGGCTCTCCGCGAGGTGGTCGCGGCCCTTGCTCCGCCGCAGTAGCATGCTGGGCTCATAGTCCTCATTCCACATGCCCCTGCCCCGCTGCGCTGCACTGGGATGCTATGAAGCAGGATTGAAACAGAGATGGTAACATTGTAACATCCCTATGGAAGGAAAGGATGAGTCTGTGGTGACTCTTGTGTAAGCAACGTATGTGGCCTGAAACGCAGATGGAGCAGTAGTGTACAGACATGATGTAGTACACTTGCCGTTGCGGCAAAGCAAGAGGAATACCAGCTAGCGTGTTGTTATATACTACCCGGTAAAATTTCTCATTGTTTTCTTCTTATTTTGAATTACATGGAATATAGGCAGTGGTGCAGAGATAATTATTCGATCGTAGGAAGGAAACGGGCAAGTTGCCCCAGTTCGGACCTCAGTACTAGTATGCGACAAGAGAATGAACGGGAACCACGGACATTAGAAATGAACAGCTTCTACTGAATCAGGAAATTAGATTCTACTGTAGGTGTTCTATCCTTGATATTTTGGCATCGATTTTGGATACACATGGCGTCGTAACAACCGCCAAGCTATTAGAGGTCTCACTTGAACCTTTAATTACAAGAGAACAATAAAAATGGTTCAAGATATCACCTTCATGATGTTTCATATTTCACACTAGATCGATACTGCTCCGTACCATATTCATGACATTTGACGAAATTAGCAGCTCTGTTTTGTATCAAAAAGGCGGAAACCAGCTTAGAGAAACAACACAAGGACCAAAAGTACAGGCAATAACCCAATCTGCACAGCAGCAATTCAGTTGTATTCATGTCATGACAAACTTCCAATGTGCCTCACTGATAAAATAGTAACCGTGCCGAACTCATCAAACACTAAAAGTCTGAAGAGGTTTTAGTCCTCTTCATCAAGTAATAAGATGGAGAATCCTGAGAAGCGTTTGAGAAATCTAGCCTGACACTGAATGCTTATGAAGTTCTCGAGTATCTGACAGAGATTTCTGCTTCTGATGTGCTGTTTTGATCGTACTCGGCAAATCCAGTGAAGATTACAAAGAAGTGGGAGCTTGCATCACACACAGAAGGGTTACCTTGCAAAGCTGCAAGTGACAAAAAGGCCATTCATGCTAATTATTCGTATCAAGTCTATGCTACTCCTCTGTTAAGACCATCACTAGGTGTGGAGCCAAAGACACCAGGGGGACAAAACCAAAAAGAATCATTATGTGCAATAACATGAGGAAAACTGCAATTGCGAAAACCCTCACTACTTTCAATCACTAATAGCATATTATATGTACTTTCAGAAGAGAGACCACACTTGAACGTTGTACTTGAAGGCACCCGGCGCAGTATGGCTCCCATTACTTCTCCAGATTTCAGGTAGGAAAAGAAGGATGTTTCTTTCACCTCTTGCTTTTCCACGCGGGCACTGCGGCAAACGGCTCCCCAGATATTTCATCTATTGCTGAAATTATTTCTTGCTACCATCCTCTTGGCTCCTCTTTCAGGTAGCAGCCAAAAACCTGGGCCTTCAAATGAAAATAACAAGGACATGAAGAGAGGGAAATTTCAGTATACAATGTGGTAGGAAGGAGAGTAATACAATATATAAGTTTATTCTTTTACTTATGCCTTTATCTCATGGAAGAACACTTGGTACTCGCAGAAAGAGATGAAGAACTAGTCACTTTAGCTTTGTACTTGACATGAAATATTTGGAGTAAAGGAACTGTAACAACCCTAGTGTCAGCATCCAAGTGTAATGCCAATGTATGTTGGCAACTTTGGAAGCATTTTAAGCTAACAATGCACTAGATTATTTTTTCCACGTAGATATTAAGATCCATAATTCTACTTCAGAGGATAAGGTATCGATCACTCAAACTTAACAGTCTGAACAGCACCAGAGTACTGATAATTGTCATAGGTAAAAGAAGAAGAAAATTTACCGAATTAACACCAGGGAGCAGGTAACTAGCAAGCTTTTCATCCACTGAAACAGGCAACCTAGGCATCTTGCTCATTATTCCAGGTATCTGGCTCATGCTGTTCATAGAAAGCATCACATTAGATTAGCATGGGTACTGATGTCACAGCTCTAGATATGTACCTTTTCAGCGACTTATTATACCTTTGTAGAAGATCATTGATGTTTATTCTTGTGCGATGGAAAAGATCAATGTTGTTCTGAGCCTGCAAGAGATCATTAATTTTGAAAATGAATTTTATTCGTGCACAAACAATGCTCCCCTGCACAAGAAATCAAGGGGGAACCGGGGAACAACATGCTTACTCTAATCACACATAAAAAAACTAACCTGTGATGTCAAAATATTTGCTTCTATTTGATTAAGAAGTTGAGCATTTTCTTCCAATATATTTAGCATTGCACGGTCAATGTCAGAGGCTGCAGAGCGAAAACAAGAAACAAGGTCAGATGATGGAAAAGTTTTAAAATAAACTAGAGGGAAGAAGACGACCTATTATTAGATCAAATTGGTCAGTGGACCTGTGGATAATTATGTATGCTTGTACTGAGAACTGGAAAAGGTTCTAATTCATTCAAATATATATAAAAGAAAAGTAACTGAGTTTGTGTGTTAATGGTATCAAGTAGTTCCAGACAAAAATTAGCAACATACTACCTCTGTCCCGAATTAAATGTCGCAGATTTGTCTAGATTCACATGTATCTATAAACTAAAACGTGCATATCTAGACAAATCTGTGACAAGTAATTCAGGACAGAGGGAGTACTAGTAATCAATGAAGGTAAGAATTATATCAAAGTTTTGGTAAATGGATAGAATGTTATCCATTATAAGTTAGAAAGCATTCTTAGCTCACTAAACGTAGGAATACAAGAAAACATTCAGAATTTCTCAGAATCATGCATAAGTTGCAAAAACATACATGGATTATTTTTCCAAAGGCCTAAAGTTACTTGGAGTACTTCAGACTGTTCACCACATGATCAACTTGACATGATAATCGCAAGTAAAGGATAAAGATATAATATAGTCAATCACACCGTCTCTACATAAATGAGTTATCGACTGGTATTACCTGCCGTAAAGGAAGAACCTCTGGTGTCTGTCTGAACAGGGCGATTCGTAGTCCACGAGGATTCCACCATTTTGTCCTGAGATATAAGCTTGATGAGGACCAGGCAAAAGATTCCTAAGAAAGCACATATCATACTCGTTTTTTCAAGCGAAATCTTATCTTCCCATTTAAGTCCTAGCTAGTTTAAAAATCATTGATAGAAAAGTGCTTAAAATGTCATCTTTGCAACATCTCACATCATTAGTAATAGTAGATGAGCAATATATATAGTGATTTTTAAAATATATTTTGCATTCAAAAACATGGTTTTCACAAGCATTTCAAAAAGTACCATTGCATCTCAGGAGTCAGAACAGAAATTGCTTCCTACAAAGACTATTCTGAAGGTGGCAAGAAGGCGAATATTTTGTGAAATAGCAATTGATTTAATACCTTTCTGTCTTTAATCTTCCTTCCAACATAGTGTTCTTCAGTCCTCCGCCGTCTTGTATTTTGTTTTTCCTATAAGCGGTTTAATTATCACTATTATAAAGAATGGAAAAGGTAAAGATCATTTGCTGTACACGATTAAATATTCTCTCAGAAAAAAAATCTTATGTTTATAGGTACGTAATTACTTGAAGACATAAAGTTCAATGCTAATGTTGTTCTGCCACTTTTTAACAAAATGTGAAACGATTTCTTGAGTGACCCATGATTTATTTATATTTTTTTACATGGTAGCAATCTTATTTACCAAGCGGAATTTCAATTTTGGCGTGGCTGGATACTGGTCACCGATCGACTTAGCGTATGCGCTACTGTATAAGTTGTACTAACTGATCAAATATATTACATTTCTAATACTTCTACATGCCTTTGTCAACAAAGACGAGATGACAAATTTTGATTGGATATGCTTTTCACGATGTTAGTAGGGACACTACCATTGCTAGCAATGTCAAAAGCAGAGCTTTTGCAGCCCTAAAAATATTATTCTAGTACACACTAGGTAAATACAAAGGTACATATGTGGGATAGCAGCACAAAAGGACACTTAAGAGGGCCAGCTCAGAACACACTAACTTTATAGACTATAATAGACCACTATGGTATATTGATGTGGACAAATAAGTGTATCTATGCACGATCTACTTTATATATACAGACGACAGTACAGTGTTAGTGGAATTCTAGTGATATATCGTCCTGGCAGCCATTAAAGTATAAACTCCTGTTAGTCCCCATCCGTAAGTTGTTACAGGGCCAGATATTTTTTTACCTCAAAAACATTATGCAGAGAATGGATAAACAGTATGCGGATCTGAAGGAAAAAGTATCATTTAGATGCTTTAGGAGTATAGTACTAGATCAGATGAGTTGGGTACTAACCGCCATCCACTGGCATCTCATGGCAACATCTCTTACTGTCTTCTCTGGCAACATAGCTGCTATCTTGATATACTTCATGATTCCAGATACACTTGCATACCTGACAAATTTCACCACCAGTGCACACAACGATTCATGATTAGAAATATATCACTGATTATTAAACAAATAAGAAAACAGAACCTACTATAATAAGCTCACAAAGGAAGTGATCTCATTTGCTTTGAAGATTAAAGGATGTGAACTACGCTTTTGAACAAATGAACCCATGTCATTATATTCTAGCAAAACTGATGTACCCATCTTAACAAGTAAGATCAAAGGACATTTCTTGTTATCTTATAACATAATAAACACTCGTTAATCTGAATGAAGCATAAATATCTCGTACTTTGGTGTCAATTGCCAGGTATAATAATGTTAAACTACATGAATAAAGTTTGCACTGCACAGGTGATAAAAGGCACTCTTTTTCATGTATGTGGTAAAAATCAGTAATTTTACATAAAGTGGCAGAGGAACATACTTATGAAGGCCATCGTTCAGCATCTGTAACTCAGGGTATGACCACTCCACAGCCATTGGTCCTCCATACTTGAGGCTCTGGCTAGAATCAGAAATCATGTTGGGTGAACCAGTGGATACAACCGTCGAAGGTGTAGTGTTCAACATTGCCAGATTACCATTCATCCCACTGGAAGTGTCCATGCAGACCGGCATGGCTCCTGGCCCGTTGGTAATTGAGCTCGTCTGAAATGAAACCACATGTTGTCCGTAGAATGACTGGGGAAATATGCCGTAGTGGTTAGGATCTGTTGACATCTGCATGCCAGATGAAATCTGTTTCTCTGGCTTCAGCCTCACAAACAGGCCACCAAGGATCAGAAGAACACTCCGATTTTGTTACGCCCCCTCTGAAACTTTCTTCTTCAACGAGGGAACAAATGGTGTAGCACAACTTAAATCTCAACTTGGGCGCAGCCTCGGTGAACTTGGCATCCTGGGCTCCATAAACTCATCAAAGTAACCATGGATGCCATCTAAAACTAAGAGATTTTGCCCAAAGCTTTACTGAAAAGAGATCACCCCACTACAGACAGTATCCAGACTTGAGAAGCTTGGAGACTACACTTTCTGCAGAAAACATGAAAGGAGCAGTCTTATTATCATTGCTTCTAGTACATAATTCTGTACATAAGATCTTCTTTTCGAACAGAAGCGTCATTGTTCACACAAGAATTCACAAGAGTTTGGGGGTGAAAAGGAAACTAAAAAACCTGGAGAAGTACCATTCAACGATCAATCATTGGTTTTGAACCAAAACCCAACCAGTATGCTCTTATGTTTAAGCAGCATGTAGAAAACTTTGATGTGACACTGACAATGAATGCCTAACCGAAGCTGAAAACTTTAGTAAAAGGTGGGGTCAAATATCTAAAACCACTGAGGAAGCAGCACCTCACGGCAAAGAACAATTATTTCGCAGCATGGTTGATGGGAATTATACAGCTAGTACTACATGATTTGGCAGCGGAATCAAAACTACTTAAGCCTTAATCATGCTTATCGCTTAGTAGAACCTAATTAAGGAGTATAATTCGCGAAAATAGAGGTTTGTGCCAGGGCTCAAGCAAGCCAAAAGAGCGATTAGTTCAGAGGCACACCACACATACCAATCAAATCTCTACAGGGACAATCTGCTGGGAGGAAGAAATCCGTACATGTACAGCGACAACAGAGTTCAAAAAAGGAGAAGGGAAGAGAAGCCGAGCTCAGCTCCAGGCAACAGGAGAGAACGCTAATCTGCTCTGCTCTCGCGATGGAGAGGAGACGCAGCAAGCAATGATAGTTAAAGACTTGAAGAGAAAGGAAGAAAGAAAGCAAATCAAGCAACGATGATTGCACGAAAGACGGCGGCCGCGTAGGAGTACGTGCCAAGCACCAACCTAGCCAGACCCAAGGACTCGCTTTCCACATCGAAGCGCACGCCGAACCGTCCCTGAGAAGTCAGAATCCCTCCTCGCCCTTCTTGACCATCCAAGTTAAGAATCAGCGCAGGTGGTAGGTACCCAGATCAAGAAAACCACCTACGGGCACGAGCCGATCGGATCCTACCCGAATCAACAGATGGTAGCGTGGGCACGCGGCGAATCGAGTCAAGAAACGCACCTCCGTCCGTCCTTGGGGCCGTCGGTCCTCGCCCGCGGTAGCTGCGGCTGGAAGGAACCGCCGGAGGTAGAGGCGGCGCAGGGCAGAGCAAGCAGCGGCGTGATCCTAGCTAATTGCGTCGCGAGCGCAGTGCAGCACTAGTGATGATGCGTGAGGTGGTGCGCTCTCTCTTCCCTTTCGGGTTTGGCTCGATCTCCTCCGCCTCCTCCTCCTTTAAATGGTGCCGTCCAGCTTTGTACGCTCCAATGGGAAGGAGGCCGAAAAGCGGCGGCCCCGCCCGCAGCGCAAAGGCGCAGCCGAGACCGGGAGAAGAAGAAGGAATAAGCTGCCTCTCAAAAAGGCAAAGCCCCCGTGTGCCAATTCCGCTGCAACTTGCGCCACCCGCCCGGCGGCACACCAAATGGAGTGGAGGAAGAAGGAGCCGGGGGAGGAGGAGAGAGAAACGAGATCTCTTGGAATTCAGCGCTAGGAGATGGAAAATGCTGCGGCGTTGGGATTCCCGATGCCCAGATAATTATTGCCGCTTGTATTAACTAGTACTCCTGCTACACCTCCCCTGCTTTCTCTGCTCGCCTTCGCTTTTTCTCGTGAGAAAAGAATCCAGTGCGCATTCCGGCATTTCCTGCATTTTTATTTGCTTTCGACGGTCAGTGCTCGCTGGCTTACTTGTCCCAGTCGCGCGCCACCTAAAATAGCTTTATAAAATATCTTAGTACTTTCTGATCTAAATTAGTTGATTTAAATTTATATGATTATATCTAGACATAATTTAATATTAGATTTATTCGTATTTTAACAAGATTAAGTCAACTAATTTTGGTCGGAGGGAGTATATATTACGACAGAGGAATTACTTCGGAGAACCATGGGGCCAACCGAGGCTCTTTGGAAGAAATAAGTTCGATCGGTTACCCGTTTGTCTCGAATTCGTGGCATGCACACTTCTTAAAGCACATTTTTGCTTGTATGCAGTGAACCCCGAAATCGGCCGTTTTCATGGGACATGCCCCCGTGCGTGCAAAAAGGGGGAATCAGTGCTCCATGCGTGCAAGCTCGGTGGTGGCACGAGTTCCCACGTTCCCCCAAAAGTCGGCGGGAGAAATTTTAATACCGCTCACCGATTCGGAGCTCTATTTATCACCGCTCGGCTCATCGCCAAATATCGCCCCACCATTTCCTCCCATTTTAAGCTCTAAGTCCCGCCAAGATCTTCATCGACGAGCAGGTAAGCAGTGGCATCAACATAAATGTTGTAGGGCGGCGGCAGGCGGTCTACTCTGAGATCTTCACGTGCTCCGCTCCTTCAATGCCGGTGAGTTTCTTCAAACCCTAGAGTCAGGAGATTCAATTTTGTAGCACCTGGTAGATCTGGCTATAGATTGTGGTTATGAACTTGATTTGCCTACTTTACTTGTGATACTTATGTTGCATACTCCCTCTATTCGCAAATAAGTGTACTTCTAACTTTTGTTTAAGTTAAACTTTATCAAATTTGACTAACCTTATCCTTTTGAGATAAGTGTGCTAGCTTAGTTTGTTCTATCCCTTCATCTCAAAAGGATATCACACAGATTAAGTGGCCAGTACGCACGAGCTACAAGAGAGATACGATCTAGGCGATTTCAAAACCAATATATGGTTTCAATCCTCTTGTCGGCGATGTCGCAAGTCCGTTCCGCCTCCCATGGCCTTGGTGCCTTGGAAGTATAACGGACACGGCCTCTCGCCGGCAGAAAGGTTCATGTTCTTTATTTAGACTGTTTTCAGTGTTTTTTTTTGGGATGTTGAGATGATGGCTATGTACTGCAGTAATAATAAGCTCCTCTCCGTTCTAATCTCGCTCCGGTGGTGTGTCTAGCATCTGTGGAGGCCACGTGGAGTCGTGTGTCCCATAAATCTCTTGGGATCCGGTCGTTTTTGCATTCATCGGTGCGGTTTGAGGTCTGTCTCTTTTAATCTACAATTGTCATCTTCGGCGATAGTTGCTGCTCTAGTGCGCTAGTTATTTAAGACCTTAGTACGACGACTTTACTTGACTATAATAAGCTCTATTACGATAAGTTTTGCTCGACTCCGGTGATGGAGGGGCAAGGACGGCGACACGCCTTCGGCTCATGTTTGTGTTAGTCGTTGCTAGGTAGTACAACGACGTATTTGTAATTTTTATTACTTTTAAAACTTTTTCTCTATTGTTGATGATTACTATTAGATCGGTAAAATTTCACCAAAAAGATATTTCAGATTTATCTAAACTCACATGTATGTATACGCTGAAATGCGGAATCTACTACTCCCTCTGACTCATATTAGTTGACTTGAATTTGTAAAATTTGAATGAACCTATATACTAAATAGTGCCTAGATTCATTTAAATCTAAACGAATCCAAGTCAATTAATATAGATCGGAGAGAGTACTACAAATTATTTTTTTGGACCGAGGGAGTGTTTTTGTTCACAACATGTTCTATTTTTCTTTCTTGTTACATTCGTATGTTATATTTGTCTGTTGTGGTGAGTAGTCAACCGGGTGGTCAGTAAAAAATTAAGAGACCTTTTCGGCTCCTAATCCTTAATCCTTATCCTCACGCATCATAGGTGGTGAGTGCATCTCTAACCAGCTATCTTGGTCCAACCTGGAGACGTGGATGGGTAATTCCGTACGTGTCGACGCCGCTGAAGTGACGGACGATATAAATATCTCTTGATCGATAATCTGTGATTACGATCGTTAAGAAATGCAGCAGCTGATAGAGTAGTTCCAAGGCAGAGGAATGTCTACTCTAAGACGACTTAATCTTTACTCAGTTAAATATAACAAAAGTTTCGATCAACAACGTGCCTTTGGATGCCCATGATTTCTGATTGGTCGAGCCCCTAAATTATTTCGTATAGTAGCACGTACTTGACTTGACTTGACAAGTTAGAGAAAGTAATTGCGATTGTAAAAAATAAGGGAGCGTCCAGGTCTTTAGCACATGAAAACTTCTTATCTCTTAGCCGGCTGACATCATTCTACTATTTAAGCTAACTTTTAGTTGCATTCTAGTTGTAATTTATAAAATTTATACTAATTCTTAGTTATAATTTATTAAATTTTTAGTTATAACCTAGTTGTAACTCATGCATAACTTCCACAATGCATGAATTACGAGATAAATCCAATGATTAGAGGAGTGACTAAGATCTTGGTGATACTGATGACGGTCGGAGACCGGAGTGATCCTCGTCTTGCCCTGCATCAGGTGGACGCCCGGGGCAGCGTACTTGGCCTTGGCGGCGGTGATTCTTGAATAATAGAGCAATTTACCAAGTGAATTACCCATAATAAACGTTAGATAAAACATGATTAGAATAAAAGACAAAATACTAATCATGTGAAATAGCGAAAACATATTAAGACAGGTAACCAAACAGACCGCAAGACATAAGTCTTGAGATGCAATCAGAACAAGATTGATAAAGAAAACATACACGGCAGCGGCAGCAGAAGAGGAACCACCGGTGTTCGTGTTGGCACCGTCGTTAGCCATGTCATCGAGGAAGAGGGTGCTGATGTCGGGGAAGAAGTCCTCGTCGGGAAAGACGTCGCCGCAGTCGCTATCCGTGTGGGAGTCCGTGACGAAGCCAGTAGTCGCGCCGATAGCGCTCCCCAAAAACCTTATCGCCCTTCTCCCGTACAGGACTCGAAGCAGCGGGGTCTCGGAGGCCTACTGTCCCGGCTCGCGGTGCACGCCGCAAGACGGGATGGGGAAGATCTAGGTAGCGCAGTGCTCTGGAACTTGAGGCGCAAAGGAGTATGCGACGATGTGTTGCGGTGTGTTTGAGAAGAGGCGCGACCTCTCTCTTATATAGACACAGAGGGGTAGGCAGACAGGCTGCGCAGAAGATGAAACGAACGGACGGGAGTTGAAGCGAACAGGCGGCAACCCACCGGACAGCCTCCACTCAGTTCGTATTAAAAGTCCACTCGAGCAAAATGTTTCAACTTCTGTACGACTGTTCATATACCATTCATGCGTGGAAAAATAAAGCTTGGCTCGGCGAGATTCCCGCAAACCGCGGCGCGCGCGCGTCATGACGAGGCGAGGCGAGGCGAGGCGTGGCGAGGCGAGCGAGGAGGAGGAGCGCGCGTGTGGAACTCTCTTCTTCTCCTTCTCGTCCTTTTACCAAGTGGTAGGAGACACCTTATAAGCTGGTCCAACTTCCACTCAACTAGCAATGTGGGACTAAACATTTGTCCCAGCTCTTCTCTTGCATGAATGGGCTAAATGGGCCTCTAGGATTTCAGGAATTTATTGACATATAATAAATGGGCTGAGCCTATTTAGGCAAAATTCCAACAATCCCCCACCAGATCCCAGAGGCACATGAAGTTTGCCTTTGGTTCCAAAACATTGTTTATATACCGGTACTATAGTGGAGACTGTTAAGTTGAATTTCCACCTAGAACTTTATGTTATACTAGGCTACAATTTGTATAGTGGACTATGCCTTGAACTGCAAGTTTGCTGCGAACCTAGCTTCACAAAAAGTCTTGACCGATACTAGGCTACCGTGGGACTTCCCCGCGGGTGGAGCTTATACGTCATACTCCATGACCTTTCATGAGTTTATTAGAGAGCACCCAACTCTCATAGACTGCGATGTTTGAGAGTCAGACTCATATAGGTGTGTTCTTCAATAGATGTTCTGCGGGACAACATCTCTGCTTAAGATTAAGCCATTTAGAACACATTAAGATAAAATCAACCTGCCGTGCAGAATAGGAAAGTATTGCATCTTCACGGAGTGGTGTTCATTAAAGTGGGAATACTTTCCTCTCAGTCTACCAATAGCTTGTCTCCCAATTCTAATTCACGGGATCTCCGATCACATAGATTGGTTTGCCACTATGGAAAACTCATAGTTTGGGTCTCATACCCATCTCCTTCGATGCATTTTCTATCACATTGCGTGATAGTCCCTTTGTGAAGGGATATGCCAGGTTCTTAGAAGTTTAGATATAATCCAATGCAATAACTCTGGAGTTTCTCATTTTCCTGACAGATTTTAGTCTCCTCTTCACATGTCTTGAGGACTTCATATTATCCTTAGAACTGTTCACCTTAATAATCACAGTTTGATTATCACAGTTCATTGGAATTGCGGGTATAGGTTTTTCAACCATAGGTAAGTCCATCAAGAGTTCACGAAGCCACTCTGCTTCAACAGTGGCCGTGTCTAGTGCTGTGAGTTCTGCTTCCATAGTTGACCTTGTTAAGATGGTCTGCTTGCAAGACTTCCAAGAAACAGCGCCACCACCAAGTGTGAAAACATATCCACTCGTGGACTAAATCTCGTCAGCATCAGATATCCAATTTGAATCACTATAACCCTCTAGTACCCTCGGATACCCGGTATAGTGTATGCCATAGCTCACAGTGCCTTTTAGATATCGCATAACTCTCTCAAGAGCATGCCGGTGATCATATCCTGGATTTGAAACAAATCGATTGAGTTTGCTTACAGCAAAGGCGATGTTAGGCCTCGTGGCACTAGCTAAATACATAAGCGAGCCAATGATTTGAGAGTATCTTAGTTGGTCTCTAGCATTTCCTCGATTCTTTCGAAGCAACACACTAGGATCATACGGTGTAGGAGAAAAATTGACGTCGCTATACCCGAAACGACTCAAGATATTTTCCACATAGTAGGACTGAAGCAGTGTAATCCCACCATCATCATCTCTCAATAGCTTGATATTCAAGATGACATCAGCTACTCCCAGATCCTTCATCTCAAAGGAACGAGATAAGAAATCTTTGACCTCCTTAATTGCATTAAGGTTGGTTCCAAAAATCAGTATGTCATCAACATACAAACAAAGGATGACTCCCTCACCCCCACCATGGCGATAGTATACACACTTGTCAGCTTCGTTTACAACAAAGCCTGCAGCGGTTAAGGTTTTATCAAATTTTTCGTGCCACTGCTTAGGTGCTTGTTTAAGACCATATAAAGACTTCAGTAGCTTGCACACTTTTCTTTCTTGACCATTTACTACAAAACCATCTGGTTGATACATATAAATTTCCTCATCCAACTCTCCATTTAGGAAAGCCGTCTTAACGTCCATTTGATGAACAAGAAGACCGTGTGATACAGCCAGAGAAAGTAGTACTCGAATGGTAGTCAACCTTGCTACAGGTGAGTAAGTGCCAAAGAAGTCTTCACCTTCCTTTTGGGTATAACCCTTGGCCACAAGCCTTGCCTTGTACTTCTCAATAGTACCATCAGGCTTTAGTTTCTTCTTAAACACCCATTTACATCCTACAGGTTTGCACCCATAAGGACGATCAGTGATCTCCCATGTTTCATTAGCTAAGATGGAATTCATCTCACTATGAACAGCTTTCTTCCAGTAGTCAGCATCAGGAGATGCATAAGCTTCTGAAATGGAAGTGGGAGTGTCATCGACAAGGTACACAATGAAATCATCACCAAAAGACTTTGCAGTCCTTTGTCTCTTGCTCCTTTTAGGAATTTCATTATCATCCTCCTTAGGACTTTTAGAGTGTTCAATTGGAATGGTAGGTTCAGAGAATATAGCAAACTCCTGATTAGATGAACTAGGTATCTCCGGATTTGATGAGTTAGGTTTATCCTTCATTGGAAAGATATCCTCAAAGAAAGTCGCATCAGTCGACTCCATGATGGTACCGACATGAATGTCAGGCACTTCAGATTTTACTATCAAGAATCTATAACCAATGCTATGAAAAGCATAGCCCAGAAAAACACAATCAATGGTTTTAGGTCCAAGCTTGCGCTTCTTGGGGATTGGTACATTAACTTTTGCCAAACAACCCCAAGTACGTAAGTAAGAGAGTTTTAATCTTTTCTTCTCCCATTCTTCGAATGGAGTAATTTCTTTGTTCTTTGTGGGAACTCGGTTTAGGACATGACACGCGGTCAATAGTGCCTCCCCCCACCATTCCTTAGAAATACCCGATGTGTCTAACATGGCGTTAACCAAATCTGTTAGAGTACGGTTCTTTCTTTCGGCTACTCCATTTGACTGGGGTGAGTAGGAAGGCGTCTTCTCATGAATTATGCCATGTTCCGCATAAAAGGAATCAAACTCGTTGGAAAAATACTCCCAACCACGATCAGACCTAAGCCTCTTAATCTTTCGATTAAGTTGATTTTTTGCCTCAGCTTTATAGATTTTGAAGAAACTCAAAGCCTCATCTTTTGATTTCAGAAGATACACATGACAATATCTCGTAGAGTCATCGATCAAAGTCATGAAATATTTCATTCCACCTTTTGTCAACACACCAGTCATCTCACAAAGATCAGAATGTATGAGCTCTAGTGGTGTTAAATTTCTCATTTCTGCAGTCGTATGTGACTTGCAAGGTTGTTTAGCTTGCACGCAGACTTGGCACTTAGATCCCTTAACAGTTGAGAAATCAGGGATTAAATTCATTTTGGCTAGCCGCGTCATACAACCAAAATTAATATGACAAAGACGAGAGAGCCAGACATTTGATTCAAAATTCGTTTAAATATGATTAACAACTTTATTAGAAATGTCTGACAGAGATAAGCGGAACAAACCTCCGCATTCATAGACTTTACCAACAAAGGTTCCATACTTCGAAATTACAAATTTATTGGACTCAAATACAATCTTGTAGCCATCTCGACACAGAAGAGATCCGCTAACAAGATTTTTATTTATTGAGGGAACATGATGCACGTTCTTCAGGCGCATAGTCTTTCCCGAAGTGAACTTCAGATCGACCGTACCAACACCATGAACAGAAGCATGCGAGCAGTTCCCCATCAGCACGGTTTGAGTCCCTCTGACCTGATATCAAGAAAACATGGAAATGTCAGAAAAAACATGTACATTAGCACCCGTGTCAATCCACCAATCAGGAGAATGACATAATGAAAGAACAGTAGGTAATATACCATACCCAACATCTTTCATCTCAACGTCGCCCATGACAACATTAGCAGTCTTGCTGCTCTTCCCATGCTGGCGCTTGTCAAAGCGGTTGGGACAAGCAGGAGCCCAATGATTAGGATCACCGCACACATGAAAAACACCTTTCCTCTTATCAGTCTTCTTCTTGAAGCTGGTGGACTGTGAGACCTTGTTCTTTCCATCGAACTTTACTTTGTCATCAAACTTGCCTTTGTTCTTGAACTTGTGAGGCTGGAAGTTCCTTTTCTGTACCAGGTTGGCATTAGAACCTCCCTCGGTACCTCGAGCACGTGTGTCTTTTACTCTCGCCTTCTCTTCCACATCAAGAGTCCCAATGAGATCCGGCACGGAGAACTCTTGTCTCTTGTGCTTCAGAGAAGTAGAAAAATTCCTCCATGACTGGGGAAGTTTGGCAATGATGCCTCCGGCAACAAACTTGTCCGGTAACACACAAGTGAAGTGCTCAAGCTCCCTGGCAAGTGATTGTATCTCATGAGCCTGCTCCACAATGGGGCGGTCATCAACCATCTTATAGTCATAGAATTGTTTCATGACATACAGTTCACTGCCAGCATCGGAGACTCCAAATTTTCTCTCGAGCGCATCCCATATATCTTTGCCATTGCTAAATGACAGATATGAATCGACAATATTGTCGCCAAGGATGCTGATCAAGGCAGCCTTGAAAGTGGTATCAAGTTTTTGGAACGCCTCTTCCTGAGCGGGATTAAGTTCTCCCTCAGGTGCGCCATAGATGGCGTTATAGCAGCTCATGGTCTGAAACCAGAGCACTGCTCTCGCACTCCATCGTTTGTAATTCACACCTTCAAACACAGGTGGCTTCATAGAAACAACAAAGCCACTTGGGACAAATTGCCTGAAATAAGGTTTTTGGATTGTTGAATAATAGAGCAATTTACCAAGTGAATTACCCATAGTAAACGCTAGAAAAAACATGATTAGAATAAAAGACAAAATACTAATCATGTGAAATAGCAAAAACATATTAAGACAGGCAACCAAACAGACTGCAAGACATAAGTCTTGAGATGCAGCGGCAGCAGAAGAGGAACCACCGGTGTTCGTGTTGGCACCGTCGTTAGCCATGTCGTCGAGGAAGAGGGTGCTGATGTCGGGGAAGAAGTCCTCGTATTAAAAGTCCACTCGAGCAAAACGTTTCAACTTATGTACGACTGTTCATATACCATTCATGCGTGGCAAAATAAAGCTCGGCTCGGCGAGATTCCCGCAAACCGCGGCGCGCGCGCGTCGTGACGAGGCGAGGCGAGCGAGGAGGAGGAGCGCACGTGTGGAACTCTCTCCTTCTCCTTCTCGTCCTTTTACCAAGTGGTAGGAGAGCTCACCTTATAAGCTGGTCCAACTTCCACTCAACTAGCAATGTGAGACTAAACATTTGTCCTAGCTCTTGCCTTGCATGAATGGGCCAAATGGGCCTTTAGGATTTCAGGAATTTATTGACATATAATAAATGGGCTGGGCCTATTTAGGCAAAATTCCAACAGTGATCTCCTCCACTCGGAGGTGGTCGGGCGGTTTTGATGCTAGTTTGGTAGACCACGAGGTCCGTCATCTAGTCCCGACAGCGAGCTAGGGAGACATAGTCACCGGGGAAAACCAAGCTGACTCCAGTCATGGCGGACGATGGCGACGTTTTGAGTCGTTACGTTGATGAAGGCACCGCCGTGCAGCTATTGTCGACCCACTTGTGCTGCTCCAGGGGAAACTCGAAGATTTGGTCTTCTGGATCGGACGATGGTGGCACTGCGGTGTCGCATTCTCTGTTGAGGACATCGTTATGGAGCAGTGTTGGATGGAAGAGGCAAGAGGTCGAGCGTGTCACATCTACCAGATCGACAATAGCGGGAGTTGGTTGCGTGGCGCAACATGGACTCGATGATGGACGTGTCTCGGTGGACTCGTGCAGGGCGAGGGCGCTTTATGATGCCGTGGTGGCATTAACGGTAGGCTTGACAAGATCAATGCCTAGATCCCTATGTCGAAGATGGGTTGGCGAAAGATAGTGGCGGCGACTTCTAGTACGCGTACGCTGGTGCATGCTGAGGATCTGTCGCACTGGCTTGTGCTCCTGGCTAGTTGTTGGGCTGTTGGGTGAGGCCTAAGGTGTTGTGCTGATGTGTGTAGGTGTGAGGTCTGGGCATTGCCCCTATCATCAAGGTTGTAGGTATTGCGATTTAACCTATGTATTTTTTATAACATTTTATTGAATAATAAATAAAAAAGTTGCGTGTATCATTTTGATGCAGACGCGGAGTATCACCTTCATTAGTATCATATCATGTATTAGTATCGTATTTTATTATATTATTGTTTTGTGTAATCTTAACATAAAATTGTGTAAAAGATTTGTTTCCACTAAATTTTCTAATTTTATTCGTGATAAACTGATGCTACAATATCTATTCCATCTATGACGATACTATCATCTCTCATCATTAAATGAAGGGACACATCAGTTTTTTCAGGCATTAGAACACGATACAGCGACTAGTCTTTGTATAGAAATCTAAATCGTGTTTGACTTTGTATGCTTGCCTGTCTTGGGACTTTTTGAATGCAGTGCTCCCTCTGACAGCTGGTTGTGCTCAACTATAAAATAGCAAGCTCGTGAACCACAATGCTCGATAGTTAATTGAGGTGGAAACGTGCAGGCACTTCTATTGGCTCTTTCAGAAATCAAAACAAATTTCTAATATTAGCTGAATAAAAAGATGAAGAAAATCTGGACGCTAGAAACTGAATTCTGCATGCGACAGGTGGTTTCAAAATTTTCTGAATATTCATACGACTCCGAAGGTAGGTCTGGGCCAGTGCCAGTACTGGCCAGCGAGGAACGGGTCCACTGCGCGTGAACGTCTGTTGTCTTGATCTATCTCAGTCCACCTGACGTGCACAGGCCACGCGTCACCCATGCAAGGTGTCATGTCAAGCAGGCAACCCGTTTACCAACATCATTTCTGCGAAGGTACGGAGAAATTAATTGTTTACCGGCACAAATCAAATCAAGGATGCATCATGCATGAACAGTCAGCCGAACTACTTCTATGTTCCTAACTAAATTAACTTGACGAAAACGATAGGCCGAAAGGAAGAATTACGACCATCCTTTTCTGAATGGACTAACATACAGTACTGATAGCAGTTCTGGCAGATCTTCCATAAATTTGTTCTTTAATGGCATCTTGAGCGGCATGATCCAAACTCGGTCGCCCGGTCACCTCCGAACTGGTCCGATTGGACGCACAAGTCGGCCGCGCACCTTTCAGCGGTGCGACTCAAGACTCATCAGTTCAAAAAAAAAAAACTCAAGACTCATCCAAAGTTACGCGTCCGGCCCAACCAGTCCTGAAGCAGATCATGATAGATGAAGCGTGTGTCCACGCCCGATAAAAGCGGGCCCACCAGCCCGTACGGTAGCGACCTAGACACATGTCATCGACTTAGACTGCCCTCGTTACTAGACTGACTGGCGGCAGCCATGGCCATCAATGTGGGCTGACTGACGAGACGCCACATAAGTTTCCGCGCTGGTATTAATGGCAAAGGTGCAAAAACCTGTACGTGCATTGATGGCCAAGGTTACTTAAACCGGCCCTAGGCCCATTGGCGCCGCACTTTTCACCCCAGTCATTTCCAAGAAAGTTTCCACATCGCCACCATCGCCATCAATGACGACGTTGAAGATGCCTTCGTGGCTCAAGAAGACGAAGAACGACGACGAGGCCAACGGATCTAGGTCGCGCCGACGACGAGAGCAACGATCGCCTACTCCAATGCCTAGGTCCATGGTGGAGCCACTAGTACAAACTCACTACTTAGAGACAGTGCTCTCGGACGGTTTTCCCCAAGTACGAAAAAACCCGCCTCTGTTTGTACCCCTCGGCCAGTTGTTACGAGACGACCGCCTCTAATGGTCTTTAAAACGGTTGTTTATAGTAGCAGACTCAAAAAATGGACCCCTAGGAGCCGAATAATAAAAACAAACGCCTCAGTATATGACCTTAGGCGATCGGAAAAATCAATTGTCTCTGATACTCAGAGCGGTGAGCCGGCTATTATTATAAGCCACCTCAATTTGATTGTGTGATATGTGTAGTTACGACACCAGGTCACGGGCAGCCCATGTGAGTGCACCTCAGACGGGTGGTAATAAAAACTGCCTCTAAGAGTGGTCAGGCGAAACGGTTAGGGTTTTGCGTCGCCTCCTAAATCTACACTCCAGGCAAACTGAATTTATGCACGTACTCAACGGTCAGTTCCAGAGGCAAAGTACAGAGGAACTCCCTCCTGCAGGTTCTCCTTCCTCTTTACTCTTCTTTCTATTTGATTAATTTCTTTCACTAGATTTAGTCTAACAATACGCGGGCTCTTGTTCATACACAGAGCTCGAGTTGCGCAGATTGTTCAGATGCTTTTCTAGATCTGTATAAATGAGATTTTCTTGCTCTATTTTTTTCCACTTTGTACTCTATAAAATAGGGTTTTCGGTTTGTTCTAAATCTTTTGTTCGATCTTTTCTTTTTTCAGTGCGTAGAACCAACCCGCAGTATAAAAATCTGTCGTGTTTATAGCCAGCCAAGGCATAATTGTGGCCATTCAAACATGACTTCAGATTCCTTCACCATCGTCCTGAACCAGCCTACCTTTTGGAAAGTTGTGGTCAGTAATTTTAGCTTCAATCTATCTACAAAGTCCTTCACTATCAGTTAATTAGCATGCCTACATGTGAACTAAAATTATTGTTCAAGTGCTTGTTAGCTAGCTAGGAATTTGAGTTTTTGTTGTTTGAGGATTAAGAAACATCAATAGGCATATCTTGGAAAGTTTTCTTCAAATTTTAGAAGTGATAAGCCATATATGCATCTCTGTTTCCTTTGGAATTTGTTAGAGAAACATCAATCAATTGTTTTCTGTTTCTGTCATATATGCATCTATGTTTGGATATGATATAAGCCACACATGAGTACATTCTTTTATGTTTTTATATAGGTTGTAGTGAATCTTCCTACTATTATATGTATATATGTGATCCAACATTATCATATTTATTCGGTTAGTATTAAATTTTCCTACTGGAAAATCATTGTATCATGTGTATGTTACAAATGCATTTTTGTTTTTCCTACTGTTATATATATTTGATTAGTAGTTTTCTGATTATTTTAGGAGTACTACTTTCTTAGTTAGTAGTAAATTCTTGCTACTGTTATATGTATGATAAACATCACATATTTATTTGGTTTTTTCTCAGACTGTTCCTTGTTACTTCAAGGAAAAACTCAACCAGTATGCCGATAAGTGGTTAGCAGCTTTGGCTGACGGGCATAGGTTTGAGCTTTTCCTGCATAAAAGGGAAGATGCTACATCCATAAGAGGCCATTCTGGTTATCTTTCTTGAGAACACACATTGTTGCTATCCATGATGTGGTGATCTTTAGATTAATCACTGAAGATGATGATGAAGAAGATGAAGGAGATAGATGATCAGTTTGTGTTTAGTATGGAAGTACATGCCCCTAATGGTGACATCAAAGGATACCAAAATATTTGTGGTATGTGTTTTTTCTCCATCAAATATATGTATATTAATATTTCCATTTGTGGATCCTACATTATTTCTCCTTTTAATTGTAATTAAATTTTACAGGATTTAGGGTGCCATTTGTGGATCCCATCATTAGAGGTGTTTTCTATAGGAGTGTTATCACACATATGTATTATATTACTGTGGAAGACATGTATGCCATTACATTTGAGATGCTGAAGGATGTAAGCAGAATATGTCGGCTGCATGATGAGGATGTTTTTTTCCATCTCTCTGACATGCAATATTATGTTACAAGTCTCAATGCACTTAACCTAGCTAACAACATCTTTGTGAGTTATTATACCTAATAAGGACATGGTTTCAATTTTACTTGTGTGTTTATAATTACTAATGTGTTTTAATTATTTTATCATTTCTGGTCATGCCATCAAGCTTTGCACTTGGTTACAATATCCCAAAGAATGACACGACTTTGTTTCATGGTTATGGCATGGACAACACAGTTACTAGCCAATACATTATCTTCCGTGGCAGATTGAACCAGATAGTGTTCTCCAATGGTTGGAACCTCTTTTGTAACATGAACCAACTTGAAGGTGGTTCACTAGTTTCTGTGAGGGTGGAAATGAGAAAACACTGCATTGGCTTGTTCGTGACGAAAAATCGCTGAACCCTCCAAGGAAGACACTGAATCGTTATTTTCTTTAGCTATATCTAACGTACTCCCTCCGTCCCAAAATAGATGTCTCAGATTTGTCAAAATTTGAATGAATCTAGACACTATTTAGTATATAGGTTCATCCAAATTTTGACAAACCTAAGACATCTATTTTGGGACGGAGGGAGTAGTAACTATGTTAGAGATGTTGTGAACAACTATGTTTGAAGTATTCGGTGTTGTGAACAACTATGTTTGTAATATATTCACCCCCTTGCCTTTCGGTCCTGAATATAATTCGCAAGTTTTAGGATTAACAAAATCTGGAGTGTCCGAATATATCCAGAGTTCCGACTACACGGAACTCATGCAAAATAGTTTAAATTGGTGAAAAAAGTTTAAATTGATGATAAATTCATATTTGCGTAACCAAATGATCTCACAACATGATTAAACAATGGAATTAGTCGATTTCTAGACACTTGCACCTTATTGCTATGCAGCAAGCCGTATGAACACTAGGAGTTGGCATACCTTTTAGGATAAGATCTAAGGTTTGTTGAAAGGGCATTTATTGTCATAATCACTTTTGGTGTTCGTTAACAACAAGTAGATCATTTTACTATTTGTTATTGTCCACAGGTTGGTATTATCATTGATAAGCTGCACACACACTCTTGGGAAAAGACCACATTCATTTGCCACTGATCTGGAAACTCCAGACCGGAGTTTCCGGTCTGCCAAGACCGGAGTCTCCGGTGTGGTCCGGAGTTTCCGGTTCTGGCTCCGGTGGCGCTTCCTAGGACCTGGCTGGGACATTCTGACTAGGGGTCCGTAGGCTGCACCGGAGGTTACTCCGGAGTCTCCGGTGTTGCTGGTGCAGAATTGGTCTGGGTCAGTCAGAAGGGCAGTCCGGAGACTGGTTCGGAGATTGGCCGGAGTCTCCGGTGTGGACCGGAGTCTCCGGTCTTTAGACCGGAGCCTCCGGTCTGACTTTTCTACAACGGTCAGAAAACGGTTCGTGGAGGGGGCTGCCTATAAAAAGGGACTCTTATCTTCTTCCTCCAGCTGCTCGAGCTGCTCAAGAACACCAACCCCATTAGAGCCACCAAATCTAGAAGATCTCTTCATCCAATCATCCAAAGTCATTGATCTTTGGAGAATCGAAGGAGGAGGCCTTGATTTACATCTTCACCAAGAGAGATCTTCATTTCCCCCTCTTTCACTTGAGGGCCCCCAAGCTCTAGTGTTTCTTTGGAAACCCTAACTTTGATTTGGTTCTTACAAGCTTGTCTTTGATTTGTCTTGACAGCTTGCTTGTATTTGGGAGCCTCCAATTCAGTTGTGGATGTGTGCCCCGAACTTGTTGTAAAGGTACCGGCTTCCACCTCGAAGGTTGCTGATATAGTGAAAGGTGAATCGAGCCTGTTGGGGTGAGGTTTATCGGAGAACAAGGGAGGCCTCTCGTGGCGTTGGTGGTTTGAAACCACCCCCTCTCCAAACGTAGACGTAGTTCCCCTCAAAAGGAAGGAACTACGGGAAACAAATCCTTGTGTCTCCGCGTCCACTCCCTTGGTTACTTCTATCCTTTACCACACTTTACTTACTTGTTCTTGCTTAGTGTTGTGTTAGTTTGTGCTTGATTGACATATAGGTAAATTCACCATAGTTGTATATTCTAGAGAATTTACCTTTCTTGTCAAACCCTAATTTGAAAAAGAGTAAAATTTGAAGTAGCACCTATTCACCCCCCTCTAGGTGCCCATACGATCCTTTCATTTGTACTACACCATATATTTTCTTCAATGCATATGAACCTAATTCAGTCTTAGGACTTAATTTAACACTAGTACACATGTATAACCACCTTCGTTTGCCTTTTTGTTCTCAATAATTCTCAAATATTAGGATCACCAAAATTCGGAGGGTCAGAATACATGCGAAGAACCCGAATATTTTGTTACGGTAGAGAAAGTTATTTTTATGGGCCCACCCTACAGAATCCATCCTTCCATTTAATATTGATCTACTTGTGATAATGGTCGCGTGTAACATTGAGTGATCATCTTACCTTTGCATCATAGAAATTACCTAAAGACATGGTTTATCATCTTAATATCCCTCAAGATGGCTTGGTTGGAGTACATGTTGGAGCACGAGGTGGCATCAACACCGTCGAGTACAAGACAAATTTTGATGGCCGCATCTCCTTCACCACTGACGGGTGGACTAACTTCTTCCAAACCGAGCATCGTCTCCAGATTGGGCAAGCCATACTCATCACTTCGAGTTTGACCACCACGCGTAGGACCTGCATATGATGTTCGTCATCAATGATTTGGCATCCCTGCCGGACTCAGACTCGTAGGAGTGATACTCAGAGGAGTACGTCGTGTGGCCTTAATAATAATGTTTGCTATATTATTGTCCGAACCAACTTTATCAATAGCTAGCTAGTTTCATCTCTATGTTTTGGATAGAATTTATCTTAATTATCCATTTAACGCTGTATGATAAGTGATCTAGGCCGCCGATCTCATCTTCCAAATCTTTCGATCTTAATGGGCCTCTTCTCTCCCTTAATTACTTCCTTTGTGTAAATATAACCTACAAACGAACAAAGTTTCCCATAGGAAATGAAATTTTAATTAGTCCTTTTAAAATTGGAGATGGTTATAATTTCTAGCCGCCTGAGGGAAGTACTTGGTGGCAAAATATGAAATTCATATGTTGTTAGAGACATTTTTCTTCGCAGCTGTTTGAGGTTAGTACTTGGCAGCAAGATCTGAAAATATTTGGACAAAAATTTCAGCTCCGTGGCACATTTTTCGTTCCCCGCCCGCTGAGGTTAGTACTTGACCCCCACTGTCCACCGCCACCGCTGCCGGTGCCCTCCACCACCGTCGCCTCCGGTCCCCTGCGGTGCAGACACTCTCCCTAGCCTTCGAGGACCCCTTCCTCGTCCAGGTAGGTATGCGTGAAAACCAAACCCCTAAAACCCTAATGTAGAGCTTCGATTTAGGAATTTTGGTATGGAATTTGCCATTTTGCTTGTCAAATTTAGGGTTTAGGGTTTCTGAGCTGCAGAGACATGACGGCGGCGTCAGGAGAGCCTGCACCAGCATCTGTCCCACCGCTTTTCCCCTTGTATACATCTCAAAATCTGCAATTTTTATTGATTCATCATTGTTTGTTGCCCTTCTAGCAATATGGATTTAATTGTCACTTCATTAGTCTGCTTGCATCTTGTTTATTCGATGAATTTCAAATTCTTTGGCGGTGTATGCTTTTTATTAATGTACGATAACAAGAACTGTGTTTATTTTTTCAGTCTACTTCATTGTTATATTTGATTGTATTAAAATGCTCAATGTTTGTATCTATTTAACAGATGGGAACCTGTAGTGATCTGTAATAGTGCTATGTACTGATGACAGTGTTGCCATTAGATCTGGCAGTTTTTAATTCCAGTCATCAGAAGAGCCCACTAAGAGGCTTGAGCTTAGAGGTATCAAAGAACATCAAAATTCCAGTCATAATTTTTAAATCTGCATGTGTTTAGACTGTAGACACAGGAATATTCCACTGCATTGAAATTTGTATGTGTTATTTCTCAGGGACTCAACACAAGGGGAACACTGATTTTGATAAGAAGAGCCTTTTTGGAAACGAAGTGTATCTGAAAGAAGATCATGTAGACTTTGTTTTAGACTGGTGTGAACCCGAATTTCCACCAAAAATCAAGTACTACATCTATAGGTTGCCCTATTCATCTGTCATGCAAAAGAAGTGCTAGATGGTAAGATGATATATTCTTGAACACGTTGATCAACAAAACTACCCTATGATATTTAAATACTTTTAGTAATGAAATGCTAATTCTTCAACTATTTGTATTTGCGCAGACTTTTGGAGCCGAGTTCACAAGAAAATATCTAAAGAATTGGCTTGATGAACCAATTGATGTCCATGTTTGGCAAATGAAGAGCAAGAATCCAAAGATGATTACGATGAAGATGGGAGCTTGTGGGTCAAATGCAATCTTGACGACTGGATGGGAGAAGGTTGTGAGAAGCTTCAACTTAAAGCAGGATAATATTGTCCTGTTTAGCTTTGATGAAATTGATAATGGAGAGGTATATATTCTGGTTCAGAAACTTCCACCGGACGACCTATTACTACTCAAGTACTAATTATGCTTCTTCGATGTATGGACTCCACATTGTATGCACTGCCGTAATGTAATGGCTAAATATGTATGGATTTCACCAACTATTGGGTTAATGTTAATTGTTAATGTAATGGTATTCTTTTGACTGGCTGATATAAGTTCTTGAGTTAATCTGTCTATCTAGCCATTGAATCATGATTATGTGTCATGTCAGCTATGATTGAGTTCAAATTAGCATGCTACTATTCAAAATGGTCATTACACTAGAGACGATCACTTTAAAAAGCAGCTTCGAGGCACACTAGTTCTGGAGATGGTCTTTGTTAGAATCCGACTCATGTCTCCTTACTATTTCAGACAGTCCATAGTATAGGCCGTCTGAGGTTGAAGAGTTCTTGCAAGAGGTCAGAAATACTTCCCGTCTCCAGCTTGTTAGAGGCATTTTCCTTTTTGCACCGTTTGAGGTCATGTATCTTAGAGCCGCAAAGAAAAACCGGCTCAGGTGGTGTTCTCTTAGAAGCTATGAGCTTGAGCCAGAACAAGAAACTATCTGGGGCCTATGGAAAATTGACGTCTCTAAGTAGTGAGTTTGTACTAGTGAGCTTCCGCTCGAGTCTGACCGATCTGAATTGCGGCCATGTTTACTGGTCCCCGAGGAAGGAGTCCTAAGGGTGTATTATTCGATGTGTTTATCTAGGTCTACGGCCTCCTTCGTGGAAAACCGGTAGGCCTCCTTCAGTTGCGTGTCGAGGTCTGCCTTCTTCGCATCAGGTCTGAAAGGGCATGTATGCCCCCATATGTGGTTTTGGTAATTAATAACAATCTCTATGGACTAATGTGTAAATTGAGTTTCACTTGTAAGTTTGTCCATTGGCATCGCTTGGGCGATGTGCTGGTCTCAAAGTTGAAAGATGAAGATGTTTGAAGGTTGATAAAGACAAGTGCAAAGAGTTGCATCAAGATGGATCAACCTCAAGAAGGAATGAAGAAGGGAAATCTCAAGATGCACCATCTCTAGAAGATCTCATGCTTGAAGCTTCCCATCCTCGGTGATCATGGAGTGATGAAGACAAGTTCAAAGAAGAGTTTTCCCCATGGAGTATGGGGGAGCAATTTACAAGTCTTCATCAAGCAAGAGCGAGCAAGAGCAATCAAGAAAGTTGTTCCATCTTGAGAAGGACAAGACGGTCTACATCAAGCTCAAGTGGAATGCTCAAGGCAAAGGTATGATCTTGATAGGGGTTATCTTTTAATTTGCTAGTCTCGTGTTGTTGGGAGACAGGGTAGAATAGATAGCCATTCTATCAAAAGGGTTCTCAAGCGGGTGACTCAATCGCATCTTTTGGAGAGAGCTTAAACCTTTGCATACATAGCACCATATTTCTTGGTTGTTATTTGGATCTTGTCCATGAGAGGATCTAGAGCTTGTGGTTATCATCATAATAAGATCTAGTTCATCAAATAAGGATTTCCCTTGCATATATTATTGCGGTTTTTGATATTGCAAGTTTTATGGCTCCACACCTTGCATTTTTGTTGGATTCTAATCTTCTCTATCTTTCCAACAAATTTGGTTTCATCTCATTTTGAGTTTGAATGCGAAAGTTATCGCAATTTTGGTTTCTGGAGTTTCCCTCGGTGGAAGTTCTGGCTAGCCATCGGTAGTACCACTAGGGAATTTTGCCACCGGTAGTACCGGTGGAAGTTCCGGGGCTTCTTCCACTCATCCTGAGTTCGGCTCAGTATCTTGTCTATCTGGTTTATTCTATTTGGCGGAATTTGGATTGGAAGTTAAGGCGGTAGTACCGCCCCTGCCGGAAGTACCGGCTAGGCACCGGAAGTACTGCTCGGACATAATTGGTGTCGGTAGTACCTGGTAAATATACACATCTCTTTCCGCTCACTCTCAATAACTTCTCTGTTTGGTATGCTCTATTTGGCGGATCTTTGGTCGGATTTTTAGGCGGTAGTACAGTTCCCACCGGAAATTCTGGCGGACCGGCGGTAGTACCGGTGACATAGGTATGCTCTACGGGTGCCTAATGTTAGCCAACCCAGTCCGGCCCAGCAGAAGCCCATGATACGGTGTACCCTTGACGACGAATCCTAGGAAGATTTTGGGTGGCCAAGCCCAAGAAGGAGGCGACTCCTTGAGGAACACAGCTAGCTTTAGATAGAAAATCAAAGGGAAAAACCCTAACTTGTAACCGACGTGACCTCCCCTGGGACCTGGTGTAACATCCCAGCGTTTAGGAACCAACGAAGGGTAGAAATAGAAATTTGTGCATTTGCATGCATGCCTCTATAAAACTAGGGTAAATTTTTCACGAAACAAAACCCTAGAGAGATCAGAGTTTCCTTCACTATTTGGAGATAGGTTTAGCTCTTTATAGTGATTGTTATAAATTTTGAAATGATCTCTAGGAATTTAAAAGATATTGGGTGAACAATTTGAGTATAGGTTTAAATTTGAATCATTTGGAAAAGATTTGAAAATTAAAAGTAATTAGTATTTTATTGTCTTCCAAAAGTTAATATTGTTTGATTATTTAATATTTATAAAATAATACAAAAAGAATTACTCAAATAAGAAAATATTTCTAAATTATTTCCTTTATTCAATTGCAACGTTACAAATACAAATGTATATCAAACAATAACATTACATGAACAATTCTCAAAGAATGGGAAGCTTTATTGAATAAAATAATAATATTATATTGATTTTTTACAAAGATTATAAATGAAAGATTACAAAAATAACTAAATAAAGAAAAAACTAAACTAATATCTATCTATTCCTAAACTACATATCTTGATCAGCGGTGCTTCTGTACCTGCAAAACAAAGAAAAGAAAGAAACCAAAGAAAGAGATTTTGTTAGTTTTACTCTCAGTCTTGAGTAGTGAAATGCACTGTTCATTTTACCTCATTAAGTAATAAAAAGGGGCAAGTTTCACCAATAGTATAATATTTGTTCTTGTAAATCGAAAAGGGCTTCAGTACAACAACATAAGCCAAATAAAAGGGGCAAGTTTCACCAGAGTAGAAAATAGTAAAAGGAAGGGGCAGTAAATAACTTTCACTTGATCCGATCCAAAGGAAAAGGCCGCAGTGAAGCAGATCACACAACTAAAACATCAGATCTCTAGTAGATCAACAAAACATCCACCATAGGAATCAACTAGAGAACCACAAAATATGGTCACACGATGGAGGGGGAGGATTAGGTGGACAACAAGGGCAAGCTGGAGCCTGGAGCAAAAACACCAGGAGGAGAAGGACAAGCTCAAGGGAAGCAGCAGCACTGATACGTTGGAAACATATCTATAATTTTTGATGCTCCATGCTTGTTTAGTATCTACTTTGCTTTACTTGTCCACACTTTGAGGTGCTTTTTACATGTTTTCTGGTACTGACTTATTAACAAGTTGCAACAGTGCCAGATGCCTGTTTTCTGCTATTTTTGGTTTCACAAAAGTTAGTAAAGAAATATTCTCGGAATTGGATGAGACAAACATCAAAGTCAATTACTTTCCGTGGGGAACAAGAAGTCCAGAGGAGAGCCAGAGGGGCCGGCCAAAGGGGCCAGACCCATCCCAGGTGCGGGAACAGGTGGGCCCGCGCCTGGCTAGGGTTTCGTGGCCCTGGCCGCCTCCTGGTCTCGCCCCTTCGCCTATAAGAAGCCCCCGATGCAGAAACCCTAAGTACCCGATCAGAAATCCACGAAACCATCTGTAGTCGCCGCCACCATCGTCCCTAGATCGGGGGGGGGGATCTGAAGTTCTTCCCGGCACCCTTCCAGAGGGGAGATCATCCCGGAGGCCTTCTCTCTGGTATGATTCGTGAGTAGTTCCACCTTGGACTATGGGTCCATGTAGTAGCTAGATGGTTGTATCTCCTCCTTTGTGCTTTCATGTATAGATCTTGTGAGCTCCGTTCATGATCAAGATCTAATCTATTTGTAATCATGCATGTTGTGTTTGCGGGCATCCGATGGTTATTGAGGCTATTATGTTGGTTTGATTAATGGTTTATCTTTATGATTCTATCATGTCTGTGTTGTTTGTGATCTTGCATGCTCTCCGTTGCTAGTGGTTACCTTGGCCAAGTAGTTGCTAGTGACTCCAAGAGGGGGTATTTATGCTCGATAGTGGGTTCATGCCTCTAGTTTCCAAGGGAATTGAGAGAAATATCTTCGGTTGTAGATGTGCTATTGCTACTAGGGAGAAAACAACGGTATCTTGTTCATAGAACATGTGGACTGTTTACCTTACACACTTTGCTTAAAGCAGTTGTCTGTTGCTTGCAACTTAATACTGGAGGGGGTTCGGATAATAACCTGAAGGTGGACTTCAGTCATAGATGCAGTTGGATGGCGGTCTATGTATATTGTTGTGTTGCCCAATCAACCTCATAGGATCTTTCTGGCTAGTAATTGCATTGTTATGCCTTGCTCAATTCCTGTCAATTGCCTCGCTGTAATTTGTTTAACCCTTCATGCCATGTTGTTTATCTAAGGAGATCACCTCTAGTGAACTATGGACCCCGGTCCAATCTTTACCACTAATACATCTTCCACTGTTACCTGTTTACTTGCTGCAAACCATTACCTTCCACACCATACGTTTAATCCTTTGTTACAACAAACCGGTGAGCTTGACAACCTCACTGATTCATTGGGGCAAAGTCTTGAGTTTGTGTTGTGCAGGTCTCCATGTTGCTTGCAACACCTGTGTGGCGTTTCCTTCCTCCTACTGGTTCGATAACCTCGGTTTCTTACTGAGGGAAGACTTTCTGCTGTGATCATCACACCTTGCTCTTGGGGTTTCCAACGAAGTGCTCCACCACCATCAAGTTCTCTAGCGCCATCAAGGAGTCACCAACAAGTTTTCTGGCACTGTTACCAGGGAGGCTAAGGACATCTTCACTAGGGGAGTCCTTCACTTCCTTTCTCTCTACTTTGTTTTTAGTTTGCGTTGTTTCTTTTGCTTGGTTTTGTTCGCTTCTTTCCAAAAAAAACCAAAAATTAGTCTAGTTTGGTTTGCTTTCTTTATTCAAAAACACAAAAAAAGTTAGTTCCTACTCTAGGTGTTGTTCCTGTTTTTGGCTTGCCCACCTTTGCCAAAATAAACTCTGCTGAGAACACCAAGTTGTGTGACTTCACTAGCACCAACAACAATGATTTCCTAAGCACTCCTATTACTCCACCTTCTCCCGATGCTACCTTTTATGAAATTAAGCATGCTTTGTTGAATCTTGTGATGAGAGAGCAATTTTCTGGTGCTGGTTCTGAAGATCCTGCTGCCCATCTTAGAAGCTTTGTTGAACTTTGTGAGATGCATAAGTATAAGGATGTAGATGGAGATATTATTAAGCTCAGGATTTTTCCTTTCTCCTTGATGGGAAAAGCTAAAGAATGGTTGCTATCTTTGCCTAAAAATAGTATTGATTCTTGGACTAAGTGCAAAGATGCTTTTATTGGAAAGTATTATCCTCCTACTAAGATTATTGCTATGAGAAGTGACATTATGAAATTTAAACAACTTGATAGTGAACATGTTGCTCCTGCTTGGGAAAGAATGAAATCTTTGGGTAAAAATTTCCCTACTCATGGACTCACTGCTTGGATGATTATCCAAACTTTTTATGCAGGTTTGAACTTCTCCTCAAGAAACCTGCTGGATTCTGCTGCTAGAGGTACCTTCATGGGCCTCACTTTGGGTGCTGCAACAAGTCTCCTTGATAATATGATGGTTAACTACTCTGAATGGCGCGTTGAGAGAGCTCCACATGGTAAGAAGGTAAATTCTGTTGAGGAAATTTCCTCTTTGAGTGAAAAGATTGATGTTATTATGGCTATGCTTGTTAATGGGAAAGCTCCTCTAGATCCTAATAGTGTTCCCTTAGCCTCTTTGGTTGCTCAAGAAGAGCAAGTTGATGTGAACTTCATTAGAAACAACAATTTCAACAATAATGCCTATAGGAATAATTTTGGTAGCAACAACAATTATAGGCCTTTTCCTCCTAATAATGGAAACTCCTATGGAAGCTCTTACAATAATGCTAGAAGTGCCCCCTCTGAACTTGAAGTAATGCTCAAGGACTTTATTAGTAAACAAACCACTTTCAATAAGACTATAGAGGAAAAGCTTTTAACTGTTGAGAAAAATATATCCTCTTTGTCTGAAGCTCAAACTTCCTTGGTTAACAAAATGGCTGCTAAACCTGAAACTATGGAAAACACCTTTGCTACTGCTCATGCCATACAGGTTACTATTGATGAAAATGTTAGGATGTAGCTCAACTTCATGCTAAGTGGGAAAGGGAAGCTGAAATTGATAGAAACAATAGTGTGTGCACTATCACCACTAAACCACAAGTAGCCCCTATTCCTCCTCCTACTATGCCTACCACTAGTGATGCTAAGTTTGACTTTGATATTGATGGTTGCAATATTTCTGAAGTGATTATGTTCCTACAAAAGCTTGCTAGAAGTCCTGATGCTAGTGATATGCATGTTGCTTTCACCAAACACATTACAAGTGCTCTTGTTAAGATTAATGAAGAGTAGCTAAAACACAAAGCTTCTATTCCTAGGAAAGTAGAAGATAGTTGGGAACCCATTATTAATATGCAAGTGAATGGCTTTGATCTCAAAGCTTCATGTGATCTTGGTTCTAGTGTCTCTATTATGCCTAGGAAGATTTATGAAATGCTTGATTTGCCACCATTAGAAGATTGTTATTTGGATGTCCCACTCAATGATAATGCTAAGAAGAAACTCATGTGGAGTATTGATGATGTTCTCATTATGGTTAACAATTCTATTGTCCCTGTTGATTTCTATGTTTTGGATGTTGAATACAATGCTTCTTGTCCTATCACTTTGGGAAGACCTTTTCTTAGAACAGTTGGTGCCATCATTGATCTGAAAGAAGGCACCATTAAATATCATTTTCCATTCAAGAAAGGTATTGAACACTTCCCTATGAGGAGAGAGAAGTTGCTTTTTGCTCCTCCTTTGAAAGCAAGATTTGATGTTAATGCTTCCTCATTTGAAAATACTTGATTCTTCTTGCTTGTTGTGCCTAACTTAAAGGCTTTAAAGAAAAGTACTTGTTGGGAGATAACCCAAGAGTTTCCTTGAGTCTTGTAAGTTAGTACTTCTGTAATGACCTCTCCTTATCCTTTTTGTTTGCCTTTTGTTCCAAAAATGACCTCTAATGAGAGGGAAGTAAGATTTGGGGAGTTGCTGTCCCGGAACAGATTTCTCTCCTTCACCAAAAAAAACGTGAGGAGGCTATGTAATTCGGTTTGAGCTAAAAATTTACGAGTAAATCCACCAGTATGTTAGCTAAATTTCATTAGTTCATCACCTTTTTATTTGAGCAACAGAAGATGTTCGAAAAAATTCGTTTTTACCTGCTGGTCTGTTTTGACAGATTTCTGCCATTATCTGCATTTGCTTCTTATTGATTCCTTTTTGAGTTCTCTTCAGGTAAATTGAGCTTTTGAAGGGGTTACTACAGTAGCTTGTGTTTTTAGTGAAAAGCCTTGCTGTCCCAAAGCTTTGCCAGAGGTCTAATATCTTTTGAATAAGCTAATGTTGCTAATGAAGATTGTGTGAAGTTTGTATGAAGGAAAAATTTTAGGTGTAGAGAGAGAATGATACAATGAGATGAAGAATGGACAAAAGCTCAAGCTTGGGGATGCCACCATGGTGTCACCCCAAGAAATATCCAAGAGGTACAAGCGTCAAAGCTTGGGGATGCCCAAGGCATCCCCTTCTTCATCAATAAAAAGCTTAGGTCTGTCTAGACACTTCGTTTTTAATGTTTCATGCACAGTTGTGTTGTTCTTGGAGCGTCTTAGTTTTTGTTTGCTTTGCTTAGTTTGTTTAGTTTTATTGAGTAGTTTGGACCCCCGTTCTCGCTGTGTTGTTTTGCAAATAAGTTTGCTTGGTGTTTGGAAAGGAGTAGTAAGTTCTTGCTTGAAGTGCATGACTGTGACTTAGACTTTAGCATGACATGCTAGGTGTTGTTTTGACATTATGATTAGTGATTATTGTTGTAGCATGTCTTGTTCCAAACAATTGGGATTGCTTAGTGTGTCTTGAAGAAATTATGCGTTGTTTTAGCATGCAAAAGCATATTATTGTGGTATTCTCCTTTGATGTTTTGCTTGGGTTGACTTGGCACATGCTCACACCATGTTATGAATATGACAAGTCACCATTAGCCTCTATGATCATTTAGTCCTTGACTTGTAGTACCACTCTTTGCTTTGATTAGTTTGCTTTGTTGCATTGCATGATTATGGCCATTATTGCTCTCTTAGTTGGTTGCTCCCAGTCTTTTGCTAGCCTCCACTTGTATGAGTAAGCTCTACTCATGCTTCCAACTCCCAAGAAACCAAGTTATTCCAAGGTATCCACTATAAACTCCTATGCATGGTGTGTTACACCATTCCAAAGTATATTCTTGTTTTCAACTATCTTCCAATTAAAAACTATTTTGTTATGTGAAAACTTAGTGATTAAAGCCCTCGCGAACTTGATGGCACACTTTATTCTTTGCCCCTAATAAACTTGAAACATTGTGACAACTTTGTTGTATATGCTTGCACTTATAAGTTGGAATTAACAGAACCGTGCTGTCACGGGGAACGTTTTCAACATTGCACTTGCACCTTGTTGTACTCAGTTGATATCGTGTTATTTTGTCTATGGATGTCACCGGTGTGAAATAAAGAGGGAACTTGTAAGTCCATAGAGTTTGTATCCTGTGTTAGAGAAACGCTTGGGCCACTAGCCTAAGCCTTGCCTAATCATGGTAGAAACTTGCAGCATCACCATAGTGACATCTATGAAGCATTCTTCTTATAAAAAAAGAGACACGTTGAGAAAAGAGGAAAGAGAGAAAAAATCACCATATTCCCATGGTACATAAGAAGAATTGCTGAGATGCTCATTGTCTGCTTGCCTTGTCATTTTGGTTATGGGAAAGCTCCTGTACCATGTGCAAGGGGTACCCCGTTGGAGGTTCTCAATGATATGCAAATACTTACAGTGACAAGAACTTACCTGGACCCAAAGTTTAGTATGCATGAGGTGTGGCCCTCGTATTCAAGGGGCATGAGATTGCCAACTTATACTTCGTCAAGCATATACTCCAGCTTTGCCACTTTAACCTTAACCACTTCAAGATGCTTATGATAGGGGCAATGAGGGCTGAAAGCTAACAAGTACCATAATTTTTGGAAGCTCTTTTTGAAACTTGTAATCACCGCTTCCTTTACAAAAAGGCCTTTCTTCCACCATTATTTGAGTCTCCACCTTCTATCTTTAGGCACCATTAAGAGAGCATAGTTGTCATTCTGTGTGCGTTGTTCCAAAGCTTATTAATTAATGCATATTGTGATATTACTTGCTCTTGTGCTACTTGTTTCTAGTCACCCTTGTGAACTTTGCAGGTGTCCTATGCATTATATTTCTACTCTATGAGGGACAAGCTGATTGCCACTATGCTATGTTTTCTGCATGTGAAACAAACAAATATTTTTCAATGCATGTTATTCATGATCTTTGTTTGTATCTTGCCATGTTGCATGCATAGTTACTATGTCCTATTGTTAGAATCCATCTTCCATGCACGTGTTTAGAGTTCTTTGATCCCAGCTTTCAATTCTTGCAAATGGTTGGATCTTTATTGTGAGGGTGCATGTCACCTCAAAAATTATTCTTTTTATCACTTACCTACTCGAGGACTAGAAGGAGTTAAGCTTGGGGATGCTGATACGTTGGAAACTTATCTATAATTTTTGATGCCCCATGCTTGTTTAGTATCTACTTTGCTTTACTTGTCCACACATTGAGGTGCTTTTTACATGTTTTCTGGTACTAACCTATCAACAAGTTGCAACAGTGCCAGATGCGTGTTTTCTGCTGTTTTTGGTTTCAGAAAAGTTAGTAAAGAAATATTCTCGGAATTGGACGGGACAAACGCCAAAGTCAATTACTTTCCGTGGGGAACAAGAAGTCTAGAGGAGAGCCGGGGGCCAGTCAGGGGGGCCAGACCCACCCCAGGCACGGGGACAGGTGGGCCCGCGCCTGTCTAGGGTTTGGTGGCCATGGCCGCCTTTCGGTCTCGCCCCTTCGCCTATAAGAAGCCCCCGATGCAGAAACCCTGAGTACCCAATCAGAAATCCATGAAACCGTTTGTAGCCGCCACCACCATCGTCCCTAGATCAGGGGGGATATGTAACACCCTCAGAATCGGCCCTATGCAAGTTTCAGCGCTTCCCGCCAAACCCGCATAGAAACGATTCAAAGGTGCCCACCAGGCACTTGCGTGCGGGTGGAAAACGAAGTAATAACATTACACAACAGTCCTCGATGGGACCCACATAACAGATATATATACAACACGACTCCATGAGTCAAGAATACAGATATACAGAACAAAGATCCAAATCACCTTGAAAATGATAGAGCGTCCAGCTACGGACAAGATGCAAATGGGGCCAAGAGCCCTGAAGAATAACCAATGGCGTCCATAACCCTGCCCAGGCCAAGACGGAAGGGTAACCCTGCTAACGACATCGATCTCAAAACCTGCTTAAACAAAAGGGGTGCCGACGAAGGGCAAAGGAAAGAGAGAGAGCGGTCAGTACTGAGGCCAGTACACGGCGAGGCTAGAATTCGGCGGTCCTCGCCTACATAGGTATGGTGGACTGAAGCGGCAGCGCAGCATGCACTAAACAACCTATAGAGACTCGATATAACTGTCAGCTATCAGAGAGGGGTAAGAAAGACCTATCCGGAACCAACCTGATACTACCACCAAACATACCCATCCTGGTGTTTCCCCCCTTGAGACCAAACGAGGAAGTCAACCGAGGAACTCACACCGTTGGCAGTTTTACTCATTTCGTTATAGTTGCGGCAATTACTAGTCAAATATAAATAGCATGAGTCATCCTGATATAATAAGCAGTGGGCAGTTTTAGTTAACCATTCCGTTGTAGTTGCAACACTTACTAGTCAAATATACGATTAGCGTGAGATATCCCAAAACCCAGCAGTTGTTGGTACTTTTATTTAGCCATTCCGTTGTAGTGAAGCTGATTACTAGTCATATCGGATACAAGTCAAATTATAACAGTAAACTTTAGTTATAGTTGTCTATGATCGAGAACTGTGCTCCAAGTCGTCCATAGCCGCGGACACGGCTTTTCGAAAAGATTTAACCCTGCAGGGGTGCACCAAAGTATCCACACGCACTTCGACCCTTTTTGCCAGATCAATTAACATACACCCATCGGTATGTCGGCGGGGCCTAAGTCATGACGTTTCCCAGACCCAAAGTAAGTACATGGGGGACACCCCACCAAGTCTACCCGCAACGAAGTCGGCCGGTCTCCGAGACGGACTCAGGGTTTGTGGAGCCGGCTGTAAACGACTGGGAACCCGAAAGTGTGACTGGGCTTGTCGATACAGCGAAAACGGGTCACGATCCTAAACAGTACAGGTGCAGTACATCGCACAATTTAAATTAAGCAGTAAAGCATGGCATAAGTACAGAATAGTAATAAAGCCCCAAACTACTTGTGGCCCCCAGTACAGTACTTTGAAATCAGGTACTAAATCGGTGGGGTGCCCATACATCCCACATGTGGTTAGCGCGCTCGATCTCGGAACAGGTGTCAAGAACTCGGGGTCCTACGGGACACAAGTGGACGGTTAACAACCAAATAACATCTATTGCCCACCTGTGCCTCTGCATTACCTACTTCAATTTTAGTTATTAAACGATAATTGAATTAAACGATAATTAAAGCCATGATCATCTCCAACATTAAACATGCGGCAATACTCCAACAACTGTGGTACTTGACGACACGCAACAGCACTTGAGCAAGCGACTACGACGCGCAAGTCCAACTATCTACCAAACAACAGGTAATAGGATGTGTCCAAGGCAATATAAGGCTGCAAGGGATATCACGGGTACGAAAACTAGAGCAACGCAACACAGATAGCAATATATCAACAGGAGGGAATAAATACTATAAAAGTAAGATAGGTAGAAAGGGGGAGATGCTCGCCTGAAAACATTGCCGAAGATTCAACCGAAGATCGGGTCGACACTCGCATCAACTCAACGGCCTTATCCGCGAAGAACCAAAACACTAGAATAAACACCGAATGCACTATTTAATACTACGGCAAAAGATCGAGCATGATGCATGTATGATGTATGACATGGCAAGCATGCGATGCAATTAGGCCATATTAAGCGGAACCGGGGTCCCGACATCTAATTGATAGGTTCATGTTGTTTAGATACCCCACATTTTAAATGTTGTCTTAACATGGCAAAAAGTATCACCGGTTCGCTACACAAATTTAAATGAGGCCAATATAAGACTAGATTTGCCCGTATATGGGCTCCATATTTAATTTAGGTGAATCGTCGAAACACCCCCAAACACCCACAGATATGTATGCGACATGAATGATTAAATGCAACAAGTTTATATCATATATTATAAAAATACGGGGCTTGTAAAGGGCATCACACATTATGGTCGGAGGTCTTGGTTCGGAGGGGTTCGAGGGATCGGTCTTCGGGGTCTCGGCGAGATTGGCCTTCGGACTCCGGGAAGGAGCACTTGGCGTGGCGCCGGGTACGGGATCGGTCTTCGGGGGTTCGCCAACGGATCCGTGTAGGAGGGCTCGAGGGCTTCGGGTCCGTGAAGGGGAACTTGTCATCAGACGGTCCTAGCCGCCAGGGAAGATCTTGTTATCGGCGCACATGGGACAACGAGCAGCACAAGGACACATGGAGTCGAGCAAGAGTCCCGAGATTTTGTTCGCGAATACTCCACAGGTGGAGCATCCAGACAGGTAGAGGCGCACCGATGTGCTTCAAAAAGGGTATCTCCCTGTCGGACAAATGGTCGAGCACCATATGCTCGTGCTGGGACGGGCGGTGGCAAGGCAGAGGGTCGCGGTTGGAGGTAGGGACGCGGCTTGAGGTGGCGACGGCGGTCCGGCCAATGGAGGTCGGCGAGGACAGACGACGCGGGAGGGGGGGGAGAAGAGGATGGTGATCTCGAGGTCGTGGCTGGGCTCGACGGCAGCAGGACGAGAGGAGCTGGTGGAGGAGGAGTAGTCGGGGCAGCGCTGCCAGCGACTGGAGGGCGCACTGGAGGGCGGGGAAGGACGCGGTGCAGGGCTAGGCCCGCAGAGGCGTGGCGTCGGGTGAGCAAGCGCGGGGTTGAGGATCCCGACGCGGGTGAGAAGGCCAGGGAGGGGCGCGATGGCGGGAGGCCGACGGTCAGAGATAGGTTGGCGATGGAGGCCGACATGGAGGCGGCGGGGTCCGCAGGGCGGCGTCGGGCGGACGGCCGAGCGCGGGCGAGGACACGAGGGAGGCGGAGCTCGCCGGGGAAGGGAGACATCGGGCACGGGGTCGATGAGGGGTCGCAGGCTGCGGAGACATGGGCCGGTGACGCACTGTCGAGCGTGGGACGACGGCGTCGCGCAGATCGAGCGGAGGGAGAAGCTGGCGGCGGAGGTTGGAATCGGGGATGGGAGGGGAGAGGCGCGTACGCGAGGTGGGAGAGGAGAGAAGCGTGCGGGGCTGGCGGCTAGCGGCAGGTGGGGCCAGGGCGATCGATCGGGGTGGGGTGCTAGCAGCGTGTAACGTACGCGGGGTGCGTGTGTGGTGTTGTGCGTGTGTAGGCAGGCGTGTGTGGTGTGGAGTGATCCAGAGTGTTGGCGGCGGGGTGAGGGAGTTGGTGTGGCGGCGGCACAGGGGTGAGGGGTGGGGTTAGATGGGGATTGGGGTTTGAGGTTGGTCTAGGTTTTGTCTAGTTTGGGCCGGGTAGTAGGCTGCTGCCAGCTGGGCCCTTTGGGCCTGGACGGTGGTGTTAGGGGTCCCAACCTAATAAGGTAGAGTCCTCCTGTGTTTTACAATGCTAGTCCCTGGATCAATAGCTAGCATCCACAGTTTAGATGTAATATCAAGAAACAAAGGTCATAATATAACTTTATAACCAGGAATAACATAAGTTTATTACATCAAACATAGCTCATATGGCTATTACATTACATTGCAGCGGAATAAATATAGTCATGGGTCCTTCATCTTCAAAGTGCCACAGGCAGATGTTGGTTGTAGACTTTGTAATCCTAATCAAACAATCTTCACTAAAAACAATCAAACCTACAACATACAAGTTACAGCCACAAAGGGTCAATACATTTGAATTGTATTGGCAAGTGATACTATATTTGTATAGTGGAGTCTATCATCTATATGCATTTGGCTAAGTGGAGTTGAGGCTTGCATTGCTCAAAATATATTTTTCTTATCATTTTGTAAATACTAAGTTTTTGCTTGACGAAATCATTTTTCTCAATCAAAGATTTCAAGATCCTTGTACCAAGCCATCTCTCCATCAATGATTGAAGAATTCAAACAACCCTAGTTCAATCCACAAGATTTTAACTTAGAAATTTGAATGATGAGATTCTTGATTGCTTCCATGTCTTGATGCTCAAATTGTCCTTTACCAGGGACATGGCTAAGTACTTAGATTTTACACTCTGCAGAGGTGGTGCACTTTACCCACAAGACTTGGTTTCCCAAGACAAGATCTTTCAGAAGCTTTCCCTTAGACCAATATGGACGCGTTCCAACCTATCAAACACTACCACCCACTGTCCATTTGGCTAAGTTCTTGCAACCTATATGATCATGGCAGAGCCCATATTGCCAAGTGGTTGCACTTGAAGCTTCTCAACATTTGACATCTCAAATCTCTTTGTTTCCTGGGTGGCCATCCACAAGTGAGATACACAAGCCATGTCCATGGTCTTGTGTAACCACTCAACATAACCCAATCCTTCCATTTCCACCCAGGTGATACATTAACTTAGTTGTTTTATTAAACAAAATCACAAGTCCTTAGACTTAGAATATTTTTCCATAGTGTGAATATATATTCCACCCATGTTTTCTATTAGCTAGGCTAAGCTTGGTAGTAATAGGAATCTCTAACTTAGGAAAATCCTACTAAGGATTCATCTACTAGGTTTTCCTATAGCAAGATCTATACTTAGCAAAATTTATGCAAGTTTTACTTAGCAAAATCACTAATGCATAGTGAAAGTATTGGGATAAAAAGTATGAAGCATCACTTGCCTTTTTGGTAGAGTATAGGTTCACTTCTTGATCTTTGCCACAATCACACTCTTCAAGTCACTACAAATCAATCAAGCAAGGCACAAACTCAATCTACCAATCAAGCAAAACAACACACATAAATAACAAAGTCAAAGAAATGCATACAAGCATGCCAAGCTTTGTTTTGTTTGAAAAAGTGGTTCCTAGTGGGTCATAGTCATTTGGGTACATCTAATGGTCATTTCCTAAAGTGGCCAAGTCATTTGCAAAAAGTTTCATTTTAAAACCATTTTCAAAACAAAGTGTTATTTTATGTGGTGTAGAAATATTTTTACTAAGGCATTAGCCCATAGGGTTCACCAAATGAGTTGCTATTGCAAAACTTGGTGTTTTGGTCAGTAGGTTTGGTCCAAACCATCTACTCAAAGTTTTCTTCCCATAAACATTTCCATAATAAAATCAATTCTTTTTATTTGGCTAGAAAATGACTAAGTCAAGTAATCCAACCTAAATCTTACAAAAATCATTTTTAATACCAAGGGTTGGTTCCTAGGGTCAGTAAGATCACAAAAATCCAATTTGCAAAGGTTTTATCCCTAAATTCAATTTTAAACAATTTTTATACTCTAAACAAGCACACAAATGTTTCTGCAAATTCAAACAAGCTAACAGATACTATTTGTCAAACTAAGGCCATGGTTGGCTAGGGTTTGTTCTCCTGAATCCATTGATATAAAATTTGTCAAATTTGGACGTGTGGTTCAAAAGTTATAAGGTTTTCAAAATGGCATTTCAATCTGATTTCAATTTCTGTTTTTAAACAGACAGGTGACACGCGTCGAGATTCTATTGGACGGTACCGGTTCGCTGCGGATCACGCTCTGGTGCGTTGGATTAAGTCTAATCGTGCGGCTCTGAACGCATACCCCTTCGCGTTAAGTGATTCTGTCGTACCCCTACGATCTGTATCTAACGGCTGGGGATGGCCTGACCTAATTCTGGCGGCGCTTAGCGGCAGCGCGCGGCGGTGACGCTCTGCTAGCGGCGGAGCTGGCGTTGCAGGAAGCGAGGGAGAGAAAGGGCATGCTCACCGGGCTCAGGGGGTCACGGCGAAGCTCAGGGTACTGCTGGCTTGACAAGGGGCGCTCAGGTACTGCGGCAATTGCTCGCCGGAGTAGAGGACGGCGTTGGGCGCGTCAGGTGGTCGTCGTGGACGGCGCTGTGGATCACCTCGAAGCGAAATGACGACATGGTTAGATGCGCAGGAACAAGACAGAGTCATGTGCGTGAACTAAAAGGCACGGGGTGGTCGGAATTAACATGTGGGCGTCGTCGGAGTAGAGGCAGACGGCGGTGCTGCAGGTCGTCGTCGAAGTCGAGGTTACAGGGCACCCGCGGATGAATGATTGGCACGGTAAGATGCGCTAGGATGCGGTGAGCGTGCTCGTGTGTTCGGGGAGGCAGGAGGTGGTGTGGCTCGGCCGAATTCGTCAGTGGAAGCTCGTCGGAGACGAAGCTGTTCGAGGGGAAATTGAGATGGCCTGGAGGCGTGCTCGGGGAAGGAAGCAGAGGGGAAACGGAGAGGGGAGGGAGACGATTAAATGTGCGTGATCACTGCAGGCTTAACTCGCGGCATTAAGGTGAATTAAGCTGGAGGATTCAATGGCAGAACGGGGAAGAACGGGTCACAGAGGGTGAGGACGAAGAACAGTTGGGGGTGGGGTCCGCTGGCAGTGAAAGAAAGGAAGAAGGGGAGGGGTCCACTTGTCGGTTGCTGGGTGGGTGCGGTTCTGAGTGGAAAAGAAAACGGTTCGGGGAAGAGGGCAGATGGGTTGTTGGGCTGTTTGGGCTGGGCCTTGTTGGGTTGTCCTTTTCCATATTTTTTTTCTGCCTGTTTGTTTTATTCTTTTCTATTTCTATTTTCTGATTTGAATTTCATCCAACTATTCAAGCATTCAAATAATTCAAACAATTGTAATGAGTTTTTAGTTCTGTTTATCAATAACCAATCTCAAAATAAAATAATATTTTTATTTATTTTTAGGATCTATTTAATAATTAAATAAAATAGACCATAGTTATTTAATCAAATTGGGTTTGATTTATTTTAATAAAATCTCCATTTGAAATCCAAATATTTTAAAAACCAAATCAGTAGGTTTTATTTGAAAATATAAGATACTTGAAATACTTGTTTTAAAATAAAATAACATTTTATTTTAGGTCCATTATCAATTAAACAAAGTGGACCTTATTCATTTACTTCAAATAAGATTTGTTTTATTGATATATTTATTTTGAAATCTAAAATAAAGTCAAAACACTTTAGTAGATTTTTATTAGAGAATATGAAATACTTGGAAAACCTATTTAAAACAATTTAATAAGTTTTGATGTTTTAATTAAAATGGTAAAACTTTTTATAATAAAATTTGATATTAATTCCTTATTATTTTATTTTAAATAAACCTTTGTTATTTTTATTCAAAACAAAACATTTATTTCAAAATATTGGTCAAGGTTTAATTTGGCTATATAAAATAATCTTTATTTATAAATCCATCTTTTCTTTTGAATACCAAATCTTTTATTAAGAGATCCAAAATAGTATTTTAAATATTTTTATTTTCCTTTAATAAAAGTTTATCTTTAAGAATCCCTTTAGGATTTTATTTAATTCAAATGGGTTTGAGGTTCCATTTAAATTCAAAAAGTTTCTTCTGGCCTTGAAAATCAAACAAAGTTTTATTTTATTAATTTATTTTCACATTACAAGATTTGGAAAATCTTGGGATGTGACAGGTGGCGGCCTCCCCGGTAAAAATATTTTATCATTTTTATAAAACAAAACGTTTTGAAATATAGTTTTATATAAAATACAAGATCCAGAAAAGACCGAGGTTTTGCATTTGAATAAAGAGAGGGACGTTTGTAAAAATGAAATAGGGTTTTTATTAAAATAGTTTTAGACTGATATATGCATGATGATGACGATGCTCAAATGCAATGTGGCATGATGACATGAGCATGCGGTCATGATGATGCAATGCACAAAAACAACGCGATTTTCTAGTAGTGGTTTTGCGGGATGCCACAGGATATGAAGTTCTTCCCGGCACCCTGCCGGAGGGGAGATCATCACGGGGGCCTTCTCTCCGCTATGATTCGTGAGTAGTTCCACCTTGGACTATGGGCATATGAATACTGATTGTCCCAATAAACCACCCGGTGGTTGGCCTACCAAAGTCGGAGGACCGGCAAGTGGAGGCAGTGGACAACCTAACAGGGGTGGAAATTATGCCAAGAACAATAATAGCAAACGGAGCATGCCTACTGGAAAGCTGAATTGTGCAACCTTGGATGAGGTGGATAACTCGGAGCACATAGTGATAGGTACGCTCAACATTCTTACCAATCCCAGAATTTTTTTATTTGATATGGGTGCAACTACTTCATTCATATCTAAGCAATTTTGTGATCAATTTGGGATTAGAAGGGCATCGTTAGAAAACCCAATGACCATAATAATGGCTAGGGGTGCCGTAGTAGTACGCCACATAAACAAGATCAAGTTATCTCAATATGTGGTTGTACCTATTTTTCGGATCTATACGTGATTTCGTTGAAAGGAATTGCAGTAGTTCTGGGTATGGATTAGATGACTGAACATGGAGCCCAGATAAATTGTGAGGATAAAACTATTTCAATTAAGTCTCCAAGTGGAGGAAGGATAGTCTATTAGGCAGATAAACACAACCATATCATGGTAGATTTTCAACTAAACTCAATGAAGGTGGTCAAGTTGGAGGATATTACAGTAGTAAAGGAATTTCAAGATGATTTTCCAGCAGAATTACCAGGAATGCCACCTGATCAGGAAATAGAGTTCACGATTGACCTGATACCTGGTACAACACCTATAGCTCAAGCACCATACAAAATGGGTCCTAAAGAGCTAAAATAGCTTAAAGAGAAAATTGATGAGTTAGCAAGTAAAGGATTTATTCAAGAAAGTGTATCCCCATGGGAACTCCAATGATTTTTGTGGACAAAAGAGATGGAGGACGACGAATGTGTGGAGATTACAAAAGTCTAAATGACGTCACCATCAAGAACAAGTACCCATTGCCAAGAATTCAAGATTTATTTAATAAAGTTCAAGGAGCTGGAGTATTTTCCAAGATCAATCTAAGATCAGGATACCATCAGATACAAATAAAACATGAAGATGTTCCAAAAACAACACTTGTGTCATGATATGGTCATCATGAGTATCTCATTGTACCTTTTGGATTGACCAATGCACCAGCAATATTAATGAATTTGATGAAAAAAATATTCATGCCTTATCTGGACAAGTTTGTCATAGTTTTCATCGATGATATTTTGATCTATTCTAAGAATAAAGAGGAGCATGCAGATCATTTGAGGATAGCATTGCAAATCCTAAGAGAATACAAGCTATATGCTAAGTTCAGGAGTGTGAATTTTGGTTGGACAAGGTAGAATTTCTTGGTCATGTGATCAGTAAGGATGGAATTGCAGTAAATCCATCCAAAGTTCAATCAGTATTGGAATGGAATGCACCAACCAATGTGAAGCAAATTAGAGGTTTCTTAGGTATGGCAGGTTACTACTGGAGATTCATCGAAGGTTTCTCTAAAATAGCCAGACCAATGACCAAATTACTAAGAAATAATAATCCATTCATATGGGATGAGAAGTGCGAAGCTAGTTTTCAAGAATTGAAGACCAGATTAACCACAACATCGGTCTTAGCAATACCTGAAACAAGAAAAGGTTACACAGTATTTTGTGATGCATCCAAGGAGGTATTAGGATGTGTGTTAATGTAAGATCGTAAGGTAATTTCTTATGGATCCAAACAACTTAAACCACATGAAGTCAATTACCCAAGACATGATTTGGAATTAGCAGAAGTAGTCTTTGCTTTAAAAGGATGGAGGCATTTTCTCTATGGAGCAAGATGTGAATTGTGCACTAATCATAAAAGTCTCAAATATTTCTTCACTCAAAAGGAATTGAACATGGGACAGAAGCGTTGGTTAGAGTTAATCAAGGATTATGACCTAACAATCAACTATACTCCTGGAAAAGCCAATGTTGTAGCAGATGCTTTAAGCTAGAAGAGCACAGACACTCAACCAATCAATAGGGAAGAACTACCAAAAGAGTTACAAATGGATTTGGAAAGGTTAGAAATACAATTCATAATCATAGAAGTTCTTGGAGGATTAGCTACCATGAGAGTAGTTGAAGAGCATAGTAGTGATCTTCGAAATGAGATTTTTAGACATCAAGATGAAGATACTTCCATTGATGAAGAACTTAGAAGAATTTCTCAAGGTCAAACATCAGCTTTTCACCTAGGAGAATATGGATCTTTATGGTTTCAAAATCGTCTTTGTGTACCAGATGTACCTGAGATCAGAGAGGTAATACTCTGAGAAGCACATGAGACACCGTACTCTATTCATCCAGGGAGTATGAAGATGTACATGGATCTTAAGGAACTATTCTAGTGGAATAACATGAAGAGGGATATTGCAAAGTATGTGTCTGAATGCCATACTTGTCAGAGGGTAAAGGCAGAGCATCAGAGTCCAGCAGGACCATTATAACCTTTGGAAATTCCAGAATGGAAGTGGGAATAAATTAGTATGAATTTCATCACAGGATTACCCATGACTCCAAAGCTTAAAGATATGATTTGGGTGATTGTGGACAGATTTACCAAAAGTGCACATTTTATTCCCGTAAACCAAAAGGATAATGCTAAGAAACTAGTAGAAATATATGTTAAGGAGATCGTTAGTAAGCATGGAGTACCCAAGAAAATTGTATCATATAGAGGATATGTGTTTACTTCAGCATTTTCGAAACAACTACATGAAGGACTTGGTTCAAAATTGGATTTTAGTACAGCCTATCATCCAGAGACTGGAGGCCAAACAGAAAGAACTAATCAAATAATAGAAGATACACTTAGAGCATGTGCATTAGATTTTGGAGGTTTGTGGGAAGATCATCTACCTTTGGCAGAGTTTTCCTACAAAAACAACAATTAGAGTAGTCTGAAGGCAGCACCATATCAAGTACTTTATGGTAGGAAGTGCAGATCACCAATATGTTGGTATGAACCTAGAAGTAGCAAACAATTTGCGCCAGATTATATTAAAGAGAAGCAGGATATCATCGACATCATTAGAGATCGATTGAAGATATCTCAAAGTCGTCGAAAGAGTTATGCAGATCAAAGTCGAAGATCATGGCATCCAGAAGTGGGAGATATGGTATATCTCAAGGTTAGTCCAATGAAGGGAGTCAAGAGATTCATATTAAAAGTAAAATCGAGTCCAAGGTATATCAGACCATTTAAGATACCGAGTCAGAATAGAACTATAGCTTGTGATTTAGAGTTACCAAAAAGGCTGGCTCAAGTTCACAATGTTTTCCATGTGTCACAACTCCGGAAATGTATCAAAGTTCCAGATGATGCAATCACACATCAAGAGATTGACTTACAAGCATATTTGACTTATGTCGAGAAGCCATGCAATATTAAATAAGAGAACCGGAAGAGGTTAATAAACAGAGCTATTAAGTACTACAAAGTACAATAGGAACATCATCCTGAACGAGAAGCAACTTGGGAGAAAGAGGATGGTCTACGAGAAGCTTATTCAGAATTATACAGGGAAACATCAGCAAACTTCGGGACTAAGTTTAATTTAGGGGGGGAAGACTGTAACATCCCAGCGTTTAGGTACCAATGAAGGGTAGAAATAGAAATTTGTGCATTTGCATGCATTCATCTATAAAACCAGGGTAAAATTTTCGCCCAACAAAACCCTGGAGAGATCAGAGTTTCCTTCACTATTTGGAGATAGGTTTAGCTCTATATAGTGATTCTTATAAATTTTGACATGATCTATAGGAATTTAAAAGATTTTGGGTGAACAATTTGAGTATAGGTTTAAATTTGAATCATTTGGAAAAGATTTGAAAATTAAAAGTAATTAGTATTTTATGCTTTTCCAAAATGATTTAGTTAATATTGTTTGAATATTTAATATTTATAAAACAATAAAAATAATGGAAAACAATACAAAAAGAATAACTCAAATAATAAAATATTTGTTAATTCCTTCCTTTATTCAATTGCAACAGTACTGTAAGATCCCTCCCTTTATAAAGGTAAGGATCCCTGTGATTGCAATGCTAGTCCCTGGATCAATGCTAGCATCCACAGTTTAAGATGAAGTACATAGAAACAAAGGTCATTATTACATATCATTCCAGAGACAAACATAGTCTTTTACAACTCCATGGCCACATGCCTAATACAAGAGTTCAAATATATAATAAGATAAATAAGTATTCATCTTCATGTGCCACAGGCAAGCATGTTGAGTGTAGACTCATACCCCCTAATCATCATCAGAATAACCTGCAACATTACAAGTTACAGCCACAGTGGGTCAATACATTGGAATAGTATTGGCAAGTGATACTTAGTATAATATTAGCATCTAGATACTACATGAATTTGGCTAAGTGTAGCTTAGGCTTGCTTTGCTCAAAATAGATTTTTCCTATTAGTTGAAAACACTAAGTTTTTCTTTGACAAAACTTTCCAAAGGAATCACCAATAGAAATTGGTGAACCTTCAACCTTGTTCAACCACAAGTTTTAACTTACAACATTGGGATGAGGAGATTCTTGATAGCTTTCATGTCTTGATGCTCAAGTTTTCCCATACGAGGGACATGGCTAAGTACTTAGATTCTTCCATCTAGAGGTTGTGCACTTTCCCCACAAGACTTGATTTTCACCAAGACAGGACCTTTCAGAAGCCTTCCCTTAGACCAAATGGACGCGTTCCAAACTATCATCCCACTACCACCAACTGTCCAAATGGCGAAGTTATTGCAACTTATATGATCCAGACAGAGCCCATATTGCCATGTGGCTGCACTAGAAGCTTCTTAACATTTGGCATCCCAAATCCCTTTGTTCCTGGGTGGCTTTCCACAAGTGAGATACACAAGGTAAACCATAGAAATGGGCCTTGTGTAACCACTCAACACAAACCAATCTTTCCATTCCACCCAGGTGTTTCATTCACTTAGTTGTTTTATTAAGCAAAACATAAGTCCAAAGACTTAGAAATATTTCTCATAGCATGATTATATAAACCTCCCTTGGTTGCTACTAGCTAGGCTAAGCATGGCAAAGTCAAGTATCATAAATTAGAGGAAATTCTAATATTGCTACAACTACTAGGATTTCCCAACATAACACATAGATACTTGGCAAAATAATCATGCAAGTCCTATACAAAATATTTCTAATGCATAGGTATAAAATATTGGGACAGAAACATGTAGCACCACTTGCCTTGGTAGTTTGGGGAGTTGCAACAATCTTCACAACCACAATCACTATTAGCACCAAAATCTACACATAAAATAAGGGCACCAAAATCACATAACAAAATATATACAAACAAAAATATATGAATGCATGCAAAATGCCATGTGATGATTTCCTACACCAAACAAGACAAGTATACAATACTGAATCATAAACAAGTCCAAAACACACCAAATAAACTTTATTTGATCAACAAATCATTTTTCAAATAATTACTATACAGAAATTAAGCCTACAAATGTTTCTGTAAAAACAACCATTTTTACAGAGGCAAAATATTAAACATATTGCATAAACAGAAGGATTTTCTCTCCTTATTCCAATGATATAAAATTTGTAAAATTTGGACGTGTGGATCAAAAGTTATGAATTTTACAAGTTTGATTAACTAATAGATCAAATTTCTGTTTTAAATTTAAACTCAGGCCACGCGGCGTTCTCTGATTCATCGGTACCGCTTCGCACGGATCGACCAGTGTGGACCGCACGATTTAAATGAAATCGCACGGCCAGATCTAACTGTACCCCTTCGTTAAGTGATTCTATCTCACGCGTTAGATCTAGATCCAACAGCTCGCCATCAAACGACCAAGGATCGGTGGCGCTGGCGACGATGGCGCGGCGGTGCTCTATCAGCGACGCTCCGGCGAATACAGGAGGGGCTGGGGTGTGTGGCGTGGCTTACCAGACTCGCAAGGTTACGAGGAAGCTCAACGTGGCAGTAGTTTATCGAGGGGCGCACGGACGCAGCGGCAGGACCTCATCGGAGTTGCTGGCGGCGTCGGGTTGTGCAGACGATGACGTTGACGACGTTCGGGATCGCCCTAGCACAAGCCAGTGGTGTTATCAGTTGCGCAAGGACACGGTGGATCTGATAGCATGCATGCGAGGTCAAGGGGCGCTCAGATTTTACCTAAATTGTTCGTCGGAGTTGAGCGGCGGCTCTGGCGTTTGTGGGCGTGAACGAAGACGGCGACCTGGGTCACGAGCAGGCAAACCAGGGGTGTCAGCATATGCACAAGAACACGAGGGTCACGCTCGTTTGAATCAGAAGCAGAGGGGCGGTCGGAGCTCACCGTAATCGCTTGCCGGAGCTCGTCGGGCAGTGGCGGTGCAGTTCGAAATACTAGCAGCCTGGTGGCGAGGTGAGTGTGCTGTGCGGGGGGGGGGAATGACCGTGGTGGCAAGGTGATTAAGTAGCTAGGAGGGGCGAGGGAATTACGCAGTGGTTCAATTCAAATTAAGCGAGGAATCAACGCGGTCTTTCTGGAGGAAACGGCGGTGGCGACGGAGTCTGCGCGTGCGGGGTGGAGAAGAAGATGCTGACTTGGCGTAGGCCCAGTGGCAGCGTCTGCGGGTCAGAGCGGGTGCAGGTGAGAGAGAAGGGGGAAAACCTGGGTGGGCTGGCTTTTGGGCCGTTTCTGCTATTGGGCTGGAAAGGTGGCGCCAGGACCAGTTCTGTTTTCTAACTCCTTTTCTTTTTCTAAATTGTTTTTCAGGAAACTATTTCAAATGAATTTAAAGCATTTGAATTCCAAACTTTTCTGGACTTTTGGAAAATGCAACCTTCACATTTTTGGGCATAAAACCATGCTACCTTGCTGGACTAGTTTGGTTCCTTTTGAAAATTCAAAATAAACAGTGCCTTAGTACAAGATTTAATGAAGATATATAAATGGTTTAAAACCATATTTTTGTTTTTGGAAATTTTGTTCAAGCTTTGAAACTCATCAAACAATCCTATGATCACACAACAATGGTTTTAAAACAATTATTCTCTCACTAGAGAGTAACATTGGATCAAAGCTTGTTCACATGAAATAATAGCACCCAAAGTTTCTGTTTCTTTCAAAGGAGTTTGAAAATGAACCCTAAATGAATATGCATGCATGGATGATATGCAAAGCTTTGAAAACATGATTTTAGGGATGTTACAAATCTAACCCCCTTAAGGTGAATCTCGCCCTCGAGATTCAGATTGGCTAGCAAATAGGTGAGGGTGGTATTTCCAAAGATCATCTTCTCTTTCCCATGTTGCTTCTTCTTAGGAATGATGGTTCCATTGAACTTTGCAGAATTTGATAGTCTTAGTCCGAGTACCTCTTTCTGCAGTCTCGAGAATCTTGATAGGTTTTTCCTCATAAGTGAGATCACTTTTCAACTAAACCTCCTCCAAAGGTATAGTATCCTTCAAAGAAGTCTCCTCCATCTCTGGATGGCATTTCTTTAGCTGACTCACATGGAACACATTGTGAACGGCAGGCAATGATTCTGGCAATTCAATCTCATAAGCTACTTCTCCTTTACGAATCAGAATCTTGAATGGTCCAACATATCTTGGGGCCAATTTTCCTTTGACTCCAAATCTCTTCACTCCACGAAGTGGTGACACTCTAAGGTAAGCTCTATCACCCACTTCATAGGTGACTTCTCTACGCTTAGGATCTGCGTAGCTCTTCTGTCGGGACTGGGCTATCTTCAATGTGTCCTTAACTAGCTTGACTTTCTCTTCAGCCTCTTTGATTAGCTCTGGTCCGAACAGATTTCTTTCTCCCACACCATTCCATAACAATGGGGTGGTACACTTTATCCCATAGAGAAATTCAAATGGTGCCATCTCAATACTGGCTTGATAGCTGTTATTGTAAGAGAATTCTGCGTAAGGCAGACTTTCATCCCAACTAGCTCCATAGTCTAGAGCACAGACTCTCAACATATCTTCAAGAATCTGGTTGGTCCTTTCTGTTTGTCCATCAGTCTGAGGATGAAAAGCAGTGCTGAACTCCAACCTCGTTCCCAATGACTCATGCAATTGCCTCCAAAAATGAGAAGTGAATTGAGTTCCCCTATCAGACACAATGCTCTTGGGTACTCCATGCAGACACACAATCCTACTCATATAGATCTTGGCTAACTTAGAACTTGTGTAGGTTGTCTTCACGGGTATGAAATGAGCCACTTTAGTTAGGCGATCCACTACTACCCAAATAGAATCATATCCTGACCTGGTCCTTGGCAATCCAGTGATGAAATCCATGCCAATCTTGTCCCACTTCCAATCAGGAATAGGTAGTGGTTGTAGCAATCCCGCTGGCTTCTGATGTTCCGCTTTCACTCTACTACATACATCACACAAAGCAATATGTTCGGCGATGTCCTTCTTGAGATTATTCCACCAAAATCTTTCCTTCATATCCATGTACATTTTGGTGTTACCAGGATGAATGGAATATGGTGAGTTGTGCGCTTCTTGTAAAATCAGTTTCCGAAGCTCTGGATCTTGCGGAACACATATACGTTTTCCATACCATAAAGTACCATGTTCGTCTTCATGGAATCCTTTGGCTTTTCCTTTACCAATCTTTTCCTTAATCTCCTCAATTTCCTTATCTGTCTTTTGGGCTTCATTGATTTTGTCTAACAAAGTGGGTTGAACATCCAATGCCATGAGATGTCCTTCAGGTACAATCTCCAATCTGAGATCTCTAAATTGGGCACACAGATCATCTGGCAACTCTCCCTTAGTAAGGCCATTCAAAAATACCTTACGGCTTAGAGCATCTGCTACAACATTTGTTTTACCGGGATGGTATTGCAAACTCAAGTCATAGTCCTTGATGAGTTCTAGCCATCTTCTTTGTCTCATGTTGATTTCTTTCTGGGTGAAGATATACTTCAAACTTTTGTGATCTGTGAACACTTCACATCGCTTTTCCAAAAGATAATGTCTCCATGTTTTGAGTGCATGGACAATAGAGGCTAACTCTAAATCATGAGTAGGGTAATTTACCTCATGAGTTTTGAGTTGTCTCGAGGCATAAGCCACGACTTTCCCTTCTTGCATTAGAACTGCACCTAATCCATGATGAGATGCATCACAATATACTTGGAAATCTTTTTCCAAATCTGGCAAACATAAGACTGGTGCTGTCACTAGTCTCTTCTTCAATTCTTGGAAACTGAGTTCACATCCTTCAGACCAAGAAAATTTCTTGTCTTTATTTAGCAACTCTGTCATTGGCTTAGCTATCTTGGAGAAATTCTCAATGAACCTTTTGTAGTATCCTGCCAAGCCAAGGAAACTACGATCCTCTTTCACTGACTTAGGAGATTCCCACTCAGTTACAGCTGACACTTTTGCGGGATCAACTGCTACACCATCTGCTGACACAACGTGTCCAAGAAATCCAACTTCATTCAACCAAAATTCACACTTGCTGAATTTGGCATACAACTTATGCTCTCTAAGATTCTCAAGTATCAAACGCAAATGTCCTTCATGCTCTTCTTTGCTCTTGGAGTAGATCAAAATGTCATCGATGAATACGACAACAAACTTGTCAAGGAACTCCATGAACACCTTGTTCATCATATTCATGAAGTAAGCTGGTGCATTGGTTAAGCCGAATGGCATCACGGTATACTCATACAATCTATACCTAGTGGTAAAAGCTGTCTTAGGTATGTCTTGTTTTCTTATCTTGAGCTGGAAATAACCTAACCGGAGATCAATCTTTGAGAACACACAGGCTCCTTCCAGCTGATCAAACAAGTCATTGATTCTAGGCAAAGGGTATTTGTTCTTAATAGTTACCTCATTGAGTGAACGATAATCTATGCATAACCTTTGACTTCTATCTTTCTTTTCCACAAACAAAACTGGTGCTCCCTAGGATGAAGAACTTGGTTGAATAAATCCTTTCTGCAACTGTTCTCCAAGTTGTTTCTTGAGTTCTTTCAACTCATCAACTGAAATCTTGTAAGGTCTCTTTGCTATTGGTCCCGATCCTGGTAGCAAATTAATCAGAAACTCCACATCTCTATCTGGTGGCATTCCTGGTAATTCTTCCGGAAACACATCCGGATATTCACTCACAATTGGCACACTGTCTATGCTAACCCCCTTAAGAGAATTTAGCTTACTCCCTTTTGGTTCAAAGTTGGTCTTGAATCTAATCCTTTTGTTTTCCGGAGTTGTGAGTGAGACAGTATGGTTGGCACAATCTAGCACTCCCTTGTGCTTGGTCATCCAGTACATTCCCAAAATGACATCCAATCCTTGGGAATTTAGGATTATCAGATTAACGGGAAACTTGTACTTCCCGAACTCTATGACTAGATCATGACATCCTGAGTTCACTATCATTTCTCCGCCAGGAGAACTTACTTTTATAGGACACCCAATAGTTTCTACCGGTAGTTCATTTCTTTCAACAAATGCTCTTGATATGAATGAATGAGATGCATCAGTATCAAAGAGAACAAATGCTGGAACAGAATTGAGTTTGAACTTACCAGCAACAGCATCAAGTTCCTCATAGATCTCTTCCACATTGATGTGGTTCACCTGTCCTTTCTGGAAAGGATTGGGCTTGTTGGGTCCTTCAACTTTCTTTTCTGGGCACTCATTTGCATAATTCCCCATCTTTTTGCACTTGAAACATTCAACCTGACTAAGATCCTTCTTGACAGGCTGGCTTCCACTACCACTTCCACTTCCATTGTGGTGACTTCTGTATCCACTCTTGTGATTCTTGTACTTGTCATTGTCATGACTACGGTGATGCTTTTTGTCATGATGACGGTTGTGGTTGTGGTGGCTGTTGTACTTTCCATGCTTGTGGGATCCAGAATTCCCACTATCATCATAATGGGAACGCTTGTGAGACGATCCCGAGTTGTGCTTGTCAGAGTGTTTCCTCTTCCTGCTTTCAACCTGTTTCATCTCGCTCTCAAAGATGACAGCCTTGTCGCAAAGAGACTGATATGTGGGGACATAGGCCACAGATAGCTGCAGGTTCAGTTCATCGTTCAATCCTTCGAGGAACTTCTCCTTCCTCTTAGCATCAATGTCAACTTCATCCGGTGCATAACACGCCAGATTGTTGAACTCCTCAATATATTCAGCCATGCTGCGGTGGCGCTGCTTCAAGTTATGAAATTCCTTCTTCTTCAAACTCATCACTCCGGATGAGATGTGAGCAGTACGGAATCTGTCTTCAAAGATAGCCCATGTCACATCCTCAATGGGAGTGGTGATCTGGAAGTTATCCCACCATGTAACTGCTGGTCCTTCCAACAAGTGTGCTGCAAACCTGACTTTCTCCTCATCAGTACAGCCAACAGTTACCAAATCCTTGTTTACTGAGCGTAGCCAATCATTGGCCACCATGGGGTCAGTAGTTCCTGAGAACTTAGCAGGTCTCAGTCTTAAGAATCTGGTAAGCATGTCAAAACCTGGTGGATTGTTCTGATTGTTGTTATTTTTATTGTTGTTGTTCTGATTCTGCATAAAGGTGGTCATCATCTGCATCAGCTATGTCTGAGCTGTCATCAGCTGCTGCATCTCTGGGGTGACATTGTTGTTGTTCGGGTTGGGGTTGGCACGTCGAGGAGGCATCTGTGGTTTTCATAAGGATAAGAATGAGATACCCATAGATGTTTAACATGCACAATACATCACATAAACAATTACCAAACATGCATCAAAATAACAAAAGTTCAACAACATAGACAACAAGTTTTGAAAAGAAAACACACCAATAGCAAGCCATCCACATGTTGGATGGTCATTGCGACTCAATAATCAAAAGCATGGTAAATAATAAGTAAACGAGTAGTCATCACTACTCCTCTGCATCAACCTCCTCATCGACAAGTGTAAGACCTGCATTCTCCATAGCGGTCTTGTACTCCTCGACATTGGTAGTCAAGGCCTCTACCTTGGCTTTGAGAGCCCTCTTCTATGAACGAAGTCTCTAAATCACAACCTACTGATGCTCGAGCTCGAAGTCCTTGGCCTCTAGTTCTGCAGTCATCTCTCGAATCCTCTTGTTCCTATCTTGGACTCTTTTCTCTTGACTCTTGAACTTTCTATCCTGACTCTCAAACCTGGCCTCCATTTCCTTGACTATATCATCTTGCTCCGCGAAGAGCTTGTCTTTCTCACGAAGCTGCACCTGGAGTTCGTCATTGCTAAGCATGACGTTGGTCCTATTAGTATCTAGGTGCCTAAGAAGAACCTCTAAGTCCTGGAGGTATAGACGAATCGGCTCTGCCGTCTCTCTAGCAGTATCCTCGAAGTTAGGGCTGTCAAAAAAGTTTGGGCTTGACAAACTCTACGAGTTCGGTGCGTTAACAGCTCGACTCGAGCTTGATTTGTCTCTCTAACAAACCAAGCTCGAGCCTGTTTTCGAGCTCGCGAGCTTAGTTGAGCCGAACTCAAACAGTTCGATAAAGCTCGTGATTTTTGTACAGCCACAAAAAAATTGAGACTAATATTATTATTCCATCTGTTGTAAGACTGCTAAAATAATTATGCTTGCATGTTGGCACTGTATTACTATTATATGAAACTCCAAGCCATTTCTGCTATTCCGTTTTCAAGCTTTACTTTTTGCTTGCTATGTAGCTGCATGTCGATGTACTAAAATTTTCTTACCGAGCTTCAACGAATCGAGCTCAATCCTACTCGAGCTTTGGTCGAGCCGAACTCGAGCTTAGATGTAGGCTCGAAGGTCAACCTAGGCTCGCTCGAGCTCGGCTCGAGCTTCTATCGAGCTCGAGCCGAGACTAACAATGTTCGCTCGAGTTCGGCTCGTTGACAGCCCTACTCGAAGTCAATGGCCTCACCATCCTCGTCACGTCTACCGAAGGCGTGGAAGTAAGTACCTCTAATCTCCCGAGAGTGTCTCCCTAGCAAACGCCCAAGTAAATCATGCATGACTACATCTAGGCCTCTCTCCTTGTCATCATGCATGAGCTTGAAGGTGATAGCCTCTGTGGCTGGCTCAGTCTGGCGTCCTGGCTGAGTAACTTTGAAGCCCCAAAGGTCCTTCCTCTCGAATTTGGTGAGGGGAAGCATCATGATGCTAGGAAGCGGAAGATTGAGCACACTAGTGAGCTCAATAAGACGAGTGCCAAAACGAGTTCCCTTGAACTCTTCAGCCGTGCTGATAGTAACATTAGGCATCTATTTTATAAGATAGAAAAAGTTAGAATCAACATAGATAGAGAAAATCATAAGATAAAGCATCACAAGCATATTTTTGGAAATCAAACACACAGTCATGACATACATAATCCATTACAAGCATCCAAGGTTCAACATAATTTTGACAAATTTTTTGGAAAGGAAATGACAAGTGTGGTGGTCCAACTAACGAAGTACGTTACAATCCCATCTCACTTGCCATGTTAGCTAACAGGGCATCCCTAGAGGAAATCTGTCGATCCTGATCACATGACTCCATTTCTAAGTCTATGATGTCCTCTCTTAAACGTTGGTTGGTAGCCTCTAACTCTTGGGTATGCTTCTTTTCTTCTCTAAGGTCATTTTGGGTGTTAAGCATTCTGCACTTGAGTCTATCACCAAGTCCTTGATGGCCTTCCAAGCTGCATCTCTTGCAGAGTCAAAGAATGTGGTGTGCATCACTGAGTTGGTGACCATGCAGAATCTGATTCCTTGTGGTTGTCTTCCTTGATTTTATACAAGTGAAGTTGCACCCACCAGTACTCCACTCCTTCATCCATCACGGGGAAACCTTTGTACACAGCTGCACCATGTATTCCCATGGCAACCATCAGGTCCTTGAGAGCCTTGGGGAATTCTGTCTCACACTCCAAAGTCATAGTCATGAGTGGTCCCTTCCTCACGGCTTCGTTGATGGAGTTCATCTACAAATAGAGATGAGAAAGAAGATTAGAAAAGCTTACGAGAAGAAAAGACAAGTGTGGAAGTTATTGAAATTTTTTCCTTAGTGGTCTAATCCATTCCTAGGGTCATAATCCTACAGGCAAGACAGTGCTCTGATACCATCTGTAAGATCCCTCCCTTTATAAAGGTAAGGATCCCTGTGATTGCAATGCTAGTCCCTGGATCAATGCTAGCATCCACAGTTTAAGATGAAGTACACAGAAACAAAGGTCATTATTACATATCATTCCAGAGACAAACATAGTCTTTTACAAACTCCATGGCCACATGCCTAATACAAGAGTTCAAATATATAATAAGATAAATAAGTCTTCATCTTCATGTGCCACAGGCAAGCATGTTGAGTGTAGACTCATAACCCCTAATCATCATCAGAATAACCTGCAACATCACAAGTTACAGCCACAGTGGGTCAATACATTGGAATAGTATTGGCAAGTGATACTTAGTATAATATTAGCATCTAGATACTACATGAATTTGGCTAAGTGTAGCTTAGGCTTGCTTTGCTCAAAATAGATTTTTCCTATTAGTTGAAAACACTAAGTTTTTCTTTGGCAAAACTTTCCCAAGGAATCACCAATAGAAATTGGTGAACCTTCAACCTTGTTCAACCACAAGTCTTAACTTAGAAAATTGGGATGAGGATATTCTTGATAGCTTCCATGTCTTGATGCTCAAGTTGTCCCATACCAGGGACATGGCTAAGTACTTAGATTCTTCCATCTAGAGGTTGTGCACTTTCCCCACAAGACTTGATTTTCACCAAGACATGACCTTTCAGAAGCCTTCCCTTAGACCAAATGGACGCGTTCCAACCTATCATCCCACTACCACCAACTGTCCAAATGGCTAACATATTGCAACTTATATGATCCAGGCAGAGCCCATATTGCTATGTGGCTGCACTAGAAGCTTCTTAACATTTGGCATCCCAAATCCCTTTGTTCATGGGTGGCTTTACACAAGTGAGATACACAAGGTAAACCATAGAAATGGGCCTTGTGTAACCACTCAACACAAACCAATCTTTCCAATCCACCCAGGTGTTTCATTCACTTAGTTGTTTTATTAAGCAAAACATAAGTCCAAAGACTTAGAAATATTTCTCATAGCATGATTATATAAACCACCCTTGGTTGCTACTAGCTAGGCTAAGCATGGCAAAGGCAAGTATCATAACTTAGAGGTAATTCTAATATTGCTACAACTACTAGGATTTCCCAACATAACACATATATACTTGGCAAAATAATCATGCAAGTCCTATACAAAATATTACTAATGCATAGGTATAAAATATTGGGACAGAAACATGTAGCACCACTTGCCTTGGTAGTTTGGGGAGTTGCAACAATCTTCACAACCACAATCAGTATTAGCACCAAAGTCTACACATAAAATAAGGGCACCAAAATCACATAACAAAATATATACAAACAAAAATATATGAATGCATGCAAAATGCCATGTGATGATTTCCTACACCAAACAAGACAAGTATACAGTACTGGATCATAAACAAGTCCAAAACACACCAAATAAACTTTATTTGACCAACAAATCATTTTTCAAATAATTACTATACACAAATTAAGCCTACAAATGTTTTTGTAAAAACAACCATTTTACAGAGGCAAAACATTAAACACATTGCATAAACAGAAAGGATTTTCTCTCCTGATTCCAATGATATAAAATTTGTAAAATTTGGACGTGTGGATCAAAAGTTATGAATTTTACAAGTTTGATTAACTAATAGATCAAATTTCTGTTTTAAATTTAAACTCAGGCCACGCGGCGCTCTCTAATTCGTCGGTACCACTTCGCACGGATCGACCAGTGTGGACCACATGATTTAAATGAAATCACACGGCCAGATCTGACTCGTACCCCTTCGTTAAGTGATTCTATCTCACGCGTTAGATCTAGATCCAACGGCTCGCGATCAAACGACCAAGGATCGGCGGCGCTGGCGACGGTGGAGCGGCGACGGCGCTCTGTCAGCGACGCTCCGGTGAATACAGGAGGGGCTGGGGTGTGTGGCATGGCTTACCAGAATTGCAAGGTTACGAGGAAGCTCAACGTGGCAGTAGTTTGTCGAGGGGCGCACGGACGCAGCGGCAGGACCTCGTCGGAGTTGCTGGCGACGTCGGGTTCATGCAGACGGCGATGTTGACGACGTTCGGGATCTCCCTAGCACAAGCCAATGGTGTTAGCAGTTGTGCAAGGACACGGCAGATCTGATAGCATGCATGCGAGGTCAAGGGGCGCTTGGATTTTACCTAAATTGTTCGTCAGAGTTGAGCGGCGGCTCTGGCGTTTGCGGGCGTGAACGAAGACGGCGACCTGGGTCACGAGCAGGCAAACCAGGGTGTCAGCAGATGCACAAGGACACGAGGGTCATGCTCGTTTGAACCAGAATCAGAGGGGCGGTCGGAGCTCACCGTAATCGCTTGCAGGAGCTCGTCAGGCAGCGGCAGTGCAGTTCGAAATACTGGCAACGTGGTGGCGAGGTGAGTGTGCTGTGTGGGGGGAAATGACCGCGGTGGCGAGGTGATTAAGTATCTAGGAGGGGTGATGGAATTACGCAGTGGTTCAATGCCAATTAAGCGAGGAATCAACGCGGCGTTTCTGGAGGAAACGGCGGTGGCGACGGAGTCTGCGCGCGGGGTGTGGAGAAGAAGATGCTGACTTGGCGCGGGCCCAGTGGAAGCGTCTGCGGGGCAGAGCGGGTGCGGATGAGAGAGAGAAGGGGGAAAACCCGGGTGGGCTGGCTTTTGGGCCGTTTTTGCTGTTGGGCTGGAAAGGTGGCGCCAGGCCCAGTTCTGTTTTCTAACTCCTTTTCTTTTTCTAAATTAATTTTTAGGAAACTATTTCAAATGAATTTAAAAGCATTTGAATTCCAAACTTTTCTGGACTTTTGTAAAATGCAATCTTCACATTTTTGGGCATAAAACCATGCTGCCTTGCTGGACTAGTTTGGTTCCTTTTGAAAATTCAAAATAAACAGTGTCTTAGTACAAGATTTAATGAAGATATATAAATGGTTTAAAACCATATTTTTGTTTTTAGAAATTTTGTTCAAGCTTTGAAACTCATCAAACAATCCTATGATCACACAACAATGGTTTTAAAACAATTATTCTCTCACTAGAGAGTAACATTGGATCAAAGCTTGTTCACATGAAATAATAGCACCCAAAGTTTCTGTTTCTTTCAAAGGAGTTTGAAAATGAACCCTAAATGATATGCATGCATGGATGATATGCAAAGCTTTGAAAACATGATTTTAGGGATGTTACAAGTACAAAGACAAATTGTATATCAAACAATAACATTACAGGAACAATTGTCAAAGAATGGGAAGCTTTATTGAATAAAATAATAATATTACATTATTTTCTACAAAGAGTATAAATGAAAGATTACAAAAGTAACTAAATAAAGAAAAACCTAAACTAATATCTATCTATTCCTAAACTACATATCTTGATCAGCAGTGCTTTTATACCTGCAAAACAAAGAAAAGAAAGAAACCAAAGAAAGTGATTTTGTTAGTTTTACTATCAGTATTGAGCAGTGAAATGCACTGTTCATTTTACCTCATTGAGTAATAAAAAGGGGCAAGTTTCACCAATAGTATAATATCTGTTCTTGTAAATCCATAAGGGCTTCAGTACAATAACATAAGCCAAATAAAAGGGGCAATTTTCACCAGAGTAGACAATAGTAAAAGGAAGGGGCAATGAATAATTTTCACTTGATCTGATCCAAAGGAAAAGGCTATAGTGAAGCATCTCACACAACTAAATGCATGTTGTGTGCTGTTGATAGCAGGAAGAGGAGCAAAGGGATCAAAACCACAACACACACATGGCCAAGATGGTTTTTCTCACAACTCCACAAACACAGCCATAGTTCTACATCCCAAGAACATAACCAACAACATAACACATTACATCAGATCTCCAGTAGATCAACCAAAAATTCACCATAGGAATCATCTAGATAACCACACAATATGGACACATGATGGATGGGGTGGATTAGGTGGATAGCAAGGGAAAGCTGGAGCCTGGAGAAACAACACCAGGAGGAGAAGGACAAGCTCAAGGGAAGTAGAAGCACCAAGCCAAGATAGCAGATCAAGGAGAGAGAAACCACTGGTACTAGAAGAGCAGGCAACACCAGCATAAACCCACAGGCTACCACAATCCATTCTAGCATCAGGGTATTTCTCAAAGCTCTAAATCTATCTCTTGATCATTTTACAAACCTTTGTTTTCATGCAATGGCATGGTATATTGATCATGGAACACAAAAGATAGTGGAAATCAAGTAAAGAGCATTTGTTCTTATTAAAAGATTGGTCTCAGACCAACATCATTGACAAATTCCATATTATCTAGATTAAGCTAGATAGCAGTATATAAAATCATATCATGATACAGGGCACATCCAAACAGATGGTATCAGCTATGTAGCAACTAAATCATTTGTATCATCAGGACAGTTTAAATCACATCTTCCCAAGAAACAAGTAAACCACCTTCCTAATCATTTTAGGAATCATTGGCTCAATTCATTTGTTAAGAACAACTAATTATACCTCAGGATATCATGTATACCAATCAACAATTAGTATATCATACTTATAACCACTGGCAAGAATAACACCAAAGGCACTAGTGCTAACAGATTCACATTAGAGCTACTTAGCTAAATGTATCATCACCAGTAGCACTATAAACTCATATACTCACAACATATAAGCTAATGTTCAAATAATCACTAATCAGTGACCATAGTGAATCATATCAGATATGAGCCAAGTACTAGGTTCAGAAATTAAGGACCAGTTCTGAACCTATCCATTTTAAGACAATCTAGCCACAAGCCACAAACAATATTGATCATCGGCAAACCCTAGAACCAAGTATAGGGCTATCTGAGGGGTAATCCAATACCATAGTGAGAGCTTGCAGATATAATCAAGTGGATAAAGGGTAAAACCAACACTTACTCGAGGTCCTCGCTAAGAAACTAGAAGAGGAAACAGTGGCCAGCGTCGGGGAAGGGCATGGCAGCACGGGGTGCTGCAACCCGCGCCAAGCCGCGTCCATGGCGGATACTAAGGAGGGGGCAGCACTACATCGTTGCCAAAGCATCATGAGAACACAAGAGGCGTCGGAATGCCAAGGCACCGGCGTGGGTTAAAACCCTAGGCACCATTGAGGTGGCGGAACCACCAGTAGAAGATGCGAGAGACGAACCGAAGCGGATAGGACCACGCAACATCGTCAACATCGTCATCCCGTACCGCAGCAGCGGTAGGGGAGGTCCAGAGCAGACGTAATCGAGCGGCAACAGCGAGGCGAGCCACGGTCGCCAGAGGGAGAAGAAAGGATAACGTCGGGTCGAGCGAGAGAGAGAGGCGGGCTGGGTCGGTGAGGCAGTCCAGTGAACCTCTAGGTTGGTTTGACCCAACCCAGTTAGCCCGAGACGAGCTGGGTTAGTCCAACGGGTCAGGCCCAGTTTTAAAATAAAAATAGACTAAATTTAATTATTAAAAATATTAAAATAACCTCAAATAAAAATTAATCTCTAAGAAAATAAATGAAAATCCTAAAATACAAATAAAATACCTACGTGTTCATAAAAAGTAAGCTACTCAATAAAATTAGTGGATTGTACTTTAATGGGATAAAATTAGGTTAATTCTTTTTATGATATAAATTACTTATGGAATTTTAAAAAAATAAATAAAGTACCTATAAATAAATAAAATTCACTTTTAGAATCCTAAATAGGTATAGTATTTTAGAAAATACTAAATTGTATTTTTGTTTAATAGAATGTTATCCCCTAAATTAAAACATTTATTCTTTGATGGAATTTTAAGAAAATATTTATAAGAGTTAAAATTAAATAAAAAAGAGTTTTGGTTGGAGATATGCCCAAGAGGCAATAATAAAGTGGTTACTATTATATCTTTGTGTCTATGATAAATGTTTACATCCCATGCTATAATTGTATTAACCGGAAACATTAATACTTGTGTGTTTTGTAAACAAAAAAGAGTCCCTAGTAAGCCTCTTGTTAAGATAGGTTGTTGATTAATGGATGATCATGGTTTCCTAGTCTTGGACATTGGATGTTATTAATAACAAGGTCATATCATTGGGAGAATGATGTGATGGATACACACCCATAGTAAGCATAGCATAAGATCAAGTCATTAAGTTTGTTTTGCTACAAGCTTTCAGATACATAGTAACCTAATCCTTCGACCATGAGATCATGGTGAATCACCGTCACCGGATGAGTACTTTGATTACATCAAACGCCACTTTCGTAACTGGGTGGTTATAAAGGTGGCATTGTGTATTCTGAAAGTATGTGTTGAAGCGCATGGATCAAATGTGGGATTTGTCCATCCATATGACAGATAGATATACTCTAGTCCTCTCAGTGGAATGTCATCTAATTGGCTTGAAAGCATGTGACTAGGTCACAAGATATGTGATATCACGGAATGAGTAAAGAGTACTTATCGGTAACAAGGTTGAATTAGGTATGGAGATACCGACTATCAAACCTCGGATAAGTAAAGTATCATGCGACAAAAGGAATCGGTACCATATGTGAATGGTTCATTCCATCACGAAGTTATCATTGAATATGTAGGAGCCATTATGGATCTCCAGATCCCACTATTAGTTATTGACCGGAGAGGTATCTCGATCATGTCTGCATAGTTCACAAACCGTAGGGTGACACACTTAAGGTTCAATATTGTTTAAGTCGATATGGAATTTGAGTTGGAGACCGAATGTTTTTCGATGTCTTGGATTGGATCCAGGACATCAGAAGGAGATCTGGAATGGTCCAGAGAATAATATTCATATAAGGAAAGTCATTTTCTTGGGTTCGGAAATGTTTTTGGTGTTTTGACCGAAAGCTTCTAGAATGTTCTAGAGGGACCACCAGTGGGTCCACCACACCGGGAAGGGCCACTTGGTCTGTGTCATGCCATGGGGGCCCTAGGGTCCATCCGCACCAAGTCCAAGGGGGCCAATCGGCCATCACTAGGAAAAAGGGGAAAACCCTAATTTGGTAAGGGGGAAACTCGGGGCCAAGTTCCCACCTCTCCCCCTTGGCCGCCAAGTTGGGGAAGGACTCGGCCAGGGGTGGGAACCCTGGCCGTAGCCCCCTCTATATAAATAGGGGTGGGGCGCACCCCTCCTCCCTCATCTCAACCCTATCCGCCAGCCTCCTCCCTTCTCCATCGTCTTACTCTGGCTTAGGCAAATCCCTGCAGGATCTTCTCCTCCACCATAACCACCATGACGTCATGCTGCTGGGATTCTGAGGGGATCTACTACCTCCGATACCCTCTAGAACAGGGAGACGAAGGCCTTCATCGACTCCGTACGTGTGACCGAGTGCGGAAGCGCTGCCGGAACATGGCGCCAGAAGGATCGTCTACGCGATCTTGAGATCGATAAGTGATCGACTACATAAACCACGAGATCTGATCATGTTAAACTGTCAACACCCGGATTTTTCAATCCTAGATGCCTGTTATGCCATAGATCGCAATCCCAGGATTACCATTTTTGCGAGACATAACAGAATTGGATACCATAGTACTTCATCCATTACAAACGATACATAAGTTCTTACACAAATAGGGATCTCATGATCCAGTTCTTAATACAACATCAAGCAGCGGAATACATAATAATAACGGTAGCGTAGGCGAAGCTCCATCTTCGGGGTCACAGGCAATGCTGACGATGGGAGATGATCCTAGTTGTCGTAACCTTCCTGGGATCCATCTTCCAGGTACTCCTCTTCATAGTCTGGCCATGGGAATAGCCAGGGACAAAGCCATGAGTACTCTTTAAGTACTCGCAAACTAATACTAACAGGTAAAGGGTTCTTTTGTATAATAGGACACTAGGCTCTAGGGTTGTTTTGTAAAAGCCAGATTTATCTCTACTAAGTTCTAAAGCTAGTCACAATTTTATAATTCCTAAGTGGGAACTTGTATTTCATATCACAACTCTGTTGTGGTCAAGTCAAAGTCTCAATTCATTTCACAGGTCATTTTGAAAAGTTTGACGGGGGAACAGTATGGCCACTCCAACTGTCCATAACCGCGAACACGGCTATTCGAATAGTTTGACACTCTGTAGAGATTGTACACTTTCACCACAACATTCGATACATCCGTCAGGAACAAATCCTGAATTCACCATACTCAGTATGCGGATAATCAATCCTAACCTTTCCATTACACGCCCTAGTATAAGCACCTCTCCTGTGAGTTTGGCCTCCCAACCATGACCAACTGTCATCTTGGGTACTACACAGGTGGACAATCTTCACAAGGTAGCCTCAGCTCAGACCTTGGCCGTGAGGGAACTAATACTAAGGAATATAAGTTTCCATTCAAGCCCTACCCAATATTCGGGTATTGTGGTTGTACGATAAAATTGGAATGGTATCGCATCCAGACAACCATCAGTTTTATAAAGGGCTAAGGCTCATGCCTCAACATTTTTATCACCAGAATCATCAAGTGTTCGGAAACACATGTCCAAAACATTTCAATAGAATGATCCATCATTCCAAGGTTTTCATAACCATTTTTCCACCAAGTATTCCCATCTAGAGTTGATCAAATTTTATGCTTAGCACTAGCATCTAAGGTAGGGGGTAGTACGGATGATGGGGTAGTAACTAGTGGAGTTTCAACTAAGTCCAACCTTATATCTTAGGCCGATATCAAGGTTTCTAGCTTAGGCCAAATTTTATGCTCTTTATGCAACCTTCACATATCTTTCTAGTATCTACCAATATCTTAAGTAAACTCTAAGTAAGCTTTGATAAAGAAATAAAGTAATAAGCTTGCAAGTAAAACTAGGATTGGTTTATCAAATGGGTATGATCACATATGCTTAAGGCATATAGTGGTCATAGAACAAGTATAGGTTTGTTGCATCAGTAGGGTATCTTGCAAGGGTTAGCTTGCATAGGTATAGTATCAGCTTGCACAATATCAGTATAAGCTTGCCTTGTGCAGAGCAGCGGTTGAAGTTCTCCTCGGCTTCTTCTTCGTAGTATCCTCCTTCCTCCTCGTATCCTTGGTCGGTACTAGCGTCTATGAATAAATACGAGGTAGACAATCACCAAAAAATACTTAACTACTTGCAATCATCACACACAAGGGTCCTATAGATGATATAACATCATCTCTAACCTTACAAGGTTAAGGCTTGCTTTAATTCTTTTTATTTTTAGAAAAGTAATTTCTACTCATTGAAAAACTACTTAAGATTTAATATTCTCCAAACCAAATATGGGATCATGTTGACACATGTCATCACCACATATTGTAGTCCATGGGAATGTGATTTAAAGTGGTGTCACAATTTAATAAGGTTTTACCCTTTTATTTTAATTAATTAAAGTGGCTACAAATGCTTATGTAGCATTCTTTTATTACTTGAACATTATTTCTGCAAGTAAACCTATATATTTTTATATATTCTGAAAGGTATGGTTAAATGTGATTTTTGAGAGTTGGAATCAACTCAAAAGATTTTATGGTTTAAATTTGAAAAATGTTTGAATGCAGAAAAGCTTCTGCCTTGTTATTTTTACTATGGGTGATCTACAGATCCAAATGACTTGAATCCAACGGGCTTGGATTCATCATTCACAGACCTTTCCAACGAAATTGGTTTCATTCAATTTGGTGCACTGAATCGATCTGGGTTGATTTTTGAAGTTGGGTACAGAATTGTGTTTGAATTTGAAAAGAAAAAGGTTTAATTTGAATAACTGGGCTGCGCGGGAAAAGTTACTGGGCCGGCCTGCTAAGCGCAGTGCTCCCGCGGGCTGAGTGACACGGGGCTGGGCGAAGCAGTATGGGGCAACATGGATCGTTCGATCTAGTTCTAATCCAACGGCTGGGAGTCATCGTCGACGCGAGACAACTCCGGCGACAACGAAACCTAGCGCGGCCAGTGAGGGGTGCTGGGGGCTCACCGGGGTACGGGCGAGGGTCGGCGAGGCGGGCGAACGACGAAGTCGACGACGGCGAACTCAGGGGTGGTCGCGGCAGCTACTGGGGCGGCTCCAATCGCTGGCTCCCTTCTTCTCTAGAGGCGGCGGGCTCCGGTGAAATTCCGGCGGGGTGGTGCTCGCCTTGCTCTGAGAACGGTGTGGCACGGTCAGTGATGAGAGGGGAGTGAGATGGTGTGAAGAAATCGTGCGGGGGTGGCCTCTATTTATAGTCGAGCGAGGGGACCGTCGGGGCGCACGGTGAGCTCGTCGGGGGCGAGATTACAGGCGGCTAAAGGCATGGGAAAGGGTAGGGGACGGTGCGGTGTCTCCTGGCGATGCTCAACGACATGGTCTCGAGGCATGGGGCGGTGCGGTTTGGTCTGGAACGGGCGGTGCTCTGCGCGGCAGAGGCGGCGTCTTCGAGGGCGGGCGGTGGCTGTATGGCACGGGGCGGCAAACGGGGATGTCTGGCGGTCTCCTGGGTTGATGGCGATCGTGTGTGCACGCGGTGAGGGCGGCGCGCGGTCTGTGGACGCTGGTCGAGGATGGCGCTCTGGCGCATGCTCGGCATGGTCTGGGTGCGGCTTGTGCGCGTGGTCGAGGGCTTGGCAACACTCGCGGCTGGGACAGGTAGCGGTGGACGGTGGGCTGCCTCCCAGACAAGGTTGGCACGGATAGTTCTTCCTCTAGCCTGTTGTCCACAATGGGGTGGCAAGGTTGGCTTCGGCTGTTCACCATTGATGGCAAATGGCAAGCTCACAGTGGTGCTAGTGCTTGGCTAATCTTCCTAGATGATCTACTGAGCTGGTTGTGAGCTAACTAGGGAACAAGTTAGGCAAGAATCACTGCTCACAATAGTGTTTGATGTTTTTTTGATTTGTGTCTGCAACCTGTTTGATGAAATGGCCGCATGAAATCAAGTTTTGAATTTTGAAATGAATTTTGGTGGGTTTGCTAGATTGGTGTTGGTGAGTCTGCAGATGCTTGGGTTTTGAAAGTTGAGCTTGTTTGAGTGGTTTTTGAAAAAGTGGGATCTTCCCATATGATAAAGATTCAATTTTGAAATGTCATTTAAACTACGCTTTTGAAAGTTTCTGGATGATCACAAAGTGGGCCTTGATACCTTGTTATGAGTACATTCAAGGGGTGCAAAGATCCAGAAAATTTTCTGTTAGGTTTTGAAAGTTTGAGACAACCAAAGTAGGCATGGGAGTTAAATTGGCCAAAATGACCATTCGTTTCATATATGTGTTTTGATTTACTTGTCTTTAGGAAAAGTGTGGGAAATGTTTTAGATGATGTTTATTTCACCTAAGAAACATTTTACAAGCAATGAAACAAACAAACAAGGTGATTTTAAAAGAATTCAAAATCAATGCATACACATATGCATGCATTCATAATGTTATTTAGAAAAGTTTTTGTTAACCCTAATTTTGATGATTATAATTTGATGATCCAAGCTTAGTATTTTTGGGATGTTACAAACCTTCCCCCTTAAACAAAATCTCGTCCCGAGATTTGAAAAAGGACGAAAAGATTACCTAGGATTTGAAGAGATCTGGAAACTCCGTCCTGATGTGATCTTCGCGTTCCCAGGTAGCTTCCTCTTCTGTGTGGTTGCTCCACTGAATCTTGAGAAACTTGATGCTTCGGGTTTGGGTAGTTCGAAAGGCTTCTTCCAAAATACGGATGGGTACTTCGGGATAGGTCAGGTCATCGTTGATCTCTATGGTCCGGTGGTCGATATTTTTGAACACTTCGGTCTTCTCGGGGACTTCGAGACACTTGCAAAGTAACGAGATATGGAACACATTATGCACCGCTGACATCTCTTCTGGTAGTTCCAATTGATACGATACTTCTCCTCGACGGTTCAGAATTTTGAAAGGTCCGATATATCTAGGGGCTAAATTTCCCTTGAGTTGGAAACGCTGCATTCCCTTCAATGGAGACACTTTCAGATAAACAAAATCTCCTATGTTGAAGGCGAGGTCTCTACGTCTCTTGTCGGCGTAACTCTTCTGTTGGGATTGGGCTGTCTTGAGGTGCTCACGAATCTTGTGAACCTTCTCTTCTGCTTCTCGTAGGATGTTGGGTCCGAAAATCTGACTCTCTCCTACTTATGACCAGTTCAAGGGGGTGCGACACTTCCTTCCGTACATAAATTCAAATGGGGCCATTTGCAAACTGGCTTGGTAACTGTTGTTGTATGAAAATTCTGCAAACGGCAGACAGTCTTCCCATTTGGATCCATATTCTAACACACATGCTCTCAGCATATCTCGAGTATTTGATTTACTCGCTCCGTTTGTCCATCGGTCTGAGGGTGATACGCGGTACTGAAATCTAGGCGGGTTCCTAAACCTTCTTGGACTTTCTTCCAGAATCTAGAGGTAAACTGAGTTCCTCGATCCGCTACGATGTTCTTGGGGACTCCATGCAAACTAACGATTCTAGCGATGTACAACTCTGCTAGCTTCGAACTCTGATAGGTGGTTTTGACGGGCAAGAAATGGGCGACTTTGGACAATCTGTCCACTATGACCCAAATAGAGTCATTTACCCTACTAGAAGTAGGTAGCCCAGTGATAAAGTCCATTCCTACAGAATCCCATTTCCATTCCGGAATCTGCAATGGTTGCAACAATCCAGCGGGTCTTTGATGTCCTGCCTTGACTCGCTGACATATATCACACTTGGCGATATAGCTTCCGATTTCTCTCTTCATCTTATGCCACCAAAATTGCTCTTTCAAATCTTGATACATCTTAGTTCCTCCGGGATGGATAGAATAAAGAGTATCATGAGCCTCCTTCAAGATAACTTCTTTCAACTCCGAATCTGCTGGTACACAAAGGCGTCCTTTGTACCACAGAACTCCTTCTTCGTCCTCGGTGAATCCGGGTACTTTGCCTGTACCGATACGACGCTTGATTCCGTCGATACTAACATTTCCCTTCTGCGCTTCTTTAATCTGACTGATCAAAGTGGGCTGAAGTTCTATGCTAGCCAAAAATCTTTCACTTACTAATTCTATTCGAAAATCTTCCATCTCCTTGTGCAGACTTGGTTGCTCCTTCAAAATCATGGAGTTCAAGCGGCACGACAATCTGCTAAGGGCATCTGCTACCACATTGGCTTTACCAGGGTGATAGTGAATGTCCAGATCATAATCCTTGATTAGCTCAATCCATCTTCTCTGCCTCATATTCAACTCTTTCTGAGTAAATATATACTTTAGGATCTTGTGATCCGAATAAATCTCACAACGATTTCCCATCAGGTAATGTCTCTATGTCTTCAGGGCTAGAACTACGGCTGCGAGTTCGAGGTCATGGGTTGGGTAGTTTTGCTCATGTTGCTTCAATTGCCGAGATAGATAAGATATAACTTTGCCTTCTTGCATTAGCACACATCCGAGACCAATCTTGGATGCGTCACAATACACATAGAAGGGCTTCGTGATATCCGGCATGATCAGGATTGGGGCTGAAATCAATCTCCTCTTGAGTTCTTGAAAACTCGCTTCACATTTGTCGGTCCATTCAAACTTCTTGTCCTTCTTCAGCAATTGGGTCATGGGTCTGACGATACTAGAGAATCCTTCTACAAATTTGCGGTAATATCCCGCCAATCCGAGAAAAGCACGAACTTGGGTTTGAGTGGTTGGGGCTTGCCAATCTTCTACATCTTTCACTTTGGCAGGGTCAACGGCAATTCCTCCGGCTGATACAATGTGACCGAGGAATCCTACTTCCTGTAACCAGAATTCACATTTGCTAAACTTTGCATACAGTTGATGCTCTCTAAGAGTTCCAAGAATGGTCCTTAGGTGTAGCTCATGTTCTTCTTCTGATTTGGAATAAATCAGAATGTCATCGATGAAAACAACGACAAACTTATCCAGGAAGTCCATAAAAATATTATTCATGAGGTTCATGAAATAAGAAGGGGCATTGGTTAATCCGAAAGACATGACTGTATACTCATACAATCCATATCCGGTGGTAAAGGCAGTCTTTGGAATATCCTCTGCACGAATTTTGAGTTGATGATAGCCAGTCCTAAGATCAATCTTAGAAAACACTTTGGCACCGGTCAACTGATCAAAAAAATCTTCTATCTTGGGTAAGGGGTACTTGTTCTTGATGGTGACATCATTCAACTTCCGATAATCCGTACACAAACGGTTACCTCCATCCTTCTTGTCCACAAAGAAGACAGGTGATCTCCATGGGGACGCACTTGGTTGAATCAATCCGATTTCCAGCATGGAATCCAGTTGCTTCTTCAGTTCTTCTAGTTCTGACGGGTTCATACTATAGGGTCTCTGGGCTATGGTTCCGGTTCCGGGGATTAGTTCAATGATAAACTCGATATCCCGATCTGGGGGCATACCGGGCAAAACATCTGGAAATACATCGGGGTATTCGCAGACTATCCGGACTTGGTCAATGGTAGGTTGGGCTATACTCTTGTTGCATTTGAATTGGCGAGGTAAGGTTTCAGATATATGCTCGACTGATATTTCGGCAGTACTGGTCATAGTGATGGCTTTCTTGGCATAGTCAATCAATCCTTTATGTTTGGACATCCAATCCATTCCTAGTACTACTTCCAAACCTTTAGTTCTGAGTACTATTAGGTTAGCATAAAAGTCTATGCCCTGGATTCGGATAGGGACGGCTTTGCAAATTTGCCTAGCCTTGGTGGTTGATCCGGGAATTTGCACAATCATCACATGCTTCAAATTGGTTGGTTGAATTTTACTAGTGCATGCAAATTCTTCGGTGACAAATGAATGCGATGCACCAGAGTCAAACAACACTCTTGCAAGTACTGAATTAACAGAAAACATACCCAACACGACGTCTGGCGCTTCCTGAGCTTCTTCAGCATGCATGAGAAAAAGACGGCCATTGCGGTTGAGTGAATTCCCAGAGGCAAATCTTCTTCCGGGCAGAACACGACGCTGCTGCTGAGCTGGGACATTGGCGTTGGGGGCAGTAGCATTCTTCTTGTTGGGGCACTCGTTGGAATAGTGGCCTTTATTTCCACAGTCATAACAGGTCACTTGTGACTTGTCCTTAGCTGCGACAGGCATTGCTTCCAGTCCTCGGGGCAGTGTTGGGGTTGGCGGTAGCATTGTTGGTGTTGAACTTGGGTGGGGCACGGGTGAAATTGCTAGAGTTGCCGGGGTTGTTGTGATTTCCTTCGGGTCTAGGGTTTCCACGGTTGGGATAGGTCGGACGGGTCATAGGGGGTCTGTTGGTTCTTGGGGCAAATCCGGGAGATGGGTTGGGGCGATACTTTGGGGTCTGATGGGTTCCTGGTTGATGCATCATATGACGATTGCGGTTCTCATTGGCTTGGTTGATCTTTCCTTCCATCTGGATAGCAGAGTCGACAAGGGCTTCAATATCTGCAAAGGGGATATTGACTAACACCGTATGCATCTCGTCATGCAGACCATTCAGGAATCTTTCTTTCTTCTTGGCTTCGGTGTCTATCTCGTCCGGGGCATACCTAGATAATGACAAAAATTTGTCACGGTATTCCACTACAGTCATCCTTCCTTGCTTCAGCTCTCTGAACTCGTCTCTCATTCTCTTGATCAAACCTGGTGACACATGGGTTCTGCTGAACTTGACCTTGAATTCCTCCCAGGTCATCATTTGGCCTCCGGTCATGGCACGAACACTGTTCCACCATGCCCTAGCATCTCTAGCTAGATAGTGGGTGGCGAACAGGACTTTCTCATTGGCTTCCACTCCGGCGACTTCTAGGTTGTTTTCCATGGTTTGCAGCCAGTCATCAGCATCTAGGGGTTCTTCTGACTTGGTGAAAACGGGTGGGTTGGTATTCTGGAAATTCTTGAGCTTAGATCCATGGTTGTCCTGATTTCCGTGGCCTTGGTTGTTGTGGGCTAGTTGGGCTATCTGTTGCAGAGTGGCTAGGTTGGCTTGACGTTCCGCTCTTTCAGCTTCGCGGTCAGAAGTCAACATTTGCAGGATCTGCAGCATCGGGTCCGGGGCTGAACCACTTCCTCTACGTGGCATCTGAAGGTTGAGATAGATCGTGAGAAAAGAGGGAATTTCTAAGGTTCTGGGTCTTTGAAAAGTTTTAAATGTTTGATTCAGATTTTTCTAGCAACTTGCTTTTTCATTCATTCATTCACAGGATACAACGCACACCACAGCAAGGAAAAACAGATGGTTTTAAGAACCGTTCTGGAATCTACGATACAGTGGGACCGACTACTACTCACTACGCTAGTGCTCAAGTGCTACTACTCCTCGAAATATGTGGCTTCATCATCTTCATCATCATCGATGAAGGCAAAATCATCCTCATCGGTGAAGAAGTCCATGGCCTGATCCTCCAGAAAATCATCGTCATCGCTGAGATAGGAGTAAGGGTCTCCACGAAGATCCTCTCCAGCATTCTCCCTTTCCTCCAACTGCATGTTTCTCTTGTGGATGGTCTCCTCCAGAGATGAGATGCGATGGCGAAGACGGGAAATAGTGCGCTCCTTGTTGTCGAGCTGACGGCGGCGAGACTTGCGATCCTTTGCTAGCATGGCGATGGTATGGTCCTTCGTCTTGATGATGGCAGACTTGTGGTTGCAATAGTCACGGCAGTTGTCCAATTCCTGCTGACGATCATACATCATGAAGCTAAGGTGGTTGTCCCTTTTTCATCACGTCTTGGACAAAACTCAAAGCGAGTACCCTTGATCTGATTGATGCTCTGCCCACACAGACGGGAAATAGCTTCCTGCATTGCTCTGGCAAGTCCATCGAGCCAGTTGTTTTCCCTCAAGGTAAACTGAATTCCCTCCGCAGTGGGAGGTTCAATCTTTCCTCGGAGACTTGCAACTATTAGCCACTGCAGATCTTATCCTCCTTGATCATTGAGCTGAGCTCCGAAGAACTCGGGGTGCGGACGCTCCAGAAGTTCCGAAAGCTGATCCAGATCCCTCTCAAAGATAAGGTCTCCACCATTCCCCAGTTGGTAAAACTTGTTGTACTTCATGTCCATCTATAAAAATAGAGGATGAGTAGATTAGCAGAGTGATCAAGTGTGTCAAAATTTTATCTATTTTGCAAGAGTTTTTGAGGAACATGAATTTTTATGAAAGAATTAAAGAGGTAAGAATGAGAATAAGTTTTCGTAAATATTTGTTTTCTTTGGTTTTGAAACTAAGTTTTTGGTCCAACGTCCAATCTAACTAGGGTCTCCTATGGTCAGGATGGCTCTGATACCAACTTGTCAACACCCGGATTTTTCAATCCTATATGCCTGTTATGCCATACATCGCAATCCCAGGATTACCATTTTTGCGAGACATAACAGAATTGGATACCATAGTACTTCATCCATTACAAACGATACATAAGTTCTTACACAAATAGGGATCTCATGATCCAGTTCTTAATACAACATCAAGCAGCGGAATACGTAATAATAACGGTAGCGTAGGCGAAGCTCCATCTTCGGGGTCACAGGCAATGCTGACGATGGGAGATGATCCTAGTTGTCGTAACCTTCCTGGGATCCATCTTCCAGGTACTCCTCTTCATAGTCTGGCCATGGGAATAGCCAGGGACAAAGCCATGAGTACTCTTTAAGTACTCGCAAACTAATACTAACAGGTAAAGGGGTTTTTGTATAATAGGACACTAGGCTCTAGGGTTGTTTTGCAAAAGCCAGATTTATCTCTACTAAGTTCTAAAGCTAGTCACAATTTTATAATTCCTAAGTAGGAACTTGTATTTCATATCACAACTCTGTTGTGGTCAAGTCAAAGTCTCAATTCATTTCACAGGTCATTTTGAAAAGTCTGACGGGGAACAGTATGGCCACTCCAACTGTCCATAACCGCGGACGCGGCTATTCGAATAGTTTGACACTCTGCAGAGATTGTACACTTTCACCACAACATTCGATACATCCGTCAGGAACAAATCCTGAATTCACCATACTCAGTATGCGGATAATCAATCCTAACCTTTCCATTACACGCCCTAGTATAAGCACCTCTCCTGTGAGTTTGGCCTCCCAACCATGACCAACTGTCATCTTGGGTACTGCACAGGTGGACAATCTTCACAAGGTAGCCTCAGCTCAGACCTTGGCCATGAGGGAACTAATACTAAGGAATAAAAGTTTCCAGTCAAGCCCTACCCAATATTCGGGTATTGTGGTTGTACGATAAAATTGGAATGGTATCGCATCCAGACAACCATCAGTTTTATAAAGGGCTAAGGCTCATGCCTCAACATTTTTATCACCAGAATCATCAAGTGTTCAGAAACACATGTCCAAATATTTCAATAGAATGATCCATCATTCCAAGGTTTTCATAACCATTTTTCCACCAAGTATTCCCATCCAGAGTTGATCAAATTTTATGCTTAGCACTAGCATCTAAGGTAGGGGGGTAGTACTGATGATGGGGTAGTAACTAGTGGAGTTTCAACTAAGTCCAACCTTATATCTTAGGCTGATATCAAGGTTTCTAGCTTAGGCCAAATTTTATGCTCTTTATGCAACCTTCACATATCTTTCTAGTATCTACCAATATCTTAAGTAAACTCTAAGTAAGCTTTGATAAAGAAATAAAGTAAGAAGCTTGCAAGTAAAACTAGGATTGGTTTATCAAATGGGTATGATCACATATGCTTAAGGCATATAGTGGTCATAGAACAAGTATAAGTTTGTTGCATCAGTAGGGTATCTTGCAAGGGTTAGCTTGCATAGGTATAGTATCAGCTTGCACAATATCAGTATAAGCTTGCCTTGTGCAGAGCAGTGGTTGAAGTTCTCCTCGGCTTCTTCTTCGTAGTATCCTCCTTCCTCCTCGTATCCTTGGTCGGTACTAGCGTCTATGAATATATACGAGGTACACAATCACCAAACAATACTTAACTACTTGCAATCATCACACACAAGGGTCCTATAGATGATCTAGCATCATCTCTAACCTTACAAGGTTTAGGCTTGCTTTAATTCTTTTTATTTTTAGAAAAGTAATTTCTACTCATTGAAAAACTACTTAAGATTTAATATTCTCCAAACCAAATATGGGATCATGTTGACACATGTCATCACCACATATTGTAGTCCATGGGAATGTGATTTAAAGTGGTGTCACAATTTAATAAGGTTTTACCCTTTTATTTTAATTAATTAAAGTGGCTACAAATGCTTATGTAGCATTCTTTTATTACTTGAACATTATTTCTGCAAGTAAACCTATATATTTTTATATATTCTGAAAGGTATGGTTAAATGTGATTTTTGAGAGTTGGAATCAACTCAAAAGATTTTATGGTTTAAATTTGAAAAATGTTTGAATGCAGAAAAGCTTCTGCCTTGTTATTTTTACTATGGGTGATCTACAGATCCAAATGACTTGAATCCAACGGGCTTGGATTCAGCATTCACAGACCTTTCCAACGAAATTGGTTTCATTCAATTTGGTGCAATGAATCGATCTAGGTTGATTTTTGAAGTTGGGTATAGAATTGTGTTTGAATTTAAAAAGAAAAAGGTTTAATTTGAATAACTGGGCTGCGCGGGAAAAGTTACTGGGCCGGCCTGCTAAGCGCAGTGCTCCCGCGGGCTGCTTAAGTGGGTGTCCCCACTCGTCAGTGACGCGGGGCTGGGCGAAGCGGTATGGGGCAACGTGGATCGTTCGATCTAGTTCTAATCCAACGGCTGGGAGTCATCGTCGACGCGAGACAACTCCGGCGAGAACGAAACCTAGCGCGGCCAGTGAGGGGTGCTGGGGGCTCACCGTGGTACGGGCGAGGGTCGGCGAGGCGGGCGAACGACGAAGTCGACGACGGCGAACTCAGGGGTGGTCGCGGCAGCTACTGGGGCGGCTCCAATCGCTGGCTCCCTTCTTCTCCAGAGGCGGCGGGCTTCGGTGAAATTCCGGCGGGGTGGTGCTCGCCTTGCTCTGAGAACGGTGTGGCACGGTCAGTGATGAGAGGGGAGTGAGATGGTGTGAAGAAATCATGCGGGGGTGGCCTCTATTTATAGTTGAGCGAGGGGACCGTCGGGGCGCACGGTGAGCTCGTCGGGGGCGAGGTTACAGGCGGCTAAAGTCATGGGCAAGGGTAGGGGACGGTGCGGTGTCTCCTGGCGATGCTCAACGACATGGTCTCGAGGCATGGGGCGGTGCGGTTTGGTCTGGAACGGGCGGTGCTCTGCGCGGCAGAGGCGGCGTCTTCGACGGCGGGCGGTGGCTGTTTGGCACGGGGCGGCAAACGGGGATGTCTGGCGGTCTCCTGGGTTGATGGCGATCGTGTGTGCACGCGGTGAGGGCGGCGCGCGGTCTGTGGACGCTGGTCGAGGATGGCGCTCTGGCACATGCTCGGCATGGTCTGGGCGCGGCTTGTGCGCGTGGTCCAGGGCTTGGCAACACTCACGGCTGGGACAGGTAGTGGCGATGGACGGTGGGCTACCTCCCAGACAAGGTTGGCACGGCTAGTTCTTCCTCTAGCCTGCTGTCCACAATGGGGTGGCAAGGTTGGCTTTGGCTGTTCACCATTGATGGCAAATGGCAAGCTCACAGTGGTGCTAGTGCTTGGCTAATCTTCCTAGATGATCTACTGAGCTGGTTGTGAGCTAACTAGGGAACAAGTTAGGCAAGAATCACTGCTCACAATAGTGTTTGATGTTTGTTTGATTTGTGTCTGCAACCTGTTTGATGAAATGGATGCATGAAATCAAGTTTTAATTTTGAAATGAATTTTGGTGGGTTTGCTAGATTGGTGTTGGTGAGTCTGTAGATGCTTGGGTTTTGAAAGTTGATCTTGTTTGAGTGGTTTTTGAAAAAGTGGGATCTTCCTATATGATAAAGATTCAATTTTGAAATGTCATTTAAACTATGCATTTGAAAGTTTCTGGATGATCACAAAGTGGGCCTTGATACCTTGTTATGAGTACATTCAAGGGGTGCAAACATCCATAAAAGTTTCGGTTAGGTTTTGAAATTTTGAGACATCCAAAGTAGGCATGGGAGTTAAATTGGCCAAAATGACCATTCATTTCATATATGTGTTTTGATTTACTTGTCTTTAGGAAAAGTGTGGGAAATGTTTTAGATGATGTTTATTTCACCTAAGAAACATTTTACAAGCAATGAAACAAACAAACAAGGTGGTTTTAAAAGAATTCAAAATCAATGCATACACATATGCATGCATTCATAATGTTATTTAGAAAAGTTTTTGTTAACCCTAATTTTGATGATTAGAATTTAATGATCCAAGCTTAGTATTTTTGGGATGTTACATAAAAACTTTGGATCTACGAGGGTTAGTTCTCTACAATCTCGTAGATTAGATCTTGGCTTCTCCATGGATTAGATCTTGGTTTTATGTATTCTTGCGATAGAATTTTTTTTGTTTTCCATGCATCAAACCCTATAGTTTTAAACTCTTACATTAATGTATATTATCACAAAAATATTAAAGATAATATTTACAAGATTTTAAGAATTTTTAAGTATTAACTTTCTTAATAAAGAAACTTTAAGATTTTAATAATGTGGGTAAAACACGCAAAGAAGATAAATAATAAAATAATGCATTGCATTAGTATGCATGTTCATTATTGCTTCTTTAAATATTGTCCTTACCCGACATTATTGGTGTTTTAGCTCAAGGTCGAGTGCAAGCATCCGTCTTCACTACCTTGCATTCACAAGGCAAGTTCATCACTTGCTCATGTCCTTTGATGTGTTTTATCAAAGTATTTTCATCTTGTGTGTTATTACCTATGTTCTAATAAGGAGAAATAAAACACTATTTTCTCAATAAAATAAAATGCTATTATCATCCTAAGTGATGATAGATATAAGATTGTCAATGGAACCTAGGATTCCATGTGCAGTAAGATCCATCATATAGGGATTAATAACCAATGACATAAGTGATTCTAGCACCGTATATCACGCGTTAACCATGATATTTGGAATGGAACGGAGAAGTCGGCTGGATCTTCTTCCTTTCACATGAATGGATGACCTTATCGTGAAGATGTAGATTCCCTACAAGGTCTTAGCATGGGTGGGAACCCTTATGTCCCCACGATACTAATGTCTAGATTATCCGTGAGGGGATGTCGAAGGTAGATCTGCCACTTCGGTGTGGGTTGCCAGGGACATAATCTGCTCACTGGAGTCTCCAAGGGGTTACCAGGGTTATATCTGCCTATATGGGGGTTAACGGAGGTATTCCCTCTTGGGGAGTCATGTTCTATGTGGGGTCACGGAGAAGGGCAGTGATTGGCTTGGATCATCTACTAGGCCCCACATCACGGAATTTTGGACGGGAAATTAATCTCGGTTGTGCAACAAGGATTTGATCTCTCATGGGTAAAGCAAGACACCTTTGTAGAGTGTAAAAAGTTGTGACATGTTACTCCCTGTTTCGGGAAGGATCTACGAACGCGACAGGAAATGAACTCCATGAAGTTCTGGTTAACCTATGAAGGCTGATGGGCATAGTTTTTTATATTAAAATCAACCTTTGAAGAAATGTTTACAAAAACTGCATAGTGCCAAGGGCTGATAGTTCGAGGTGGTAGTTAGAGCATCAAACCTCCCACCTTGCATATAATGAACTTGCTGGGTGACGCTATTACTCACTCTTTCCTTTGATCCCCTGCTTAGACTCTAAAGAGCCAGAAGATACCCAATGTACGCTACTGAAGGACAAGAAGATGTCTACTATGAGGAACCAGACCTGTCCGGAGGAGTAGAAGGGGTGGACTACAAGATATGTTATCGAGTTGGAGGCAACAAGTCAGAGTAGTTTCCTATAGTTATACCGTACTTAAGTTGAGCCGAGCAACACAAACCCTTTATAATAAGTTGTTGAGCTCAAGTTATGATATATGTTTGAAGTTTCGTTCTTCTGCTGAAAATTTTAAGTATGGTTTGTAAGTTTGAATAACTTCGAAGTGCCGATCTTTTGGAATTGTAATAAAAATGTGTGTATGTTTATAATTTGGACCCGCAATGTTTCTGTTGTACCACTCTAAGGGATGTGATATTTGCGGAACGGTGTTCTATAAGTGTCATGTCAATGACTATAGTGTACTACACATGTAGTGGTATGCTGGGTCACCGCACCTGGACTATCTATATAAAGTCCAGAAGGGCACGACGAGTACGACAAATCCACAACCCTTGCATACACACTGCCAGATCTCATCTGCGCACCCCCTGTATCCTTCGGCTTCGCCATTAATCAAGAGTAGACAAGCAGGAGTAAGGTTTCCCTCCGAGGGCCTGAACTTGGGTAAATCTTGTGTCCCGTGTTGCTTGTTTTTTGGCCGTTCCACGATCTCCAGCGTCCCCTCCTTCTCCAAAACCCAAGTCCATAACAATGGGCATTGACGAGTCGAACCCTCGTCAACCGGCCAGGCTTGTTTCTCTCTCTTCTACATCACAGTTTTGTGATTGTTGGCTGGGTGCCACTGGAATTTCCACCCTCCCACCGGAAGTTCTAGCCAGGGCCGCGTATGTGCCCAAACGGTCAGATCTGGGAGCCCTTTAAAAGGGGCCCCTCTTCCCCTTCGTGGGGGGCTGCTCTTTTCTTGGTTCTTGGATTTCTCTCTCTCTTCCATTGTTGACCTTGAAGATCTTGACCTCTCCCTTCCCCCTATGATTCTTGCATCTTTTTTAGGGTTTTGAGAGAGAATATCTAGATCTACAATCCCCCCAAACCAAATCCCTTCTTTGTGAAGGAATCCTCGGGATCTAGATCTTGGAGAGTTTTGTGTTATCCTCTTATGTTCTTCCTCCCTGATTCCCCAACAGATTTTGTAGCTTTGTTGGAATTTGGGAGTGAAGGACTTGCCCTTGCATTTGTTGCATAGGTTTGAGTTCTCCTCATAGATTCGGTGAGTACAATCTTGTGGGCTTGTTACTCTTGGGTTCTTGGAACCCTAGATAGTTGTGTGGTTGGTGTGTTAACTTCTTGAGGCCTCCATTGTAGAGTGGCCTCAAGCGTGTGGCCTTTTGTGTCTTTGTGGCCTTTTGTGGCTTTTTATCCTTTTGTGGTATTCTTGTTGGGATCCTCCAATTGAGTTGTAGAGATAGCCCCAACCTTGTATAGGTTTGGTGACATCCCTCAAGTGTCCCTTAGTGGATCATGAGTAGGCCTTTGTGGCGATCTCATGAGAAAAGAGTCTGTTGTGGCATCGATGAGTTGCATGCCTTCGCATATGGGGTGAGTCCTTGTGTGGCGTTGGGTGAGCATCGAGCCACCGCACCTCAAGGTGAGCCACTTATGGCGTTCAGAGAGCTTTGCACCATCGCACCTCTCCAACGGAGACGTAGCTTTGTTGGAAGTGAACTTTGGGATAAAAATCATCATCTCCGTGTCCATCGATCATCTCTCGACCGATCCATTATGCATTTTACATTGTGATAGCCATCGTGCTTGAAGTATTTCATCTTGCTATCACCTTGTTGCTTGTCTTGCTTAGCATAGGTTATTGGTGCACTTAGTTGAACCCAGTGGTTAGGTTTTGTTCTCTATAAATTAAACGTTAGTTTTTATTCCGCATTTATTAGAGCCTAAACCTTAATATTTTTAAAATCCTATTCACCCCCCTCTAGGCGACGTCCTTTACAATTTTAGGGAGCCTCGGCGATACGCCTCTCGAGTTCTTGGATCTATGTGAGTTAGTGGGTCGATTCGTCGTCTAACGGTTTAGTGGAGCGAGATCATGTGCTAGCGAAGCACTCGTATGGTCAGGGTCCCCATGTGGCCTGCATATCGTAGGGTGTGGTGTTTTCTCACGAAGATCCTGAGTCTGCCGAGGTCCTGGCTGATGTGGAGCAGGACGATGCTCCTTCGTAGTAACATGTGTCATAACTCGGGGAAGGGTTGGTTACATAATAACTTGAGGGGTGACATTGGGATTACCTGCGTAGATGCCCTAAGTTTGGTTGTCGTGGTAGCCCACTACAGGGGCATAAACATATCCCACATTGGTGTACCCATGGGAGGGTACCGCGTACCCAAGGTATGAAGGTTGACGGGGGCCTAAGAGCTGGGATTAAAGTATTTAGCCACGTGGTACTAAAATGGTCGTATGGGCACCTAGCGGAGGGGGGAATAGTGAAGGGAATATGCCCGAGAGGCAATAATAAAGTGGTTATTATCTTATTCCTTATTTATGATAAATGTTTATTTTGCATGCTATAATTGTATTAATAAGGAAACATTAATACATGTGTGTTTAAAAACAAAAAGAAAGTTCTTAGTTATGCCTATCTTATAAACTAGCTCGTTGATTAACAAGATGATCAAAGGTTTCCTGATCATGGACATTGGATATTGTTAATAACGAGGTCATAACATTATTGGAATGGTGTGATGAACATTCATCCGAAGTATAGCATTACGATCAAGGTCATTGTGTTTATATTGCTATAACATCGAAGTAATATTAGTCCTTAGACCATGAGATCATGTCAATCACTAACACCGGAAGAGTATCTTATTAACATCAAACATCATACCGTAACAGGGTGACTATAAAGATGGGTTCAGTGCTATGAAGGTGTTATGTTGAGGCTCATGAATCAAGAGTGAAATTTGTCCATACCGATGAAGGAGATATATACTCTGGGTCCTCTCGGTGATATCACATTAGTTAGCTTGCAAGCAAGTGATTTGATCACTAGAATGTTATATCACGGGAACAAGAAAAGAGTACATGTCGGTAACAAGATGAAACTAGGTATGGAGATACCGATGATCGAATCCGGACATGTAATATATCGCGAGACAAAGGGATTGAGTTACATGCGTATAAGGTTCACACGATCATAGAAGTCATCATTGAATGTGTGGGAGTCAGTATGGATCTCCAGGTTTCGCTTCTGATTATTGATCGGAGAGTGGTCTCGATCATGTCTACATTATTAGCGAACCGGAGGGTGACACACTTAAGGGATACTGACACCATTTGGAGCAAATATGATTCCAGAGAAAGAAATAGAAAGCGCAGGAATTTATTTCACTAGACACCGGAATTGTTTCGGTTGAAATTGCTGAAACTAGTTCTGCATATGAAATTGAATACTAGCAAGGGGTTTTATGTGAATGTTTGTTAATTAAAGTAATTAACAAAATTCTGAATAAATAAATAAAAGAGTTTTATTTAAATGAGAGATTGCATTAAATTTGGTGGAAATTTAATGCATGTGAGTGGATTTTTGAGTGGAGGCATGTTTATGTGAGTGGAGGCTTTTCATTTTGAGTGGGAGCTCCACCCACATGAATATGGAAGAGGTGGGGGCAGCCACCATGGCTGTGGTGCCATGCCCCTTGGGTGCCCCCTCTCCCTATAAAAGGCCCCCTCTCCTCCTCTCATATCACACCTCCTCGCGAAGGATCTCTCTCCCCCCTTTAGAATTCCCCCATGGTCTCGGATCAGCGAGATACATGTTCCCGGTGGGTTTTTCTAGAAGGATTTGTTGCTTCCGCTGCTTCACTAGAGCGAGGGCGCGGAGGTTGTCGGGGTACCCGAACGTGTGTGCAATCACGGATGCACCACTGCTTTGCGGTGCTGGACCTGCTGGACCGAATGGACTTCTTCTCGATCTTGAGACCGGCAAGCGTTCGACTACATAATCCATGAGTACAACCTTGTTAACGCTTTTAGGTCTTTTAGGGTATGCATTCTATGGATGTATATCCACCCGTTGCTTGTATCTAGTAGATAGATCTTGGTACTTAGTTGTTCCCATCGTAGGGATTTTTTGTTTTCTATGATGTGAACCCTACAAATAGGTGATACTAAATTTTTAGTTCCTTTTCAATTTTTGGGTTGACATAAAGTAAATTCTCTAGATATGCAACTACGATAATTTACCTATATGCAAACCTATCTACTAAACAAGTAAAGAGAGGAGTGAGGAAACCGTAGTGGAGCACGCGAAGACACAAGGATTTGTTTTACCATAGTTCCTTCCTTTTTAAGGGAACTACATCTGCGTTGGAGGGGTGGGCGGTTCTAAGACTACCATACCACAATAGGCCTCACCCTATTCTCCGATGGATCTTGCCATAAAAGGCCTGATCCACCTCTCTACTATTGGTACCCTTCGAGGTGGGAACCGGTGCCTTTACAAATCTAGCGGGGCACACATCCACAACAAAATTGGAGGCTCCCGTAATGACAACAAGCTTTCACAAGAACAAGGATTATCAAATAACCAAAACAAGGATCTAGATATTTGCAAGAAATACTAGATCGAGGATCCTCAAAATGAATGGAGGGGAAGTGAAGCGCTTGATTGTCGTTGATGAAGATCGAGCCCTCCTCCTTCGATTCCCCCAAAGAACGATGGATTTGGGTGGATGAAAGTGGAGATCTCTTGGATGGAACTTGAGGAACATATCTTGTGTTTTTCAAATGAACCGAGAGTTCTGGCAGGAGGGGAGAGATGGGTTTAAATACCCTCTACCCAGAACTGGCCGTTGGAGAAATTTGGGGGTGGATTATCCGCCCCCACTAGGGGCGGACTATCCGCCCTGGGGGGGGAAATCCTCCCCAGAGCCGAAAAGTCCAGGGGAAAATCGCCCCCCTCACTAAGAACCGCGCCGAGATTTCCTTGAAGAAATTCCTTGAAGGGGTGGATTATCCGCCCCCCAAGGGGCGGATTGTCCACCCTGGGGAAAAGTCCGCCCCAGGGCTGGAAAATCCGAGGGATTATCCGCCTCCTCACTGAGAGCCGCGTCAAGCTTGCCTTTGCAAAAGTCCTGGGGGCGGATTATCCGGCGCCCTTGAGGGGCGGATTATCTGGCCGGCAAAAACTTTGGCCCTGGCCGGACAGTCCGAAAGATATTCCACCCCCATATAGTGTGATGTGCCCTTGCTCCCTTTGTGTTTGGGGAGGGGCGGATTATCCGCCCTCCCCACCCCCCCCCCCCCCGCAAAACACCTTTGAGATTCTTTTGATATTGCTAAGATCTGCAGGACTTCAACACACATTAAATAATCCTTGATATTGTTATCTAACACATAAAACACTAGAGATAATGAAATGTTCTTTCAGTCTCCCCCTTTTTGGTGTTAGATGACAATACTAGGATTTGCAATGAAACCTACTAACATCATCTTCAAGTAATGAAAGAGGCTCTAAAAGGGCAATGGACGTCGCCTAGAGGGGGTGAATAGGCTTTTAAAATTATTATGGTTTAGGCTCAAGTAAATGCGTAATAAAACTAACGTTTAATTTATTGAGCACAAAACCTAGCCACTAGGTTCACCTAAGTGCACCAACAACATATGCTAAGCAATACAAGCAACAAGGTGATAGAAAGATATAAATACTTCAAGCACGATGGCTATCACAATGTAAAGTGCATAAGTAAAGGGCTCGGTTGAGAGATAACCGGACGCGGAAACGAAGATTTGTTTCCTGAAGTTCACTTCCAAAGAAGCTACGTCTTTGTTGGAGAGGTGCGATGGCGCAATGCTCCCCGAACGCCACAATTGGCTCACCTTGAGTTTTGGTGGCTCGATGCTAACCCAACACCACACAAGGCCTCACCCCGGATGTGGAAGCACGCAACTCACCGAGGCCACAAAAGGCTCACCCTATTCTACTGAGTGCGCACCACAAAAAGCGGGCACTCGCTCCACTATGGAACGCTTGAGGGCGGTCACCAAACCCGTACAAGATCGGGGCTAACTCCACAACTCAATTGGACGCTCCCAACAACAAGGCTACAAACGGCTACAATGCCACAAAAGGCCAACAAAGCCACAAAACGCTTTAATACCACAAAGTGTCAACAAGACCACCACACAACCGTCTAGGGTTCCAAGAACCCAAGAGTAAGAAGCTCACAAGCTTGTACTCACAGAATCTCCAAGGAGAACTCAAACCTATGCAACAAATTCAAGGGCAAGTCCTTCTCTCCCAAATTCCAACAAAGCTACAAAAGCTATTGGGGGGATAAGGGAGGAAGAACACAAGAGGAGAACACGAAACTCTCCAAGATCTAGATCCGAATGATTCCTTCACAAAGAAGGGATTTAGCTTGGGGGATTGTAGATCTAGATCTCCTCTCTCAAATCCCTCAAAAATATGCAAGAATCATAGGAAGGGAAAGGGGAGAGGGAAATATCTTTCAAGGTCAACAATGGAGGAGAGAGAGAAAGCCAAGAACCAAGAAAGGAGCTAGTACCCACGAAGGGGAAGAGGGGCCCCTTTTAAAGGACTCCCAGATCTGACCGTTATGGGCATTCGCGACCCCGGCTGGAACTTCCGTTGGGAGGCCAGAAGTTCCGGTTGCACACAACCAACAGTCAGAAAACTGCGGTGCGAGCGACTGAAAACGCGAGCCTGGTCGGAACTTCCGCCGGTCCACCGGAGCTTCCGGTGGGAGAAGAACTTCCGGTGGAAATTCCAACTGACGTTCCGTCAAATAGAACACTTAAAAACAGAGAGGTTACTGAACGTGAGAGGAACGAGAGCCGGATATTCAACCGAAACTTCCAGCGACAACTAGGCCCGAGCGGAATTTCTGGTGGAACTTCCGGTTCAAATTCCGTCAAATACAACAAACCGTATAGAGAGGATACAGTACGTGAGTGGAAGGAGCACCGGAACTTCCATCGGAACTTTTGGTTGCGAAATGCCCTAGCTGAACTTTCCGATGGTTAGCCAGAACTTCTGGCCAGGGAAATTCCATAAACCAAAACTGCAATAACTTTCGCATCCAAACTCCAAATGATAGGAAACCAATATTGGGTATCACCTAGTGATAAAATACCATGAATATATATGTGATGTATCTCCCAAGGTGTGGATCCAGAAAACTCGCAAGATCAAAAACCGCAATAAGATATGCAAGTGAAATCCTTATATGATGAACTAGAGCTTGTTATGATGATGACCACAAGCTCTAGATCCTCTCATGGACAAGAACCAAATAACAACCAAGAAAGATGATGCTATGTATGCAAAGGTTTGAGCTCCCTCCGAACAATGTGATCGATGCACCCGCTTGAGAGCCCCTCTTGATAGTACGGCCATCTATCCTAAACCCGGTCTCCCGATTAACAACATGAGACCGACAAAAGAGAAGCACTATCAAGAACATACCTTTGCCTTGAGCATTCCACTTGAACTTGATGTAGACCGTCTTGTTCTTCTAGAGTGGGTACACATTTCTTGTTTGCTCTTGCTCGCTCTTGCTTGATGAAGGCTTGCAAATTTCTCCCCCATACGCCATGGGGAAACCTCTTCTTGAACTTGTCTTCATCACTCCATGATCACGAGGATGGCAGCCTCAAGCATGAGATCTTTTAGAGATGTCTCATTTTGAGATCGCCCTTCTTCATCCCTTATTGAGGTTGATCCATCTCGATGCAACTCTTTGCACTTGTCTTGATCAACCTTCAAGCTCCTTCTTTCTTCATGATTCCAATGGGCACAAAGCCCTTGGACATTTCTTCATCTTCCAACCTTGAGACCAACACATGGTCCAAGCAATGCCAATGGACAAACCTACAAGTGAAACTCAATTTACACATTAGTCCATAGAGATTGTCATTAATTACCAAAACCACACATGGGGGCATACATGCCCTTTCAGGCTCCCCCTAAATGTGTGCATATCAATAACTTGCATTTGAACACAAATGCACACACTAAGGAACATGCCAATTTCATAAGATTGACGGCTATATCAAAGATGAGTTAGGAAAACACGTCATACCACCGGGAGATGAATTAGCCAATATAATAAGCGATAATATTAGGCCTTGAAACATCCCACCATTTTGATGCATCAATAGATATGATTCCAGAATACCATATGACCATAATTCCAAACTCCATAGATATTCTAGAATCCCTCACAGATAGTTTCACACATAAACGATAGTTCCACACACAACATAGTATCATACAAAATGAAGCACAAATAGAAGGTCAATGCTAAAGGGTCACAAGCAACCGATAAAGAGAATGAATGATAAAAAGGCAAATGCTTGCGCCCGACCCATGCAAATCCACGGAGACCTAAATAGAACTACTTCTCCCCTTTGGCATAGAAACGCAAAAAAGGAAGAAGAGCGATGCTAACACCACAAGATATCACTCCTCGAAGTCCTCCTCGTCATAGTAGTCGTCCCCATGCCCTTCCTCTTCCTCCTCCTCATCAGCAGCTGGAGGAGTTAGCTCCCTAGGTGGTGCAGGAAATAGGTGACGCTTGAGCTCTCCATAGTTAATCCCTAAGGTGTTCCACTAAGCATATGGTTCTGGAGCAGTAGGAGGAGGAGGATGGCCAAACTGAGATGGTACTACAAACCCAAACTTGCAAGAAAAAATCAACTAAAAGCCAAGATTGGGTGTGTTTTCCATAAGAACACAAGATATGAAATAAAATCCAAAAATATCCAATAGAAACAAAATCTTCTCAAGGAAGAGGGCGGTGGCCGAAGCCACCATGTTGGAGCGCATGGCATGACACCGCGAAGATGTATCTTGAGTTCAAAACCAATGCTCATCGATAACCCACATATCACAAAATGATATTAAGGGAAATGATTTTTCTTGCTTTCGACATTATGGGGGGAGGGTTAGCCCAATAAATCAGGACCACACTCCCCTATGTATATGCCCGCATCTAAACCAAATACATGAGGAAGTGCAAGTGAGTATGCAAGGGTAGTCAAGCCAAGCTCCTTGAATCTACGATATTTAGCTCATTCCTCAAGTAACAAAATCTTGCTTCATCAAGTGGCTTCGTGAAAATATCAGTAAGTTGTTTCTTCGTGCTCATAAAAGATAGGTCAATATCACCACTAGCAACATGGTCCCGAATAAAATTATTGCGAATCTCAATATGTTTTGTCCTTGTATGCTGCACCGGATTGTAAGCAATTTTAATAGCACTTTCATTATTGCATAAAAGAGGCACTTTGTCACAATTGACACCATATTACTTTAAAGTTCAGCTCATCCATAATAATTGCGTACAAGCACTTGCAGCAGCCACATATTCAGCTTCGGCGGTTGAGAGAGATATACAATTTTGTTTCTTCGAAGACCAACACACTAGAGACCTGCCTAAGAATTAACATGCACCGTAAGTTGATTTTCGATCATCCTTGTCACCAGCCCAATCTGAATCAGTATATACACATAGAGAGAAACTAGAGCCTTTGGGATACCATAGACCAAAATTTGGGGAATGAACCAAATATTTGAAGATTCTCTTGACCGCCACTAAGTGGATTTCTTTAGGAGCGGCTTGATACCTTGCACACACTCCTACACTCAACACAATATCGGGTCTAGATGCGCCGAGGTAAAGGAGAGAGCCGATCATGGATCAGTATACCTTTTGGTCCACATCTTTACCCTTTGGATTAAGCCCGAGATGACATTTAGTTTGCATTGGAGTAGCAACACCATTTAGATCAGTCATCTTGAACCTCTTGAGCATGTATTGGATGTATTTTGCTTGATTAATGAAGGTTCCCTATCTCAGTTGCTTGATCTCGAATCCAATAAAGAACCTTAATTATCCCATCATAGACATCTCAAACCTGTCAGTCATAAGATTTGAAAATTCGTCATTAAAAGCTTGATTAGTAGAACCAAAGATAATATCGTCTACATATAGTTGGCATACGAAAAGCTCCCCGTTAACCTTCTTAGTAAAAAGAGTGGGGTCGATTTGCACAACTTAGAAACCACGGTCAAACAAAAGCTCTTTAAGGTGCTCATACCATGCACGTGGGGCTTATTTAAGGCCATAGAGCGCCTTACCAAGCTTGTAGACATGGTTCGGAAACTTGGGATCCTCAAAAACCGGGGGTTGCTTGACATATACCAACTCATGTAGAGGACCATTAAGAAATGCACTCTTAACATCCATTTGCTGTAATTTAAAATTATGATGAGCAGCATAAGCAAGGAGGATACAGATGGACTAAGGCGAGCCACAGGAGCATAAGTTTCTCCAAAATCAATGCCTTCCACTTGAGAGAATCCTTGAGCCACAAGTCTTGCCTTGTTCCTTACAACTATTCCATTTTCATCTTGCTTGTTCTTGAAAATCCACTTTGTGCCGATAACATTGCGGCACTCTTTGGGTTTTTCTAATAGCTTCCATACCTTGTTCCGCTCGAAGTTATTCAATTCTTCATGCATTGAAACTACCCAATCTGGATCTTCAAGAGCATCGAAAACCTTCTTGGGTTACACCATAGAGATATGAGCTTGGTGATCACAGAAGCTCACAAGCTCACTTCTAGTTGACACTCTTCTTATTAGATCACCTACAACCTTGTCAAGACTATGGCCCCTTAACTCAAGGTTCCTTTCAGCACGTGTTTTGCGATGAGATTCAATCTCCTTATTGTTTCTTGGAGGGATTGCTTAAACATTTGGGACCTCGTCTTGACCACTACCTTGTCCTTCATCAATAACTTTATCACTGTGAACTGGAGAAGAACCTTGCCCTTGATCTTGATCAGGATTCTTAACAGAAGACTGTTGTAATTCTGGAGCTTCAGCGCTGGATAATCCGCCCCTGGGAGGGGCCGGATAATCCGGCCTGGGAGTTTCATATTTGTTTTGCTCTTCCTGATCGCCCCTGGCATGAGTTGGAGTGCTAGGGTCAGATAATCCGCCCCTGGTACAGGCCAGATAATCCAGCCTAGGATTTTTAGTGCCTTCCTGTTCATCCTAATTGCCCCTGGCATGAGTTGGAGTGTCTAGGCCGGATATTCCGCCCCTTGGAGGGGCCAGATAATCCGGCCTGGGACTACCAGTTTGCCTAGATGATTGATGATCTTCAGGAGGTTGTGGTGTTGGTGCAATAGTTTCTCCATCATGTGGAGCTTGTTGATCTTGTGTAGGTGAGGGCTCTACTTGAGTAGAGCATTGTCCTTCCCAATCCGCCACAAGGGATTCCTCAATGGGGCGTAAAAATCCCATGCCCATTCTTCTTATGGCATCTTGGGGTATTTCAACATCTGCATCACAAACATCAACTTGACCCACATGGGAGCCATCATTCTCATTGAATTCCACACTACAAGATTATACAACAGTTCTGGAGAGCTTATTGTAGATTCTATAAGTGTGGGATTCGGCACCATAACCAACAAAAATGCCTTCTAAAGCCTTAGACTCAAATTTAGACAAACGAATTCCTTTGATAAGAAAGAAACACTTACAACCGAATACCCGGAAATATGATATGTTGGGCTTGTTACCGACAAGTATCTCATATGGCGTTTTGCCCAAGATCTTGTGGAGGTAAATCCGGTTTGATGAGTGACATACGGCGGAAATGGCTTTAGCCCAGAAGTTGTATGGTGACTTAAATTCAGCCAACATAGATCTAGCCATATCCATCAAAGTCCAGTTCTTCCTCTCGGCTACACCATTTTTTTGAGGGGTGTACGTAGCGGAATATTGATATCTTATCCCCTCTTCACTTAGAAATTCATTTAAGGTTTAGTTCTTTAACTCGGAGCCGTTGTCACTTCTTATTGCCAAAATTGGGACATTGACGCTGGACTTCATTGGTGAAATCAATGACGGTTTGTTGAGTCTCACTCGTTAACTTGAAAAAATAGACCCATGTATATCTTGAGTAATCATCGACTATCACCAAGCAATATTTCTTCCCACCAAGGCTAGCATAAGATGGAGGACCAAATAGATCCACATGAAGTAATTCAAAATCCTCTTTGAGGAAACAATAGTTTTCCTCTTGTAGGGAGAGTTGTGCATCTTGCCTTCAACACATGCCCTACAAACACAATCTTTGGCAAAGGAAACATTGTCTTTTAGTCCAAGGATGTGGCCACCCTTGTGAAGACTTTGCAAAGTTCTCATGTTGACGTGGGCTAGACGGCGATGCCATAACCAGCCCGCATTGGCCTTTCTGAATAAGCACATTGGACCCGCAGTGGTTTTCCCCAAAAATTCCACCACATACAGGTCATTTTCGACGTACCCAACAAAAGCGACCTTTAGAGACTTGCTCCACAAGAGTACCACTAAATCACCATCTATGAAAACAGCAAAGCCTATCTTGCCAAGGGCATGAACAGAAAGTGAGTTGTAACCGAGGGTCTCAACAAGAATGACGTCCACGAGAGAGATATCGTGGGCAACCACAACCTTGCCGAGACCCAATACCTCTGATTTCGACTTGTCACCATAGGAGACTGTAATGATCATGGTTGGGTCTCATATCCGTGATGATATCTTTGCTTTCGGTCATATGACTAGTGCACCCACTGTCCACCACCGGAAGCATAGCCCTGCAAGAAAGTTACTTCTTGGTTTTAGGTACCCATTTTCAATGGCTCCTCTCATATTAGTAACTAGGGTCTTTGGAACCCAAATAGACCAAGCAATATATTCATTAAAAGGACCAACATAGTTAGCATATATATCACCATAGTAATCACAAAATAGCTCATAATTAGGATTATTAGGCCCTGCAAAACCAATATGGACAATTTTTTCCTTTGTGACGTTCTTTCCAACAGTGCTTGTCTTTGCTTGTGCATTCTTGGTCTTCCTTTTCTTATTCTTCTTCTTATTTGACTTGGGAACATAGCCAAATCCCTCTTTTACAAGGTTTGATCTTTGCTTGCCAAGAATATCATCAAGAACTCCCTTACCTTTGGAAGTGGAGGATTTGGCAAGCTCATCTTCCACCCTAGCACTTTCTTCATGAACATATGTTGGCTTATATGTTCTAGGGATATCATACTTAGTAAATCGGATTTGGAGCTGATAATGAGACTCATTGAGAATAGAGAATTCACTTTCCAAAGCCTTGTGAGCAATGTCAAGTTTCTCCAACTCCTTGGAGAGTCTAGCATGAGCAACCCCAAAGTCAACTTTTTCTTTCTTTAGTTTATTTGCTTTGGCTACTGCATTGTCACATTCCTTTACAAGCTTGGTTACAACTTCTTCATGTGACTCCTCGATTGACTCAAGTCTCTCTTCAAGAGAGACTCGATCCTCTTCCTCTTCTTCTAGAGCATTTTTTAGGGATGCAATCTCCATTGCATCCTCCCTTTCAATCATGCCCTTTTCTTCAAGAAGCACTTCATTTTGGGCCAGCTGGCCCATGACAGCCTCAAAATGTTTTTTGTGCTCACCTTGCAAGTTAGTGATAAAATAGTCCAAAGCAATAATTTCTTCCTTAACCTTTATACTAGTAGGATCATCCATGTCAATCATAGCCTTAGGAAAAGAAGTGATGGAAGATGATACCTCGGAACCTCTTACCATGAGGCAAATGATGTTCTTGTTGATGATGTTTTCATTCAGTGAGTCGAAGAGAGAAGTCGGTGTAGATGTGGTGACTATGGCAGCCACCTCTCGTGAGATATCATCCTCTTCTTCATCTTCGCTTCCCGATGAATACTCCTCTTGAGCCACTAAGACAATCTTTGGTTGCCTTTTGAATATAGCATTCTTCTTCACAGATTGCTTTTTTCGTGGAGCCTTTTACTTCTCTTTGAGGATGATCCTTCATCCACTATCCTCTCTACTTTGATAAGGACACTTGGCTATAAAGTGTATCCGGTCTCCACAAGTGAAGTAGGTTCTCAGCTTGGGACCGTTTTCCCTTCTTCCATTAGCTCCACTCTTGCGTTCAAGTTCAGATTTGGCTTTGGTTGGATCCTTCCAAAATTTTCTGACATAGAAGGGCATGTACTCGCCATGGGCCCTCTTTACATCCTCGGGACAATCCATAGCTTCTATGTCATCCTCGTCTTGTTCAGCCACACTTGTATTCAAGGCCATGTCGACCCCCTTTTGCATTCCAATGGCTCGTGCACGGGCATCTTCGGTGTTCTTGGCAGCCACTTTGAAAGCTGCCATTTCTTGCATTACCTCATTGGATGTCATTATGTAGTAGTTATTCCTCCTTGGAGACTCTTAAAATCTATGGGCTCAAATGGCATAAGATCACTAACATACTTTCTCTTGATCCACGCATCATCAATGTGGGAAGCACCATGATTTCTGAAGGTGGTGGTCTATACATATCCTCGTGATCTTATCCATCCATCACATATAACCCTTCGGCTTGGTTACTAAAAGCATCATACATATTCCTTCTCATGCTTTAATTTCCAATGAAGAGCTCAGTTAGGGCATCCCAAGCTTCCTTCGATGTGTTGAGATGTTCTATGTGGGGCATGTCTTTGGTACCCACACCAAGCTGGATCATGTGTAGAGCCGTTGCATTGAGTTGACTGTCTACAACCTCTCTTCTTGTTAGGTTGTTTGGATATCCAACATGAAGACCATTCTCTATGATTTTCCATAACTCAATGAAGGAGTTGCACACATGAGACTTCCTCAAAAATTTCCATTGATTAAAAATAGATGCTGAAAGTTTGGGTTGATCAACCCTATTATGTATATGAGGGTGTGGGATAGGTGTATCAGGTGAATACACATGAGAAACCTCATTGTATCCTTCCTTACCACTATCCTTTTTCGATGAGGAGCTCTTACTTGTGCCATCACCAACCACCTCGTTCTCTTTGGAATTAGTGTTATCATTTTCCTTAGATTGCGAGTGGTGGCCTCAGAGGCAGATGGAGGTGGTGCTGCGGGTGTGGAGAGACGCATTATCATTTGATGCATCTCTTCCATATTAGCCTCCATAGAACTAATCAAGGTTGTTTCCAACATCTTGATATCATTCATGGTGACTATTTCCACAACATCACTCCCATCTCCCTTGGTACCCATACTTCTCTTAGGCGGTTAAGCCCGAATAAAGAGTCGGGGCTATAATACCAATTGAAATGGATCATATGGGCACCTAGAGGGGGGGAATAGATGCTACTCAATTTTTAGTTCTTTTTCAATTTTAGGCTTGACACAAAGTAAATTCTCTAGATATGCAACTACGAGAATTTCACTATGTGCAAACCTATCTACTAAACACATAAAGAGAGAAGCGAGGAAACCGTAGTGGAGCACGCGAAGACACAGGGATTTGTTTTACCGCAGTTCCTTCCTTGTTAAGGAAAGTACGTCTGCATTGGAGGGGTGGGCGGTTCTAAGACCACCACGCCACAATAGGCCTCACCCTATTCTCCGATGGATCTCACCACAAAAGGTATGATCCACCCATCCACTATTGGTACCCATCGAGGCGGGAACCGGTGCCTTTACAACTCTAGCGGGCACACATCCACAACCAAATTGGAGGCTCCCTTAATGACAACAAGCTGCCACAAGAATAAGGATTATAAAATAACCAAAACAAGGGTCGAGATATTTGCAAGAAATACTAGATCGAGGATACTCCAAATAAATGGAGGGGAAGTGAAGTGCTTGATTGCTTTTGATGAAGATCGATCCCTCCTTCTTCGATTCCCCAAAGAACAAGGCCTTTGGGTGGATGAAGGTGGAGATCTCTTGGATGGAACTTGAGGAACGGATCTTGTTTTTTCGAATGAACCGAGAGTTCTGGCAGGAGGGGAGAGATGGGTTTAAATACCCTCTGCCTAGAACTGGCCGTTGGAGCAATTTGGGGGCGGATTATCCGCCCCTCACTAAGAGTCGCTCCGAGCTTGCCTTTGCAAAAGTCCTTGGGGGCGGATTATCCGGCCCCCTTGAGGGGCGGATTATCCGGCCTGGCAAAAAATCCGGCCCTGGCCAGACAATCCGAAAGATATTCCGTCCCCACACAATGCGTCGCGCCCTTGCTCCCTTTGTGATTGGGGAGGGTCGGATTATCTGGCCCTTGGCAGGGCTGTATTAGCCGCCCCCCAAAAACACCTTTGAGCTTTTTTTGATATTGCTAAGATCTGTAGCACTTCAACACACATTAAATAATCCTTGATATTGTTATCTAACACACAAAACACTAGAGATCATGAAATGTTCTTTCAGGTACGCTTACAGGTGGCGCCGACACGAGGCTCCTAAGACCGCTCATATACCATTGAAGTAGCCCTTGCGGGAGGTCGACATAGTTCTAGGGTGTATTCTTCTTCTGGTATGGGAGCCTTGGGGTGACGGATATTGAATCCCCGTGACAGCTCCCATAGTTGAGGTAGATCAAATCTGCATGACGCGAGTATCCCCTTCCTCGCGCGCCAACCGTCAAAGGATAGTTTTCACGTTCCCACGACAATCTCCCTTCTAAAGAGCGAAAGAGAGTTTATTTTTTTGGCAATCAACTTGGTTCGGTAGGTTTGGATATCAAAGACAAAGATATGGGTGTAATGGGGAAGATTCCCTCAGAATTTATTCATAAGGTGATTGAGAGATCGTAGAAGTGGTTTACAAGATGGATATCGATAGGTTTATAACAGTACCCGACGAGAATATGAATCTAGGGTTTATGACTAAGTCTAATGGCTTGTCTTGGGCGAATATGGAGTGTACTATTTAGTGAATGTCTTCCAGTATATATAGCCATCCGTGGTGTAAGAGTCTCCCCTAGACATGACAGGTCTTCATCTTTCCTTGCACATTAAGTCGGTCTTCGATCTTCATTGGATGCACTTCTGGTCTCCAGGATCCTCTAGAGCCGTCTTGCAACCCAACATGTTATGTCGCTTGAGAGCTTTAGGACATGATCCTTAAGGTCACAGACATGAGGGTCTTTGTGGGCAAGAATATGGATGACGGCCTATGTGAAATACAAGCCCAAATGCACTCATAAACGACACCTTGTTTCCAGTGTCACGCTATTTGGCGCTCTCATAGAAACAGAAAACACCGCCACAACCAAAGGCACAACCCGGAATGCTACCAAAGACCATGAACCACCATGTGGGCTACCAAACGACATGACCATACCCCTCAATGAATTGCTCTAAGGAGACGCAAAATAGTTACAAGGTACACACATGCCCTAGATAGAGCTGCAAGTGGGACCCCACAAAAGTCCCACTTTTAGTTGAATAAGAGCATCTCTAGCAGATACCGCATCTGGCCATCCCGCAAAATGCGTTTGCGGTGAACCGCATCTCGCGTCCGCGGTGCCAAAAAGGCTAAACGAAGCAGATGCCACATAGTGTACCGCGAAACCGAATATTCCTTTTTACGGGTCAGGTATGCCATATATGTTCCGTCCCATCGTGTGTACTGCAAAAGAAATGTTACCTCAAAGCACACAATTCATTGTTTGAACGAGAAATAGAACAGAATTTGGACATAGCTATTACTAAATTAGGTGACATAATTCAATGAGAAGCTTATCTAGCACAGTGATTAAAAAACAAGCTATTCAATCATACTACTAACAAACTATTAAAGAAAAACCCTAATCTATGTTGTCGCTTCCGTGTCATCTTCCGCGCCGCCGTCTGCCTCCTCCGCGTCGCTTCCACTATCATCAATCTCGACAATTCCGGCATTGTTCTCCTCCCTCTGAAACTATTCCCAACGCGCCTCGTCGATGACGATGTAGATCGTGCGGCCATGAACGGCCTAAAATCGCGCCCTCCCTCTAGGGTTGCGGAGATCGGGGTGGACCTTCCGCCCGCAAACGACGCAGAGGGCAAGCTCCGCCTTGTGTTTCTTCTTGAAACGCTTCCGCCAATACGAGCTCGCGGGCGCGTGGAGGGCCAGTGTCCTCTTCCACTCCGGCAATTGGCGGCTGCAATCCTCGATCTGACGAGCCAACTCGCACCGCGCAGAACCGGCGCCACCGGCACCATGGCATAGCTGAGTTCTCAGCCGACTGAAAGCGTCGCGCGAGGCAGCGCGAGGATGTCGTAGTGGGCGAACATTGCAGCCTCGTAGAAGTTTAGATTGGGTCTCGTCATTGCAGCAGGAAGGAAAGAGAGAGTGATGGTGGAGAGGAGAGAGAGAGTGGGGGTGGAAATGGCCGACGACGACTGCTGTGCGGGAAGTAGGGGAGGAATTTTTTTTCCCTCACCAACCAAAACGTCACGATGCAGTGAACCACGTCCTGAGCTCTCATACGGTTTACATGCAGCACGGAAGGCCATATTTGCGATGAACAACAAAAAAACAATGCGGTAGATATTGCAATATCTGTAATAATTATTTTTTAGACTAATGCACCACAAAGTGATGATTATTATACGGATTGGCTACAGACAATATCTGCTAGAGATGTTCTATAAAATCTTCAAATAAACTAGAAGCACCATTTCCCTATTTCCTTTTCGGGGCCGTGCTCTGCCCGATCGGAAAAGCCGACCGTCGGCAGGCGTCCCGGCCAGGGCGACGCTGACACGCCCCAGCAAATGATTGGCTCGCCGAGGCGGCGCTCGTCGGGTGGCACGGCACACATGGCCGAGATCGATCGGTAGTGTACCGTACAGGCGGAAAGCACCAACCAACCAACCATCGCACCACAGCAGTCGGCTCCTCGGTAGATCATCCGTCACCTAGCGTGGCCGCGAGCCAACAGGAAAATCAAGAAAAAATGGCGTCATTCTGGCCCGCCATGACCCTGCTGTTGCGTTGCGTGGAAAGCGCTGGCAAAGGGTCGGCGGTAGCGCCAAAAATGGGGCACGGGCTTCTCAGTCTAGTGGTGTCCTTTATTCGCGCCTGACCTGTTTGTTGGAATAGGAACGAAGCTGCAGCAGGCTCGATTTGGGCCAGACAAGTCTAATTGTCTTTTCGTAAAAGGTGGTATTTGCCTTATAAGTTTGTTAATCAGAGAATGGTGAGTCAGCATGCATGATCTGAAACTTAGCAAGCTTTACACATTTTCCTAGTCTCCTGCCCGCGTGCCAACTGATCTGCGTGGTTGGAAAAAGGTGGAGAACTCGATCATAAGTAAACGTTTGCTTAATACAAAAATGACAGCGTTCCCAGTATATCTATAATTTTTTGCTTCAAACTTCTGATTTTATCATTTTTCATGCTTTAGCTAATCTTCCGAACATTTCTCATTTTTTCACTGGAGAGAATTTTTTTTGTGAGGAAGTATCCGATGAAAACTCCACGGAAACCATGTCTTTCAAAAGGTCTCAAAAGATACAGCAAGGCTACAAAGATGACGGATTTGGCATGCCATGCACACTGTCAAAAATTGGTGGGTTGAAAGGGAGAAAGTCTTGGCCTTCTCTTTCGAAACCCCACTCTACTATCTCAACCATGCTTGTGTCCAAATCAAAGATGAGGCGGCGATATGGTGTCTCACCGGGTGACCGGGGCAAAAGCTTTGAGTAATGTAATCTCGCGAGAGTACGTGTTTTTTGTGGGTCTTAGCTGCTCTCGGCTAAGATTTGGTTTGTAAAATGAAAATGGAATGTCTTTTGCTTTGTTTTCAAAAAAGAGTGAATTCCACTTTTTACCCTCTAATTTGTGCATTTGAGACACTAATTACCCTATTTAGTAGAAGTTATACCCCGTATGTCCTATTTAAGAAAATTCTAAGCATGATTTTATCTCGTTTTAGCATTTAACACGTGTTTTTGGATAAGGCTGACATGTTAGGACGATGTGTCGCCACAAAATATGTCAAGATCGGAGGACGTCGTCGTCGATCATATCTACCCTTCTCTGCACCAAATATTCTATTCTTTGTTGCCATCTCAATAATTTCGAGGTTCAATCGTCACCTTACACCTTGTCCAATAGATATGCATCAGAAAATGAGGTTTAAAGTTTTCGAACATGGTAATTTAGATGAATTTTAACTACATAGGGTAATTAGTGCCACAAATGCACAAGTATAGGGTAAAAAGTGAAATTCACTCAAAAAAAATAAAGTTGAAGCTCAAACTCATATTCATTTTGGAGGTAAGAAAAAATGAAGTATGCTTCAACATTGATGTCCAACTATGTGTCACTATCCATAGCTTGTTGTTTTTTCGTACCTCCCAAGTGAACTCTTCTTTTATACTGAAATTATAAATGTTTGTAGAACATCACCTTACTGACATACTCTCTCCGTCCACAAATAAGTGTACATTTAGGATTGTCTAAGCCAAAGATTTTAAAATTTGACCAACTTTATTGCATATAGTAGCAACATATATCACACCAAATTCATATATTATGAAACTTCACTTCAAAAGGAATCTAGTGATACCGTTTTGGTGTCATAAATATGGCTGCGTTTTTTAAAATAACGATCAAACTTTAAAAGAGTTAACTTATTTGCGAAAGAAGGAAGTACTGCATTTTTCAGAATTTTTAGCAACTATGTAACATAAACTTGCTATTCACTGGTTTCTACCGTAACTAGATTTCCTTTTCTCTATAGGAGAGACGACCAGGATCTACACATTGGATCCGAAAGTTCGCCCCAATAATCCGCTCCATTTCTAAGACGAACAACTCAGACTCCGAACTATACTTAAACGTGCAAAAAATCACCTTGTTATAATAAACTACGGGCAACATGCATCTACAATTCTGAATGTGAACCCGGCTAACGATCTAGTCAAGGCAACTCACCACACCTTTATCTTCTGGGAGTTGTGACGATCGATCGACATGACCTTTGCGAAAGCCAAGCGTACGCACAACGCAGGTACAACGCATCTAGTGCTTTGCTGCTTTTGCACTACCGGTTGAAACTACGGATAACAGTGGTTCTTCTTCCTCCGGTCTAAAAGTTCAGTCATGCTTTGTCATCATTTTCCTAAGCTAGCTCTACTAGCTACCTGCGTGTTCATCACTACTCGATCTAGAGGTGTTGGAACTAAATTAGCACTTTGGTTCTTCCTGTTTTGTTCGAGGAAAAAAAAGGCGCTTTATTTCTTGGCTTTCCTAGTCAGCCCGACGTGTGCTGGCAGTATTTTTATCGAGCAGCGTATGTCGATTTGGATGCTGAAATAGAGCCTTTTTTGGTTATGTCGGTACGCTTACGTAAAGAGTTTTTCGCTTTTTTATTCCGACACCTGAAAGTACTTGCACGTGATATTAGGCAAGTTTTGAGATTTTTTTTTGTCCCAAAGAGATCATGTGTGCTACCAGTACTACTATAGTGCAAGTGTTATAGCGAGGTAGGAATACATGTTTCGTAATACATCCGTAGAAAAATGCTACGAGCAGGAGAGGGTAAACTAGCTTGTTGAAACAAAATCTGGGGGCAAGCCTTGACCCATGTGTAAAAGAGGTCTTCTTCGTGGAGTTCTAAGCGGTTTGACACTTGGCGTCTTGGATATCTAGATCGGAAAGTGCGCGTCCGTATTATCAGTCAGTGTGGCTTCAACATGGTACGCCACGAAGGTTCGCTTTCTTGTTGGTACCATGGTATTGGAGAAAGTTATGATGAATGCGCTTAGAGGCCTTTTAAAGTTACGGCGGAGGGGTGCGTTCGATGTGATGACGACTATGTTGCACATGCTATTGTACGGATTTGTCTTGCGGGGAAATTTTTCCGTCCATTCGGACACGTCATACCTGTATGTCGGGTGTTTGGTAACTTGCAGCAGCAGCCTCAGCAAGCGGAGACAACATCACCGGAGGGATCGCATTTTTGGTGGTGCTCCTCGAGTACCGAGCCGAGATTTTCAGGGTGAAATCCCAAGGTCTAGCTCATGGTCTTGTTTAAAGCATTGTTCTGGGAGCTCGACCTTTCTCTAGGATGAAAATTTAAGATCTTTCATTGACGATGACAACGTTTGTGCATTGTTTTTTTCTTGGAGACGTTGCTTTTGAAGAACCTCTTTTGTGGTCCGGGTGTTGTCTCCGGTGGTGGTTAAAGTGTTGTTGATGCGAATGATTGATCACTGTGGTGTGTCATTTTCTCTTTTTTTATTATTTTTGGCTATATCTATCCTTGGTGTCTTCAGGCATCTTGTTGGTGTAGACGCTGGATATAATTGAAATACTCGTGACATTAGTAAAATTCCTTTATCAAAAAATTGTGCAAAAGAGATGGAAATGCAATATACCGGTGATAGCTTGCAGACGAAGAAAGGCACCACTGCTAGAGCCTTGCTTTTCCGCACACAGCAAAGGCCGGTGAGAGGGAAATGCATCTCTATCCAAGTGCTAGTAGTACCAGCGGCCGGGAGCAGGAGCAGAAAGCACCGAACGCATACACCCGAAAGAAAGGCCGTGCACACGCACTACTACTAATACAGAAAAGAAGATGGGCAAAGCTGGCTAGGCCGGTAATGCGATGCCGATGCAGAATCTAGCACTAATTGTCCCTCAGGGATTCCCCATACGTGCCAAGAGTCAAAGGTTCGCCCTGAGATTCTTCACGGAGCCACCACGAGACGGTCGACACGAGACGCGGGCCGGCCGGCCGGCAGAACATATTCGTACGCCCGGCGGCTAGCTAGCTAGCTAGCTCAGAGATTCGGCATGTCACTCACCCGGTAGTAGCTTTCTTCTAGTGATAGCTCCTGCATCACTGGAAGAAAAAAAGGAGAAAGGAGCGGTTGTTATAGATAGCTCCGGCGTGGCTAGCTAGCTAGAAGCAACTATGGATGGGCAGAGTTGGCAGTACCAATTTGGTACGTCCAGGATCGAATTTACAGGCGCCTAATCAGCAGCTGTGAAGGAACTATGGCCACTGAGTCTAGGCTTTCTTTTTGTTTTCTGGCAAAGAGGTCTAGTTAGAAAACGCATGCGGTGATCACGGAAAGCACATCGAGATCCATCATGTGTATATAATACAATAAAAATGATTGGCTTGTATTCCGTGTTTCAGAACAATCCTAGGATAACAGTTATTCCTTCTAAAAAAAGGATAACAGTTACAGACGTGTTTATTTTTACATCTGTTGTTTATAGACTTACATGGCATCCGATCAACATTTAGTGGCACACGGAAGTAGCAGCATCATATCTACATTCAGGTAAATATGCACGCTAGCTAAGTTCACAGCCGAAGCAAATTATCACTCGAGGAATGGAAGAAAACCTTATGTACACATTCACAACCAGACCAATGTGCTCCTGAAGAACTTCAGCACAAAGCAGCCCGCTTCAGAGAAGGCTTCTCCCATGATGCTGGCGGTGTTCTCTTATTGTCAGGTGGGATAGCACTACAGTAGATGCAACACATGTTTTCTGACGTGAAAAGTGTTCTATCATCCGGTTAACTCCTGTCAAGCAAATTCAAGGCATCCTCTTCTCCTTTAGGAGTTAGATACCATTGCCCTGTCAAAAACCTCAGGGCAAACTGGCATTCACGCCGCTGTTCATCTTCTCCTACCATATCCTTGGTAGAAACCACCGGCGGCGTGGTGGCGCCTCCCACCTCCCCTGATCCAGCCATCCCAATTGCCCCGCCCACCTGATCTAATGCTGCTGCCGGTATTGCTCCCTCCTTGGCCCCAGTTCCCCATCTGTGACGATCCACCATTCATTTCCTCTTCCTCCCTCTCGTTGTATTCAAGGATTCTCCGCTTAATGTTCTGCTTCTCCTCAAGCTCGGCAGCCTCTTGCTGCTTTGTGCTCTGCACAAGAGCAGAGTCACTGGGGATGAACATCTGCCTTGTCTGTTGTTTGTGCCCTTTCTTCATTAGCACCTTGACACGTACCTTGCTGCCACCACCAGCGTTACCACCCTCTTCATCCACAGTTTCCTCTCCACTCTCAGACTCTGTGGCTCTTGGGTCCTTCGAACTTTCAAGGACATTCATTGGTACTTTCATGTTCAGAGTGGACCTGGAACGCACCTCAGACTTACGTGACTCCAGGCTCTCGTGTAGAAGGGCTTTCAGCTCACGGTCAAAGTCTTCTTGCTCCTTGAGATCAATCTGAACGACCTTTTGCCTAACCTCAACACCTTCGTCTTCGTCAGTACCAACAGCCATCCCGTCGTCCTCGTCATCACCTTCATTCTCTGATGCATCATTTGATTTCTCCTCAGACAGAAGATCTTCCTCATCTTCACGACCATCAATGCTGCCGCTATCTGAATAGCTCTCACTATCTGCGCCTTCCCCGTGATCCTTTCCATTTCCCTCAGCTCCATTCACTGAACCCCTGCCATTAGAAGCACCATCATGTGGCTGCTTTTTCTGAGATTCATTGTCTGAGTGCCTTTCGCTTTCAGGCTTCTCCACTGAGGCTGCAAGCTCGTGTTCTTCGAGCTCAGCTAATGCAGAGTTAAGTTCATCCATTGATGAATATCTGGTCATGTTTGGTCTTAGATCAGCAAACAAATCCTGAAAGAACATATGGATGAGCACGCTAAAGAAAATGCGCAAGCAAAGCTATGGAATAGATTTAATTCTGCATTCAAAACTACAGAACTATCATGTAGACTTGTCCTTTGCCTCCGTAAGATAAAAATAACAGCAATAAAACAGGGTTCGTCGCAACAACATTATTACCAGACAACAACAAAATGTGTTGACCTAAGATATTGGATTGTTCATTTGTATAATGTTTACTTTGGGACATGTGCCTTGCTGCCGCTACAAAAGTCTGAGGCTCGACAACATATACTTCTCTCTCTTTTTACCTATTGCATTTAAGTTATAATAGCATCCAGCAGCAAAAAAATGTGGAGTACTATTGCATATTCTCTAAGGGCAGGAAACGGGCCTGGCATCCTGGTTCAGATATTTGCTTCCTGGGTGCAAAAAAGAATATCATATGTAGCATGCAATAGGATATGGTTTAAAAAGAAACATCACATGTTAATTCTGGAGGTCGTTTGATACATGCATGCATTCTTAGTTTTCTACAAGGTAACTTGGAGGTGGCACTTCAGAATGAAAGTTGGTGGCCGACAAGCTCAAACATCATGCCCGTAACATGGAGAAGCAGTGCGTGTCATCAGGTCTTCATCTTCAGACGGATGATAATGCGAGAGTCTGTCATCATGCTGTCGCTAGTTCAGTGTTGCTGTTTTTTGTTCTATTAAGCTTTTTAATCTGCAAGTGTAATGACCTCATGGGACTTGGGAGGACTTTTCCCTGCTTATACTATTTGAGCTATCGGTTGCTGACTAAGTGTGAGAAATGTAGTTGCTAGAGGCTTGTTAAGTATCGGTCCTGCACTCGCCTGGGTTCAGACAGTCAGGTTTCATTATGATTGTAAAAAAGTACAAGTCCTAAATAAGTCCATGGATCTTCAGATGTCCATAAAAATGTATTCGGCTATTAGTAAGTCCACTGATCTTCAGAAGCCCATCAGAATTCCTTGGTTAACTATTACAAATGCGGATGCTACTATTGCTACAGTAAAGTCATTTCACTCATAGGTCAACTGTTTTTCTTTACCAAATAATCAGAATACAGAACCTACTAGATGAATATTCTTGTCTAACAACATTAGAAATTTAAATAAATCTAATGGTATCTAAGAGCTACTAGCTATTTCTTTACTTTATAGCCCAGCATTTATAATGGTAAACTCTTATTGCTATTTATGTATGTTGGCAAACTGTTCACACAAGAAAGGAAGTAACAGAAGTATTTATACATGTTGGGAATTTGGATACATCAGAAAGAAACTAACCTGGATGTCAAATTCTATGTCAAGTGGTAAGGGGCCTTTCATAATAATATATCTTTGAAAATGTAACAAGAACTTGTCAAGCTTTCTTTTGGATGAGCCTCTAGTGAAATAATGACCACAAGTCTGCAGAAGTGTTATGATCAACCTGATCCTGAAGCAGTCTTCTGGTGGATCCAACACATCTTGCTGTGCAAGTAAGAAATGAAACAGTGAATGATCATTCTCAGACATAAGCTTGCAATAAATACTACTTCTATCCACCAGATGATACAGTTTTTCTAGGAGGCGAATACTTATCCCGCATAAGAAATAATTTGATGGTTCTATATAGTTGTAAATTTTAGATAGCACAGTTTTAACATTTAAAATGTGCAAGAAGTCAAGAACACTAAGTAAATAATATTTTGATCTATTGAACTCTTCAGCTATACCATGAAAAGGAAAAAGGATCTGGTTAATCAACATCATTCTGATATATACAGTGCACCATATGATGTGCAACCACGCTCTGCACTTTGATTTGAGCACATCCGCATGAAATTTACTAATAAGAATTGATGCCGCTTTTAGTATTCTAGCAACTGGAGAATACAGCTCCAAATATAAATGTATTAGGGGGAAGGATGAACATTTGATGTGAATAGTAGCATTTAGCTTCTTTACTGTATCATTTGTCAGATTTTTCTAATTATGTGTACCCTTAAATTAGAAGGGAATTGAACTTAAAATTCTTATGTGGTAGATAGAGTAAATTAAGAGGTACATCGAGAATTGTTTTGGGGAATTTTGTGCTGATTTTGGTGCTCGGACCAAAAGCCATGTCATAGATTGACTGCATAGGGTGTTACCAACTTACAGCAAAACCCAATAATTCAAAATATAACTTCTATTATTAACATCTAATATTACTGTGAGAAGAAATTGTACTAAGTCTTTACGTGCCAGCATCCAAATCACATTACAGAAGCTAGCATTTCAACAATGATAAGGAATAGCACCAAAAAAGGAATTAAGGATAACAAAGTTCCAAGTTGTGCTAAAGGATGTAAGTGCTTACTTCATTAGTTCCATGACCGAACACAATGATAAGGTATAATGTCTCAAATACAACTGATGAGTCAATATGCTTGTAGCTGTACAGCTCTCCAAGAAATCTCATGTGCGCAAGTCGCCTTTGTTGCATCGCATAGTCGTTTAACTCCAGCCCAACCCTTATCTCTTCTAAGACCTAAATCAAATTAGAAAACAAATTAAACCAATTGGATGCCAGCTCGTTGCACCTGCTCCAAAATAAACTAAATACAGCCATTCTCATCAATCAAGGGGTAATTTTGCCGCCACAGAAATAATTATTGCAATCAAACTTCTCTTGGGATCAAAGACTCGTTTAAGGCTTCAAATGAAGGAACTAACCTCATCTACCACTGCAACAGCAAAGTCGTCATGATAACGACTAAGCCCAGCAGTGAGAAGAGCAATCAGATGAACTTGACTGTACTTTCCTTTGTGAACCTTTAGAAAACACTTTACAAGGTATTGCTGACACTCTGCCCAAGGTAGCTTGCGTAACTGGCGAAGAACATGCTCAACACTTGATTTGTCAAGATCTGAGAAAAGCAACTTCCTTATGTACTGCAGAGGAAGAAAAAGAGGGTGTATTTTTCAATTGCACTCGATATATAAGTCTAATAAGAAGGATCAGAGAAATATAAAGGGCCAGAGAATTGGAAATCTTACTTGATACAGAGGTGGACGGACTTTTGAAACTCTGGCAGATCTTTCAGGCGGTTTACAAAGGTAGTAGGCATTTTCTACAAGTGTACTGTGGCGAGGATCCAAATTCTTAACATTTTTCAATCGCATCAGTATCTCCAACATGTTAGCCATGCGAATGGTAGTTTCAGGTGAACGATATAAAAAACGTCCGCAAGTCTCAAGAAGGTTGCAGGCCACATCAATGTTATGATGACTGAAATCATCCAGACAGGCCTACAAAATTAAACAAGATAAGCTACAGGTGGAAGTGCAAACACCATAGAAATTACTACACCGTGCATAAGAGTATAAGACAGTACCTTCAAACAACTAAAAACAAGAGCTGCAGGTGCAATTTTGAATTTGCACAGCTCCCCAATAAATCTTATGTTTTTTATTTTTGTTTCAATGTTGATTTGATCCTGAAAATGAACAGAACAGAGAAGAATAGTTAGTCACGCTACATCAGTTAATGTGGATATCCTGTTCCCCTGGATTTAAACTCCAAGTTCCTCCTAATTTAAAGAATGTGGGGGGAGGTTCTGGAGATGTTCAATCCATGATTTATTGTTTATATTGATATTAGTTGCTTAGCTCAGATTATAGAATTAACACTAAATCATAAATATTATCATGGATAGAGAAGAAAATTTGATATGACTAAGAAACATGAACTCACCAATGAGCAAAAGGAAGCAAAGGAATTACAAGCAAATATAGTCATACCTTCTTATTTATTAAGAAGTTGAACTCCTCTTCAAGCATGGCAAGAAGCATACTAGGGACATCTTTCATACATGATGACAATGTGGCAACCAACCGAGAATAGTAAGGTAAAAGCTCTAGAGAAGTCCTTGGAACACTGAATAAGGCCCGCACAAGTTTCTTCCGACTTGCTTTAGAATTCAGGTAGCAAAACTCAACCTGGAGAAACCAAAGTAGCTTGAGAATGATAATGAACCTTAAATACAGAAAGGTCAGACAACAGAATAGGAGTATATACCGTCAATTGATCAATAAGATCGCGGCTAACACATCCTGGCAGCCTCTGAAGGAGGTTGTCCAAACTTCCACCATCCAAGGCTCTTACTTTCTCTTTATCTTTTTCAGTTTTCCTGTCTAAATCCTTCTCTTTGGATTTTTCTGCATCTTTTCCCTTATCTTTTTCTTTGTCCTCGCTATGCTTGGCTACATCATCTGCCTTTCCCTCCAGTTGATCTTCAGTGGAAGAAGTTTGAGCAATGTCATGTACTTCAGTCTCTTGTTCCGCGCTGGACTCCTTCAAAAACAAAAACCCATACAAATGATTTTATGTTGAACAAATAAGAAATGCTAAACAAGAGAAAACTGAAATTCCATTTACACTGCTTAAAAACAAACCATATGTTGTTCACCTTGCTATCCAGAAGAAATGAGCAAGAAGAAGCAAGAGGTGACTCTACACTCTAGATGTCAGAAAAGATGTTCACAAATGAAAATATCAGTTCTACACTGCTGATATGATGCAAAAAGCATAATAACAGAATCACACATTGTCATCTAACAATCCAGTTTACACCACTTCGAGAAAAATCCAGTTTATACAAAAGAAAGGTATTAATAAAATCTTCTCAGACAGTACCAAGCGAACTGACAGAATGTACTGCTTTGAAGGTATCAGATTCTTACGCTAGATAGTTCACGGCTCTTAGTGTGTTGTTCATTCGCCTTTTGTTCAGCATCTCCCAGTAACACAGCGGGCACAAATGCTCTGCTCAGAAAGTAGGTTTATGTAGTCAGAAGAAGAATCTAGTAAATAACAGAGTTAAGGTAGTTCAACACAAGCTAGATAATTATTAATAGTATGAAGAGAAACCTTAGATCAGGTAAAGATTCATAAAAAGTCTTGGTATCATCATCATCCCAAATAGGTTCTAGTACAGATGGTTCTTTTCCCAGAGAGGGGGTGACATCAGTTCCTGTAGTAACCCTTGTTGTATTCCCATCATCTGGCATCACTGGAGGCTGCAAGTCAATAGCTTCAGCTAACCTGTAAATGAAAAGGTTGCAGATCCTCATTAATCATACATAAATATAATATATGTACATGCTAGAAGGCACATAGTTAACAATTATTCAAGGAAAAAGTTGCTTTGTCCTTTCTAACATATTTTAGAAGATATACAACTGAACATTTATGGTCCTTGGTAACACTGAATGTAAAACATAATGAGCTTTAAATTAATTGAGATGATGTTTTCTCATTTTAATACATGTTTTTAGATCTTCCCCTTAGTAGAAAATATGAACAAGAAAATAGTGTTTGAATCTCAATAAAAAACAATAGTACAGATTACAGAATTGAAAGAAATTATCTGCTGAAATTGTCAGGTATGGGAGAAGCCGATACTATGCAGACAGTTTATGTTACCTCCTAGCTGCAATGAGTATGACTGTATGAATGAATCCCATTTCGTGTAAATACAAAATTTCCATATGATCAGATTATTTAGTAACATTATTAAGGAGATAGGGCATGAACAGTACCAACAAATACAGCTAGTAAATTACAAGGGCCAAGCCTGTGCTGTTGTATTCAGCAACAATAGACCCCAACAAGTAATTATATGTCACAAGCCTACGAATAACAGAACTGGACAAAACGCAGATTATGCTGCTATGTGTCAATACTCAATACACACATATTGGAAATGACATTCTCGAATATATACTCACGAGGATACACCACGTAGTAACTGATCAAAAGACTTCCGGAGTTTCTCATATGAAGCTGTGTTCTCATCACTTAGTTCCCCTTTGGCACTTAAAACTTTTGCATTCTCTGCCTCCATCAGACGAAGAGACTGGATATAGTGGATAGTTGGGTACATGCAGTAAGATATTAGATGGTAGGCAAAGACAAATAGGAGTCCAAATTAATAAACAGAAAGGGTGTAGTTACCGCATTTTCTGATTGTAGTAGTTCAGACACAGCATCATAGTAAGAGTTCAAGACTTTCTTGAAGAACTTCTTCTGATCAGCAGTAACATTTAGATCCTTAAAGAACTGCATCAATTTAAAATAATGTTGGTAGGTTTGCCCAGTATGGACACTGAAACATATCAGTCTTCTGACCAATTGGTGGCATATAGTGCAGACATTCGGCACCGGTAGACTTTGAGAATAGTGTATAAAACATCATAGGATGGTGAGAGCAGGCCCAATTATCAGAATCAGAATTCTATGCATGCAGGTCCCTCCCATGCTTAGGATCTAGTTTAAGTGTAAATTTTACATCAAAGAGTCAATTACAGTTCCGAAAGTTCCCAGCTATTTTTTTCATAATGCGCCATCTTGCTTTTATAAGCTTGATTCATGCCAACTTTGACATGAGTTGGACTCATCAATTTAAGTATTCCCTGGTCGTTTCTAAATTCTGCAAACAGTTACTCTACCTATTACAAAAAATGTAACTTTGGGACTCAATGATGTGCCTCAAACTTAGCAAAACAGCTACTCTACCTATTACAGTTGAAGTCAAATGTGGTTATCATTTTGTTCAGAGACCATTTGATACCCAATAAAACTATGTTGCTACTTATATCTCTTACCTCATCATTTGATTCATGACCATGAGAACGTAATCCTATAAATAACCTCCCTTGACGAACAAAGGAAGAGAGAAGAGACAGATTTGTCTGAGTTGCTTCCCGGTCCTTCAAATGCTCCAGTGATGTAAGATCTTTTATAATGTTTACAAAGATACTAGCATCTTCAACAATTCCAACAAAATACAGTTCAATCAGAAGCTTTAGGGTGCTTCTCTTCTTCATAGCTCTCGAATTTTTGTCTAGATCCAGATCCTCGCCAGATTTACCAGGAAAGAAGACCTTCAGTAGACCTTGTACAAGACAAGGTGAGAAGTCCTTGTATCTTTGATGAAGCAGTGAGCAAACCTACATTACATTGCTACAAGGGTTATTACGTTACATGAGTCCACATAGAAGTGATGTATTTAGAGGCTCACATGTTCATGATCAACTAAACCTCAAACTCTAAAGTGATGTGATGAAGCCATGTAACAGCACGATGACAAATAAGCAAAAAAAACTGAAAAATGTAATGCAACAGCAAGATCTAAACCAATAAGTCCAAGTGAAATAATTGAGAATATACGTAGCAGCACTATGTAAACGATCACACCAAAGCAGGGAACATGCTTTCATTCTGTAACACGGAAGCTTGAAATAGACAAGTCCAATAAACAAAAATATCTTCATAAGGCACAGGGGACGGCCATATGACACGGGCAATTTTTTGCTCATGTACTGAGGTGATTACAAATTAACATCAATTACCTGAACTGCAGCTTGTATATCAGAAGAACGAAGTTTAGCTTCACAAATATAAGAAACTGCTTCGCTGACAAATTTGCTCAAGTTCACACTTTTCAACTCATCCATTAATCCATCCTTTTGTTCATCATTTATTGTTTTGAGCTTCTTTATAACTGTTGTATTCCGTTTAATGCTTGAGTCAAGAGTCCTCAGGTAGTTTACATCTGAAATTAGTGAATAATATCAGATCATACCAATGCCACAAAAACATGTACATGACTTGTTAAGATGAAAAAGTATCAACTCAGGATTATAAATATTAATCCTCATTTGAATAGAGAACAACCAAGAAACATAAAAGGAATGAAAATAAGTAAAAAGATGATAAAAGACTAGCGAAAATGGAGCAATTGAGTGAGTACAATCTTATTTTCATTGCTACGACAAAAAAGATATGTGTATAAACTACAGAGATAGTTTGATGCCTCATCCGCAACAAAAGCTCATACTGAGATGTTTGTTGTAAGGAAACTTAGATCTATAAAGTCAAGAAGATCATGCGATAAAATAAGAACAGATGAGCTAATAGATAGAACACAGCAATATACCGGTTGTCAGAGTGAGGTTGGGGGAAGAACTTCCTTTATAAACATGGCTGAAAAATATCAGGAACTTCAAGGTACATCTGAAACTAGCAAGGTAAGAAAATAGGAATTGTTCACCCTGAGATCCAGTTATATTTTCTCAATTTCATTCATGTACCGCCTACAATAATATATTTGTGTTTGTATTGAACAAAAATTCACTCAGTTCCTCCTCCCTCATATGCCTTTGAAGTTGTATTGAACAACCTCGTTCCACCCACCCTCTCCATGCACATGAATGGACATGTTAATGGCCGAAGTTCTCAGCCAAAAGGTTTACAAACAGTTTGCAGTCGGTTTGTTGTCCTGTGCTCTCTTGTGCAAATCTAGTTAGTTGTAGTCTCAATATTTACTGACTGGGATAAGCTTTTGCTATCGTGGTTTCAAAAGAAGACGGTTTAAATTAATTATCTTATCCAATATAAGAGAGATATAAATGTTTCTGGAAATTAAATCATGACTCAAATGGAACCTTGGTCTATTGTACTAGTCCTAGCACTACTACACACTGGTCACAATAATAGCTGATTACTTGTAGTTTAGTATAAGAAAATAAATATATATGAATTGCAAAGATGGAGACAATAGCAAGAAACTCATACTGTCTGCAACATCTACACTATCATTCATGCACTTTGACACACTGTTTGTTTATCATAGAAACTATTCACCGATAACAAGAATAAGAACAAAGAATGGTTGTAACACTCTTTGAATTCTTTTTGTGCAGTTGTACATTGCACGCATGCTATACATCAATATGATTTTAAGCAAATGAATTTCAGGCATTCAAATTAAACAGAACTTTCTATCACAACTTCTATGGAATGGACACTAATGGTAAATAAAAATGACTACCTGGTCTTTCAGGATTTTGGTTGCTTCGGCGAAGGGCAGTCTTCTGATCTATAAGTCTTTTATGTTCTTCAATACGAGCTTCCTGCATACAGTTCTAAGCAGTCACATATGAGTTATGAATCTCACATAAGATCTGTCAAAAAACCTAGGAACAGATGATGAACCACCTGAGCTGTACGCAATAATAAAATTTGAAGAAACTACATCGGATTATAAGGACTAGAAACATACAATGAGTAAAAAAACTATTGTGTGTAGTACTAGCTGCCTGAACAAATTTCTATGTAAAGTTAAGCAAACTGTGTTTCACCGCCTGGATTTCTGTTGGTGGATAAGAACCTCATTAGATCTCAGTACTTACTAATCATAACAGACCTAGTGAACACTCAACAAATTAGAAACACTAACCATTAAGAACTTTAACCCTCTCCCTCATTGAATCGCAGCACTATCAGTGCCAAGCTTGGCAATAGCGTAATATTAGGGCAGATTAGTAGCCATGGGTCAATACTGCAGGGTGGGTGAAGTAAAAGAAAGCCAATATGACAATTGCAGATTGGCGCATGTAATTGCAAGTTCGCAACGTCAGTAAATATAACCAGCAATGGTAGCATGTGTGTCGAACTTACAAATTAAATATTTCCGTCTTATTATCACTTATCAGAGGTTCCCTCGCAGGAGACATTACTGTATTAGGATTACCTCATCTTCCTGTTTGCTTTGGCGCGCCTCGTCGTCTTGCTTAGAGTCCGTAAGGTTCTCGCTCTGACTGTTATCCATTCTCTTCAAAGCTACAACCAGTTGGGGTCAGGGGCGGATCTAGATGGTGTGCCGGGTGTGCACCTGCGCACCCAGAAGTTGGGAAGGTCAGTGGGATTTAACTAATAGCTGGATGAAAAACGCATCATACCTCGAAACTCAATGGGCAACGACTACGGGCGGGGTGGAGACGCGGCGTTCCGACGAGGAAGAACGGGAACGGCGACGGCAGTGACGGCAGCGACGAGCGTGACAGGCGAGGGTGTCGGGGATGGGGAGCGGGACTGTGGTGGGCCGGATTGAGGTGCCTGAGGACGGGATTGGGGCGTCGGAGGCGGAGGCGGGGGCGGGAGGGGATTGAGGCGCCGGCGGTGACGCTAAGGTACGACACGGCGGTAACTACGGGAAAGATTTAGGCAAGGACTCAGGAGTCGGACACGACGAGAAAAGGCACGGAAATAGAAAAACTAACCGTCGATGTGTTTGTTTGTGCTGAGTCATAGGTTTTTTTTAGTAGGACTTTCATTATTTAAAAAAAAAAACAGAACCGCCTTAAAAAACGAAAATTACCTTAAAATCTTTGAGATGCCCTTTGACGGCGCGTCACCACTGTCACTCCTCTTAGAGCCGACCTGACGTTGTTGGTTGCGGACGGCAGGTCGCCGAACGGGTCTATAAGGTCACATCTGTCCCGAAAACAAAAAGAATGAATCTCCGATGAAGCTCCTTGGATCCGAAGATCACCACGGCCAGAAGAAGTTCTTAAGGACCACACCACTCCCAGGAGTTTGTTCGAGATGGGACTGAAGTTAGGGAGACTTTATTGGAGAAGACGCTGCCGCCACCACCTGAACGACGCCCCACCAAACTTTTTGAACCTAAAAATAGGAAAAGGGAGCCCTCCCGTCGACAGAGGCCGAGATCCATCCTGCCTCCATGGTCTGAAGGCCACATGAGTAGGGCACATCACGGCGGTGCCAACGGGAGGCACGGAAAGACTAATCGCCTCCTACGCTCTTTGGAGATGTGACACCCCCGGAATCAGGGCTAGACACATCTCAGACCTATGTCTGATATAAGCCTAACCTAGAGCTCGAGAATATTCAGTGAGAGAATCGGTAACACAACAGTAACCCCTACGACACAAAGATATTACAGCAAGCTCATAACTGAGCAAAGGACCAGAATATTACAAGTAGAGGTCACTAACCACAAACATCAAACAACGGAAGGCAAATTATGCTATTAAGTATAGCAAACTTAACAAATGGCCTAAGAGGCCTGAAGCATAACGATGACGTCCCAATTCATAGATTCCAAGATGCCGACTGAGAACCCCAAGCTACTCGTCGATGTCGATGTCGTAAGGAACTCTTCTTTTGGAGAACACTTACTCTGCTACAAAAGTATCAATAAAGCAAGACTGAGTACAGGGTGTACTCCACAAAACTTATGGTTGATGAAGTTAATTTGCATAAAGCCAACTTTCTTTATAAAAGAGGAGGAGTAGAATCTTGACTAGATAGAACCTTTTAAAAGGGGATAAGAAAATGATATCTCTAGCTTTGATCATCTTTGATATCCACCGAATTTTTATCAGCTGAACCTACCAACTAGGATCACCCCCTTGATCCTAAGGAAGCATCCTTAAGAACACTTTACTTAATTTGTCAAGTTTTACGATTAGGTTCAAATTCTCTATGATCATCGCGTTCGTTTCCAAGTCGTCCATAACTGTAGACACGGATTTTCGAAAAGATTAATACCCTGCATGGGTGTACAACTTTATCCATATGTACTAACCGACTCTTAATGCCAGTACATTAGCCCTCTTCCTTGGAAGGCCGACAGAGGGTGGTTAGACACGACATTTACCTTGCTTTCGCCGAGACCATGAGTCACGCACTAAGGAGATGTCGCCGTAACGGGTCGAGTCCCGAAGCTGGTCCCTAGAGATGTGTGCGAGGTTCAAGATTACGGAGGTCGTGCCTCTCTTATTTTCGGTCACGCTTACCTACCTGTTATAAATGTACCTCCTTCACCGCCTTCGAGAAGAACCGGAATGTATATGCCAAATGGAACACCCGAACTATGTGACTCATCAAATGTATTAGGCAAGTTAGTTGGTCGAGGGGGGTTCCAGGCCCCTGTGTGGCTGTACGCTCATCTTAGTTCAAGAGGCAAGAACTCAGGTCCTAGTGGTGGCAAGTAGAGACTACAAAAACCACAACCCACTATGGCCTCCCATACAAGCCTTAGCATGTTTAACTTTTATCTCTGATCATACCACGTCATAGTGTCATACTAGGTTCATTCGCATCTTTGATTCATCAACCAAATGGACCAGTGATAATAACTAAGCATGGCTAAGCACAATAGATATTAGCTCTCGCGATGCTTCATAAGCCAAACCCTAGTTATGTTAGGAGCCAGTGGATCGGGGAATATAGGCTACAAAGAGAACATGCACCAGATAGGATTACTTTATCTATCGATAAAAGACTTTGGAATCGTATGCACATGGCAAGAATTGAAATGCCTAAAAACATAGGATTATATCATGTGTGGGGCTATGCTTGCCTTGTTTGTTGATACCCAATTAGCAGACCTTCGGACACATGGTACTTGACTTGATTATAGTTGGTCAAGTATTGATCCTCAATCTTTGATGGTGTTGATATCGGTCTTTGATCTCGATCTCGATATCGTATTCTACCGGGAATAACCAAAACACCGGAAAGGAAAGGAAACAATCAACACATGGCATCGATGCAATGCTCAAGCAAGGATGATGATATGACAAGTTAAATAGAGTTGTAATATAAACCTAAGGCATGTTTGGTCATTTTAAACAGGGTCCGAAGGGTACAAACCCTAATTCAGGGGAACCTCGGAATCACCTGCACGGGTTCACTTTGTTCTTCTAACAAACTTGTTAGTTGAAGTTGTTGAACAATGTATGATTATGAATCTATTGTGTATATCTTTTTTCTAAATATTTTGATATATTATTTGTATTTTCTGATTTAAAATGAATTAGTTATGAATTTCTCCATTTTTTATTCATTTTAAATCATTTTTGGGATATTATAAAATAATTTACATTTTGGAATTACTTTAATGTTTTTATTAATAATCAGAAAACATTTCTGAAAATTTTTATTTGAATTGCAAAGGGTACCCACATGGCATACTTTTCTTATTTACAGAAATTATTTATAGAAAAAAAATTAAAATAAAAAGGAAACAGGGAATTATGACCTTATGCTGACATCAGCAATGAAGGTGCTCTTAGATCAAGCAATGCCCCCAACGATCTGCTGCGCGCGAGGCCTTGTGGTTGGGCTTGCTGGAAAGAGGGGAGCGAGGCGATTCGAGTAGAGGTGGCGTCGCCCCCAAATGGTCATTAGAACAGTGTCCCTAACGAGCAACTGCGGTGGACAGCAGAGGTGCGCGGTGCTGTGGCAAACCAACAAGCGAGGGAGGGCATGGAGGGGTGCGAGAGCACTGGCGGCTCGCCGGGGTTGCGACGAAGGGGTCGGTGAGGCTCGGGAAGGCCGGACGAAGGCGAATCAACGGTGTCCGACATCAAGAGAGGTGAGGTCGGCGGAGAGGATTCACGGTGCGCGGGGTCGATTCCTCCTAGGAGGATGCTCAGCAAGGCAAGGCGGTCACGATGGCGTGCCTAGGAAGGGGCGGAACAACGGCGACGAGCGGCACCTTCGCGGCCTAGGGTTTCATCTTCCGCGTGCGAGAGACACAAAGCGAGAGAGATGAGGGAATGGGGATGGGGGAGAGAGCGTGATGCGGCTGTTCTTATCCTCCTCCTCGCAGGCGGCGGCGTGCATCACAGCATCGACGAGGATCGACAACGGTATCTCGGACACGCAGCTGCCTCGGTCGGTGAGGAAGAAGAAAAGGAGGCACGCCGAAGGGGTACGGGCTAGCTGGGCCACATGTGGGCCGAGAGTGGCCGCATCAAAGCTTGCTAGTTGCACGGGTTGCTGCGTGGGTGGGCGGCAGATAGGGAGAGAGAGAAGAGGGCTACTAGGCTGCAGTTGTTGCTCTGTTTGTTTTTTCAAAAGCTTTTTATTTTCTATTTCCATTTATTTGTTTATATTTTCAGTCTTAAAACTGTTTTAAGAATTTCCAAAATACAAGAACTTTTGTAAACATAGTAAAATACTGCAGGGGGCTTATAAACAGTTTGGGCTCCTCACATTTGAACCTTGTTTTGAAATATTTAAAACCATTTGAATGTTTTTCAGAGAGGAAGGAACTAGGGTTTTAGGGTTCTCTTCTTTCTCTTAATGCAATGTTTATCAATCCATGATATGCATGCTAGGCTCATGATGCAAAAGACCAAACCCTAATTACTATTATTGAAACTAGGGGTGTTATAGGAGACAAAGGGGTAATTTGGTGTGGCAAGCGTCATAGCTACTGTGATGACAGGTTCATCATTTACTTGTAATGTGACGGACTCCCTTTGCATTTTCTAGAGATCCTTGAACAATTGGGTTGTGCACCTGTTACCATTGAATCTGACTCGCTGAAATTAGTCCAAACTTGCAATGACATAATTGAGGTATGAAGTCTTATTTTGCTATCATGGCGTAGTGTTTTGTTAAGGCGAGTGCTACCATTGATGTCTCGTTCCAACATAAGGGGTGCAAACAAAGTGGCATATAATCCGGCAATAAATGCTTGTATATCGAAAAATTTGCTAGTTTGGGATAGTGATGTAACTATTTTATCTACTCAATAAAATGCCACTAGACATTCCTTAGAAAAAAAAACTCCCTTTGCAATTTGCATGCAAAGAATTTGAGTCTCTTTTTTGTACTCAACATTGTTTTACATTAGTTGATAAGATAGATTTATCTTATGTATTGCATATCGTTAGTAAAAATCATGTTATACATTTGGTTTCTGTTATTAGAGTTGTTTCTAACCATTATTATTTTCTTGCTACTTAAATTAGGGATAATTAAAAATAAACCATAACTTGCGAATAAGAGAAGACAACGCTTGCGAGTGATGACAACAACTTTGTGTATACCAACTCATTAGGACTCCAAGTACAGAGTGTTGTAGCAAATATATTTTTCCCACAACGGTGACTAGAAGGTTATCGAACTCTCGGGGAATTGGCTAGGAACTTCTCCTCTTTTCTTCTTCAAGCAACCTACAAAATAAAGTACTTGACTTTTGTTTCCGAGAAATACTTGGGGGTCTTCTGCCAGCACATGAGGTGGTGTGCTAGACAGCCCAAGTTCAAATCTCACATTCTCCTATATATGAGTAGTGTCTAGGTGTCTAATTCCTCCTAGACACTCTTTCATCTTTTTGTTACTTTTGTTCCCAACTCAACCGTGTGGTTGTCAAGCATAGGTTTTTGTATTAGTAACTTGTAAATAAAAAAAGGTAAAAACAATCTATAACTAAACAAGAAAGTAAAAAAACAATAAGGTAAAAGTCTTTTGGGATTTTTGTTTTTGTTTGCTAATAGTAAAAGTGTTTTTTTATTATAAGATTTAATTAATGCAGAAAATGTAAAAGACAATAAAAGTAATATAAGTTGTTTTTAGAATAAAAATGGACCGGTTCGTGGATTCACTTGTCTATTCTCTCATAAGGTGTAATGGACATAAAACAATACATAAGCAATATAATATTGATAAAACTTCATTATGTGTATGATAAACATTCATATAGACATCACGTCCTATTTTAAAGATGATACAACACATCTCACTTATACTCCTCTAGAAGAGAAAAACTCCATAAAATCTAGAATTAAGAATAAAAACTGAAGGCTTCGCAGCAGAAAACAAAAATTATACTAGCTAGTATAACACCCGATGCCAAGATCTATCTACGAGTTCATGCATCAATGGGGATGGTGTTTTGGTGATATACCCTTATAGACTGAAAGCGGTATGTTCCATGGGAAATGTTGTTGATGTAGTCGTATACGTAGTCGAACTCAAGATCGTGTTGCTCCTCGCACGTCACCTCTTGGTCCTTGCATGACATCCACTACATGAATCTGGACTGTACATGACGTTTTTTCACGACACACCCAAAAAACGTCATAGATCCATGATGTTCTTAGTCATTTCGTCGCAAATCGCTCCAAGGCCCTCCAGCCTGGTTATTCGTGACGTTCCATGTTTTCCTCTAGAAAAATTCGTCACGGATTTTGTCACAGACCCTGAAGCCCAGTTAAGCATTTTGTCCCATACGAAATCGTCACGGAATTTGTCAAGGGCCCATGGTTGACTCCCTTTTTTCGACGACCGGGCCATCCGTTCTTGTACCACCACCTGTCAGGTCATTTTGCACGGAAGTGTCTAATAGTTGTTTTTCATAGTTTTGGCCGGGCCCAGCTACTAGTCGGTCTAGTAGAAATTAAATGCATAAAACCTGAGTATCGTGACCATAATTCGAACTCACGACCACACTCGTTTGGCTGCAATTTCCAACCACTGGACCAGGGCACTATATTCTGATAGTTATAATACTTCGGCATTCTTATAAACACGTCCTAAATCAGCCATCCTTTCATATTTACACAGAAGTTTTCACTAACAACCGAGTTAGGCATTTCGTCTAAAGAGTCACGGTTTTGGCTGGGCATGACTATCAATCTATCCGATAGAAATTAAATCACAAAAAATAGAGTACCCTGACTAGGAGTCGAGCTCATGACCACACACGTCGCCCGAGGTGCTCCAACCGCTGGTCTAGAGCACTCTGTTTATGATAGTTCTACTACTTCACCTTTCTTATACATATGTTCAAAATAAGCTATCCTTCCATATTTACATAGATGTTTTCACTAATAGCCTAACAGCTGGACAACACAACTATGTTTCAAACATGGCACTATTTCATATTTTTATACACATTTCTCAATCACATGAAGAAGAAAGTGAAAGTGCAGGAAATTACAGCAAAAATCATCACACACCATATATCAACATCGAGATGGAACACAATCTTACAAATATATAGAGAATATGGTTCCTAGACAGTTCCAAACCAACTACGCAACCAGATTTACTTAAGAGTTCAAAACCATGTAGACTACTAGGTTCACATACAACTCCAAACCGACTACAAGTTCACTGATAACACATCCAACCAGCATAACCAGGTACTTTGTGCCCTCATTTTAGGTGACTAACATAACACATGAAGCCAGATATGGGCTCATCAAACAAGGTGAAGATGAACAAATCCCCTTTTTTATTCGAGCAGCCTCGACAACGTTTGGCCAGTTGCTTGTCATTTGGGCAACATCATTCTTGCCTTTTATGAACTGAACATGCTCACTACCTACATGATCTACGATTATGACAAGGATCTCCAAAGGCATATACCTGTTGAGGTGGGCATTGTTGTACCTAGCTAAAAAGTACTGGAGGTGAAGAATAAAGTTAGTTGATAACTATAGTTCAAATTTTACCATCTTGTCCTTCTTAGGGATGACATTTGAATTTTCATCTTGCACACATAGAGTGGTATAGGTGGTTGTTGTTGTGAAACAGCTCTAATATGTGCATCTTGGTTTGAAGTCAATTCCATATCGTTTCCAAATCTCATTGTAATCGTCGAAGTTCTCGCTGCCCTTCATTGAGGGACCTAGAAAGAAAATATTAGAAAGTAATCCGTAGAGGCATAAGATTTTTTTTGAACAGGGTAGAGGCATAAGAATGACTATAACATTAGGCCAATGTATATGAATCTAACCTCTAGTAAAGTCCCTCGGTTTCTCAGCTTTCTTGGCATATTTTATGATATTTTATAGGATTGAGAAATTTCTCGGTGCCGTCTCCACGATGTTTTGCGTGATGGATTCCAAATTTGCGGCGTTCAACACCAAGTAGTCCTTCTAAAAAATCATTTAGAAATTTGAGGATTACTACGAGTATCTACGAGTATTATTATGATATAAATAAAATGGATCGTATGGGCACCTAGAGGGGGGTGAATAGGTGCTACTCCAAATTTTAGTTTTTTTCAATTTTTGGCTTGACACAAAGTAAATTCTCTAAATATGCAATTACAAAAAAATTCCTATATGCAAACCTAACTACTAAGCATGTAAAAGGAGCGAGAAAACCTTAGTGGAGCACGCGGAGACATAGAGATTTGTTTGACCGTAGTTCCTTCCTTATAAGGTATGTACGTCTGCGTTGGAGGGGTGGGCAGTTCTAAGACCACCACGCCACAATAGGACTCATTGTATTCTCCGATGGATCTCGCTACCAAAGGCCTGATCCATCTTTCCACTACAGTTACCCTTCGAGGCGGTAACCGGTGCCTTTACAACGCTAGCGGGGCACACATCCACAACTGAATTGGAGGCTCCCGTGATGACAACAAGCTGCCACAAGAACAAGGATTATCAAATAATCAAAACAAAGATATAGATATTTGCAAGAAATACTAGATCGATAATCCTCCAAGTAAATGGAGGGGAAGTGAAGGACTTGATTGCTATTGATGAAGATTTAGGCCTCCGTCGATTCCCCAAAGATCGAAGCCTTTGGCTGGATGAAGATGGAGATATCGTGTTGGAGCTTGAAGAACAGGTCTCGACTTTTTCAAAATGAATCAAGAGTTCTGGCAGAAGGGGGTGATACTGACTAAATACCCCTACCAAAACTGGCCGTTGGAGAAAATCCCGCCCCGGAGCCAGAAAATCCGGGGGATTTTCCAACCCCCATACAGTACGTCACGACTTGATCTCCTTCTCAAAATTCCTCGAGGGGGGCAGATTATCCGCCCTAGGCAAGAACTCTTACCCTAGCCGGACAATCTGGGGGATTTTCCGCCCCCATGAATTACGCCGCGCCTTGGCTCCCTTTGGTGAATTCCTTGGGGCGGATTATCCGGCATAGCCGAACAATCTGGGGGGAAATCCGCCCCCATGTAGTACGGTGTGCCTTGGCTACACTTGGAGTTGGGGCAGGGCTGGATTATCCGGCCCTTGGCAGGGGTGGATAATCCGCCGCCCAAATACACCTTTTTTGCTTCTTTTGAATATGCCAAGATCTGCAGCACTTCAAAACACATTAAATAATCCTTGGCTTTGTTATCTAACACACAAAACACTAGAGATCATGAAATGCTCTTTCAACCCCCCTTTTTGTGTTAGATGACAATACTAGGATTTGCAATAAATTCCTACTAACAACATCATTCCAAAAGTGAAAGAGGCTCCCCCTAAATGTGTGCATATAGATAATTTGCATTTTAATACAAATGCTCACAAAAAGGTACAAGCCTATTTCATTGGATTAAAGGATACATACAGATGATGAGTTAGATTTAAAACACCATACCATCTGGAGATGAACTAACCAATATGATAAGCAATAATTTAGGCCTTGAAACATCACACCACTTTGAAGCATCCATAGATATAATTCTAGAATTCCATAAGACCATAGATAAATCCACACAGATAATTCCAATGAGCAATCCACACATGAACCATAGTACCACACGAACCACATATTCTCATACAAAAACGATCACAAATATAAGTTCAACGCTAAATGGGTACAAGCAACACGGTAAGAAAATGATAAAAGGCAAGTGCTTGCGCCCGATCCATGCAAATCCACGGAGACCTAAATAGAACTACTTCTCCCCCTTTGGCATCGAAACGCCAAAAAGGAAGAAGAGCGATTCTAACGCCCCAAGAGATCACTCCTCATAGTCCTCCTAGTCATCGTCATCGTCCCCGTCCCCATCCCCTTCCTCTTCCTCATCATCATACTCTTCATCATCATCATCAGCAGCAGAAGCAGGAGGTGTAGGCTCCCTCGCCGAGCAGGAAACAGGTGACTCTCAAGCTCTCCATAGTTGAGACCGGAGGTGTTCCACTGAGCATATAGAGCTGGAGCTGGAGGAGTTGGAGGGTGGCCTGACGCCCCTGACACATGATGAAGAATCAACTGCTGGGTGTGGGCTATCTCCTGGCGCTACCTGTAAGCCTCGTACTGGCCCTTTTGGGTATCAACCCCCATGCACAAGATGGTCCTCTGGAACCAGTTCAGCCGCTTGACCTCACGGGCCATAGAAGGCACTGGAGGTCTACGCCCACTAGCCCGAGCATGACGCATGAAGGACTCTGGGGCAGAAGAGGGATGGGAGGTCTTCTGAGACTTGTTGTAGATCTTCTTGGCCATGTGAACACCATCCAAATTACCGCTGAAATCCTCATGGGGAAGCATATGCTTGATGAGCATCATCATGTACGGAGCATAAGGAATGAAGTGCCTATTGAACATGGCATCAGTCATCTCGTGGTAAATGAAATCCATGACATCCAACCTGTATCCCACTGACGCATTGGCATTTGTAGCAAATTCGTGAGAGAAAGCAAGCAACTGCACAAGGTGACCACGAATCTTGTCATTATTGCCCCCACTCGGAGCAATGATGTACTGGAAAAGTCCAACAAGTGCTGCATACAGCGGTGAGAGACAATAGAGAGTACCAACCATGCCATTGGTAGCTAGGTATGGAGAGAGTGCAGTGTCCTTGCTGGGCCTTATCAGAGTGATAATGCGATGACCGGAAGGAGTGTCACAACCATGAAAGGAGTAACCAAGAACCTGACCAAAGGTGCGAAAATCAGACTGAATAAGGGTGCTCCCAGTCATCCACTTCATAGTGCGGAGCTCATCTCCACAGATCACAAGCGTAGAAAAGGATTGCTTCACCACAGACGAATCATAGTTGCACTCTAGAGTCATGAGTTGGTGCAGCCCATCCTCTCAGTCACAGCCAAAGCCTCAACAAGTCTTGGCTTTGTATTTTCCTCATTCATATCTAGAGGGCGCATGGGGCGAATCTTGAGAGAGGCATAGATGTCATCATGAATATACCTGAAGTGGGCACACCAAAACAGATTGTCCTCCTGTGGCTCATCACTATCTGCCTCATCATATAGGTCACGGTGACGAATGGTAGAAAACTCAATGATATCCATATTCTTGTAGTTTACCCGAGCCTTCTTGCCCTTTCCCTTTCTCTGAGTGGTCCTCTTCATAGCCCTAGCACGTTCAGCCATCTTATCAGCCTCTCTTTGTTGTCTCATGTGTTCAACCTCGTCCACGACCTTCTTCGTTTGGCCTGAAGTAATGGGCATGGGGACGATGCTTGTAGGTCTTGGGAGCACTCGAACCACCTGTGAAGTGAATAATATAGGTATCAAGGGGATAAGCGCACACACAAGTCCAAGAGGAATTCTAAAAACAGTAGTAAAGCAATCCATAGGCCAAATACACACGATACTATAAGCTGTGGAAATTCTGAAAAGGGGTGAACCTTCCAGGCTGGATAATCTAGCCCTGTCAGGGGCAGATAATCCGGCTCTGGCAAAAAAATTCATATCCTACATAGATTCAAAGTACCGAAGTAGATCAGGCACTAGGGTTGATAGACTATGGTTCCTAACACGCATATGAATCAAAGAGTGTCCTCTAAACCGAGTTTCCACCACAACCAACAACTTCCATACAAAAGAGATGAATGGGGGAGTTACCCTCACTCATTGGAGGAAGAGCTCGGAGGAGAGGGTACCCATAGGCGCTGGGAAGAAAATCCGTGGAGGTCCTAGAGAATCTGGCGGTCGAATCAACTCAGGGGAGGAATGGGATGTCCGGCAGCGGCTAGGAGGGAGACACAGGGTTGGGGAGGAAGTGTTGCTCTGTTTGATCCCTTCCCCGACACCTAGTCTTAATAGACAAAAACCGCCAGGGGCGGATTATCCAGCCCTCTCTAAACTTTCTATTTCACACAGGTTCAGGCCAACGCATCCCAAACAAAAACCCTCATAAGGTATCAATGGACTTGTGTGCAAGAATAGATGGCTCGGGGATGAGAAAAGGCTTAGGTTTAGACCACCAAACTGAGATGGTACTACATACCCAATATTGCAAAAACAAATGGAATAAAAGCCAAAATTGGGTGTGTTTTCCATAAGAACACAAGATTTCCAATAAAATCCAAAAAATCCATAAAACCAACTCTTCTACAAGAAGAGGGCGGTGGCCGAAGCCACCATGTTGGAGCGAATGGTATGACACCGTGAAGATGTATCTTGAGTTTAAAACCAATGTTCATTAATAACCCACATATCACATAATGATATTAAGGGAAATGTTTTTTCTTGCTTTCGGCATTATGGGGGGAGGGTTAGACCAATCAATTAGGACCACACACCCTTATGTCTATGCCCGCATCTAAACCAAAGAAAGGTAGATATGTAAGTGAGTACGCAAGAATAGTCAAGCCAAGCTCCTTGAATCCACGATATTTAGCTCATTCCTCAAGTAACAAAACCTTGATTCATTAAGTGGATCTGTGAAAATATCAGCGAGTTGATTCTTCTTGATCACAAAGGATAAGTCAATATCACGGCGAGCAACATGATCCCAAATAAAATGATTGCGAATCTCAATATGCTTTGTCTTTGTGTGCTGCACCAGATTGTGTGCACTTTTAATAGCACTTTCATTATCGCATAAAAGAGGCACTTTGTCACAATTGACACAATATTCCTTTAAAGTTCGCCTCATCCATAATAATTGCGTACAAGCACTTGCAGCAACCACATATTTAGTTTCGGCGATGGAGAGATATATACAATTTTGTTTCTTCGAAGACCAACATACTAGAGACCTGCCCAAGAATTGACATGAACCAGAAGGTGATTTTCTATCATCCTTGTCACCATCCCAATCCGAGTCCGTATATCCACATAGAGAGAAATTAGAGCCCTTGGGATACCTAAAGGGAATATGCCTTGAGAGGCAATAATAAAGTTGTTATTATGTATATTCCAAGTATATGATAGATGTTTATTTTGCATGCTATAATTTTATTAATACAGAAACGTTAATACATGTGTGTTTAATAAACAAATGGAAGTTACTAGTTATGCCTCTCTTATAAACTAGCTCGTTGATTAACAAGATGATCAAGGTTTCCTGATCATGGACATTGGATGTTGTTAATAACGAGGTCACAACATTATTGGAATGGTGTGATGAACATTCATCCAAAGTATAGCATTACGATCAAAGTCATTGTGTTTATATTTCTATAACATCATACGAAGTAATCCTAATCCTTAGACCATGAGATCATGTCAATCACTAACACTAGAAGAGTATCTTGATAACATCAAACGTCACACCGTAACATGGTGATTATAAAGATGGGTTCAGTGCTACAGAGGTGTTATGTTTAGGCCATGGATCAAGAGTGGAATTTGTCCATCCCGATGATGGAGAGATGTAATCTGGGCCCTCTCGGTGATATCACATTGGTTAGCTTGCAAGCAAGTGATTTGATCACTAGAATGTTATATCACGGGAACAAGAAAAGTGTACATGTAGGTAACGAGATAAAACTAGGTATAGAGATACCGATGATCGAATCTCGTACATGTAGTATATCACGAGACAAATGGATTAAGTTACTAGCATAAAAGGTTCTCACAATCACAAGAAGTCATCGTCGAATGTGTGGGAGTCAGTATGGATCTCCAGGCCCTGCTTCTGATTATTGATCCAAGAGGGGTCTTGATCATGTCCGCATTATTCGCGAACCATAGGGTGACACACTTAAGAGACACCAACACCATTTGGAACAAATAGTTTCTAGACGAAAAGATTTACAAAGCGCAAGAATTTATTTCACTAGACACCGGAATTGTTTCGGATGAAATTGCTAAAAGTGTTTCTGCATGTGAAATAGAATACTAGCAAGGGGTTTTATGTGAATGTTTGTTACTTAATGTAATTGACAAAATTCTGAATAAATAAATAAAAGGAGTTTTATTTAAAGAGAGACTACATTAAATTTGGTGGAAATGTAATGGGAATATGAGAGGATTTTTGAGTGGAAAAATGAAGAGGCATTTTGGTGAGTGGGAGCTCCACCCACATTAATGGAGGGAGGGCAAGGGGGCAGCCCCCATGCACCAGACACCCCCTTGGCATGCCCCCCTCCTCATATATAAAGCCCCCTCTCCCTCTCTCATACACACACCTCCTCGTGAAGTATCTCTCCCCCCTCTAGTTTATTCCCTATGGTCTCGAACTAGCGAGATACATGTTCCCGGTGGCTTTTCGTTTGGAAAGAGTTGTTGCTTCTGCTGCATCGCTGGAGCGAGGAGGCGGAGGTTGCTTGGTGGCTTGGACGTGTGTGCGAGCACGAATGCGCTACTGATTTGCGGCGCTGGACTTCTTCTCGGTCTTGAGATCGGCAATCGTTCGTCTACATCATCCACGAGTACAACCTCATTAAACTTTGTCGATCTAAAAGGGTATGTTCTCTATGGATATATATATCCACCCATTCCTTGTATCTAGTAGATAGATCTTGGTACATAGTTGTTCCCATCGTAGGATTTTTTTTGTTTTCTATGCTGCGAATCCTACAATACCATAGACCAAAGTTTGGGGAATGAACCAAGTATCGGAAGATTCACTTGACCGCCACTAGGTGGCTTTCTTTAGGAGCAGCTTGATACCTTGCACACACTCCTACACTCAACACAATATCGAGTCTAGATGCGCAGAGGTAAAGGAGAGAGCCGATCATGTATTGATATACCTTTTGGTCCACATCTTTACCCTTTGGATTAAGCTCAAGATGACATTAAGTTTGCATTGGTGTACCAATGCCATTAATATCCATCATCTTGAATCTCTTGAGCATGTCTTGGATGTATTTTTCTTGATTAATGAAAGTTCCTTCTCTTAGTTTCTTGTAACTACCTCGGTGAATTACGCTCCTAGTTACAAGCCTGGATGAGCGGAAATGGTTAAAATAGTACGGTGGGGCCCAAATGCCACTCACAGGTAGACCTTTCGGCCGTCCTAACCATTTCCAAACGTCGGGACAAGAACGGGCGGCGTAATCGGCAGGCGAAGGGATCAACTACATACACAAATGAGTATGTATGCAAGCCACCATACAACAGTCCTCAGAGCCATTCCATCTAAAAGAAATAGAAATATTGCAACGCCATACGGCAAGATCCAAATGTCCTAGATAGATATAATAGTTTAGGATATCTCCTCATACATCAAACATCAGAGTATCAGGCGGAAGCGGCAAACAAGATCCGAGTACGGATAAGAAGCAAATCGGCATAAGATGCCCCATAATAAACACATCCCGCCCACAGATCTCACGGATCCCCGTTCCCGGAATCTCTACACCGAATGATCGTTGCCCACATCGTCCGTCTCCTCCACCCAGTATCCATCTCGTGAGTGTACCTGTTCATCTGAATCAAATAATTTATCGTGTGAGACCCTAGGGGTACTCAGCAAGTCTTTATGCCTCTAAAGGGGACACAACCTGGGGTGACGCAATTGCAGCAAAAGATAAACCCTAACAATTCTATAGATACTCGCTAACCATCCGCCTAACCAAAGATAGACGGATGTCCGTGAATTAATAACAACAGTTATAACAGTAATATTAACAGATCCATCCTCCTCCCCGCTTACCTACGAGGAAGCGGACGAACAACCCCCTATCCGTTGGCAGTTTTATTATCCATTCCATGAGTGTTGCACTATTTACTAGTCAGTTACTTAGTCAAATTAAAAGCGGTACTTTAGTTATACTTGTCTATGATCGAGAAACTGTGCTCCAAGTCGTCCATAACCGCGGACACGTCTTTCAGAAAGTTTTACCCTACAGGGGTGCACAAATAGCAACACACACTCGATCAACCTCGGAAAAACCAAATCAAAACCCAACGAGGCAGTCACGACAAAGCGATCACAGGATTCAGAAATATTTCAGGGGGCCACCCCATTAAGCTACCCGCAACGAAGCTGGCCGGCTACGAGACGGACTCAAGGTTTGTGGGGACGGCTGTAAACGACTGGGAACCCGAAAGTGTGACTGGGCTTGTCGATACAGCGAAAATGTGTCACGGCCCTAAACAGTACAGGTGCGGTACCTCGCACAATTTAAATAAAGCAGTAAAGCATGGCATAAGTACAGGATAGTAAATAAAACCTCAAACTAGTTTGTGGCCCCAAGAAATAAGAATGAATCAAGCTCTGGCTCAGGGGGGTCCCATAAGCCTCCCGGATGTGGATAGCGCGAATATTCAAGGAACAGGAATCAAGTACTCGGGGTCCTACGGGACACAAGTGAGCAGGAAAAACCAAATAGCAGATATTGCTCACCGGTGCCACTTTCATTAGTTATCCCATTACTACTCAGGTTAAGTTGTATAGGTACCTCGTTACCCATCAGACACCCACATACCCTACACATGCTGTTCTACGACTCGCATGGCTCAAACAACTCCTGTAGTAATGGCTCATGGGATGGAGGAACAAGCTTCGGTGGGGTTTAAAAGTAAAGGCTATGTAATACTTGGGATTCAGTTTAATGCAATCGCGACTCAATGATGCAAGAATAAGATAGAGGCAATAGGTACTATATGTATGCAAGCATGTGGTAGTGCTTGCCTGGCAACTCAGTTGAAGCGAGAGAAGGATCTGGGTAGTGCTCCTGGGTTTCTTGATATATCCCATGCTCAGCGTCTATTCGAAGAAGAACCAAACAAACAAGGGCCAACATAAATAAAGTGCACAAGCATATGAATAAAATGCGACAAGCAAACAATCATGCCATCATAATTAATGATGCACAATTTGCATGGCAATAAAGTAGCATGGCATGGGTGAGGTGTGGAATACAAGAATAAAGCCTCTTATTGAGTTTTGGTCATATTTTATACTCAATTAAGTTGCTGTAATCTTTATATTTATATGATGCATGCTGCAATTCAGAACATGGAATGCATAAACAGAAAGGTCTCGTCGAGCTAATCATTTTAGACATATTATTTGTCAAATTTGGAGTTATAAAACAAAAGTTATTAATTAATTAAGACAAAAGGGCATTTTATTGTAATTTTAATCAACTTGAACTTTTAAGTGTTCAAAATATATTTTGGACGGCATATTTGAAATCCTCACATTTTTCTTATTTCAAAACATATATTACATGTTGAATTTGGAATTATATTTTAAAAGTTATTTGAAAACAGATTTGAAATTGAATTTTAAATTAATTTGAAAAAGGTTTAAATTAAACAGCCAAGCAGAAAACATTTTTGTACTCAGGCAGAGCCAGCCACTGACGCTGACGGGTGGGCCTCGCGCTGACTCAGCAGCAGGTGGGGCGCAGAGGGGTACAGGGCTTTTCTCACTAGGGTCTTTCCTAACCGCAACCATGACAGGTGGGTCCGGGTACAGCGGGGCCACGCGCACGCGTCGCCCAGCCGGGGCGTGACACGTGGGCGATCCCAGGGCGCGGGGGGTCTGTTCATGATGGCCAGGATCTTTCGGGGGTTTTCTTGCAAAACAAACACCGAGGCTGACAGGTGGGGCTTCGGGGACGGCAGGTTCAGGCGGGAAAAAGGGCAGGGTTATATCCGAAAAAACGTCGCCGCCGCCGGACTGTCTGCTGTGCGCCGATCTGCAGGGAACAGGGGATCGGCCGGAGTTCGGACGACGATGGCGACCAAACGGCGGCGAATCTCGCCAAGCCGCAAAAAGGAAAAACGCAGAGGGTTGTGCGGGCTACCTTTTTCGTTTAGCAAGCTCGCACGGAGGCGGCCTACAGCGCGCGGGGCACGACGAAAAACAGAGGCGGGACGAAAGCTGCTGCAGCTGCTGCTGTCTGCCAGAGCGCGGCGCGCGGCGGTGCACGGAGGCTGCTCGACGCAGCGCGGCGGCGTTGCGGCGAGCTAGAGAGGAAAAGGGGATGTCCAGGAGGAAGATGGTACTCACGGGAGTGCGCCCGCGAAGCCGCGGGAGCAGCGGTGGCGGGGGTACTGGCGCAGTGCTCGTGGCACCGAGCTTCGGGAGCATGGCGTCTACGGCGGCAACTCGGCAACTCCGGCGACCTTCCGACAAGGGTCACGTACAGGTCGAAGAAGAGGAGGCCAGGGAGCCTCCTGGCGCCAGGCACAGGCCCGGTGGCCATCATCTCGAGCCGGCACAGGGGAAGGCCGAGCTAGGGTTTTGGGGCAGCATGGAGGTGGACATGGCCAAGCTTGGGGAAGTAGGAAGGAGGGAGAGGGATCTGGGCGCCTCCTGGGTAGCTCGGAGGTGGTTAGATGAGGGAGGAGGTAAGAGCACATGGGGTGGTGGTGGCTTTGCAAAAAGAGAGGAGGAGGTGATCGGGTAGATATTCTCTCCCTGCTTCTTCTCCTTGTCTTGAAGCCAAAGAAAGAAGTGGGGCAGAGGAGGGGTGTGACGTGGTGGTGCTGGTTGTTGGCTGCTGGTGGACCAAGGTGAGGCCGAGGTGGCTGGCTCGGGCAGGGCAGGGGCAGGGGGCTGCAGCTGGGACCAGAGAGAGGAGAAGGGGAGGCTCGGGTGGGGCCTTGTGGCAGCGAGAGAAGGAGAGAGGGAGGGTGGCATGGAGCTAGGGTTGGAGGAGGAGGGTAGCTCGGCCAGGGGGAGTAGGGTGGCTAGGTGGGGCCTGCATGGTAGGGAGAGGGGCATATGGGGTAGATCATGGTGGTGGTAGGGTTAGAGATGGAAAAAGAGAGAGAGGGGGGTTTAGGGTTTAGATGAGGTGTTAGGTGTTAGGAGAGAGGATAGAGAGAGCTTTGGTATGCATGATCAAGAGAGAGAAAAGATGGCATGGGGATGGTCTTGCATGGCACTACACAAAAGAGGTGGATGAGGTTTGATGGCACAAGGCAAGAAACAAAGCAAGGTAGAAAAGATTGAGAGAAAGAGAGAGATGAGAAGATGATCCACTCAAAAACAAATAAAACCAAAAGAGGACAAAAGATGGTGATGGTTGCATGGCCCATGCAAAATATTAATGCTAGGTTTCATCTTGTGAAAACAAAATAAATATCCATAACATTTATACATATGCATTCCAAAAATAGGGAATAAGCCAAGCTAAAAGAAGTGAAAGGATGCCCCATGTGGAGTAGATGGAGATGACCATATTTGAATAAAAATGGGACTTGCTAGTGTGTATGTGCCACTAGGTATTTAGTAAGCCCAAAAATATCCCAACATGATAATAACCCCAAAACAACCCATATGGAAGCTAGAAAAGGGTTCCACTCACAAGGCATGCAAAGGTGGCCATGTGGCTCTCATAAACCAATAATGTGGAAACAATATGGTGCATATATGAGAGCAGGTGGAGTTAGAAGTAGATCCATCCCAACCCATATGAGCTAGAGATGAAAACAAAATGAATTGCAAAGCTCACATGTAGTAGGGTGGTGGAATTATGGGGTGGTGACAAGAAAGGTGGTGGAGTGGAATAAAAGATATGCCCCCAACTCAACTTGGGCATTAAACAATATATCAATAACCAAAACAATATCAAGAGGCAAATACAATTAATAATGCATATGAGAGAAGAACCAAAGAAAGAGGGTTTTATATGATGCTCAAATGCAAGGTGGCATGATGACATGAGCATGATATAATTATGATGCAACAATTATATATATGAAGTAGCATTTATATAGACTAGGCTAGTAGCATTGCAATTGTTAGACAATTGGGATGCTACAACTCTCCCCCACTAAACAAGAATCTCGCCCCGAGATTCCTAGGAAAAAGAAAACAACACAAGGAGAGGCGGGTGTTCGAACGAAGGTGACCCTCACGTTCCCAAGTTGATGAACAACGGGATGATGCGACCACAACACCTTGCAAAACTTGCTAGACTTGTTGCGAGTCTTGCGTTTTGCTTGAGAAACAACGGGATAGAAGAATTGAAGGATTGTCGTGAGACAAGAAGGATAGGATGAACATAGCTCCGGTTTTCCCAAGAATCATGATAAAAGAATATAACCACTTGTGAAAGAAAAGGAGAAGATGATGTATCATGGATAAAGAAAGACACACCATTAAGATTAAAGATTTACCGATACGAGAGAGGATGAATCTTTGTCTCGCCGGAAGAAAGGAGCTAGATTGGAGAGGTTTGAACCACTATGACAATAGCATCGTACCTTCTCTCGGATTTGAGAAATGAAGTTCGGAAACAATATTGCCTTCAAACAATAGAGTCCCTTGATAACAACAGAAAGATTTAGTTAGACATCGTCGGATTAGATTCTTGTTGCGCCGGTAAGAACCAAGGATCACGCAATTTAGGTGCGCAGATATAACTTCCAGAGATGGATGTGAAGCCAGATCATGGTGGAATCCCGAGAAGCAAAGGATATGGAGGATCTGGAGTTTATTGTAGAGATACTTATTGCTTTCTTTAGCCTTGAGGCTAACGCAATAGATTTGCGGCTGATGGCATCAACCATAATTGGCTTTACCACAGAAAAAGAATTGATGAAACAAAGAGAGAGATAGTTTCCTTTAATCTTGTTTGGGGATATCGAGCATCGGTAGAAAGACGAGGATAGAAAAAGGTTTGCGTTTGTTTCCACCAGATAATTGAGGATCTTGCTCCGTGTAGAAAGGGTGAGATCACCAACAAGAGATTATTGATTACTTCCTTCGAAAGAGCACTCCGGAAAAACAAGGACGGAAGTAAAAGTATCAAGGGATAAAGGCCACTTCTAACTTCCGTGGAATGAGTGAAATCACATTAATTCACCAATTCAATGTACAAGAGCGAATGATAAGAGTAGTGGTATGGTAGCTACTCCATCCCGCACTCAAAGCATTACTCCGCACATGAATAAGAAAATCATGCAACCCAACTACCGAAACAGACTGAAGGTGTTGGCAAAAACTCATAGAACTCCGTTAGAAAACAAGGATAGATGCAAACGATTCGCCGGATTCATAGATAGATAAGGATGATGATGTTGTCGTCATGTCGGAAGTACCAAGCCACCGGAAAGATATAAAGGAATATCACGGAGACAACTGCAAAATTTCACAGATATAGAAAAAGATAGCACCACTTGAACAGAAGGAATACAAGATCTGGAAGGTCTTCATGGCCTCCGGTGGATTGAGCATAGACGATAGAGCGAGAGGGTTTCAAGAGATTACTTAACGAGATTGAGGTGAAAGAACTCCATGTTCTTCTTGAAATGATTGAGAGAGATTTAGCAGCCTTGAGGAAATCTTCAGCGGAACGACGATGATAACTTGCCAACAAGGAACAAATCCGGATTGGTTGAAGATGGAGGATGGAATTAACAATGGACTTGCTTATTCCAGAGTTGAAGTAATGTATTTAGCAGAAGGGCGTGGTCGAGATATGTGACTTCAAAAAGTCAGAATTCTCACTTTGAGACTTTGCACACAGGCAGTGCTCACGAAGCTCGAGAGAAAGAGACACAGATGATCTTCCATGTCCTTCCATAGATATCGAATAGGCAAGCATATTATCAACATATACCACCATGGATTAACAAGATATTCCCAGAATACCAAGTTCAAGAGGCGGGAGAACGAACAAATGCTCGAAACACTTTCTGAGCTCAACGCTCTTTGAAAGATCAACGTTACGAGTAAGGATTCCTGTTGAAGAAGATGTGCTGACAGAATAGGTTAACTGGTCCTTCGGAAGAAAAAGAGATGTCACCTGGTTCACATTGTCGATCGGATCACCGGTTACAAAGATAAAGAGATCTTGGATAAGAACCGATGATAGCTCATACCTTAAGCAAAGCTATCAGAGACGAAAAGATGCAATTCCCTCGTATCCAGGAGAATTGTGCAGATATGGGGTTCAAAAGGATGTGCAGCATGATGGACAGATGATAGACCGCCGTAGTGCTTGGAGAAACTCTGGATTGCCAAAGATGCTTGAATATGCATAGATATGATCGCGGTGTACTCAAAATCACAGGAGATAACCGTCACCATTTGGAGGATAGTGGTGATTGCATTTTCCATATTCCACTCAAGATAAGTGTCATATAGCTATGCTGAGAAACAAATTACAATCACCAGCATCGGATCGACACATGTTATGTAATTAGCCCAAGAGAATTGGAGATGAAATAAAACTCCAGGATTAAGCGCCGATGACAAAAGAATGAGTTAGCATGGACATGCTGATAAAAGGGAGATAGATAATGTTTCACACACGACTGAAAAGGAGTGTGGAAGCACAGATGTATCAAAGAAAATTTTTCCGCATTTTTCGGCATTAAAATACCAATAGATGCGCAAAAACACTTATCAGGTAGCGATTAGCAACTGATGGTTTCACAGAATGTGGAGTTGCTAGAAGGAAGGACACCCTTAAGAAGATGGCACCGGTTAACAAGGAGTCAGGTAGATCGCGCCGGTATTCAAAAGCCTGTCAGCATGGAATGTACCAACAGTTGATAACCAAAGGCAGATAAAGATAACATGTTGGATACAACAGATAGACAAGGAATTACACACACATACACACACACTCAACCTATGGTACTACGGAAACCCAGAACACGTGAATCCTAGTTTGAATTTAAGAAGAGGATAGAAAACGTTACACTTCCTTACCAGAAAAGGGTGGGTGGGTGGGTAAGAAGAAAAGTGGAAGCAGTCCTACTCTCGCGTTTTGTTTTACCCTAGTATACATAGCTACCAAAATATTTGCTAGACTGACAACGACCATTTGGCTGAGACCCTGAAGGGCGGGATGGCTCTAATACCAATTGTAACTACCTCGGTGAATTACGCTCCTAGTTACAAGCCTGGATGAGCGGAAATGGTTAAAATAGTACGGTGGGGCCCAAATGCCACTCACAGGTAGAAGTTTCGGCCGTCCTAACCATTTCCAAACGTCGGGACAAGAACGGGCGGCGTAATCGGCAGACGAAGGGATCAACTACATACACAAATGAGTATGTATGCAAGCCACCATACAACAGTCCTCAGAGCCATTCCATCTAAAAGAAATAGAAATATTGCAACGCCATACGGCAAGATCCAAATGTCCTAGATAGATATAATAGTTTAGGATATCTCCTCATACATCAAACATCAGAGTATCAGGCGGAAGCGGCAAACAAGATCCGAGTACGGATAAGAAGCAAATCGGCATAAGATGCCCCATAATAAACACATCCTGCCCACAGATCTCACGGATCCCCGTTCCCGGAATCTCTACACCGAATGATCGTTGCCCACATCGTCCGTCTCCTCCACCCAGTATCCATCTCGTGAGTGTACCTGTTCATCTGAATCAAATAATTTATCGTGTGAGACCCTAGGGATACTCAGCAAGTCTTTATGCCTCTAAAGGGGACACAACCTGGGGTGACGCAATTGCAGCAAAAGATAAACCCTAACAATTCTATAGATACTCGCTAACCATCCGCCTAACCAAAGATAGACGGATGTCCGTGAATTAATAACAACAGTTATAACAGTAATATTAACAGATCCATCCTCCTCCCCGCTTACCAACGAGGAAGCGGACGAACAACCCCCCATCCGTTGGCAGTTTTATTATCCATTCCATGAGTGTTGCACTATTTACTAGTCAGTTACTTAGTCAAATTAAAAGTGGTACTTTAGTTATACTTGTCTATGATCGAGAAACTGTGCTCCAAGTCGTCCATAACCGCGGACACGGCTTTCAGAAAGTTTTACCCTACAGGGGTGCACAAATAGCAACACACACTCGATCAACCTCGGAAAAACCAAATCAAAACCCAACGAGGCAGTCACGACAAAGCGATCACAGGATTCAGAAATATTTCAGGGGGCCACCCCATTAAGCTACCCGCAACGAAGCTGGCCGGCTACGAGACGGACTCAAGGTTTGTGGGGACGGCTGTAAACGACTGGGAACCCGAAAGTGTGACTGGGCTTGTCGATACAGCGAAAACGTGTCACGGCCCTAAACAGTACAGGTGCAGTACCTCGCACAATTTAAATAAAGCAGTAAAGCATGGCATAAGTACAGGATAGTAAATAAAACCTCAAACTAGTTTGTGGCCCCAAGAAATAAGAATGAATCAAGCTCTGGCTCAGGGGGGTCCCATAAGCCTCCCGGATGTGGATAGCGCGAATATTCAAGGAACAGGAATCAAGTACTCGGGGTCCTACGGGACACAAGTGAGCAGGAAAAACCAAATAGCAGATATTGCTCACCGGTGCCACTTTCATTAGTTATCCCATTACTACTCAGGTTAAGTTGTATAGGTACCTCGTTATCCATCAGACACCCACATACCCTACACATGCTGTTCTACGACTCGCATGGCTCAAACAACTCCTGTAGTAATGGCTCATGGGATGGAGGAACAAGCTTCGGTGGGGTTTAAAAGTACAGGCTATGCAATACTTGGGATTCAGTTTAATGCAATCGCGACTCAATGATGCAAGAATAAGATAGAGGCAATAGGTACTATATGTACGCAAGCATGTGGTAGCGCTTGCCTGGCAGCTCAGTTGAAGCGAAAGAAGGATCTGGGTAGTGCTCCTGGGTTTCTTGATATATCCCCTGCTCAGCGTCTATTCGAAGAAGAACCAAACAAACAAGGGCCAACATAAATAAAGTGCACAAGCATATGAATAAAATGCGACAAGCAAACAATCATGCCATCATGATTAATGATGCACAATTTGCATGGCAATAAAGTAGCATGTCATGGGTGAGGTGTGGAATACAAGAATAAAGCCTCTTATTGAGTTTTGGTCATATTTTATACTCAATTAAGTTGCTGTAATCTTTATATTTATATGATGCATGCTGCAATTCAGAACATGGAATGCATAAACAGAAAGGTCTCGTCGAGCTAATCATTTTAGACATATTATTTGTCAAATTTGGAGTTATAAAACAAAAGTTATTAATTAATTAAGACAAAAGGGCATTTTATTGTAATTTTAATCAACTTGAACTTTTAAGTGTTCAAAATATATTTTGGACGGCATATTTGAAATCCTCACATTTTTCTTATTTCAAAACATATACTACATGTTGAATTTGGAATTATATTTTAAAAGTTATTTGAAAACAGATTTGAAATTGAATTTTAAATTAATTTGAAAAAGGTTTAAATGAAACAGCCAAGCAGAAAACATTTTTGTACTCAGGCAGAGCCAGCCACTGACGCTGACGGGTGGGCCTCGCGCTGACTCAGCAGCAGGTGGGGCGCAGAGGGGTACAGGGCTTTTCTCACTAGGGTCTTTCCTAACCGCAACCATGACAGGTGGGTCCGGGTACAGCGGGGCCACGCGCACGCGTCGCCCAGCCGGGGCGTGACACGTGGGCGATCCCAGGGCGCGGGGGGTCTGTTCGTGATGGCCAGGATCTTTCGGGGGTTTTCTTGCAAAACAAACACCGAGGCTGACAGGTGGGGCTCCGGGGACGGCAGGTTCAGGCGGGAAAAAGGGCAGGGTTATATCCGAAAAAACGTCGCCGCCGCCGGACTGTCTGCTGCGCGCCGATCTGCAGGGAACAGGGGATCGGCCGGAGTTCGGACGACGATGGCGACCAAACGGCGGCGAATCTCGCCAAGCCGCAAAAAGGAAAAACGCAGAGGGTTGTGCGGGCTACCTTTTTCGTTTAGCAAGCTCGCACGGAGGCGGCCTACAGCGCGCGGGGCACGACGAAAAACAGAGGCGGGACGGAAGCTGCTGCAGCTGCTGCTGTCTGCCAGAGCGCGGCGCGCGGCGGTGCACGGAGGCTGCTCGACACAGCGCGGCGGCGTTGCGGCGAGCTAGAGAGGAAAAGGGGATGTCCAGGAGGAAGATGGTACTCACGGGAGTGCGCCCGCGAAGCCGCGGGAGCAGCGGTGGCGGGGTACTGGCGCAGTGCTCGCGGCACCGAGCTTCGGGAGCATGGCGTCTACGGCGGCGCGGCGGCAACTCCGGCGACCTTCCGACGAGGGTCACGTACAGGTCGAAGAAGAGGAGGCCAGGGAGCCTCCTGGCGCCAGGCACAGGCCCGGTGGCCATCATCTCGAGCCGGCACAGGGGAAGGCCGAGCTAGGGTTTTGGGGCAGCATGGAGGTGGACATGGCCAAGCTTGGGGAAGTAGGGAGGAGGGAGAGGGATCTGGGCGCCTCCTGGGTAGCTCGGAGGTGGTTAGATGAGGGAGGAGGTAAGAGCACATGGGGTGGTGGTGGCTTTGCAAAAAGAGAGGAGGAGGTGATCGGGTAGATATTCTCTCCCTGCTTCTTCTCCTTGTCTTGAAGCCAAAGAAAGAAGTGGGGCAGAGGAGGGGTGTGACGTGGTGGTGCTGGTTGTTGGCTGCTGGTGGACCAAGGTGAGGCCGAGGTGGCTGGCTCGGGTAGGGCAGGGGCAGGGGGCTGCAGCTGGGACCAGAGAGAGGAGAAGGGGAGGCTCGGGTGGGGCCTTGTGGCAGTGAGAGAAGGAGAGAGGGAGGGTGGCATGGAGCTAGGGTTGGAGGAGGAGGGTAGCTCGGCCAGGGGGAGTAGGGTGGCTAGGTGGGGCCTGCATGGTAGGGAGAGGGGCATATGGGGTAGATCATGGTGGTGGTAGGGTTAGAGATGGAAAAAGAGAGAGAGGAGGGTTTAGGGTTTAGATGAGGTGTTAGGTGTTAGGAGAGAGGATAGAGAGAGCTTTGGTATGCATGATCAAGAGAGAGAAAAGATGGCATGGGGATGGTCTTGCATGGCACTACACAAAAGAGGTGGATGAGGTTTGATGGCACAAGGCAAGAAACAAAGCAAGGTAGAAAAGATTGAGAGAAAGAGAGAGATGAGAAGATGATCCACTCAAAAACAAATAAAACCAAAAGAGGACAAAAGATGGTGATGGTTGCATGGCCCATGCAAAATATTAATGCTAGGTTTCATCTTGTGAAAACAAAATAAATATCCATAGCATTTATACATATGCATTCCAAAAATAGGGAATAAGCCAAGCTAAAAGAAGTGAAAGGATGCCCCATGTGGAGTAGATGGAGATGACCATATTTGAATAAAAATGGGACTTGCTAGTGTGTATGTGCCACTAGGTATTTAGTAAGCCCAAAAATATCCCAACATGATAATAACCCCAAAACAACCCATATGGAAGCTAGAAAAGGGTTCCACTCACAAGGCATGCAAAGGTGGACATGTGGCTCTCATAAACCAATAATGTGGAAACAATATGGTGCATATATGAGAGCAGGTGGAGTTAGAAGTAGATCCATCCCAACCCATATGAGCTAGAGATGAAAACAAAATGAATTGCAAAGCTCACATGTAGTAGGGTGGTGGAATTATGGGGTGGTGACAAGAAAGGTGGTGGAGTGGAATAAAAGATATGCCCCCAACTCAACTTGGGCATTAAACAATATATCAATAACCAAAACAATATCAAGAGGCAAATATAATTAATAATGCATATGAGAGAAGAACCAAAGAAAGAGGGTTTTATATGATGCTCAAATGCAAGGTGGCATGATGACATGAGCATGATATAATTATGATGCAACAATTATATATATGAAGTAGCATTTATATAGACTAGGCTAGTAGCATTGCAATTGTTAGACAATTGGGATGCTACAACTCTCCCCCACTAAACAAGAATCTCGCCCCGAGATTCCTAGGAAAAAGAAAACAACACAAGGAGAGGCGGGTGTTCGAACGAAGGTGACCCTCACGTTCCCAAGTTGATGAACAACGGGATGATGCGACCACAACACCTTGCAAAACTTGCTAGACTTGTTGCGAGTCTTGCGTTTTGCTTGAGAAACAACGGGATAGAAGAATTGAAGGATTGTCGTGAGACAAGAAGGATAGGATGAACATAGCTCCGGTTTTCCCAAGAATCATGATAAAAGAATATAACCACTTGTGAAAGAAAAGGAGAAGATGATGTATCATGGATAAAGAAAGACACACCATTAAGATTAAAGATTTACCGATACGAGAGAGGATGAATCTTTGTCTCGCCGGAAGAAAGGAGCTAGATTGGAGAGGTTTGAACCACTATGACAATAGCATCGTACCTTCTCTCGGATTTGAGAAATGAAGTTCGGAAACAATATTGCCTTCAAACAATAGAGTCCCTTGATAACAACAGAAAGATTTAGTTAGACATCGTCGGATTAGATTCTTGTTGCGCCGGTAAGAACCAAGGATCACGCAATTTAGGTGCGCAGATATAACTTCCAGAGATGGATGTGAAGCCAGATCATGGTGGAATCCCGAGAAGCAAAGGATATGGAGGATCTGGAGTTTATTGTAGAGATACTTATTGCTTTCTTTAGCCTTGAGGCTAACGCAATAGATTTGCGGCTGATGGCATCAACCATAATTGGCTTTACCACAGAAAAAGAATTGATGAAACAAAGAGAGAGATAGTTTCCTTTAATCTTGTTTGGGGATATCGAGCATCGGTAGAAAGACGAGGATAGAAAAAGGTTTGCGTTTGTTTCCACCAGATAATTGAGGATCTTGCTCCGTGTAGAAAGGGTGAGATCACCAACAAGAGATTATTGATTACTTCCTTCGAAAGAGCACTCCGGAAAAACAAGGACGGAAGTAAAAGTATCAAGGGATAAAGGCCACTTCTAACTTCCGTGGAATGAGTGAAATCACATTAATTCACCAATTCAATGTACAAGAGCGAATGATAAGAGTAGTGGTATGGTAGCTACTCCATCCCGCACTCAAAGCATTACTCCGCACATGAATAAGAAAATCATGCAACCCAACTACCGAAACAGACTGAAGGTGTTGGCAAAAACTCATAGAACTCCGTTAGAAAACAAGGATAGATGCAAACGATTCGCCGGATTCATAGATAGATAAGGATGATGATGTTGTCGTCATGTCGGAAGTACCAAGCCACCGGAAAGATATAAAGGAATATCACGGAGACAACTGCAAAATTTCACAGATATAGAAAAAGATAGCACCACTTGAACAGAAGGAATACAAGATCTGGAAGGTCTTCATGGCCTCCGGTGGATTGAGCATAGACGATAGAGCGAGAGGGTTTCAAGAGATTACTTAACGAGATTGAGGTGAAAGAACTCCATGTTCTTCTTGAAATGATTGAGAGAGATTTAGCAGCCTTGAGGAAATCTTCAGCGGAACGACGATGATAACTTGCCAACAAGGAACAAATCCGGATTGGTTGAAGATGGAGGATGGAATTAACAATGGACTTGCTTATTCCAGAGTTGAAGTAATGTATTTAGCAGAAGGGCGTGGTCGAGATATGTGACTTCAAAAAGTCAGAATTCTCACTTTGAGACTTTGCACACAGGCAGTGCTCACGAAGCTCGAGAGAAAGAGACACAGATGATCTTCCATGTCCTTCCATAGATATCGAATAGGCAAGCATATTATCAACATATACCACCATGGATTAACAAGATATTCCCAGAATACCAAGTTCAAGAGGCGGGAGAACGAACAAATGCTCGAAACACTTTCTGAGCTCAACGCTCTTTGAAAGATCAACGTTACGAGTAAGGATTCCTGTTGAAGAAGATGCGCTGACAGAATAGGTTAACTGGTCCTTCGGAAGAAAAAGAGATGTCACCTGGTTCACATTATCGATCGGATCACCGGTTACAAAGATAAAGAGATCTTGGATAAGAACCGATGATAGCTCATACCTTAAGCAAAGCTATTAGAGACGAAAAGATGCAATTCCCTCGTATCCAGGAGAATTGTGCAGATATGGGGTTCAAAAGGATGTGCAACATGATGGACAGATGATAGACCGCCGTAGTGCTTGGAGAAACTCTGGATTGCCAAAGATGCTTGAATATGCATAGATATGATCGCGGTGTACTCAAAATCACAGGAGATAACCGTCACCATTTGGAGGATAGTGGTGATTGCATTTTCCATATTCCACTCAAGATAAGTGTCATATAGCTATGCTGAGAAACAAATTACAATCACCAGCATCGGATCGACACATGTTATGTAATTAGCCCAAGAGAATTGGAGATGAAATAAAACTCCAGGATTAAGCGCCGGTGACAAAAGAATGAGTTAGCATGGACATGCTGATAAAAGGGAGATAGATAATGTTTCACACACGACTGAAAAGGAGTGTGGAAGCACAGATGTATCAAAGAAAATTTTTTCGCATTTTTCGGCATTAAAATACCAATAGATGCGCAAAAACACTTATCAGGTAGCGATTAGCAACTGATGGTTTCACAGAATGTGGAGTTGCTAGAAGGAAGGACACCCTTAAGAAGATGGCACCGGTTAACAAGGAGTCAGGTAGATCGCGCCGGTATTCAAAAGCCTGTCAGCATGGAATGTACCAACAGTTGATAACCAAAGGCAGATAAAGATAACATGTTGGATACAACAGATAGACAAGGAATTACACACACATACACACACACTCAACCTATGGTACTACGGAAACCCAGAACACGTGAATCCTAGTTTGAATTTAAGAAGAGGATAGAAAACGTTACACTTCCTTACCAGAAAAGGGTGGGTGGGTGGGTAAGAAGAAAAGTGGAAGCAGTCCTACTCTCGCGTTTTGTTTTACCCTAGTATACATAGCTACCAAAATATTTGCTAGACTGACAACGACCATTTGGCTGAGACCCTGAAGGGCGGGATGGCTCTAATACCAATTGTAACTACCTCGGTGAATTACGCTCCTAGTTACAAGCCTGGATGAGCGGAAATGGTTAAAATAGTACGGTGGGGCCCAAATGCCACTCACAGGTAGAAGTTTCGGCCGTCCTAACCATTTCCAAACGTCGGGACAAGAACGGGCGGCGTAATCGGCAGACGAAGGGATCAACTACATACACAAATGAGTATGTATGCAAGCCACCATACAACAGTCCTCAGAGCCATTCCATCTAAAAGAAATAGAAATATTGCAACGCCATACGGCAAGATCCAAATGTCCTAGATAGATATAATAGTTTAGGATATCTCCTCATACATCAAACATCAGAGTATCAGGCGGAAGCGGCATAGAGCGTGGGGCTTGTTTGAGGCCATAGAGCACCTTATGAAGTTTGTAAACATGGTTTGGAAAATTGGGATCCTCAAACCCGGGGGATGCTTGACATATACCAACTCATGTAGAGTACCATTAAGAAAAGCACTCTTAAAGTCCATTTGCTATAATTTAAAATTATGATGAGCATCATAAGCAAGGAGGACCCAAATGGACACAAGGCGAGCCACTAGAGCATAAGTTTCACCAAAGTTAATGCCTTCCACTTGAGAGAAACCTTGTGCCACCAATCTTGCCTTGTTACTTACAACAATTCCACTCTCATCTTGCTTGTTCTTGAAAATCCACTTCGTGCCGATAATATTGCGGAAATATTTGGGCTTCTATACTAGCTTATAGACTTTGTTGCGCTCGAAATTGTTCAGTTCTTCATGCATTGCAACAACCCAATCTGGATCTTCAAGAGCTTCGAAAACTTTCTTGGGTTCCACCATAGATATATGATCTTGATGATCACTAAATCTCGGTAGTTCCTTTCTTGTGGACACCCTTCTTATTAGATCACCCATAACTTTGTCAAGTGTATGACCTCTTAGTTCGAGGTTTCTTTCATCACGAGCTTTGCGACGAATTTCAATCATCTTGTTGTTTCTTGGAGGAATTTCTTCATCATTTGAGTCTTCGTCTTGACCACTGGCTTGACCTTGATCAACACTTTGTTCAGCGCGGATAGGAGACGAAGAACCTTGCCCTTGATTTTGATCAACAACCATAACAGGAGGCTGCTGCCATTCTGAAGCTTTAGGGCCGGATAATTCTGCCGATGGAGGGGACGGATAATCCGTCCTGTGAGTTCTTGCTCCATCTTGATCATCCTGGCTGATTCTGGCATGAGTTGGAGAGGGGCCGGATAATCCGGTGTCTCCTAGAAAATCCGGCCTGGTAGTTTCTGCATGATCCTGATCTTCCTCTTTGTTCCTGGCATCAGATGAGGTAGGTTCGGATATTCCGGCCTCACCCGGAAAATCCATCCTGGAGATTCCAGATGTTTCAGATGATGGCTGATCTTCAGAGGGTTGTGGTGTTGTGCAGTGGTTTCTCCAGCATGTGGAGCTTATTGAGCTTATGTTGATGAGGGCTCGACTTGAGTAGAGCATTGTACTTCCCGATCTGCCACAAGGGGTTCTCAATGGGGCAGAAAATCCCACGCCCATTCTTCTTATGGCATCTTGGGGTATTTCAGCATCTTCATCACAAACATCAACTTGCCCCACCTGGGAGCTGAAGGGGATATGCCCTGAGAGGCAGTAATAAAGTGGTTATTTTGTATATTCCAAGTATATGATAGATGTTTATTTTGCATGCTATAATTGTATTAATACGGAAAACTTAATACATGTGTGTTTAATAAACAAACATAAAGTTCCTAGTTATGCCTCTCTTATAAACTAACTCGTTAATTAACAAGATGATCAAGGTTTCTTGATCATGGACATTGGATGTTGTTAATAACAAGGTCACAACATTATTGGAATGGTGTGATGAACATTCATCCTAAGTATAGCATTACGATCAAAGTCATTGAGTTTATATTGCTATAACATCATACGAAGTAATCCTAATCCTTAGACCATGAGATCATGTCAATCACTAGCGCTAGAAGAGTATCTTGATAACATCAAACGTCACACCATAACAGTGTGATTATAAAGATGGGTCCAGTACTACTGAAGTGTTATGTTGAGGCCCATGGATCAAGAGTGGAATTTGTTCATACCGATGACGGATAGATATACTCTGGGCCCTCTCGGTGATATCACATTGATTAGCTTGCAAGCAAGTGATTTGATCACTAGAATGTTATATCACGGGAACAAGAAAAGAGTACATGTAAGTAACGAGATCAAACTAGGTATGGAGATACCGATGATCGAATCTCGGACATGTAATATATCGCGAGAAAAATGGATTAAGTTACTAGCATAAAGGGTTCTCACGATCACAAGAAAGTCATCGTTGAATGTGTGGGAGTCAGTATGGATCTCCACGTTCTGCTTCTGATTATTGATCTGAGAGGGGTCTCGATCATGTCCGCATTATTTGCGAACCATAGGGTGACACACTTAAGAGACACCGACACCATTTGGAGCAAATAGTTTCATGCTGAAAAGAATAACAAAGCACGGGAATTTATTTCATTAGACACCGAAACTGTTTTCGGGTGAAATTGCAGAAAGTGTTTCTGCATGTGGAATAAAATACTAGCAAGGGGTTATATGTGAATGTTTGTCATTAAGGTAATTGACAAAATTCTAAATAAATAAAAGGAGTTTTATTTAAGCGAGAGTTTGCATTAAATTTTGTGGAGAATTGAAGGGCCAAATTGTGAGTGGAGCATCCACCCACATGAATGGAGGGAGGGCAAGGGGCAGCCCCCATGTGGCGGACACCCCCTTGGGGTTCCCCCTCCTCCTATAAAAGGAGCCCCCTCCCTCTCTCTCACTCACACCTCCTAGTGAAGGATCTCTCTCCCCCTCTAGTTTATACCCCATGGTCTCGGAGTAGCGAGATACATGTTCCTGGTGGGTTTTCAGGAAGAAAGAGTTGTGCTTCCGCTGTATCGCTGGAGCGAGGAGGCAGAGGTTGCTCGGTGCCTCGGACGTGTGTGTGAGCACGGATGCACTGCTGATTTGCGGCGCTAGGACTTCCTCTCGATCTTGAGATCGGCAAGAGTTCGTCTACATCAACCACGAGTTCAACCTTGTTAATCTTTGTCGGTCTTCAAGGGTATGTTATCTACGGATGTATATCCGCCCGTTGCTTGTATCTAGTAGATAGATCTTGGTACATAGTTGTTCCCATCGTAGGAAATTTTTTGTTTTCTATGTTGCGAACCCTACAGTGGTATCAGAGCCAGATCTATACGTAGATGCTTTGCACGGGTAGTACACATATGTATATGTGGGAGATGATGATCATGTTATTGCTTCTTCGTTGTACTTTGGATATTGGTGGCATAGTGGAATAAAGCGTCCCGGACAAACTTTACATGTTCTCGCACATGAGACCTGTTCCACGCTTGACATGCAACTAGTTTTGCATAAGTGGCTAGCGGGTGTCTGTCTCTCCTACTATAGTCAATATCTAATTTGCAACGAGTTGTCAACAATTTGGTCATCCTCGGTGTGGTTCATGTTCGTAGGTAAGAACAGTTCTATCTTCGAAAGCCCTAAGCCACGTAAAAGTTGCAATGGATAAATTAGAAGCGTCTAGTTTAGATTGTTGTTGGGCTAGTGTCATGATATGGTGATATTGTAAGTAAAAGTATGAGTCGATACTCTTACAACACACATAATGTATAAGTTCCATAGACCTTGGACTTACACATAGAGGAATGATGACGATCATACCATGATGCACATGATGGAGATCAAGTGCAAGAACCATATCATTTCACTTTTCACATGAGATGTTTGTTGCATCTTATATTGCTTGTTTGGCATTTTACTAGCATAATAAGATGATCCCTCATTTAGATATCAAGATAAAAATGTGTTCTCCCTTAAGTATGCACCGATTATGTTTTGCCGCTCCAAGACATCACGTGATGATCGGGTGTTCTTGGATCCACGATCATATTTCGGGTGTAAGACAGTTTACACACGCGAATACTAAGGTTCTTACTTGGCAAGCCTAGCATGTGCAGACATGGCCTCGGAACACGGACCGAAAGGTTAAGCACGAGTCAGATGAAAGATATGATGCCCATTTGATGCTCGCCTTTGAAGCTACACCGACTCACGTGATGATCGAACTTGGTGTAGTGGATTTGGTTCATGTAATCACCAAAAAGGCACGAGGGATGTCGTTTTTGAGTGGGATTTCATTCTTAATTTTGGATTAGTTGAACTCAATCTATCATAAACTTAGTCTAAACTTTACAAATTATGTTGTAGACGGCATCACCTGCTTTTAATTTCAATGTGTTCATGGAGAAAGAGAAACTTGCAATGAACGGTAGCAACTTTACCGACTGGGCCATGAATTTGAGGATTCTCCTCTTTGCTACACAAAAGTAATATCTGCTAGAAGCGCCGCTAGGCTCCCCACCACTTGATGATGCCCCTGACGAGGAAAAGAACATCTATCTGACTCGTCAGGAGGAACACAACTTAGTTTATTGTGGCATATTGTATGGGCTAGAGCCAGAACTTCGAAAGCGTTTTGAAAACTGCAATGCCTTTGATACAATGGGTGAGTTGAAAATGATTTTCGACACCTATGCTGCTGTAGAGAGTTATAATGCTTCAGAAAAGTTCTTTAGCTGCATGATGGAAGAGAACAACTCCGTTAGTGAGCATGTACTCAAGATGTCGGGTTACGCCGATAATCTCGTGTCCTTGGGAATAACGATTCCCATTGACTTAGGCATCCATCGTGTTCTCCAATCTCTACCACCTAGCTATAAGAGCTTCATGATCAAATATAACATGCAAGGCATGAATAAGTCTCTCCCCGAACTTCTGTCAATGCTTAAAACTGTAGAAGTGGAGATCAAGAAGGAACATCAAGTGTTGATGATCAATAAGACCACCAGTTTCAAGAAAGACAGAAAGGGTAAACCGAAGGGAAAGAAGGGTGGAAAGCCGGTTGCCGTACCTGAAGAGAAATCCCAAGTTGTCCCTAAGTCTGATACCGAGTGCTATTATTGCAAGGGAACTGGCCACTAGAAGCGCAACTGCCCCAAGTATTTGGCAGACAAGAAGGCCGGCAAGGCAAATAAAGATATATTCGATATACATGTTATTGATGTGTACTTTACTAGTACTCGCAGTAGTACATAGGTATTTGATACCGGTTCAGTTGTTAATATTTGTAACTCGAATCAGGGGCTACGGAACAAGCGACCACTAGCAAGGGGTCAGGTCAAGATGCGTGTTGGCAATGGATCAAGCGTTGATGTGATCGCCGTCAGAACGCTACCTCTCCACTTACCATCGGGATTAGTTATAAACTTGAATAATTGTTATCTGGTGCCAGCACTGAGCATGGACATTGTATCCGGATCATGTTTGATGCGCAGTGGTTATTCATTTAAATTTGAAAACAATGGTTGTTCGATTTATATGAATGATATATTTTATGGTCATGCACCGATGATGAATGGTTTATTTCTGTTGGATCCCAATAATAGTGTTACACATATTCATAATGTTGATGCTAAAAGGATTAAACTTAATGATGATATATCTGCATATATGTGGCACTGTCGTCTAGGTCATATTGGCATTGAACGCATGAAGAAGCTCCACTCGGATGGACTTTTGGAATCACTTGATTTTGAATCATTTGATACATGTGCGCCATGACTTATGGGCAAGATGACTAGAACGCCGTTTTCCGGTTCAATGGAACGGGCGACAGATTTATTAGAAATCATACACTCTGACGTGTGTGGTCCAATGAGTGTGTCGGCGTGAGGTGGATATCGTTATTTTGTTACTTTCACAGATGATTTGATTAGATACGGTTATATCTACTTGATGAAACACAAGTGGAAAATCATCATAATAGAAATATCAAATTTCTACGGTCCGGCTGTGGAGGTAAGTATCTAAGTTACGAGTTTAGCACACATATGAAAGAGTGTGGAATAGTTTGACAACTTACACTTGCCGGAACACCACAACGAAATGGTGTGTCGGAACGTCGTAAACGTACTTTACTAGATATGGTTCGATCTATGATGTCTGACGGACTTGCCACTGTCATTTTGGGGTTATGCACTAGAAACTGCCACATTCACTTTAAACCGGGTACCATCTAAATCCGTTGAAAAGACACCGTATGAATTGTGGTTTGGAAACAAACCTAAGCTGTCATTTCTTAAAGTTTGGGGATGCGATGTTTATGTGAAGAAACTTCAACCGGATAAACTCAAACCCAAAGCGACAAAATGCGTCTTCATAGGATACCCTAAGGAAACTATTGGGTATTCCTTCTATCACAGATCTGAGGGCAAGGTTTTCGTTGCCAAGAATGGATCCTTTCTAGAGAAAGAGTTTCTTGCGAAAGGTGTGTGTAGTCGAAAGGTAGAACTCGAAGAGGTTGTAGAAACTTCTCTTCATAGTATGGCGAGTAGCGCAGCACCAGAAGCCATTCTGGAGTTGACTTCACCAAATGAAGAGGGAACTAATGATAACGATCATGAAGCTCCAAAAGAGAATACTACCAAACCTCGCAGGTCTAGCAGGACGCGTCTAGCTCCCGAGCTATACGAAAATCCTGTTATGAATTTCATGTTCGATGAAATTGATGACCCTGCGACATATGAAGAAGCGATGATGAGCCCGAATTCCAACAAATGGCTAGAAGCCATGAAATCCTAGATGGAATCCATGTACGAAAACCAAGTTTGGACCTTGGTGGACTTACCTCATGACCGAAAGGCTGTGGAGAATAAATGGATTTTCAAAAGAAAAACTGATGTTGATGGTAATGTAACCGTCTATAAAGCTCGACTTGTCGCAAAGGGGTTTCAAAAAATTCAAGGAGTTGACTACGATGATACATTCTCTCCCGTAGAGATGCTAAAGTCAGTTAGGATTATGTTAGCAATTGCTGCATATTTCGACTATGAGATATGGCAGATGGATGTCAAAACTGCGTTCTTCAATGGCAACATTGAAGAAGAGTTGTATATGGTACAACCAAAGGGTTTTGTCGATCCTAAGAATGCTGACAAGGTATGCAAGCTTTAGTGATCCATCTATGGAGTGAAACAAGCATCCCGGAGTTGGAATCTCCGCTTTGATGAGGTGATCAAAGAGTTTGGATTTATCCAAACTTATGGAGAGGCTTGTATTTACAAGAAAGTGAGTGGTAGTGATGTAGAATTTCTGATATTATATGTGGATGACATATTATTGATCGGAAATGATATAGATCTTTTAAACAGCGTTAAAAGTTATCTAAACAGCAAATTTTCAATGAAGGACCTAGGTGAAGCGTCTTACATATTAGGCATAAAAATCACAGGGATAGATCTAGGCGCCTAATAGGGCTATCACAAAGTACATACCTTGATAAGATTTTAAAGAAATTTAAAATGGACAGAAGTAAGAAGGGGTTCTTACCTATGTTGCAAGGCAAGACATTGAATAGGACTCAAAGTCCAGCTACGGCGGAAGAAAGAGAGATAATGGACAAAGTCCCCTATGCTTCAGCCATAGGCTCTATAATGTACGCCATGCTATGTACAAGACCAGATGTGGCACATGCTATTAGTTTAACTAGTAGATACCAATCTGATCTAGGATAGGAACACTGAATAGCGGTCAAGGATATCCTTAAGTACTTGCGAAGAACTAAGGATATGTTTGTCGTATACAGAGGTGAAGAAGAGCTCGTCGCTAAGTGTTGTGTCGACGCTAGCTTTGACATCGATCCATATGACTGTAAGTCTCAATCCGGATACATATTTCTCATGAATGGTGGAGCGGTTAGTTGGAGGAGTTCCAAACAACCCGTGGTGGTGGGATCAACAATGGAGGCCGAATATGTTGCTGCTTCGGAAGCAGCTCAGGAAGTAGTTTGGATAAAGGAGTTCATAACCAAACTAGTTGTGGTTGCAAGCACGTTGTACCCAATGGTGATCTGTTGTGACAACAATGGTGCCATAGCCAATGCCAAAGAACCAAGGTCTCGCAAGAATTCCAAGCATATTAAGCGCCTGTTTCACTCCATCCACGAGCATGTCAAGGATGGATATATAAAGATTTGTAAAGTACACATGGATCTCAATGTAGCAGATCCGTTGACTAAAACTCTCCCTAGAGCAAAACACGATCAACACCAGAACTCCATGGGTGTTAGATTTATTACTATGTAACTAGATTATTGTCTCTAGTGCAAGTGGGAGACTCAAGGGAATATGCCCTAAGAGGCAATAATAAAATGGTTATTATGTATATTCCAAGTATATGATAGATGTTTATTTTGCATGCTATAATTGTATTAATACGGAAATGTTAATACATGTGTGTTTAATAAACAAACAGAAAGTTCCTAGTTATGCCTCTCTTATAAACTAGCTCGTTGATTAACAAGATGATCAAGGTTTCCTGATCATGGACATTGGATGATGTTAATAACGAGGTCACAACATTATTGGAATGGTGTGATGAACATTCATCCGAAGTATAGCATTACGATCAAAGTCATTGAGTTTATATTGCGATAACATCATACGAAGTAATCCTAATTCTTAAACCATGAGATCATGTCAATCACTAACACTAGAAGAGTATCTTGATAACATCAAACGTCACACTGTAACAGTGTGATTATAAAGATGGGTTCAGTACTACCAAAGTGTTAAGTTGAGGCCCATGTATCAAGAGTGTAATTTGTTCATCCCGATAATGGATAGATATACTCTGGGCCCTCTCGGTGATATCACATTGATTAGCTTGCAAGCAAGTGATTTGATCACTAGAATGTTATATCACGAGAACGAGACAAGAGTACATGTTAGTAAATAGATCAAACTAGGTATGGAGATACCGATTATCGAATCTCGAACATGTAATATATTGCGAGACAAAGGGATTAAGTTACTAGCGTAAAAGGTTCTCACGATCACAAGAAAGTCATCGTTGAATGCGTGGGAGTCGGTATGGATCTCTAGGTCCCGCTTCTGATTATTGATCTGAGAGGGGTCTCGATCATGTCCGCATTATTCGCGAATCATAGGGTGACACACTTAAGAGACACCAACACCATTTGGAGCAAATAGTTTCATACTGGAAAGAATAACAAAGCGTGGGAATTTATTTCACTAGACACCGAAACTGTTTTCGGGTGAAATTGCAGAAAGTGTTTCTGCATGTGAAATAAAATACTAGCAAGGGGTTATATGTGAATGTTTGTCATTAAGGTAATTGACAAAATTCTGAATAAATAAAAGGAGTTTTATTTAAGAGAGAGTTTGCATTAAATTTGGTGGAAATTTAATGGGAATTTGAGTGGGATTTTTTAGTGTAGAATTGAAGGGCTAAATTGTGAGTGGAGCATCAACCCACATGAATGGAGGGAGGGCAAGGGGGAAGCCCCCATGCGCCGGCCACCCCCTTGGGGTTCCCCCTCCTCCTATAAAAGGAGCCCCCTCCCTCTCTCTCACTCACACCTCTTCGTGAAGGACCTCTCTCCCCCTGTAGTTTATCCCCCATGGTCTCGGACTAGCGAGATACATGTTCCCGGTGGCTATTCGGCAAGAAAGAGTTGTGCTTTTGCTGCATCGCTGGAGCGAGGAGGCGGAGGTTGCTCGGTGCCTCGAACGTGTGTGCGAGCACGGATGCGCTGCTGATTTGCGGCGCTAGGACTTCCGCTCGATCTTGAGATCGGCAAGAGATCGTCTACATCAACCACGAGTTCAACCTCGTTAATCTTTTTCGGTCTTCAAGAGTATGTTCTCTACAGTTGTATATCCGCCCGTTGCTTGTATCTAGTAGATAGATCTTGGTACATAGTTGTTCCCATCGTAGGTAATTTTTGTTCTCTATGTTGCAAACCCTACAGGAGCCATCATTTTCCTTGAACACCACACTACAATATTCTACAATAGTTCCGAAGAGCTTATTATAGCCTCTATAAGTGTGTGATTCAGCACCATAACCAATAAAAATACCTTCTAAAGCCTTAGACTCAAATTTAGACAAACAAACTCCTTTAATAAGAAAGAAACACTTACAACCGAGCACCCAGAAAGGACATGTTGGCATCCCAGGCATCCCATTCTTCAGATACTTGCTGCACCACCAGGTCTGAATCCCCGAAGCAGAGGATCCGGCGAATGCTGATATCTTTTGCGAGCCGGAGCCCGTGTGCCAGCGCTTCGTACTCAGTGACGTTGTTTGAGGCGGTGAAATGGATCTACAACACGTACTCCGGCCGGTCTCCCTTGGGCGAGGTGAGAATGATGTCTAATCCCAAGCCCCCGCGCATCTTTGAGTCGTCAAAATGCAGCTTCCAGTAATGTGAGTAGGGAACCGATGGCAGGTACTGGCTCTCCGCCCAGTCTACGAAGAAATCCTCCACCCCCTGAGACTTGATGGTGATTCTTGGCTCGTACCGGATGCATTAGGCGGCTAGCTCGATGCCCCACTTGGCCACCCGGCACGTGGCGTCCTTGTTTCCTAAGATTTCTCCCAATGGCTCGGTGGATACCATCGTAAGCGGATGCTCCTGGAAGTAGTGCTTGAGCTTCTTGCACACCAAGTAGACACCGTAACACATCTTCTGGTGACATGGTTATACCCTGCGGGTACAAGACCTTAGCATACCTGGTCCATCCCAAGGAAGGCCCACAATAATATACGCCAGCCCATGAAGACTTTCGGGTGGCCAGGGCCCATGACGCCTTCGGATCCTTGGAGAGCAAGACTAGAATAGATAGAATATTCAAAGGGGCAAACCCTAAAACCTGTACCGACTTGATCTGTGCCTAGGACCTGCCTATCTCTATATAAAGTCCAGGAGGGCACAACGAGGAGGGCACTTCGTACCACCGCATACACACCTCCATGCCAGATTGCATCTGCACACCCTTGTAACCTTCGGTTCCGCCGTAATCAAGAGCAGACAAGCAGGAGTAGGGTTTTCCCTCCGGGGGCCTGAACCTGGGTAAACCTCGTGTCCCCGTGCTACTTGTTTGCTAACCGTTCCGTGATCTCCACCATCCCCATCTTCTCCAAAACCCAATCTCATAACAATGGGCATTGACGAGATCAATCCTCGTCAATTGGCGCCGTCTGTGGGAACTGGGGACGCTGATTGTGCGATCGTGACGGTCCTAACCAAAGCGATCTACAACTCCATGGCGACGGAGAGTCATCTCCTCTTCGGCTCTTTCGACTTCACCGCCCACTCGCCAGCCACCTTGAAGGACTTCGAGCCCGTTGGCGACGGGCTCGAGATCCTGTTCGGGAGCTTCTGCTTCCAGGTGGGGCAGACCGGCACTCTCCGTCTCCCAGAGCGGGTGCCCCTGCTGTAGGGTTCGCAGCATAGAAAACAAAAAATTTCCTACGATGGGAACAACTATGTACCAAGATCTATCTACTAGATACAAACAACGGGCAGATGTATATCCGTAGAGAACATACCCTTGAAGACCGACAAAGCTTAACGAGTCCAAACTCGTGGTTGATGTAGACGATCTCTTGCCGATCTCAAGATCGAGAGGAAGTCCTAGCGCCGCAAAACAGTAGCGCATCCGTGCTCGCACACACGTTCGAGGCACCAAGCAACCTCCGCCTCCTCGCTCCAGCGATGCAGCGGAAGCACAACTCTTTCTTGCCGAAAAGCCACCGGGAACATGTATCTCGCTAGTCCGAGACCATGGGGGATAAATACTAGAGGGGGAGAGAGATCCTTCACGAGGAGGTGTGAGAGACAAGTGAGGAGGGGGGCTCCTTTTATAGGAGGAGGGGGCTCCCAAGGGGATGGCCGCCGGCCATGGGGGCTGCCCCCTCCCCTCCTTCATTCATGTGGGTGGACACTCCACTCACAAAATGTCCTTTAAATTCCCTCCACTCAAAAGTCCACTCAAATTCCCATTAAATTTCCACCAAATTTAATGCAAACTCTCATTAAATAAAACTCTTTTATTTTATTCAGAATTTTGTCAATTACTTTAATGACAAACATTCACAAATAACCCCTTGCTAGAATTCCATTTCACATGCATAACCACTTTATGCAATTTCACCCGAAAACCTGTTTCGGTATCTAGTGAAATAAATTCCTACGCTTGTTCATTCTTTCAACATGAAACTTTTGCTCCAATTGAATGTTGGTGTCTCTTAAGTGTGTCACCCTACGGTTCGTGAATAATGCGGACATGATCGAGACCCCTCTCGGATCAATAATCAGAAGCGGGATCTGGAGACCCATACTGACTCCCACACATTCAACGATGACTTTCTTGTGATCGTCGGAACCTTTTACGCTACTATCTTAATCCCTTTGTTTCACGATATATTACATGTCCGAGATTCGATCATCGGTATCTCCATACCTAGTTTGATCTCGTTACTGACATGCACTCTTTTCTTGTTTCCGTGATATAACATTCTAGTGATTAAATCACTTGCTTACAAGCTAATCAATGTGATATCACCGAGAGGGCCCAGCGTATATCTATCCGTCATCGGGATGAACAAATTCCACTCTCGATCCATGAGCCTCAACATAACACTTTATTAGTTCTGAATCCATCTTTATAATCACCCTGTTACGGTGTGACGTTTGATGTTATCAAGAAACTCTTCCGGTGTTAGTGATTGACATGATCTCATGGTCTAAGGATTAGGATCACTTTGTAAGTTGTTATAGCAATATAAACTCAATGACTTTGATCGTAATGCTATACTTCGGATGAATGTTCATCACACCATTACACTAATGTTGTGATCCCGTTATTAACAACATCCAATGTCCATGATCAGGAAACCTTGATCATCTTGTTAATCAACAAGCTAGTTTATGAGAGAGGCATAACTAGGAACTTTCTGTTTGTTTATTAAACACACATGTATTAACGTTTCCGTATTAATACAATTATAGCATGCAAAATAAACATTTATCATAAACAACAAATACGATAATAACCACTTTATTATTGTCTCTCGGGCATATTCCCTTCAGTCTCCCACTTGCACTAGAGACAATAATCTAGTTTGAAAACTTTGCATATTGAACACCTATGGCTTTCTGGTGTTCCATATACACAATTGCAAGTGGTTAACATAATCTACGGATCTGACACTTCAGGTCCGTGTGTATTTGCATGTCTTTGCGTCTCCACGCATCACTCATTCTCCAATGAGATGGCATTGTATAAATTTGGTCTTTTGGTGAGACCTTGAGTTCCTTGGGGTTAAATCATGTCAATACTATTGTCATACAATATATCTTTAGTGCTAGCCCGTTGCGAACCACACCTTAGTTTGATAACAAACGACTTGACACAAATTCCCTCCTTTGCTGCTACTATAGCAGTCATATACTTAGCCTTTTGTTGTAGTATCCGTCACAATGTCTTAACTTTGGAATTCATCCAAATCCATCATGGAATCTCCTTTCCATTACATTGTGCCACCCATAGTTTAAATTGAGATAAACTTAATTTGTATCTTGTGACAAAACTAGTATCAATGTAACGCTTTACAATGAACTATTTGTAATTGTTTGTCACCTCTACACAAATATATTCTTAGTTCTTCCAAAAGATCATAAGAATATTCTCACTATCGTCCAATGATCATTTTATGATTCATTCTGGTATATGCTCATAACACTTAGAGCATAGGACATATCTGGATGTGTACATATCATGGTATGATTGATCAAAACATTCTCGTGATTTCACTCATCAAGTGTCAAAGCACTTGAATCTTGTTTCACTTATCAAGTGTCGATACACTTGAATCTTGATTCAATTCCTTTCCATGCGACAAGAACCGTTTCTTGTCGTTTCTATATTGAACTACTTCAATATCTCATATATTGTGGCATCCCGCAAAACCACTACTAGAAAATCGCGTTGTTTTTGTGCATTGCATCATCATGACCGCATGCTCATGTCATCATGCCACATTGCATTTGAGCCTCGTCATCATCATGCATTTGTTTGTCTGAAACTATTTCTGAAAAGCCATATTTTGTTTTCTAAATATTCCCCTTTCTATTTCAAAATTCAAACCCCGGTCTGTTCGGATCTTTATTTGTCTAAACATATTTGCAACTGATCTGTTCTAAACAAAATAAAATAAATATAGTATAGTACAGACCTATTTTATCCCCGGGGGAGGCAGACACTGGTCAGGCCCAATCGGCCCAACCCGAGTCCACCTACTACCCCATATAAAACCTAGACCTAATCCTAGCCACACATCTAACCAAACCCTAACCCTAAATCCCCATCAGCCCTACCCTACTCCACTCCACCCGCGCGCCGCTAGACCCACCCAGCCGCCCACGCACGCAACCCCGCCCCCTCTCCCACGCGACAGCCTCGGGATCCCGCCCCCCCTCGCTACCGACAACTCCCCCCACTCTCCTGGCCCCACCACGCCCACGCAACCCCGCTCCCTCTCTCGCATCCCCGCACGCGAACCACCCCCACCCCGTTCGTTCCCCTCGCCCTCGACAGCAACCCCGAGCGCCGCCGCCCGCCGCCCCAGCGCCGGCCCCGGCCGCGCGGTCCCGCCGTCGCGCCCTCCACCCCGACCTCCGTCCGCGGCCACGTCCCTCTCCGCTCCCCGAGGCTGCTCCTCCCTCGCCCTTCTCCGGCCGTCCTCGCCACCGCCAGCCTCTGTCGTCCCGCACCAAGCCGCCAGCGCCAGCCGCTCAACCGCCCCTGCGAGCTCCTCGCCGTCTGCAGGCGTCGCCCCGAGTCACCGCCCGACCCCCTCCGGCGCCTCCCTCCTCCGACCGCCGCCTCGGCCACGGGCGCCCTGCCACCCGCATCCCCGCATCCTCGTCCGCGTCCGACCGCCGCCTAGGCGCGACCACGCCGCCGCCGACCTTGCCTCCGCGCCCGCTCGACCCCGACCCCGCGTCCCCGAGCCTCCCCGCCGGTCGCCTCCGTCCTCGCCGCCGCGGCCGCCCGCTTTCGCCCCTCCGTCGCGCCTGCTCCGGACGCCCTCCTCTCTCCTCCGCAGAGCTATGGCCGCCCCAGGTCGGCCCTGCCTCCCTCGCGACGTCCCCGTCTTCAGGAGCTCGCCTTCGAGACCGCGCTAACCCGCCGTCACCTCGAGCTTCTTCCTGCCGACCGCGGTCCCTACCTACCTGCTGGCAGCGTCTCGCTCTGCCTGTGCACGTCCCCGAGCCCCATCAGCGTCAAGCCCCGAGCCGCGTGGCACCAGTGACGGTTCTGCCTTTTGGTGTGCTGTACATGCGTGACTCGTGTGCCCCTGCAACCTCTCGGCTAGACAAGCACTCGTGCCTATTGCCATGTTGCAGAATTAGACCTACAAGATCTTCGAGAAGATGTACCTGTCGTGTTCCATCTTCCTGAGTACCTCGAGCCAGCACGCCGACAAGACCGTCTCGTCACAAGAGCCCCGATGCCCTTTTGTCTCCAAGATCTGCATCGTTACGGGTTTCGTCGACCAATGTGCGAGGTGGAACCCGATGGCGCCGGTACCCCAAGATCTACCACACGGACGCACCACGGACGCGGAGAAACCCTCGGACGCCAAGATCGCCCACATGGAACCGAAGGTGTCGACACCCGGAAAACCGATCCTTCCGGAGTCGAAAGACTGAACCCTGGCGCGCCAAGTTCTTCGCCCACGAGGACCGACCCATAGATGCGTGAAGTACTTCCTCGAGGACGCCAAGTACTTCACCCCGGACACCGAGACCCTGAACGACAAGTTCTTCTTCCCGGAAGCATTGACGCTCGTGCGACAAGATCTACTTCCCAGATCCGAAGACCCCGGTACCCGATCTACTCAAGTTCGCCATCGCGAGTCCGAACTTCATCGTTTCCCCGTCGAACCCTGAGACCCGACCCCGAACCCCCAGGACCTTCGACCCCAGATGTGTGATCCCCTTTCCGAGCCCTATTTTATAAAATTGTAATATAAACTTGTCGCATATTTAATTGTTCGTGCATGCATACTTGTCATGTGGTTTGGGGGCCTTAGGCCGATTCACCATATAATTAAATATGGGCTCCATATGCGGACATTTCTAGTCTCATATTGGTCCCATTTAAATTTGTGTAGCGAACCGGTGCTATCTTTTGCCTTGTTAAGACAACATTTAATTTGCGGGGTAGATAAATAACATGAACCATTTAATTAATTGTCGGAACCCCGGTTCCGCTTAATATGATCTAATTTCATCGCACCTTTGCCATGCCATGCATCATACATGCATTATGCCCGATCTTCTGTCGTAGTATTAAATAGTGCATCCGGTGTTTCTTCTAGTGTTTTGCTTCTTCGCGGATTGGGCCGTTGAGTTGGTGTGAGCTTCGCCCCGATCTTCGGTTGAACCTTCGACAATGTTTTCAGGCGAGCATCTCCCCCTTTCTACCTATCTCACTTTTATAGTATTTATTCCCTCCTATTGATCTATTGCTATCTGTGTTGCAATGCTCTAGTATTCGTACCCGTGATATCCCTTGCAGCCATATATTGCCTTGGACACCTCCTATTATCTGTTGTTTGGTAGATAGTGGGACCTGCGCGTCGTAGTCGCTTGCTCGAGTGCTGTTGCGTGTCGTCGAGTACCACAGTTGTTGGAGTATTGCCGCATGTTTAATGTTGAAGATGTTCATAACTTTAATTACTGTTTAACAACTAAAATTGAAGTAGGTAAATGCAGAGGCATGGGTGGGCAATAGATGTTATTTGGTTGTTAACCGTCCACTTGTGTCCCGTAGGACCCCGAGTACTTGATACCTGTTCCTTGAATATTCGCGCTATCCACATCCGGGAGGATTATGGGACCCCCCTAAGCCAGAGCTTGATTCATTGTTATTTCTTGGGGCCACAAACTAGTTTGAGGTTTTATTTACTATCCTGTACTTATGCCATGCTTTACTGCTTTATTTACGATTGTGCGAGGAGCACACTGTACTGTTTAGGATCGGGACACGATTTCGCGGTATCGACAAGCCCGAGTTTTCGGGTTCCCAGTCGTTTACAGCCGTCCACCCAAACCTCGGGTCCGTCTCGGAGTCAGCTAACTTCGTTGCGGGTGTACTCCAAGGGGTGGCCCCCTGAAATATTTCTGAATCCTGTGATTGCTTTGTCGTGAAAGCCTCGTTGGGTTTTGATTTGGTTTTTCCGAGGTTGATCGAGTGTGTGTTGCTATTTGTGCACCCCTGCAGGGTAAAACTTTCTGAAAGCCGTGTCCGCGGTTATGGACGACTTGGAGCACAGTATCTCGATCATAGACAACTATAACTAAAGTAGTGCTATAAATTTGACTTTATAATGACTAGTAATTAGCTTCACTATAATGGAATGGCTAAATAAAACTGCCAACAATTGCTTGTTTGGGTTGTCGCTTGCGACCATTGTATTTGACTAGTAAGTATTGCAACTATAACGGAATGGCTAAATAAAAGTACCAACAACTGCTGGGTTTTGGGGTTACCTCATGCTAATTGTATCTGACTAGTAAGTGTTGCAACTATAACGGAATGAGTAAAACTGCCAACTGTGTGAGTTCCGCGGTTGACTTCCTTGTTTGGTCTCGAGGGGGAAATGCCAGGATGGGTATGTTTGGTGGTAGTATCAGGTGGATCCGAATAGGTCTTTCTTACCCCTCTCTGATAGCCGCTAGTTGTATCGAGTCTCTATAGGCTGTTTAGTGCTGCCTCTGCCGCTTCAGTCCACCATACCTATGTAGGCGAGGGTACCGCCGAATTCTAGCCTCGCCGTGTACTGGCCTCAGTACTGACCGCTCTCTCTTTTTCCTTTGCCCTTTTGTCGGCACCCCTTTTGTTTAAGCAGGTTTTGAGGTCGACGTCGTTAGCAGGGTTACCCTTCCGGCTTGGCCTGGGCAGGGTTATGGACTCCATTGGTTATTCTTCAGGGCTCTTAGCCCCATTTGCGTCTTGTCCGTAGTCGGACGCTCTATCAATTTCAAGGTGATTTGGATCTTTGTATATTATATCTGTATCCTTGACTCATTGAGTCGCTGTTGTATATATATCTGTTCTGTGGGTCCCATCGAGGACTGTTGTGTACTGTTATTACTTCGTTTTCCACCCGCACGAAAGTGCCTGGTGGGCACCTTTGAATCGTTTCTATGCGGGTTTGGCGGGAAGCGCTGAAACTTGCATAGGGTCGATTCTGAGGGTGTTACAGAGTGGTATCAGAGCTCAGCAGTTGCGATATCCCACAAGTCTAGCCTGTAGGATAACCTAGCTAACGGCCGAAGTAGAGTGTCAAAACTATTTTTGCAAAATCGGTTGGATAGTTCTGATTAGGCCTGATTTTACTCCTTACCCCTCTGCTGCTCTCCTCTCACCTCTGCGTGTTTTGAATCCGCTCTCTTCTCTCTCTTCGAGTCCAGGATTTCTCGTGGTTGGGTTCCATCGTACCTTCAGGGTTTCGCTTCCTCCTTTGGTAACGGTGTTGCTACATCTGGTCTTCATGTTATCCGAGGAACCCTTCGTCCGATGGATTTCTCCTTGTTCCTTCTCGTGCCTTCCGGTGTTTTCCGACGCGACGACATCATCTACGCTAGTTCCGATGCAGAGTCTGCATCACTCCTTTGTTTCTGAACCTCGTTTGTCGAGATCTTCAGTCTGAATTCCGAGAGTTGGTTGCATAATCCGCCTATTTGTGTGCAGAGTAATGGTTTGGGTGCGCGATGGACTGATCACCATCCGACTACTCTTATCATTCGCTCTTGTACATCGAATCAGTGGATCCAGCGATTTTACTCCGTCCACGGAAGCTAGAGGTGGCTTTATTTGTTGATACCTCTACCTTCGACCTTTTGGTTCCGGAGTGTTTCCCTCGACGATCACGGACAACGACCTCTTGTTAGTGGTGTCGCGAGGATCTACACGAAGCGAGAAGATGCAGATCACCGACCTTCTTTCCGGTACCATGAGGCGGATCTCGAGGGCAAGATCCATTGTTAGTGGTGCCGAATTGTGGCATCCCGCAAAACCACTACTAGAAAATCGCGTTGTTTTTGTGCATTGCATCATCATGACCGCATGCTCATGTCATCATGCCACATTGCATTTGAGCCTCGTCATCATCATGCATTTGTTTGTCTGAAACTATTTCTAAAAAGCCATATTTTGTTTTCTAAATATTCCCCTTTCTATTTCAAAATTCAAACCCCGGTCTGTTCAGATCTTTATTTGTCTAAACATATTTGCAACTGATCTGTTCTAAACAAAATAAAATAAATATAGTATAGTACAGACCTATTTTATCCCCGGGGGAGGCAGACACTGGTCAGGCCCAATCGGCCCAACCCGAGTCCACCTACTACCCCATATAAAACCTAGACCTAATCCTAGCCACACATCTAACCAAACCCTAACCCTAAATCCCCATCAGCCCTACCCTACTCCACTCCACCCGCGCGCCGCTAGACCCACCCAGCCGCCCACGCACGCAACCCCGCCCCCTCTCCCGCGCGACAGCCTCGGGATCCCGCCCCCCTCGCTACCGACAACTCCCCCCACTCCCCTGGCCCCACCACGCCCACGCAACCCCTCTCCCTCTCTCGCATCCCCGCACGCGAACCACCCCCACCCCGTTCGTTCCCCTCGCCCTCGACAGCAACCCCGAGCGCCGCCGCCCGCCGCCCCAGCGCCGGCCCCGGCCGCGCGGTCCCGCCGTTGCGCCCTCCACCCCGACCTCCGTCCGCGGCCATGTCCCTCTCCGCTCCCCGAGGCTGCTCCTCCCTCGCCCTTCTCCGGCCGTCCTCGCCGCCGCCAGCCTCTGTCGTCCCGCACCAAGCCGCCAGCGCCAGCCGCTCAACCGCCCCTGCGAGCTCCTCGCCGTCTGCAGGCGTCGCCCCGAGTCGCCGCCCGACCCCCTCCGGCGCCTCCCTCCTCCGACCGCCGCCTCGGCCATGGGCGCCCTGCCACCCGCATCCCCGCATCCTCGTCCGCGTCCGACCGCCGCCTGGGCGCGACCACGCCGTCGCCGACCTTGCCTCCGCGCCCGCTCGACCCCGACCCCGCATCCCCGAGCCTCCCCGCCGGTCGCCTCCGTCCTCGCCGCCGCGGCCGCCCGCTTTCGCCCCTCTGTCGCGCCTGCTCCGGACGCCCTCCCCTCTCCTCCGCAGAGCTATGGCCGCCCCAGGTCGGCCCTGCCTCCCTCGCGATGTACCCGTCTTCAGGAGCTCGCCTTCGAGACCGCGCTGACCCGCCGTCACCTCGAGCTTCTTCCTGCCGACCGCGGTCCCTACCTACCTGCTGGCAGCGTCTCGCTCTGCCTGTGCACGTCCCCGAGCCCCATCAGCGTCAAGCCCCGAGCCGCGTGGCACCAGTGACGGTTCTGCCTTTTGGTGTGCTGTACATGCGTCGTGTGCCCCTGCAACCTCTCGGCTAGACAAGCACTCGTGCCTATTGCCATGTTGCAGAATTAGACCTACAAGATCTTCGACAAGATGTACCTGTCGTGTTCCATCTTCCTGAGTACCTCGAGCCAGCGCGCCGACAAGACCGTCTCGTCACAAGAGCCCCGATGCCCTTTTGTCGCCAAGATCTGCATTGTTACGGGTTTCGTCGACCAATGTGCGAGGTGGAACCCGATGGCGCCGATACCCCAAGATCTACCACACGGACGCACCACGGACGCGGAGAAACCCTCGGACGCCAAGATCGCCCACATGGAACCGAAGGTGTCGACACCCGGAAAACCGATCCTTCCGGAGTCGAAAGACTGAACCCTGGCGCGCCAAGTTCTTCGCCCCCGAGGACCGATCCATAGATGCGTGAAGTACTTCCTCGAGGACGCCAAGTACTTCACCCCGGACACCGAGACCCTAAACGACAAGTTCTTCTTCCCGGAAGCATTGACGCTCGTGCGACAAGATCTACTTCCCAGATCCGAAGACCCCGGTACCCGATCTACTCAAGTTCGCCATCGCGAGTCCGAACTTCATCGTTTTCCCGTCGAACCCTGAGACCCGACCCCGAACCCCCAGGACCTTCGACCCCAGATGTGTGATCCCCTTTCCGAGCCCTATTTTATAAAATTGTAATATAAACTGTCGCATATTTAATTGTTCGTGCGTGCATACTTGTCATGTGGTTTGGGGGCCTTATGCCGATTCACCATATAATTAAATATGGGCTCCATATGCGGACATTTCTAGTCTCATATTGGTCCCATTTAAATTTGTGTAGCGAACCGGTGCTATCTTTTGCCTTGTTAAGACAACATTTAATTTGCGGGGTAGATAAATAACATGAACCATTTAATTAATTGTCGGAACCCCGGTTCCGCTTAATATGATCTAATTGCATCGCACCTTTGCCATGCCATGCATCATACATGCATCATGCCCGATCTTCTGTCGTAGTATTAAATAGTGCATCCGGTGTTTCTTCTAGTGTTTTGCTTCTTCGCGGATTGGGCCGTTGAGTTGGTGTGAGCTTCGCCCCGATCTTCGGTTGAACCTTCGACAATGTTTTCAGGCGAGCATCTCCCCCCTTTCTACCTATCTCACTTTTATAGTATTTATTCCCTCCTGTTGATCTATTGCTATCTGTGTTGCGATGCTCTAGTATTCGTACCCGTGATATCCCTTGCAGCCATATATTGCCTTGGACACCTCCTATTATCTGTTGTTTGGTAGATAGTGGGACCTGCGCGTCGTAGTCGCTTGCTCGAGTGCTGTTGCGTGTCATCGAGTACCACAGTTGTTGGAGTATTGCCGCATGTTTAATGTTGGAGATGTTCATAACTTTAATTACTATTTAACAACTAAAATTGAAGTAGGTAAATGCAGAGGCACAGGTGGGCAATAGATGTTATTTGGTTGTTAACCGTCCACTTGTGTCCCGTAGGACCCCGAGTACTTGATACCTGTTCCTTGAATATTCGCGCTATCCACATCCGGGAGGATTATGGGACCCCCCTGAGCCAGAGCTTGATTCATTCTTATTTCTTGGGGCCACAAACTAGTTTGAGGTTTTATTTACTATCCTGTACTTATGCCATGCTTTACTGCTTTATTTACGATTGTGCGAGGAGCACACTGTACTGTTTAGGATCAGGACATGATTTCGCGGTATCGACTAGCCCGAGTTTTCGGGTTCCCAGTCGTTTACAGCCGTCCACCCAAACCTCGGGTCCGTCTCGAAGTCAGCTAACTTCGTTGCGGGTGTACTCCAAGGGGTGGCCCCCTGAAATATTTCTGAATCCTGTGATTGCTTTGTCGTGAAAGCCTCGTTGGGTTTTGATTTGGTTTTTCCGAGGTTGATCGAGTGTGTGTTGCTATTTGTGCACCCCTGCAGGGTAAAACTTTCTGAAAGCCGTGTCCGCGGTTATGGACGACTTGGAGCACAGTATCTCGATCATAGACAACTATAACTAAAGTAGTGCTATAAATTTGACTTTATAATGACTAGTAATTAGCTTCACTATAATGGAATGGCTAAATAAAACTGCCAACAATTGCTTGTTTGGGTTGTCGCTTGCGACCATTGTATCTGACTAGTAAGTATTGCAACTATAACGGAATGGCTAAATAAAAGTACCAACAACTGCTGGGTTTTGGGGTTACCTCATGCTAATTGTATCTGACTAGTAAGTGTTGCAACTATAACGGAATGAGTAAAACTGCCAACTGTGTGAGTTCCGCGGTTGACTTCCTCGTTTGGTCTCGAGGGGGAAATGCCAGGATGGGTATGTTTGGTGGTAGTATCAGGTGGTTCCGAATAGGTCTTTCTTACCCCTCTCTGATAGCCGCTAGTTGTATCGAGTCTCTATAGGCTGTTTAGTGCTGCCGCTGCCGCTTCAGTCCACCATACCTATGTAGGCGAGGACCGCCGAATTCTAGCCTCGCCGTGTACTGGCCTCAGTACTGACCGCTCTCTCTTTTTCCTTTGCCCTTTTGTCGGCACCCCTTTTGTTTAAGCAGGTTTTGAGGTCGACGTCGTTAGCAGGGTTACCCTTCCGGCTTGGCCTTGGCAGGGTTATGGACGCCATTGGTTATTCTTCAGGGCTCTTAGCCCCATTTGTGTCTTGTCCGTAGTCGGACGCTCTATCAATTTCAAGGTGATTTGGATCTTTGTATATTATATCTGTATCCTTGACTCATTGAGTCGCTGTTGTATATATATCTGTTCTGTGGGTCCCATCGAGGACTGTTGTGTATTGTTATTACTTCTTTTTCCACCCGCACGAAAGTGCCTGGTGGGCACCTTTGAATCATTTCTATGCGGGTTTGGCGGGAAGCGCTGAAACTTGCATAGGGTCGATTCTGAGGGTGTTACATATATGTACGTTTGGCCCAACCATATTAGCGTCACCGTCTATCCACTATAGACATTCATGCTAAATATTCGGTTTTGCCTAAGTCTTTCATCAAAATGAAATCCTTAACCTTTGTCAATAAAAGATACATCATTTCTAATCAACAAGATGTCCTTCACATAATGTATTAGAAATATGTCTCAGCGCTCCCACTTAATTTCTTGCAAATGCAAGCATCTTCATCGTCTTCAGATGAAAACTCCTTTTTCATCACGGTGAAGATTCCAACTCCGCGATGCTTACTTCAACCGTTTAATTTTGCACGCCCTTTTTAGCATCCTTTGAATTAACAAAACCATTTGGATCGTGTCATGTACACGTCCTAGGTAACCATTCTATTAGAAGAACTTTGTTTTGTTTATTCATCTACCAGATAACAAATTATAAGTAGTGGTTGCTACTTTAATCCGTCCAGACTAAATATCGCTATCAAAGATCAAATCTTGTCATAGTCAACTCCTTGAACATTGTCGTAAAATACTTTACGACATGTCGACTATTTCATAGATGTGAAACATCCATGTCTATTTCTTTATAGATCCAAATACGACCGATAGGTTTTTACACCTTTCCAGAGGGTCTCCCAAGTTCAAAACTTGATTTCTCGTGTATGGAACTATCACGGATTTTATGGCTTCAAGCCATTTGACGGAGTCAGGGCCCATCATCGCCTCTTTGTATGTATTCGGTTCATCATTATCAAACAATAATGATTTACTCTCAAATCTTAGCATTTGATTGTTTAACCGACCTACTTGTTTCAATAGGAACTTAGATCTCCGTGACCACAACCTTTGAGGCACATAAGCTATGAGCATTATGGCAGCCTTCGGAACGATTTCTGGCGCTGCGCCACTCAGCACATATAGCTAAGGTTCGTTAACCTTATCAAAGTTCTATTGTCCTCCCACTTAACTTTTACGAAAAATTCCTTCTCCAAGAAACTTCACATTTCAAGCGACTTGTCCTCGGTGTTATGGAGGAATAACCAATTGTTATTCGAAATAACCTACAAAGACATGCTCATCCAACTTTGGTTGTAAACATCTTACTTATGTTTAGCATACCAAAATTTAAGAAAGGACAACTTGGGTTTTACCCCAAACCATAACTCATATGGTGTCATTTCAACGGATCAAGATGTAGCTCTTTTTAGTGTAAAAGCGGTAGTCTCTAAAGCTTTAATCTTTTAAAACATAATGGCAGTTTTATAAATAACACCTTTGATCCAACCATGTCAAACAAGGTTTCCTTACAAATCTCAAACACTCCATATTCCTATGGTGTTTCGGGAGATGTAAATCTAGGTGTTTTGCTAAACTTGTAACTCAAATAAATCCCTTTATGATCAAATCATAATTCATTTATTTTCTTGTTACACTTGTAACTCAAACAAATCCCTTATGATAAAATCATAAACCATTTATTTTCTTGTTACAATGATTTTCCACTTCATCTTGAAAGTCTTTGAAACATTTTCAAATATTTCATACTTCATTCTCATTAAGTGAACATTCACTCAAATTTCCGGAGAAAGTATATGAAGTTGAAACCCATCGCTTACGACTATAAATAATGGACTACATACATCGATATGTATAAATTCCAATATTTTAGTCGTTCGTTCTTCTTTGTCCTTTGAACGAAGTTTTTAATTATCTCGAGGAAAGTCTCACAAGCGTCACTTGATCAAATCAAAGACTCCAAAAATCCATGAATATGGGGATTCTTCATGTTTTCTTTCCAATATAATTTAAACGGCGATGTCACTACGTAAGTGATCTTTCAATCATTTGTCTTGCGACATTTTAGCATTAGGTTTTATGGATGTGATTTCTCCAACTAGAATTGTAAATCATCCATCTTATATGGAATACGGTAATTTTTTGAACAACCTTTGTTCTCATAATACCTGATTTAAATAACAATTATTAAAACAAATCTTGAAGTCAAGCTTTGATGTCAACGAGAAATGCAAACAACGGTTTGTTTGTTTTTGATGAACATCATCACATATTCTCTTGCTAGTTATTTAGGCCATTGTGGTTTATGAATTGCGTCGTTTCGTATGAAATTTCATACCAACCAATTCGGTATCCAATACCCAAGAACCACATTGTTTAACAAGCAAAGAATACCACCATAACATGTATATCATTTATATACCTAAATTGGATATTTCCAATTTTTTATTTCCTGCCAAGTATATTTTATAGATTCTCTTCCAGCATTTCCTTTTCCTTTTTAAAAGAATCTATCAACATCAAAAGTGGCGCCATATACATGACACATAGTCCAAAGCGTGTATATTCAAATAATAATACCTTTGGACTTGCACTTTGAAGTAGATCACCATCATCAAAATGATCGGTATTCTTTCAAAATCCATTCTTTAGTAATCTTTTAGTGTAGTAAACACTTTACATACATCTTCTATTCATCCTTATCATGACGACTTTCATGATCAAGCTACTGTAGCTTATAAAGGCGAATCGTGAGTATAACATTACTTTCCAAAACCCTTTTGGATGATTAGGATGTCTAGCATCTCCAACCTTCATAAATTCTCATCCAATATGAGAACATATATTATACTCTATCATATTGCAACCAAAACATTGTTTCAGATATCGTTATATCTGCCACACATGATGGTTTCTGAAACAATTCTTTTAGCTCCTAGATAAACTTGATATTAAAACAATCAAGAATCATGGAGGCAAACATGATACTTAAGATACTAACACTGGAATTGTTACTCTCGATTTAATACCAATTATTAAATTTCATGGAGTAAATAGAATTTTGCTGAAAGTTTGCAATAGGACTTTAAACTTTAGATTGACACTTAACACAATACGATACCAGTTCGTAAAGTATATATCCAGAATTCTATAGTTCTATTATCTCAATTACAACTATGCATAAGGTGGTGAACGAATGCCAATGACTACAACAAATTATGCAAATTCACTTTGATTTAATTTATGATAAATTGAGTTCTACTAATCCAAATTAGAAATGAACTCCCACTCAAAAACGACATCCCTCGTGTCTTTTTGGTGATTACATGAACCAAATCCACTACACCAAGTCCGATCATCACGTGAGTCGGTGTAGCTTCAAAGGCGAGCATCAAATGGGCATCATATCTACTATATGACTCATGCTTAACCTTTTGGTCCGTGTTCCGAGGCCATGTCTGTACATGCTAGGCTCGCCAAGTAAGAACCTTAGTATTCGCGTGTGTAACTGTCTTACACCCGAGATGTGCTCGTGGATTCAAGTACACCCGATCATCACGTGATGTCTTGAAGCGACGAAACATTGTCGGTGCATACTTAAGGAAGAACACATTTTTATCTTGATATCTAAATGAGGGATCATCTTATTATGCTAATAAAACGCCAAACAAGCAATATAAGATGCTATCAAACATCACATGTTTATTAGTGGAATGATATGGTTCCCGCATATGATCTCTATCATGTGCATCGTGGTATGATCACTATCATACCTTTATGTGTAAATCCAAGGTCTATGGAGTTTACACGTTATGTATGTTGTAAGAGTATCATCTCATACTTCTACTTACAACATCACCATATCATAACACTAGCCCAGCAACAATCTAAACTAGACGCCTCTAATTTATCCATTACAAGTTTTACGTGGTTTAGGGCTTTCGAAGATAGAACCGTTCTTACCTACGAACATGAACCACAACGAGGATAACCAAATTGTTGACAACTCGTTGCAAATTAGATATTGACTATAGTAGGAGAGACAGACACCCGCTAGCCACTTATGCAAAACTAGTTGCATGTCAAGCGTGGAACATGTCTCATGTGCGAGGACATGTAAAGTTTGTCCGGGCCGCTTCATCCCACTATGCCACCAATATCCAAAGTACAACTAAGAAGCAATAAAATGATCATCATCCCCCACATACTCATATGTGTACTACCCAAAGCATCTACGCATAGATCCGGCTCTGATACCACTGTAGGGTTCGCAGCATAGAAAACAAAAATGTTCCTACGATGGGAACAACTATGTACCAAGATCTATTTACTAGATACAAACAACGGGCGGATGTATATCCGTAGAGAACATACCCTTGAAGACCGACAAAGCTTAACGAGTCCAAACTCGTGGTTGATGTAGATGATCTCTTGCCGATCTCAAGATCGAGAGGAAGTCCTAGCGCCGCAAAACAGCACCGCATCCGTGCTCGCACACATGTTCGAGGCACCGAGCAACCTCCGCCTCCTCACTCTAGCGATGCAGCGGAAGCACAACTCTTTCTTGCCGAAAAGCCACCAGGAACATGTATCTCGCTAGTCCGATACCATGGGGGATAAATACTAGAGGGGGAGAGAGATCATTCACGAGGAGGTGTGAGAGACAAGTGAGGAGGGGGGCTCCTTTTATAGGAGGAGGGGGGGCACCCAAGGGGGTGGCCGCCAGCCATGGGGGCTGCCCCCTCCCCTCCTTCATTCATGTGGGTGGACACTCCACTCACAAAATGTCCTTTAAATTCCCTCCACTCAAAAGTCCACTCAAATTCCCATTAAATTTCCACCAAATTTAATGCAAACTCTCATTAAATAAAACTCTTTTATTTTATTCAGAATTTTGTCAATTACTTTAATGACAAACATTCACAAATAACCCCTTGCTAGAATTCCATTTCACATGCATAACCACTTTATGCAATTTCACCCGAAAACCTGTTTCGGTATCTAGTGAAATAAATTCCTACGCTTGTTCATTCTTTCAGCATGAAACTTTTGCTCCAATTGAATGTTGGTGTCTCTTAAGTGTGTCACCCTACGGTTCGTGAATAATGCGGACATGATCGAGACCCCTCTCGGATCAATAATCAGAAGCGGGATCTGGAGACCCATACTGACTCCCACACATTCAACGATGACTTTCTTGTGATCGTCGGAACCTTTTACGCTACTATCTTAATCCCTTTGTTTCACGATATATTACATGTCCGAGATTCGATCATCGGTATCTCCATACCTAGTTTGATCTCGTTACTGACATGCACTCTTTTCTTGTTTCCGTGATATAACATTCTAGTGATCAAATCACTTGCTTACAAGCTAATCAATGTGATATCACCGAGAGGGCCCAGCGTATATCTATCTGTCATCGGGATGAACAAATTCCACTCTCGATCCATGAGCCTCAACATAACACTTTATTAGTTCTGAATCCATCTTTATAATCACCCTGTTACGGTGTGACGTTTGATGTTATCAAGAAACTCTTCCGGTGTTAGTGATTGACATGATCTCATGGTCTAAGGATTAGGATCACTTTGTAAGTTGTTATAGCAATATAAACTCAATGACTTTGATCGTAATGCTATACTTCGGATGAATGTTCATCACACCATTACACTAATGTTGTGATCCTGTTATTAACAACATCCAATGTCCATGATCAAGAAACCTTGATCATCTTGTTAATCAACGAGCTAGTTTATGAGAGAGTCATAACTAGGAACTTTCTGTTTGTTTATTAAACACACATGTATTAACGTTTCCGTATTATTACAATTATAGCATGCAAAATAAACATTTATCATAAACAAGGAATACGATAATAACCACTTTATTATTGCCTCTCGGGCATATTACCTTCACCTGCCATCGATCAGGCCCGCTTCATGGGCTCCACACCCCATGCTACGCACATCGCCATCGGCAGATGAGTCCTATGACAGCAGCAGCTGCAACTCAGATCTGTGTGATCCACCATCGGAGGAAGGGACCTACGGTTCCGAATCCGAAAGCTGCGATAGCAGCGACTCAATCTATGAGCGCTACCAATGCGCCACTCAATGGTAGTGCCGCAGTCATCCAGAGTGACGTGGATCAGGAGCACAACCCGCCACCCAACACACAGGGTAGAAACAGCGAGAACAGGAGAAACCGGTCCCCCCGCCCAACGAGGAGGACACCAATCCCAATCGGATCATCCACCTCAACGAGGAAGGATGGGCGCAAGCACGCGAAGCCATGGCAGGCAACAAGATCCTGCTCGTGGGTGCCTCACGGGACCTACTGATGGCATACCACCTGCTCCTAGTCGAAGAGCACAAGAAGCAGGTGAAGATGCAAGAGGTGCTTGACAAGCGCAAGCAAGCGGCCTCGGAGTCCAGTGCGCGGCGAGCTGCGCTCTCCGCCATGGGCGGCTCCAGCTCGCACGACAACCATGGAAACAAGCACCATTCTCGCACGGCGAACATGGACCCCAAGGAACGTCGCGAGGTGACTCGGACCCTCAACACGTCTTTCATGGAGATGGATACCGACGGCAACATCATCCCGAAGACACCGCAAGCTGCGATCATGGCAGCCACCACATACCTCGCGTCCCATCCACCTCCGGTGGGTACCCGAAAAGGGCCATGCACAAGTCCGCACTTACCGGACTCGGACTCATTGGAGCTGCGCTCCACGGAGAAGCTCCTGCGGAGCCAAAGAAGAAGGCTGCAGTCAGGTTCAACCGCAGTCCCACGCCCTCATCCGACGAGGAAGAACACGACATACCTCGAAGGCACAAGAGCTCGCGCCATCGTAGCCGCGATTATGACGCTCGAAGCGAGCTCACCCAACGCAGGATCAACAAAGCGCGTGCCAAGCGCGTCTGCTCGTCAGAATCCGAGGAGGACGATGACGAAGGAGAACTCTGTGGAGCCTGATGCTTCAGCAGATCCGTCCGGCGGACACGGATGCCGCGAAACTTCAAGCTTCCTTCGGACACTCCGAAGTTTGACGTTACACAGGACCCCAAGGCGTGGCTCAGCGATCACCTGTCGTCCGTCAAGCTACACGGCGGAAACAAGAACACCGCCCTGCAATGCCTTCAGCTACAGCTGACAGGCGCAGCCCGGATCTGGCTCAGCAGCCTATCCTCAGGATCCATTCGAAGCTGGGAGGAACTGGCGTACAGTTTCATCCGAAACTTCAAGGGCACCAGCAAGAGGCCAGCCTCGATCGAGGAGCTACCTGCACCCAACGAACGGGCGAATCCATTCGCTCGTACATACTATGCTGGTCCAACACCAAAAACTCCGCGTCGCACATCTCTGAGGAGAGAGTGATCGACGCCTTCAAGGATGGCGTCAAACGCCAGGACTTCAAGGAAGAACTTGGGCGCGTCAAGCCCGAAACACTCGACCACCTCATGGACATCGCCAATAGGTGGGCAGATGGAGAGGACTCCGTCCACCGAGCGCACTCGGAGGAGGAAGATGACTACGGCCGTCGACATGAACGCCGTAGCAAGAGAAGATCGCGCGTCTACAATGATCGCGACGGACCTGACATGGTCGCGGCCGGCTACGCCGACCGCCACAGCAGCAGCGGATACCGTGGAAATAACTTCCGCGACGAATGACGCCCAGCGCAGTCATGGCAACGTCGCGGCCGCGACGATGGACCCTCAGCATACGACAAACTGTCGGGTCCATGCACCATCCACTTCTACATCGACAAGCAGGATGGTAAAAATAAGGCAAGCCACATGCTCAAGGACTGCCGCGAGTTCTAGAAACTCGGCGAGAGCATGTCTCAGATGAGGCAACAAGCCCCGAACCCTGGGTACGGGAACGCACCTACACCAGGTGAGTTTGCACACGGAGCTCCTCCACCACCACCTGCGGGACCCTCGAATCACCCAATCGCACCCGCGCAGAATAACGGTGGGCACGGGTACCCCGCGCCGAAAGGATCACCGATGATCCAAAAAGGGCGCCCAACAAATAGGGTGCAAAAGAAAATCACCCGCCAAGTCATCCTGGCCGTGACTACTCCACCAGCCATCACTGAGTACCTCAGCGGTTCGGAGTCCTGCATCACATTCAGCTGCTCGGATCACCCCCGCCAAATCCCTCGCCCGGGTCATGCTGCCCTAGTGCTCGATGCACAAATCGGAGGATTCGATATGAGCCGTGTCTTCATGGACGGCGGCAACAACATCAATCTGATGTTCGCTAGCACCTTAGCAGCAATGCGGATCCCGTTGTGCAGCCTGGAACAATCCGACATAATGTTCCACGACATCGTCCCAGGAAAGGGCATATTTCCCCTGGGAAAGATATGGCTCGACGTCATCTTCGGCCAGCCCGACAACTTTCGGTGCGAACAACTCGAGTTCGAAGTGGTGGACTGGCCATCACAATACCATGCCATCCTCGGACGCGTGGCATTCGCAAGGTTCCTGGCAGTACCGCATTATGCCTACCTGCTACTCAAGATGCCAGGACCCAGGGGCGTCATCACTGTCCACGGGAGATTCACCCGATCGGATCACTGCGACAGGGACTTCAACAGAATTTCCTAGTCCTTCGGCATGCAGGAGGAACTCACAAGGCTCCGAGAAGTGACGGACAACGGGGCACCCCCAGTCTCGAGGCAAAACGCACCCGACATGTCGTTTGACTCCACAGTCAACACAAAGAAGGTGCAGGTCGCCTCCAAGACGGCGCTGATCGCCAACAACCTCAGCCCTGCATAGGAAAGCGCGCTCATCGAATTCCTCCGCGAGCGCTGGGAAATCTTCGCCTGGTGTCCTACGGACATGCCAGGAGTTCCCAGGGAATTCGTCGAGCACGCACTCAATGTGTTCCCAGATACCAAGCCCGTCAAACAATCCATCCGACGATTTTCCGGACCACGGGCCGAAGCCATCAGAGTCGAAGTCAACATACTGCTCGACGCCAACTTCATCAGGGAGATCAAGGAAAGCGAGTGGCTCGCCAACACCGTGATGGTCCCCAAAAAGGACACGGACATCCTGCAGATGTGCGTGGACTTCACATCGCTGAACAAGCACTACCCAAAGTACCACTTCCATCTCCCTTGGATCGATCATATCATCGATTCGACTGCAGGATGCGAGAAGCTCTCCTTCCTCGACGCCTACTCAGGCTACAATCAGATTCGACTAAAGGTCGAAGATCAGGAGAAAACGGTATTCATCATGCCGTTTAGAGTGTTCTGCTACAACACAATGACCTTCAGGCTGAAGAACGCAGGTGCCACGTACCAGCGATGCATGCATGCATGCCTGAAGAACCAGATTGGCCGCAACATACAGGTCTATGTCGATGAGATAGTAATCAAAACGAGGGAGGCCACAACACTGATCGACGATCTCCGCGAGACGTTCGACAACCTTGATTGATACAAGATCAAGCTAAATCTAGAAAAGTGCGCCTTCGGCGTCCCATCTGGTCAACTGCTAGGCTACTTCATCTCCCAGCGAGGAATCAAAGCAAACCCGAAGAAAATTCAGGCCATAATGGCCATGGAGAAGCCGAAGAACCTCAAGGGCGTCCAACAACTTGCTGGGCGAATCGCGGCGTTGAGCAGGTTCATCAGCCGCATGGGCGAAAAAGCCCTGCCTTTCTATCAGCTGCTACGCAAGGCTGACAAATTCGAATGGACGCCCGAAGCGGACGACACATTCGAAGATCTAAAGCGGCTGCTCTCCACCTCGCCCGTCTTGGCCACACCAAAGGAGCGCGAGCCTCTACCGCTATACATAGCAGCTACACACCAGGTGGTAAGCACCGTGCTTGTGGTCGAAAGACCCGAAGATGGCAAGACCCATGGAGTCCAACGCCCAATCTACTACCTTAGCGAGGTATTGACACCAAAAAAGCAGAGGTATCCTCACTACCAGAAACTCGCCTACGGCGTGTTCATGACGGCTCGTCAGATAAACCACTACTTCCAGGAGCACCAGGTGATGGTTGTCAATGAAGCACCCCTGAACAGCATCCTGAACAACACGGAGGCCACAGGACACGTGGCCCTGTGGGGTATCGAGATGTATCCCTGGACATAATCTACGAGAAGCGCCATACAATCAATTCGTAGGTCCTACCAGATTTCCTAGTCCACTGGATGGAACTGCAGCTGCCGGACACTCCGGGCATGACGCAGTCATGGACAATGCACTTCGATGGCTCCAAGCACGAACCTGGAGGAGGAGCCTGTCGTGGTATTGCCGACGAGTACGCCATGGAGGGGTTCTCACAGTGCGTGTTTAGAGACGTGGGGTAAGGCGGACGGTTGACGGGTACGAGGTAACACAGCTTACCCAGGTTCAGATCCCACGATGGTGGCGGAATCCTACTCCTGCTATAAATCACTATAATGGCAATACGCCGAGTTACAGAGATAGGTTCGTTGTGCGAGGTGTGTGTAAAACGATACTAAGTTGTGCCCTAAAGGCTGCCATAGGCCCGACTTATATAGTCGCCAGGTCCTAGGGTTACAGGGAAAAGTCCTAGCCGGACAGGTTACAGAGTCCTACACTATCTATTACTAGTCTTGTGTATCTTGCACTCCAAGGCTCCAGGTACGCTGGTGACTCCACCGTAGCCTTCCTTTATCCGGCATGGGCCTCCCTTCTGGATCCACCTAACTGGGCTGCCCAACAGGCCACAGGCCATGCTACCGACTATGGGCCACCCGGGTTAGTCGGATAAGAGACATGCTATGAGGATACCCATATAGCATATCCCCAACAGTAGCCCCTGGAGAACTCCGAGATTTTGCGCCGTCTTGCCTCTTCACATGGAATGCTCCGTCTAGATGGATGTCGACAAATCGTCAAGCAATATCTTGTAGTTCTCCCAAAGAACCCTGCAAGGTTTTCTCCGTCTTCTATTAGTAAGTCGGAGAAATGCTAAATCTTCCATCGTACTCTTCCGTAGTCGGATTAAATCCGTCTATGCCGGAATCTTTGATGTGACGGCTCATCTACCATGTCAGTTATGATGACGTAAGCTTAGGTCAGCGACGCCTCGTAACTCACACATGCAGAGAACGCAATCATATCCGATTTTCCCGCGCGAGCGATACGAACCGTTGGCGGCGGCGGTTGGAGACGTGGTGAATTTACCACGCACGTTCTCGAACACGTCGTCTATGCGGCAACCGTCCGATTAGCTGCACGAATCTTGACGCAGAGCAAGATAAATAGTAATCGTGGAACACTTGCCACTTTTTTACCCCATTCTCTCGCGTCATCATCTTCTTCCTCCAGCCGCACGCCTCCTTGAGCTCTCCGCGGAAAACCTCGAAGAAATCCTAGCCTCTCCCTGCATCAGTCGCATCCTCCCTGTCCTCCATGGCCAGCAACAGCTCTTCCCCGTCGATGGCGTCGTCGAGCGAAGCCACGACGAAGCCGGCGAGCTCCGTCGTCGTGCCCCCAGAGGGCCTGGTCATCCCCGCGTCGGCCGTGATTGAAACCACCGGCGGTGACCACAATCTGGCGGTGCTAGAGCCTCTGGAAGAGGAGCCAGACTCGCACAAGGGCGACTGGCGCGGCTCGGACATCACCGGCCACGACATCCAAGAGATGGTCGCCGAAGGCTAACTCCCCACGACAGAGGGGCTCGCCTGGCGGGCGGCGCCGGCCGGCGAGGTGACACCTTCTCCCCAAGCCGGAAAAAAGGTGTACCTCAAGGCTCAGCTGGTACGCGGCGTTTCTCTGCCCATCTCCCACTTCTTTTTGTCCGTCTTGAATCACTTCAAGGTCCAACCCCATAACCTCTCCCCCAATAGTATCTTAGTGCTTAGCAACTTCGCGGCACTTTGTGAGGGTTACCTAGGGATTAGGCCTAGGTTAGACTTGTTCGTGTACTTCTTCACCGTCAAACGTGAAGCCGGACATAGTAGGGAGGAGCTTAGGAACTGTGGCACCATAATCTTCAAGATCCGACCTGGCCGGCGGTTCTCCGAAATCGTCGGCCACGAGTCGTGCAAAAACTGGCAGTGGACGTACTTTTATGGCCCCGACATTCCTTTGGCGGGCCGAGAAGTGACGTACCCGGACTTCGTGGATGGAGCCGCAGCTGAAGTTTCCACATGGAGATCCCATGCCTCCCTTCCCTCCGACCTCGACGCTTCTCGCGCAATAAGGTGGATCAAGTGGTTCGTAGAGACGGGTTTGACCGGCTTGGACCTAGCCATGTGCTGGTTCATCAGGCGAATCCAACCTCTGCAACACCGCGTGAAGTTCATGCACGAGTACACCAGTGATCGAACGGATACCCTCCGGATCTCCGTGGATAACTTCTCGAGCGACTCCATCAAGCTCCGTCTGAAGGACATCGTCAAGGTGAAGGATAAGAAGCGCGGCTTCACCATCACCTACGACATGTACGTAGACGGCAAGTGCCCAAAGGTAGGTATTTATTTTCCGTGTATGACATTGCTCCAGTTTCTCCGTCTTTGATGGGGATATGCCTACCGGGGTATACCCAGCAGGACGTTTCCGACTGGCCCAAGATCCGGCGAGTGGGCCTGCAGAATGGCGAGTGGATCGAAGCCCAGCAAGTAACTGAGCGACTGGAAGCTGAAGGCCCAGGCGAGTAGATAGGCCCAGTCGGGTGAGGTTAAACGGCTACCGAAGCTTTAACCGAATCAGTTGAGATATGTAAACCCTAGGGGAGGTGAGCCTATATAAACCTCCCTATAGGGTGAGTAGAGACACGTTCCCTCATACACCCCAGCGACTCGCCGCCTAGCCGCCGAGCTCGCCCATTGTAACACCTCCATAATACAATCTAGCAGGAGTAGGTCTTTACCCTCCGGGGGCCAAACCTGGGTAAAACCCTGTGTCTTTGCCCTCATATCGCACTGCAGATGGCTGGCCGCCCTTGCCCCTCGTTCTACTACTCGATGCCGATTGCAGCATCTGCCGTGACCATTCCCACGACAGTGGCGCCCAACGTGGGGCCTGGCCGGTCTAGCCGGTGTTCTGCGGCGAGATCCAATCTGCCCATCAACGAGACGGTCGCCACCGGCCGCATGATAGCGATCGGCGAGATGCTCCAGATCTCGCCGAGCAGCTACGTCCCGGCGGCGCGACCCGTCACGCACAGCGTGATCCTGCCTATCGGCACGATCAGCCTCTTCGTCGGCCTCACCGACGTCATCGTCTCGGAGGACTCGGCTCGCATCCGCGAGTCGCCGCCACGCGATCGGCTCTCCGAGAGCCAGATCCGCACGATCCACCGCCTCGCCTCCGAGTACAATTCGGCCCACAGCAATGTGGCCGAGAACTCAGCGGCCGCAGAGGACGCGGCCCTCAATGACTACGCCGACTCGGCGACCCCGGCGTCACTCGCCGGATCCATCACCGCGGCCTCATCCGCGGGCTCCATCGCCCAGGTCTCCAACGCGGGAGATTTCGAGGACCCCTCCATCCTCGGGATCTTCGAATTCGACTCCGGGTCGGAGAACTCCGCCGATCTCCGTGACGGAACCGGTCGCTACGCCGCGACCTACATGGCGACCGGCACCGACCCGCCAGAGGATCCATTCTCCATCCCGATCCCTCCTAACGCCACGACCACGGAGGTCGAGGAACTCCGCCTGAAACTGGCGGAGGCGGTACGCAAGGAGCAAGCCGAGCGTGAAAAATTTCGCCTCGAGCAGGTGACGGCGCAGGAATTATCGCGCTACCACTAGCAGCGGATCAGGACGCGCCTGAACCCCACCGTCCAGGGGCGCGCCCTGAACTTCGACGACGAAAACGACCCGGCCTGCATGGCCGAGCGCGCGATCTGTGAGAACGCGCCACCAGGAGGGAGCGCCTGGCCCCCGCCAAGATCAACGGCAATGGGTGCCCCACCTCCACCCAACCGCACCCCCCAGGGACCAGCCGCGGATAGTAGTCTCCTCACGAGAGCGAGACGCAAACGGCCTTCCACTGTTCTCCACCCCGATGGACAACCTTGTGGCAGGCCGAGCAGCAGTCGACAGCATCACGGCGACCGGCAACGGCGCCTTGCAGATCAAATACGTCAAGGCCCTGCTCGCGAAGGCCGTCGAACAACAGAGAGCGGGCGCCGATTCGCAAGGACGGGTATACTCGCGTTCCTCAGGAAGCAGAGCGGCCTCCAGCGGCCGCCCAGCGGCGGCAAACACCCAGAACTGCCCGCCACCAGAGCCACTGCAGCTCCAATACCGACCTGCTAACGCGGCACTCTCCACCAACGACCCCAGGCCGGCAAGCAACCTTGTCGCCGCCAACGGGCAACCCATCGACGCCCGCACCCACATCATCAACAACCAAAGCTGGCGCGCACGCCAGCCCGACGACCTACGACATACCCTAACCAATCGCCGCGACGGCGAGCCCATGGGGTCGCTCAGCCGACTCGGGCCAAAGTGCTTCGGACCAATGATCCGAGGCGAGAAGTATCCGCCAAACTTCAAGGCGCCAAAAGAAATAGAAAAGTACGACTCCTCGTACGACCCCGCCGTATGGATCGACACATAACTCATGGCGATGGGGATCGCGGGTCACACTGACCTGCTCGCCGCCCGTTACCTCCCCCTGATGATGGAGGGGACGTGCAGGCAGTGGATCAACACTCTCCCCCAGGACAGTATCGACTCCTGGGAGGAAATGCGCGACGCCTTCGTCAGGCACTTCGAGTGCTCCTACACCCGCGCCACCACTATTGAGGACCTGGAACGGTGCGTCCAGGGACCTCGCGAGTCGACCCGCAACTGGGTCCAACGGTGGCAAGAGCTTTGGTACAACGCGGTCGGCATCCACCCGGACACCGCGATCCATTGCTTCAAGACCTCGTGCCGCTACGAGCCCCTAGTCGCCAAGCTCAAGCGACACTCCCGCACACTCGACAACATCCCCGACCTCCTCGATATCGCCAAACGGTACGCCGAGGAAGATCCAAACCAGGAAACTGACGATGAGTCAGGAGGTCAACGCCGCACGGGCGGCAACGACGGCGGACGCCGAACCGACCTACGCTACAGCGGCACTCGCCTCACTGGCAAGCGCCGCAGTGACGGGCGAGTCGACTTCGTCGCCAACGCCGGGCACGCGCAGCGCGAGCCCAAGAGCTTCCGCCGCGACGGAGGGCAACGCCGCGACGGCGGCAACTACAAGAACAAGCCAAGGTTCGATCCCGCGGCCCTCCTTAACCAACCATGTGCGTTCCATAGCAGGGAAGGAAAGCCCGCAACGCACACCACCGCCGACTGCCACACCCTCAGGAAAATCGAGAAGGCACGGCGAGCGTGGGAGGACCCCGACAATGACCCGCCAAACGGCGGAAAATTCGGCAAAGTAGCCGGCTCGCTCCACACCTTCACATGCTTCAACACGAAGCGCGAGAAGAAGGTCATCCCCCGCGCCGTCGCCGTCAACGCGGTGGCCCAAATAGACGTCCCCCAGTTCCTGAACTGGTCGGAGCAGCCCATCACCTGGAGCCGCCAAGACCACTCGCCGCGCATCGAGTACCCAGGACGAGTCTCCTTGGTGGTCAAGCCCAAGGTTGGCGACTACTGGCTCCCCAAGACACTGATGGACGGCGGCAGCTCCATCAACATCCTCTACCTCGACACCTTCAGGCGGCTGCGGCTCCCGCAGTCGATGATCGAGACGACCCACACCACATTCCACGGCATCGTCCCCGGTCGGAAGGCGTACCCGATCGGCAAGGTCACGCTGCCAGTCACCTTCGGCACACCGGCAAACTTCCGCACCGAGCGGATCATCTTCGAGCTGGTGCCCTTCGACAGCCCCTACCACTGCGTCCTGGGGCGCCAGGTGTTCGCTAAATTCATGGCAGCGCCCCACTACGCGTACAACGCGATGAAGCTCCCCGGGCCATGCGGCGTCATCACCATCAACGGCGACCCCGACATGGCCGCCGAGTGCGAGGCCAAAGGAGCCGAGCTCGCTGACGCCGTCATCGCGGCGGAGACCAACCACGCCGATGAGCTCGCCAAGTACGCGAGCGGGGTCAACAACGATGACCCCACCATACTCAAGAAGCCCAACTCAGAGGGCGCAAACACCTCAACCTTTGAGGCCACGACGCACACCCGCACCGTCGAGCTGGTACCAGGCGACTCCAGCCAGACGGTGATGATCGGGACGGGCATGAGCCCAGCATAGGAAGGCGCGCTCATCGAGTTCCTCCGTGAGAACAGGGACATCTTCGCATGGAAACCCTCTGACATGCACGGTGTCCCTAGGGAGCTCGCTGAGCACAAGCTAAACGCCGACCCCAAAGTGCGACCTGTCAAGCAGTCGCTGCGGCCCTTCAATGAAGAACGCCGTCGAGCAGTCGCCGAGGAAGTGCAGCGTCTACTCGCTGCCGGCTTCATCCGGCCAATCAAGTACTCCAAGTGGCTGGCAAACCCAGTCCTGGTCGAGAAGAAAAACGGGACCTGGAGAATGTGTATCGACTACACAAACCTGAACAGCACCTGCCCAAAGGAGCAGTTCGTCCTCCTGCGGATCGACCAGATAATCGATTCAACCGCGGGCTCGGAGTCGCTATGTTTCCTCGACGCCTACTCTGGGTACAACCAGATCAAAATGGCTGTCGAAGACGAGGAGAAGACGACGTTCATCACGCCATTCGGAGCCTTCTGCTACACCGCCATGACCTTCGGTCTCAAGAACGCTGGGGCGACCTACCAGCGGTGCATGCAAGAATGCCTCGCGAGCCAAATTGGCCGCAACATCCACGTCTACATCGACGACGTGGTCGTGAAATCCGCTCGCCAGGGCGACCTACTCGCCGACCTGGCGGAAACATTTGCCAACTTGCGACGGTATAAGATAAAGCTCAACCCAGGAAAATGCACCTTCGGTGTACCCGCCGGACAACTACTGGGGTACGTCGTCTCCAAACGAGGGATCGAGGCGAACCCCACGAAGATCGACACGATCGCCCGGCTCGGCAAACCCGAGTGCCTACGCGACGTCCAGAAGCTGGCCGGGCGAGTAGCGGCTCTCAGTCGCCTCATTCCCCGCCTGGGCGAAAAGGCGATGCCCCTATACCGCCTGATGCGCAAGAACCCCACCTTCCAGTGGGACAAGGAGGCGGACAACGCGCTCCGCGACCTCAAAAAAGTGCTGCTCGCCGCACCACTGCTCGCCGCCCCCACCGACAAAGAACCCATGCTGGTTTACGTCGCGGCATCCGAGCATGTCGTCAGTGCCGTGATGGTCGTCGAACGACCAGAAGAAGGAAAGGAGCGCCCAGTCCAGCGGCCGGTGTACTACATCAGCGAGGTCCTCACCGAGTCGCGCCAGCGGTACCCATAGTACCAAAAGCTATTATACGCGGTCTTCAGAGCTCAGCGGCGACTGCCGCACTACTTCCAGGAGCACCCGATCACGGTCGTCTCCTCAGCACCACTGCAAGACATCATCCGCAATCGCGAGGCGACTGGGCGGGTCGCCAAGTGGGCCGTCGAGATCGGCGTCCACAACATCAAATACGAGCCACGAAAGGCGATCAAGTCGCAGGCACTGGCAGACTTCATCGCCGACTGGGAAGAGGCCCAGCAACCAGAAAAGCTGCCATACCTCCATTACTGGAGCCTACACTTCAACGGCTCCAAGAACGCGGACGGTGCAGGCGCAGGGATAGTGCTGACTTCACCAAAGGGCGACAAGCTCCGCTACATCCTCTGCCTCGACTTCACGCCCTATACCAACAATATGGCTGAGTACGAGGCCCTACTCCACGGCATGCGAGCCGCCAAGGAGATGAACGTCAATCGCCTCCGCTGCTACGGAGATTCCGACCTTGTCGCGGGGCAAGTCGCTGGCACCTGCGACACCGTCTCCCCTACCATGGCGGCGTACCGCCAAGCAGTGGACAAATTGGGCGGACACTTCACCGGCTACTTCGTCGAGTGGATCGACAGGCGGAAGAACGAGGAGGCCGACGCACTCTCTCGCATCGGGTCGGCTCGACTCGCACCACCCGCCGGCGTTTTCCTCGACACGATCTCCAAGCCATCAGTCTCTCCCTCGAGGGAGATCGACATCGGAGTCCCACTCCAACCAGAGGCAGCCTTGGTCGCACTAGTCAACGAGCCAGACGACTGGACCAAGCCTTACATCGCCTACCTGGAAGCCGGCACCCTGCCGGCAGACGAGACAGACGCTCGAATGATCGCTCGTCGATGCAAGTCCTACACCATCATCGACGGCGAACTCCACAAGCGCAGCGTCACCGGCGTGTTCCAACGCTGCGTCCAACCAGCTGAAGGACGTAAGATCCTCCACGACATCCACTCCGGTGACTGCGGCCACCACGCCGCTGCTCGCTCCCTGGTCGCCAAGGCTATGCGACATGGTTTCTACTGGCCCACCGCACACGCCGATGCTGTCGATATCGTCCAGCGGTGCGCCGGGTGCCAGAAGTACGCCAGTCAGACGCATGTACCGAGCTCGGCGCTCAAAACAATCCCCATTACCTGGCCATTCGCCGTATGGGGCATGGACATGGTAGGCCCCTTCAAGAAAGCCCCCTCCGGCTACACCCACCTGCTAGTCGCCGTCGACAAATTCACTAAGTGGGTGGAGGCCAAGCCAGTCCGGAAATGCGACGGGAAGACTGCCACTAAATTCCTACGCGAGCTAATGTATCGCTACGGGTTCCCAAACAGCATCATCACGGACAACGGCACCAACTTCGCCAAGGGAGCCATGGCCGAATTCTGCGAAGAGCACCATATACGGCTAGACCTCGCGTCAGTCGCCCACCCGGAATCCAACGGCCAGGCGGAACGGGCCAACCAAAGCATCCTCCACGGCCTGAAGCCGCGACTCCAAGTACCACTCGAGCGCACCGCCGGGTGCTGGGTCGAGGAGTTGCCCTCTGTCATCTAAGGAATCCGCACCTCAGTCAACAGATCGACGGGATTCACTCCCTTCTTCATGGTCTACGGTGCCGAAGCAGTCATGCCCACCGACCTCGAGCACGACTCGCCGCGAGTCGTCCAATATACGGAGGCCGCAAACGAGCTGGCCCGCCAAGACGGGGTCGACCAACTCGACGAAGCACGCGACCTCGCTCGGTCACGCACCGCCATCTACCAGCAAGGACTCCGCCGCTACCACAGTCGGCGGGTGAAAGCTCGCACCTTCCAGGAAGGCGACCTGGTGTTACGCCTCGTTCAGGACAAGAAGGGCATGCAAAAGCTCTCCCCTCCGTGGGAAGGCCCATTCGCTATCGGGCGCATACTCGGCAACGACGCCTACTACCTCATCGACGTCCGCGGGGACGGCGAACTCGACGTCAAGCGACCATGGAATGTAAACCTCCTCCGGAAGTTCTACTCCTAGAACCCCACACATGTACTCTCCAGTCGCTATGAAATAAAAAGAAACGGTTACCGCAAATTGCGCCTACTCTCCATGACTTGTGCCACTCGCACTCGTAAAAACAGCGTTATGCTAAATGCAGAAGTCAACCTTTGGTACAGCGATCGGCACGGCTAAGTAGTGCGGTGTAAGAGCACTGAATCACTTCAGGTCTTGCATCGTCCACGAAAAACGCCAACCCGGAGCCCCACTGGAGTCGCCTAGCTCGACTGGTTCTACGAGCCAAGACAACTGCCCTCGCTTCTCACAGCGACCTTGGTCCTCCGCATCCTCGGCATAGCGACTCGAACGGCTAAGTACCACGCTCGGGGACTGAAGACCAGTTCGTCGCGAGCGGCCAGGGAAAACGCCAAGTAAGAGAGCATGCCCAGGACTCGCCACGCGACTGACACAACGGGCCAGGCAGGAGCGACGCGCTCACACCAACGCGCTAAATACTCAACTACCCTTGAGTCGCGCCTAGAACAACCAAGTACCACGCTCGGGGACTCGGCCACCCGACCTCGTTCGCGCAAGGGAAAACGGTAAAGTATAGAGCACTCAAGGGAGTCGCCTTGCGACTGGCTCTCCGAGCTCGGGCGAGTCGACCAAAACAACAAAACACATGATAACAACACATACATCATGTACGAGGTAAACCCCACAAAAGGGCGGACGCGCTCGGGGACTCGTTCAACATCAATCAAAAGCACACAAACAAATACCAAAATAGACACGATGTCTCATTCAATCGCATATTGCATTGTTTTATGTTACAAAATATGCCCGCGTGGCAGAACTGCCGCTAACGCCACAAGGCAAACTACCCTACTCTGCAGGCTTCGATGACGTCTCGCCAACATCCCGGCGATTGCGGATGAACGCCGTGTACGGGTTTGATGGATACGTCGTCAGTTCACCCGCCATCGCCGCGCGAAAAGGTTGCTCGACCTTGAAGTCACGATGCGGCGGCTCGGGGTCGTTCGGCGCGACAACCGTCTCCTGGTACGGCAGGAGGTCGCCCGTTGCCCAGACACGTTCCGAGTACGTGGCGGCACGTTCTTGCAACTTAAGGACCTCGGACAGCTCCACCGCGCTAGTCGACGATGGATACCCACTCGTCACATCGTCAATGTCGAAATCCTCGGGGAAGTGGGCGAGTCCAAGGCTCAGTGCCGTTGATGCTCCACGCCGAAACGCCGATCGCGTCATGAATTCAACGACCGCGGGTGCCTTCTCCAAATACTTCCACACCTCAACGAGGTCGCTGGGAATCACCTCCGTGGGCGATATTTCTTGGAGGTAGGCGCGGATGCACGTCGCCGAGTCGACGAGCATGCTTACGCATTGCCTCGCGTCGAGCGAGTTCGCCTCTCCTTCGCTATCGATGATGCGACCTGCGAGTAGAAGACAATGATGAGTACGACGGACACCACAAAAGCCACAGCCACTAGAAGCCAAGCAACGGACGGGCGAGTCCCGTGATGAAGCACTGAAGCGACGTGTGGTCGTCCTGAAGCCCAACAATAAGGGCTTCCGACACCTTGCGATCCTCCTCAGCAGCCGCAATGGCGGCCTTAGCTCGCCCATCCACCGAGCTCGCTTCTCCTCTCGCTTCCCGCAGTTCGCGTTCAAGGTCGGCGATCCGCTGTTCAGCGGCACCTAGAGCAGATCGTGCCGCCACCAACTCACCAGCGGGGACAAGCCCCTGGCGAGCTTCCTCTGCCTTCACAGCAGCAGCCTGAAGCCCCTTGTCCGCCTCCTGGACGATGGCCAGCTCCCTCTCCGCGCGCTGTTTCGCGGCCAATCGGTCCGCTGACTCAAGCTGCAGACCCTGCACGTCACCAAAAGGTTAATCAAAGAAAAATTCCTAAGTACCCACCCGCTGAAATTCAGCGAGTGCGCACTCGGGGACTGGCGATCAAGAAATTCCTAAGTACCCACCCGCTGAAATTCAGCGAGTGCGCACTCGGGGACTGGCGATCAAAAAATTCCTAAATGCCCACCCGCTGAAATTCAGCGAGTGCGCACTCGGGGACTGGCGATCAAGAAATTCCTAAGTACCCACCCGCTGAAATTCAGCGAGTGCGCACTCGGGGACTGGCGATCAAAAAATTCCTAAATGCCCACCCGCTGAAATTCAGCGAGTACGCACTCGGGGACTGGTATTCAAAGAAATTCCTAAGTGCCCACCCGCTGAAATTCAGCGCGTGCGCACTCGGGGACTGGATGCGACAAACAAAAAGATGAGAAATTATAAGAATCAGGCCGCTGCAAAGCACCGACCTGATCCTCGGGGACTGGACGTACCTGGATGGCCGCGCCAAGCATGCCGTGGAGTTGTACCGCGTCCACGGACGCGAGAAGTGCCCGCGACGTTGGTCGACTTCAACATCGGCGGTCCCAGGAGCATGGCTCGAGGGCGTAGGCCCACTCGCCGTGGCTGCCTTGGTCACGAAGCGCGGAAAGGTAGCAATAGAAGCACCCGCTCCGAGAAAGGTCGCCTCCGCCGTTCCAGGCAAGGAAGCACCCTCCTTCGTAGACGCGGCTGCCTCCAACACGGGCTCGGCTGGTGCGACCGCTGTGTCATCAGAGATAGTGACGGTGTCGTCGCCCTTGGCCTTCTTACTGCCATCCGCTGAGGCGACGACCTCGTCTGCCTTCCTCTTGCGGGAAGGATCCTCCTCGCTAGCGGCGGAGGGCACCTTGGCCACGGTCGGCTGGCCCATCCTTTTCACTCCGGTCCTGCGCATCAATCGAATCAACAAAGACAATCGAAATAGTTATGGAAAATAAGGAGGGGTGAGCGCACTCACTTGGCGACTGGGATGAAACGTAGCCCCGTACGAAGGCCGGCCGGTTTTTCCAGTTCAGGGCCCAGTCGGCGACTGAGCCCCAGTTCCAGGACGTCGCATGCCCAAGACACGGACGGCTTCTTCGTCGTTGAGGCCGCAGCTGGCGCCTCTGGAACATCCTCGGCGGGAGCTTCCTCGCGAGTTGGAGCCGCTGTAGCCCGAGCCTCCTTGCAAGGCGAAGCCGCCGCAGCTGGAGCCTCCCCCGGCCCAGAGACTGGGGCGAACGGCGGAGGCATTGAGGCTAGCGGCACTTCCACGTCCAGCGCGGCTGTCGCTGGAGGCGCGCCGTCACCAGCTGGGCTGGGAGCATCGGAGCTGCTCGCCGAGTGCGGCGGTGAGGCCGTCCTCGACGGCTTCGTTTTCTTCTTCGGGGGGGCCCTCGCCTCCCTTTCCTTCTTCTTCTTCTTTGACGGAGTGGCTTGACGGCGCGAGGTGGTCTCTGGGAGCTCGTCGTCGTCATCATGACGCTCGAGGCTTCTGCTCGCCTCGATCTCGCGCTGTCGTTGCCCGCGGGTCTTTCGGACCAGCGGGGCGACCGCCTCTTCGGACTCGTCCTCGTCGTCCTCGTTGCCCCTCGCAGGCGGCGATTCGCCTATATCCTGGGCGGATGGGCCCGAGCTCTCATTGTCTGAAGGAGGGAGCCACCCTTCCACCACTTGGAATAGCTGCAACGAATACAGAACGGAATCAGAATTACCGCGACTGCATAACTGCGACTGCGAGCAAGGTTAAATAATTACCGTTGGAGCCGGACGCTTCGCGGTGTAGGGGGCGACCCCAGCCTGCGCGTCCAGGTACACCGCCTGGGTAATCTTCTTCAACGCTGGGAGATAATCCTCCAGCTTCCACTCGTCGAGGCAGGCCTTCGTCGAGTCTCCCCGGCCCGTGTACTGGTACATGTAGTGGTCGCGCTGGGCGAGTGGAACGAGCCGTCGCCCAAGCCAGCAATTGTACAAGTTTATCGTCTGAAGGCCCTTCTTTTTCAGACCACGGATGGTCTGAAGCATCTCGTCAACGACCATCCGCTGGTCGTCGGGGAGCTTGCCGACTTGGAGATGGCGCGACTCGGAATGATTGGCGGAGTACCGCGGGATCGCCACCTCGTCCTCCGGGGTCGCCTCGGCCACGTAGAACCACGACTTCTTCCAGTCGCTCGCTGCCTTGGCGGGTAGCATCAGATCAAAGAAAGAAGCTTTGGACTTGAGCTGGAACGTCAAGCCGCCCGCGGCTAGCATTGGGCCACCTACCTCCTCGCGGCTGATCCGTCCGTGGAACAGATCTTGCCACAAGGGAAAGTAGGGCCGGCAGCCCAAGTAGCATTCGCAGAACGCCACGAAGATGGCGAGCTGCTCGATGCTGTGGGGACCCAGATCTGAAGGCTGGATCCCGTAGTAGGCGCAAAAGCGCCGGAAGAACAAGGACGTGGGAAACCCTAGCCCCCGCTCGAGATGACTGGTGAAACAGACGAATTCCCTCTCTCGCGGGTTTGGGGTCGTTTCTCCGGCTGCGGGGATACGCCAACAGCCGATTCGCAGGATCCCGGCCTCCTCGAAAGAGGCCAGCTGCGCCCTCGTGCACTTGGATCTGCCCCACGGCTCGGTGGAAAGGGCCATGGCCGAGAGGTTGGTTGGAGATCGGAGGATTTCGGGTCGGCTGGATCGCGGTGCGAAGGAAGGAAAATGCGCGCACTCGGAAGAAGTGGTGAGGAGTTGGCTCTACGATTGCCTGCCATTCCTCTTATATGGCGGGTGTTGCCCGCCAAATCAGGGAGCTGTTACCGCGCGGTGATTACGCTGAAAGTTACCGTTGGATTACCCCAACGGCTAGTTTGACCACGTCTGACGGTCCAACTACGGCCACTCGGCTCGCCGACCCATTCGCTAAGACAGTATTTTCGCCAATTCGACTCGCCAAAGCTGCGACCTGGATTATTGGTTGTTTCCTTTATACAGGAGCCCGCCGACGATTCGACTGGATGCCTACTCTGAAGCCGCATACTCCGACTTCCAGCAGCCACCTACGCCTAATCGACGACGGCCTCGTGGACTACTGATGGGGATATGCCTACCGGGGTATACCCAGCAGGACGTTTCCGACTGGCCCAAGATCCGGCGAGTGGGCCTGCAGAATGGCGAGTGGATCGAAGCCCAGCAAGTAACTGAGCGACTGGAAGCTGAAGGCCCAGGCGAGTAGATAGGCCCAGTCGGGTGAGGTTAAACGGCTACCGAAGCTTTAACCGAATCGGTTGAGATATGTAAACCCTAGGGGAGGTGAGCCTATATAAACCTCCCTATAGGGTGAGTAGAGACACGTTCCCTCATACACCCCAGCGACTCGCCGCCTAGCCGCCGAGCTCGCCCATTGTAACACCTCCATAATACAATCTAGCAGGAGTAGGTCTTTACCCTCCGGGGGGCCGAACCTGGGTAAAACCCTGTGTCTTTGCCCTCATCTCGCACCGCAGATGGCTGGCCGCCCTTGCCCCTCGTTCTACTACTCGCTGCCGATTGCAGCATCTGCCATGACCATTCCCACGATAGTCTTGCCAGTGCCATCTTATCTAACATGGTGGTTTCTCACTTAACAGCTTAGCGATCTAGATGAGGACAACCTGGCTGCCCAAATCTACGATCCAAAGATGAAGGAAGTCACGGTCGTGTCCGACGATGATGTCCCGTTGGCGCGAAAGCAGAAGAGCTCCACCTCTGACGCTGCCGATGGAGGCAAGAAGAAGAAGACGGAGGGTGGAGCCTCCAAAAATAGTACTGCCGCCCTAGAGGCGGAAAAGAAAAAAGCCACCGGTATGTTTGCCAAAGCGCCCCCTAGTGTAAGCCTCTCATTCTCCGACATTGTCTTACTTATCTGTCTTATTCCTGTACTTATGCATTTTGCATGTTTCAGGAAGAAAGCCACAACCAGCCTCAAGAAGTCCTCCAAGACTCTTGGGGCTTCTAGAAATATCAAAGATATGTTGCACCGCGACTCCTCCCCCGCCATCGCCCCTGCTACTCCTGCCGTCAAGCCCTCCTCTGCTCCGACAAGCTCTCAAGTCCAGGAGGCATCAGGCCCTTCCGTCATGGAAGTGGATTCTGGCGCATCTACCGAACTCGCTATTGTCGGCGAGCAGGCGACGCAGGAGAGCGCTGCTCTTCAAATGGCTGAAGCTCCGGCTAAGGATGCCATCGGTAGCGGCAAGGCGGTGGTGGGAGCTGGTACCTCTGCCGAAGGCGGCGCCCCTACTCCCTAGAAACCCTTCGAGTTCCCGAAGATAGTTTACCCGGCGCTTCTGCCGAGTAACACTACTATGGTTCCTGGAGGAGTGCCGTCATCTCCGACGTGCGGTCTTGAGGAGCTACTCCACCAAGCAGATATCTTGCGAGGAAACAACATTTCCTTCGGCAAGCTGCTAGCTGAGAGCGCTACAAACCTCAAGATTATTGCACTTGTAAGTTTTTACTTTGCCTTCTGCATTTCATATGAGTATCCCACTGTAGCCCCCGAGGATGTAGACGGAAAACCATAGGTTTTGCATCTATATGCTCTAAGAGTGACTAAGTTAGAAAAAACTCTCACTGTAGCCCCCAAGCATTTAGATGGAATGAATTACTCCTACTAGATGCTTTAAGAGTAGCATACACAGTGTTCATCATTTTCAATGTTGTAGCCCCCAAGCCTCTAGTTGTAACTGAATTAGTTCCGACTAGATGCTTAAAGAAAAGCTAAGCATATTGCTAAGTTAAAAACTCTCGCTGTAGCCCCCGAGCATCTAGGTGGGAAATCTTCGACTAGAAGCTCCAAGCAGACCAAACAACGATTTTAACTTTGTATTTGTTTCCACAGAACGAGAATTCTCAGAGGGGCATGGCCAACGACAAGTACCAGAAGATGCGCGCAGATCTTGAAGCCGAAAAGGGTAAAACTGCCATCTTGAAGGAACAAATCATCAAAAACAAGAGTCTGTTTTCTTTTTTGCGCATTTTTGTCTTAATTTTGTGCCCATAATATCCGAGAACATGTCGCCAAGGCCAAGGACATTGTCGAGCAGTCCAAGCATATCCAGCAGTTGGACAACAAGAACAAGATCTTGAAGGAGGAGAGGAAGGAGATGCTGAAGATGCATGAGGATTCCACGAAAGCCCTGCAGGATTCCGCCTCCGCGGAGATCAATCGCTTGAAGGAGGAGCTTGCGATCCTAAAGGATCAGAAGCAAGCTGCTGATGAGCAAAACCTTCGCCACAACGAGGCGTTTAAGCTCCTCCAACAAGAGAAGGAATCCTTGGCGGACACCGTCTGGCAGGCTAAGGCCAGCATCTTCAGTAAGTGTCCTCCGCCTTGTATTTCTGTAGTCTGGATACTTAGATTTTATCGAACTCATGCGCTCCTTGTTGGAATTTGCAGCTCCTATGGGTTTGACCCGCTCGGCTCCTTCGGACAAGGAATGTATGGTTCTTGCCGGCAACTTCATCAATACCGCCATCGCCCAAGCCAAGGAGATTGCCAAGCCCCTCCAAATTTATATCAAGGCCTCGAACTCCGTGGCGAAGTACTCGGAGATTCTGTGCCAAGCCCCCGAGCGTGTCGCGAGCTGGAAAGCTTCGTGCGCACGGGCTGGCGCAAGGATGGCACTGTCTATGGTGAAGGCACACTATGAAGATGCCGACATCGACACGGTGACCTCTGGTATCCCCGACGTGGATGATGACAGCAAGGAAATCGGTCACGAAGCCATCCTGTCATCACTCGCGGGTTACAACACCATGGTTGCCGAGTTGGTGGACGTTGACTTCTTCGTGCCCAGGAACCTCATCGACAGCGTCAACCAGGATTCCTCTGAGTCTCATCACAGCGCCGACGTCGAGGGTGATTCTCCGGCTGGTGATGATGTGGCCTCCAAGTCTCCTGCGCCCAAAGAATGAAAAACACTTTGTAATTTCTATTTCGCCTTTGGCGTGTGCACGGAAGAAACTTGGTGATGTAATCTTAAAGCAGAAAACAATGGTTGTCGTATCCTGCTACTTAAGAACTAATTCCTAGTATGTATATATTTTTTAAGCAAGTGCTGGCTTATCCATTACTCTGGTTCTTATGCTTGACTTTTCGTGAGTCGGAAGACTCGTTGTCGGAACCATGCACTTAGGTGATGATGCCCAATGGCACCATCAATAACCTGAGCACAAAATCGCTGACAATAAGTGCTGAAAGTCACTACTCCAGAATCCACATAAAAACAACAAAGAAAGTGTAGACAATAAAACTTAAGCTAACGCCCGTAGGCAGAATTTTCACAAGTGCAATCGCAAGACTTGTGCATAAAGGTTTTATATGATCCAAAAATGAACACTAAAGGAGGTAAAAGACTCAGCAACATGAGTGAACCAAAGAGCTTTATTTCATTGATCATATAAGAAGTACACAATTAGATAAAAATGCTAAGTGTAGAAAGGACGAAGCTGTGCTATGTTCCATGGCCGATCAAGCTCCGGGTAGTCATCATCCGGGTCACGTCGCTGATGCTTATGATCCTCGTTGGGTCTATCCTTGAGTTCACGATTGTCGACAAGGTAGTAAGACCCATTGAGCAGCGCCTTGCTTATGATGAACGGTCCTTCCCATGGCGGGGATAATTTATGTGACTTCTTCTGCTTAAGTCGGAGTAGTAAATCCCCCTCTTTAAACGAGCGATGCCGAACGCGGCGACTATGGTAGCTGCGTAGCTTCTGCTGGTAGATGGCGGATCTTTGGCATGCCAAAACGCGCTCCTCCTCGAGAAGGTCCACATCTAGGTGTCTGGATTATTTAGCGTCATCTTCGTTGTAGGCGGCAACTCTTGGTGCATCGTGGAGGATGTCGGAAGGTAGGATGGCTTCTGCTCCATATACCATGAAGTAAGGGGTGTAGCCGGTGGATCTGTTGGGTGTGGTTCGTAAACTCCACAGCACAGATGGCAATTCTTCCGCCCAGGCTCCAACTGCTCTATGTAGTGGTGCCTCAAGACGTGGCTTGATTCCCTGCAGAATTAATCCATTGGCTCGCTCAACCTGACCATTGGACCGTGGGTGTGCCACAGATGCAAGGTCAAGTTGGATGCCTTTGCCCCAGAAATATGCCTCCACTTCTCCGAGTGACAAGTTGCTTCCGTTGTCGGTGATGATGCTATGTGGGAGACCAAATCTCACCACTAGATCCCGGACAAACCGAAGGGCAGTTGCCCCATCAAGATTTCTAATGGGTTTAGCTTCTATCCATTTGGTGAATTTGTCAACTGCTACAAGCAGATGTGTAAATCCACACGGTGCCGTCTGTAACGGTCCCACCATGTCTAGCCCCCAGACTGCAAACGGCCAAGTTATTGGTATTGTTCGCTATTCTTCAGCAGGAACATGTGGTTGTCGGGCATAATACTGGCATCTCGTGCATGTCTCAACCAGCTTGTCGGCGTCCGCCTTTGCGGTCAGCCAGTAGAATCCTTGCCGGAAGGCTTTCGCGACCAATGATCGAGGAGCGGCGTGATGCCCGCAATCTCCGAGATGGATCTCGCGCAGGATTTCCATACCTTCTAGCTGGGAAACGCACTTTAAGTATACACCAGTAGTGCTCCTTTTATAGAGTTGCCCATTGATTATGGTATAACCCTTTGCTCGTCGTACTATTTGCCGTCTTTCGACCTCGTCGTCGGGCAAAGTTCCGTGTTCGAGATACTCCATGAACGGTTTTGTCCAAGCCGGAGGGATCTTTGTCACCATGTTGACGAAAGAGTCAGCTCTATCCAGGTTGTCGATGTCAGCGCCCTTCACGGATGGTGTGCGTAGATGCTCTAGGAAAACTCCTGGAGGAATTTTCTTGCTCCCTGATCCAAGCTTAGACAGTAGATCAGCCGTCTCGTTTTGCTCCCTAGGCACATACTTGACTTCGTAGCCCAAGAAGCTCTTGGCTATCTCGTCCACTTCATCGCGATATGCCGCCATCATAGGGTTCCGCGCGTTCCAGGTGCCAGCCACCTGCTGGGCAACCAAGTCGGAATCTCCATAGCAAACTATGCGCTTGATGCCAATATCCTTGGCTACACGTAGTCCGTGAATGAGTGCTTCATACTCCGCCATGTTGTTTGTAGCCTCGAAGTGGATCTGCAGAACGTAGTGCAGCTTGTCTCCTTTTGGTGACTGTAGCAGTACACCAGCCCCCGAGCCGTTGAGCAACTTTGATCCGTCAAAGTGCATCACCCAGTATTGTGGTTCTGGCAACGGGGTAGCATCTGGCATCTCCGCCCAATCTGCAATAAAATCCGCCAAAGCTTGTGACTTGATAGCGTCGCATCTCTTGTAGGTGATCTCGAAGGCGGCAAGCTCAATGCCCCACTTCGCGACCCTTCCTGTAGCGTTGCTGTTGTTTATAATGTCGAACTGTGGAGTCTTGCTCACTACTGTGATTGGGTGCTCCTGAAAGTAATGCCTCAGCTTCCGCGAAGCGAGGAATACTCCATAAGCTATCTTTTGGTAGTGCGGGTAACGCTGCTTGGACTCCGTCAAGACCTCGCTCACATAGTAAACTGGTCGTTGAACTCTGTGCTCGTAGTCTGGTTCCTTCCGCTCTACGACGACGACGATACTGATAACCCGGTTGGTTGCCGCCATGTAAATTAACAGGGGCTCACCAGGTTCGGGTGCTGCAAGGATGGGCGCTGAGGAAAGAGTCTCCTTGAGCTGCTTCAATGCTGCATCTACTTCGTCCGTCCATGTGAATTTGTCTGCCTTCTTCAGCAACTTGTACAACATCAAAGCCTTCTCTCCAAGTCGGCTAACGAACCGACTAACTGCTGTAACACAACTTGTTAGTCGTTGAATGTCCTTTAGGCATGTCGAACGGTTTATGTTTAAGATGGCCTTGATTTTCTCCGGGTTGACCTCGATTCCGCGCTGGGAAACGATGAAGCCCAACAATTTGCCGGCTGGAACCCCGAAGACGCACTTCTTAGGGTTGAGCATCATGTTGTATTTCCGGAGATTATCAAAGGTTTCTTTTAAGTCGGAGATTAAGTCGTTCGACTTTTTAGACATCACCGCAATATCGTCCACATAGGCGTGAACGTTCTGACCAATTTGGTCATGAAGGAAACGTTGCATTGTTCGCTGGTAGGTAGCACCTGGGTTTTTCAGCCCAAAGGGCATCCTGACATAGCAAAACGTGCCGTATGGAGTAGTGAACGAAGTGGCCAATTGGTCCGACTTCCTCATCTTTATCTGGTGGTATCCTGAGTATGCATCGAGAAAACACAAAAGTTCTGAGCTAGCCGTCGATTCAATGACTTGGTCAATGCGAGGCAAAGCAAACGGATCTTTGGGACATGCTTTGTTCAAGCCGGTGTAATCAACGCACATTCTTAATTCATTGTTCCCTTTTTGGGGACAAGTACAGGATTGGCCACCCATCGGGTGTGAAGGACTTCTCGGATAAACCCAGCCTTAAGTAACCTAGCTATCTCTTTGCCAATGGCGCATCTCTTCTCATCTCCGAAGCGTCGTAGAGGTTGTTTCACCGGTTTACATTTTGGATCTATGTTTAAGCTGTGCTCGGCAAGTTCCCTAGGTACACCTTTCATGTCGGCAGGTTGCCAGGCAAAGATGTCCCTATTCTCATGGAGGAACTCGATGAGCGCGCTTTCCTATTTGGGATCCAGGTTCGTCCCAATGGCGACGGTCTTGGAGGCATCGCCTACCACAAGTTCCACCGGCTTGGTCTCGATGGCGGCCTTGAACGCAGGAGCGGAGTCGGAGATCTGCTTCTTCGACGCGGGAATCTCTGAGTCATTGACCTTGCTCTGGATCTCCTTGAATTCTTCGCTGTAGAGGACAGCTTCTACAACGGCTGCTTCATTGATCTCGCAATCCCGTGCCTTGGTAAAGCTTCCGGATACGGTGATGACACCGTTTGGTCCGGGTATCTTGAGCTTGTTGTAGACGAAGCATGGCTTGGCCATGAACGTGTGGAATATGTCGCGGCCGAATATGATGTGGTACACTCTCTTGAAGGGGACCACCTCAAAGGTCATGCGCTCTTGGCGGTAATTATTAACGTCGCCAAAGGCTACCTGAAGTGTGATGCACCCAAGGGACCGAGCCTCCCGACCAGGAACTACGCCATGGAACACGGTGTTGGTCCGCCTTAGGTTTGCCTCCGTCAAGTTCATCTTCTGCAGTGTATCCAGGTACATGATGTTGATGCTGCTTCCACTATCCACCATGCACTTGGTGAACTCCACGCCGTTAATCAATTGGTTGATGACCATGGCGTACTGGTTCTCTGTGGGCACAAGGTCTGGGTGGTTCGTCCTGTCCCAAGTTATTGGAACCTCCGACCAGCGCATGTATTGGGGAACTGGGGGGAGAGTGGCCATCAGGATCCTTAGAGAGGTCTTCTGTTGTCGGACGGTGGGGGTGCCAAGGAAAGTGTGGTAGACTGGGCCTTCTTTGCGAAGGGGTTCTTGCCCTTGTCGTCGCTCTTGGCGGCGTGCTTGGGGTCAATGTCCTCGTCCATGTCACTTGAATCCTTAGACTCCTCCTCCTTCTTCTTCCCCTTGCCCTTGCCTCGCGGTCTGTTATTTCGACTTCGCTTGTAGCCGGACTCCGGGTCTTCCTTGAGGTAGTTGACGAACTTGTAGTGTCGATTGGTATGGGTGGCCTTGCTGTTGGCGTCGAGGTGTACGAGGCACGGCATATCACGGTACTCCTCGTAGGTTTGGGGAACGCAGAGCGGTGCCGAGTTGGTTTCACTTCCTCGTTGCTGCCCGCGGCCTGCTCCCCTTCCTCGGCCACGTTGTCCGCCTTCTCCTCGTCCTGCAAAAGTCATAGCGACCATGTCGGTAGATTGCTTTTCTTTTGGAGCAGTTTTCCGCTTTGTACTGCTGTTCCTCCGAGCTTGGGTTGGGACGGCTGTTGCTGGCAAAGAGCCACGAGCATCGTCGTCGGCAACTACGAACTCACTACCTAACTGAATCATCTGATTCAAGTCAAGATGATGATTGTCCTGCAAGCTCTTTAGCTTATGTCGGAGCAACGTACCCCTTTCCAGCCCATCGATGAAGGCGGCCATGGCGGTCTGAGCATGCACTCCTGCGCAAGAATTCTTCATGTCCAGCCAGTGGGAGAGGTAGGCGCGAGATGTATCGTATTTCTCTTGCACGCACCGCTGTAGATCGCCCATAGTGCAGGGACGCTTGTATGTACCCTCAAAGTTCTTGGTGAATGCTTCTTGCATATCCAGCCAGTTGTAGATAGATCTTTCCGGCAAGTCGTTGATCCATTGACGGGCCGTGCCCGCCAACATTAACGGGAGGTACTTGACGGCGATGTTGGGGTTGCCTCCGGCAATCTCCACCGCGTTGCCGTAGTCCTGCAACCATGTGGCGGGTTTGGCGGTGCCGTCATAGGGCTTGATGGTCTTGTCGATCCGGAAACCTTTGGGGTAAGTTGCGGACCGTATTGCAGGTCCAAAGCAATGTGGTCCTAGGTATGGTCCTTCCCGGGCCTCGTGGATCTTATCGATCCGCGAACATGCATCGTACGGATTCGGGTTCTTCTTCTTGTTGTCAACGGGGGATGGGCTGCGTGAACGATGCGGGCCTCTTCCGCCATGGTGACTGCTTGGCGGCGACGGAGGCGGAGGTGGCGGTGGGTTAGCCTTCTTGCTGTTACCCTCCTTCGACGCCTCACGCCTGTCACGGTTGCTTGTCGGACGCGGAGGGTCGTGGTGTGACCTGCTCTTGTGTCCTTGGTGGTGCTCTTCATCATGACGGGTCTGTGCCGTGTTGTCGCGGATGACGATGCCACACTGCTTTGGAGGGGGCATATCCGTACGGTGGTGAGCCTTGTAATCTTCCTGACGTCGGGGGGATCGGGGCGGTGGCGATGGGCGGCGAGGTCGGGCTTTGTCTCCGTGGTCGGAGGATATGGGGATAGAATCCTTCCTGTTGCACGCATCCCTCCGTCTTCGTTCTAATGAACCCGTCTGTGATCCGACATCCTGAGGAGATCTGTCCCTTGGCGGTTTGTACTGGCTAGATCGGCAGAGCGTTGGGTTAGACTCAAGCCTCTGAGAGGTGGCCTTTTCCTGCTGCTTTACCGCCTTGGCCACTAGATCATAGACCTGTTCTACTGCCTCAGGCGATCTATCCTGCTCTAGAAGAGTCTTGGTGATGGCGAGGTTAAGGAGTGGGGTGGGCATCACCTACTTGCCTTCACTATCAATGTATGGCTTGGCCTGTGCCGGCTTTGAGGGATCCCATCCTAGGTTGCGCCGTACACCAGGATCGTTGATGACGCAAGCCGGAGCCTTCTTAGCCTTCTGCTGCTGCAGCAGAGTCTTGTACTCGGCCTCCATTGCTCTAGCTTTCTCTATGGACTTCTGCGTGTTGACCAGATCTCGATCTAGTTTAGCGCCTTGCTCCGCGATGGCTTGCGCCTCCTCCAGCAGCTGCTGGCGCTTCTCGTCAAGCTGGGTCACGTTCCGGATATGATCAACGGTTAGTGGCTCGACGAGGAGATTGCCGTACATCACTCTATCAGCTGGAGTAACATGGGCTGCTGCCGACGTGGATGCTGGAGGCGGCAAGTTTGCGGTGTTTTTGTTGCTCGGACCGGTGCCGAGTTACTTCTGCTGCTGCACTGTGTTAGGCGGAGGAGGCATGACCTTTGCGTGATCATCGTCGGCAGCAATAAGTGGCCCCTTCCCCTTTTCCAGCGCCGTAGGCGGAGCTTGCCCGGGTTGATCTTCATCCATCGCTGTCCCAATGGTGATGGACACCCCTCGAGACATGACGGTGTTGCTAGCTTGTTCGTCGCGCGAGTACTCCTCCTCCATCTCCTGCATAGCAGAGTCTAGCTTTTCTGGGCTGAAGTCTATCTCCTCTGAATCTGCACTGAAGTCAGCGTAAAGTGCGTCAATGACAGAGTCGGAGGGTGCCAGGACTTCCTCGATGACGAGCGGTGGACGTGCAACGGCCTCGACGATGACTGGAGGTGGTGGTGCTACGACGATGGCGGCCGGAGGTGGTGGCTGCGGCTGCTAAACCGGAGGTTCTCCGTCTCTGAGCGCGAGCTCCATCTGGGCTGCCGCATCAGCTGCCGCGTAGCTGTTGACGGTACTCACCATCTCTTCGAGGGTAAGGCGTCCTGTTGCCTGCTGCCGACGTAAAGAATGTCGGAGAAGCGTTCCACGGTCCATTCCTTCCACGAAGTGATACAAAGCGTTATCATCGGGGTAATTAGCCAGGTCGGCCCGTATACGGAGCCACCTGGCGAGGTAGTCGCGGGGGTTTTTGACCTCTCTCTGAATGCAGTGCGCCAGATCAAAGATGGTAACCACGCCGACGAACTTGGATCTCTGCTGTCCAGACACGCGGACAAAGCCGACGGATTTGCAGTGATCTTCCACCTTTATATCCTGCACATGGGCGGTTTGGGTGGGCCTTGAATTTTTCCGATCTTTGCCGGCAAACTCCAAGGAGAGATCCGACATCGATCCTTCCGCGAACGTATCCTGCCCGTAGGCAGTCCGTACGGGTCTTGATGCTTTCCGATCTTTGCCGGCAAACTCCAAAGAGAGATCCGACATTGATCCTTCCGCGAACGTATCCTGCCCGTAGGCGGTCCGTGCGGGTCTTGATGCTCCTCCGACTCCCAGGGAACTAGTGCCCGAGTCGGTTTCGCCGATGAAGAGGTGGATGTCTCCGATAGGAACAATCGAACACCGCGTAGGGTTCGTCTTCGCCGGGATCCAGAACTCGTCAGGGGGACGATCAGAACGTTCCCGGAGAAGAGAACACGGTCGATGGCTACGGTTTCGCCGATTCCCGTGAAGATCTTGGTCCTCGCCCGCTGAAGAGCCTGAAGCACCTCTTGCCCCACGGTGGGCGCCAACTGTCGTGGTATTGCCGACGAGTACGCCATGGAGGGGTCCTCACAGTGCGTGTTTAGAGACGTGGGGTAAGGCGGACGGTTGACGGGTACAAGGTAACACAGCTTACCCAGGTTCAGATCCCACGACGGTGGTGGAATCCTACTCCTGCTATAAATCACTATAATGGCAATACTCCGAGTTACAGAGATAGGTTCGCTGTGCGAGGTGTGTGCAAAACGATTCTAAGTTGTGCCCTAAAGGCTCCCATAGGCCCGACTTATATAGTCGCCAGGTCCTAGGGTTACAGGGAGAAGTCCTAGCCGGACAGGTTACAGAGTCCTACACTATCTATTACTAGTCTTGTGTATCTTGCACTCCAAGGCTCCGGGTACGCTGGTGACTCCACCGTAGCCTTCCTTTATCCGGCATGGGCCTCCCTTATGGATCCACCTAACTGGGCCGCCTAGCAGGCCACAGGCCATGCTACCGACTATGGGCCACCCGGGTTAGTCGGATAAGAGACATGCTATGAGGATACCCATATAGCATATCCCCAACAGAGCCGGGGTCATACTGACCTCCCCACAGGGCGACAAGATGAAGTACGTCCTCCAAATGAAATTTCAAGCTTCCAACAACGAAGCCGAATACGAGGCCCTCATCCACGGCATGAGGATGGCCAAGATCCGCGGCACGACGCGCCTGGTCATCTACGGCGACTCGAACCTCGTCGTCCAGCAGACGATGAACGAGTGCGACGCACACGCCGCCAACATGATCGCGTACCGCGCACTCTACAACTCACTCGAAGGAGACTTCGACGGCTTCGAGCTTCTGCATGTTGGGAGAGAAAGCAATGAAGAAGCCGACAGACTCGCCAACATCGGCTCCACCTGCCCACGGGTGCCACCAGGTGTGTTCCTCGAACAGATCTGCGTGCCATCCATCAAAAGGAAATTCCCTAAGGGATCACCCGAAGAAGCAGAACACTCGGGGGCTGCGCTACCCGACGGACAAGAAGGACCCGAAAAACTCGACACAGAGGTCACAGTGGTCAACCTGATGCAGGTCATGGCATTCGAAGAAACGTGGACATGGCCGTACCTCAGGTACCTAATAGACACGGAACTACCTGATGACCCGACAGATGCCCGACGCATATCTCGCCGGTCCAAGGCCTTCACAATCATCAATGGCGAGCTGTACAAGCGCAGCATTTCGGGTGTACTCCAAAGGTGCATCACCACCGGTGACGGCAAAACCATCCTCCAAGACATCCACGAGGGCATTTGCGGCCATCACGCGGGTAGCCGCGCCCTTGTTGCCAAAGCTCTACAAGCTGGATTCTACTGGCCAACGGCCATGAACGATGCCAAGGACATCGTCCAAAGATGCAATGGATGCCAGAGGTTCGTAGATAAACCACACGCACCCGGATCGGACCTCAGGCACATACCTATGGCCTGGCCCTTCGCCCAATGGGGCCTCGACATGATCGGCAAACTGCCCAAGTCCTCGAAAGGATGTCACGTCTACCTCCTAGTGGCAGTCGACAAATTCACCAAGTGGATCGAGGCCATGCCCATTACTAACCAAAAGGGAAAAACGGCCGTAAAATTCTTCGAATCCATTGTTTACAGGTTCGGCGTGCCGCATAGCATCATCACCGACAACGGGTCGAACTTCATCTCCAAAGAATTCCAGGACTTCTGCGAAGACCTCGGAATCAACATAACATACGCTTCCGTGGCGCACCCACAAACGAACGGGTAGGTCGGAAAGGCCAACGGCCTCATCGGTGGCGGCATCAAGAAGCGCCTAATGAACCCACTCCAGCGACTCGCAGAAGCCTGGACACAAGAGCTACCCTCCGTCCTCTGGAGCTTGCGCACGACGCCAAACAGTTCAACTGGCTACATGCCCTTCTTCATGGTGCACAGAGCCGAAGTCGTGCTGCCTGCAGAGGTACGCCACAAGGCCCCACGGGTCGTTGCCTACAGCGAAGCCGAATCGACGGCCGCACTCGAAGACGCCATCGACACACTCGTCGAGGCACGAGGCACGCGACATAGCCGCAGCTCGATTAACGGTCTATCAACAGAGCCTCCGCAACTACCATAGCCGTCGGCTGCGCCCAAGGTCCTTCGTCGAAGGAGACCTAGTCTTGCGACTCAAGCAAGAGCGACCGAAGAAATTTGAGTCACCCTGGGAAGGACCCTACGTCGTCACCGAAGTCATCCCAGGTGGCTCCTATCGCCTCAAGCACGTGGAGTTTGGAGTCGCATACTCCAACCCATGGAACGTCGCATAACTGCGACGCTTCTACTCCTAGCTACCCCCTCCTTTTACTTTCAATAAGGCTGCTCAGCCAAGGCTACTTAGCCGAACAATGCACCTCCTCAATACGATATGAATAAATCTAAGTGTCTCGCCCCAAAAATTTGTCTATTATTCGCATTTTCTTCATGTTACAACACACTCGGGGGGATCCCCTCACCTCACGACTTCGTCGATTAAGGATAACACGTGTACACATGAGTAGCTGACCACGTCAGCTACTCGAAAAGGGCACACATACAAACAAAGCACCACGTGCTAAACAACAATCAACCTTTACAGCAAAGGGCATAACACGCCCAGTCGAATACATACAAATTTTACATCCATCTTTTTATAGGTCCTACCTATTCTGAAGAATCACCTGCGCACGCTGCTTAAAGAGATCTACAATTTGTTCGGCATACTGCCTTACAGCCGCATAATGTGGACGCATATCCCACACACCACCATCCGGCCGAAGAGGCGGCCCAGCCGCCACAGAAGAAAGATCTACATCAGGGTGATGTAGCCCCACGAGGGACATCACATCCTTCACCCCTGCAACCAGCTGATGCCGCACCAGCTCCCTAACATGATGCACATTTCGAAACTTCGCCAGAAGGCCCTAGAGAGTCAATGGTGCCTCATCCAGGGGAAACATCACGTGCAGAACTGACGCCAAAGAAGTTTTCACTTGACGCAGCACCCGCGACACCTGGTGAACACGATCCTGCACAGTCACAAGGACCATGGCACGATCACGGTCCATCCAGAAAAAACCGCTGGCCTCCATGTTTTGCTGGGTCAGGCAGTTGATCCGAACAGCAACACACTCCTTTTCCTCCTTAGGAACAAGGTTAGCTTATTACCAAAAAAGGAACAAGGTTAGCACCTGCAACACTTTCAAAGTAAGATGACAGGCCAACAGGCACATCCGAGAAAAGAGCAGCAGCTCGAAAAAACTCACATTGAAGCTGTTCGGCCAGACGATGCAACTCCCCCATCAAATACTCCTCTCTGGCGGTGCCTCGCTCTGTCTTCGACTTCCAAACATCAGCGTCGCCTCGAACTCCAAGTAATTATTTCTCAAGAATACGGATGCGGTCACGAAGAAACACAAGCTGCGACGCATCATCCAAGGATGGCCGCAGCTGCGGCGCAGACGAAGTATCAACGGGATCATCACCCGAAGGTCCCTAGAGGAAAAGAAGGCAGGGATATGAACAAACACACGAATGAACAAAGAGCTCGGAGATTCATTATATGCAGCAAAAAGCCACTGCGTGGCACAATGAGTGTTCATAGATACATTACAACAAAAAAAAGCTATCCTACAACTACAAGGCCTAAGAAGCTGTATCCTGAGTAGCCTCGGAGCCGGATTGCCTGCTCTTGGCCTCCCCCTACTACCTCACCACGTACTCAGCCAGCAAGTCAATCAGCTTCGGCCCATAGCATTTACAACGGGCAGCATAGAGGGCGAAGGCTACCTCGGATCCGTCGGCAGATGTTGGCATCTGGGAGGTGACCTGATGAAGATCCAGCTCCGCTCCAGACGCCAGGGCCATCGCCAGCCCCATGGATGCACCGATGCCTTTCTGCTTGCGCTTGTACGCTGCAGGCGCATCGGCTGACAGCGCATCCGCCAACAAGTCGACATCCTCGAGGGTGACACCCTTGGGGACGAGCTCCTTGTCGAAGTGCCCGAGAACCTCTTTGGCCTTGGAAAGCGAGCCGGCCACGGTACTGCAGCGGTCTTCGACCGCCGCAGTGGCATCATCCAGAGCACTTCCGTGCTCCAGGGCACCACGGTCAAACTCGATGCCTGCTCACCCGAAATAGCCTTGGCTGCAGCCATCAGCTTTTCGGATACCTCTCTCTCACGCGAAGACACGGCGGTGGCAAGTTGCTCCTCGCAGTCCGTAGCCTCCTGCTGCAGGTGCTCCTTGGCCGCAACTGTGTCGGCTAGCTCCCGCTCGAGGCGCTCCTTTGCACCAACGGCGTCCTCGGCCTTCTTCTCCGCTCGCCGAAGGCTCTTTTTGAGAGCATCAAGCTCGCGGAGGGCGGTATTGTTTTCATCTGCAAACAAAAGAACACGCATCAGATTGAAGGAAAGGGAAGCAGAGGAAGACGAAAAAGACCAAGTCATGAATGTACCCTGAAGCCACTTGAGGCTGGCCTCCAACACCAGGTGCTGCTGCACCAGCTAGCTGGTGCCTTGGACAAAAGGCTACAAGAAGACAAAACTTGTCAGGAAAAAGGCTCGGGGGATACGCCCAAGGAACGAGCAAGGCAAATCACGCATACAAAAAAACGCTCGAGGGCTCCCCCCGAGGCACGTACAAAAAAGAAAGGCATGATCAACAGATCATCCGACAGATGCTCGGGGGGCTCCCCCCGAGACACAAAACAAAAATGATCAGCAGATCATCCGAAAAATGCTCGGGGGCTCCCCTCGCGACAAGAACGAAAGCACTTACGTGGTAAGACGACGAATCCAAAGGTCCGGCTGTAGTCTTCTGGGGGACAACCACCCGAGCCTCCTGCGGAGAAGGGTTCGAAGCAGCACCCTCAGAGGTGGCCACCGTCTGAGGAGGAGGAGGAGCAACTTTCGACTCCCCCACCATTTCCTGAGCGCCATCGCTGAAGGAGCCATCGGAGGAGTGGCTACAAAAGAAAACATCAGACAAGTACAAGCAAGCAAAATCGAAAGAGAGCAAAAAGCAACTGAAGAAACTTATGAGTCGAGATCGCTCAAGTCGAAGACAGGCGGAGTCCTCCTGCCTTTCTTCTCCTCTTTCTTCTCTTCCTTCTTCTCTTCCTTCTTCCGCTTCGCCGGCGGCTACGGCGCCACAACACGCACGGGCATGGCTAGAATAGGAGAGGAAGAGCCACCATCACCCCCACTGTGACGCGCGAGGCACGACGGGTTCCTAGTCATCGGCGGAGTCGAGGCATCCGACGATTCGCTCGAGCTTAGTGCCCGCTTTCGAGTCTGCTCGTCGCTCGACTCAAAGGTTTCTTCAGCTGGCGACCGCGCCGAGGGAAGCTCAGACATGGAGTCCACTACCTCATTGTCCGGTGCATCCGGAAAAAGTTCGGGTAGTGGAGGCGCCATGCCAGGCACCTTGAACTCCTGCACAAAAGAAAACAAACTCTTAGACTAAACAAATTGCAAAGATACGCAGTTGAAAAAAGCACTACGTGCACGTCCCAGATCTACATCTGCGACACCGGTCGAGAGGCCCTGAAGGGAAGGGTCAGCGAGCTACCCAGAATGTCTTCGTCAGCCTTAAACTTCAGCAGTGGCCGGAGGATTCCGTCCACATCCCCCTTGGAGAGCTCTCCAGTCGAAACCCTAGTCGGGCCATGGCGGCCAGAATAAAGAAACATCGAGTGCGCCCTAGCCTGGAGCGGCTGCACTCGATGTTTGAGGAAGGTGCGGATGATATCCACACCGTTGACCTCTTTATCCGGAATCACCTGAAGATCCTCCACCCGACGATAGAGCTCCTATATCTCCGCCACCTCACCGTCCAAGATGTGGTTCTTCCAGGACCTCTTCGGCTAGATTTTCTGGAGGGGTCGAAAGGAGCAAGGCCAAAGTTCTGCCCGGCCACTGTGGAGTCACGGATGTAAAACCATCGCCTCCGCCAATACTGGACAGACTCAGACATAGAAAAAGAAAAGAAGATAAAGTTGGATTTAAGGGAAATTATGCAACCGCCGATGGGATACACGCCATCAGAGCCAGATTGCCTCTTCACGGAATAGAGCTTCCAGAAGAGGCCAAAGTGTGGCTCGATACCGAGCCAGCACTCGCAGAAGGTGATGAAGCAGGCAATGTGAAGAACAGAATTAGGCGAAAGATGATGGAGTTGGATGCCATAGAAGAAAAGCAATCCACGGAGGAAATCATGGATCGGGAAAGAAAGGCCCCGAAGGACAAAAGCGACGAACATGACCCGAAACCCAATGGGAGGACGGGGAATTACCTCGTCACCAGGAATCCTGACGGCCTCCCTATCCTGCAGGATCAGACCCTGCTCACGGAGCTTGCGGAGATCGCCCTCGCGGGTCTCCGATCGTCGCCAGCCACCATCGGTGATGCGAGTAGCGGTGGAACCCTTCTTGCCGCCGGTGGCAGCACTAGTACCAACTGCGGTGGAAGCCTTCTTGGACTTCCCCATCGCAGTGTGGCGACGGCGACAACGTGAAGGCAAAAATAAAGATGGAAAGGTTTGAAGAAATTCTAGCGCGCAGCAAGGAAAACTCACGGAGATGGAAGCAGTGAAACAAGAATGGCTGCGGTGAAAACAAACAAAACTTTTCCCCAATGATTATAAGGACAAAGAAGACGCACAGTGACCATTCATTGGGAAGCCCTAGAGCCAACATCAAGATCCGACCGTCCACGTGTCAGCACGGCAGCGAACCGTCGCTCACACACCGTCCACTACGCACGGAAATCGAGGCGACGCCGTAATTATCTCCACATTGCGCGGGACCAGTCAATTCAAAGTCAGAAGGTGGGATCCATGTTCGTCCAGTCACGTCATCTCTGGCGCCGCAGACGCTTGAGGTCACCGATCGTCAGCAATGATGTCATCAAGGCTATACTAGCAACGGTTACAATTCTTCGGCTACACAGCTAAGAGTACTCAATCGAATCTACGTTTCGACTAACTACTTGGGGGCTACTCCTATTAGGAGCGCTGGCCGCGCACCCGAAAAACGATCAAAGTACTACACCATTGAACTATTCTTCGAGTCCTACGTCGAGTCTATGACTCCACTACGGACTCGGGGGCTACTCCCATAGAGAGGATGGATTCAAGCATCCGAAAAATTTGTGTCCTACGGACCTACGAGTCAATAAAGACTGAGTTAAAGTCTCTGTTCAAGTCTACGACTCGAACAGACACTCAGGGGCTACTCCCATAGGGAGCGCTGGTCGCGCACCCCATGAATTTCTTCGACTGTGATCCTTCGGATCAGTATGCAAAAACTTTTCACCTCTGCCCCAGTTAACGCTAAGTGAGAAACATCCTCCTTGGCCACCCGAAACACCTCCGTGGTGATAAACATTCGGATGCTGCGTCTGTGACGCAAAGATAAGACCTACAGATACCATTTGATGGCCTGGTAACGCACACGACTGCGCTCTGCTAGTAAAAATCCGTGCCAACAAGCATGACGAAAAATCCCAATGGACGTGTTGGGTACATCATTTAAAATTTACTAGAATTCCACTCCTGTAAGTCCTCCGTGGCCTGAGTCGAATTATGCCAGCATATGTTCCGGATTCGAGTCGAGGGAGTCGAATCTGAAGAAGATCGTGTTGTTTTGTCCTAAGACAGTTAACTGACCCTGATCTGTCGGGAGAGTCAGGCACACGCATCAACAATCCTTACACACTAAAATCGTTCTCTAGCGAAACAGAGATAGCTGCACCCGAAAGATTGAAGAGTCCTCAGCCGAATCTATGATTCGACTAAACACTCAGGGGCTACTGACATGATTATACCCTGCGGGTACAAGACCTTAGCATACCTGGTCCTGCCTAAGGAAGGCCAACAAGAATATACGCCAGCCCATGAAGACTGTCGGGTGGCCAGGGCCCATGACGCCTTCGGATCCTTGGAGAGCAAGACTAGAATAGATAGAATATTCAAAGGGGCAAACCCTAAAACCTGTAACCGACTTGATCTGTGCCTGGGACCTGCCTATATCTATATAAAGGCCAGGAGGGCACGACGAGGAGGGCACTTCATACCACCGCATACACACCTCCACGCCAGATTACATCGGCGCACCCTGTAACCTTCGGTTCCGCCGTAATCAAGAGCAGACAAGCAGGAGTAGGGTTTTCCCTCCGGGGGCCTGAACCTGGGTAAACCTCGTGTCCCCGTGTTGCTTGTTTGCTAACCGTTCCATGATCTCCAGCATCCCCATCTTCTCCAAAACCCAATATTATAACAATGGGCATTGACGAGATCAATCCTCGTCATCTGGTAGTGGGGATACTTCTTGGAGAGGGAGAGCACCTCGCTGAGGTAGTATACGGGTCGCTGAACCGGCTGGGCCTTGCCTTCCTCGCAACGCTCCACCGACAGGACGACGCCGATGAGCCGATTGGTGGCGGATATATAGAGCATCATCGGCTCCTTCTCAGCCGGCATGGCTAGCACCGGTGCTGTGGATAGCATGCCCTTGAGGTCATGAAATGCGGCATCCGCCTGTTAAGTCCAGGTGAACTTGTGTGTCTTCTTCATCAGCTGGTACAGTGGAAGTGCTTCCTTCCCAAGCCGGTTGACGAATCGTCTGAGGGATTCCAGGCATCTGGTGAACTTTTGGACGCCGAGCAGGCTCTTAGGCGGCTGCATCCTCTCGATGGTTGCGGTCTCCTCCGGATTGGCCTCGATCCCTTGGTGTGACATGAGGAAACCGAGGAGCTATCCGGATAGCACGCCAAAGATGTACTTCTCCAAATTCAGCTTCATCTGGTATCAGTGGAGATTCGCTAACGTCTTGCCCAGATCCTCGAGCAGGGTCTACTTCTCCTTCGTCCTGATGACGACATCGTCCATGTAAGCGTGCACATTCCGGCCGATCTGCGAGTGCAAGCATTTTTGCATGCAGCACTGATAGGTAGCACATGCATTCTTTAGGCCGAATGGCATGGTTACATAGTAGTAAGCCCCATACGGGGTGATGAACGATGTTTTCAACTGATCAGCCGGATTTAGCCAGATTCAGCCGGATCTGATTGTAACCAGAATAACAATCAATGAAGGAGAGCAAATCACAGTCGGCCATAGAGTCAATGACTTGATCAATACGGGGGAAAGAGAAAGGGTCTTTCGGGAAGGCCTTGTTTAGGCTGGTGTAGTAGATACACATGTGCCAGGTCTTGTTCTTCTTCAGCACCAGGACTGGGTTGGCCAGCCAGTCCAGGTGGTACACCTTCATGATGAAGTCGGCAACGAGTAGCCGGGTGATCTTGTAGCCGATGACCTTCCTCTTGTCCTCTGTATAGCGACGGAGTGGCTGCTTGACCTGCTTGGCATTCGACCGCACATGGAGTGAGTGTTCGGCGAACTCCCTCGGCACACTCGACATGTCTTTGGGAGACCATGCGAAGATGTCTTGATTCTCACGGAGGAAGTCGACAAGCGCACTTTTGTATTTGTTGTCCAAGCCGTCACCGATGGTGACACACTTGGAGGGGTCAGCCGGGTCGAGCGGGATATGCATGGTCTCCTTGGAAGGCTAGAACGCCATGTCCCCAGCCGGCTTCAGGCCAACTGGCACCTCCTGTTGTAGCATTGCAACATTGCGCATCATCTCGCGCTTCTCCTTGGTGATGAGCAGGGACTCGGCTATCTTCGTGCCCTGCGCCACGCATGCCATGGACCGCATGTAGCAGTCGGAGACGGTGATAATGCCATTCGTCCCTAGCAACTTCATTTTGAGGTATGCGTAATGGGGGACCGCCATGAACTTTGCGAGAGCAGGGCACCCAAGAAGAGCATGGTAGGTGCTGGCGAGATTCACCACCTCGAACTAGATTGGCTCGCGCCGGAAGTTCTCCTCCGAGCCGAATATGACATCCAGCCGGATTTTTCCCAACGGGACACACGGGGGGTCTAGGAGCGACGCCATGGAACACGGTGCTCGAGGGCTGTAGGTCGCGCTCTCGGATGCCCAGCTTCTCCATGGAGGAACGGTAGAGCAGGTTGAGACTGCTCCCACCGTCCATCAGCACGCGCGAGAATCGGCAGGTGCGCACGTCAGAGATGAGGAGAGGGTCTAGCACCATCGCGTAGCCCCCGGGATGTGGGAGCAGATCCGGCTGGTCTTCCAGTCTCCAGGTGATGGGGGTCCTGGACCAGTTTAGGTACTAGGGGACCTGAGGAATGACAACGTTCACCTCCACAGCACGCTGCTTCTGGCTGCGATTGTCAGTCGTATCGACCTCGAAGATGTGGTAGTTCTTGTACTGCCGCGGGTACGCCCCGTTGTTGTTGTTGTTGTTGTTGTTGTTGTTGTTGTTGTTTTTTGTTGTTGTTGTTGTTGTTGTTATTGTTGTTGTTGTTGTTGTTGTTGTTGTTGTTGTTGTTGTTGTTGTTGTTGTTGTTGTTGTTGTTGTTGTTGTTGTTGTTGTTGTTGTTGTTGTTGTTGTTGTTGTTGTTGTTGTTGTTGTTGTTGTTGTTGTTGTTGTTGTTGTTGTTGTTGTTGTTGTTGTTGTTGTTGTTGTTGTTGTTGTTGTTGTTGTTGTTGTTGTTGTTGTTGTTCGCTGCCCTAGCCGGTGGTGGGGGCCGCTAGGAGGGGTGGGGGATAGGTGGCAAGCCGGCCTGCTCCTTGATCTGCCAGGTTTAGCTGCACTGCCGAGTGGTGTGCGTAGCCGGCTTGAAGGCGACGTTGTGGTACTTGCACGACCCATCAAACATCTGCTCAAAAGTGAAGGTGTTCCTCTGCCTCTTGTCATTTCCAGCTGGTGCACCTTGCACCGCATTGACTTGCCTCTGGTGATATCGAGGGCTTTGCTTCTCAATCGGGCGCTTGCCCTGGTAGCGGTTGTCGCTGTCGGGCCGCCTAGAAGATCCGGCGTCTTCGCCTTGATTTTCCCTAGCCGGATCGGTGAGAACCGACCGGCCTTCCGTATTCACCTAGAGGGGCTTCTTCATTGCCGCATCCGCGGTGGCGTACTGATCAGCGATGGTCATCAGCTCCGCCATGGTCTTGGGCTCGTCACACAACAGCCGATGGCGTAGCATCGTGCCCTCTCGACACCCTTCGATGAAGAAACCAATTGCTTGGTTCTCCACCACCCCTTTGCAGGAGTTGCACAGCTCGGTCCAGTGGGCGAGGTACTCGCCATACGACTCGCGATCTCCTTGGACGCACATAGAGAGATCATGAGGTCTACTCGGACACTTGTAGGTGCCGTTGAAGTTCCGAATGAAGACCTTCTCGAAGTCGGGCCAAGCATTGATGTTGTTGGGCGCGGGGATGTTGAGCCAGGTTTTCGTCGAACCGGTCAACATGAGAGGGACATAGCATACCGCCACGTGCTTGTTGCTATGGACAATTCCGACTGCCGTGGCGTAGTCGGTCAGCCAGTCTTCCGGCTTCATGCTGCTGTGTACTTGGGGGTGTCCCGTGGCAGGGAGAACTTGTCGGGTAACAGTTCCCTCCGGATATGCGGCCCGAAGAAGACCGGCCCGGTTGCGTCTTCCTCCTCCATGATGCGGGCTTGCGCCAGGAGGTCGATTCTATCGCGCGCATCCGGCTCAACCGGATTGGGTGCTCCCACCCGGCTAGTGAGGCAGTGAAGGGATACGGGTAGGCTACACTAGCGCAAATCAAAATTTTCTACCGTGTATACCAGGATTACTGTTGTCATAGATCACGAGATTACCACTAGACGCGCAGTTGCGAAATAGATGAAGCGCGTCAAGGCAGTGCAAACGTTCCACATCTCCTCCTTATCCTCGTCCCACGAGAAGCTCCCCTTGCGCGGCTCGTCCAAGTGCTACAGATGCAGCGCCTCCGAGTTATCCACACGTACAGGGTGGAAGTGTCAGACGCCGGACTGCTAGGTCCACGCGCGCGACACAGGCGTGAGGAGTGGCGACTGGGTGGAATGATCTCAGGTCTAACCCTGGCCAGCTCGCCCCACCCTCTCTTATATAGGCGTCCCTAGTGGGCTTCTACATTAGCAGCCCATTAGTAGCCTAAGCCTGGTCTAATTCAGATCCAATCCTCATTAGGCTTCCAGCCCCTTAAGTGTGTGACCCTATAGGTTCATATGCGTATAGACATGACACGAATACACTTATTCTGTCAATAGTTGGTAGCGGCCTCTAGCAAGACGTGCCAACTCCTAAACGCATACAAAGATCATATCGGACGAACCATCACAAGGTTTAGTACATGTCTTTCCTTTTGACTCATGATATTTGGTCTAGCTCCAAGCTGACCTCCCTTTCTCGATACCGTGATTCGGAATCCCTTTACTAGGTTAACTCTTAACCATATGTAGCACGGCCATGCATTTCTGGATCCGATCACTCGAGGGGCCCAGAGATATCTCTCTCAAGTAGAGAGAGGCAAATCCCATCTTGATTGACCATGCCTTGCAGCATGCTTCAGGACAAACCCGAAAGCTACCTTTATAACTACCCTGTTACGGTGCAGCATTTGATAGCCCCAAAGTAGGTCGATCCACATCTCAAGTACATGCGACAATCTCAGGTCTAAGGACAAAACGTACACGATGTGTAGAGAGAGAGCTGCAACTAATTGCTAGTCTCAAGTTGGGTCAGTCCAACCCCATGTTCATAACATGTGTCCACATCATTGGTTTGACATCTCCATGTCTATGACTTACGAAACATAGTCATCAACCAATCGATGTGCTAGTCTAGTATTCACATGTGTCCTCACATGAACTCCGACTAGGGACAACTATTAAATAACCATACAAGTAAAGATTTTCACAAACAATTCACATAATTGCCAATCAATACAAGTTGCCTGATATGGATATTCAAGGAACATTACAATAACTCATGGATACATATGAAATATAATCATCTCTATGATTGCCTCTAGGGCATATTTCCTTTAGGCAGGATGGGGGATGGGGTGAGGGTGGCCTTGGTCAGCCAGAGGCGATGGTGCCGTGGTCGGTGGGTGACTCATGGCGCCCTGGTCGCCGCGGGGTTGGTTGCTGCCGGAGTGGCGACGTTTGGAACACGTGCGAGCGTGAGGTTGACCGGGATAAGCGGAGTACTCGGTCATGCGAGGGCCTCTTAGGCTGCCTCCAGTCGGATGGTTTCCACCGTGTCGGCTCCTACCTCATACGCGACCTGAGCGGCCTTAGCCTGCTCGTCAGCCACTTGCAACAGGTGCTGCACCCGCTAGAACTGCCGGATCCTTTCCTCCCCCTCCAGGTGAGGTATTTCCTCCATGACGGCTCGCGCCGCCTAGACATTCTTGACCGCGGTGTCATACACAGGCGGAAGGAAGTACATGGGGAGCCCCGAATCGACATCTTGCTCGAAGCGAGCCCCCAGTTCCCCCCTGCGGAGCTACATGGATCCCAGCCAGCTCGGGTCTAGGTTAGCTGGAGTGAGGCTATGGGCGTGGTGGTACTCACGCATGTTGCTCTCCATCTGGTACTTGGTGGAGGCCAGGCCCTAGGCCTGGTGAAGCAGTCTTTCCCATGTCGCCTTGATTTTTGCGGCCGCCTCCTATGGGTCATCGCCCAGATCGACCAGAGTGAGGAGCTCCTCGATGACTTCTTCCACCATGCCCTTCCCATGCAAGGGGGTGGACGTGCCGGCTACGTCGCTGGTGCGCTCATGGGCGGGTCGGCGGTTGTGGCCTGAGCCAGCCAACAATACCTCCACGCTACGAGGCACGACGAGCGCGTTGCCGGTTGAGGGTAGTGACTTAGCGAAGTAGACGATCTCCCAAGGAAAATCCTCCGGCACAGTGGCGACGTAGATGGGCAAATGGCCAAACAGCAGGACGGAGCCACCTGCCGGAAAGGTGGAACCGGTGAAGCAGCGGGTGTTGTCGATGACGCAATCGAACTTGCCCAGGGTGAGCATGAGCCCGGAGGCCACAAGCTTGCCGGATGAAGTGCGGGGTCCCGTGTTGTAACACCCTCAGAATCGACCCTATGCAAGTTTTAGCGATTCCCGCCAAACCCGGATAGAAACGATTCAAAGGTGCCCACCAGGCACTTTCGTGCGGGTGGAAAACGAAGTAATAACATTACACAACAGTCCTCGATGGGACCCACAGAACAGATATATACAACAGCGACTCAAAGAGTCAAGAATACAGATATAATATACAAAGATCCAAATCACCTTGAAAATGATAGAGCGTCCAGCTACAGACAAGATGCAAATGGGGCTAAGAGCCCTGAAGATTAACCAATGGCGTCCATAACCCTGCCCAGGCCAAGCCGGAAGGGTAACCCTGCTAACGACGTCGATCTCAAAACCTGCTTAAACAAAAGGGGTGCCGACAAAGGGCAAAGGAAAAATAGAGAGCGGTCAGTACTGAGGCCAGTACACGGCGAGGCTAGAATTCGGCGGTCCTCGCCTACATAGGTATGGTGGACTGAAGCGGCAGCGGCAGCATGCACTAAACAACCTATAGAGACTCGATACAACTGTCGGCTATCAGAGAGGGATAAGAAAGACCTATCCGGAACCAACTTGATGCTGCCATCAAACATACCCATCCTGGTGTTTCCCCCTCGAGACCAGACGAGGAAGTCAACCGAGGAACTCACACAGTTGGCAGTTTTATTTATTCAGTTATCGTTGCAGCAATTACTAGTCAGGTATAGATAGTCATCCTGATAAGATAAGCAGTGGGCAGTTTTAGTTAACCATTCCGTTGTAGTTGCGACACTTACTAGTCAGATACAATTAGCATGAGATAACCCAAAAACCCCAGCAGTTGTTGGTACTTTTATTTAGCCATTCCGTTATAGTTGCAATACTTACTAGTCAGGTACAATGGTCGCAAGCGACAACCCAAGCAAGCAATTGTTGGCAGTTTTATTTAGCCATTCCATTATAGTGAAGCTGATTACTAGTCATTATAAAGTCAAATTTATAGCACTACTTTAGTTATAGTTGTCTATGATCGAGATACTGTGCTCCAAGTCGTCCATAACCGCGGACACGGCTTTCAGAAAGTTTTACCCGGCCGGGGTGCACAAATAGCAACACACACTCGATCAACCTCGGAAAAACCAAATCAAAACCCAACGAGGCCTTCACGACAAAGCAATCACAGGATTCAGAAATATTTCAGGGGGCCACCCCATTGAGTAGACCCGCAACGAAGCTAGCTGACTCCGAGACGGACTCAAGGTTTGCGACAATGGCTGTAAACGACTGGGAACCCAAAACTGGGCTTGTCGATACCGCGAAAACATTCCGCTTACCTAAACAGTACAGTGTGCTCCTCGCACAATCGTAAATAAAGCAGTAAAGCATGGCATAGGTACAGGATAGTAAATAAAACCTCAAACTAGTTTGTGGCCCCAAGAAATAAGACTGAATCAAGCTCTGGCTCAGGGGGGGCCCATAAGCCTCCCGGATGTGGATAGCGTGAATATTCAAGGAACAGGTATCAAGTACTCGGGGTCCTACGGGACACAAGTGGACGGTTAACAACCAAATAACATCTATTGCCCACCTGTGCCTCTGCTTACTTACTTCAATTTTAGTTGTTAAACAGGAATTAAAGTGAACGATAAGTAAAACCATGATCATATCCAACATCAAACATGCGGCAATACACCAACAACTGTGGCACTTGACGACACGCAACAGCACTTGAGCAAGCGACTACGACGCGCAAGTCCAACTATCTACCAAACAACAGGTAATAGGATGTGTCCAAGGCAATATAGGCTGCAAGGGATATCACGGGTACGAAAACTAGAGCAACGCAACACAGATAGCAATAGATCAACAGGAGGGAATAAATACTATAAAAGTAAGATAGGTAGAAAGGGGGAGATGCTCGCCTGAAAACATTGTCGAAGGTTCAACCGAAGATCGGGTCGACACTCGCATCAACTCATCGGCCTTATCCGCGAAGAACCAAAACACTAGAATAAACACCGGATGCAATATTTAATACAACGGCAGAAGATCGGGCATGATGCATGTATGATATATGACATGGCAAAGGTGCGATGCAATTAGGTCATATTAAGCGGAACCGGGGTCCCGACAATTAAATATATGTTTCTAGTTGTTTAGATACCCGCCATTTTAAATGTTGTTTTAACATGGCAAAAGGTAGCACCGGTTCGCTACACAAATTTAAATGAGGCCAATATAAGGCTAGATTTGCCCGCATATGGGCCCCATATTTAATTATAAGGTGAATCGGCATAGTGCCCCCAACCACACAAATATGCATGCGAGTATGACAATTTAATATGCAACAGGTTTTATATTTAGCATTTATAAAATAGGGGCTCGGGAAAAGGTTCACACATTAGGGTTCGACGATCTTGGTTCCGGGGGGTTCGGGGTCCGACAGGGTTCAGGGTTCGACGGGATCGGTCTCGGACAACAGAAGTAGATCTTGTCGCATCCGCGGTGTTCGGGCCATGTTGTCGGTCTTGTCGTCTCACGCGGAGATCTTGGCGTTCCATGGCGAAGTGCTTGTGGTACCGGTGGCGATCTTGGCGGTCTTCGGGTCCGGACTTCGCCTCCGGGAACGGTACTCAGGGTCTCGACGAACTTGGTGTTCTGGCATCTCTGAGTCGTGGTTCTTGACGCGGCACCGGCCTTATGCTCGGGTAGAAGTACTTGTCGCACCACGTCGGAGTCCTTGAATCCGGGAAGGAGAACTTGACGCGCTAGGGTTCGGTCTTCGGGGTTCGACGAGGGATCGAGCTTCGGGGTTTGGATCCGGAAGGCGACCTTCGGTTCCGTGAAGATCTTGGAATTCAGCTCCCCTGGTCGATGGCAAACTTGTTCAACACCAAGAGCATCGGAAGATCTTGACGGGGTTCTCGGCTTCGGTTGTCCGTGAAGGAGACCTCCTGGGTTCGATGCCTTCGAGTGGCTTCATGTACAACCTGCGACATCCCCGGCACCAAACTGGTCTTGTAGGCGAGGAGATCTTGACGAGAGAATGATCTGTTGGCCTGAGCTCCTGTGGGCACGCACGCATACTCCGAGACACAACAGATGCTGGCCCTTGTCATACAGTGCTAGACCTTTTTTTTTACAAACAGAGACACGCACAGGAGCATGGGCTTGGCGTGCCCTGGGCGACGACTGCTGCTGGCCGGAGCGCTGCAGACGGAGGCAAAGAGGCTCGGGCGTCGGCCGCACGGCAGCGGTGCTGCAAGGCCTGGCGAGGCGGAGGCGCGGGGCATGGCCTCGGCACGGAAGACGATGGCGGGGCGAAGCTTGGTGGCGACGGAGGTGCTACGCGGGGCGGTGACGGCCACGGGAAGGCGCGGCGAGGCCGGGCTCACGCAGACGACGGCGAAGGGCTGGCCGGCGAGGGTGACGCAGCCAGGGGCCCTGCAAGCAGCGCCGCGGTCGAACGACGGGCCCGCGAGCAGCGGCTCAGAGGCGGCTCGCTGGAGGCGGCAGGTAGACGTGGGCGGGCGCGAGGTCGACGTGCTGGCGGCGGAGGGGCTCGACGGAGGAGGCCTTGGCGGCCGGCGGTTGCCAGGGGGAGGGGAACGCGAGGAGGGGACGCGGTGGGGAGGTCGGGCCGGAGGCGAGGCGCGGAGGCGGTCGCCGGCGAGGGGAGGGGTGGTCGTGGCGACGGCTGGAGGGAGGCCCCCTGGCGGCGGCTCCGAGAGGAAAAAGGGGAAGGCCGGCGAGGGGCTCTGCGAGGGGAGGGAGCCGTCGGGGAAGGAGGGAGCGGGGACGGGGAGCAGAGGCGGCGAGGCGGTGGTTGGGTGCGGGAGGAGGACGACGCGGTGGGGGAGAGGAGCGCGTGGGGGAGGGAGAGAGAGGCCGCGTCGGTGGGGAGGCAGGAGCGATGGGGTGGGGCCGGGGCGAGTGGGGCCTGGGGTGGGGCGAGTGGGTGAGGCAGGGTTGTGGGGCCCGGGGGACAGGGAGAGGGAGAGAGAGTGGGTCGGTGTGGGGAGGTGGGGTCGCTGGGTGTGTGTGTTGGGGTGGGGCCAGGGTGTAAGGGAGAGGGGTAGGAGGGCTGTGTGTGGATGTGGGCAGAGGAGAGAGGGCGGATTGGTGAGGTGGCGGGGGTGAGGTGAGGTGGAGGGGGAAGGTGAGGTGGAGGGAGGGGATTGGTGGGTAGACTAGGATTGGGTGGGAATAGGACTTAGAGTTTGGGTTTTATTAGTTTGTAAATTATTTAGGGTGTTGTCTTTTTTTAATTCCTTTTTGCAAAATAATTTTTAGGCAAATAATTTAACAGATAAATATGACTTATTTTGAAATAAGAGAAGAGTATTTTTAGAAAACAAAAATAGGCTTATTGAAAATAGTTTCAGACAAACAAATGCATGATGATGACGATGCAATGCACAAAAACAACGCGATTTTCTAGTA